>JAIXND010000777.1:40259612-41548779 GCA_023646645.1 Varanus salvator macromaculatus | reverse complement strand
TAACCCTAACCCTAACCCTAACCCTAACCCTAACCCTAACCTAACCCTAACCCTAACCCTAACCCTAACCCTAACCCTAACCCTAACCCTAACCCTAACCCTAACCCTAACCCTAACCCTAACCCTAACCCTAACCCTAACCCTAACCCTAACCCTAACCCTAACCTAACCCTAACCCTAACCCTAACCCTAACCCTAACCCTAACCCTAACCCTAACCCTAACCCTAACCCTAACCCTAACCCTAACCCTAACCCTAACCCTAACCCTAACCCTAACCCTAACCCTAACCCTAACCCTAACCCTAACCCTAACCCTAACCCTAACCCTAACCCTAACCCTAACCCTAACCCTAACCCTAACCCTAACCCTAACCCTAACCCTAACCCTAACCCTAACCCTAACCCTAACCCTAACCCTAACCCTAACCCTAACCCTAACCCTAACCCTAACCCTAACCCTAACCCTAACCCTAACCCTAACCCTAACCCTAACCCTAACCCTAACCCTAACCCTAACCCTAACCCTAACCCTAACCCTAACCCTAACCCTAACCCTAACCCTAACCCTAACCCTAACCCTAACCCTAACCCTAACCCTAACCCTAACCCTAACCCTAACCCTAACCCTAACCCTAACCCTAACCCTAACCCTAACCCTAACCCTAACCCTAACCCTAACCCTAACCCTAACCCTAACCCTAACCCTAACCCTAACCCTAACCCTAACCCTAACCCTAACCCTAACCCTAACCCTAACCCTAACCCTAACCCTAACCCTAACCCTAACCCTAACCCTAACCCTAACCCTAACCCTAACCCTAACCCTAACCCTAACCCTAACCCTAACCCTAACCCTAACCCTAACCCTAACCCTAACCCTAACCCTAACCCTAACCCTAACCCTAACCCTAACCCTAACCCTAACCCTAACCCTAACCCTAACCCTAACCCTAACCCTAACCCTAACCCTAACCCTAACCCTAACCCTAACCCTAACCCTAACCCTAACCCTAACCCTAACCCTAACCCTAACCCTAACCCTAACCCTAACCCTAACCCTAACCCTAACCCTAACCCTAACCCTAACCCTAACCCTAACCCTAACCCTAACCCTAACCCTAACCCTAACCCTAACCCTAACCCTAACCCTAACCCTAACCCTAACCCTAACCCTAACCCTAACCCTAACCCTAACCCTAACCCTAACCCTAACCCTAACCCTAACCCTAACCCTAACCCTAACCCTAACCCTAACCCTAACCCTAACCCTAACCCTAACCCTAACCCTAACCCTAACCCTAACCCTAACCCTAACCCTAACCCTAACCCTAACCCTAACCCTAACCCTAACCCTAACCCTAACCCTAACCCTAACCCTAACCCTAACCCTAACCCTAACCCTAACCCTAACCCTAACCCTAACCCTAACCCTAACCCTAACCCTAACCCTAACCCTAACCCTAACCCTAACCCTAACCCTAACCCTAACCCTAACCCTAACCCTAACCCTAACCCTAACCCTAACCCTAACCCTAACCCTAACCCTAACCCTAACCCTAACCCTAACCCTAACCCTAACCCTAACCCTAACCCTAACCCTAACCCTAACCCTAACCCTAACCCTAACCCTAACCCTAACCCTAACCCTAACCCTAACCCTAACCCTAACCCTAACCCTAACCCTAACCCTAACCCTAACCCTAACCCTAACCCTAACCCTAACCCTAACCCTAACCCTAACCCTAACCCTAACCCTAACCCTAACCCTAACCCTAACCCTAACCCTAACCCTAACCCTAACCCTAACCCTAACCCTAACCCTAACCCTAACCCTAACCCTAACCCTAACCCTAACCCTAACCCTAACCCTAACCCTAACCCTAACCCTAACCCTAACCCTAACCCTAACCCTAACCCTAACCCTAACCCTAACCCTAACCCTAACCCTAACCCTAACCCTAACCCTAACCCTAACCCTAACCCTAACCCTAACCCTAACCCTAACCCTAACCCTAACCCTAACCCTAACCCTAACCCTAACCCTAACCCTAACCCTAACCCTAACCCTAACCCTAACCCTAACCCTAACCCTAACCCTAACCCTAACCCTAACCCTAACCCTAACCCTAACCCTAACCCTAACCCTAACCCTAACCCTAACCCTAACCCTAACCCTAACCCTAACCCTAACCCTAACCCTAACCCTAACCCTAACCCTAACCCTAACCCTAACCCTAACCCTAACCCTAACCCTAACCCTAACCCTAACCCTAACCCTAACCCTAACCCTAACCCTAACCCTAACCCTAACCCTAACCCTAACCCTAACCCTAACCCTAACCCTAACCCTAACCCTAACCCTAACCCTAACCCTAACCCTAACCCTAACCCTAACCCTAACCCTAACCCTAACCCTAACCCTAACCCTAACCCTAACCCTAACCCTAACCCTAACCCTAACCCTAACCCTAACCCTAACCCTAACCCTAACCCTAACCCTAACCCTAACCCTAACCCTAACCCTAACCCTAACCCTAACCCTAACCCTAACCCTAACCCTAACCCTAACCCTAACCCTAACCCTAACCCTAACCCTAACCCTAACCCTAACCCTAACCCTAACCCTAACCCTAACCCTAACCCTAACCCTAACCCTAACCCTAACCCTAACCCTAACCCTAACCCTAACCCTAACCCTAACCCTAACCCTAACCCTAACCCTAACCCTAACCCTAACCCTAACCCTAACCCTAACCCTAACCCTAACCCTAACCCTAACCCTAACCCTAACCCTAACCCTAACCCTAACCCTAACCCTAACCCTAACCCTAACCCTAACCCTAACCCTAACCCTAACCCTAACCCTAACCCTAACCCTAACCCTAACCCTAACCCTAACCCTAACCCTAACCCTAACCCTAACCCTAACCCTAACCCTAACCCTAACCCTAACCCTAACCCTAACCCTAACCCTAACCCTAACCCTAACCCTAACCCTAACCCTAACCCTAACCCTAACCCTAACCCTAACCCTAACCCTAACCCTAACCCTAACCCTAACCCTAACCCTAACCCTAACCCTAACCCTAACCCTAACCCTAACCCTAACCCTAACCCTAACCCTAACCCTAACCCTAACCCTAACCCTAACCCTAACCCTAACCCTAACCCTAACCCTAACCCTAACCCTAACCCTAACCCTAACCCTAACCCTAACCCTAACCCTAACCCTAACCCTAACCCTAACCCTAACCCTAACCCTAACCCTAACCCTAACCCTAACCCTAACCCTAACCCTAACCCTAACCCTAACCCTAACCCTAACCCTAACCCTAACCCTAACCCTAACCCTAACCCTAACCCTAACCCTAACCCTAACCCTAACCCTAACCCTAACCCTAACCCTAACCCTAACCCTAACCCTAACCCTAACCCTAACCCTAACCCTAACCCTAACCCTAACCCTAACCCTAACCCTAACCCTAACCCTAACCCTAACCCTAACCCTAACCCTAACCCTAACCCTAACCCTAACCCTAACCCTAACCCTAACCCTAACCCTAACCCTAACCCTAACCCTAACCCTAACCCTAACCCTAACCCTAACCCTAACCCTAACCCTAACCCTAACCCTAACCCTAACCCTAACCCTAACCCTAACCCTAACCCTAACCCTAACCCTAACCCTAACCCTAACCCTAACCCTAACCCTAACCCTAACCCTAACCCTAACCCTAACCCTAACCCTAACCCTAACCCTAACCCTAACCCTAACCCTAACCCTAACCCTAACCCTAACCCTAACCCTAACCCTAACCCTAACCCTAACCCTAACCCTAACCCTAACCCTAACCCTAACCCTAACCCTAACCCTAACCCTAACCCTAACCCTAACCCTAACCCTAACCCTAACCCTAACCCTAACCCTAACCCTAACCCTAACCCTAACCCTAACCCTAACCCTAACCCTAACCCTAACCCTAACCCTAACCCTAACCCTAACCCTAACCCTAACCCTAACCCTAACCCTAACCCTAACCCTAACCCTAACCCTAACCCTAACCCTAACCCTAACCCTAACCCTAACCCTAACCCTAACCCTAACCCTAACCCTAACCCTAACCCTAACCCTAACCCTAACCCTAACCCTAACCCTAACCCTAACCCTAACCCTAACCCTAACCCTAACCCTAACCCTAACCCTAACCCTAACCCTAACCCTAACCCTAACCCTAACCCTAACCCTAACCCTAACCCTAACCCTAACCCTAACCCTAACCCTAACCCTAACCCTAACCCTAACCCTAACCCTAACCCTAACCCTAACCCTAACCCTAACCCTAACCCTAACCCTAACCCTAACCCTAACCCTAACCCTAACCCTAACCCTAACCCTAACCCTAACCCTAACCCTAACCCTAACCCTAACCCTAACCCTAACCCTAACCCTAACCCTAACCCTAACCCTAACCCTAACCCTAACCCTAACCCTAACCCTAACCCTAACCCTAACCCTAACCCTAACCCTAACCCTAACCCTAACCCTAACCCTAACCCTAACCCTAACCCTAACCCTAACCCTAACCCTAACCCTAACCCTAACCCTAACCCTAACCCTAACCCTAACCCTAACCCTAACCCTAACCCTAACCCTAACCCTAACCCTAACCCTAACCCTAACCCTAACCCTAACCCTAACCCTAACCCTAACCCTAACCCTAACCCTAACCCTAACCCTAACCCTAACCCTAACCCTAACCCTAACCCTAACCCTAACCCTAACCCTAACCCTAACCCTAACCCTAACCCTAACCCTAACCCTAACCCTAACCCTAACCCTAACCCTAACCCTAACCCTAACCCTAACCCTAACCCTAACCCTAACCCTAACCCTAACCCTAACCCTAACCCTAACCCTAACCCTAACCCTAACCCTAACCCTAACCCTAACCCTAACCCTAACCCTAACCCTAACCCTAACCCTAACCCTAACCCTAACCCTAACCCTAACCCTAACCCTAACCCTAACCCTAACCCTAACCCTAACCCTAACCCTAACCCTAACCCTAACCCTAACCCTAACCCTAACCCTAACCCTAACCCTAACCCTAACCCTAACCCTAACCCTAACCCTAACCCTAACCCTAACCCTAACCCTAACCCTAACCCTAACCCTAACCCTAACCCTAACCCTAACCCTAACCCTAACCCTAACCCTAACCCTAACCCTAACCCTAACCCTAACCCTAACCCTAACCCTAACCCTAACCCTAACCCTAACCCTAACCTAACCCTAACCCTAACCCTAACCCTAACCCTAACCCTAACCCTAACCCTAACCCTAACCCTAACCCTAACCCTAACCCTAACCCTAACCCTAACCCTAACCCTAACCCTAACCCTAACCCTAACCCTAACCCTAACCCTAACCCTAACCCTAACCCTAACCCTAACCCTAACCCTAACCCTAACCCTAACCCTAACCCTAACCCTAACCCTAACCCTAACCCTAACCCTAACCCTAACCCTAACCCTAACCCTAACCCTAACCCTAACCCTAACCCTAACCCTAACCCTAACCCTAACCCTAACCCTAACCCTAACCCTAACCCTAACCCTAACCCTAACCCTAACCCTAACCCTAACCCTAACCCTAACCCTAACCCTAACCCTAACCCTAACCCTAACCCTAACCCTAACCCTAACCCTAACCCTAACCCTAACCCTAACCCTAACCCTAACCCTAACCCTAACCCTAACCCTAACCCTAACCCTAACCCTAACCCTAACCCTAACCCTAACCCTAACCCTAACCCTAACCCTAACCCTAACCCTAACCCTAACCCTAACCCTAACCCTAACCCTAACCCTAACCCTAACCCTAACCCTAACCCTAACCCTAACCCTAACCCTAACCCTAACCCTAACCCTAACCCTAACCCTAACCCTAACCCTAACCCTAACCCTAACCCTAACCCTAACCCTAACCCTAACCCTAACCCTAACCCTAACCCTAACCCTAACCCTAACCCTAACCCTAACCCTAACCCTAACCCTAACCCTAACCCTAACCCTAACCCTAACCCTAACCCTAACCCTAACCCTAACCCTAACCCTAACCCTAACCCTAACCCTAACCCTAACCCTAACCCTAACCCTAACCCTAACCCTAACCCTAACCCTAACCCTAACCCTAACCCTAACCCTAACCCTAACCCTAACCCTAACCCTAACCCTAACCCTAACCCTAACCCTAACCCTAACCCTAACCCTAACCCTAACCCTAACCCTAACCCTAACCCTAACCCTAACCCTAACCCTAACCCTAACCCTAACCCTAACCCTAACCCTAACCCTAACCCTAACCCTAACCCTAACCCTAACCCTAACCCTAACCCTAACCCTAACCCTAACCCTAACCCTAACCCTAACCCTAACCCTAACCCTAACCCTAACCCTAACCCTAACCCTAACCCTAACCCTAACCCTAACCCTAACCCTAACCCTAACCCTAACCCTAACCCTAACCCTAACCCTAACCCTAACCCTAACCCTAACCCTAACCCTAACCCTAACCCTAACCCTAACCCTAACCCTAACCCTAACCCTAACCCTAACCCTAACCCTAACCCTAACCCTAACCCTAACCCTAACCCTAACCCTAACCCTAACCCTAACCCTAACCCTAACCCTAACCCTAACCCTAACCCTAACCCTAACCCTAACCCTAACCCTAACCCTAACCCTAACCCTAACCCTAACCCTAACCCTAACCCTAACCCTAACCCTAACCCTAACCCTAACCCTAACCCTAACCCTAACCCTAACCCTAACCCTAACCCTAACCCTAACCCTAACCCTAACCCTAACCCTAACCCTAACCCTAACCCTAACCCTAACCCTAACCCTAACCCTAACCCTAACCCTAACCCTAACCCTAACCCTAACCCTAACCCTAACCCTAACCCTAACCCTAACCCTAACCCTAACCCTAACCCTAACCCTAACCCTAACCCTAACCCTAACCCTAACCCTAACCCTAACCCTAACCCTAACCCTAACCCTAACCCTAACCCTAACCCTAACCCTAACCCTAACCCTAACCCTAACCCTAACCCTAACCCTAACCCTAACCCTAACCCTAACCCTAACCCTAACCCTAACCCTAACCCTAACCCTAACCCTAACCCTAACCCTAACCCTAACCCTAACCCTAACCCTAACCCTAACCCTAACCCTAACCCTAACCCTAACCCTAACCCTAACCCTAACCCTAACCCTAACCCTAACCCTAACCCTAACCCTAACCCTAACCCTAACCCTAACCCTAACCCTAACCCTAACCCTAACCCTAACCCTAACCCTAACCCTAACCCTAACCCTAACCCTAACCCTAACCCTAACCCTAACCCTAACCCTAACCCTAACCCTAACCCTAACCCTAACCCTAACCCTAACCCTAACCCTAACCCTAACCCTAACCCTAACCCTAACCCTAACCCTAACCCTAACCCTAACCCTAACCCTAACCCTAACCCTAACCCTAACCCTAACCCTAACCCTAACCCTAACCCTAACCCTAACCCTAACCCTAACCCTAACCCTAACCCTAACCCTAACCCTAACCCTAACCCTAACCCTAACCCTAACCCTAACCCTAACCCTAACCCTAACCCTAACCCTAACCCTAACCCTAACCCTAACCCTAACCCTAACCCTAACCCTAACCCTAACCCTAACCCTAACCCTAACCCTAACCCTAACCCTAACCCTAACCCTAACCCTAACCCTAACCCTAACCCTAACCCTAACCCTAACCCTAACCCTAACCCTAACCCTAACCCTAACCCTAACCCTAACCCTAACCCTAACCCTAACCCTAACCCTAACCCTAACCCTAACCCTAACCCTAACCCTAACCCTAACCCTAACCCTAACCCTAACCCTAACCCTAACCCTAACCCTAACCCTAACCCTAACCCTAACCCTAACCCTAACCCTAACCCTAACCCTAACCCTAACCCTAACCCTAACCCTAACCCTAACCCTAACCCTAACCCTAACCCTAACCCTAACCCTAACCCTAACCCTAACCCTAACCCTAACCCTAACCCTAACCCTAACCCTAACCCTAACCCTAACCCTAACCCTAACCCTAACCCTAACCCTAACCCTAACCCTAACCCTAACCCTAACCCTAACCCTAACCCTAACCCTAACCCTAACCCTAACCCTAACCCTAACCCTAACCCTAACCCTAACCCTAACCCTAACCCTAACCCTAACCCTAACCCTAACCCTAACCCTAACCCTAACCCTAACCCTAACCCTAACCCTAACCCTAACCCTAACCCTAACCCTAACCCTAACCCTAACCCTAACCCTAACCCTAACCCTAACCCTAACCCTAACCCTAACCCTAACCCTAACCCTAACCCTAACCCTAACCCTAACCCTAACCCTAACCCTAACCCTAACCCTAACCCTAACCCTAACCCTAACCCTAACCCTAACCCTAACCCTAACCCTAACCCTAACCCTAACCCTAACCCTAACCCTAACCCTAACCCTAACCCTAACCCTAACCCTAACCCTAACCCTAACCCTAACCCTAACCCTAACCCTAACCCTAACCCTAACCCTAACCCTAACCCTAACCCTAACCCTAACCCTAACCCTAACCCTAACCCTAACCCTAACCCTAACCCTAACCCTAACCCTAACCCTAACCCTAACCCTAACCCTAACCCTAACCCTAACCCTAACCCTAACCCTAACCCTAACCCTAACCCTAACCCTAACCCTAACCCTAACCCTAACCCTAACCCTAACCCTAACCCTAACCCTAACCCTAACCCTAACCCTAACCCTAACCCTAACCCTAACCCTAACCCTAACCCTAACCCTAACCCTAACCCTAACCCTAACCCTAACCCTAACCCTAACCCTAACCCTAACCCTAACCCTAACCCTAACCCTAACCCTAACCCTAACCCTAACCCTAACCCTAACCCTAACCCTAACCCTAACCCTAACCCTAACCCTAACCCTAACCCTAACCCTAACCCTAACCCTAACCCTAACCCTAACCCTAACCCTAACCCTAACCCTAACCCTAACCCTAACCCTAACCCTAACCCTAACCCTAACCCTAACCCTAACCCTAACCCTAACCCTAACCCTAACCCTAACCCTAACCCTAACCCTAACCCTAACCCTAACCCTAACCCTAACCCTAACCCTAACCCTAACCCTAACCCTAACCCTAACCCTAACCCTAACCCTAACCCTAACCCTAACCCTAACCCTAACCCTAACCCTAACCCTAACCCTAACCCTAACCCTAACCCTAACCCTAACCCTAACCCTAACCCTAACCCTAACCCTAACCCTAACCCTAACCCTAACCCTAACCCTAACCCTAACCCTAACCCTAACCCTAACCCTAACCCTAACCCTAACCCTAACCCTAACCCTAACCCTAACCCTAACCCTAACCCTAACCCTAACCCTAACCCTAACCCTAACCCTAACCCTAACCCTAACCCTAACCCTAACCCTAACCCTAACCCTAACCCTAACCCTAACCCTAACCCTAACCCTAACCCTAACCCTAACCCTAACCCTAACCCTAACCCTAACCCTAACCCTAACCCTAACCCTAACCCTAACCCTAACCCTAACCCTAACCCTAACCCTAACCCTAACCCTAACCCTAACCCTAACCCTAACCCTAACCCTAACCCTAACCCTAACCCTAACCCTAACCCTAACCCTAACCCTAACCCTAACCCTAACCCTAACCCTAACCCTAACCCTAACCCTAACCCTAACCCTAACCCTAACCCTAACCCTAACCCTAACCCTAACCCTAACCCTAACCCTAACCCTAACCCTAACCCTAACCCTAACCCTAACCCTAACCCTAACCCTAACCCTAACCCTAACCCTAACCCTAACCCTAACCCTAACCCTAACCCTAACCCTAACCCTAACCCTAACCCTAACCCTAACCCTAACCCTAACCCTAACCCTAACCCTAACCCTAACCCTAACCCTAACCCTAACCCTAACCCTAACCCTAACCCTAACCCTAACCCTAACCCTAACCCTAACCCTAACCCTAACCCTAACCCTAACCCTAACCCTAACCCTAACCCTAACCCTAACCCTAACCCTAACCCTAACCCTAACCCTAACCCTAACCCTAACCCTAACCCTAACCCTAACCCTAACCCTAACCCTAACCCTAACCCTAACCCTAACCCTAACCCTAACCCTAACCCTAACCCTAACCCTAACCCTAACCCTAACCCTAACCCTAACCCTAACCCTAACCCTAACCCTAACCCTAACCCTAACCCTAACCCTAACCCTAACCCTAACCCTAACCCTAACCCTAACCCTAACCCTAACCCTAACCCTAACCCTAACCCTAACCCTAACCCTAACCCTAACCCTAACCCTAACCCTAACCCTAACCCTAACCCTAACCCTAACCCTAACCCTAACCCTAACCCTAACCCTAACCCTAACCCTAACCCTAACCCTAACCCTAACCCTAACCCTAACCCTAACCCTAACCCTAACCCTAACCCTAACCCTAACCCTAACCCTAACCCTAACCCTAACCCTAACCCTAACCCTAACCCTAACCCTAACCCTAACCCTAACCCTAACCCTAACCCTAACCCTAACCCTAACCCTAACCCTAACCCTAACCCTAACCCTAACCCTAACCCTAACCCTAACCCTAACCCTAACCCTAACCCTAACCCTAACCCTAACCCTAACCCTAACCCTAACCCTAACCCTAACCCTAACCCTAACCCTAACCCTAACCCTAACCCTAACCCTAACCCTAACCCTAACCCTAACCCTAACCCTAACCCTAACCCTAACCCTAACCCTAACCCTAACCCTAACCCTAACCCTAACCCTAACCCTAACCCTAACCCTAACCCTAACCCTAACCCTAACCCTAACCCTAACCCTAACCCTAACCCTAACCCTAACCCTAACCCTAACCCTAACCCTAACCCTAACCCTAACCCTAACCCTAACCCTAACCCTAACCCTAACCCTAACCCTAACCCTAACCCTAACCCTAACCCTAACCCTAACCCTAACCCTAACCCTAACCCTAACCCTAACCCTAACCCTAACCCTAACCCTAACCCTAACCCTAACCCTAACCCTAACCCTAACCCTAACCCTAACCCTAACCCTAACCCTAACCCTAACCCTAACCCTAACCCTAACCCTAACCCTAACCCTAATAACCCTAACCCTAACCCTAACCCTAACCCTAACCCTAACCCTAACCCTAACCCTAACCCTAACCCTAACCCTAACCCTAACCCTAACCCTAACCCTAACCCTAACCCTAACCCTAACCCTAACCCTAACCCTAACCCTAACCCTAACCCTAACCCTAACCCTAACCCTAACCCTAACCCTAACCCTAACCCTAACCCTAACCCTAACCCTAACCCTAACCCTAACCCTAACCCTAACCCTAACCCTAACCCTAACCCTAACCCTAACCCTAACCCTAACCCTAACCCTAACCCTAACCCTAACCCTAACCCTAACCCTAACCCTAACCCTAACCCTAACCCTAACCCTAACCCTAACCCTAACCCTAACCCTAACCCTAACCCTAACCCTAACCCTAACCCTAACCCTAACCCTAACCCTAACCCTAACCCTAACCCTAACCCTAACCCTAACCCTAACCCTAACCCTAACCCTAACCCTAACCCTAACCCTAACCCTAACCCTAACCCTAACCCTAACCCTAACCCTAACCCTAACCCTAACCCTAACCCTAACCCTAACCCTAACCCTAACCCTAACCCTAACCCTAACCCTAACCCTAACCCTAACCCTAACCCTAACCCTAACCCTAACCCTAACCCTAACCCTAACCCTAACCCTAACCCTAACCCTAACCCTAACCCTAACCCTAACCCTAACCCTAACCCTAACCCTAACCCTAACCCTAACCCTAACCCTAACCCTAACCCTAACCCTAACCCTAACCCTAACCCTAACCCTAACCCTAACCCTAACCCTAACCCTAACCCTAACCCTAACCCTAACCCTAACCCTAACCCTAACCCTAACCCTAACCCTAACCCTAACCCTAACCCTAACCCTAACCCTAACCCTAACCCTAACCCTAACCCTAACCCTAACCCTAACCCTAACCCTAACCCTAACCCTAACCCTAACCCTAACCCTAACCCTAACCCTAACCCTAACCCTAACCCTAACCCTAACCCTAACCCTAACCCTAACCCTAACCCTAACCCTAACCCTAACCCTAACCCTAACCCTAACCCTAACCCTAACCCTAACCCTAACCCTAACCCTAACCCTAACCCTAACCCTAACCCTAACCCTAACCCTAACCCTAACCCTAACCCTAACCCTAACCCTAACCCTAACCCTAACCCTAACCCTAACCCTAACCCTAACCCTAACCCTAACCCTAACCCTAACCCTAACCCTAACCCTAACCCTAACCCTAACCCTAACCCTAACCCTAACCCTAACCCTAACCCTAACCCTAACCCTAACCCTAACCCTAACCCTAACCCTAACCCTAACCCTAACCCTAACCCTAACCCTAACCCTAACCCTAACCCTAACCCTAACCCTAACCCTAACCCTAACCCTAACCCTAACCCTAACCCTAACCCTAACCCTAACCCTAACCCTAACCCTAACCCTAACCCTAACCCTAACCCTAACCCTAACCCTAACCCTAACCCTAACCCTAACCCTAACCCTAACCCTAACCCTAACCCTAACCTAACCCTAACCCTAACCCTAAACCCTAACCCTAACCCTAACCCTAACCCTAACCCTAACCCTAACCCTAACCCTAACCCTAACCCTAACCCTAACCCTAACCCTAACCCTAACCCTAACCCTAACCCTAACCCTAACCCTAACCCTAACCCTAACCCTAACCCTAACCCTAACCCTAACCCTAACCCTAACCCTAACCCTAACCCTAACCCTAACCCTAACCCTAACCCTAACCCTAACCCTAACCCTAACCCTAACCCTAACCCTAACCCTAACCCTAACCCTAACCCTAACCCTAACCCTAACCCTAACCCTAACCCTAACCCTAACCCTAACCCTAACCCTAACCCTAACCCTAACCCTAACCCTAACCCTAACCCTAACCCTAACCCTAACCCTAACCCTAACCCTAACCCTAACCCTAACCCTAACCCTAACCCTAACCCTAACCCTAACCCTAACCCTAACCCTAACCCTAACCCTAACCCTAACCCTAACCCTAACCCTAACCCTAACCCTAACCCTAACCCTAACCTAACCCTAACCCTAACCCTAACCCTAACCCTAACCCTAACCCTAACCCTAACCCTAACCCTAACCCTAACCCTAACCCTAACCCTAACCCTAACCCTAACCCTAACCCTAACCCTAACCCTAACCCTAACCCTAACCCTAACCCTAACCCTAACCCTAACCCTAACCCTAACCCTAACCCTAACCCTAACCCTAACCCTAACCCTAACCCTAACCCTAACCCTAACCCTAACCCTAACCCTAACCCTAACCCTAACCCTAACCCTAACCCTAACCCTAACCCTAACCCTAACCCTAACCCTAACCCTAACCCTAACCCTAACCCTAACCCTAACCCTAACCCTAACCCTAACCCTAACCCTAACCCTAACCCTAACCCTAACCCTAACCCTAACCCTAACCCTAACCCTAACCCTAACCCTAACCCTAACCCTAACCCTAACCCTAACCCTAACCCTAACCCTAACCCTAACCCTAACCCTAACCCTAACCCTAACCCTAACCCTAACCCTAACCCTAACCCTAACCCTAACCCTAACCCTAACCCTAACCCTAACCCTAACCCTAACCCTAACCCTAACCCTAACCCTAACCCTAACCCTAACCCTAACCCTAACCCTAACCCTAACCCTAACCCTAACCCTAACCCTAACCCTAACCCTAACCCTAACCCTAACCCTAACCCTAACCCTAACCCTAACCCTAACCCTAACCCTAACCCTAACCCTAACCCTAACCCTAACCCTAACCCTAACCCTAACCCTAACCCTAACCCTAACCCTAACCCTAACCCTAACCCTAACCCTAACCCTAACCCTAACCCTAACCCTAACCCTAACCCTAACCCTAACCCTAACCCTAACCCTAACCCTAACCCTAACCTAACCCTAACCCTAACCCTAACCCTAACCCTAACCCTAACCCTAACCCTAACCCTAACCCTAACCCTAACCCTAACCCTAACCCTAACCCTAACCCTAACCCTAACCCTAACCCTAACCCTAACCCTAACCCTAACCCTAACCCTAACCCTAACCCTAACCCTAACCCTAACCCTAACCCTAACCCTAACCCTAACCCTAACCCTAACCCTAACCCTAACCCTAACCCTAACCCTAACCCTAACCCTAACCCTAACCCTAACCCTAACCCTAACCCTAACCCTAACCCTAACCCTAACCCTAACCCTAACCCTAACCCTAACCCTAACCCTAACCCTAACCCTAACCCTAACCCTAACCCTAACCCTAACCCTAACCCTAACCCTAACCCTAACCCTAACCCTAACCCTAACCCTAACCTAACCCTAACCCTAACCCTAACCCTAACCCTAACCCTAACCCTAACCCTAACCCTAACCCTAACCCTAACCCTAACCCTAACCCTAACCCTAACCCTAACCCTAACCCTAACCCTAACCCTAACCCTAACCCTAACCCTAACCCTAACCCTAACCCTAACCCTAACCCTAACCCTAACCCTAACCCTAACCCTAACCCTAACCCTAACCCTAACCCTAACCCTAACCCTAACCCTAACCCTAACCCTAACCCTAACCCTAACCCTAACCCTAACCCTAACCCTAACCCTAACCCTAACCCTAACCCTAACCCTAACCCTAACCCTAACCCTAACCCTAACCCTAACCCTAACCCTAACCCTAACCCTAACCCTAACCCTAACCCTAACCCTAACCCTAACCCTACCCTAACCCTAACCCTAACCCTAACCCTAACCCTAACCCTAACCCTAACCCTAACCCTAACCCTAACCCTAACCCTAACCCTAACCCTAACCCTAACCCTAACCCTAACCCTAACCTAACCCTAACCCTAACCCTAACCCTAACCCTAACCCTAACCCTAACCCTAACCCTAACCCTAACCCTAACCCTAACCCTAACCCTAACCCTAACCCTAACCCTAACCCTAACCCTAACCCTAACCCTAACCCTAACCCTAACCCTAACCCTAACCCTAACCCTAACCCTAACCCTAACCCTAACCCTAACCCTAACCCTAACCCTAACCCTAACCCTAACCCTAACCCTAACCCTAACCCTAACCCTAACCCTAACCCTAACCCTAACCCTAACCCTAACCCTAACCCTAACCCTAACCCTAACCCTAACCCTAACCCTAACCCTAACCCTAACCCTAACCCTAACCCTAACCCTAACCCTAACCCTAACCCTAACCCTAACCCTAACCCTAACCCTAACCCTAACCCTAACCCTAACCCTAACCCTAACCCTAACCCTAACCCTAATAACCCTAACCCTAACCCTAACCCTAACCCTAACCCTAACCCTAACCCTAACCCTAACCCTAACCCTAACCCTAACCCTAACCCTAACCCTAACCCTAACCCTAACCCTAACCCTAACCCTAACCCTAACCCTAACCCTAACCCTAACCCTAACCCTAACCCTAACCCTAACCCTAACCCTAACCCTAACCCTAACCCTAACCCTAACCCTAACCCTAACCCTAACCCTAACCCTAACCCTAACCCTAACCCTAACCCTAACCCTAACCCTAACCCTAACCCTAACCCTAACCCTAACCCTAACCCTAACCCTAACCCTAACCCTAACCCTAACCCTAACCCTAACCCTAACCCTAACCCTAACCCTAACCCTAACCCTAACCCTAACCCTAACCCTAACCCTAACCCTAACCCTAACCCTAACCCTAACCCTAACCCTAACCCTAACCCTAACCCTAACCCTAACCCTAACCCTAACCCTAACCCTAACCCTAACCCTAACCCTAACCCTAACCCTAACCCTAACCCTAACCCTAACCCTAACCCTAACCCTAACCCTAACCCTAACCCTAACCCTAACCCTAACCCTAACCCTAACCCTAACCCTAACCCTAACCCTAACCCTAACCCTAACCCTAACCCTAACCCTAACCCTAACCCTAACCCTAACCCTAACCCTAACCCTAACCCTAACCCTAACCCTAACCCTAACCCTAACCCTAACCCTAACCCTAACCCTAACCCTAACCCTAACCCTAACCCTAACCCTAACCCTAACCCTAACCCTAACCCTAACCCTAACCCTAACCCTAACCCTAACCCTAACCCTAACCCTAACCCCGCCCACCGACTGGAGAAGCTGCTTTGTTTTGAGCTCCCACTTTCTCCTCAGAAAAACGTCGGATTTTGCTGGAAATGTAGAGCATGCTGAACCCCCTCTTGCAGGGGGGGACAGAGAGAAGCTTGGGGATCCTTTTGGTGCTTTCATGGATCCTGAGACCCCAAGTTTGACTGAGAAATTCGAGGGAGAAGAAGAGGCCCCCCCTTCTCTTCACACAGAAGCCTCAAGGACAATGGCTGCACACAGTGAGTGTTTACATGAAAGATCTGAGGGGTTTCTCCAGGCACAGCAAAACATTGGGGATCCTGCAAGTGGTGGGGTTTGTAGAGTGGACTCCAGGGAATCCCTCAGTGTAACAAACATTGCAGGGAGCCAGAAGGATTTAGAGAAAAGCTTTGAGAAAGTGGCTGCCCCCATCCCCCTTTCACAGAATGACTCAGCATTTTTGCCTTTGCCAGAGCAAACAATGCAGCAGAAACAAGAGCTTTTTTCTCCAAGCCACCAAGATAAAGGGGAGGCTTTTCATTCACAGTCTGGTGGGGATGACTTTGAAGGCTCAAACAACAAGGAAAATATTTCAGGCAGCCCAATTTTTACCAAGATACATGCTGAAAAATTAGCCCCCTCCAGCCAGGCTTTTCAACAGCAGATCTCAGTGCAGCCGGGAGGGGCTGCTTTCACAGTTTGTTTACAAGAGCAGAAGCTTTCCTCTTTGGAAAAAAGCATGCAGCAAAGTGATTTAAAACATCAGGGGGATTGCATACCACAGCCATTCTGTCTACAGGAACCCCCAAATAGTATCCAGGGATTTTTAACTGAGGAAATGGGGGATTCAGAAAGGGAGAAGCAGGAACAAAACAGTGAGGCAGTGACTGCTGTACATACAGATGCAGGCTCCGTTGTGCGTCTACAGCAGGCTGAGCGGCAACTAGGCGCACAGATACGGGCTGTAGAGGATAATTGGCAGAGAATTACACAAGAGGAAGCAGAGCTTGAGATAGAGGTGAGACGTACAGGAACTGGAGAAGGCGTGGACGTGATGAGGAGACGATTGAAGATTCTCAGAGCTTCTAGAAGGCAGCTTGAGAAAGACTATAGAAATTTAAGGACGCGATTGCCTTTGGAAGCACAGGGCTCGCGATTCCCGGAAAGTGACCCGCACGTCATCTTGATCTCAGAATTTGGAGAAAATGTCCGCGATAGATCCCCTTTAAAGCCTAGAAAAGAGGATTTATCCACATCTAAGGATGACTTGTCATTGCAAACCGGACCTGTTCTTGCTATTTCCAAATCTGCGGTTTCTGTTTCTCAAAAGTTAGAGACTGAAGGAATGGATGAAGAGAGAGGGAGCCGAGAAGGGTTGCTGACAAAGGAGTTGGATTCGGATTTGCTCTCGGACGATGAGGATTCCGAAGACAGTGATTTGGAGACCGGGGTGAAGGGGGATTTAGGACAGACTGAGGTTCCTGAATCTGGAGAAGACGACATCAATCCTGATTTTTTGCTAAGCACTTTTGACACGGATTTTCAAAGTGAGGGGGAGAAGTCGGCACGGGATGATTCGGAAGCCTCCGATTCCACGAGACAAGACAGGGCTGATCTCGGAAGCGCGCTTTCTACTGCGACTCTGCGTCTCGGTGTAGAGAAGGAGAAGGAGGGGGAAATCTCAGGGTCTGGGAAAGCTGTGCACGTGCCTTGGAGAATGACCAGGGAATACCAGATCCTGAGGGAATGGGACGAGATGCAGCAAATGCCACTCACTAAGATCAAAGATATAATTCTGCCGCCTACTTTAGATCGACGTGACATGCTCAAGCTCTGGGGATATGTGGTGGCTCGTATCGCTCTGCCACGGGTCGCCACCTATAATTTGACCAAATACGGCCAAGAAAAGATCTGGAATTTCTTGAACAAGTCTACAGAACCCCTCAAAAATATACTGATGGGACTGCCATGGCCTCCCGGCTCAAAGAATCCGGAAAAAGAAAAAGCCTTCACCAGATCTCTCGCTCTGGACGCCATCTACCGGATACTGGTTTCCAGGAAGCCGGCTGCATCCGTCACTTATCCTGACTGGCTGGAGGAGTCCAAGCTCATGAGAATGTTTCAGGAAGTTAAGAGACAATGGGATGCAAGCCCGCCAGACAAACAGCCACCGGTCTGGATACAGATAGACGATACGAGCTCCATGATGCCAAACGTGCTCTTCACCGAATGGCTGGTGATGGTCATCGTTAATTTACATCATCGTGCTAAACTCCTGAAACAGAACCGGGAGGTGAGCGAGAAGATTCCTCCTGTGCCTGTGAGGTCCCAAGAGAAATTTAAACGCCCTGCAAATAAAAAGAGTTTAAGACGCTCCCCCGGCGGGGAAGAGCCCTTTGTCAAGAGGAGACATGTGCCTCTGAGGACCACTAGAACCGACTTACGCACACCTTCCGCCAAGGAAAGTAAGGCGACGGCGGAGCGCCGTTTGGGGGGTTCTAGAGGCAGCAGTACAGAGAGAGAGGAGAGCGATGCCATCAAAAAAAGACCTACAGGGAAAGATGTGATAGAACCTGTGAACTCCAAGAGAAAGCTGTGGAGTGAGCGTTTCCTTTCCGATGTGGATACAGAGAGTGAGGTATTGGCCGAACCGCTGAGAGATGAGCCGGTGGAAGTGAATGTGGAGACCCAGTCCTCTCTTTCGGATTGGCCGCTGCGGCCTGAAGTGACTCCGAGTCATGAGGTCAGGCCACGTCGAGAGCTCGAGCTTGGCGCACGCCCTAAGGAAAGGGCAGTCGATCGGGGGACCGCGACGGAGCAGACCGGGCCGAAAAAACAGCACGGGCAAGAAGTTGGGAACCCACCGACTTTGTCGCCGGAGCGAACCCCTGACTCTGAGGCAGGTCTCACGGGACAACACAGAGAGAGGGTGACCGAGACTGGAACGATGGAGTCACGTGTTTCAGAAGAACGCGAGGATGAGAGAAGAGCATCTCAGGCTACGGCTGCTAAACCCCCCACCTATGCGAATGCTGTCAGGGAAAACGGAGGAGTGAGGCGTCCACTGAGGCGAGCGGGAGGGCTGATGGTAACTCCCGATTTTGAAGAGGAGGAGGAAGAGCACCTGGGCATGTTTATAGACGATGCGTCGGACGAACGCGATCCCAGAAAGCGCTACGTGGTGCGTTTTCGATACAGAGGGGAAGATCCTGAGAGTGAGGCTCATCTCTATCTACAGAGAGTTTTGATCAAGCGCACGCTGCTTGAAGGTGGTTTCGATTTCAGCATCAATGATATCGTCGCTGTGATCCAATTAACTGGGTCCAGAGAGACGGACGTCTGCCTAGCCTCGGAAAAAGCATACAGGATGTTCTGGTCTTTCTGTAAGACTGCACAAAGGATCGACCCTTCTTTGTTGGAAAAATTTGAAATGATCCCCCTCTTTCGGGGAGATATGAAAGTGCTGACGGTGGCTTTCAGAACCACCACGATACCGGCGCAGGACGTGGAGTACTGGGTGTCAAAGCATGCCAGGGTGCTGAAGGGTCCTGACAAAAAGTATACTGAAGAGGGTTTTTGGAACGGAGAATACCGTTGCGTCGTGTCTTTCAAGAACGCTAATGCTGAAGGGAGCAGGGAAGGGAAAATCCCTAAATATTTTTTCCTAGGAGCGGACAGAGGCGTCACACGCTACAGCGGCCAGCCGCAGGCGTGTTTTCAGTGTGGATCGTATACTCACCACAGGAGGACCTGCACCACACCCCTCTGTTCCCGGTGCGGGGAGAGGGGCCACCCGACTGGGACGTGTCACAAGAGCATCTGTTGCAACTTGTGTGGAGAACAAGGACACACCTATTTCTGGTGCCCCAAAGCATTTTATAACAGACAAGATGCCAAACGCTTTGAGCAAGTGAGCAGGAAAGCTGAGATGGGGAAACAAAGGGCAGAAGGTGGGACTTCCAAGCGGAGACCTGAGATGACGGCGGACGACGGGGAACGAGAGAGGAGTGAAGTGAGGAGAAAAGAAGTGTCGATGCCTGAAGGTGAGAGACGAGAGGTGCAAAGTGACTGGCAGGTGATAGACAGACAGAGGGGGAGGGGGAGGAGCGGTCAGAGTCCGAAACGACCGGACCAAGCACCCTCCACGGCAGAAGTGATTGGGCAAAATAAGTTCTCGGTTTTACAAGAGGAGGCGGAGAGGGAGACGGTATCGGCAGAAATAATAGAACAGGAATCCAGTGAGTTGATGGAGACGATGCAGGGGCAGGGGACACCAGAGCAGGAAATAAGGAGCAAAGAACAGAGGCAAAAACGGGACAAGTACAAGGACAGAGGGAAGGGTGTGAGAACGGGGCAGCGAGAGACGGAAATACAGCAGAAGGAGTTGGTAGATGACGGCAAAGAAGACCTGCGAGAAAATGGGGAAGCTAGACCAGTGGCATCATTAGATGACCTGAGCGACCCGACGCAATTTCAGAGGACATGCGAGACGAGCCTACCGGGCTCTTTGACGGACGCATCGCTTCCTGTTGCGGGAACAAACCCGTCTCTCCTTTCACCAACTTCTGTTCCCACTTCTTCCGTTCCCACACCTGACTTTCTGATCACCCCTGTGCCAGATCTTGAATTACTTCCCCCTCCCCCTCCTCCCCCTCCCCCTCTCCCTTCAGATTCCCAGTCTGAAGAGTCTACACCTCAGGGTACATCTGAGGGGGTAGAAAAAGAACCGTACATTGTACTGGACAGTCCAGAGAGAGAGAGCGATGACATTATGCCATAATGACAGTGATAGAAAATGATGTATGTTGCTTATGCCTTTGGTTCAGTTTGTTAAATTTATTTAAGGTGGTTTACGCAGGGCCTATCCATGATAAAAAGCTTGCAACAAAAAAATAACAATAATAGATAGACCTTTTGTTTTTCTTCAATTTCGTTTTTTTCTATTTTTCAAGTTTTCAATTTTTCAATTTTCAAATTTTAATATGGCCACTTTAAAAATCTTAACTTGGAACGTGAACGGCATGAGGCACGTCACACGCCGTGAAGAAATATTGACTAGCCTGAAAGGATTGGATAGGGATATATATGTTCTACAGGAGACCCATTTTTGCACTGAAAAAGATCGCAGCTCAGCACAAAGGTTATGGACACAAGGCCCTTCCGTGTGGTCATACGGTGAAGAATATCAAGCCGGCGTCGGGATATTATTTAGGGCTACCAAAAGTTTAACGGTGGACTTTGTGCTAGAAGCGATCCCTGGGAGGCTGGTCGTGGTGGACTTTACCATTCATGCTTTGAGAGAGGATGGTGGCGAAAACAAACTCCTTTTCCGGTTGTGTGGACTGTATGCTCCGATTAAAGCCAATGAACGGAGAGACTTCTGGGACCACTTGAAAGCCTATTGCAATACTCGTAGGCACGTCATCGTTGCCGGAGACTTTAACAACAGAGCGGTCGTGTCGGACAGGATGACCTACGTCGATGAAGATCGAACGACGGAACGATCTGCGGCGCGACCTTTAACGGTGGAGGAGAGAGAGCTGGAGCGCTTCTTCATCGAGAATGGATTATCTGATAAAGCGACAGAGGCCATCAACGTTTTGGATTTCTTTCCGGTTACTTGTAGGCGTGCCTTCACTTACAGGTATTCTCCCGTGGATGGTGCCAGATACACCTTTTACCACGTGAGGGGAGCCAGCAGGCTGGATAGAATACGGGCCTCAAAAGAGCTCAAGACAGACCGCTGCAGTTTGATCGTGACACCTTGGTCAGACCATCTTATGTTGAGCTGTGATTTCAGCACGGGACAAGTTTATCCAAGGGGAAAACCGTTGTGGAGGCTCACGGCGAGACAACTGAATAATATCTCTTACAAGGAGATGTTGGCCTCCACCTTGGCTAACATGCTCACCCTCTGCGACTTGTACGAAGATGATCTGGCGGCCTGGTGGGAGAGATGCAAACGGATCGTCAGGAAGAGGTGCTGGAATCTAGAAGTCCGGATCAACAGTAAAGAGGTGAAAACTTACCAGGAGGCGGTTTACCAGTTCATCCAGTGTCACGGCAGGGTTAATCGTGGGCTCCCGTATGACAGACATCTCCTACAGCGTGCCAGGGAGGTGATCGCGGCCTTCCAGATGAAGCAGAGGCAAAAGAAGAGAAATACCAAACTTTATAGGACTAAAGGGGCCCTGCTGGACAAGGACGAGTGGGTGAGAGCCAGAACCCAAGCACCCTTTGAAAGCATGAAGGGCCTGAGGCTCTCTGAGGATGACGCCGTTTCCCTCCGTCCCAATGAGATGTTGGACATCGTGGAACGTTACTTTACTAAGATCTACCGGCAGAAACCCATCCGGGGGGAGGAGATACAGAATTTTTTCGCCGGCCTTCCCCAAAAAGACTTAAATGTGATACACCAAGGACTGGCAGACGAAGACTTGAGAGAATTAGAGAAACCCATCACCGAGGAAGAGGTTCAGATGGCCATCACGCAAGGAAAGAGCGGATCGGCGCCTGGTCCGGACGGCCTGGGCTGGAATTTTTACAAGCTTTTTAAGACATGGATAGGTCCTGCCATGACTAAAGTCTTTAATTTTTTGTTGCAGCAACCAAAACTCTCTCGCTCCTTTTATCAGAGTACTCTCATTTTTTTCGCAAAACAAGGCGATCTCACTTTGGTCAAGAACTGGAGGCCGATCGCCTTGACCAATGTGGACTATCGCATTTTAGCAAAAATCTTGAATGGAAGGCTAGCTCGTCTCGCTCCGAAAATTGTGGTACCCGGTCAAACCAGTGCGGTGCCGGGTCGTAGTATGTTAGATTCCTTATGTTTGTTCAGAGAGCTGTTTGAGCTGGCCAGGGAGGAAAAGTGGAAAGGGAAAATCATGCAGCTGGACCAGACCAAGGCCTTTGATTGTGTCCATCATGAATTTCTGTGGGCTACTCTGGAGTGGAAAGGGCTGCCCCACAGATTCGTACGGTATGTCAAGCTGCTGTATAAGGAGGCCTCGGTGACCCCGCAAGTCAATGGCCACAGAGGGAACAGAATTGTGTTAGAATCGGGGGTCAGGCAGGGTTGCCCCCTCAGCCCGCTTCTGTATGTCTTGGTTATAGATATGGTCTTATACAAATTGCTATTAGAAGAGGGACTCTCGGGACTGGGTCGAGGGATTCCCCAGTCCACACGAGCCGTGGTCAAGTTTGTAGTGCATGCCGATGACGTTTCCCTCTTGGTGAACGATGAAGAGGAAATGAAGCGGGCCAGACTCATATTTGAACATTATGGGAGAGCATCTGGAGCACAGATGAATTATCAGAAAAGCTGTGTTATCGACCTGGGTGGGAAAGATTCTCTCATTGTATCAAAGGTAGAGTCCTCCGAAGGGACCGGAGGGGCAGGCCCAGAAAGGGTACAGCGAGTTAAGCTATTAGGCCTCTGGTTTACTAAAGAGAGTGGGGCATGGAAAACTAACTGGTCCCAATGGATGGAAAAACTGAAGGAGAAAATTACTTTATGGCAAAGATGGCACCTAAACGTGTACCAAAAGGCAATTTATATTAAGACGTATGTCGTCCCGGTGGCCGCCAATATCTCTGTGGTTTATCCGCCACCGATCTCTGTGATGAAAGAAGCAGAGACTCTCTTGTTTAAATTCCTATGGGGGGCGGCCACTTTCCCTCTCGCCAGAGCTGTGGCTCACAGACCTGTCGAGGAAGGGGGACTGGATTTCCCATCTGTTACACTCAAATTCCTCACAGGGTTTCTCAGTTTTAACTTTGGGGCCTTCCGGCAAGCGGAAGTGAAAATGATGGGCGTGGGCTGCCCGGCGTGGACCCTGATTTTTGCCCGTCGTTGGGATAGGCATGACTGGTTCCACCAGTGGTGGAGGGAGGGTTCGACCCCACGCGCCGTCTCGGCGGTGACGAAGCTGACGGGACCAGATTTCTGCTGGGACTTGTACGCCCAGATTAAACGGTACAAAGTGCAAGCCGAATGGCTCCAGGACATCACTGGGCCTATTAGATGCTTAAAGAGAAATGTGTATAGGCAGCTTTTGGACATCAATTGCTATAGACCGCAGATGGAAAAAAACCAGACAAAGGTAGCCCTCTCGGACTACCTGAAAAAGCAGGAGTTTCCCATAACGTATTTCACGGACAGGAGGGTTCCCTATAGCCTGTGGGACATCCGTTGGCGGTTTTACCATCAAATTTACAAGTTGAAGGTATCGATGCCTTGGCTACCCGTAGAAAGACAGCTATGTCCAAGGGCACGCTGTGCAAAGCAGATGCTGACAGGAGAGGCCCCTCAAAGAGAGACTTATGAACATTTTCTCAAGTTGTGTCCGGGAGCCAGAGACACTTGGACTGAACTGGCGAGAAAAATGGACTGGCCTGAGCTGAAGGAGCAGCAGTGGGAAAGCATCGTTTCGGGCATTGAACCAGAAGGAGGAATCAGAGGACCGGGGAAACCGGTGCGAAGGAAAAGGAATAGAGATGGGACTTTTGTTGATGAAACGCAACGTTGGTTGACGCCCTGGAGTACCATCAGACTGATAAATTTGACTGTAATCCTGTCCCTGATCATTCAGAGGCAGGAGGAAATCAAACTGCAAACACCTTACAACTTGCACAAGGCAATCAAGTTCATCCTGGGCAGGATAAAGACTTTGAGTGAGGTGGAAAAAGGAAGGCTTCCGACAGCAAAGTGGAAGAAATTCTGGCCGTGGATGGCTGATGGCACCCCAGCCATTACGTAATTGTGTTGGTGGTACAAAGATGTTACAAGTTGCAAATGCAAGGACTGTGAAAATTGCACATAAGGAAGGATATTGAACTTTAGCTATAGGTGTATATATGTATTAGATGTAAATTAGTTAGGAAACAAATTGTATTAGCAAGATAAGAGTTTGTGTTTGACGTTTGTTACGGACTTTTGCGTTCGGTTGTAGTAATTTTGAAGTAGAAAGATTTTAATAAAAAATACATAAAACCTAAAAAAAAAAAAAAAAAACCTAACCCTAACCCTAACCCTAACCCTAACCCTAACCCTAACCCTAACCCTAACCCTAACCCTAACCCTAACCCTAACCCTAACCCTAACCCCGCCCACCGACTGGAGAAGCTGCTTTGTTTTGAGCTCCCACTTTCTCCTCAGAAAAACGTCGGATTTTGCTGGAAATGTAGAGCATGCTGAACCCCCTCTTGCAGGGGGGGACAGAGAGAAGCTTGGGGATCCTTTTGGTGCTTTGATGGATCCTGAGACCCCAAGTTTGACTGAGAAATTCGAGGGAGAAGAAGAGGCCCCCCCTTCTCTTCACACAGAAGCCTCAAGGACAATGGCTGCACACAGTGAGTGTTTACATGAAAAATCTGAGGGGTTTCTCCAGGCACAGCAAAACATTGGGGATCCTGCAAGTGGTGGGGTTTGTAGAGTGGACTCCAGGGAATCCCTCAGTGTAACAAACATTGCAGGGAGCCAGAAGGATTTAGAGAAAAGCTTTGAGAAAGTGGCTGCCCCCATCCCCCTTTCACAGAATGACTCAGCATTTTTGCCTTTGCCAGAGCAAACAATGCAGCAGAAACAAGAGCTTTTTTCTCCAAGCCACCAAGATAAAGGGGAGGCTTTTCATTCACAGTCTGGTGGGGATGACTTTGAAGGCTCAAACAACAAGGAAAATATTTCAGGCAGCCCAATTTTTACCAAGATACATGCTGAAAAATTAGCCCCCTCCAGCCAGGCTTTTCAACAGCAGATCTCAGTGCAGCCGGGAGGGGCTGCTTTCACAGTTTGTTTACAAGAGCAGAAGCTTTCCTCTTTGGAAAAAAGCATGCAGCAAAGTGATTTAAAACATCAGGGGGATTGCATACCACAGCCATTCTGTCTACAGGAACCCCCAAATAGTATCCAGGGATTTTTAACTCAGGAAATGGGGGATTCAGAAAGGGAGAAGCAGGAACAAAACAGTGAGGCAGTGACTGCTGTACATACAGATGCAGGCTCCGTTGTGCGTCTACAGCAGGCTGAGCGGCAACTAGGCGCACAGATACGGGCTCTAGAGGATAATTGGCAGAGAATTACACAAGAGGAAGCAGAGCTTGAGATAGAGGTGAGACGTACAGGAACTGGAGAAGGCGTGGACGTGATGAGGAGACGATTGAAGATTCTCAGAGCTTCTAGAAGGCAGCTTGAGAAAGACTATAGAAATTTAAGGACGCGATCGCCTTTGGAAGCACAGGGCTCGCGATTCCCGGAAAGTGACCCGCACGTCATCTTGATCTCAGAATTTGGAGAAAATGTTCGCGATAGATCCCCTTTAAAGCCTAGAAAAGAGGATTTATCCACATCTAAGGATGACTTGTCATTGCAAACCGGACCTGTTCTTGCTATTTCCAAATCTGCGGTTTCTGTTTCTCAAAAGTTAGAGACTGAAGGAATGGATGAAGAGAGAGGGAGCCGAGAAGGGTTGCTGACAAAGGAGTTGGATTCGGATTTGCTCTCGGACGATGAGGATTCCGAAGACAGTGATTTGGAGACCGGGGTGAAGGGGGATTTAGGACAGACTGAGGTTCCTGAATCTGGAGAAGACGACATCAATCCTGATTTTTTGCTAAGCACTTTTGACACGGATTTTCAAAGTGAGGGGGAGAAGTCGGCACGGGATGATTCGGAAGCCTCCGATTCCACGAGACAAGACAGGGCTGATCTCGGAAGCGCGCTTTCTACTGCGACTCTGCGTCTCGGTGTAGAGAAGGAGAAGGAGGGGGAAATCTCAGGGTCTGGGAAAGCTGTGCACGTGCCTTGGAGAATGACCAGGGAATACCAGATCCTGAGGGAATGGGACGAGATGCAGCAAATGCCACTCACTAAGATCAAAGATATAATTCTGCCGCCTACTTTAGATCGACGTGACATGCTCAAGCTCTGGGGATATGTGGTGGCTCGTATCGCTCTGCCACGGGTCGCCACCTATAATTTGACCAAATACGGCCAAGAAAAGATCTGGAATTTCTTGAACAAGTCTACAGAACCCCTCAAAAATATACTGATGGGACTGCCATGGCCTCCCGGCTCAAAGAATCCGGAAAAAGAAAAAGCCTTCACCAGATCTCTCGCTCTGGACGCCATCTACCGGATACTGGTTTCCAGGAAGCCGGCTGCATCCGTCACTTATCCTGACTGGCTGGAGGAGTCCAAGCTCATGAGAATGTTTCAGGATGTTAAGAGACAATGGGATGCAAGCCCGCCAGACAAACAGCCACCGGTCTGGATACAGATAGACGATACGAGCTCCATGATGCCAAACGTGCTCTTCACCGAATGGCTGGTGATGGTCATCGTTAATTTACATCATCGTGCTAAACTCCTGAAACAGAACCGGGAGGTGAGCGAGAAGATTCCTCCTGTGCCTGTGAGGTCCCAAGAGAAATTTAAACGCCCTGCAAATAAAAAGAGTTTAAGACGCTCCCCCGGCGGGGAAGAGCCCTTTGTCAAGAGGAGACATGTGCCTCTGAGAACCACTAGAACCGACTTACGCACACCTTCCGCCCAGGAAAGTAAGGCGACGGCGGAGCGCCGTTTGGGGGGTTCTAGAGGCAGCAGTACAGAGAGAGAGGAGAGCGATGCCATCAAAAAAAGACCTACAGGGAAAGATGTGATAGAACCTGTGAACTCCAAGAGAAAGCTGTGGAGTGAGCGTTTCCTTTCCGATGTGGATACAGAGAGTGAGGTATTGGCCGAACCGCTGAGAGATGAGCCGGTGGAAGTGAATGTGGAGACCCAGTCCTCTCTTTCGGATTGGCCGCTGCGGCCTGAAGTGACTCCGAGTCATGAGGTCAGGCCACGTCGAGAGCTCGAGCTTGGCGCACGCCCTAAGGAAAGAGCAGTCGATCGGGGGACCGCGACGGAGCAGACCGGGCCGAAAAAACAGCACGGGCAAGAAGTTGGGAACCCACCGACTTTGTCGCCGGAGCGAACCCCTGACTCTGAGGCAGGTCTCACGGGACAACACAGAGAGAGGGTGACCGAGACTGGAACGATGGAGTCACGTGTTTCAGAAGAACGCGAGGATGAGAGAAGAGCATCTCAGGCTACGGCTGCTAAACCCCCCACCTATGCGAATGCTGTCAGGGAAAACGGAGGAGTGAGGCGTCCACTGAGGCGAGCGGGAGGGCTGATGGTAACTCCCGATTTTGAAGAGGAGGAGGAAGAGCACCTGGGCATGTTTATAGACGATGCGTCGGACGAACGCGATCCCAGAAAGCGCTACGTGGTGCGTTTTCGATACAGAGGGGAAGATCCTGAGAGTGAGGCTCATCTCTATCTACAGAGAGTTTTGATCAAGCGCACACTGCTTGAAGGTGGTTTCGATTTCAGCATCAATGATATCGTCGCTGTGATCCAATTAACTGGGTCCAGAGAGACGGACGTCTGCCTAGCCTCGGAAAAAGCATACAGGATGTTCTGGTCTTTCTGTAAGACTGCACAAAGGATCGACCCTTCTTTGTTGGAAAAATTTGAAATGATCCCCCTCTTTCGGGGAGATATGAAAGTGCTGACGGTGGCTTTCAGAACCACCACGATACCGGCGCAGGACGTGGCCTACTGGGTGTCAAAGCATGCCAGGGTGCTGAAGGGTCCTGACAAAAAGTATACTGAAGAGGGTTTTTGGAACGGAGAATACCGTTGCGTCGTGTCTTTCAAGAACGCTAATGCTGAAGGGAGCAGGGAAGGGAAAATCCCTAAATATTTTTTCCTAGGAGCGGACAGAGGCGTCACACGCTACAGCGGCCAGCCGCAGGCGTGTTTTCAGTGTGGATCGTATACTCACCACAGGAGGACCTGCACTACACCCCTCTGTTCCCGGTGCGGGGAGAGGGGCCACCCGACTGGGACGTGTCACAAGAGCATCTGTTGCAACTTGTGTGGAGAACAAGGACACACCTATTTCTGGTGCCCCAAAGCATTTTATAACAGACAAGATGCCAAACGCTTTGAGCAAGTGAGCAGGAAAGCTGAGATGGGGAAACAAAGAGCAGAAGGTGGGACTTCCAAGCGGAGACCTGAGATGACGGCGGACGACGGGGAACGAGAGAGGAGTGAAGTGAGAAGAAAAGAAGTGTCGATGCCTGAAGGTGAGAGACGAGAGGTGCAAAGTGACTGGCAGGTGATAGACAGGCAGAGGGGGAGGGGGAGGAGCGGTCAGAGTCCGAAACGACCGGACCAAGCGCCCTCCACGGCAGAAGTGATTGGGCAAAATAAGTTCTCGGTTTTACAAGAGGAGGCGGAGAGGGAGATGGTATCGGCAGAAATAATAGAACAGGAATCCAGTGAGTTGATGGAGACGATGCAGGGACAGGGGACACCAGAGCAGGAAATAAGGAGCAAAGAACAGAGGCAAAAACGGGACAAGTACAAGGACAGAGGGAAGGGTGTGAGAACGGGGCAGCGAGAGACGGAAATACAGCAGAAGGAGTTGGTAGATGACGGCAAAGAAGACCTGCAAGAAAATGGGGAAGCTAGACGAGTGGCATCATTAGATGACCTGAGCGACCCGACGCAATTTCAGAGGACATGCGAGAGGAGCCTACCGGGCTCTTTGACGAACGCATCGCTTCCTGTTGCGGGAACAAACCCGCCTCTCCTTTCACCAACTTCTGTTCCCACTTCTTCCGTTCCCACACCTGACTTTCTGATTACCCCTGTGCCAGATCTTGAATTACTTCCCCCTCCCCCTCCTCCCCCTCCCCCTCTCCCTTCAGATTCCCAGTCTGAAGAGTCTACACCTCAGGGTACATCTGAGGGGGTAGAAAAAGAACCGTACATTGTACTGGACAGTCCAGAGAGAGAGAGCGATGACATTATGCCATAATGACAGTGATAGAAAATGATGTATGTTGCTTATGCCTTTGGTTCAGTTTGTTAAATTTATTTAAGGTGGTTTACGCAGGGCCTATCCATGATAAAAAGCTTGCAACAAAAAAATAACAATAATAGATAGACCTTTTGTTTTTCTTCAATTTCGTTTTTTTTTTTTTTTTTTCTAATTTTCAAGTTTTCAATTTTTCAATTTTCAAATTTTAATATGGCCACTTTAAAAATCTTAACTTGGAACGTGAACGGCATGAGGCACGTCACACGCCGTGAAGAAATATTGACTACCCTGAAAGGATTGGACAGGGATATATACGTTCTACAGGAGACCCATTTTTGCACTGAAAAAGATCGCAGCTCAGCACAAAGGTTATGGACACAAGGCCCTTCCGTGTGGTCATACGGTGAAGAATATCAAGCCGGCGTCGGGATATTATTTAGGGCTACCAAAAGTTTAACGGTGGACTTTGTGCTAGAAGCGATCCCTGGGAGGCTGGTCGTGGTGGACTTTACAATTCATGCTTCGAGAGAGGATGGTGGTGAAAACAAACTCCTTTTCCGGTTGTGTGGACTGATGGCACCCCTGCCATTATGTAATTGTGTTGGTGGTACAAAGATGTTACAAGTTACAAATGCAAGGACTGTTAAAATTGCACAGAACGAAGGATATTGAACTTTAGCTATAGGGGTATATATGTATTAGATGTAAGTTAGTTAGGAAACAAATTGTATTAGCAAGATAAGAGATGTTTTTTGACATTTGTTACGGACTTTTGCGTTCGGTTGTAGTAATTTGAAGTAGAAGTAGAAAGATTTTAATAAAAAATACATAAAACCTAAAAAAAAAAAAACCTAACCCTAACCCTAACCCTGACCCTGACCCTGACCCTGACCCTGACCCTGACCCTGACCCTGACCCTGACCCTGACCCTGACCCTGACCCTGACCCTGACCCTGACCCTGACCCTGACCCTGACCCTGACCCTGGTCCTGTCACTTGCAGGGATGTCCTGCCTGTGCCCCTATGTCTGAAAGCCACTGCACGGACCGTCACTGAGCCTGCGGAGTTGTATGCATTCACACTGGGAGCTTGGGTGGCCTTTGGCAGACACGGGGCAGGGGTGACCCCTCACAAGGAAGTTGAAAATTCATTGTTGCTGAACATTTGCTTTTCAAATAAGCTTTTATTCATTGAACTTGCAATATATCTTGGGGGGTTAGGGTTAGGGTTAGGGTTAGGGTTAGGGTTAGGGTTAGGTTTTTTTTTTTTTAGGTTTTATGTATTTTTTATTAAAATCTTTCTACTTCAAAATTACTACAACCGAACGCAAAAGTCCGTAACAAACGTCAAACACAAACTCTTATCTTGCTAATACAAATTGTTTCCTAACTAACTTACATCTAATACATATATACACCTATAGCTAAAGTTCAATATACTTCCTTATGTGCAATTTTCACAGTCCTTGCATTTGCAACTTGTAACATCTTTGTACCACCAACACAATTACGTTATGGCTGGGGTGCCATCAGCCATCCACGGCCAGAATTTCTTCCACTTTGCTGTCGGAAGCCTTCCTTTTTCCACCTCACTCAAAGTCTTTATCCTGCCCAGGATGAACTTGATTGCCTTGTGCAAGTTGTAAGGTGTTTGCAGTTTGATTTCCTCCTGCCTCTGAATGATCAGGGACAGGATTACAGTCAAATTTATCAGTCTGATGGTACTCCAGGGCGTCAACCAACGTTGCGTTTCATCAACAAAAGTCCCATCTCTATTCCTTTTCCTTCGCACCGGTTTCCCCGGTCCTCTGATTCCTCCTTCTGGTTCAATGCCCGAAACGATGTTTTCCCACTGCTGCTCCTTCAGCTCAGGCCAGTCCATTTTTCTCGCCAGTTCAGTCCAAGTGTCTCTGGCTCCCGGACACAACTTGAGAAAATGTTCATAAGTCTCTCTTTGAGGGGCCTCTCCTGTCAGCATCTGCTTTGCACAGCGTGCCCTTGGACACAGCTGTCTTTCTACGGGTAGCCAAGGCATCGATACCTTCAACTTGTAAATTTGATGGTAAAACCGCCAACGGATGTCCCACAGGCTATAGGGAACCCTCCTGTCTGTGAAATACGTTATGGGAAACTCCTGCTTTTTCAGGTAGTCCGAGAGGGCTACCTTTGCCAGGCTTTTTTCCATCTGCGGTCTATAGCAATTGATGTCCAAAAGCTGCCTATACACATTTCTCTTTAAACATCTAATAGGCCCAGTGATGTCCTGCAGCCATTCGGCTTGCACTTTGTACCGTTTAATCTGGGCGTACAAGTCCCAGCAGAAATCTGGTCCCGTCAGCTTCGTCACCGCCGAGACGGCGCGTGGGGTCGAACCCTCCCTCCACCACTGGTGGAACCAGTCATGCCTATCCCAACGACGGGCAAAAATCAGGGTCCACGCCGGGCAGCCCACGCCCATCATTTTCACTTCCGCTTGCCGGAAGGCCCCAAAGTTAAAACTGAGAAACCCTGTGAGGAATTTGAGTGTAACAGATGGGAAATCCAGTCCCCCTTCCTCGACAGGTCTGTGAGCCACAGCTCTGGCGAGAGGGAAAGTGGCCGCCCCCCATAGGAATTTAAACAAGAGAGTCTCTGCTTCTTTCATCACAGAGATCGGTGGCGGATAAACCACAGAGATATTGGCGGCCACCGGGACGACATACGTCTTAATATAAATTGCCTTTTGGTACACGTTTAGGTGCCATCTTTGCCATAAAGTAATTTTCTCCTTCAGTTTTTCCATCCATTGGGACCAGTTAGTTTTCCACGCCCCACTCTCTTTAGTAAACCAGAGGCCTAATAGCTTAACTCGCTGTACCCTTTCTGGGCCTGCCCCTCCGGTCCCTTCGGAGGACTCTACCTTTGATACAATGAGAGAATCTTTCCCGCCCAGGTCGATAACACAGCTTTTCTGATAATTCATCTGTGCTCCAGATGCTCTCCCATAATGTTCAAATATGAGTCTGGCCCGCTTCATTTCCTCTTCATCGTTCACCAAGAGGGAAACGTCATCGGCATGCACTACAAACTTGACCACGGCTCGTGTGGACTGGGGAATCCCTCGACCCAGTCCCGAGAGTCCCTCTTCTAATAGCAATTTGTATAAGACCATATCTATAACCAAGACATACAGAAGCGGGCTGAGGGGGCAACCCTGCCTGACCCCCGATTCTAACACAATTCTTTTCCCTCTGTGGCCATTGACTTGCGGGGTCACCGAGGCCTCCTTATACAGCAGCTTGACATACCGTACGAATCTGTGGGGCAGCCCTTTCCACTCCAGAGTAGCCCACAGAAATTCATGATGGACACAATCAAAGGCCTTGGTCTGGTCCAGCTGCATGATTTTCCCTTTCCACTTTTCCTCCCTGGCCAGCTCAAACAGCTCTCTGAACAAACATAAGGAATCTAACATACTACGACCCGGCACCGCACTGGTTTGACCGGGTACCACAATTTTCGGAGCGAGACGAGCTAGCCTTCCATTCAAGATTTTTGCTAAAATGCGATAGTCCACATTGGTCAAGGCGATCGGCCTCCAGTTCTTGACCAAAGTGAGATCGCCTTGTTTTGCGAAAAAAATGAGAGTACTCTGATAAAAGGAGCGAGAGAGTTTTGGTTGCTGCAACAAAAAATTAAAGACTTTAGTCATGGCAGGACCTATCCATGTCTTAAAAAGCTTGTAAAAATTCCAGCCCAGGCCGTCCGGACCAGGCGCCGATCCGCTCTTTCCTTGCGTGATGGCCATCTGAACCTCTTCCTCGGTGATGGGTTTCTCTAATTCTCTCAAGTCTTCGTCTGCCAGTCCTTGGTGTATCACATTTAAGTCTTTTTGGGGAAGGCCGGCGAAAAAATTCTGTATCTCCTCCCCCGGATGGGTTTCTGCCGGTAGATCTTAGTAAAGTAACGTTCCACGATGTCCAACATCTCATTGGGACGGAGGGAAACGGCGTCATCCTCAGAGAGCCTCAGGCCCTTCATGCTTTCAAAGGGTGCTTGGGTTCTGGCTCTCACCCACTCGTCCTTGTCCAGCAGGGCCCCTTTAGTCCTATAAAGTTTGGTATTTCTCTTCTTTTGCCTCTGCTTCATCTGGAAGGCCGCGATCACCTCCCTGGCACGCTGTAGGAGATGTCTGTCATACGGGAGCCCACGATTAACCCTGCCGTGACACTGGATGAACTGGTAAACCGCCTCCTGGTAAGTTTTCACCTCTTTACTGTTGATCCGGACTTCTAGATTCCAGCACCTCTTCCTGACGATCCGTTTGCATCTCTCCCACCAGGCCGCCAGATCATCTTCGTACAAGTCGCAGAGGGTGAGCATGTTAGCCAAGGTGGAGGCCAACATCTCCTTGTAAGAGATATTATTCAGTTGTCTCGCCGTGAGCCTCCACAACGGTTTTCCCCTTGGATAAACTTGTCCCGTGCTGAAATCACAGCTCAACATAAGATGGTCTGACCAAGGTGTCACGATCAACCTGCAGCGGTCTGTCTTGAGCTCTTTTGAGGCCCGTATTCTATCCAGCCTGCTGGCTCCCCTCACGTGGTAAAAGGTGTATCTGGCACCATCCACGGGAGAATACCTGTAAGTGAAGGCACGCCTACAAGTAACCGGAAAGAAATCCAAAACGTTGATGGCCTCTGTCGCTTTATCAGATAATCCGTTCTCGATGAAGAAGCGCTCCAGCTCTCTCTCCTCCACCGTTAAAGGTCGCGCCGCAGATCGTTCCGTCGTTCGATCTTCATCGACGTAGGTCATCCTGTCCGACACGACCGCTCTGTTGTTAAAGTCTCCGGCAACGATGACGTGCCTACGAGTATTGCAATAGGCTTTCAAGTGGTCCCAGAAGTCTCTCCGTTCATTGGCTTTAATCGGAGCATACAGTCCACACAACCGGAAAAGGAGTTTGTTTTCGCCACCATCCTCTCTCAAAGCATGAATGGTAAAGTCCACCACGACCAGCCTCCCAGGGATCGCTTCTAGCACAAAGTCCACCGTTAAACTTTTGGTAGCCCTAAATAATATCCCGACGCCGGCTTGATATTCTTCACCGTATGACCACACGGAAGGGCCTTGTGTCCATAACCTTTGTGCTGAGCTGCGATCTTTTTCAGTGCAAAAATGGGTCTCCTGTAGAACATATATATCCCTATCCAATCCTTTCAGGCTAGTCAATATTTCTTCACGGCGTGTGACGTGCCTCATGCCGTTCACGTTCCAAGTTAAGATTTTTAAAGTGGCCATATTAAAATTTGAAAATTGAAAAATTGAAAACTTGAAAAATAGAAAAAAACGAAATTGAAGAAAAACAAAAGGTCTATCTATTATTGTTATTTTTTTGTTGCAAGCTTTTTATCATGGATAGGCCCTGCGTAAACCACCTTAAATAAATTTAACAAACTGAACCAAAGGCATAAGCAACATACATCATTTTCTATCACTGTCATTATGGCATAATTTCATCGCTCTCTCTCTCTGGACTGTCCAGTACAATGTACGGTTCTTTTTCTACCCCCTCAGATGTACCCTGAGGTGTAGACTCTTCAGACTGGGAATCTGAAGGGAGAGGGGGAGGGGGAGGAGGGGGAGGGGGAAGTAATTCAAGATCTGGCACAGGGGTGATCAGAAAGTCAGGAGTGGGAACGGAAGAAGTGGGAACAGAAGTTGGTGAAAGGAGAGGCGGGTTTGTTCCCGCAACAGGAAGCAATGCGTCCGTCAAAGAGCCCGGTAGGCTCGTCTCGCATGTCCTCTGAAATTGCGTCGGGTCGCTCAGGTCATCTAATGATGCCACTGGTCTAGCTTCCCCATTTTCTCGCAGGTCTTCTTTGCCGTCATCTACCAACTCCTTCTGCTGTATTTCCGTCTCTCGCTGCCCCGTTCTCACACCCTTCCCTCTGTCCTTGTACTTGTCCCGTTTTTGCCTCTGTTCTTTGCTCCTTATTTCCTGCTCTGGTGTCCCCTGCCCCTGCATCGTCTCCATCAACTCACTGGATTCCTGTTCTATTATTTCTGCCGATACCGTCTCCCTCTCCGCCTCCTCTTGTAAAACCGAGAACTTATTTTGCCCAATCACTTCTGCCGTGGAGGGTGCTTGGTCCGGTCGTTTCGGACTCTGACCGCTCCTCCCCCTCCCCCTCTGTCTGTCTATCACCTGCCAGTCACTTTGCAGTGGCGCTACCTCAGCAACGGGGGCATCAAAACCCACCTGGAGTGCCCTCTTGTGGTCACAGCCGGGAATTAGAAATAATGCAACGTTAATAGATCCGTGCCCACACCCTAAACCTAAAAAACAAATATGGCCTCCTGAAACGAATTAAGTTCCAGGTTACAAACAAGGTGTGGTTAAAAAAAGGTGAACATATAAATTCAAAAAGAAATCCAGTAAAGGACACATTACCTTTAGTCCCTCTGAAAATATTCTCCCTCTTCGAACACCCCCCACCCCCACAAGGCCACCTCACAGTCGAAGCCCCAAAACTAATCCATTTGTGTCAAAAAGGCACGACAAGCAGATGAAAGATAAATGGATTCCCACCAAGGCACGATGAGACGATGGTGGAGTAATCGATTTGGGCCTAGGCACGACGAGCCAATCACCAATTAATGGATTCCCACCAAGGCACAAGCCAATGGCAGAGTAATGGATTCGTGCCAAGGCACGAAGAGCCGATGCGAGGCCCATCGCAATAAGGGCGGTGCACAGCTGGTTTGGCAGCGCCCCGCTCGCTGCCACCCCACCTCGGGGCCCACCCCGGCTCCCTCCCTCCTGCCCCCAGTTCTCCCTGCTGCGCCAGGCCCACTGGCCTGGCCAGGAATGCCCCCCCGCCATCCTCACCCCCTCCATTCCTGATCCAGAGCAGCAGCCCAGCGGGCGCACCCCCTTCCCGCATCGCTCCGGGGCGCCATCCCCACGGATCGGGCCCTTGGCTGCCACAGTCGCCTCCGCCGGACTCGGCTTCCCCGCTCGCTCGGGCGCCTTGCACTGGCTGGATGAGGCTTCCGAGTGCGGGGACCAGGTGAGGCGGCGAGGCTCCCCCAGCCGTCGCGGGCAAGGCTGGGCTGGAGCCGTGGCGATCCGGCTTCTGCTCCCTGCCTGGCCGTGCAGCTCACCAACTGACATTGGGCCAGGCACAGTCTTGGCCTGTCCTACCCCGCAGGGTTGTTGTTGTGAGCATCAAACTGGGCCAAGCATTGGGCAAGCCGCCTTGAGTTCCTTACAAGAGAAAAAGGCGTGGTACACATGGAGTATACACGAGCCTCTGTCTGCACGACTTCTGCACCTTTCCTAATAGTGATCTATAATAAAATAGTAGCCTTTTAATAGGCCAGGGGAGTCTTGCCACCTCACCCGGTCCCCGCACTCAGAAGCTTTGTCCAGCCAGTGCAAGGCGCCCGAGTGAGTAGGGAAGCCGAGCCCGTCGGAGGAGACTGTGGCAGCCAAGGACCCAATCCGCGGGGATGGCGCCCCGGAGCGATGCGAGAAGGGGGTGCGCCTGCTGGGCTGCTCCTCTGGATCAGGATCGGGGGGGGTGATGGGGGGGCATTCCTGGGCAGGCCTGGCACAGCAGGGAGAACTGGGGGCAGGAGGGATGAAGCCAGGAGGGGGGACCCCGAGGTAGGGTGGCAGCAAGCGGGGCGCTGCCAAGCCCGCTGTGCACCCACTTATTGAGATGGGTCGGGTCAGGCAGCGCAGGAGAAACGTTCCGCCTGCGAGCAGCCACGTCGGCACTGCCAAGCGGATGGCCCTTCCGGGAAAGAAGGGCAGGAAAGAGCTGCGCATCCTCTTCTGGTGGCCATCTTAGGAGAGGCAAGGAAGTGCCTCACGCTCTGGAGGGGAGGGAGGGAAATGACGATACAGGCGCCATCTTGTTCGTGGCTTTTTGCAGTGAGTGTAGCCCTCCGCCATTTTAGTAGTGGCCGACCTTGCAGAGGCGTTCCATAGACATACGAAGGGGAAGAGGTGCAGCTCCTGCCCTGGGCACCTGCCCCTAGGATGCGATCTTCTTCTCCTGCTCGACGTCTACTCGAAGTAGGGATTAGATTCTCCAGGCTTGGACTCAGAGCTGCCCTACCTCGCAGGGCTGTTGTGAGGATAGAACGGGGAGAATGGGAATCGTGGGCGCTGCCTTGGGGTTAAGATTATCTCCAAGATCATTTTCATGTATGCTATTGTCATGGGACAGAAGAACTGAAAGTATTTTGTGGGAAGGACTAGCCCTGATGCCAATGGGTGCCTGCCTTCTCCCCCCTCGGCTCTCATTCTTCTTTCCTCATTTCCTTCTTCTCTACCATGACAAATGGCTCAGAAGACAGGATGTCTCATGAGAGAAAAGGCTGGTGAAAGCCTTTCCTTTTTTAAAAAAAGAAGTTTTATTATTATTATTTTCTTCAAGCTAAAAAAAACTAAAAAAAACTAAAAACATCAATCATCAGAGACATCAGAACTACTGCATCAGTTCCCCCCCATTTTTTTTTTACAGCAATCCATAGACAATTTCAAATCTATGCATAGTCCCATTTCTCTAGCCAATAATAAAAAGAGTTCCATGTTTGACAGAAGTATGTATCCTCTTTCTCCTTCAGAGACATAGTCAGCCTGTCCACTTCAGCGCAGTCCAGGATCTTTTTAAAAATCAGTTCATCAGTAGGTGGTTCTTCACTCCTCCAATGTTGGGCAAATACAATCCTTGCCGCAGTAATTACTACATGTAGAATCAAATGCGTTGCCTGTTTGTCAACATCCTCAGACACAATGCCTAATAAAAAGACTTCAGGTTTAGATATTAAAGATTTTTGTAACATTTCCTCAAGCCATTTATGTAGTTTAGCTCAATAATTTTTTGCCTTATGACAGGTACACCACATGGGATAAAAAGGACCAGGTTTATGTTTGCATTTCCAGTGAAAACCTTCAGGCCGCAATTCTTGGCAGTGCCCACAGGCAGTGTCCAGCCGCACGGCTGATGCCTCGGTTGCTGAGCGTAGAGCCACACTGCCCCCCCTCCCCATTGCACTGTCACACCGATCAGCAATTCAGAGGCTTGGAAATCAGTTTCCTGTCAGGGCAAATAGGTTTATTTACAATTGAATGCATGGATCCATGGATGCCTAAATAGGGACATCCCATTTTAATTCCTTAGGGTTATATAGAATACACAAAAGGGGAATGAATACAATACACAGGAAGGTGATTGGATACTTTGATATGGATAGGAAAGTGATTGGATACATATCACAACACCATAAAGAAAAGTTACATTTCACTCTAATTAAATGCCTTTGACAGGCCTTCTAAACTAAAGTTGCTTTGAACAGGCTGGCCAAGTTAAGTAAACAAAAAGGTTACATGTGTGAACTTACAGGGTTAGGGAGGCACTTTAGCAAGCCTATAAAGCACAGAGATTACACTTTGACAGTTACCCACTAATGGAGTGGGGTCCTCTGGTCTTCACCACCAGACACCAGGTGCCTTTTGATGTGTTTATGGCAAGGCAGAGGGGCGGGATGGTAAGAAATGCTTTTCTGATTACAGCACGAAGCCCTCCCCACACACGGGCTGCACACTGACTTACACTCACGGCACGATCTGGGGCCTGCTGTTTGTATTCAAGAGGAGTAAAACGCGGCTTCCATGACTTCTGCCGCCACCACCCCTTTTTGGAATATCAGTGATGGAGCCCTTTTTCCCTCCTGGGAAATGGGCTGGGGCTGGACCTGGGCCTGCTGCGGCACTTTGTGTAATGCCACAATCCAGCTCTTCACTTTCATAGCTCTAGATACGCGCCTCTGCGGAGACAGGACACTCCCATGATGGCTGAGTTGGACACTACCAACGTTGTTGTTGTTGTTAGTCCCGAAGTCACGTCTGACCCATCACAACCCTATGGACAACATTCCTCCAGGCTTTCCTGTCCTCCACCATCCCAGGAGTCCACCCAAGCCCACACCCGCTGCCCGTGACCCCATCCAGCCACCTCATCCTCTGCCGTCCCCTCCTTCTTTTGCCATCTATTGTTCCCAGCATTACGCTCTTCTCCAGGGAACAATTGATGGCAATTGATGGCGTCCTCTTCTCCCTAGGTAACCAATTAGGTCACCTAATACACATCGAATACATCAATACATCAATGTATGCAACCCCTCCAGTGCTGGGGAAAGAGTCCTTTCTTCTGTCAAGACCAGACATTTCCCATGTCCATTTCTTATCTGCTCAAGATTCACACATCCTTGCCACGTTCTTATTCCCTGCACATTTGCAACTTTTGTGGCAGTGATAACCAGTTTCCACTGTCCCTTTGATTACTGTATTCGAGGTCAGGCTAGCGTGTTAGCTGTGGGTTACACAAAGTCCATTTTGTTCTTATCCGCCCTCCCTCCTGGGGCAGTATAACTGTGGAGTTTTAACTATGTGGCCTTCCTGCGGCCAATTACTTTTGGGGTGTTTTGGGCTGCTGCAATTGGCAACAAACTGATATTAGAAATATCCCCCTTTTTTCAGGGCAAATTATATCTGCCATACTTTCCATACATTGTTTAATAAACTCACTATCTGGCATTGGATTTGGGAGGGGGGGTTGCTATTAAATATGCTACCACATAACTAGCTTTTACAATAGAATCTGCCGGAGTTGTAACTTTAAAAAAAAAATGTTGAGAAGGCACTTTTTTCACTTCTGCTATTTATTTTATTTTTATTTATTTTTCAATTTATATCCTGCCTTTTTCCTGCAAAGGGCTCAAGGCAGCTGACATCATTCTCCTCCTCCATCTTATCCCCACAACAACAACCCTGTGAGGTAGGTTGGGCTGAGAGTCTGTGACTGGCCCAGAGTCACCCAGTTGGCTCCATGGCCGAGCAGGGACTCGAACCCAGATCGCCTGAGTCCCAGTCCCACACTCTTAACCACTACACCACACTGGCTCTCTTTGTCCACCTATTTTGTCCTTATGACACAATCCTTGATATGCACCAAATTTGGCTGCATGATTTTGCATACAATGCCTTTTCAAATTTATTTATTTATTTGGAAATTTATAGGCCGCCCCTTGCCACTATAATTTTTCAAATTATAGTCTTTGAAAATTTGTATAAATTCCCTACAAGTTAAGGAGAGTGCTTTACTATGTGCTTAACAAAAAGGTAGCCACCTGTCTACTTTTCATTGAACAATCTTCCTTGATCCATAATTTTTCTTTTTTGGGTTCTGTTTTCTTTTGAGATTTAGTAGAAGCCATGCTGGAATTGAAAAAAATAATAAATAAGGAACCATATTTACTTTTATTATGAAAATTAATTGACAGGAAATCAAAAGCATGGTTTGGGCTCTTCTACATCTCAGCTGCAACACGTGTGAGGTGGAGGGCTAAGCGCGACAGGCAATGCGCAAGGCACCACTGCAATGTGGCAGGACCCTTAATAATCAACTAAGAATCTTATCCGTCTTCTAAATAACAAACACCTGTAGTTTGCGATGGTAGATTGAAATATTATTGATAATCTCTCCATTTCACTTGCCAAGTCACCATGAGCACATATAACATCAGATGGTGTCTGTGCTTGGAAGATAACACACTGGCAGCCGCACGCTGCTGTGAAATGGAAGCCACGCATGTGCACAAGTAGTGAAAACATGCATATGTTTCTTTTATCTGACATTGCGACATGCTGTTGGCATCTCCAAAATTCATGCTGGAGAACCACGCAAATGAGTTACCAAAAAAATCTCATAGCGTTTTAAGTAAGCTTACGTTTTTGTGTTGGGCCTCATCTGTAGCCATGCTGGGCTACAGGTTGGACACTGCTGGGGTAAATCTTTGTAAGACACACAACATAAACATGTTAAGCTGAACTCTGCAGAAGTAATGTCAGAGATAGAAACATAGAACCATAGAAACAGAGCGAGTCAGAAGGGGCCTCCCGGACCATCTAGTCTGACCCCCAGCTCCAGCCGATTCTGCTCACGACATGCCCGCCATGTGCATGTCCAGCCTATCTTTGAACACCCTCACCAATGAGGCCTCAACCACCTCCCGTGGAAGCCCATTCCACACCCTCGGGGTCCTCACTGTCAGGAAGTGCTTCCTGGCATCTAAATGGAATGTGGGTTCCCTGAGCTTTGCTCTGTTGGAGCGCGTCCTGCCTTGCTCTGCAGGGGTGAACAGGTCTCTACCCACCTCTGTGTGACATCCCCTCTCATACTTGTATGTTACCAAAAGATCCCCTCGGAGTCTCCTCTTGTCCAGGCTGAAGAGACCCAGTTCCCTCAGTCTCGCCTCATACGGCTTCCCCTGCAATCCGGCCACCAACCTTGTGGCCCTTCACTGCACTGACTCTAACCTGGCTATATCCTTCCTGTAATGAGGGGCCCAAAACTGAGCACAATACTCCAGTTGCGGGCGCACCAGACTCGTATAGAGTGGTATATACCTCTCTCGATCTGGAAGCCGCACTTCTGGCTATGCAACCAAGGGGGGTGTTTGCCCTCTTGACCACCGCATCACACTGCTGACTCATGTTCAGCCTGCAGCCGACCAGCACCCCAAGGTCCCTTTCACAAGTGCTGCTTTCCAGCCACTTGTCACCTAACCTGTACTTATGACAGCTATTCCTATGCCCCAAGTGCAAGACCTTGCACTTATCCACATTGAACACCATCCTGTTGTCTCCTGCCCACTTCCATAGTCTGTCCAGATCCTTTTGGATCTGGACTACCTGCTCCTCAGTTGTGACCACTGCTCCAATTTTAGTGTCATCTGCGAATTTGATCAGCAGACTGTTCACCCCTTCTTCCATGTTTAGAACATTTGAGTGTAGTAGTTTTGGCTATATGAGTGTGTCAAATTGTTGTAAATTATTTCTGAAACGTATTTTTGTAATTTTTAATGTAGAATGTTTTTGAATTTAATACAGAAAATTCAACCAAACCCACACTCTGGACCTGGCCCCAACCCCTGTCCCCAACCCTAAATGAATTTTGGTTTTGGCGCCCAACGTGGGGCACCAAGTGGACTAAAGGCGAATTTTGCCTCAAAATTCTTAAGCCTTCTCCCTCAAAGAACCTCTTTTCGGACGGGTGGATGACCGGCATTAGAGAGCTCTCCCTCAGAGAGGGAGCTCTCCCTTACCCTTGCCATGATCACCTCTCCTGCATATTCTTCATGCCATCCTTTCTGGTCAGTATGTGAAAGCTGTTCTTCTCCAAGATCTTTCCCCAGAGAACCTGGTTTCCAAACCCCTCATGCTGCTCTGGACATGCTTGATCTTGTCAGTCTCCTTCACTGGAGAAAATTCTCTAAATGCAGCCTGTTACCTGAAGCACACTGTCTCACAACACTTAGGCTAACTACTTAGCCAGAAATCTGCAGCCATGTTGTACTTCCAGGAAGGAGAGGGGAGGTATGGAGAACCCTGTGTGAACTCCTGGGACAGGGTGACTGGATGTCAAAGAGGGTAAATGAGAAGTATCTTTGGAGCCTGGGACCGGTTGAAATCTGGGTGAAGCCTCAATAAAAGTAGCAAATTGCATTATAAATTACTAATATGTGAGAAACATAGAGCGGGTATGAATAATTCAGAGATAATCAATGGACACATGAGAAAGGGGAGTCTCTGGATAAATAAAGAACTTTCTATAAACTAACAAACAGAACAAAGAATAATAGGGAAATTAATTTACTTTGTATCTGGACAACATGTTATGACATAGGGTATGTTCTCTGTATCTCTTTCGAGACTCTGATTTGGGAAGCGTCTCCCCTTTGTCTCCGTTTATTCTATAGTGCACCAGAATAAAACTGCTATTAGCTCTAAGTCTCGTCTCAGGCTCTGTTTGGCTTTGGGTCTGGGGTCCACCCGGGGTTTGCCGCAGCTGTTAACTGGTTTCAGTCGGGTAACAAGCCTAACTAATGCAGAGTAGAAATGTCATTGTTATTGCAGTCTGAAGGGATCCCACCATTTTGGCCTTTAACTATGTTGTTCCACGAGGCTAACCAATTTCTACAGGAGTCACAACCTCCAAGAGGAGGGAGCGGCATTGGGAAGGAGTGAGGACAGCTGGGTACCCACAGCTCCATGGAGCCAGTGGGGTCAAGAAATCCCATCGCCATGGAAACAGCCAGGTTTCCAATGATGCCAGTGGCTGGCAGTCTTCAATGGCTGCCGCCGGAACGTTTTCTCTGGCCTGTGCTGCAGCCCTCTCAGGGGAGCTGGAGCAGGTACCATTCAAACCCAGGTAGGCGGGAACACGAGAAAAGGTAGCTGGGCCAGACCAAGGGTTTGAGTTGGGGTGCTGTGCTTGTGTGCACACACATACCTCCACATCAGTACAGGCCTTGTGCTCCCATCCCAAACCACCTTTCCTGACAGAACAGTTATGAAGCTGTTACTGGACTCAGCCAATCAACAGCTGGGGCAAACCTGGGTGGACCCCAGACCCGAGCCAAAAGGAGCCTGAGATGAGACTTCGAGCCAAAATCAGCTTTTATTTATTTATTTATTTATTTTTCGATTTATATCCTGTCTTTTTCCTCAAAGGGCTCAAGGCAGCTTACATCATTCTCCCCCTCCATCTTGTTACCAATTGCAGCACCCCAAAACACCCCAAAAGTAATTGGCCAGAGAAAGGCCTCAAAAGTAGTTGGCCAGAGGAAGGCCACATAGTAAAAACACCACAGTTATGCTGTCCCAGAAGAGAGGGCAGATAAGAACAAAATGAACTTTGTGTAACTCACAGCTAACATACTAGCCTGACCTCGAATACAGTAATCAAAGGGACAGTGGAAACTGGTTCTAGTCACCATGAAAGTTGCAAATGTGCAGAGAGTAAGAACATGGCAAGCCTGTGTGAATCTCGAGCAGATAAGAAATAGACATGGGAAATGTCTGGTCCTAGACAGAAGAAAGGACTCTTTCTGCAGCACAAGAGGGGGTGCATACATTGATGTATCGATGTATTAGATGTGTGTTAGGTGACCTAATTGGTTACCTAGAGAATAAAACGGATGAACTGGGGTGCAACTTTCGAGACATTGCTTTGGGCTGAATGTCCCCTTTTGTCTCCCTTTATTCTATAGTGCACTAGAATAAAGCTGATTTTGGCTCCAAGTCTTGTCTCAGGCTCTTGTTTGGCTTGGGTCTAGAGTCCACCCGGGTTTGCCCCAGCTGTTGACTGGCTCAGTCCAGTAACAACCTTATCCCCACAACAACAACCCTGTGAGATAGGTTGAGCTGAGAGTCTGTGACTGGCCCAAAGTCACCCAGTTGTCTCCATGGCTGAGTGGGGACTCAAACCCAGGTCGTCTGAGTCCCAGTCCCGTGCTCTTCACCGCTACACCACACTGGCTCTAGTGCACTACAGAATAAAGGGAGACAAAAGGGGACATTCAGCCCAGAGCAGTGTCTCGAAAGTTGCACCCCGGTACATCCGTTTTATACCCTAGGTAATCAATTAGGTCACCTAATACACATCGAATACATCAATACATCAATGTATGCAACCCCTCCAGTGCTGGGGAAAGAGTCCTTTCTTCTGTCAAGACCAGACATTTCCCATGTCCATTTCTTATCTGCTCGAGATTCACACATCCTTGCCACATTCTTATTCCCTGCACATTTGCAACTTTCGTGGCAGTGATAACCAGTTTCCACTGTCCCTCTGATTAATGGTTTCGAGGTCAGGCTCAGGGCCGTCTTAACAGCATTATGGGCCCCGGGCAAAGCAGTGAACTGGGGCCCCTATGACAACTACAATTACTGTTAATTTTGGAAGTTTTCCCATTTTCCAAGGGTTCACCCACACAGATTAGTATGGGGCCCACTGGCAAGTGCCCATCAGGCCCATGCGTTAAGATGGCCCTGGTCAGGCTGAAGTGTTAGCTGTGGGTTACACACAGTCCATTTTGTTCTTATCCACCCTCCCTCCTGGGACAGTGTAACTGTGAAGTTTTTACTATGTGGCCTTCCTGTGGCCAACTACTTTTGGGGTGTTTTGGGGTGCTGCAATTGGCAACAAAGCTCTTCCAGCATTTCTCTATGTCAGTGACTTGGTCTAACTGCACAAGACAACAACCCACCATCAGGATGCAAAAAACAGAAGCTCTTTACTGAACGGTGAACACGTCACTACAGAGTAGCCCACTCCCCCTTCATAAGAAAGCAGCACCAGTCATTAAAAAGGCAAACGTTTTTATACCTTTAAGACCAAACTCGATCATTGGTTATTTTGGCCCATCTGCACACCGATTGCACCTCTGTCCTCTATCGGCTGGAGAAATTAGGCAGCACCCCACATTCATCGTCACAGTGGACAGTGAAGCAGAAAGTGAGACGCCAACAATGGTCTTCTCAGCATTATCACAACTAAGGATGCTGTTTCAGCTGAACAATGTCTGTGGCACTTGTGATACATTCATACATAGAAAAATACTGAATTTCTGTACCATTTGAGGGGAGCTCTTTGGGTCAAGCCCTCAGTAATGTTATGGAGTTCAAGCACAGGGAATCTGAATTTTATATCGCTATTTTCTTTGAAGAAGCTCAAGGTGGAATCCATCGTTTCTCCTCTACATTGCGGATGGAAGCAGAAGGGTGTGGACAATCTACAACTGACACCACGTTGCACTGCAGCATTAAAGCCGATAGATGGGAAAGTTGTGTAGAATTAGACACCTGTGCTTATTCAGATAGCATAAGAGGGTGTTTCCACACAATGTTGCACTCAGTGTGTCCTCGCTGCAGGAATTGCCAGGATTGCATCTACTCAAAACTTCAGCCATAATGAGGGTTCAGGTTGCACTAATACTACCATTTTATTTTATTTATTTATTTATTTATTTGTATGTATGCCGCCCCTCGAAGCAGCCTTGGGGCGGCTCACAACAACTTAAAAAACATATACAATATTAAAAACTGGCCCATCTCTAGGTCAAATTTAAAACATATAACATAAATAAATCAATCCATTAATAAATAATAATCTTAAATTAGAATAAATTAACATTTAAAATACTGTCTAAATAAAAAGGTCTTCGCCTGGCGCCGAAAAACAAATAACGACGGCGCCAGGCGAGACTCTCTGGGGAGCGCATTCCACAGATGGGGCGCCACCACAGAGAAAGCCCTCCTCCGGGTTCTCACCCTCCTTATATCTCACACGGAGGGTTCCCGGAGGAGAGCCTCTGCTGCTGATTGTAAGGGGCAGGAGGGCATATATGGTCGCAGGTGCTCTTTTAGGTAACCAGGACCCAAGCCATGGGGTTACACTAACACAACACTAGAATTGTGGTTGGATCATCTACAACCATAGAACTGTAGGGGAAGAAGGGGCCAAGAAGGACTCCAAGTTCAAGCATCCTTCTCAGATGGTTGTCTAGTTGTATCTTGAAAGCCTTTACTGGGGGAGAGCCCACAACCTCCCTGGGTCATTGGTTCCATAGTCGCACTGCTCTAACAATCAGGACATTGTTCCTGATATCTAGCCAGGCCATGGCTTCCTGAAACTTGAGCCAATTATTCCATGTCCTGCACTCGGAGATGATTGAGAAGAGATCCAAGGCTATATAGCAAGGGGACGGCATACAAAAACTTTAAATAAATAAATAAATAATCCTGGCCTTCCTCTCTGTGACAATGGCCACCTACAATAACACAATGAGCAGAGGAATTAAATTTCCCTAATTTCATACGAAATAGAACCCCCCGCTATTGCAGGACCCCAATTTACACCATCCTCACTATTTGTCTATGCTCTTCCTTTGTGGCCTGGCTCAGCTTCCACTTCCTGTATATGCTCTTTTTTCCTTTCAGGCTGGCACTTAACTTAGTGTGGAGCCATGTGGGCTTCCTCTGCTGCCTTCTACACTTCTTTCTTGTTGGAATTGTTGCAGTTGTGCTTGGAGAATCTTCTTTTTCCAGATTCCCCACCCCTCTTGGACTCCTTTTCCCTCAGGGTGTGTTGCTGTGGCACTTTGCTTACCATTGTCCTGAGATGCGACCATTATTCCAAGAGGGTGGATGCATCTTGCCTTACTGTCTCCACTTAACCATTCCACCTTGAGTGACCCTGCTAGAAGACCAGCCTCTATCTGGCCTCCTGCTAGCATTACTCATTACTGAGCCTGGAAAAAGCTAATTTCATAGTTTCACTGTGTGCTGGTGGGCTGTGACTCAGGCATCTAACTGCATCAATGACTGAGGTTAAACTAGAGAAATCACTGAGGTTAGAGTGAATTTGCTATCCATCACTGACTGGACAAATTGCAGTTGGCAGAGGCGGAAACGACTGTGCACTCAACATCAGCCCATTTGCCAGTAGCCGGCATCCATGCAGAATGAGCCCCTCTCTCATCCAGTCTTGTTTTGAGTATCAGGATGTGTGGCAGAATGAATCACCTGAGAAAGTGTACCATTCTTTGTGACCCTGGATGTGTTCCATTTCTGTTCCTGTACATTCTTTTTTCTTTCTGACAGTGCCTAAAATCTCACCAACCAGCTCAAGATGGCACCTAAGAAGAAAAAGCCAACATCCAGGAAAATGGCACCTACAGGACCAGTGAGCACTCTGCCCTACGTCAGCGAGAAGGAACTGTATCTGCAAAAAGAATACGCCACCCTGACGGAGCACGTCAACATGTATACACAGCGTGTGAGGCAGTTCCAATGGGAAAATGAGTTCTTGGACAAGGAAGCTCAGCAGATCCGAGAGACCAGCAAAGTCTACCTCTCCTACTTGACCAGGCGCACAGTGCGATGCCAGAACGCCATCATTTCCTTGAATGACCAGAATCGCGTGGACCTGGCACAGATCAAGAAGCAGAAGGCAGAGCTGATGGCTCAGTACACAGAGCGAGAGAAAGAGGTGAGGCACCAGCTGATGGAGAGGGAGACGAAGCTGTGTCTCATTAGCAAGGAAGTTGAGGCCATGCAACCCTGGCGGGAGCTGCAGCTCGAGCAGCTGACCCGGATCCGGGAGCTGGAGAAGGAGCTGCTGGTCATGAAGGTCCAGCATGCGGATCAGATGCACAAGGTCAAGAGCAGATTCCTGCAGCAGATGGCCGACTACGAGATGCAAGCCCAGCAGAAAGTCCAGACTCTTGCCAAGCTGGCCGAGAAGGAAGCCGTGCGCAGCCTGATCCAGCACACCAAGCAGGTGAAAGCCGACAACTGGCAGCTGCGCCATGAGCTGCTGGGCCTCATCAGGCAAGCCCAGGTGCTGAAGGAGTTCCTCCTGCAGCTGAGAGGGCAGCAGCAGCAGCTCCTGCAAGAGCACCAGTACCGGCAGGACCTCGCGCGTGCGCGTACATGGCTAAGGCATCATGAGCCCCAGCTGGCCGCCCCTCTGGGTGGTAGCAGGTTCAGGGGCAGCCGTGCGGCTCGAACCCGGCTCATGCCCTGCCAGGTCTCGGCGGGAGAGGCTCAGGTACCACTTGCCCAAGTGAGTTGGCTCTGAGACGGCCGTCTTCGCTGCCAGCATGTTCCTAAGCAGAACTAAGGTCTGTGGCCTTGCATACATTGTCTTTGTCTGGTTTCACCACCAAATCGACAAAGGCTGACAATGTCCAGGCCCATCTCAAATGTCAAGTTTGTAGTCCAGTTAGAACATGTGGGAATCCAGCTTCTCGCACACAAACGAGTTCACGTTTCAGAGGAATGTGCCGGGGGAGGGGGTGGGCCAGCCCAGAGTCACTGCTTACACCATGTCCGTCAAGGCTTCTCTTTGCCCAGAGAAGCAAAGCAGGCACATGCCACCATGTTACAGAGCTGCAGAGACAAGGGCTGCTTGGAGCAGCCGCCCCAGTTAGTGCCCAGGAGGGTCCACAGCTGCTGCCAATTCCTCCCAAAAATGAAAAGCAAAGGCAGGAGAGGCCAAGCGAGTGGCTGCAGGAAGAGCAGGGGCAAAAAATGAGCTCCCTCGCCCAGACGCCTCTGCCAGTGGATCCCATGCCCAGCCACGGACCTCCAGCAGCACCGTGGTCCCTTCCGCAAGGTGGGGCAGCGCCTGTCGCTTGCGTGGTCTCAGTGGCTGCAGTGATCTTCACTGCTGTGTTTTTCGTTTCTTTGTTGCTTTAGTGTTCGGTTTGTTCCTATTTTGCAAACTGTTGTAAAAATATGTATTCAGGTGGTGGGGCTTAAGTACTAATAAAATGCATTTCACTTTTCTGGCCTCCTTGGCAGCATACATGAGAAGTTTTCAGAAAGAAGCAGTCACTGGGGACCTGATCGTGCACACGCACACAAGCGCTCAACAACACGCTTCACTCTTACTCCCTAGTGATGGTGCCCAGGATTGGGGCTCAAATGACTCCAGAGCAAGTGCTTCCGTGTGCTGCTAAGGGGTCCCACTTGCCTCTGCCCCCCACACCTGCTGCCAGCACAGCTACTCCTTCCCAGAGGGGCCTGCACCAGTCCTAGGCAGCAGATCTTCCTGGCGGGTGCTGGGAGCTCCTGTCCAGCCCCTTCCTGCCAGGCCACAACTGTCAGGGTGCCATCGTGGCATGTTTTCAAGTTGCTTGCAGCTCCTTCTTCTGCTAGCATGACCCAAGAGGCTTACAATAAAAAGTGCAGTGTAATGGCACCAGCAAGGCCAGAAGGTGACGCGGAAACTCCAGTGGAGACCTCTGTTCAAGTATTTTTCAAGCCACTAACAGCTGAAGTATGTAGAAACATAGAAACAGAGCAAGTCAGAAGGGGCCTCCCGGACCATCTAGTCTGACCCGCAGCTCCAGCCGGCTCTGCTCATGACATGCCCACCATGTGCACGTCCAGCCTATCCTTGAACACCCACCCCGATGGGGCCTCAACCACCTCCCATGGAAGCCCATTCCACACCCTCGGGGTCCTGACCATCAGGAAGTGCTTCCTGGCATCTAAATGGAACGTGGGTTCCCTGAGCTTGGCTCCGTCGGAGCATGTCCTGCCCTCCTCTGCAGGGGAGAACAGGTGTGCACCCAGCTCTGGGTGACACCCCCTCACACTTTGAAAAACCTGTAGTCAGCGAAGCGGCAAGGTGGCAGACACGACAACACACGCGGCACTCAGCCCTGGCTTCCTTCAGCGAAGAGGCACTTGCGCAGGCAAACGTTTCCTGCCATTGCTGGGACCCCTGCAATGAGCACTCCTCCTCACAGGGATGGCGGCTGTGGCCTCACACACGCTCACACTGCTAAGGCTGTCGGCCCAGACAGTTTCGCACATGCCTGGTTGTGCACTGGCCTTGCCTCCTACGCTGCCTCTCCCTCCTTGTGGGCTCCCCAGGGGGAGATCTGGCTGGCCGCTGCAGGAAGCGGTGCTAAGATGGGAGAAGCTTCATGGAGCTGGTGCAGCTCCGGGGTCTTCTGATGCTCACCGGTGTGCCAGGGCCCCCACACCTCCTCTGCTCTATGCCAAGGCCTACACATGGCCCCACAGATGGGGATCGCGCAGAGCCAGCGCAGGCAAGTCAGAATCTCTGTGCAGTGTGACTTCACGCACAGCAAACATAGGAGAACCTCGGGCACAACATTCCCCCCTCATCCTCAGGCAGAGGGCCAGAGGGAGCTCCCTTTGCTCAGTGGCTTTGCAGCCAGTCTCTGGCCATATCAGCCACAGAGGCACCGGAAAAAGAGCTGGCGGAGAGGCCAGCCCAAAGCTCTAGAGAGCCTCCAGCAGCTAGAGCAGGAAGCGGCACGGCATTCGATTGGCTGGCAGGCAGCTGTATCGGCTGTTCAAGGCTCAGCCCTGGGCAGAGGAGGGTAGCTGCACTGACCGAAAAAGTAGGTCTTCTGTAACCACTGCCCTCCACAGCAGCCGACCAAGAAAGGAGGCGCCCCACAGAGTTATTCTAGAAAGCCTGCTTTATTTAAAATCCATACAAGAATAAATATGGTGGCCACTGGGGGGAGGGGGCAGGAAAGACTGTCTGAGAGAATGAACTACCCGACGGGCTCACAGGCAGCCAGGCCAGGCGTTCCAGAGCAGTGAGCATGTTCTCCGTCTCTTGTGGTTGCAGACATTTCTGTTTTAGACCTGCCTTTCCTCCAGCACTCAAATGAATGATGCAATGTGGAGCTGTTGGAGGAGCAGCCGCTCGCACACCCCTTCCGACACACGCCCTCAGCCCAGAGTCCTGCTCAGGCTTCCACATGAAGGAAGCAGGGGGATGCCTTCCTGTGCGGTTCTGTAAGAGGATCTGCACTCTGCTTCCGGGGCACTCAGGACTGCTGGGCACTGGGAGCGAGCAGCTGCTGGCAAGCAGCTGAGACAGGAAGGCTCTGCAGAGCAGACTTGCAGATGGTCCCATAGGATTGGGAATAACTGCCCAGGCAGGCCTTGGCATCGCCAGCTGTTCCCACATTTGCTGTAACCTGGAACATCTTTTTACAGGGCTTTGGAAAAGGATGAGCTTCCCTTCCATGGGACTCAGAGCTCCCTGGATTCTGCATAAGAGAAAGAAGAAGGGTGATTGCAAAGAAGCGGGGGTTTCTTTATTCACTGTATTTTTAAAATAATCAAAGTTCTCTGATAATGAACAATACATTAAAATTAGGTATGAATATTTAAACAAAATAAGAACAGTGGATAATCAAGGAATAACACTATCACAGCACAAAGGCAAATTAAAATGAGCAGCAGATTGAAGCTCTTAAAAACTATTCTTAAAAGGCCTGGCTCAGCCCCTGGCAGCATCAGCAGGTGGGCTGAGGAAGCGCCCGCCCAGAGGCTGGATGGCTGTTGCTGCCTGTCCACACCAGCTGCTCAGGGCTGGATGGACCTAAGGTCTCACCCTGCATAAAGCAACTTCCCACGTTCCCAGGCACCAAGGGGGAAAGGAACTTGTACTCACCACTCCGGTCTTGGTGGGCAAAGAGACCTTCCTCATCAAGGAGTGATTAAGAGCTGCTTCCTGAGCCTGGCCCAGCAGGAGTCTGGAGTGAGGGACAGCTGGATTTTGTCCCTCCAGCCCTTCTGCCACCTGCTGAAGCAGAACCCTGACTGAGCCCAGGTTCTGTTAACCCACAAACTGGAAGGCGATGAGAGGGGACTGGGCAGCGAGGAAGAACAGTAGCAGCTGAGACATCCTGAGATGGCCCCGGACATCGACTGGACCTCCTGCTGAAGGCTCAGAAGTCAGTCAGTCGGTGGGTGGGGAGCAGCCATTGCCCAAGCTTGCCCTCCACAGGAATTGGACTGGAAAATCCTTTGCCATTATATATAATTTCTAGTATCCAAAGCAGTTGGCATATCTTCATCATCCCCATCATTATCAACTATACCTTTCAGACCGCCTCTCCCAACTGTGATGTTGGACACTATGCTTAACCTCTGGGGTCTTCCTCTGAGTGCCCACCCCACAGAATTGGAGGGAGGCAACAAGGGGAAGGGGCTTTTCTGTGGTGGTACAACCTCTCTGTTCTGGCCACCTAGCACCAAACTTGCCATCTTTTTGGCAATAGGTTAAGACATAGAAACAAAGAAACTGAGTGAGTCAGAAGGGGCCTCCCGGGACATCTAGTCCAATTCCCAGCTCCAGACGGCTCCGCTCACAACATGCCCGCCATGGGCGTGAGACAGTCCTTGATGCAGTGGCCTCGAAAGATCTCCATGGTTATCCAAGGAGGGGCTCATCCAGGTAACTCTTTTCCTTGGCAGGGGTTTTTTATTGAATGTTTTTTAGCTATTTAGAATTCATTTTATTCATTGCTTTGTTTTTACAGTTTTTGTCTTGTATTTTACTGTTCTGTTTTATACAGTGCTGTAAACAGCCCAGACAGCTTTGGGGTGGTAATCATCATCATCATCATCATCATCATCATCATCTTGATGATGATGATACCATATTGTCTTTATACCTTGTCTTTCTTCCTCTTCAAGGAACAGAAGGTGGCTTACAAGAACCTTGCAAGTGGAAAAAAGGCAGGTTATAAATGCAGCAGCATCTTGGCTATTCGAGGGCTGCTCAAAGTGTCTCCTGCGCCAGATGTGCAATTCGGTTGCTCAGTCAGAGTTACTCACCCTGTGGAGACGGGGCGCGTCTGCTGCAGGGCCCAGGGTGCTCCCTGGCACAGGGGACGGCTGCCTCCTCACTCTCGGGTTGAGGGAAGCAGCCCGCTGGGGAAGGCAGGACACACAGCGATTCCTTGTCACCGTGCTGCCGGGAGCCAGATCACCTGCAGAAGGGGGAACACAGACAGGAGAAGAGGCTCTCAGTCATTTCACCTGGGAAGAAATGCCGGAGCAGCCGGAGCAGCAGTAACACCTACAGCAGGATGAGTGTCCCCCTCAAAGGTGGCACAATCTGTGGGTGCCAATGGTGCCCATTTGATCCATTGCATGAAGGAAGGCACAGAAGCCTTCTTGCCTGCGTTTGACCAAAGGGCAAACTTCCTGGGCTGGCTACTTCGTTTAAGATGCCTGTGGCCCATGCTGCCATCCATGGCAGATCAGGCAAGTGAGAAGATCAGACCAGTGAACAGCCTTGTCACATTTTGCAAGATTGGTTTTAAATGACAGCCTGGCTTCCCAAAATAAACAAAGATAATAACAGACATTTAAAAACGAACATCCCAGTACTTAGTGTGAGTGAACTAAAGTGAACTGGAATGGGACGGTCATACTAACAAAACCTGCTTTACCCTGAAAATGACAAACTCAGAAGAAATGGAGTGGCTCTAATACTGAGGTCTGGGTAGCACAGGAAGTTGGGGGCTATAAAGTAAAATCCAGCTGAATGATATCAATCGGAATTTGAAAACCAATCAACCTAATCACGATTCTAGTCAAAAGCAATGGAAGAAATTGAAAACTTTTGTGCAGGTGTTCAAGAGTAAATTAATAACACATCAAAATAAGACGTGCTATTAATCCTAGCTGACTGGAATGCAAAACTGGGAAACAAAGCAGAACCAAATGTTGGAGGAAAATTTAGCCTAGGAGTAAGAAACAAAACAGCTTGTAGCAGGGGTCCCAAACTCATGGCCGCGGGCCAGTTGCAGCCCGTGGGATGATATTTTGTGGCCCCCACTTGATATCAAAGTTTAGTGATAGTGCGGCCCACGCGTGCCCCCTTTCTCACACGCACCTGCATGAGTCGTTACCCTGGGCGCAATGTTCCCTCTAAGCTGCGAGCCGGGACAGCCCCCCCGCCTCCGTGCAAGTGTCGAGGAAGTCCAGGGTAACTCTGGTCGAGCGCCTGGCACTGCACTGAGAAAGGCTCATGGGTGTTGTAAACTGCTAGGACTGAGAGGCCTTCCGTCTTGCTTTCAATCACTCCCAGGCCCCGCTGGGTCCCTCAGGCAATGCAGTGCTTGCACAGCTCGGGCATGGGAAAGTCACATCCAGGCTTGGTCTGAGTGGCAGTCAATAAATATGCCTGAGCCTAAGCTGCCCTGCAGGGCATCTGCAAGGCTGGGAAGACAGCGATGTGCGAGGCCAGGAGGGCGGGTGGCAGGGCGGTCCAGGCCCACCCTGGAAGCAGACCTGCCTGCAGCAACATCTGGCACCAGCATCCATGGGGAGCTGCCCCTCGCCGCACTGCAGATGCTCACATCGTGTGGCAGGCTCCAGTCTCCCGGAGAGACGAGCAAGTGCAAGCTGGCCTGGGCCATGGGCATTACCCTGCTGTTCCGTGCCAACAAGCGGCCCTGCACACTCGACCCGGGGCTCCTGGCCTGCTACCTCAGTGCAGCCCTTTCCCCACACAGAAAGCCCCCTGCCCATTTCTGTGGAGGCAGAGCCCCTCTAGCGCTCAGAGCCTCCTCCCTTGACAGCCTGTGATGAGCTGAAGTCCCGGAGCCGCATCCCAGCGAGGCCGGTTGGGTGCTGGGCTGCATCTTGTGACAGAGGCCAGTCGAGAACTGCTGCCCTGGTCTAGTCCTGACGTGACTCCGACACGCCCGACTGCTGACTGCCCAGCCTAAACACCTTCGGCCGCTGTATCACTAGCCAGAGGGGCCTTCCTCCCCCTCGTCCAACGCCTTCTCTTTCAGCCCTGCATATAATTCACACCTGGGAGGGCAACACATACCATGGGTGGCCATGGGACTACAGGCTGAGGAGCTAGTCTCTGGCCTCGAGCACAGGCTGCTTTCCTCACTGGCCTCCACGCCGTCGGGGGAGCCACCGGGTGGAAAGGGCTGTGGCCCTCCCTGGGCCTTGCTGCGGGCTTTGAGAGGAGCGAAGGTCAGCTGAAGACACTCCCGCTGGAGCTGCTGTTGCCTCTGACGCTGGTTCCTGGTCTTCCGGTCCAGTATCACCTGCAAGCAGGCAGGCGGGCAGGAAGGAAGGAAGAACTGGTCAGTTTTCAAATGCCGCTATTAAGACACGAGAAACTAAAAACAAGATAGTAGAGTGGGGGAAGGGAGCAGAAACAGTGTACTTGTGGGGGAATCTTCAAGGAATTACTCAGACAGGAAAGCACCCAATGCCAGCCCACCTAGCAAGTCTCTCCACCTTATGCCCCGTCTCCTCATCAGGATGGTGTTCTGTGGCAGACACCATTCCGGCAGGCACCCTGTGCTGCCGCACAGCCTCGGTGGCGATTTCCATCAGCCTCTGGGCCATCACTAGGTCAGCCGCACTCGGTCTAAGTAGATGCTTCTCTGACACCAAAAAGCCCAAGGGAAATTCTGTGGCCTTGAGCCCTGTGCAAGAAGTTCGCAGAATTCTGCAGTCAGATATTGCAGGAGTGGAGCCGCCTGGAGCCGGGGGTCAGACTAGATGGCCTGCGAGGTCCCTTCTGACTCACTCTGTTTTTCTGTTTCTGTGTTTCTGATTCCTAGCCTTGGATGGCCAGCACATTATCATCCGCCCCGAGTCCCTGAACGAGTGTGGGAGCCCAGAAGACCCAGCAAATGGGTCAGCAGTTTTGGGTGGGGGCCTCCTCGGCCCTTTCTGCCTGGAGGGGAGAAAGACGTACCTCATACAGCTTGTTGCGATACTCGGCCACAGAGAGCTGCACGTCATCATCCAGAGGCAGGACGACACTGTAGCTGAGCGCAGGCTCCTTGGCAGGACAGCGGAACCTGCCAAGAGGCCAGAGTGAGACATGCTGGCCTGGCTGACAGAGGCTGGGGAGACGCGCACCTATCTGCCACGCACCCGCTCTCTGCAGTGGCCCAGGCATAGCAGCCAGATGCTCCAGGCAGGTTCTGGAGCCGTCAGCAGCTGGACAAATGGCTCTCGTGGTACGGGCTGAAAGAGTCTTCCTTCCTCTCAAGGTGCTCACCTTTGCACATAGGGATGCTCCAGTGCCTCTTCCACTGTAAGCCGCTTCTCAGGGTTAAACACCAGGAGTCGCTTCAGAAGGTCCAAGGCTTGTGGGGGGGTGGAGATGGGCAGGAGGTCCTCAAAGGTCGCCTGCTGCCTATGGCCAGACAAAAGACACAATCAAGGCAACTCAGCCGCCCTGCCCGGTGCCCCTTTCCTCAGTGGGACGTGGGCATCCAGCCGCTTGGAAGGACACTCACTGGCTGCTCAGGCGGTTGATGAGAGAGGCTCTGTAGTCTGAATGGAAAGCCGCCACATCTAGAAGAGAAAAGCAGCGGATCACTGCTGGAGCAGCACCAGGAGGGAGGAGCTGGGGCTCGACTTGCTATGCGCCACTTGCCAAAGGGGCAACACCACACAGCAGAGCCCAGGGCTCCCAGAGGAAACGCCCCAGCACCCCTCTCTCCCCAGGTGGCACTCAGGCACAGAGTGACTGGTGCTGCTCCTGTTTCCTGCTGGGAAAGGAACAGAGGACAAGAGTCCTCCTCCCTCAGTCTGGTGGCCGCTGCAGCTCCTGGATTTGGAGGGCATTCAAGATGTCTTGAGAGCTGCAGCTGGCGAGATCAGTCAGTCTCCACCTCCTGCCACCCGCAGCCGGAAGCGTCCCTGCCAGCGCCGGCGGGAGGTGCAGCCCCGGCAGGTTGCTGCCTGAAGCGCACTTGCTCGGCCTACAAGTGAGGAACCCAAGCTGGTGGCGGAGGCTCTGCCACAACTTCCAGTCAGGGCCCTCTGGCAGCAACAGCTGCCTGCCCTTCCACTTCGCGGGCACAGCTGCTCGCTGGGAGGCAGCCATCACTCGCAGCAGCCACCCGTCCATCTGAAGCACCATGGAGTGGGTCAAGCCAGAGACACACTTTCGTTTTCACTTTGTGGTCCCATATCAAGATTACCAGCACAGGCTGAGAAACCAGATGGCATTGTTTTATGGATTTGTAATATGTAATAACATCTTTTTCAGAAATTGATACAGCCTGCAAAATATTAAAGAAAGGCAACAATTAAGCTCCAAACAACCATCATGTAAAAGTGCTATTTAAAATGCTGGCCACATGGCCGTGTCCTGGTGTGCATATGCCCAAAATACACAACAGGGGAGGTTGATCTCAAGAATAACTGGCTGCCCATGAATCGCCCCAGACGGCACTCCTGAGCACTCCTCAGTCGGGCCTTTTATGCACCGATCATTAAAGAGTTGCACGCAACATGTTAACACTCTCCAGCAGGTTATTGGAGTGAAGAGTTTCAGTGGCAGGATCTTCCCTGCCTCCGCACCCAAAAGAAGATGCTCCAAAGGAGTGGGGGAGAATGGGATGTTATTCCAGGGAAGAGGAGAGGGCTGGTGTGAACTGCCCTGTTTGAGCCGCGGTTATCAGTCCAGGGTCAGCTCTGGAAAGGTCCCTGGTTAGTGTCAGTTGAATTTCAAGGATGTGCAAATGCTGACGCCTAGAGAAAAGGGTTCTTTTTCTGGCCCAGCCACGTCATAACATTTGCATGATTGTGCCTGTGTAAGTTATACCTATTGATTTGTACTTTAAAATATACTGAAGTTAGTAAAAAGCCATGGTGGAACAGTTTCCCCCGATGCTTAACAAACCTCAGCATCGGCCCCAGTTTGACCTCCTGCGAGAGGGGCTTCCGGGAAAGAGCCAGGAAAGGATCCCAACCATGGCCTTGCAGTGCCAGCACTTTGGCAAAAGAGGTGCACTCTTCAGCATCGGGTCCCGGACCTTTCAGGAGCCAGAGGCAGCAAGCCCAGCGATCTCATCTGGGCCTGGAAGTGAACAGGCTCTCCTGGATCTCTTACGATGCATTCCTAGCAGGCAGCACATCCGTCACACCACCCCGAGCAGCTCTGCCGATCAACCTTCCAGCCATGGAAGGCAGTGGAGGAAGCCGGATTTTCCATCACCACCATCGCCAGCAAGGAGGAGGCTCAGTAAAGGGCTCCTGCGTGTGTCCAGTCACACTTGCCCTGTGTGTCCCCCACACTAACTCAGGGAGCCTCTCAGTACTTGCTTCCACAGAGCAGCTGGGCAATGGAGAGACCCTCCCCTGCCTGAGACCCTACTAGGCACAACAGAGAGGACCAGGTGTGATGAAGATGTGGCCTGAACTGCCGCAAGGCCTAGTTGCCTGTCCATCTGCCTGGCACTTCCTTATCCCTTCTGCTGAAGATGCTGTGGCTCGGGCCTGGGGCTGCCGCCCGCAGGGGCTCCACTCCGCCCCTAAGCTCTGGTCCCTCCCGAAGCATTGTTCCCGAGCAGCAAGTCCAAAAAGCAAAGCCCAAAGACACTGAGGGAGAACCAGATGTACCTGGGTACACGCACAATGGGGCTGTTATTCTTGCACAAACCCAAACTAAAGCATTCATGTCTAGATTCATTTCTGAATTTCAAGTTTGTATGATTTCCTTTAAACAGAAATAAAGCTTCTAAATTCAGAATCCACAAATTTGGCATTGCTTGCATAACTAGCTTCTGCGCCTAGTTTCTGTGCTTGGGTAGGGTTACGCACATGCCTTTGTCAAGAGTGTGCAGTAAGGCAGAGGCTGAAATCCAGCTTTCACTGCCACAAAATCTAAAATCCTGCAAGTGGACTAGATGGTAGGGATGTGGGTTCTCTGCAGAAATGCTTTTTTAAAGTAAGTTTCTGGTTCTTAATGCTGAAAAGTTAGTTTTGATAAGAAGTAAGAAATGCCTGCTGAGATCTTGTAAGTTAATACTTGGAAGTGCTGCTGCAAAGTGGAGTAGGCCTTGTGTCCTGCGTCCCCTGCCCTTCCCCAGCCTCACAGGCTCTTCTCACCTTCTGGGGATGGGGGAGGAACAACACGCAGGATCTGCTCGATCTGATTGACTGTGGACGTGCCTGGGAACAGCGGCTTCCCCAGAAGCATCTCCCCCAGGATGCAGCCGATGCTCCACATGTCCACGCCCTTGGTGTAGCTGCAGGAAAGGAAGGACGGAAAGCAGGAGCCCCTGCCTGGGACTGGCATGGAGGAGGCACACAGTGGAGCTCAGGTGGTGGAGGGTGAGGGTGTTGTGTGTGGCTCCCCTACTTCTTTGTGCTACTACGCAAAGCACTTCTGCGCCCCTTCTTTCAGCGGTGATGTGCATCCTCACCTGCCTTGCCCACATTTGCTTAAACATGCCACAAGGTGTTAATAAAGGAGAGCACCAGGATTTGTGGGGTGGCCAAAAAGCGTTCCTCGGCTCACCTCTGGGTGGGATCCAGGTTGGCCGTGGAGCCCAGGGCCGGCCAGGCGCAGAGGCCTGGCATAGCCACCAAGGCTGCTGCGCACTGGAGGGAATTGGGTCCGCCCCAGGAAATTGCTGCAGGGCCAAGTGGGGGAAGGGGCCACATGAGAGGAGCCCCCCAGCAAGTGGTGCCTGACCAGGGGCTATTTAGAAGGGCCCCCTCCCTTGCCAAGACATCAGAGGGATGATGAAATCTAGCAAAACTTTCACATCCTCCCCCCCTCACCCACTCAGGAGAAGTACTAAGTGCCCTTGTGGATTACTGAGGGAAAAGGTCACCCCTAGAATAGCACCCCTTTCTCCCACCTCACCCAAGTCTGGAAAATTTGTGAAAGAGTCTGGAAGGGGAGGAAGAGCAGCCCTGCCCTTTGCTCTCCATGGCGACTTCCAGGGGTCTGAGGGCCCCTCTTGAATGCAAGCAGCTCATGCCCCTCGAAAGGCAATTGGGAGAAAGAAAAGGCAGTCCCCCGACTGCTCCTCATCAGAACTTGAACACTCAACTCCCTTACCTGTGAGAGGCAAGCAGAATCTCAGGAGCCCGGTACCAGCGAGTAGCTACATACTCGGTGAGAGCAGCGATCCCCTGCTCTTTGTGGAGCTGGCACAGGGAACGTGCCAGTCCAAAGTCGCACAGTTTAACAAAGCAGTCAGCATCCAGCAGGATGTTGGAAGGCTGCAATTGGAAAGGGGAAAAGAAAGGGGGAGCCCACCGTCATGCCCAGGTGGTGCAAGGACCCAAGTGTCCGGTCACAAGTGCGTCAGTGAGGGCTTGGCTCAAGTCCCTGTGCAGCCACACAGCGCTGAGTGATCCCGAGCCCATTTCCCTCCCTCCCTGCCTCTCATTCCCTCTCTTTGAGGCTGATCCACCTCACAGGGGGGTGGGGAGGATAATTAAGCAACCCGGAGCATATTGAGGAGCACAAGGCTGCGATAAGAAGTTCCTCAGGAGGGCTTTCCACCAAAACATGCAGGGGCAGCATGGCCTGCCTGGCAAGGACTTGCTTACTCCAACAAAGCAGGGCCCCACACCAGTCTCTAAAAAGCATAGGAAGTAAACGAGAGCACAGCAAGAATGAACCTCAATGTTTCCACACCAATGCCCAGAGTATGGGAAACAAGCAACACAAACTTGAGCTCATAGTACAGGAGGGCAATTACGATCGTATAGGAATAACCGAAATTTGGTGGGATGACCCACATGACTGGAACTCTACAACTGATGGAAAAATTGTATCAGAAAAAATATAAAGGACAAAAAAAGGAGGTGGAATTGCACTATATGTATGAGACACATATCTCTGCAAAGAAATACAAGAAGAGGAACATAGTAGCCCAATTGAAAGCATCTGTCTTAATTTAAAGGGAGCAAAAAATAAGAACAGCATAGTTGTTGGCATCTATTACTGACTACCCAGTCAAAAGGAGGAGCAGATCTTTGCAACCTTTGAAAAGCAACTGGCCAGCATTTCCAAGAAGAACAATGTAGCCGTCATGGGGGACTTCAATTTCGCCCCTCCAAAAAACTGGGAGAACGATTCTGGAAGACCGATTCTGGGAGACCGATTCTGCCAAGCACGGCCCCTCCAAGAGATTCTTGACATGCTTTGCCAGCAACTTTCTCCAGCAGAAAGTAGAGGAAGGTACAAGAGGATGAGCTGTCCTCGATTTAATACTAACAGGACTGGGCTGATGGACAAAGTAAGAAACATGGGAGCTCTGTGGGAAAGGGACCTTGTGATACTTGAATTCTTGTTTATAGAGACAAAGGGGAACTGGAGCCAAACAAGCATCCTGGACTTCAAGAAAGCCTAGTTTAACGAACTCACAAAAATGATAGGTGAGGTGTCATGGCAACACACCCTTAAAGAGAGACCAAGAGGTGAGAAATCTGGAAAATGAAGATTTTCCAAGCACAACTGCAAACAATTCCATCAAGAAAAAAGTGTAGAAGGCAGCAGAGGAAGCCCACATGGCTCCACAAAAAGTTAAGTGCCAGCCTGAAAGGAAAAAAGGGCATGTACAGGAAGTGGAAGTAGGGCCAGTCCACAAAGGAAGAACAAATAGCAAGAAAGATGCAGAAAAAGTAGAAATGGTCCAGAGGAGGGCAAGAAAAAGGATCCAGGGTGTGGAAATACTGCCCTGTGAGGAGAGGCTGAGAGAACTGGGCATGTTCAGCCTTGAGAAGAGAAGACTGAGGGGGGACATGATATCCCTCCATAAGTACCTCAAAGGCTGCCACAAAGAGGAAGCTTGAGATCTCTTCTTGCTGTCATCAGAGTGTAGGACATGGAATAATGTCTACATTATTAGGGTTTTAGATGTTTTAAGATTTTTTTTCCTTCCCCACCGTCTCATTTTCTATGCTTTTCCTCCCTTTTCTTTTTCTTAGTTTATGATGTCTTGTTTTATATTGTTTTAATAATTGTGGTTTTATTACTGTATTACTGTAATTTTATATTATGCAAGCCATCCTGAGTGCTTGTCGGAAGGATGGGATATAAATGTAATAAATAATAAATAATAATCAAGTCAAGCTGCAACAACCCAGATTCAGGCTAGATATCAGGAAGAGCTTCCTCCCTGTCAGAGCAACATGACAGTGGATCCAGCTGCCCAGAGAGGTGGTGGACTCTCCCACATTGGAGACATTAAAAAAGAAACTGGACAGCCATCTGAGTGGGATGGTGTGACTTGGTGTCCTGCAAGAGCAGGTTGGACCCGATGCCCTTCATGGCCCCTTCCAACTCTGCCATTCTATGGTTCTATAAAATGTGATGAAATGCCTGGAACAAGGGAGGAGACATACACAAACGTCCAGCAGACACTGGCAGTCCAGCCCAGTCCAGCACACACGCTTTCTCCCGTCTCCTTAAATTCATTAAGTTAGAAGAGACAAATCCTTCCCCCACATACCTTCTGGTCCCTGTGAATGACATTTCCAGAGTGGATGAATTTGGTGGCTTTCAGGAGCTGATACAAAATGTAGCACTTGTGAATATCTTTCAGTAAATTCCCTTTCTTGATCACTGCATGCAAGTCAGTCTCTGAAACAGGAACATTACGAAGGAGCAGTGGGTCCATTGCACCACATTAGCCACGCGGCCCTGATCCATCATGCGCAAGGCCTGGCCTGGCCTGGCCTGAGAGCTCCACCTCGTGCTTCTACACAAAGCAGGTCACAACATTCCTGTTACACCGGTATGACAGCAGAGCCAGTGACCTGGAGAGGGTGTGGGCTCTCCCACACTGCAGGCATTCAAGGCGCAGCTGGACAGCCCTCTGAGAAGAACAGCTTAACTGGGCGTGCTGCCCTGAGTGGTGGGGGGGAGGAACCTGATGGACCTCTGGTCCCTTCCAGCTATACCATCCTATGATTCCATTAAAGGTCAGGAACTAGAGGCACCAGCAGCACTGCTCAACCTCTCAGGTTATCACCCTTTGTAAACCCAAACCTCCCACTCCCCTTTCTTTTCTGATTGATGGCATTCACACTGCTCAGGCTGCACTCAAACTATTCTTCAGTTCCACTGTTTTCACTTTTCCCTCTCCTCTTCCTTCCTCCCGACTCCTCGTCATCTAGGCCACTTTCACAGGTTTTCCTTCAACTCAGACTAGTTGCTTTTGCCCCAAGTTCAAATGAAAGGAAGGGATGTGCGGCAGCAGGAAAAGGCTCACCCATGGACTCAAAGACCAGGTAAATGTCCTTGTCGTTCTGAGCCCGGATGACGTTCAGGAGTCGGATGATGTTAGGATGTTCTCCAAATTCCTGAAATAAGAGCTGCCAATCAAGAACTCTTCAGACACCCACAGTCTGAAGAACAAGGCAGCCACGTAACCATGAAGAGTCTACCGTGCCCGGGCAGAGGCAGAGCAGGCAGTCAGTGCTCATGTGCTGGAGTTGAAGTTATCATGTGCCTCCTCTTCACATGTGCCGCGACTGTATGGAGTTCTCTGATACTCACCTGCAGCGGGCGGCCATTATTCCTGCAGCAAGGGAAGAATTTTCCAACCTGGCATCTAACAAGTTTATCTCTCTACAAGTCCCTCCAAGGCTGCCCCAAAGAGGGAGGTCAAGATCTCTTCTCGCTGATGCCAGAGTGCAGGACAGGGAATAATCAACTCGAGTTGCGACAACCGAGATTCAGGCTGGACATCGAGAAAAGCTTCCTCACTGTCAGAGCAACACGACAGTGGAACCAGCTGCCCAGAGAGGTGGGGGGCTCTCCATTCAAAAAGAAACTGGACAATCATCTGAGTGGGATGGCGTGACTTGGTGTCCTGCAACAGCAGGGGGTGGGACTTCTTGGCCCCTTCCAACTCTACTATTCTATGATTCTAAGCAAACTTTCTAGACAGAATCATTAGGGCACATTACTGAGATTCCTACCCTGTTTAGCAGTCAGTCAACTATGCATCTAAAATCAAATGTTGGTACAAAAACACTGAAAGATTCATATAGAAAATCAAAGTTATCAGCTGAGGGAAGAGTTCATTAATCACTTCAAGATCTCTATCAACAATGGAAAAGTAGGCATGTCATGTGCAGAACCAGCCATAGCCAGGGGTCAGACTAGACGGCCCAGAAGGTCTCTTCTGACTCACTGTTTCTATGTTTCTGCATTCTGTTTCTTCTTCAGCAACCAGAAACAAAGCAATCCTACCAGAATTAATATAGACTGAACCAGGCTACAACTTATTGTAACCCTAAAAATTACCTTGCCCTGGGCAATTCTCAATCTTTTGCCACAAACCCAGGCAAATAGTTCTCGGATCAGAGTCTTCCCGCATTTACGGCAACCATATGCATTATGGCCGAGTTCAGCCCATTCCCAGCATCTCACTGCCTTTCTGATGGTTCCCAGGCTGCCTCCTAGGAACAAAATCTCGCAAGCCCCAAACCCTCCTCGCTGTTTGCGTTCGGTTAGGGATCGGGATAAGCATCTTAGCCGAGCATTTTGAGAAGCTTCCACCGGATTGCTGAAGACAAGCCACACGAGTGTCGGGGCGAGCTCGACCCTCCGCGACTCCTCGGCCGCACACTGCCAGTCCAGGCGGCCACGCCGGCTCGGCGGCCCGGGAGGAAGTCGCGCGCTGGGGACGGAGGGCGGCGGCGGCGGCATCGCGCCCGCCCGCCCGCCAGGCGAGGAGGGCCCCGCTCACCTGGAGGAACATGATCTCCCGGAAGGTCCTCTGAAAGGAAGCACAGGCGGGCTTCAGGCGGCGGCCCGGGCGAGGCAGCGGCCAGCGGGGTCGCCGCCCCCCGCAGCCCCGGACCCGCGGAGCCCCTGGTACAGCCCCGCCCCGCCGCCCGCCCCCGCGGCCCCAGGCGCCACCTGCGCGTCGGTGCGGTTCCGGAAGGCGTCGAAGATCTTCTTGACGGCCACGACGGCGCCGGTCTTGCGGTCCACCGCCTTCCACACAATCCCGTAGGCCTGCGGGGACCGCGGATCGGGTCGGGTCGGGTCGGGTCGGGGCGGCCCGCCGGAGGCTGCCGGGGGCGCCCGCCGCGCCCCGCCCCGCCCCGCCGCGCCCTCGCCCAGGCCGTCCGCCTACCCCCTTGCCGAGGCGCCGCTTGATCTCGTAGCGCCGCGCGACCTGCTCCTCCACCTCGGCCGCCACGCTCATTCCGCCCGGCCGGTCGCCGCCTTGGTGCGGGCGGCGCGGCCAGTTGACCGCGGCTGCCATGGAGACGCGGCGGGCCGGCCGGCCGGCCCTGCGCACGCGCGCGACTTGGGCGCCTCCGCCCGGCAGGGGGCGCGCTCGCCCGGAGCCAGGCGCCGGGCCAGCCGGAGTGGGACGCGGAGGGCGCGGCGGGCGAGGGAGCCGCCCTCCCCACGCGCCCCAGCCTGGCCGCCCGCGAGCCTCGGACGGGCGGCCGCCTGCCCCCGCCGCCGGCCCCCTTCCCTTGCCGCTTTTCTAAGCGAAACAGTCCTGGCTGTGGCGGCGCTTCCCGCCCTTTTCCCAACCGGTGGTTTCCCTTCTGAGGAGCAGCAGCCAGAAATACCCACCTTCTGAGGAGCAGCAGCCAGAAATACCCACCGTTTTCCAAATGGATCCGAACCAAGTTTGCATCAAGAAAGCAGGCGAGGGGTTCTGCCTCTCTGATCATGCCACAAGCGTTTTTCTCAGCAATGGCTTACTGGGCCAGCATGATGCCAATTGCAGCACCCCAAAACACCCCAAAAGTAGTTGGCCACAGGAAGGACACATAGTAAAAACACCACAGTTATACTGTCCCAGGAGGGAGAGTGGATAAGAACAAAATGGACTTTTGTAACCCACAGCTAACATGCTAGCCTGACCAGGGCTGTCTTAATGCATGGGCCTGATGGGCACTTGTGCCATACTAATCTGTGTGTGTGAACCCTTGGAAAATGGGAAAACTTCCAAAATTAACAGTAGTTGTAGTTGTCGTAGGGGCCCCAGTACACTGCTTCGCCCGGGGCCCATAATGCTGTTAAGATGGCCCTGAGCCTGGCCTTGAATCCATTAATCAGAGGGACAGTGGAAACTGGTTCTAGTCATCATGAAAGTTGCAAATGTGCAGGGAGTAAGACCATGGCAATCCTGTGCGAATCTCGAGCAGATAAGAAATAGACATGGGAAATGTCTGGTCCTAGACAGAAGAAAGGACTCTTTCCCCAGCACTGGAGGGGTTGCATACATTGATGTATTGATGTATTCGATGTGTATTAGGTGACCTAATTGGTTACCTAGGGTATAAAACACATGTACCGGGGTGCAACTTTCAAGACACTGCTTTGGGCTGAATGTCTCCTTTTGTCTTCCTTTATTCTATAGTGCACTAGAATAAAGCTGGTTTTGGCTCTAAGTCTCGTCTCAGGCTCCTTTTGGCTCAGGTCTGGGGTCCACCTGGGTTTGCCCTAGCTGTTGACTGGCTGAGTTTGGTAACAAACACTTTCATTGAGCTGGCTACCATACCCCTAGATCCCTTTCTGGAGCAATCCAAGTCCCTCTAGCTGAGATCCCATCAGGCTATTCTTGATGTTGGGATTTTGGCCCCTTTCCTCATGCTTACTATTTCATCCTTTCCTCATGCTACTATGCTAAATAATTTCCTTTTACCAGCAAATGTGGCCAAATCATTTATGAGTAAGTTGGAAGGTGTTGGTCCCAATGCAGGTCTCCGTGGAGCCCCTGCATGTGTCTTCCTCCATTGGGAAAATGCACTATTTGTTCTTGCTCAGTGGGCTTCCTTATTCCATGATTGCAAAGTTCGAAGTTCGCTCAGGAGTCTTTGTAGAAAGGCCTTGTTAAAGGTCGTTAACACATTGTTGCACCCACAACTTTTCATTCTACCTAGCTTTACTACTGATTTTTACTTAAGTTTAAAAAATTCTTCTGAGTTATTCTAAATTCTTCTCCAGAAACACAGTGATTGGACAGGTTAGGAATATCCCAAACAGACAGACAGACAGACAGACAGACAGATAGATTTAAGTTCCTCTGAAGTAAGTCTGGTTCTGATTCCTCTAATGTGAATTTAATTCTCCAGTAAAATAACTTTCAAACAGGCAAGTGTTTTGTCTGTTGTCTCTGGCTCTCATCTTTTGAGGCATCAAGTTTTCTCAAGCACACGGAGTTCACTGCCAAACAATCCCCTGGGTGTGTGTTTGGCTTACATATATGTGATATGCATATCGGTATAGATGAAAGCAAGCTCACTGCTTGACTCAGCCCTGGTGACTTGTCCTGTTGCCAAACTTGCATGGGCACTTAACTTGCCTATCACCTCGCGTTTTATCATGAAGGTTTGGTCAGTGGCATTCCTTGTACCCAGTGAACAGGCTCCCTCACACGTTTGCCTGCTTTTATGACCCTGGCTCATGTGCTCCCACTGTTACTAGACAGCTTGCTTAAAATGCACTTTTAGAAAGTATGGCTCAAGTACCGGTCTACAGTAGTGTTCAGTGGAACTATAGGTCAGTTGAGTCTCCCAAGAATGAAGAGTGCTTTCTTATCAGCAGAGATAGCAATGGATGTGGGTGGGAACAAAGAATGGTAGGGTCGGAAGGGGCCCGGAAGGTCATCAAGTCCAACTCCAGCTCAATGCAGGATTGCAAGCATCCCTTGCAGTGGCTGGCCAGGTACCCCTTGAATGCCCCCAGAGTGGGAGAGCCCAGCGCCTCCCTGCGCCCTGATTTCCATTGCTGAACTGCTCTGCTTTTCCCCATCAAGCCAGAATCTGACTCACTGCAGCTTGAGCCCATTCCATGTACTGCACCTCGGATGAACAAGGAGAGATCCTGGGCCTCCCGTGTGAGAGCTGTTCAAGTATTTGAAAAGTGCTGTGATATCTTCCCTCAAGACTAAGCATGTCCAACTCTTCCAATCTCTCCTCATAAGGCTTTGTTTCCAGTCCCGATTCTCTTTGTTACCCTCCTCTGACCCTTTTCCAGTTTGTCTACATTGGAGGTGTGGTGCCCAGAACTGGAGATGGGGACCTTTTGTTTTGTTTTGTCGCAGTCATGCCTGACCCCTCACAGCCCCTGGACATTCCTCCAGGCTCTCCTATCTTCCACCATCCCTTGGAGTCCACCCAAGCCCACATCCGCCGCCCGTGACCCCATCCAGCCACCTTATCCTCTGCCGCCCCTTCTCCTTTTGCCATCTATCGTTCCCAGCATCAGGCTCTTCTCCAGCGGGTTGTTCTTTCTCATTAGGTGGCCAAAGTACAAGTTTCATCTTCATTATTTGGCCTTCTACAAAACAGTTGGGGTTGATTTCCTTTAAGATTGACTGATTTGATGAGATGGGGACTAACCAGTGCCAAATAGAGGGGAACCAGCAGCTCATATGATCTGCAAGTGCTGCTTCTGTTAATGCAGCTCAACACAGCAGTAGCTTTGGGCCTTTTCTTTGTCATCTGTTATTAATTTGCCCTCTTCATTGAGAAATTGAGCCACTATTTCTTTTCTCGGTCTTTTATTGTGAAAAAAGCTTTTTTGCAACTTTTAGCATCCCTTGCTAGCTTCGGCACATTCTCAGGTTTAGCTTTCCTAATGTCATCACTCCACTTCTGTGCCACCTGCCTGTACCCTCGTTACCAGGCCTTACTTCCACTTCCTTTTTTGTTTTTCAGGTCAATCCGACATCTTTGTGGAGCCCTGTGGGCTTCTTCTGCCAGGAATACAAGGGGCAGAATCACTGGATTTGGCTCAATGTGCACTCTCTAGACTGGTATTCTATTTTAACCATTGAAAAGTTTAACTTAAAGCTGTACCTAAAGACCTAAAAACTGAGCCTATGCTGATCTTGAACTAAAGCTAAACTTCCGCTTTTCTTCATGAACGAACTTTCCCACTAGTTAGGTCTGCAAAGGCTACACTGGCATTTGTTGATCCCTTTGGCCTGGGATTTAGCTTCCCCTGTCTGATCCCACAAGAAAACCCAAACCAAGCAGCACCACAAGTGGAAAGCACATTTTAGAAACGTATGTATATTTGCATAGTTTACTCCAGTCACAGGATTTAGTATTGCTGTCCATGCAGAATTGTGAGGCTTCCTTGCATAGCACTGGTACGTGTTCTTGTGGGGGGGGGGGTGTTGGGGAAGGATCAGGCGAGATCAGGCAGCCCAGCCCCAGAGCCCCCCTCCCGCCCCAGTCAGTTGGCAAAGGCTGCTCAATTTGCAGAACTCCCAAGAACATCTCAACAGGCGTGCTTTTATTTCATGGGCTGGAGGGTCAAACCGTGTCCGCTAATGGGACAGTCTGTGGCACATGAAGCCACAAGGGTAAGCCAGGCAACTCACTGGTGTGCCAGCATCTTTCCTGTATTCCTAGCCTCTCCTCCCTCTGGGGTGTGATGTCCCTGGCCCTCCGGGGTGCTGAACAAATGGGTGCTATCCCCCCCCCCACCCTTCTAATAGCCCCTACACACATTTTTTTCTTCTGGTATCTTTAGTTTTCTCCATTCCAAAAGTTCTCTTCCCCAGGGCATTCGCTTGCAGCAAGACCTGCTTCTGACCCTTTCCCTGCTGCCATGACATGAGGCCACTTGCCCAGGGCAGGAGCCAGCCGACCCATGGCTAGCGGCCGTGCGTGGCCCTTCTCTCCCCCTCTGCACCAGCCCCAGCCCAGCAAGACCACCAAGCCAGCAGGCAGAGATAGCATGGACAACTCTGAACTACAGACAACACCTCCGACATGCACACTCCTGCCCTCCAGCACTCCTGCCATTGCCAAGAGGAGACGCTGGTCTTGGCATGCTGCTTTGCGGGGCAGCAGCCATGGGAAAGCAGGGTGGGTGCTCTTCTCACTCATGGGCACTACTCCCACCCATCAGTTGCTGAGACTGGTCCAAGACTGGCCACTGCCAGCCTACCTCCCTGAGCCCGGAAGAAGAGGTCCTCCTCTTCCTCTTCCCTTCCCTTCGGGGGAAGAGGCATTGTCCCTTTGGCCTCATGCCCCAACCCAGGCAGCTGGGGCTGGGTCACCCCATATCGAGTAGAAAGTGCGGTATTCTTGGCCGTGGGAATGAATGGGCACTATTTAACAAAGCCAAGGATCAGACTCATGAGGGCACAGCTTGGATAGGAGCTGCGCCTGCTCCCTGGCCTGCAAGCCTCAAGGCTAAATAAAGGGAGAGGCAGAGGTGCTTCCTCCCAGCTGTGGTGAGACTGCAACCTTCATCACAAGGGCTTTGCACAGAAAGCATCTGTCTTGCCTCCCATGAGGGGCGTAAGAACATAGGAGAAAAAGACAAGCCCTGCTGGATCAGACCAAAGATCCATCTAGGTCGGGGCTCTGCTCACGTTGGCAAACCAGCTGCCCACAGGATCCCTCAGGCAGGAGGGATGCCAGACCTCCCCCTGCCCAAGCTCCTCAACAGCAGGTGTATGTGGGCAGGCCACCTGTGGCAAAGTAGGTAGCACACAGCCAGCACGGCTAGTAGCCACGGACAGCTCCCTCCCTCAGAAATCTGCCCAATCCCTATTTTAAAGCCATCCAGATCATCAGCCATCACAGCAGCGAATTCCATTGTTTAACTTGTCTGTGTGAAGAGGGACTTCCTTGAATCTGTCCCAAAACTCCCCCTCCCCAATCAGCTTCATGGGATGACGCTGGGTTCAAGGGTTAAGGGAGAGAAAGAGAAATGTCTCCCTCTCTACTTTCTGCATACCATAGATTATTTCAAGACCTCTGTCATGTCTCCCCTTATTCAGCTTTTTATAAGCTGATCAGCCCCAGTTGTCTTAGTCGCTCCTCATAGAGAAGCTGCTCCAGCCCCCTAATCATTTTTGTTTCCCTTCTCTCTTTTTTCCAACTCAATATTGTTCTTTTCCAGGTAAGGCAACTAGAATGGAGCACAATATTCTAAGTGCATAACATAAAGATTTGCATAACAGAAGTAAGATTTTGGCAGTTGTATTTTCTGTTGTTTCTAATTATGCCTAGCAGGGAGTCTGCCTTCTTCACCACCTCTGAGCGCTGGGCTGACATTTTCATCAAGCTCTCCATGCCACCTGTAAGATCCCTTTCTTGCTCAGTCACTGCTAGTCTATATGCTTACTGATGCACTCAAAGAACTCCAATAGGCCAGTGAGACAAGCCTTCCCATGCGGAAGCCATGCTGATTCATTTTCAGCAGGGCTTGTCCTGTGTGCTTACTGGGTCTATCTTCTATCATGCTTTGAAGCAGTTCACCCAGAACAGACGCTAAGTTAACTGGCCTGCAATTCCCCAAATCCCCTAACCCAGCCCCTTTTTCAAAATCAGGGTTATGTTGGTCATTCTCCAATCCTTTGGAGCAAGAGCTAATTTTATGGACATGTTAAATATTTTAGTAAGAAGGTCAATCATGCTTAAGTTTTTGATAACTCCAAGATGAAAACTATCTGGACTGGGTGTTTTGCTGAATTTCATCTTTTGTCATTACTATCTGCCCTGATTCCTCAGACTCCCTTCCAGAATACAAAGGCTGAGGAACAGGTGTCTGCTCCTCATCCTCTGCTGTGAAGACTGATGGGCCAGGGAGCCAGGTAAGGGAACTCTCAGTGAAGATGCTACCAGGGACAGAACCCAGAAACTTCCAAGGTCCAGCTCTTAACAGACCTTGGAAGCTTGTGCACACAGCACAACTGAGCGGTGGCTCCTCCCCTAGCTTAGGCAATGGGCTAAGCTGGGACTGGGCTGCACTGCTTCAGGACAGATGCAGCGGGAGGGGTGCAAATGGGCAAGCTCGCTTTGTCCGCCGAGAAAGAGCTACTGCACACAGAAAGTCTGCATGTCAGACAGAAGGGTAGCCAGTCCCCTTCTCTCTGAGATTGAGCCTTCTATGTGGAAGGCAGATTTGCGTCTGGAGAAATGGTTACTCTTTGAGTGGGTCCCCACTACAGCCTAGGCAGAGCTTGCCCACCCCCACGACAACCAGGTCAGAGCCAAGTGAAAGTGTGGTGGGATAGTAGGGGGAGTCTGGCAATGATGTTTGTGCAGGGGCAGGCTGTTCCAGACATCTTTGTCCTTTCCCTGCTCTTATGGTGTGGAGCGTGGCTGTTCTCTGGCCCAGGGAGCACCCCCTCCCCCGGTGCTCAGTGCAGGGCACGTGGGCAGCGGCAGTGCCCTGCCCGCCCTGCTTGACTGATCCTGACGTGGGGCACCCCTCATCCCAGCTGCTCCATCTGCACACACGGAATCAGCAGCCCCAGCGAGGAGGCTCTGTCAAAACGGGGGGTCAGCCCAGTCCAGGAGGCTCCTCCAATATGGCTGCTGCTGCTCATCGGCCAAGGCGAGGGTGCACCTGGCAGCACCCGTCCCGAGGCAGAGCAGTTATCCTGGCCAAGGAAGCCACACTGACCCTGACAGCAGCTCTGCCAGGCCTGGAGGGCCCTACCAGGTAGGCCGAGCTTATTGTTCACCTGCAGGCACACAGGATGGGTGGGAGGAGGGAAGGCTGGAGGGCACCGATAGCTGGTTACGGGACTCGGCTTTGGCTGGTTTTCCCTCAAGCAAGCCGACCAAGTGAAGATGGCCGCTCAGCCTTGCTTCGGGTAGCCAGCATTTTTCCTGCCACGAGCCCAGCTCAGTCCTGTCTATTCAGCAGTTGGGATGGTTGAGTAAATGCAGCTGTCCAGACACCAGGACCCCCCCACAAGTGTTTGTCCCAGACAGAGCCGCTCTGGCCAGGCAGGTGGTGTGTGTGGCAGCTTTATGGTCACTTTTTGGTTTTGAAGGTGCCCAGGAATTTGGGCATGAACTTCCCCATCTTCTTGTCTTTGGCATCTGCATCGCATTCCTCCTCCTCCTGCTCATCCTTCTTGCAAAAAACCTCAAACCGACTGTAGACACGCTTCTCCTTCCTCATGCTCTCCATCCTTTTCAGAAGGGAGTCCCTGTCCTCGGAAGGGTCCCTCTGGGGGTTCCGCTTATGATGGCTGCCAAAACTCTCCGATCTGTTAATCCCTGTGCTTTTTTCTTCGTCCCTGTGATCCAGGCTAGTGGCAGACCTGGACAGCTCCGGGTTGCTGGCAACTGGTAGCTGCCTGGCCAGCTCAGCTCGGTTCTTCTGACTGTTGGCAGAAATCTGCTCCAGAATGACCTTTGTGTCATCACGGAGGTTGCTGCTGTAGAGGACGTTGGCCGTTGAGGAAGGGAAGCGAGCCGGAGCTGCTGGATTCAGCCGGAGGGCAGCTGCTGGCGACGTTGGCTTGGGCGACTTTTCCTCTTCTATCATCTCTTGGAAATCACCCTTGGACAGCCTCTTGAGGCCACCAATATTCCTGTCTGGCTTTGAGCCCTCAGTAACTGTTTCTTCCTCAGGCTTCCTCTCCCCTTTGGCACCCAACAACTGCTTTAGTCTGAGGGATCCCTTCCTAAGAAGCTCCCTGGGACTTTGTTCCTGCTTACTGCCATCCTCCGGTTTGTGGAGACTGCTGTTGGAGCCAAGGCTCCTGGGGGGTTCTTGGAGTGCTGATGTGGGGCCCGTTTGCCCTTGTGCTGGTTTCTTGAATTCAGTTACGGACAGAGTGTGCGCATCATCCCTGTATGCCATTTTCTCCTTTTCTGGTGCAGTGAGTTTCTGCGTTTCTCCAACAAATATGATGCTCTCTTTCTCCAGAGGGCCGGGCTTGTTGTCTGCTGGACGGAAGCGAGAAGACTTGTCCATTCTACTGCTACCTTGTGTTAGGAGGTCTCTGCTAAATGAGTCCGCAAGCTGGCTGGCTGAGGCAGGGCCACCACATGTTCCCTCTGACTCTGGGTGCGCCTTATAGTTACTAAAGGTGTTTTTGGAGTCCAGGATCCTGCTCTCCAGAATTTTGTACTGCACGGACTTAGTGCACTTCTTTTCAGCATTCTGGGATTCCTCTTGCAGGAAAGCCGACATGGCTTTCGTGTGACTGACAGCAGCACTTTCTGAGTCTTTGCCCACAGCCTTGTATTTCTCCAGCAACTCTGCTACTTTGGAGGAAGTGGTGGTCTTCGTTGTTTCATTGTCTTTTGTCATTTCACAGGATGTCTGTTCTTTTTGGACCATCTGGATCTTCTCCGCTGATGTGTTTTGTTGGTCTAATTTGGCAGCACTAAAAATAAGGGAAGACCTGAGTCGTGAGCTCCTCTGGATCAAGGGATTTATCCTGTTCCTGAAGGGATCTGGCTTCGCCACCGGTGGCTCATCGGTCATTTCTCTGGTGCCTGCAAATGGAAGGGGGGGTTTGAAAGGAGTGAGGAGCTCACCGGGGTGCCTGGTGGGGAGCTCTGCAGAATTAAACACCTCATTGTAGGCCTCCGACTCCATTGGCACCGGGAGGCCTTCCTCTCCAGGTTCGGACTGGTACCCACTCAGGTATGAGTTGATCCTCCAGTTGCGCAAGCCCGCCCGGTTCTCCTGCACTTTCTTGTCTTGGTCAGTGTCTTGGCCTTGGTCACGCAGAAACAGCCTTTGCTCCAAGCTCTGCTTCTGTGTAGGGGACGTCTGGCACATGAACTTCTGCCCCATGTTTTGCCTTTGGAGGGAAGCCAGCCCAAAGAGGCCATTCCCTCCTGGATTCACTTGATCAGATCCATGCCGGACTTCTTTGGAGGAATTGGAAGGCACATAGTCCAGTCGCAGGGGATAGCCCTCTTGGGGTAAATTGGGTTCCAGTTCTGGGCCCCTGAAACCATCTGTATAATCCTCTAGTTCATTGAAGCCTAGTCGGCCTCCTCGTATCCTTTCAAAGAGACCTTGGGGCCTGTTGGCGCCGTATGGGTTTTCAAACTGATACTGATAAAACTGGTCCTTCTGAAAATGGCTAGACTGGATTTTAAAGTCTTCTAAATTGTTCATAAACATCTGCCTGGAAAACTGTTTTGAAGATGCAAAGTTCTCAAAGGTTCCTTCTGCAAAGCTGTGTCTTTTAAATGAGTCCATTTCTAGCTGCTTGGAGCGGAGATAGCCCCGGACAGGATCCACCTGAGAGGTCTCCATTTCCATCCTCTTGGAATACATTCGCATGGCTGAGCCCTCCAGGGTGTGGCGCAGCATGTCATCTCTTCTAAAAGAGGACAGGAAGTTTCTGTCTGGGTCAACTCTGCCCATGAATGGCGAGAGAATGTCATCCTCCCGAGGAAACATCAGGTGCGGCTTCTTTGGAAAGAGGGGCATGTTGTTGCTAAACGGCATCATGCCAAAGGGCCCCATGGGCATCTCTGCCTTCACCAAAACATTGGCCGGAGGAACCAGTGGGTCCGACTGTGCAAAGAGGATGCGGAACTCTTCATCAAAGCTGGTCACCAGCTCTCCCTGGAAGATGTGAGCAATGCTCCGATGGATCTTCTCAAAGGACCACATAAAGCTGCAGGAAAGCAGGAGAGAGAAGGATGTGTTATTGTCACAAGAGGCCACTCCATTTCTCCAACCACATGGAGCGCAGAAGGTCACCCTACAGGTGGATCTCTCTTGGCTTTTGAACGGGACAATTCTCTGTGGAAGTTTGCCTGGTGGACAAAAGAGCCTTGTCACAAGGCAAAGGAATCAGGAACAGCAAAGGGAACAGCCCCCAATCTGCTCCACCACCCACCCGGATGCACCCCTCCTGGTCAGAAATTGCTGAACCACAGAGGCTGCATTCTCCCACTCTCTTCAAAAGATGGCGGGCGCTTTGCTCAGCTTCCTGACCTTAACCTCTCGGCTAGAATGAGGGAGAAGCTACCCTCTCCCTCCCATGGTCAATGCGGAGATGCAGCCCAACTTTCTCCCAGTACATCATTCTGAGCCAGACAGTTCGGATTCAGGATGTGAGATAAACAGGGTAGAGGAGGAACAGCTGGCAGGTGACTCTGAACAGTCAAGGTTGGCAAACAAGATTAATCAGGTAGCAACTGAAAACCACCCTGTCTTGGGCACAGGCGGAGACACTGCAGAATGAGGGAGGGAATTCCTAGGTCCAGCCAGGTGGCACCCGTCCAGACAGGCAGGGCAATTACACAGTATCAGGCATTCCTGCCATGTGGCCTCCAAGCAGCAAGACCATGCTAAGGGGAGGGTCAAGATTCTGAGAAAAGGAAGGGAGAAGGAGCTGTTCCGGTTTGGAGTCAGTTCTTCACATAGGCAGAAACTACTCCTGCAGATTGGAGGAATAACAATCAAGTCAAACTTCGACTTATATAACTTTGTAAGAGCTCTCATAGAAATCCTCTATCACAACAAATTCTGTTAAGCTCGAGTAAAGGTCTGTATTTTATCAGCTTTCATTTTGATCTGCTGGAAAGGAAAAGCATGAGAGAAATGTGCTCACAGTGGCCCACCTTGTAAGGGCCGTGTCCTCTGGTGGGTGGGAACCCCTCCTTCTCCTTCCCAGCCCTATACCAACAGCCCAGATAGTGCCCCTGGCAAGCTGTGGAAACAGAAGGTGCGGACCCACCGTCCCCTTCCGCTGGCCTTCTCTGCTCACCTGTAGCTGCCACTCAGCACCACCATGCAGTCCACCAGCAGGAATGTCTCCTTCACGTGCCCCTTGAAGGACATTCCTGTGCGACAGAAGTAGGTGGGACCAGAAACCGTCCGCACCCGCAGGAACTGCAAGGCAAGGCAACAGAGGGCAGGCAGTGAATCCCAAGAGCAAGCCGCGGTCCCTCCCTCTTCAACTGGCCACCCACCCACCACCATCTTTCTTTCAAAGCACCAGCTGCAGGGGCCTTTTCTCCCTGCACCCTTCTCTCTGCGCTTGTGCCTCGCTCTGCCCATCTGTGCCCTGCCAGTCCCCAGAAAGTCCAGGAGTCCATCCCTAACCCAAGCTAGACTAGTTTTTCATTTTGTACAGAAAGGCTGGATCAGCTACCCATTGGAAAAGGACCTGGAGATCAAAAAGGGGTTGTCTTGTATGCATGCAGCACAAGTCTGGCTGAGAGAGGCTGGCAAAGGGATCTCTGGTGGGTGGGTGGGGGGGACAGAGTGGGGTCTGTTTAAAGCAAATGGCTTGAGGAAGTATTTTGTTGTGATTTTGGATAACAGCTGAGGGATAGTGGGTAGGTTGCTCTGGAATTACGAGGGAGACCTAGACTTTCCATAGGCTGGCACATCAGCCTGGAGACCAGAGACGGAGGGAACCAAACGGGATGTTCCTGCAACTGCCTTGCTTCCCCCTTAACTCACTGCTCTGCTCTGTTCTCCCTTGTGTCTGTCAAGCATCCTTTCAAGAACTAAGAACCCCTACTCAGCATATTTGGACACAGAATCCACAATCTGATGCCCAGGTGTACACCTTACTGGACACAGTGCCTAGTAATGTGGACTTCACTGGGCTGAAAATCCGGTGTGTCCATTGGATGGGACACTGCCCAGTTCCGGAAAATTCTGTGCCTGCAGGGCCTGATGTACAGGCAGGAAACAGAATGCGCCACAGCTGCCTGATGCTAGACCAGCCCACAGCCCACCTAGCTTGCAATGGTCTGCTTTCAGGGTGGGCTTCCTGTGGCATCAGGCAAGAATGCCTGCCAGGCCTGCCTGGGATGGTGTAGCTGAGCCTGGACCTTCTGTGAGTGAAGCAGGCACAGGACCACTGAGCTGCAGCCCCCCCTCCAGGAAGAACAGCCCGGTGCTGGGGGGAGAAGCACACATAAAGGTCAGGCCAGAAGGCTTGAGCAGCTGGTGGATGGGGGGCTCACATCTCCCAGCTGCCCAGAAAAGGGCAAAGAGGTTGCCTGCAGTCTGGGGGATCTTCAGTTCAGGAACCACCAAAGGGAGCAGCCATTAACTCCATGCCCGGGGCCTCTGTGCCGCACTCACTTCCACAAGGTTGAGGTTCACCCTGCACTTGGAGGCCGTGTCCAGGAAGAGCTGGGCGTTCATCTCGTCCAGCAGGATGTACACAGGGACTCTGCGTGCAGCCGCATCCAGCACCTCGCCCAGAAGGTCCACATCAGTGAACGTATCCATCACTATGGCAACCACCTGAGAGGGAAGAGAGCGACAGGGTAGCACCCCAGGCACACTGCCATCTGGCTGCCATCTCCTTTCGGTCTTCCCTTCCGGAAGATGAGGGCCCTCCATCTGCTCGTCCGCAGCAGGGCCCCTGAGAAAGGTTTCTGCCCTGCTCGTTCCTGGCCACTGTGCTGCAGGGAGGGCGCAGTGGCCAAGCAGGAAGGCCCCCGCCCCATTGCTCACTCAGCACTCTTCATGTATGTCACGCAATGCATAATTAACTTAGAGGATTCCCTGGCTTCAAGCGGGGATTAAGGGAACTGAGCTGTATACTCATCAACAATACCGATTCCCTGCCTTTCTGCCTCAATTAAAGGATCCCAGGTAATCCATGATAACAAATCTATCAGCACCATAGAAAACAACAAAAATGGAGAAACGAGCACCCAGCTGTAATCAAACGTGTCATACAGACCATGCGTCAACTCTCTCATGGTAATGTGTTGGCCCTCTCAGCTAACCAAAAGGCCAGTGGAAAAGATGGTTCTCGCCTGTCCGTTGGCGTCAGCCTAGCCTCCTGGGAGAGAGCACTGCACAGCTGGGGGTCCGCCATCAAGAAGGTCCCGCTGCAAGTCCAAAGTCTGGACTTTAGTAGGTGACGACATAACCAAAAGGGTCTCTCCAGGACATCAGTCCACAGGCAGGATTCCCAAAGAAACCGGGCAGCCCTCTGCATGGGGTGGTGCGACCTGGTGTCCTGCTCCAGCAGGGGTTGGACCCGATGCCCTTCATGGCCCCTTCCAAGCCTCCATTCTGTGATTCTTCGTCGTGGGGAGAGGTTCTGAGTCTCATTTATCTCCTTCCAGCTGACCAAGCTGCCACCCTCCTGCTGAACCGTGGCTCCTGTGGGCCTCCCCAGACCTGAGGGATGCCACCAGCGCTATCTTGTTGCTGCCGCCGCCTTCCACCTGCCCCGGCAAGTGGTGGGAGAAATTGGCCAGGGCTGTCAGCACAAGAGCCCTACTTTCTCCCACTGCCAACCATCAACCATGAAAGAGCTCAACCTTCATGAGTTCAGAACTAATTATGCTACTGCCTGTCTTTCACCAGTGGATCTCAGGCTGGCAATGTTGCATTTGTTGCAAGATCAGAAAAGAAATCAAAGAAGAAAGAGGAATGATGGCAACCAAAGCTTAAAAGCCCCTGCTTCAATATGTTCAAGATTAATTTATTATAAAGCAAGCTCTGCATTTATTTACACCCACTCGAAAGAGAATGCTAGCAGCCAGGTCAAACACCGCATTTTCATCCCTTTTTAATCAAAAAGCATCTGACCTCTTGATATGAAAATAAGCGAGTTGCTTTGTCTGGCTTATCCCAGCAGCAACTCCCTCTACAAGAGCCCTCCCATGTTTCCTTCAGGGCTGGAGAAGCAGCTCATCACCTCTTCTTCCCATGCCATGTCCCCCCCGCAATCCTATTAAGAGTGCTCCCGCCACATTTCCCTAAAAAGCCCAACATGCAGGGAGACCAGATCAAACGCCACACTGCAGGGTTGCTAAACGTGGTGCTCGCTCGCCGCTCTCTCTCTCGCCCTCTGTCTCTCACTCGCTCTCCCTTAGCCCCCTTGCCCAGCAATTGGCAAATGATAGCAATGCACTGCTTTGCAGAGCTGGCCTGGGGTCCTGCAGCGGGACAGTGTCCGCATTTGTAGGGGTGTCTTCTCTAGCACGGCTTTTCCCAACAGCAGCCACAGTTGGGGCTTCTTTTGCTGGCTAAACATACTGAGAGGCAGGAACACCTTTGTAGCTCACAAACGATTGGTTTGAACAGCCCCTGCACATTTTGCTTCGCAGCTCTTCTTCCACCAGGGCTAGAGACTTGCTTTTTGAAAAACAGAAAACTCTGAGACCAGCCCACTCCTGGGTCCTGGTCTGGCCTAGCAGGTACTTCCGGGCTCCCCCTCTTAGTGAGCCTGTGCAGGATGCTGCAGGAAGCAAAGAAGGCAGAGCTCTGCAGTGGGCTTGATGCGAGCAAACAAACCGAAGTTCAGCCTGCAAGAGGCAGAAGTGTCCAGGGCAGGGACCCAGGAGTCGAAGGGTTTTGCCTGCTGCCCCACTGAAGGCAGTCTGGGCAGCACATGTACGTTTAGCATCATGCCTGGACACCAAAGGAGTGGCTGCCAGCCGAAATGTCAGCGATGGCTGATTTGCCATCCTTTTCTTCACCTTGAAAAAAGAGCTTACCATGGCTGTAAATGCTTGGGTGGCATCCCAGTTAAGCCATTCTACATGGGGCTGCCCATGAAGAATGCCTGGACATCCAGGCTGGTTCAGACTGTGGCAGCATGATCTATCAGCTGACCATACAGTTCCAGGCAAACTTCAAGGCTGACTTTGAGCACCTTCCCCAGAATCTGGCCCATGTGTGGGGCCCACTTAGAGGTCTTGCTTGCCTTGAGTAAGGCTGGCCCTGTGCAACCAGACCCATCTCCCCGCTCCCCGCCTGGGTGCACCTGAGCACTCCTGGTGCTAATTCAAGGGGAGCAGCAGACCAAACTCCTGTCTTGCCCTGCCCTGTCCCCACTCTCTGATTTGCAGAGGGGGCTTGGGGGAAAGAGGGCCTGCAGCAGGCAGCAACGTGACCTCTTCTGTAGGACAGGCATCCACACCACCACAATTAGTCATTTTTCAGGGTTGTACCTCCTGCCTCACCGCCAGCTTCTGCAGGCTCTCCCTGCTTTCATCCAATCCACATCTAATCTCTCACCTGCTGTGCCGCACGGATCATCCTGCGTGCCTCCTCTTTGATGCTGGGATTGTCTGGAGGTGGAGGCTGCACAAGTGTTGTCACCTCTGTTCCCCGAAAGCCAAAGACCATTGGCCATCCCAGATCCAGCTCTGGAACAGCGAGGTCGGAGTTCATGGGCCAGTAAGTTCCGGAGGAACCGTCCAGGTCTGCATTGTGAGGGCCAGAGTCCGTGCTGCCGCCTCCTTCACCGCCTTCCCCCTCCTGGTGGGCATACTGGGGCTTCTGCAGGTGCTGGGTGATGTGCTCCACCTCCGAGGGACAGAGGAAGTCCGGGGCCCCTTCCTCAGCCAGGAACCGGTGGTAGCTCTCCTCTCCTTCCTCGGCCAGCATGTCCAGTGCCAATCGGTAGTACTCCTTGTAGTGGGGTGGGAGGTAGTTTGGATCCAGAGGGTTGTCCCCCTGCGAGGAACTCTGCGACCGACGAGCCATGCTGGAAGAGGGCACTGCAGGCTGGGTGGGGAGAGAAGAGAAGAGAGGAGGCGGCCACTACACAGTGGAACAGGGTGATGTGTCCCAGCAGCCCCTCCCCTGGGGTCACAAGCAGCCCTCTTGTGCACTCCAGATGCTTTGGGGCAAATCCGCATCCCAGCCCACCGATGACACGAGCGGGTCCACTGCACCCGCCCTGCACTTGGACGGGGCCTCTCTGCTGGCCAAAAGGCAGCTCTGCTTCTTCTCCGGGTAAATCAGGAGGTCACGTTTGTGCCCATGAAGCTGCCTTTTGGCCAAAGGCTGGCAACAGCATGGCGTGGGGAGAAGTGCCAGGGCCCCTGCTGGCAGGGGCGGCCCTGGAGGCAGAGTCATGGGCTGGGCAGGCGGCACAGGTGCACCGGAGGAACCAGCCAGGGAAGCATCTCCCGCGGATCAGGGTGCAGGCAGCCGCTCCACGCTGCGCAGAAGGCTCCAAGCGGAAGCACTGGGGAAAGCAGAGGGGGCGCGAGAGCAGCTTGTGTTGGCGAGTTCCCCAAGAAATGGGGAAGGGGGCAACAGAGGTGCTTCAAGGCAGCCATGCCAGTATCTCAGGAGAAAACCTGAAACAATCTGGTGAGATGGAAAAAGTTTATTCATGAACAAGGGAGCGGCAGGAGGAAAGGGCCACTGGCCACCACTTCCGGAGGGACTGCGGTTGACGTTCGCTGTGCTCCTCCGTGTCACACCCACGCAGTCTGCCCTGCAAGTGGGGAGCAGTCCTGGCATACAGCACACCGTCTGCTGGTTGGTTGCTTGGTTGGTTGGTTTGCTAGTCTGTTAAATTTCTAACCTACCCCACTAGCCACACGGCTCCCTGGACGAGTTACAACAGTAAAACTGTACCAAATGGTATAGAACAACACAATAAAAACACCTCAAACATTAAAATGACAATAAAACAACAAGAGAAGTGCAACCAGCAGAATTCCAGATTGCATAAAAGACATATCCCCTTCTGTTAAAAGCACTGAAAACTAGCTCAACAATTAAAATACCGGTGAATAAAAAGGTCTTCACCAGGCGCTGAAAAGAGTGCAAAGATGGTGCCAGGTAAGCTTCTCTGGGGGGCTCGTTCCAGAGTCGGGGGGCCACTGCAAGAAAGGCCCTTCTTTATGTCGCCACCTCCTTATTTCCTGAGGAGGGGGCTGCCTCAGAAGGGCCTCAGATGCCGCTCTAAGGGGCCAGGTAGGTTCATATGGGAAGGGGCACCCCTTTAGGTACTCTGGCCCTGAGCCATTAAGGGCTTTAAACACAAGAGTTCTCATTTTGAGCTGGGCCCGGACTTCAATTGGTAACCAATGAAGATGGCAGACATGATCCTTTCTGCCAGTCCTCATTAGCAGTCTGGCTGCCCTATTCTGGCCCATCTGCCCTGTCTTCAAGGAGAGTCCCATGTAAAGTGCTTTGTCCAGGCGCAAGGTTACCAGCACATGGATAACAGTTGCTAGGCCCCATCTGTCCAGATACGGCCACAGCTGATAAATCAGCCGCAGCTAGAGGAGGCACTCCTGGCCACCAAATCCACCTGGAATTCAGGGACAATTCAGGGCCCAGGAGTGCCCCAAGCTGCAAAGTTTGTCCTTTGGGGGAGTGCAAATCCATCCAGGACAGGCAAGTCATCTCCCATCCTGACAGAAGATCCTCCCACCAGCAGTACCTCTGTCCTATCCAGACTAAGGCGCTCAGCATCTCTCCAGGGCCAGCCTCTCTCAGCCACCATGGGTGCATCCCCAGCCATTTAGCTTGGGCCTTCCTCAGGACTCACTGATGCGGGGAGGGGAAATCCCAGGGAGAAAACAAGCCACCCATGCAAGTACAAGGCAGCCCCAACGGGCCACCTTGGGTGCACAATACATGGCCCGGCAACCTGCCCCAGGTGTGTGCTCATGTTTGAGGGACAGAGCTGGGGGAGCAGAGTGCCCATTCTCCATATCAAAGGCCCCGTGATGACTGGCAGGACTGCCAAAGGATGGGAGAACTGGCACCAAACCAGCCAGTACAGTTCCATATAACCAAGCGCAGAGGAACACATGTTGGGTCCCCAAATCCCCACTTCACCTCTACACTGATGGAATCAGAGCTAGCAGTGACTGAGCAAGAAAGGGGCTGGGGGTGGGGGGAACACACAGCTCCACTGCAACGTCAGCCCAGTGCAAAACTGCTATAAAAAAGGCAAACACCAAGCCAGGCATAATCAGGAATAGAATAGCAAATACAACTGTCAGGATCCTACTCCACTTACACAAATCTTTGGCGCAACTGCACTTAGAATATTGTGTGTGTGTGGTTCTGGTCACCACACCTGAAAAAAGATCATTATTGAACTGGAAAAAGTCCAAAGGGCAAGTAAACTGACCAAAGCGTTGGAGCAACGGCCCCACGAGGAATGTTTCCAACCACTGGGATCGTTTTGCTGAGGAAAAAGGAAAGTAAGGGTAAGGGGAGGCATGAGAGGTGTTCAAAATAATGCACGATGTGGCGAAAGTGGAGAGAGAGACATTCTTCTCCCTCTCTCATACACTCAAACCCAAAGTGGTCACCCCAGAAAGCGAATTTCTGATTACAGTGGGAGATAAAAGGCAGTACTTCTCCACACCGTGCAGAGCTGCACAGTGAAGGAAGAAGTGATGGCCTGCAATCTGCGTGGACTTGAAAGGGGGCTAGGCCCATTCCTGGAGCAGAGGGCGATTAAGGCCACCAGCCTTACAGGCTGGGTGGCGCCCCCCTTATCATAGGTCGCATACCTGCACACACCAGTAGCTGAGGAGCTGGGGCAGCAGACCTTCTGCACGGATCCTGCACGCAGAATCCTGTGGGCAGCTGGTCTGCCATGTGTTAGCTGCGCGCTGGACTGGCTGGGCCTTGAGCTCACCCAGCGGGGCTGCTCTCACGTTCTGTGTGAGAGAAGCCTCTGCTCAGACTCACAGTTACCCTCCCAGAGTCTTTAAATTCCTTCTTACTACCAGCCGGAATGGAGCATTAGGCCTTGCCAGCATGCAGCGGAATGAATGTTATTATTTTATCATATTTATTGTATTCTGCACTTTTTCCTTTTGTGAGGAACTCAAGGCAGCCTACATAGCTCAATTTTAACCTCAAAACAGCAACCCTGTGAAATAGGTTGGGCTGAGTGCCTGTGACTGGCCCAAAGTCACCCATGCTTAAGTGGAGACTAGAATCTGGATCTCTAGGTCCCCAGTCCAACACTCTAACCGCTATATAACACTGACCATCAAGGCTCATAAGCACCAAGGCCTTTTCTCCAGAACTCTAATCCGTCCTGAGACGTTGGTAATGGGATGGTCTATAAAAGCTTGTAATAAGACAGGCAGGCAGGCAGAGGTCCAATTGCCTTTTTGAACCATTCAAGTTGATGGCCATCACTACTTCCTGTGGCAGCCAATTATGTGCTGTGCAAAAAAATCATGTGCTGACTCGATTCCACTGCCCTTGGTTCTTGGAGCTGTGGGAGCCACTGCCTTGTAAGCCAAGAGACCCGCCCCATCAGTTGTTTGGGAGCGCGCTGGCACAGACCGTCACTTGCACATGGCTTGCCCACTAGGCCACTGGCACTTAGAGACATAGAAACGAAGTGATCAGAAGGGATCTCTGGGGCCATCTAATCTGACCCCCGGCTCCAGCCAGCTCCACTCATGCCATCCACAACACATGGTTGTCCAATCTTTCCTTGAACACCCTCACTGATGGGAACTCAACCACCTCCCTTGGAAGCCCATTCCATAACTTATACAACCAAGAGGGCTATTCGCCCTCTTAGCCACCGCGTCACATTGCTGGCTCATGTTCAGCCTGCTCTCGACACGTTCCCTGAGATCCCTTTCACAAGTGCTGCTCTCCAGCCACTTGTCCCCCATCCTGGATCTGTGACACCCATTCCTCTGTCCCAAGTGCAAGACTTTGCCCTCATCTGTCTTGTACGCCATCCCATTGTCCCCTGCCCACTCCCACAGCCTGCCCACATCCTTCTGGATCTGGATCACCTGCTCCCCAATTGTGGCCTCTGAGGCCACTTTGATAACATCTGCAAATTTAGTCAGAGGACTGACTATTTCCTCCTCCAGGTCACTGATAAAAAAGTTGAACCGAATCTGTCCCAGAACTGAGTCCTGGGGGGCTCCGCTGGTCATGCCCCAATCCATTGGCCAATGCATTGATCTATCCCAAAGCTCAACAATTTCTCAGCCAGGATATTCTGCGGCAGTTTGTCAAAGGCCTTGCTGAAATCCAGGTAAACCACATCCACCACGTCTCCTTCATATAGCCACCTCAAGACTTTATCATAGACTCCCACCAGGCTCGTCTGACAGGATCTGCTCTTATGGAATTCGTGCTGTGTGGCTGCCAACCTCCCATCCCTATCTAGGATTTCGAGAGCTTTCCCTTTCCCAGAATGGATGCAAGGCTAACTGGTCTATAGTTCCCCATATCCCCTCTGCTTCCTGTTCTGAAGATTGGAACCATTGATGTTACCTTCCAGTCCTCCAGAACGTCTCCTGTTTTCCATGAGGACTCAAAAATGTAGGCCGATGGACACAACAGAACCCCTGTCAATTCTCAAAGAACCCTCAAATGTACCCATCCGGGCCTGAAACTTATAATACCCAGGGCCCTGAGGAGCTCCGCAACTTCTAGGGAGGTGACTCGAATCTGTGCCCCCATAACTCCAACCTCATCTAGCCCTCAACATAGATCTCCCCCAATTCAGTTTGGGGAGGACACAGAAACAAAATAATCATGTCTTTCTATATAATCATTTTGTTCTTTATATATAATAATTCATCATTGAGGCCCCATTGGTGCGGGTGTTCAAGGATAGGCTGGACATCCACATGGTGGGCAGGTTGTGAGCAGAGCCGGCTGGTGCCGGAGGTCAGACTAGATGGCCCGGTAGGCCCCTTCTGACTCACTCTGTTTTTATGTTTCTAATCACTTCCTCTTCCAATTTACATGAAAGTAGCAGCCCTTTCTGTTGCTCTTGACATTCTTTGCAAGAGCTCTTCTGCACCGTGCTGCCCTCATCGGCAAACCCTATTGTCCCCCTGCCCCAGTGTCCATTCCCGGTGGAGACCCCTCTTCCTTCTAATCCATGGATCCTCAAACTACAGCCTGTGGGATGGATCCGGCCCGCAGTGCCACTCGCTGCCACCTCGCAGCGTGGGCGAGGAGGCGGTGGCTTGCTTGCTCGGAGATGGTTTTGGACTTGCTGGGAGATTTCCGAGTGAGCAAGCCGCCGCCTCATGCACCCACTGCTGCCTCACCAGCCCGCACCCCCAGGCACCCCCGCCTCACCGGCCCACACCGGTCACCCCCGTCTTTCAACTGGCCCCCCACTGAGAAAGTGCAAGGACCCTGTTCTAATCCCTCCTACCACCTCGCTTTGCATCCATGGTGGCGCCCTCCTACACACCCCACTTCCTCATGGCATCCGTCTGCCAGGCCAAGGAAGTCAAGGAAGTCGGTCTCCCTGATTTCCCCGCCCGCCCACACAGCTGTTTTGCCCCTCGTCAGGGACCGCGTCCCCCGGCTCAGCCCAGCTCCTCCCCGGGCGGGCGCAGGATCTCCCTCCTGCCCCGGCCTGCGCCAGCAGGGCCTGCTGCTACCTGCTCCCCGCCGCCAGCACTGCTGGTTCCCAGTCTCCCTCGCCAAACTGGCTCAGCCACTTCAGTCACACCCAGCTCCACGGAGGCCTCCAGAAGGCAGCCAGGCCTCCCCTCAGCTGGCTCTCAAGGAAGGGCACGGAAAAGGGAGAGGGGCTCAGGCTTGAGCAGGGGCCCAGCAGCACCCGGGGGATTTCCCCAGTTCTAGGCACCCCACGCCTGCCCCACCATGCCGGCGGAGGCCCCCCCTTGCCTCGGTGCAGAGCTCGTCGCACGAGCCACTGGCACCCTGAGCCATGATGGCGACTTGGGCCTCCCCTCCTCTGCCCTTGTGCGTGGCCCCTGGTGGGCAGACGCAAGCCAGCCCAGGGCCACATCCTGGCAGCAGCAGCAGCAGCAGCACCTGGGCCCTCCAGGCACTGGCACCGGCCTGGGTGAAAGACCCCGAGCTGTGCCCCTTCCTCAAGACTGCAGACCCGGGGCAGGTGCCCAGTCAGCTCTGGCCCGAGGCTGGTGCCAGGCCTTTCTGCTCCTAGGCCAGACTAGCCTCTTGCACCAGCCCTGCTCACCAATTTTCAAAATCAGACGCATTGAAGGAAAAATGAAAATTTTGAAATGGCTATTTTTAAAAAATGCCAGAATAGGTCATATAGCAATCTTTGATTTTCTTTCTCAAATACAAAACAGGTTTAGCACACAAATCATTTTGAATAATTTTGTGAATTAGAAACATAGAAACAAAATGCGGCAGAAGGGGCCGCCTGGGCCATCTAGACTGACCCCCGGCTTGAGCCAGCTCCGCTCATGTCATCCCCAGCACGTGGGTGTCCAATCTTTCCTTGAACAATCTCACTGATGGGGCTCAGCCACCTACCTCCCTTAGAAGCCCATTCCATTGTGATGTTAAAATCAAGGCACATCTCATTTGTGTGCCTTTCCTTTGTAAATTTTGTCATCAATTCCCTTGGGTCAAGTTTGCCCAGGAGGCACCGCAGCAGCTGGTGCCAATGGAACTTCTGCAAGGGATTGGGGTGCAGTATATAGAAAACTTCTGCAAGAGTTTACAATTAATGGCATTCCGTAGCACTGTTGTGGTATTTATCTTTATATATGTATGTACTCGATTGCATTTTTTTCAAGAAACCAATCTGTCTAAAATTGTGCCCCTCAGGTCCACACCCCAAGCGGTCACCTAATTGGTCTAATGGTAGCGCCAGCCTTGCTCCAACCCACTGAGCCGCATCACCTTCCAGACACTTACGCTTTCCCGGCATTCCAGCTCTTGGGAATACGTTCTAGCCAGGGGATCTCACGTACCTATGCACTGCTTTTAATACTGGAGACAGAGCTGGCATTCCTCCCACATCCTCGCACCCGCACCTGACATGCAGGACAGGATTATGGGTTTGGGAGTGGGGCAGGACTGTCCTAAAGCCAGGTGAGCACAGGGAATTGCCAGGCAGCTGCAGCCTGCCTCCCCACCCGTTGCAACTGCTCCTCTGCCCCACCTTGATCTCTGTGGCACACACAGCTTCAGCATTCAGCTTCACAAGCAGGCGCTGATCCAGGGTGGCGCATCCCAATCATCTCGCCTTCCCTTTTTTACGAGGCAAACTGCTCGCTCCACAACAGAAAGCACGCGGTCTCACACAGGCAGAGCAGGCCGCCTGAGATCTAAGGGCTGGACGGTCCTGCACAGCACTGTCCACTGTTGCAGTCCAGAAGCACAGAGACCTCTGCCCAGCCCACCCTGCTGTCCAAAGAGCAGGACACGGGCAGGCTGGGCCCTCACATGTACCAGCCAGCCGCAAGGGGACCCTCAGAGGGCCAGCAGGGAGTGCGCGCCCTTCCACAGGGGCACCCGACCTGCTCAGCCAGAAGCTCAAGCACCTTGCCAAGACCGTCGTGTGCCTCAGGCACACAGGGTCTTCCGCCTTCCACCCGAGTCAGTCCCCATGCCACACCTGCACTGTGTGGGGCAGGGGAGAGCAACCCCCCCCCCTTTGGCTCCTGCTTGAGACTGCCTCTGCCTACAAGCGTTGGGTGACACAGAGCAAGCTGAAGGGAAAAGCAGAGCTTCTGCTGGACTCTGCCCTCAGACCTTGCATGCCATTTTTGGAAGAAGCAGGAGAGGTACAAATAAAATAAAAACCTATGCATTAATAAATGCACACAATCAGCAGCAAAGGAGGTGCTCAGCCTGCACCTTAGCTGTACAGGGCGTACTTCAGATTTGGGGGGCGGGTGGAAGCTCCCTGCATGACTGGGTGGTCCTCAGTTCCAATACATGAAAAAGAAACCTGGAAAAGTAGCCATTGGAGAGAAGGGTTCTGGGGGACCATTTAATCAAGCACCCCTCAACTGTGGCCACCCGACCTTTCCATCTGATTTGGCAACTGAGGGTGAAGGGCTCCAGCAACTGGCACAGGACCAACTCCTTGCTTCATGGCCCAGGAGACAACGGACTGTTTGGACAGAGAAAGATGACGGACGTTGGGTGGGTCCATCACGGCCTTCCTTAGAGCGCGATTGCACTGCAACATTTCTGGACTTTCCATAAAGCCTCTCCAGAACAGCTCCCTGCACACGGCTCATTTTCCAGATTGCATCTCGCATGGCTCAGCCGGCCTGCTTTGGGAGCAGGGACTTCTTGGAAGCAGCTCCAGCGCTCTAAGCCTCTTTTATGGAAGAAATCCATTAGCGCTCCTTCCCAAATCCCTTTTGGGAAACATGTCAACGTTTTTGTACTTCAGTCTTTGAAGATGCCTGTCTGGGAATCTTGGCTTTCTGCTTTATACCCCACCCTACTGTGCTGCTGCTGCTTTGGCATTATGCTAATGTTTTATTTATTTCAGGGTTTTTTTGGTTTTACTGTTGTAGTACATTATTTTATTGATCATTTTGTTAATTCCTTCTTTTAATTTGTCTGTAGAACTGTTGGCTGAACAGCAATACATACATAGTATACAATGAAATAAATAAAACACACATAAATCAAGCTAAGGTGGGCTTGCAATTAGTTTTACTTGCTTTGCTTGTCATCTAGTTATGTGTTAAGACATGGTCTAGGGCAAAAAAGCCCCTCTGGAAAAGAGGGAAAGATTCCACCCTTAAGGGGTTATCATTACTACACTCCCAAAGTGTCAGGCAGGGACAACCCACCCTATGCCTCCTTCTCATAATCAGCCTTTGAGGCATATCCACCATTATGTCCATTTCAGAGATCAGGACTGTTGCTGTGCTGCAGAAGTTTGGAGAAGCATCATAGGGAAGTGGGCAAACTCACCAAACCAACTTGACCTGGGTTATTTTTGCACCTGATTCAGCTAGCCTGTGGACCCCTGCCTCCCCCCGCACCACCACCCTCACAAGCATTCCTGCTAGGAAGAGCAGAAATGACAAGAGAAGCCCTAAAAGCTTGGAAGCCCATAGAAGGAAAGGATTGTCCCCAGCTCTGCTCAGGAGGTAAAGGAGCTCCCCAGGAATGAAGGAACTGTGGTGGCAACAGCACACACCTCACGCAGTGCCTGTTGCACAAGGAGCCATCGGGTTTAGCAATTCTCTTTGGAGAACCTGCTCAGGCCTCTGGAGGAAGGGGTGGCGGGCTGTGCTGAGGGGCCATGGGGAGCCCGAGGCCTGCCTGGCCCAGCCAGAGGAGCAGAGCCTGAAGCAGAAGAGGCCCAGCCCAGCAGCCCCAGCAGCAGCAGCACCTCGTGAGGTCAGGCAGGCCTGTCCCGTCCCAGAAGCCCACCTCGCCCAGTGCCTGCCACTTTGCCTCCTGCTGCGAGTCCCTGCCCGTGAGGCCATCCTGCCCAGCACCGCAGCCCAAGGAAACGGGGGGGGGGGGCTTGTGGCATGTGCTGTGCCATCAGCGATGCCATTCCCAGCCTCGCACTCCAAGCCAGGTGCCCCACCACCCCGCCCCACGCCCCACGCCTTGCACAGGCTGCGGCCTCAGAAGGCAGGTGTGCGGGCGGCCAAAGGGCAGGGGAACGGCGGAGAGGTGGCCGGGCTGTTCGCAAACAGGGCCCGGGTGGCACATGGGGGCTCCCCTGCGGCTGGGGCCTCCGCCGCCGTGCATGGGGCCGCCGCGCCGCCATGTTGCCGCGGATGGCTCCGGCGGAGCCTGTCCTCGCAGGCCCGTCGGGGCTGCCGTGCCTGTGCGAGAGAGCGGGGCGTGTGTGGGCCTGACCCTGGCGGGGCGCCCGGCCGGGAGGCGCGCAGGTGCTCCGGACCAGCCGGCACCGCTCCCAGGCCCCTCCCCACGGGCCCACGCCGCCCGCTGCGCAGCCAGGCCCGGACACCAAGCGCCCAGCCGGGCCAGGCCAGGGCAGTGCTGGCGCGGCCCTCTTTCCGGGCGGCCCCTGCGCCAGGCCCGCGGGGCGCTCGCACAGGACGGACCCCGTTCCCAGCGGCCCCGTCTGGCCCGCACCGGGGAACAGGGGCTGCCCGCGGCGCCCGGCACAGAACCACACAGGTCCGTTTCCTGCCCGGAGCCAGCCCAGCCCAGCCCCGGGCCGGCCGCACCGCGCGCTGCCACTCCTGCGAGGGCTTCCCTCCTCCGCCGGGGGCCTGGCCCCAGTCCGCGGACGGCAGGCCGAGGCGCCGGGCAGGGGCAGCGCCACCCTGGCCGGGCCTTCGCTGGGCCGCGCATGGGGCCAGCTGCCCCGCGGGGGCGCGAGGAGGGCGGCCCTGGCCAGGCAGAGCGCGCCGGGGCAGCGAGCTTCCGCCCTTGCCCGTCAGGTGCCTCCCCGGAGTGGCCGGACGGCAGCCGAGCCCCCGACGCCGGGCGGGGGCGCGCGCCTTGCTTACCTGGCCAGGTGAGCGAAGGCAGGCGGCGGGCGCGCTCTCCGTCTCTGCTCGCTCTGAGCCGCTGCCGGCCGCCCCTCCCTCGCCCGCTCGGCTCTTCCCTCCCTCGCCGCTCGCTCGCTCCCTCCCCCTGGCGCCTGATTCACCTCGGAGCGGCCGAGAGCAAACTCCACCCCGGCAGGCGGAGGGAAGACACAGCTCCGCAGCCGCGAAGTCAGCCCGGGCGGACCAGATACGCGCGCCTCGCCCTCCCCGCGCATTCCTGGCGCGCCTCGCCGGCTTCGGCCGCGAACACCGATTGCGCCGCGCCCGCGAGGGTCGCCCATGCCCTCGCGTCTCCGGGAATCGCGGCCTCGGCCCGTCCCAGCCCCCCCGGGCGCTCTGCTCCTGCGAGCCCAGAGGAGCCTCGCATCTGAGCGCCGCTTTCGACGTGACGGTTGTCCTGCCCGGAAAGCTCCCTGCCTAGGGGAACACGCGGGCGCCCCCTCCGATCAGGCCGGGGCGACGAGCTCTTCCGCCCGGGGCTGCTGCTCTGCCGGGCAGGGGGCTTGCCGCGAGCGCGGAGAGCTTCGGGGGCCCCGGGCCTCGGCTCGGGCCGCACCTTCTCTCGGGTGCCCCCGCCCTCGGGACTAAGGGGGCGCGCCCTGGAAGGCGTGGGGAGGGAGGGCTGCTCGAGAGCAGCCAGCCGCCCCCCTCGGCGCCCTCCGGCCGTGTCCCATCGCGACTGCCGGGGGTCCGGCAGCGCGGGTCGGGGGGGTCGCGCTGTGGCACATCCGGGGGCGGCTCCCCGACAGCTCCTGGCGCCCTCCGTACGGGCGGGCCCGCCACCCATCGCCCAGCCTGCTTCCCTGAGGCTTGTGCCTTCCGGAGCCGCCTGCTCTCATTCATTCATTCATTCATTCATTCATTCATTCGATTTATATCCTGCCATTTTCCCCAAAGGGCTCAAGGCAGCTTATATCATTCTCCTCCTCCATCTTATCCCCACAACAACAACCCTGTGAGGTAGGCTGGGCTGAGAGTGTGACTGGCCCAAAGTCACCCAGATGGCTCCATGGCTGAGCGGGGACTCGAACCCAGATCGTCTGAGTCCCAGTCCCGTGCTCTTCACCACTACGCCACACTGGCTCTCTCGCCCAGGATCGGGCTGGGGTCCGCGAGGGGCCCCTCCCAGCAGCGGGGCGCGGGCGGCTCCTTGGGCGGAGGGCGGGGCGCTGTTGCTTCGGCCTCGCTCAGTCTGATCCGGCTTGGCAGCCGCCGCCGCCGCCGCTTGGCGGGCGTTGTCGAGGGAGCGGCTCCGCGAGGGGCTGACTCACACCTGCGCGGCTCTGCCCTGGCCGCGGGGCGCGGGAGGGCCTGCGAACGGGCGGGGCGGGGGGCCTCCGCGCTCCGGCGACGACCCCCCCCCCCGGCGGGAACGGCCACCGCTGCTGAGGCGCTCGGCAGGCGGACAGCGGGATCGCCGCCGTGGGGACGGACTGCGGTGCTGGGTGGGCTCCTCGTCCGATCCAGCCCGGCTGCGCTAGCCTGCCTGGCTGGGTCCAGGAGACCCCCAGCTCGCCATAGCGAGGGACTGTGCCAGCCTCTTTAAAGGAGGTAGGGGTGGAGCTGCCCTCATAAAAGTTATAGGTTAAGTTCTCTATGACTTAAGCTCTTGGTGTGTCCTGATGTTTTCCTGATGTGTCCAATTGTAATTTTGTGCTTCTATGTTTTTGTTCTGGCATAATGCCCATTCAAAGTCTCATTCCCCTCCCTGGTATTGTGTATGTGATTGCAACTCCATAAAACACTCTGTACATGTCCTGTTTTCTTGTAGTCAGACTTAAACTGCTACCCTTCAGCGCTGTTGTAATTTAGGAATTTCTGTTTGCTGTAATAAACTCTTGCGCACTTGATTGTACTTCCAGTGAATCGGGATTCATTCCAAGCAGGTCTGGAATCCCAACAGTAGTAACTTGGCCACTTGTGAAAAAGTATACCATAGGCCCAGAATATGTCAAGAACTATGTCACTTGCATGGAGCTTCAAGGTTGCCAGGCAGCTCCAGATGCTGTGACTGAAACAGACAACTGGATTGCCTTGGCCCATTTCCTCAGGCATCAGTCAGGCCTGGCGTTGGAATGGAGCCTGGCTTGGTCTCTCTTTTCAAAGATCTTTGCTGAGAGAAGCACAGCGAGAGGGACCCCTTCGGGCTCTCAGCATGCGCAGGCCTGCCAGCCATGGCAACCTGTTGGATACTGAGGGACCCAATGGCCCAAGTGGCCTTTTCCTCTGTCTTGCCAGTCTGAAGATGTTGGCCAGCCCGGAAAGGAGGGTCGCCAAGGTGAACGACTGGCTCGGCGTGATGTCAGAAGGGATGCGTCTGGTTATATGTCAGGGAAGGGACAGGATGCAATGAGCTAGAATGTGGCACAGATGGGGATCTGTAGAGGCTGTCTGGGTGAAACAGGGGGGTTTTGACGGGGGCGACCTGACAGTGGGGATATGTTATCGGCCTTCAAGTCAAATCGAGACGCTGGACGATGCCCTGACAGACCAGATTCGAAGGATAACTCGGGGGAAGGAAATGGTAATTATGGGAGATTTCAATTTCCCAGATATTAGTTGGGAGTCTCACTTGGCAGCAACAGCCAAGTCAGGTCGCTTCCTAGATGCTATAGAGGGAGGGTTTTTCATGCAGAGGGTCTGGGAGGCAATGAGGGGAGGGAATATCCTTGACTTGGTCTTGACCAACAGGGAGGAGCTGATCGATGGAGTGCAAATTAGGGGAGCTCAGGATGCAAGTGATCACTCCATCCTTTGCTTTGAGATCAGGAAAATGAGGGTGAGTGGCAGGTCAGGTATTAGAAGCTGGGACTTTACAAGGGCCAATTTTGATCAACTGAAGACCAAACTGGGGAAAGTCTTCTGGGAGAGGGTGCTGGAAGGCAATGGAGTTGAAGAGGGGTGGATGGCGCTACAAAGGTAGGTCTTAGAGGTGCAAGTCTTGACGATACCTCTAGTTAGCAAGGTGGGGAGGTGAAGGAGAGTGCCCCCATGGATGAGACGTGGTAAGGGGCATTAGGTGTAAGGGGAACCTCCGTAGGAAATGGATACTGGGGCAGATAGACAAAAGGAGGAGGCCCATTGCAGAAGGATTCTTTCCAAGGCTAAGGCTGATTATGAGCTGAGACTTGCAAAGGATATCAAGAGCAACAAAAAGGGCTTCTATCAGCATGTAAATAGGAAGAGGAAGGGGAGACAGGCTGTGGGACCGCTTAATAAGGAGGGAGGGGATCCAGTGACTGAGGTGAGGGAACAGGCACAGATGCTAAATGACTGCTTTGCCTCTGTGTTCTCCCCAAAGTGGGAAGGGAGAGATCCACATGGGGGATCAGATGAGGCTGCGGATTTAGTGGCACAGACTAGAGTCACCCCCCCAGACATCGAGGGGCTCCTCAGGGCACTGGACATTACAAAGGTGCCAGACCCTGATTGGTTACTTCCAAGGGTACTTTGGGTTGGCAGGGGAACTCTCACATCCACTGGCCTTCATTTTTGAGACCTCGTGGAGAATGGGTGAGGTTCCAGAGGACTGGTGGATGGCATCAGTGGTCCCAATCTTCAAAAAGGGTAGCAGAGGGGACATGGGGAATTACAGGCCGGTTAGCCTTACATCCATTGCGGGAAAGACAATGGAAAGGCTCATAATCAGAAATGCTCTGGAGTCCCTAGATAGAGGAGGGAGGTTGGTGGTCACACAACACAGATTCCACAAATCAGATCATGTCAGACGAACCATGTGGAATTCTATGACAAGGTTTCAAGGTGGCTAGACAGAGGGGATTCAGTGGATGTGGTTTACCTGGATTTCAGCAAGGCCCTTGACAAAGTGATGCATGATATCCTGGTTGAGGAACTGAGGAGTTTTGGGATAGACCAAAGCACTATCTGATGGATTAGGGCATGGTCGACTGATCAAAAACTGAGGGTAACCATTAGTGGGGAATCATTGGGATGGCGGCCAGTGACAAGCTGGGTCTTAACATGAGCCAGCAGTGTGATGTGGTGGCCTAGAGGGCGAATGCCACCCTTGGATGCATAGCCAGAAGCGTGGCTTCTAGACTGAGAGAGGTATTACTGCCACCCTAAATGACTCTGGTGCATCCGCAGCTGGATTATTGTGTTCAATTCTGGGCCCCTCATGACAAGAGGGATACAGCAAGGTTGGAATCAGTGCAGCGAAGGGCCACTTGGATGGTGGCTGTTTTGCAGGGGAAGCCATAGGAGGAGAGACTGAGGGAGCTGGGCCTTTACAGCCATAAGAGGAGACTCAGAGGGAACCTGTTAGCGACATACAGGTATGTGAGGGGTTGCCACACAGAGGTGGGTCATGACCTTTTTTCCCCTGCAGTGGAGGGCAGGATGCGTTCCAATGGAGCAAAGCTCAGGGAACCAGGATTTAGGGTGGATGCCAGGAAGTACTTCCTGACGGTTAGGACTCCCAGGGTATGCAATGGGCCTCTATGGGAGGTGGCTGAGGTCCCAATGGTGAGGATGTTCAAGGATAGGCTGGACGTGCACATGGTAGGCATGTCATGAGTGGAGCTGGCTGGAACTGGGGGTCAGACTAGATGGTCCAGGAGGCCTCTTCTGACTTGCTCTGTTTCTGTGTTTCTAATTTATCAAGAACACCCTGGGTTTTCTTTCTGTCTTTTAGGGTGTTCGCTATTCTACCCAGTTTTGTATGGTCTGCAAATTTGATTAGCTTTTCTCATCTAAATCATTAATAAAGATGTTGAATAGCACTGAGTCCAAGACTGAAACCTGCGGCACCCCACTAGTTATCTCCACCCAGTTTGAGAAGGTGCCACTGATGAACATTCTTTCTTTCCAGTTGTGCTCCCTAGAAAGGTCCACCTGGCGCTGTCATTATATGCTTTTCGGCGCCAGGTCAAGACCTTTTTATTTGACCAGTATTTTAAAGTTAATTAATTTTAATTGTATATTTATTCATTTAATTTATTTTAACCATGTCATTTTATACTCTGTCATGGTGTAGCCAATTTATTTTGTTTCGGATTTATAATATATTGTAAGCCATCCAGAGACGACAGTAATGGATGGCCTATAGATTTCCTAAATAAACAAATAAATAAATTTAGCAGCCAATCTTGGATACACCTAACAGTTTTTCTATCTAGCCCACTTTTTGCTAATGTGCTTATCAGAAAGTCATGGGGCACTATGTCAAAAGCTTTGCTAATGTCAAGGTAGATTGGGAGGTTACCCAGTCAAAAAATGAGATTAAATTAGCCTGACAGGATTTATGTTTGATAAATCCATGTTGGCTTCTATTAATTAGAAGTTTTGACCAATCAACAAGTGAGGGAAATTTGGGGGAAAGGACCTGTGGAGCCATGCCACCAGGACCAGCCTGGAGACAAGGTCTACGCGAGGGTCTTCTGGAGGAAAAACTCTTCCCAGGTGGGAAGTTCCATTCTAGCAGCACTCACACTGCAGTTGGAGTAAAGGAGCAGCCATCAGAGATGTATGCTTTGCATGTGAAAGCTATCGAGTGCCCAGATCACTGGAAGGCCCAACCAGCGGGAGATCTGAAACTCACCATGACGAAAGGAGAATGGCAGCCTTCCCTGACTGGGAAGGGAAGGTCTGAAGCAGATGTCAGCCACATGGGCACTACGCAGACACCAGACCAGTAACCGGTGGCAGGAAGCAGGCACTAAAAGGACCATGATGATACAAATCCAAGTTGCACTGTTTGTCTTTGTATATCTAATGGTAAATCAGAAAGTAATATCCAATGTTCTAATCCAAACTCATAAGAAATTGTACCAAAATCGGACAGCTTGTTACGCTGTAGGATATGATCTAAGTGTAAGAAAATTATGGACTGCAGTGCCACGTTCTGTAATGAATTATGCAAGCACCAAGCCTAAAAAAATTACTAAAATTGAGGGTGAGCTCAGCATGGGCTATGCCTGGAGAACTGGGAAAACAGAACACAGGGATACCCAGGAATTTTTAATTTTTCTGGAGGAGAAACTGTGCTACAGTGTTAAACAACCTTTACTGAATGTACGAGGGGTCTTCAAAAAGTTTCCACTTTTATATTTTATAAATATATTTTATATTTTTTTATGCTGATGCCATTAAAAAGTTGGTACAATGCTGGGAAAATGCATAGCAAAGTAAGTAGAAAAGTGATGTAATTTGTTTTTGAATTTCTTCATAAATAGAGTTTTAAAAAATGCAGAAACTTTTTGAAGAAGCCTCGTTCATGTGTAAGCCATGCTTACAAGACTATTCAGTATGAAAATGGGATTTTTGTCACACGTGCTGAGTGTTCCAAACATGCATGTAAGAAGCAAGCTGTGGGTATGATTATAGGTTTTGGAAAGTAATTAATAGAAGAGAGGCTATGATGCAAACCCTCTAAATACCTTGTTGTATGCAGACTGTAATGGAACATTAGATACATTCCAGGCAATCACATACATGGAAGCAGCTACATATCAAGTACACCTCCTAGGCACATAAAGGGTCTTGGTTTCTCAAGGATTTTTTTTTTTCAATTATCATAAAGGAAGTAACAGTATTGCTTTAAGAGTAGTCCTTCTACTTTCCCACCCGTCCTGAACAAGCAAGTGTAGGGATATTAAGAAAACGGACTGTGCTGAAGGGTTCTGTGGTTTGGCAGGGAAATTAGAGGATCCAAGCAGCACCGGCGGTACTTGGAACCACTTGGCAACTGGAGTGTCGTCATCAGGAGGAGCAGGAAGCTTAAAAGCTGACTCAGATGCTCAGCAACTTGCATGTGCCATCGCATTCTTAGGGAATTCTGCTCTCCAAGCCTTCCTTCAACTGGCAGCTGAGCTGGAAGAGCCGAGGGTGCACGCTCAGCAAAATAGCTTTGCCATTGCTTATCATTTTGCCAGGGAAGGAGGCCTGTACGGGAAACAGAGCAGCACAGGAGTCTGGTAATGTAACATGAGAAATGGATGGAATCAGTCATGAGATAGAACGTTTTTAAGTCCACGAAACAGATTGGTGGAGCGGGCTTCCAGATAACACTGGAGTAAAAAGATCCCTAAAAGGATTTGCCGAGCAGGGAGAGTCAGTCGTGTGGCTTGCAATACTCTCAATTGCCTTCCTGTCTCCGTGCAGCACTGTGCCGCCCCTGCTTTTAGAAAGACCCAGCAAGCCCCCTAATGCTATCTTTAACAGGAAAACAAGGTGGAGACAGAGCTGGCATTTTAGCTGAAGGAGAAAAAGATTCTGTAAATAAAATAGAAATACATTAAACTACTGCCTAAATTTGATGCAGCACAAGAGGGGATATTGTGAGAGAAAAATCATAAATGTTCCTTTCCTAGTTTTTCATGCTTAGCAAAGAAGCTGACACATGAAAAGAGCTGTTGTAGGAACATGCAGAATCAGAGAACTGACTTGGATATGAACAACACTCCAGGAGAGACATAGCTAGCTTATTTATTTATTTATTTATTTATTGTAAACTTTTCTATACCGTCCCATACTTAGATCTCACGGGACAGTTTACAACAAATTAATCCTAAAAATATAAATAAAAATAACAGTTGCCCAGCATCCAATGTTAAAATATAAGCCCAATAACTAAAACAAGTTAATGTTTAAAATACTGGGAGAATAAAAAGGTTTTTGCCTGATGTCGAAAGGAAAGAAGCATTGGCGCCAGACAGCCCTCTCTGGGGAGCGTGTTCCACAGTCCGGGAGCCACCGCAGAGAAGGCCCTCCTGCGGGTAGTCACCCTCTTGCTCTCTTTCAAGGGCGGCTCCCAGAGGAGGGCCCCTGAGTCAGGTCTCGAGAGGCGGGGGGCACAGAGGGGAGAAGGTGCTCCTTAAAATCAGTCCAGCACAGAGTCGCAAGAAGGGTAGCCAGGTTGGGAGAGATGGCATACGAGGAGAGACGGAGGGAGCTGGGTCCTTTCAGCCTGCAGGAGACTCAAATGGGATCTTTTGGGGGCTTCCAGGCATGTGAGGGGGTGTCATGTGGATGAGAGCCATGAGCTGGTCTTCCCTGCAGTGGCGGGCAGGACACGGCCCAGTGGGGCAGAGCTCAAGGAACCGGACTGGAAGTTGGCTATCAGGAAGTACTTGCTGATGGTTAGGACCCCAAGGATGTGGAATGGGCTTCCAAGGAAGGTGGACGAGGCCTCATCAGTGAGTGTTCAAGAAAAGGTTGGACACCCACATGCTGGGGGTGACATAAGCAGAGCCAGCAGGAGTTGGGAGTCAGACTAGATGGCCCAGGTGCTCCTTCTAACTCATTTTGGTTTTGTTTCTATGTAACACAACCACAACTAGGCATTGTACAGTAATATTTATTTATTTGGAATTTTTGTATGCTGTCCCATTTGCATAAGCCTCGGGACGGCTTCCAACATATAAATATCTATACAAATACATACCGTATCTTTTACTCTATAAGACTCACTTTTTTCCCCCTCAAAAGTAAGGGGAAATGTCTGTGCGTCTTATAGAGCGAATATGTGTGTGCAGTAAGTCTGTCAGATGTGCAGCCCATGGGAAAGTGATGGGGAATGTGCCTATGATTATGTGCCCATTTGATTCAGAATATGTTTTTTCTTGTTTTCCTCCTCTAAAAACTAGGTGCATCTTATGGTCAGGCGTGTCTTTTAGAGCGAAAAATACGGTATATAGAAAATCTGGAAACATCCTGGCTTAATAATTTAAAACAAATAAATAAAATCAGCAATTATTAAAATATCATTTTACATAATTACATAATACTATGTAAGAAGTAACAACAGAGATTCAAATGGACGGAAGATGAGGCTTCAAGCCCGATTCTTTCAAGGGCAATCTAGAGATCATGTGTGAATACAGGGAAGACATGCCAAGATGTATGACGAGTAACCAAGAAGGTGGGAGGCCGTGAGAATCTCTCTAGAGTAATGGACAGTAGAAAGCCATTGTTCTATTACTGACTGAGGCTGTCCCCGGAGTTCAACCTATACACGTGTATAAACAGTTTTGCCTTGTGTGCCATATTCTTAATACATCTTGCTGGTTTGCTTTTTCAGATCTATTTGGACTGTTTCTTGCAGGATCTAATAGTTTTATCTTATTGTGGCCTTGGGTTTTGTACCCCCGTTAAACTGACAAACTATATTATTAATTTCCCTTTTTTTGTTGTTATGTGCCATTCAAGTTTTCTGACTTCTGGCACCCCTGTGAATGAGCACCTTTCAGATCTGATCCCTCACAGCTTGACTCAGTACTGGCAAAGTCGAGGCTCAATCCGTTTATTTATGGGCTCAATTCATCTCATAGTTAGTCCTCTTCTTCTCCCTTCAGTTTTTTGCTAACATGAATGGCTTCACTAATGATTCTCGGCTGTTCATGTTGTGTACAAAGTACAATATTTATTTATATTGTAAATAAATATTTACAATATATTGAACCTTATATAAAGTTCAATTTAGATGCCAGGAAGCACTTCCTGACAGTTAGAGCCCGGAGGGTGTGGAATGGGCTTCAACAGGAGGTGGTTGAGGCCCCATTGGTGAGGGTGTCCAAGGACAGGCTGGGCACGCACATGGTGAGCATGTCGTGAGCGGAGCTGGCTGGAGCCGGGAGTCAGACTAGATGGCCCGGAAGGCTCCTTCTGACTCATTCTGTTTCTATATCCCATTTTTTTCAAGAACTCAAGGTGGCTTACATAATTCTAGGTGGGCCTCAGAAGGGTTAGGTTTAGGGGCCATCTTTAGCAGGTGCAGATGAAGGAAACCCTCACAAGCAGAAATGGTGCACTGGGGATACTGAGGCAGGGCAAGGCATGTCCCCAGTCCTGAAGCATGTAGACCATGGGTCCTCAAACGAAGGCCCACCTAGTTTGACCGAAAAGGCCATGCCCTTTTAACTGGCCGGGCGCGCGCACGGCTTGTTCATGAGGTCATTTTGAAAATGCTTGGAAAAAACGATCTCCTAGCGAGCAAACTGGCACCGCCTTGGTGACCTGAGGCCACCGCTAGCACCTGTCAACTGGCCCCCTGTTCAAACAGCTTGAGGACCCCCGATGTAGCCTGCAGGAGCGCCTCGTCCCGGCCCGGAGGCGACGGGCAGCCAGTGCAGGTGCCCGAGCGAGGCTTCCCAGCTGGCACCTTCGCCGCCGTTTCCAGTCTGCAAAAGGTGCAACTTGCGAACGGCTTCAGGGGCAGCCACAGAGCGCATGGCAGCAACCCAGCAGGGAGATCGCCAGCGCACAGGCTACGGCGGCTGATGCCGCCTCACGGAGCGTTGTCCCCGCTGCTCGGGACCATCGCGCGCGCGCCCACTGCCTCGCCGGGCTGCTCCGCGGAAGACCGAGAGGTTCGCACGCCGTCGCCGCCTCGGCCGGAAGCGCACAGGAGCCCTGCCCTGCCCGGCCCTCGCCGGGGTCTGCCTGGAGCTGCAGGGGGCCTGGGTGGGCCAGGCAAGCCGCTCTCGCCGCGCGCCCTCGGGCAGCCGGGAGCGCGCCTGCGGCGAGCAGCACTTGCACCCCGCGGAGCGGGACTCCTGCGCGCGCCGGCCTGGCGAGCCCCGCCCCCCCGCGCGCTTCTGCCGCGTCTGCCGTGGGCGGGGCGCTCGTTGCTAGGCGACGCCGCACGCGGCAGGAGAAAGCGGGCGAGGAAGGGCCGCTGCCTTTTAGGACGGGCGGGCGCCCCGCCCCTGGCGGACAGGTGCCCCGGCGCCCCTCCCGCTCCCGCGCCGGCCCTGGGGCGACCCGGCTGCTGCCCCGTTGGCCTTTCCTGGGCGGGCAGGCCGATCCCGGATGGTCGCCGGGGGTTGTGCTTCGCGCGGGGCTCAGAGCCCGGCGCGTCTGGTGCTGGCGGCGCCGGCTGGCCGCAGCCAGGGCTCTCCCTGCGGACGCGGCCCCCTGGAGAGGCGGCGTGGGCCCGGGCGGCCCCGCGCAAGGCCCGGCTGCTGCGCGGGAGCACATGCCGCCCCCGCCCGGCTGGGCAGCCTTTCTGCCGCCGGCGCCGGGCGCGTCCTTCTGCGGGGCGGTGGGGGGCTCGCTCGGCCGCGGCTTCCCCGCAGCGAGCAGCCCCTCCGCGGCGGTCTCTGACCCCCAGGCCCGGCTGATAGGAGCGGCCAGGACCGCCTTCGGGCCTCGGTCCCCGGACAGCTTGCACGTGTGTGCTGTGGATGTCTGCGCGGCCTTGAAGTCCGCGGGGATAGATAGGTTTTAAATAGTTTGTTGTATTTTTATATCTTTTTATATGTTGTGAGCCGCCCCGAGGCTTTGTTGCGATGGGGCGGCATAGAAATGTTTTAATAAATAAATAAATAGATAAATAAGTCCGGCATTCCAAGGACACGTGTCTTGAGGGCACGCGTCTCTGTCCATTCCCGTCACCACCGGCAGCAGAGGCCGAGGGGCGCCGCAGGGGGCTCACGCTGGGGAGGATAGCGGAGGGGGTGCAGTGGGCCCCAAACCGATTACAAACACACGATAAACATGTGTTGAACACTGAGAAAACGCTTTAGCTGTGGTGCCTGCTTTGCTCCTGGTAACAAAACCTCTCTGCATGTTTAATACACCCTTTTATTTTATGGGCCATTTTATTTTCCTGGTATTTTAATTGCTAGAACGATGTTAATGGTTTTAACACCTTATAATTGGTTATAATCTGCTGTTGTGCCTTTTACATTAACCCTGGATACGTTCTGAGTCTGTGAAGCATTATAATGGCCTGCCTTCGCTAGTTTGCTAGTCAGATTTTATTGTTATATTAATTGCTATTTTAATTGTATTTCAGTTTAATATTTTTAAACTTTGTAACCCACCCAGGGAGCCTTATGGATAAAGGGGTGGGAGAAGAAGCAAATAAATAAAAGTAATGAAATCATTATTGGTGGAGCACAAACATTCTGGAGTGAATCAGCCATTCTCTGGATTATCAGATTTAACCACTGAATATTGCTAAATCAGCTGTGGAGCGACAGAGTCTTGATGACAGGGAGAGCTCATCCCCATCCATTTTGTTCTCTTCCTCCTCTTAGGAGAATGAGTGCCAAAAAGACAACAGGGAGGACCCCACTTCGGAAGGGGGGAAAGCCGGCACCTCAAGCAAAGCCACTGGGAACAGCGTCTGGGAAGCCAGGTAGAGTATCCTCGGCAGAGAAGCAGGGAATAGGAATATATGAACTTCTCATGATGGAGAGTGGTAAGAAGGAGAATTCCTCAGGCATCTTTATTGGGACCGGGGCTTTTGAACTTGTCCATAAATGGCCTAGAGGTAGGAGTGGGTGGTGAGGTGGCCACACCAAATTATTCAGAGCCATAAAACAAGAGGGATTGTGAAGAGTTTGCTTTTTCATGTGTTACGTTTCCATGCTGCTCAACTTCTGAAGTGCTTTACGTAGTTTGCGGCAATTTAAACGGGGTATAGTATAAGTATTTGAATGTTTAAAACTTCTATACAATAGGAGCCAGACTGAGACATGGCAACAGTACAAGTAAAAGTGTAGTATAGGATTTAAAGCAGAGTGAAACTAAAATTCCTGGGAAAATAAGGTCTTCACCCGACACTGTCAAGAATACATTGTAGACAAGTCTCATTCCATTGCTGGGATGCTGTTTTAGAAGCCACCCACTGGACTTCCTTTCTCAGAGGCTCCTGCAGATAGACCAGTGAGAATTATTATAGAATGCAGGCAGGTGTATTTGGAAGGAGAGAATCTTTCCGGTAGCCTGGTCCCCAGCCTTTCAGAGCTCTGGATGTTAATATCAGCACTTTGAATTGGCTTGAGGGCATGGGCAGGCAACTAGTGCTGATAGTAATATAATATGATCATGCTGGCGCAGGAGTAAACTCACTGCCCTGTTTTGGACTAGCTGAAGGTTCCAGACTGTTTTTAAAGGCAGTCACACATATTACACGCCTCTTCAAAATAGATCTCAAAATCATGAATCAAGGCACCAGGCCCTGCTGGGTGCACCTGAGGGTACGCCAGGAATTGGCAGGGATACCCTCACATCTGTTGGCCTTCATTTTGAGGCCTTGTGGAAAACAGGAGATGTTCCGGAGGACTGGAGGGTGATACCAGTGGTTCCAATCTTTAAAAAGGGTAGCAGAGGGGACCTGGGAAATTATAGGCCAATTAACCTTACATGCATTCTGGGAAAAACAGTGGAAAGCCTCATAATAGGAAAAGCTCTGGAAATCCTAGATAGGGATGGGAGGTTGGCAGCCACACAGCACGGATTCCATAAGAGCAGATCCTGCCAGACAAACCTGGTGTGGGAGTCTATGATAAAGTCTCGAGATGGCTAGATGAAGGGGGCATGGTGGATGTGGTTTACCTGGATTTCAGCAAGGCCTTTGACAAACTGCCGCAGAATATCCTGGCCGAGAAATTGTCAAGCTTTGGGATAGATCAATGCGTTGGCCAATGGATTGGGGCATGACCAGCGGAGCCCTCCAGGCCTCAGTTCTAGGACCGATTCTGTTCAACTTTTTTATCAATGTCCTGGAGGAGGGAATAGTCAGTCCTCTGACTAAATTCGCAGACGATACCAAAGTGGCCTCGGGGGCCACAATTGGGGAGCAGGTGATCCAGATCTAGGATGTGGACAGGCTGTGGGAGTGGGCAGGGGACAATGGGATGGCGTTCAAGACAGATGAGGTCAAAGTCTTGCACTTGGGACAGAGGAATGGGTGTCACAGATGCAGGATGGGGGACAAGTGGCTGGAGAGCAGCACTTGTGAAAGGGATCTTGAGGTGGGAAGGATCCCTTGCCTCATCCCAAAGCCCCCTTGCCCCCCTCCTACTATGTACCATTTTGCTAGATTCTTGCTTTCGTGGGGTGCTTTTTTGCTCCCTCACCATCTTTGTTCTACTTTCTCTGGACTTTCAGCAGGTAGTTAAATGAACTTGAGACCCTGGATAATGTCCTGACAGGCCAGATTCTAAGGATATCTCGGGGGAGGGACACAGTAATTATGGGGGATTTCAATCTCCCGGATATTACTTGGAAGACTCACTCGGCGGTGACAGCCAGGTCACGTCGCTTCCTAGAAGCTCTAGAGGGTGGGTTTTTCACACAGAGGGTCCGAGAGGCGACGAGGGGGGGAAACATCCTGGACTTGGTCTTGTCCAATAGGGAGGAGATGATAGATGAAGTACAGATTAGGGGAGCTCTGGATGCGAGTGATCACTCCATCCTTTGCTTTGAGATCAGGGGACTGGGGCCGTGCAGCAGGGCGAGCACTAGAAGCTGGGACTTCAAGAGGGCCAACTTTGGCCAACTGAAGGCCAGACTGGGGAAAGTCTCCTGGGATAGGTTACTGGAAGGTAAGCGAGTTGAGGAGGGGTGGATGGCACGCAAAAGGGAGATTTTGGAGGCGCAAGCCCTGACTATACCTCTAGTCAGTAAGGTGGGGAGGCGGAGGAGAGTGCTGCCATGGATGCGAAAGGAGGTGGTTAGGGGGATTAGACGAAAGAGGAGCCTCCGTAAGAAATGGGTACTGGGGGAAATAGACAAAAGGGTATACCGGGAGGAGGAGGCCCGTTGCAGAAGGATTCTTTGCAAGGCTAAGGCTGATTATGAGCTGAGACTTGCCAAGAATATCAAGAGCAACAAAAAGGGCTTCTTTCAGCATGTAAATAGGAAAAGGAAGGGGAGACAAGTGGTGGGACCACTAAATAAGGAGGAAGGAGATCCAGTGACTGACATGAGGGAACAGGCACAGATGCTAAATGACTATTTTGCCTCTGTGTTCTCCCCAAAGCAGGATGGGGGATATCCGTATAGGAGATTGGATGAGGCTGGGGACTTAGGGGCAGAGATTAGAGTCACCCCCCTTGAAGTCGAGGGGCTCCTCAGGGCATTGGACATTACAAAGGCGCCAGGCCCTGACGGGTTACACCCAAGAGTACTTAGAGAGCTGGCAGGGGTTCTCTCACGCCCGCTGGCCTCCATTTTTGAGGCCTCGTGGAGAACGGGTGAAGTTCCAGAGGACTGGAGGGTGGCATCAGTGGTCCCAATTTTCAAAAAGGGTAGCAGGAAGGACATGGGGAATTATAGACCGGTTAGCCTTACGTCCATTGTAGGAAAAACAATGGAAAGGCTCATAATAGAGAGAGATCTAGTGATGCTAGATAGGGAAGGGAGGCTGACAGCCACACAACACGGCTTCCGCAAAAACAGGTCCTGCCAGACAAACCTTGTGGAATTCTATGACAAGGTTTCAAGATGGCTAGATGGAGGGGATGCAGTGGATGTGGTATACCTGGATTTCAGCAAGGCCTTTGACAAAGTGCCCCATGATATCCTGGTGGAGAAACTGAGGAGTTTTGGGATACACCAAAGCACTGTCCGGTGGATTAGGGCATGGTTGACTGACCGAAAGCAGAGGGTAACCATTAGCGGGGAATTGTCGGGATGGCAGCCAGTGACAAGCGGGGTCCCCCAGGGCTCTGTCCTGGGGCCGATCCTGTTTAATCTTTTCATTAATGACATGGAAGAAGGGGTGAACAGTCTGCTGATCAAATTTGCAGACAACACTAAAACTGGAGCAGTGGCCACAACTGAGGAGCAGATACTCCAGATCCAAAAGGATCTGGACAGACTATGGAAGTGGGCAGGAGACAACAGGATGGCGTTCAATGTGGACAAGTGCAAGGTCTTGCACTTGGGGCATAGGAATAGGTGTCATAAGTACAGGTTAGGTGACAAGTGGCTGGAGAGCAGTACTTGTGAAAGGGACCTCGGGGTACTGGTTGACCGCAGGCTAAACATGAGTCAGCAGTGTGATGCGGTGGTCAAGAGGGCGAATGCCACCCTTGGCTGCATAGCCAGAAGTGTGGCTTCTAGATCAAGAGAGGTATTACTACCACTCTACACGACTCTGGTGCGCCCACAACTGGAGTATTGTGTTCAGTTTTGGGCCCCTCACTACAGAAAGGATATAGCCAGGTTGGAGTCAGTGCAGCACAGGGCCACAAGGATGGTGGCTGGCTTGCAGGGGATGCCGTATGAGGCAAGACTGAGGGAACTGGTTCTCTTCAGCTTGGAGAAGAGGAGACTCAGAGGGGATATGTTGGCGACATACAGGTATGTGAGGGGCTGTCACATGGAGATGGGGAGAGGCCTGTTCTCCCCTGCAGAGGAAGGCAGGACGCGCTCCAACAGAGCAAAGCTCAGGGAGCCAAGGTTCCATTTGGATGCCAGGAAGCACTTCCTGACAGTTAGGACCCTGAGGGCGTGGAATGGGCTTCCACGGGAGGTCGTTGAGGCCCCATCGGTGAGGGTGTTCAAAGACAGGCTGGACATGCACATGGTGGGCATGTCATGAGCGGAGCCAGCTGGTGCTGGAGGTCAGACTAGATGGCCCAGGAGGCCCCTTCTGACTCGCTCTGTTTCTATGTTTCTTCTGCCAGGATTGCGTCAAGGATCGGAAGGATGGTCTAATCCATGGGTCCTCAAACTACAGCCTGCGGGCCAGATCCGGCCCACTGTGCCCATTTAACCGGCCTGCCCCAGAGGTTTTGTACTTGCCGTGCACGCATGCCTCACTTGCTCGCAGGGAGATTGTTTTAAACTTGCTCAGAGAAAATGATCTCCACACGAGCAAGCCACTGCCTTGCCCTGCAGGCTCCCCTCCCCTGCTCGCTGCGTGCACCCCATCCCTTCACCGGCCCATCCCCCCGGCCGGTACCGCCTTGGTGGCCCACGCCCACTACCGGTACCTTTCGACTGGCTCCCTGTTGAAAAAGTTTGGGGACCCCTGGTCTAGTGCCTGTGGGGTTTGCCCCACTTCCTGCCCAGTTGCCCACCCAGCTCTGTACAGTATCTTGACCTTTAAAATATGTTAATAGATGGCAGAACAACAAGGAGCAGGAAAGGTTGGTTTGGTATTTTGGTATTGTTTTCTAAATTTTGACTCTCTCCCCACACTGCTGCCAGGCCACCAGATTGATGGAAAAGATGCAGCTGCAACAGGCAGTGCCTCCCAGGAAGAGCCCCCCAGCAGCCGTGCTAGAGGTAGGCATCCGAAGATCACCCGAGACCTTTGCTTGTGGGGTGATTGCATGTCTCCAGCCCTAAACTGCTTTGGAGCCCTGGCACAGATCCAGGAATCCAGTGGCTAATCCTAACTCTCTTGAGATTTCCAGTTTGTGTGATAACAGTGTGATGCTGCCCCCCACCCCCCTTATACCCTCCCCTCTGTCTTTTCTGTAGAGACCTCAGCTTCACCAGGAGGACCTGCATCCCATTCTGTCCCCGGCACACACCTCTTCCCCAGAGGAACTAAACCATCACACGGCTCTCTCTTTGTCCTCAGAGCTGACTCCTGAAGCAAGCGCTGCGCTCACTTTGCAGTGTGCCTTCCGCCGCATCTTGGCATTTCGGGAGAGAACTAGGCGATTGAAGGAACGGCAAGAATACAGCGAATTAATGGAACGCCTCCAGAGAGAGGTGAGCTACATGGCTTTGAAAAGAGAAGCTACGTCTTCTCCAGCATGAGGGAAAGTTTGAAGCACTTCATCTTTCCTGCAATGGTGTCTGCCAATGCTTTATTATGAAAACATTGTGGGCAAAACAGAAATTACCGTCCAGGTCCTGTTGGTGGTTTTGTGAAAATGGCACTGCGACACCTCAGTGGTTGGCAGCTCTGCCCTCCCCTTGGGGGATCCTTTCGTGATCTCCCACCTTTGCTTCCTTCTGAGGTTCTGCCGCAACCCCTGCCTCACCTGCTTTTGCCTCTCGTTTTGTGCTCAGCCTGTTGCTCACTGCAGAGGCATCGTTGGCTGTTTCTGTTGCAGGCCTTTATTGCACTGGCGAAGAGGGAGCGGGAGGAAGCTGAGCGGGAGCGAAAGAAAGAGGAGGAAGAAAAGAAGAAGCAGCGAGAGGAGCAGCAGAGAAAGAAGCGCATGCTGGAGGCCGCCTTTGAGGGCGATGTGGAAGAGATGAAGGCAGTTTTGAAAGAGGTGGGCAAAGCCACAGAGGCCCTCTGGTGCTTTCCAGATGGAGGGAGAAAGATAAAGAAATTATTCTAAGGTAATATCAGAGGCTCCTAGCACCATTGTTCAGTCTTCCCAAGATCTCTTCTTGCCCTTGGCTGGGTTTGGGGCCCGCCAGCATCACCTGGGTGATGAGAATCTCGGGGGACACAGCTTGAATTGATTATTCCTTGTCCTATAACAGTGAGGGCAAGCCTTTTAGAGACCTAGTGCCCAAACCGCAACCCAAAACCACTTATTTATCTCAAAGTGCTCAAAACCTGAAAACGGAGGTTTTAGTTTAGAAAAAGCAACTCAAAGCCAGTTCAAGCAAATATATATCTCCTTGGCAGTGCACTGACCGGCCATACAAAAGTTCAGGAAGCTTCAGCTATTAGAAATGTCATGAATGAATGAATGAATGAATGAATGAATGAATACTAGGGGTGACAGAAGGGAATGTGTGGTCAGTTCGATGCGGGCAAACTGTTTGTGGCATGGAGCCAGGCAGATGCTGTTCCAGTGGATGCTCCAGCCGGCTTCTGGGCAGCAATGCAGAGCAGCCGCCTCCTCTGTCCCGCCATGTCACGCAGACTGGTCACGCTTGTTCTGCTTTGCACACCTGCCCCAACACACAGACTTGCTTTCTCAAGGTGGCAGATCTGGACACGAAGAGTGGTGTAGGAACAGACGAGAAGGGGAAGGCTGTGCGGCTCCGACATCGCCTTGACATGGTGGACTGCACAGATGCCAACGGCAACACACCTCTCTCCGAGGCATCTGGGGGGGGCCACCCCGAAGCCATCCGGATGCTAATAGAAAACGGAGCCAATCTAAACAGCCGGGTGAGGCTTGCACCATGGAGAAATCCAGAAGCTCTCTTCAGTTATTACTATTTGTTTTACTATTATGATTGGAATTAATTTCATTCTATAACACCCATTAGTCAAAGCAGTCTGGGCAATTTAACATAAGTACAATAGAAAAATTGATACAATCAAATAGACTATAATATTCTAATATACAACATTTAAAACAAATTTTAATTTAAAGAACTAGACCAGTTGAAGTAATTGACATACCTGTCACATGCCATGAAATGCCTGGGAATAGAGGCAATCTTGACCTGATTCTGAAAAGGTCTGAGGACCTTCGTGCCCGGGGGGGTGGTCCTACTTGTGGCCTCTTTCCAGGAGCTGCTTGGAGGTGATAGTTGGAGAAGGCATCAGAGACTGACCATAGTGCCTGAGGACCCTGTGCCGGTAGGAGCTGCTTCAGCCCAACTTCAGGGCAGGGCCATGGCTGTGCTCTGGTGCCAAAAACACAAAGAGGGCCCTGCTGGATGAGACCAAGGGTCCATCTAGGTCAGGGCTCTGTACACACAGTGGCCAGCTGGCTGCCCACAGGATCCCTCAGGCAGGAGGGATGCCAGACCTCCCCCTGCCCAAGCTCCTCAACAGCAGGTGTATGTGGGCAGGCCACCTGTGGCAAAGGAGGTAGCACACAGCCAGCACGGCTAGTAGCCACGGACAGCTCCCTCCCTCAGGAATCTGCCCAATCCCTATTTTGAAGCCACCCAGCGTGGTAGGCATCATCGCTTCCTGGGGCAGAGAATTCCAGAGTTTAACTAGACGCTGTGTGAAGAAGCACTTCCTTTTATCTGCCCTAAACTTCCCAATAGCTTCATGGGGTGACCCTGGGTTTGAGTGTTATGGGAAGGAGAAAAATTCTCCGTCTCCACCTTCTCCGCACCATGCAGTATTTTAAGTACCTCTGTCATGTCTTGCCTTACTTAACATTTTTCTAAGATGAACAGTACCACTTGTTCTAGCTGCTCCTCATAGGGGAGCTGCTTCAGCCCCGTGATGATTTTTGTTCTCCTTTTCTAGAGTTTTGTCATAACAACGATTTGTATAAGGGGAGTAAGATCTTAGTAGTTCTATTTTCTATTCTGCTCCTAATTATGCCTGGCATGGTGTTTGCCTTTTTCACAGCAGCTGCACACTAGGAAAGCATTTTTATCATGTCGTCTGCCTCTCCCCAAAAATCCCTTTCTCATGGAGTCACTGCTGGCTGAGATCCCATCAGTACAGACTTGAAGTTCGGATGTTTAGAGCAGACTTCCTTGGGAATTGTGGAATCATGTTGGGGTGCACAGCCAACAGGTCTTCAGCAGTTCTGCATTGCTGGACGAACGTATTTGTAAAATTGCATTGTGCTGCAAGATTGTAGTTCTCACTAATAGCATTGGCATAAAATGATTTCTCTCCTTCATGGATCACTGCCTTGTCGTGGCGAAGGGGCTTGCGTAGCTCAATGAAGCTATGAGCTATGCCGTGCAGGGTCACCCAAGACAGACAGGTCATAGCAGAGAGCTCTGACAAAACGTGATCCACTGGAGAAGGAAATGGCAACCCACTCCAGTATCTTTGCCATGAAAACCCCATGGACATGAAAACCAAAAGGCAAAATGATATGACACCGGAAGATGAGCCCCTCAGGTGTCCAATATGCTACTGGGGAAGAGCGGAGGGCTAGTACTAGTAGCGCCAGAAAGAATGAAGCGACTGGGTCAAAGCCGAAAGGACACTCAGTTGCCGATGTATCTGGAGGTGAAAGGAAAGTCCGATGCTGCAAAGATCTTTACTCCATAGGAACCTGGAATGTAAGATCCATGAATCAAGGCAAGCTGGATGTGGTCAAACAAGAGATGACAAGACTGAACATCGACATCTTAGGAATCAGTGAACTAAAATGGACAGGCATGGGTGAATTTAGTTCAGATGACCATCAGGTATACTACTGTGGGCAAGAATCCCTCAGAAGAAATGGAGTAGCCTTCATAGGCAATAAAAGAGTAGGGAAAGCAGTACTGGGATACAATCTCCAAAATTTCAGAATGATCTCAGTTCGAATCCAAGGCAAACCATTCAACATCACAATAGTCCAAGTCTATGCCCCAACCACTGGTGCTGAAGAGGCTGAAGTTGACCGGTTCTATGAAGGCCTACAACACCTGCTAGAATTAACTCCAAAAAATGATGTCCTTATCATCATGGGGGATTGGAATGCTAAAGTAGGAAACCAAAAGATAACCGGAATAACAGGCAAGTTTGGCCTTGGAATACAAAATGAAGCAGGGCATAGGCTGGTAGAATTTTGTCAAGAGAATACGATGGTCATAACAAACTCTTTTCCAACAACCCAAGAGACGTCTCTACACATGGACATCACCAGATGGTCAACACAGAAATCAGATTGACTATGTGCTCTGCAGCCAAAGATGGAGAAGTTCTATACAGTCAGTAAAAACTAGACCAGGAGCTGACTGTGGCTCAGATCATGAGCTTCTGGTGGCAAAATTTAGGCTTAAGTTGAAGAAAGTAGGGAAAAGCACTAGGCCACTCAGGTATGACCTAAATCATATCCCTGATGAATATACAGTAGAGGTGACAAATAGATTTAAGGAATTAGATCTGATAGAGTGCCTGAAGAACTATGGACGGAGGTTCGCAACATTGTACAAGAGGCAGCAACTAAAACCATCCCAAAGAAAAAGAAATGCAAGAAAGCAAAATGGCTGTCTGAGGAAGCTTTACAAATAGCTGAGGAAATAAGGGAAGCGAAAGGCAAGGGAGAAAGAGAAAGATACAAACAATTGAATGCAGAATTCCAGAGAACAGCTAGAAGAGATAAGAATGCCTTCCTAAATGAACAGTGCAAAGAAATAGAAGAAAACAATAGAATAGGGAGGACCAGAGATCTCTTCAAGAAAATTAGAGATATGAAGGGAACATTTCATGCAAAGATAGGCATGATAAAGGACCAAAATGGCAGGGACCTAACAGAGGCAGAAGAGATTAAGAAGAGGTGGCAAGATTACACAGAAGAACTATACAAGAAAGAGCTTAACATCCCTGATAACCACGATGGGGTGGTCACTGACCTCGAGCCAGACATCCTGGAATGTGAAGTGAAATGGGCCTTAGGAAGTCTGAGCAACAACAAAGCTAGTGGAGGTGACAGCATTCCAGTTGAGCTATTCAAAATCCTGAAAGATGATGCAGTTAAAGTGCTACACTCAATATGCCAGCAAATTTGGAAAACTCAACAGTGGCCACAGGATTGGAAAAGGTCAGTTTACATTCCGATCCCCAAGAAGGGCAATGCCAAAGAATGTTCAAACTACCGCACCATTGCACTCATTTCACATGCTAGCAAAGTGATGCTCAAAATCCTACAAGCTAGGCTCCAGCAGTATGTGGACCGAGAACTACCAGAAGTACAGGCAGGATTTCGAAGAGGGAGAGGAACTAGAGATCAAATTGCCAACATACGCTGGATCATGGAGAAAGCCAGGGAGTTCCAGAAAAAGATCTACTTCTGCGTCATTGACTACGCTAAAGCCTTTGATTGTGTGGATCACAACAAATTGTGGCAAGTTCTTAAAGAGATGGGAGTACCAGACCATCTTATTTGTCTCTTGAGAAACCTATATGCAGGTCAAGAAGCAACAGTGAGAACCGGACACGGAACCACTGATTGGTTCAAAATTGAGAAAGGAGTTCGGCAAGGCTGTATACTGTCACCCTGCCTATTTAACTTATATGCAGAGCACATCATGAGAAAGGCAGGGCTAGATGAATCACCAGTTGGAATCAAGATTGCTGGGAGAAATATCAACAACCTCAGATATGCAGATGATACCACTCTCATGGCAGAAAGTGAAGAGGAACTAAAGAGCCTCTTGATGCGGGTGAAGGGGGAGAGCGCAAAAGTTGGCTTGAAACTCAACATTAAGAAAACTAAGATCATGGCATCTGGTCCTCTCACTTCCTGGCAAATAGATGGGGAAGAAATGGAGGTAGTGAGAGATTTTATTTTCCTGGGCTCCAAGATCACCGCAGACGGGGACTGCAGCCAAGAAATTAAAAGACGCTTGCTTCTGGGGAGGAAAGCTATGGCAAATCTAGATAGCATACTAAAAAGCAGAGACATCACCCTGCCAACAAAAGTGCGTATAGTCAAGGCTATGGTTTTCCCAGTTGCAATGTATGGCTGTGAAAGCTGGACAATAAGGAAGGCTGAGCGCAAAAGGATTGAGGCCTTTGAGTTGTGGTGCTGGAGGAGACTCCTGCGAGTCCCTTGGACCGCAAGGCGATCAAACCGGTCAGTCCTAGAGGAGATCAACCCTGACTGCTCTTTAGAAGGCCAGATAGTGAAGATGAAACTCAAATACTTTGGCCACCTAATGAGAAGGAAGGACTCCCTAGAGAAGAGTCTAATGCTGGGAACAATAGATGGCAAAAGAAGAAGGGGACGGCAGAGGATGAGGTGGCTGGATGGAGTCACTGAGGTGGTTGGTGTGAGCTTGAGTGGACTCCGGGGGATGGTGGAGGACAGGAGGGCCTGGAGGAATGTTGTCCATGGGGTTGCGATGGGTCGGACTCGACTTCGCGACTAACAACAACAACAACAACAACAAAAATGATTTCTGTGGGATTTTTCTGCAGAACTATCAGAAAGAGAGCTAAACACGGAAGTAAAAAATTTAAGTAGAACCTTCTTTTCTAACATGGCAACCTGGCCATCCATTAAAGGGGTCCCTTCCGTCCGTCCTTCCTTCCTTCCTTCCTTCCTTCCTTCCTTCCTTCCTTCCTGTTGCTCCTTTTGTCCTGCAAGGCATCCAAGGTGGTTTATATAATCTCCATTTCATCCTCACAACTCAGGTAGGCTCTGGTGGTAGTCGGTGACTTGTCCAAAGCCACTCAGGTGGCGTCATGGCTGAGTAGAACCCAGATCTCCTAAATCTGAGTCTAAGGCTCTAATTTCATGGCTCTCCATCATCTCCTGCCCCTTACCTGTCTCTTTGATAAGCTAGAAAGAATCAAGCTTCAGGGAGCTGTTAATTCTCCTTGATCATTGTGAGTCATTAATGATCAGGGGTCAGGAAGGAGGTGGCCATATTTGCTCACGGCACCAGTTTATCTTCAGTGATTTAACAGCCCTCCAGAAGATACATCAAACAGCTGGAAGAGAGATTGGAAGGACAAATGTCGGTCAGTGTAAGAAAGCGTAAACCGTAAAGTAATAAAGGGAGCTAACTTCGCATATATTCTGATGGGATCTGAGCTGGCTGTGGCTGCCGCAAACAAATTTTGCGTTTGTGAAAGTACCACTCAGTGTGCAGCTGCAGTTCAACAGATACCCTTCATGCTGGGGCTCATTTGGCCATCAGCTGAGAAAAGAGGCCGGCTAGTTTCTCAGGTCTTGGCTTTGTTCACCCAACATGTTACAATCTTTGGGATTTTTAAAAAAATATATATATCTTTATTAATTAAAACAAAGCCAAACAAAATTCACAACATACACAAAATAGTAAACAATACACATTTAAAATCTTATTAAAAATAATACTATACAATAACGAGGAAGTGCAAACCTCCGCCAGGGCTTTTGGTTAGATGTTAAATAATTTGCTCTCTCAGGGGACCCCACTCCCAGAACTGCAAATCCTGAGAAGATACAGAAGCTTTCCGTTTTATTAATACATAGTCAATAAACAACCCTAAATGTCATCAAAATTATACTTAATTATCAGACCCATTTTTACCTTAATATCACAAGTTAACTTGTTAACAGCTATATTCCAAACTTCTCTATACCAATCACTTAATAATTATAGTTTATTTTCCAATTCTTTGCCATTGTTAATCTAAGAACTGTTAATAAATTTGTTATTAATTCTTTAATATTCCATTCCCATTGTTCTCTATCAAATATTGACAAATATAGCACTTCAGAATTTACTTCGATATTTAAATTCAATATTTTGCCCATTTCCTTAAAAACAACTTTCCAAAATTTCATTATATACTCCCACCACATATGGAAATATGTACTCACTTCCTGGCCACACCTCCAAATATATTAGAATATGTATTAGCCATATAATTCAGTTTTACTGGTGTTAGGTACCATTTCTATTCTAATTTATAGCACTTTCCTTTATTCTTATTGACACACACACTAATATTTTCTTATCCCACATATTTTCCTACTCTTCATTACTAATATTCCTTCTTAAGCCTGTTTTCCATAACACTTTAAGAAGATCATATTGATTCTCCAGTTCTAATGCTATGGATTTTGCTTATTATTCCTCTCATCCACATATTATCTTGCTTTTCTTTTTGTACTACCATTATCTTCGAATTTAGTATAATTGCCACACTTACCATTTTTCTTTAACCGTTCTTTAGTCCATTGTTCTAAGCGAATCACATTAAACCAAGCTAATTTTTCCTCTTCAAATGCCACCTTTTTCTTTTCCTTATTACTAATTTTGCAAAGGAGAGCAGCATCCAGGACACTAAAACTAGGGCACCTCTCAGCAGGGCCGTCTTAACGCATGGGCCAGATGGGCACTTGCCTGTAGGCCCCATACTAATCTGTGTATGTTAACACTTGGAAAATGGGAAAACTTCCAAAATTAACAGTAGTTGTAGTTGTCGTAGGGGCCCCAGTACACTGCTTTGCCCAGGGCCTATCATGCTGGCTCCTGCCTCTTAGACAGTGTTACCTTAGCTCCCCTCCTTATCATCCCTCTGGGCAGGATCCACAGGGGCTTTGGGGTGCCAGGAAGCTCCACCTGTCCCCAGTGGCCCCTCCGTTTGGCAGCTTACTCTGAGTGGGTAGCAGAAGTTGTTCTAGCTTGCGACATACCTGGCTGGAACTCAGTTTACCTGTTTGAAGCCTTTTCCCCATTCCAAGGGAACGGGACTTCTTTTGCAAAAGAGTAGAAAATGGTCTAGTGCCTTTTCTGTATCAACAAACAGAATCATCAGAAGTATCTTTACTCTGCTATTACCTTTAGATTGTCTTCCTTGAAACAGTCACTTTCATTTTTAAGGGTGCTTTTAACCGGACTCCTCTCTATCGGGCTGCATTCGCAGGACACTTGGCAGCGGTGGAACTGCTTCTCCAGCATGGGGCTGACCCTCGCCTCTATGCTGATGACGGCAACACACCTGAGCAGGTACTCCTGGGGTTTTCTGAACACCTTCCTTTCCTCCTCCATTTTCTAAATTGATTTGAATTTCTAAATTGATTTCTAAAACAGACCTGACAGATGATTTGGTGCCCCTGAACGAGCTGATTCATTCTGTGTGTGTGCGTGTGTGCGAGACAGAGAGGGAGAGGGAGACTCCCCCTTGGTCGCCAGGGCTCACTTTCCTGGTGAGGGTTCCTCTCGTTCCTCAGGATTCCTCATCCTGATTCTCTCTCATGATGGTCTTGGCCATTCTTGGACCTGAAGTCGGTGATGCTGAAAGCGGAAAGGGCTGGCCTGGGCTGAGGCTTCCTGCCTGGAGGGTCTGGCTTGGGCTGAGGCTTCCTGCACAGTGTCTCGGTGGCCACAGGCGTGCCATCCAGCCATTCCGGTAGCGTCAAGGTTTCCTGCAGCTGTGCTAAAAGCCAGGCTCAGGGACTGTGCAGGGACGAGTGCTTCCGGTCACACACGTTTTGGTTCCCCCAAGGTTGCCTCTCTGGACAGCTTGGTGGCTATTCTGAATTCCTGGGATCTTAGCCTAACAGACTCTATGCTTCAGAAAATGCAAGCGGAGCAGCAGCGAAGGGCCCAGCAGGAGCAGAAGCAGAAAGCTGCAGAGACACACCGGTGAGCGGTTTTCTGTCCTGCTGTGTCTCTCTGACCCAGCACTTGGGAGTGCAGTTGCACTGCATAGCTCACCTTGCAGCCCCCATAACCAGCTCAGCCGTTATACAAATGTACAACGAGCACACTGAATGCCTAGTACCAGCTACAGCCATTTTGTGGCCGGCTTACTGTCTCCTGGAGCCGCCAGGCTGGCAGCCTGTTCTCCTCCCTGACACACACAGCTGCTGCAGCCAGAGAGCTGGTGCCTGCGGAAGGTCAGTGTCCTGGCCTTGGGAGTGCCTCTGCGGGCGGTCTGGCTCACGGGAGGCGACAAGCAGGGGCTGCCCCCCTCCCCTCTTTCGCAGCTCTGATCCTCTTCCTCACGCAAGGAGGCTGAGCAAAGGGCACAGATCGCACACTGGATTATGCCCTTTCAGTCTTGTCTGGTTGGTACAAAAACACACACATGGGACTGGTGGATGGCCATCAGTGGTGGGAGGAAGCGGCACTTGTCCTGGCCAAGAATGGGTTACCCCCACTCCTAAAGGAGAAAGCGGGGCAAAAGACAGATGCATACCCTGCCGTGAGAGGAGAACCCTCCTTTAGTCGCAGGACTTGACTTCAGCTGTACTTTAAGTGTCATGTGTCTGTTTAAAAAAATCTGTTGCATGAGAACAATTCCAGAGAGATAAAAATGCTCCAGTTGCAACATAGCAGAAATGCAACTCGCTCAGGAAAGTGAGCTCAAACAGATCAATGAAAAGGAAGATTCATATGGCACCACACGGAAGCGATACACCCGTATAGATAAATGCAAACCAGACAGACCTGAGCTGAGGGGACCGTTGCTGGGTCCGTCCCTCACAATACTTCCCAGTAAGCCCAACTTTTCCATTCTTCACCAGAAATGGGTGCAAGCACTAGGAGAGAGATGTTGAGCAGCAGTGCCCCAGCTGCATGGTGGGGGGAGGCTGAAGGTTATGACAGCCCCTGTGGCCCTCCATCCATGGCCAGCGGATACAGCTGCCAATGCGTATTTATCAATCTGACATTTGCAGATGAAAAGGGAAGGCTTTATTTAGTATTTATTTATTGGTCTTATAGATCACGCCATAGTCTTATCGAAATATCTAAGCAGTTTACAATCACAACAATAAAAAAAATAGAACAGCTGAAACAGCAAAGCTATAAAAGTAATATTAGTATAACACATGTAATGGCTGTGAGTAGTAATCAAAGTGTGGTGAATTTAAATTTCAAAGTTTTCTTTTGTAATAATAATCAATTACTAAAATGTCTGGAAAACAAACATGTTTGCATGGTGCTGAAAAGATTGTAATGAATGCACCTGGTGTACTACTCTAGGGAGGCTCTTCCACAGCTGGGGCGCAATCATGAAAGTGCCCCTTTTCTGCTTGCCACCCGCCCCACCTCCTTAGAGGATGGCTGTTTCCAAAGGGCCTCTGAGCCTGACCTAAGGGGATGGGGGTGTACAGGGGGGAAGGCAGTCCTGCAAGTGTCCTGGTCCTTCAGGAACCCTGATTGACCCGGACAGCTGCTTCACAAATAACTTCAAAGGGACCTGAAATGCTATGCTAGGACAGGTACACGAGGGCGATGCATCCTAACTGTGTGTCTGATTCTGCTCACGAACATTTATATTTCCCGTACCTCCAATTTAACATGTAATTTGTATTGTAGGGACCTACAAACAGCAGGGTTGTGTTACTCCTTTTTCTTAGAAACATAGAAACAGAGTGAGTCAGAAGGCCTCCTGGGCCATCTGGTCTGACCCTTGGCTCCAGCTCTGCTTATGAAATGCCCACCATGTGCATGTCCAACCTATCCTTGAACACCCTCACCGATGGGGCCTCAACCACCTCTCATGGAAGCCCATTCCATGCCCTCAGGGTCCTAACTGTCAGGAAGTATTCCTGACATCTAAATGGAACCTTGGTTCCCTGAGCTTTGCTCCAGTGGAACGCATTGTGCCCTCCTCTGCAGGGGAGAACTACCCATCTACCCATCTCCATGTGACACCCCCTCACGTACCTGCATGTCGCTAACAGGTCTTCTCAGCTCCCTCAGTCTCTCCTCATATGGCTTCCCCTGCAAACCAGCCACCATCCTTGAATCTCTACACTGCACTGATTCTAACCTGGTTATATCCTTCCTGTAGTGTGGAGCCCAGAACTGAACACAAGACTCCAGTTGCTGGTGGACCAGAGTAGTATAAAGTTAACACCTCTCGGTCTAGAAGCCACACTTCTGGCTATGCAGCCAAGGGGGGGGGGGGCGTTCGCCCTCTTGAGTGCTGCATCACACTGTTGACTCATGTTTATCCTGCAGGCAACCAGCACCCCGAGGTCCCTTTCACAAGTGCTGCTTTTCAGCCACCTGTCCCCTAACCTGTCTTTATGACACCCATTCCTAAGCTCCAAGTGCAAGACCTTGCACTTACCCACATTGAATGCCATCCTGTTTTCCCTGGCCCATTTCCATAATGTGTTTGGATCCTTCTGGTTCTGGAGTACCTGCTCCCCAGTTGTGGCCACCACCCCCATTTGAGTGAGGGCAGGGCCCCTGGGGCATGGAAGGTGGTGGTGAAGCCCCATTGGTGAGGGTGTTCAAGGATAGGCTGGACATCCACATGGTGGGCATGTCATGAGCACAGCTGGCTGGAGCCGGGGGTCAGACTAGATGGCCCGGGAGACACCTTCTGACTCGCTTTGTTTCTATGTCTTTTCATCCATCCTTCACTGATGACACCCCCCAACTCCATACTTGGGTACATTTGCCAGTCACCCGTATGTGTGCTGCACAGAGACCACGAAGAAGAAAGTAGGGCTGCCTTCCTGTGACTGTCACTCGTTAAGGGGCCCTCAGTGCCTTCACGCAGCCCGCCCACTGGCTCCACCTGGGTGTCAGTGGTCCTTTCCTCCTACCTGCCCTTCCGTTAGCCATGGGGAAGTTAAGGTGCAGCGAGGGCAAATGTCAGTCTCCAGGCAGACTGAGAACATGGCGGGGGCTGGCTATTTATATTTGGGGGGGAAGAGGAATGGGGCTCCCGCCAAACCTTTGAAGCTAAGCTAGAAGGCTCTTCCTGGCACAGCACCCGTACATGTGAATGCACAGATGAGCACTTGCAGGCGACAGTTACTGGTGGGCAGCCTTGCTTTCCACTGCTTCCAGGGGTGCAGAGCATCTTCTTGTTCTTCTACACCTGTCACCCTTTTCATTTTACTTCCCTCAGTTTTCTTTCTGCCTTGGCTTGTTGCACTTGCTTTTATGCTACTCTTAGCTGTTGCAGTTCCACTGCTCTGTCTGGAAGCTCTTCATCTTTTATTTCCTTGCGGGTGGACACTCGCTGCTCCAGTGCTCTCACCTTGCACTTGTTGCCTGTGCAAGTCATGTTGCTCCCATGGCCTGGTTGCTGCTTCTCGTGGTCCAGTGTTCGCACCACCTTAGTGACCTGTCTAGTTGTGGCAACTGGTGCATTCTCCTGTCTTCACTAAAGGTTCACAGCACAAGTAACTGGGCATGTACTACAAGGAGGAAAGCATGTGGGGGGAACTAAGGGGAGGAGGAATGTTGGGGACCTCCCACTTGACCTCCCCTGCCGAGCTTCAAGGCCCCGCTCGCTCTCCCTGCTTGGGCGCCAGGCTGCTCGCGTTCCAGAGGCCTGGGACAGCTTGCTCGGGGACCAGTCAAGGTTTACTCTGTCCCTGTATCGCTGACACAGACTGGTTCTTACCTTCTTTTAAATGGTTTGCTAATATAGTCATACAATCATTTATCTTACCCTTAGACTATTAGGGTTCATCATCATCATCAAAATGTGTTTAACCCTTAATCTTACCCATGTATCTCACTTATTTGTGGATAGTATATTGCCGTATTTATACATTCTTCTCTCTTACTTATAGGCTATTGCTTATGCGCTAATCTTATATAATAAACTCTAAATGAGAACTACCTACCCTCTCTCTTAATATGTCCTAATATAATTCACATAAAATAGGTTATAGATTATGCAACGTTCTCTCCTTCTGCCTCTTAACCACTACTTAAAATGCCTCTTCCTCTGACCAGTTATTAATGTGAGCTGGTGAAAGGCTGCCACCTGATCCCTCCTGTTCCTCTTTCTTGTTCATACTGGAGAAGCTCTCAAACTGCTTCAGAATCTTCTTACTGGTCAGTCTGAATCAAAGACACTCCACCAACGGCACCCTCCTCCTCCTCCTCCTCCTCCTCCTCCTCCTCCTCCTCCTCCTCCTCCTCCTCCTCCTCCTCCTCCTCCTCCTCCTCTTCAGTAAATTTTTGAACTTCTCTTCTGATTCAACATTTCTCTCTCTTGTTTTCACTGCTCTCCATCTAAAGACCCCGGACACACACTGAATTAAAGCCTTGTTTCAGTCTGTTTATGCGATCACTTTTCCTTTGTACTAATCTCTTGTATATACCGGGCATCCCCAATTGTATTTGATGTTGTTCTTCAATAAAATTATCTTAAGTGATTGCAACAAATGTCTGAACAATATAGTCTGGAAGCATAAATCTTGCAATACTTGAATAGGTGCATTTTTAAACGTCAATTGACCAGACTTTCAACTTTCTCTCAGCTTTTCCACAAAGCTTAGTTTCTTATAGAGATTGGAAAATCTTAACCACTACCCAGTGGCCCCTTCCCTCTCTGCTGTTCTATGATTCTATGAAAATGTTTTAAGCATCTCTCCTCTATTTGTAATTTCACCACTCTCTGGAGCTTCCTCCAGTTTCTCTTTGCTCTCTGCATGTGTTAGCCTAATAGCTCTCGTTAGCCTCCGTTATGATGGTCTTCTTGCGTCTGAGAGAGTAGGCCTTTCATTGTGATGGTCTTTGTGGCATCACCACACGGAAGCTGACTAGCCAATCTTTGAAAACCAAATTCGCCCAGTTTTCCTTTAGTTACACCTTAGCTTCATTCCATCAAATTAAAACCAGCCATGCACGGTTCCTTCAGCAGAGGGAGCTCTCCCACTGATCCTGCCCCCCGCCCAAATATGCTGTGGCCCCCACCAGCCCCTCCCCTGAGGCCTGCTAGGCCGGGCTGGTGCCCCACCTGAGGTGGGGCAGGGCAGGGCAGCTGCAGGGGCCAGTGCTTGCGTGCTTCTGTGGTTCCCTTAAGGGAAGGAGAGGGAGGCTGTGCCTTCTCCTGCCCTGGACTGGGGGCGGCAAGTGCAGGGAGCAGCCAGGAGGAGGCCCTGGGTGGCTGGTGTGCGGGAATGAGCAGTGCGGTCTTGCGGAGGAAGCGCCACTGACTCCTGCTGTTCCCCACAGGATGACGGAGGAGGTGGAGCGACTGGCCAAGGAGTACGAGAGGTGCAGCAAGGAGGTGGGAGCCCAGCAGAACCGCAGGCACAGCAGGCCCTCCTGTGCCGGGAGCGGAGCGGGGCAGGGCAGGGCGGCACCCTGCCTCGAGGCGGCTCTACTGTCCTCTGCTTGGCCTGCCGCTGCTGCACCTGCAGCCCTGTGGCCTGGCGCATCCTCCACTCCACGGCACGGGATGCCGCTTCCCGGCGCTTCTCGCCCAGCACCATCCTCCCTGCAGGGTGGGCGGGTGTGCGTCGGTGACAGAGCAGCCTGAGCCTCATGCCCGCAGCTACAGGCTGGGCTACAGGCTGGGCCTGTACAGCCAGGCTGTACAGCTGGCTACAGGCGGGGCCTCTCGTCTTGGCAGCTGCAACAGGCCTACAGCGAGCTGAACAGGCGCATAACGGAGCACGACAAATGCCAGCGGAAGCAGACGGGCCACGCGGAGATCACGCTGCACGTGAGTGCTGGCCAGCCTGCTTGGGCGCGGGCTGCTTCCTCAGAAGCCTGGCCTTGGGTCACTGCAGTGCCCGCACACACGGCTCATGGGCTCAGCCCGCTCTCCTGCGGCAATCTTGGGCATGCGACACCCTCAGTGGCCTTGGAGTGGGATCGATATGCACGATGGCAGGATGGGCTGTTGCCCCCAGAAACCTTCTTGGACCCACCAGGTTGCCCTGGCCCTTCACGCTTCTGTGTGCAGGTTTTTTTTGGTCAGAAGGGGCTTCCCAGGCCATCTAGTCTGACCCCTGGCTCCAGCCGGCTTTGCTTGCAACATGCCCACCATGCGCATGTCTAGCCTTTCTTTGAACACCCTCACTGATGGGCGCTTAATTGGCACATTCTCTTACAGGCACCAGGACGGCCCTGAAATAGATTTCTGTTGGTGCTGGAAATTGGATTTGGAGGAGTCGTTCAGTGCCCTGGGTCTCAAACCCAACTCCCGCCTTGAACTCAGTCTTTTTGGCAGCTTGCTTCTCCTTTGTCATGCTCCCAGGTTTAAAGTCTCTCTCAGCCTGGCAAAAATGTTGCGAGGCCTGCTCAAGGTGCTGCCCGTTACCAACCCCCAGCAGCCCTCACCCCTGAGGCGCTGCTGCCATCCCTGGCCCGGCTTGGCTCCGTTGGCAAGAGGCAGGGACTGTTCTTCAGAGGTTGGCGGCAGCAAGTTCCAGCATTGCAGAGGCGTTTGTGGTTTTGCATGGAGGCTCTTCCCAGAAGTCCATCTGGAGCCACACATTCCTGTGAAAGGCGGAATAAGATGGCACAAGCGACAGTGTTCACGGGAGGCTGGTCCAGGAACTGCCCTCAGTAGCACAGTGGTACCTCGGCTCACGAACGCTCAAATCGGGTCGCGAACAAAAATTTCGCAAACATGAAAATTTTGACTTGGGTCTCGAACTCCACATTGGGTGGCAACCAAGATTGCTCCTCTCCCCCCGCCCCGAGTGGGGAGATGGCCACGATTGCAGAGGAGACGTGCGTGATCATGGGCGCACTCCTGCAGGAAAGAGGGGTGCAATTTCGTCCATCTCCCCCAAGTGGCCGCGATCGTGCTGGGGCGGGGTGGGGGGAGATGGCTGAGATTGCACCTGTCTCTTCCTCCCCCAGTGCACCCCATTCCTGCCCATCCCCCCCCCCCCAGCTCGCTGGGATGATGACTGTGCAGGAATGATGGGCACAATCTCAGTCATGCCGGTGGGTGGTGGGGGAGATGGCCGCGATCTTTGTTCTTCTTTGTCACATTGCTTCACATTTTTCTGATTAAAAACAATGGTTGCAGAATGGATTAACCTTATTTACACTGAACCTTATGGGGAAATTTAACTTGGCTCATGGCCAATTTGGGTCACGACCACAGTCCTGGAGCGGATTAAATTTGTGAGCCGAGGCACCACTGCAGTCAGGTCCTGGGCAGCGGTTTGCAGGTTGAGGTATCCCCGGGCCAGTTCTCACATTGCTGAATGTGCCCAAACCCTCCCCCCCATCCCCACACCTTTTGCCTGACTGGGCTGCTGCCCTGCACTCGTTGCACATGAAGGACTTGTGGAGCTCCGGCAAGAGAGCAAACATTGTGCAGGCATTGCAAGCCCCCACCGCTTCTCAGTCCGTGCTTTCTCTGCCTGTCTGATTCTACCTTGCTGGCTGTAGTGTAGCAATCGGTGCTTTCGCCTGTCCTTCCTGGAGGTTAACAGCACTGTCCTACCAGTAAATGAGAGTTTTACAAGGAAGAAGACAAAGTGGCGGGGGAGGGGGGAGCTTTACAGAACTCTTTTGTAGTTCCTTCATCGCTGCTCTTCTGGAAAGCCAGGACCCTGAGGGTACAGAATGGGCTTCCATGGGGGGTGGTTGCAGCCCCATCGGTGAGGGTATCCAAGGATAGGCTGGACATGGATGTGGTAGGCATGTGAGTGGAGCCAGCTGGAGCTGGGCGTCAGACTAGATGGCCTGGGAGCCCCTCCTGATTTGCTCTGTTTCTGTTTCTAAGTCTCAGTCTTTTTTGGATTCCTTTTGAAGTGAAGGATTTAAATTACAGTACAAGATTTGAAGCAGACTGAGGCTAATGTTCCTGGGAAAATAGGGCCTTCAGAGTTCCAGACAGGCCCCTCAGAAGGGCATTCTGTAGCTGGGATGCCACGGCAGAGAAGGCTCTCTTCTCAGCAGCCCCTGCTTGACTCCCACTGCCAGGGCCCCCTCAAAAGGTCCTCTGAGAATGACCTTCGGGCCTGAGCAGGTCTGAGGTGAGATGCCAGGATTCATCGCAAAAGAGCAGACCGAAGGAAGGAAGGAAGGAAGGAAGGGAAGGAAGGAAGGAAGGAAGGAAGGAAGGAAGGAAGGAAGGGGACCAGGATCCCTGGGCGACTAGCTGCTCTGCATACGGAGTCTCCGAGCAGGCTTGCTCCGAGCACAGCAGGTGGCGGGACCCTGAAACACTTTTGGACACGAGCTGGATGTGCGCAAGTCGTGAGTTGCGCGTGCATGCATGAAAGGGTGCTGGTGCACGTGTGCGGGCACACCCCCCTGCAGCCCCCGCCCCCCATTGGGCACTCGGTGCAGTTCTCAGGGCTGCAGGCTGTGCGACCCTGTTGGAGGCCATGCTGTGCCCAGCGAGCAGGGCCGAAGCGAGACCTGCTGATGAGAGACGGTGGCTCAGTAGCCAGGCCTGCTTGTGCACTGCGGAAGGTGTCACTGCCTGCTCAGCCTGGGCGGGGACGGCGGGGAGCAGCTGACCCGGGCAGCTGAGCATGGTGCACGTGAGGCTGGGGCAGCCAGACAAAGCTGGGCTCCCCCCACTGTGTTCCCCATGACAGGCAATTGCAGACGCGGAAGAGCTGGTGGAGAGATTGCGGGCAGCAGCTCTGGAGGCTGAGGAAAAGCTTTCCTTGGCACGACTTAAACTGCGGGAACAGATTCAGGAAGGTCAGCAAATGTTTCTTGCACTTTCAATTAGGTTTTAAGTTTGTATGATAACTTTTTAATGTTTGTATTTTTATACGACATTTGTATATGTTGTAAACGCCCAGAGAGCTCTGGCAATTGGGAAGGATAGAACTTGATTCATAATGTTGGTTTCCATCTCTGTGAGGGAAAATCTATGGAATAATCTATAGATGTAAGGAAGCACAAGGCTCATTAAAGTACATGAATCACAAATCATACAAAACTAGAGTTGGAAGGGACCAGAAGGGCCTCGGGTCCAACCTCCCCCCCCACCCCCCGGTTACAGAACCCTAAATTCTACCATCCCGTGTAGATGGCTGTCCAGGTGCTTTTTGGATGCTTCTAGCAAGGGAGAGCCCTCAACTTCCCCAGGTAAAAGGTTCCATTCTTGTACTGCTCCGCCAGTCAGGAAATTCTTCCGGGTGTCTAGTCCAAATCTGGTTTCTTTCAACATAAGTCTGTTATTCCATGTCCTGCAGTCTGGAATGAATGAGAAGAGCACTGGGTAGCTTCCCACATGGACTGAGGAAGTGCTGTGGACATGATCTATCTAGACATTAACAAAGCCTTCAGCAAAGTGCCCCACGGCAGCCTGATTGCCAGACTAGCAGAAAGCGGGCGAGATCGTGCCAGCAGTAGCCGGAGCCACAGCTGGCTGCAGAATTGGACTCAAGGAGCGCTCCTTGGTGGCCTGTTCTCCGGCTGGGCAGAGGTGCCAAGCAGGTGCCGCAGGGAAGCATCCCGGGACCAGCACTCTCCAACATTTTCGTTCATGATTAAGAGGAGCAAGTGCAAGGAAAGATAGTTAAATTTGCAGAAGACACAAAGCTGAGCGGACTAGCAAATACTCTGGAGGACAGAGAAAAGATCTCGATAGGTTAGAATGCCGGGCAGAGAGCAAAAGAAGGAAATTCAGTAGGGACAAAAGCCAAGTCCTTCATTTAAGAACACGGAACAAAATGCACCACTACAAGATGGGGAACACTTGGCTCAACAAGACTGTGGCTGAGAAGGCTCTTGGGGTTGTTGCTGATCACAAGCTAACTGTGAGCCAGCAATGTGATGCAGCTGCAGAAAGGGCAGGCGCTATTTTGGGCGGCATCAACAGAAGCATGTTAAACCAGACATGTGAAGCGTGAGTTCCATCACCCTCAGCCCTAGTCAGACATTGCCAGGACTCCTGTGTCCAGTTCCAGTTTCAGGCACACAAGTTTAGGTTTAGATGCAGAAAAGCTAGAAAGGTTACAGATGAGGGCATCAAGAATAATTCTGTTACTGGAGGCAAAGACTGAAAGAACTGGGCATTTTCATCTTCCGGAAGAGAAAACTGAGGGGAAATATGAGAGCGCTTCTCAAGTACCTTGAAGGCTGTCAGAAAGAAGGACAAGATTTCTTCTTGTTCATTCCGGAGTGCAGGCTTCGGCAGTTACAGGCGGGCTATATATATAAATAACAGACTTGAGTTAAACCAGATTTGGACTAGACACCAGGAAGAATTTCCTCACTGTCAGAGCAGTATGACCATTGAACCTTTTACCTGGGGAAGTTGCAGGCTCTGTCACTGGAGACCTTCAAAAAGCATTCGGACCGTCAGCTGAATGGGGTGTTGTAATTTAGTGTTCTGTAGTAGGAGGGGTTGGACCCAAGGGCCTTCTGGCCCCTTCCCACTCGGCTATTCGGTGATTCTATGGTTGCTTTTCTTCTTCTGCCTTTGACTTTTCTTGGCATGATTGACTTCTCCAGGGAGCTTGGTCTTCTTATGAGGTGCCTGAAATAGGGCAGCCTCAGTGCTGCCAAGATGTCCCAACTGGACCTAGGAGCTGTGTGCTCTCCTTCCTGTCAGCCCAGGATGTGCGCAAGACTCTTCCCAGCACTGTGGATGCTGGTCTGTGCCCGCTTTCCCAGCTCAAGCAGTGGGGAGCCATGCACGGGTGCCAGTGCAGTTTGCCAATCTGGTTCATGCGCATCACAAGGGCAGAGAGAGAGGTCCACCGCTGTTGTGTGTGTGACAAACCAGCAGGCCGTATAAACGGGCAAACATCCCCTTAGGCGCAGAATGGTGATGTGGAGTGTGATGTTGCCTTTGGCATGTGCTTGGCTGCCCCCAAATGTTCGAGCATTTGCGTTGCGAATGAGGCACTTGAGCCTGGAGGCAGTACCTACCGCCCGTTCCCACAGTGTCGAGACTTTTCCAAAAGGTTCAGACTCGCTGGGCCTGTGTTAAACCCAGACTCTGCTGCTTGGTGCCTGCGCCCTATTTACTCTCTGTTGCTTTTGCCCAGGCAGCACATGGCTGATGCATGAGAACAGGACTGTCTCACTGCTTTCCCCGGATTAGGCTAGTTCAGTGTTTGGAGACGTCTGCTTGAAAATGGCGATTGACGCAGAGTTCAGCCAGGGCTTGGGGTGGAGCCCGCCCCTCGGTGCAGGGCATCCCAGTTCAGGCCCAGCAGCATTTCCAGGCAGGGCTGGGAGTGCTCCTTCCCGCCCATCCGGGTCAGCAGAACTGCAGTTTCCGGACAAACATTTAGTCTTGGGACAGGACGGCTTCCTGCCTTGCGTGTTCTCAGCACGGGAGCCCCCTGGAGTGGCCTCCGGTCACCTGGGACTACACATCTCCTTGCACAGTGTGGAGCAGGTCAGAGCCCCGCCCCGCCCCCCCAAGAAGGAAGGAGTGATGCCTGACGCTCTTTCACACGCCATGCTCTTTTGTCAGAGTCGGCATCTGACTATCATGGCCTGAAGTGCTCTATCCAGGAGCTGGACGATGTACTTTTGAAAGATGTGGGTGGAAAAATCCACGCCGATGGGCGGTGAGTTGAGCAGGCATTGCGGGTGCGCATGGCGGTCCCATAGAAGTTGCTACCACAGGGGCCTGCCCGTCTGGGCAGGAGCTCCCAGTGTGAGGCCCGGGGCTGTTGCGAGCAGTTGTGGCCCGGGCGGCGCCTGTGCTGGGGCAGCACGCACAGACCCCCCACCCCTCTCCAAATTGCTCACTGGCTCTCCTGCCTTCTTGCTGCTCAGGTGGCCACTGGTTGTCGATCCCTCTGGGCAGGCAGCTGTGTTCCTGCGCTACCGTGACACCAATTATCTGAGCACTGTGAACCCCAGCGATATGGCTGTGGAGACCATCCGCCTGGCACTGTTGGGGTCTCTCCGGTATTGCCCAGCCACTTCTAAGCAGGGAGAACGGTTGGCTGGGTCTGTGGGAGCGGTTTCCTCATCTCCAGCCAAACTCTGGGGCCCCAGGGGTGTGTGAGGGTGGGCAGCTGTGAGAGGACAAGCGCAGGGGGCATCTGCCTGAGGTGGAGGGCGCAGCAGCGCTTGGATGCTTCCCCAAATGTGTGAGAGCAAAGGCCAGCTCTCGCTCAGGAGCAGCCCCCACAACTCGTCTCTCCTCTCCTTCCCTCCTCCCACTGCCGGCAGGTATGGAAAGCCCTTAGTCTTTGACATGATGGAAGTAGACATGTTTGACACGGTGAAGAAGCAGCTGGATCGGCTGGAGCCAGGCCTGGCGGAGGCGGTCCTTAGCAGGAAGATAACTGAGCACGAGAGGTGGGCCTCTCTCCTGGCCTTGCAGGAGCACTCCCCTAGCCCAGAAGGCACACTGCCCTCTCGGGCCCTTTCTGCAGTGTGGGGCCAAGAAGGAGGCAGGCATGGCCGCAGCTCTGCAGGAACGGCCGTGGGGGCAGCGCAGTGTGCGGCGGCTGTCAGGCTCCCTTGTGATGGCTTCTTGGGAACGGGCTTAGGAATAGCAGCTGTGCCTTCGGGATCTAGGTCTCTGCGATTGGCACTTCCGGTCTCCTCCTCTCTGGAGCAGGAAAAGTTGTGGAAGGGCACCCGTGACCTGTCAAGGGCACCTTGCCACCAGCCCACACTGGTCCTCCTGCCCCAGGCGTGAGCAGTGATGCCCAGGATGCCCCTGCACAGTGGCTGGGCCTCGCCCTGGCTCTTTTCCCTGCCCACTGGGCCCCTCAGGCGCTATCCAAGGCAGGGGTCCTCGTGTGGCCCATGTGGGGCAGGGACGGAGATGCTTCTTCCGGACAGTGGCTAGGAGAGCACGTGGTTGCCACTGCCCACTTCACAACAGGAGAGACGCACTGCTGCAGGAGGCTGCTGTCCCCAGCGCCTGGTCCAGCATGCCCGGACGCTTCCTGGTCGCTTCCTTTGGCAGGTATCGCTCCCTCCTGAGGCCCACTGATGGGCCTGAATATGCAGAGAGTGAGTTTCAAGCAGCACGCCTAGAGAAATTCAAGCTCTTTGTCATCACCAAATGTCAGCATCCAGCTGAAGAAATGCTGCAGGCTCTCCTCCCGCTCCAGGTCATCTTGTCGAAGGGCAGCCGGTAGGCAGCATGCTGAGAGGCAGCTGGAGCGGATGGTGCACATTAAACCAACTCCTGAGCTCTGGGCTTGTGTCCTCGAATGACTCTTGCAGCCGCAGCAGGACCCCGGGAAGAGTGCTGGCCCCTGGAGCAGTGGACCAAGTGGCACCAATGCATAGAAGAGCTGCTGGAGCCCAGGGGGGGTTGAGGCCGCAACATGCAGGTGGGGCTGCAGTCCAACGAAGCCTTTGCTCTTTTCCAGAAGGCGACGCTTTAGAAGAGCCCCCCTGTCACAAGGGCTTCCCTCAGCCCAGTGAAAGCCAAGCTGCCAGACTCTTGCGCAGGTGGTCCTCCTTGTTCCCTTAGCACGACCCTCCCCTCTCGGCAGCAGCTCCAGTGCCACTCCTGCTGCCACTGGCTCTTGCGACCAAGAATGCAGGCACTCTTGAATGCAAATAAAACCTCCTTTTTGACTGTGCCCCCGTTCTTTTGAGCTGCTCTCTTAGCAGGCCCTTTAGCAAGGCATCTCCACACTCACGTGGCTCTAAGCAGCAACCCCTCCTCCCGTTTTCTGAGGCTGCTTCATCCTCCCCTGGAGCAAAACCAGTGTCCCATTTGATGCCCCCCCCCACCCCTGTAGGCCCCCCTGGGCCTACCGCGGTTCCTTAGGGCTCCTGGAAGCCAAGATCCCTTTGACTGGAGACGGTGAGGGCAGGCGGTGGACGTGCCCTGCTGAAGAGGCTGTGCTGGGGACTGGAAGTGTGCTGGGGACTGGAAGTTTGCTGGGCAAGCTCAGTTTGTGTCTGTTGGGCTGGGCCAGCTGAAGCGCCCACTGCTACCAGAGGAGACCCGGTAGCTTGCCTTGGTTGAAGCCACTCAAGTTTTCAGCTTGAGGTGAGAAACTTTCAACCCAAAGGGCTAAAGCACAAGCATCAGCAGTTCTTGTAAGAACAAGTGTTGTTTCTTTCCTTAAAGGAAGATTAAGCATTTATGTGCCGGATTAGAGAAGGAAAGGCTCTCCTTTGTGGCACCATCTGTGGCACAGAATCATAGAAGAGCAGAGCTGGAAGAGGCCGAGAAGGCCACTGGCTCTACCTTCCTGGACCGTGCAGGACGCCAAGTTCAAGCCTCGCTCTCGGAGGCCTGCCCAGCTGGCTCTCGAATGCCTCCGGCGTGGGAGAGCCAACAGCCTCCCTAGGCAACTCACGTTGCTCGAACAACAAGAAAACTTCCTGATATCTAGCTTGAATCTCTTACATCAAAGTTTCCATGTCCTGCACTCTGATATCAGCGAGAAGAGATCTTGCCCTTCCTCCTTGACAGCCTTTGAGGGACTTAGATCGGGATAACATGTCCCTCCTCAGTGTTCTCAGGGCAGAACATTTTTGTTGTCCTCCTCTGGACCCTTTTTAATTCTCCCGCATCTTTCTTAAATCTAGGTGCCCAGAACTAGACACAGTATTCTAGATGAGGTCTAGCAACTGAGGAGTATAGGGGAACTGCTACTTTTCATGATTTGGAAGTAATACTTATGTTAATGCACCCCAAAATAGCATTTGCCCTTTTTGTAGCTGCACTGCATTATTTGGTTCATCTTTAGCCTGTTGCTCACAGCAACTCCAAGGTCTCTTTCCTTTTCAGTTCTTAGTCCTGTATTTTCTGTCTTGTATCGATGCACTTAACCTAACTGAATCCCATCCCCGTGCTTTCAGCCCAGCATTCAGATTTATCAAGATCACCCTGAATCTTCATTCTGTCTAGGGGTGTTTGCTATTCCACCCAGTTTGATTATTGTTCCTTGTACTTCCTCATCTAAATCATTAATAAAGATGTTGAAGAGCACTGAGCCCTGGACTGAACCCTGTGGCACCCCCTCCAGTTTGAGAAGACTCCAGAACCTCCCTCCAGTTTGAGGAGGTGTCGTTCATAAGCACTCTGTGTCCAGTAGCTGGATGCCTCTCTCTTTCAGATGTCTTTTGTTTTGGATGTGTTCTTGTGCCTAGCATCCTTTACTGTTCTCAGTTCATTTCCTGCTTCGGCCTTCCTGACACTGTCTGTGCAATTCCTTGTTATTTATGCATTCTTGCTTTGGGGGCTGGCCCTACTTCTACTGCTCCTGCACAGCTTCTTTTTCATTTTCAGGCTCTCTTAATTGTTTGTGGCACCACATGGGCTTTGTCTGCTGTCTTCTACACTTTTTCTTGTTGGAATTGTTCATAGTTGTGCTTGGAGAATCTTCTTTTTCAAGATTTCCCACCCCTCTTGGACTCCTTTTCCCTTAATTGTGAGTTGCCATGGCACCTCACTCATAATTGTCCTGAGTTCATTAAAGTTGGCTTTCTTGTCGCCCAGGGTACTGGGTGTCAAGTTACCCTTTGTCTCCTGTATAACAGAGAATTCAAGTATCGCATGTTCACTTCCCCCAGAGTTCCTGTGGCTGCTATTTTGTCCACCAGGCCCCTCCTGCAGGTTAGTATTAGATTGAAGACAGCTGATTCCCTCGTTCCTTCGTCTACCTTCTGCTGGACGAAGTTGTTGGCAACACATGTAAGGAATCTCTTGGTGGGTCCCCTGTGATGACTACATTATTATTCTTGGAAATGATGGGGGTTGTTTTGGGAAGGTTGCATCCTCATCCTCTTTTTGACTGGGTGGTCAGAAATTGATGCCAATGTTTTGCTTATCTTTTGCTCACCATCAATTAAGCCAGATGCTTTTAGTGGGGTATGAAGTTCTTTTATTTCTGTGCAGATATACGTGTCTCTTACATTTAGTGCAATGCCACCTCCATTTTGTCAATTCTGAGTGCCACAGTTCCACAGAGGAAAGGAGCAAGTCAGAGGTGGATGATGAAACGGCGAGCACTGCAGAATAAATTTAAGGAAGAGCTAGGCCTTGTCAAGCATCTTGATGGCTCCTGTGGGATTCAGCAAGTGATGCTTATGCAGCCTTTTAAAGTAGCTGTTCAGGCTGAGGGGCCAGAGCTGCGCTGGGGGCTTTCAGAGGCATGTGGCGTGGGCTGGATCAGAGTGCATGGAGCAGCACACAGGTGGGCACACCTGCGCCCTTTGCCACCAGTGTGACTGAGCAGGATCCAGCCAGGCACCTGCTGGTCAGGTAGGGAAACTGCTGAGCAAGCCCCAGCTGTTTCTTTCCCTGTGGGAGTTTACTAGTGAGAGAAATGCTTTGATAAATCAGGATGGTAAAGGGTGAGAAGTATGAGGCCCAGCTTTACAGCTTACTTCCCCGATACCTCCAGCAAGCAGCCTCTCTAGTGGAAGAGACTGTTCCTGTGCAATTCCCTTCCCCTGCCCCACTCACTGAGTTGGCCAGTCAAAGAGCAGTTTGAGGTGACTGGAATTTTACCAGCAACCAATCACGACTCCAAAAGGACTGTTTGAACTTGGGATCCATGCAGGAGAAAGCCTTTTTCCCACATGCAAAGGTGTCTTCTGAGCCTGAGCTTAAGATCCGAACAGGTTGCTACTGAGACGGGCCTTCCCTGCCACGAGCTCTGAAGGCTGAAGCCAGTGCCTCGAACCAAGCCTGGAAAACTGGCAGCCGTGCCAATCTCTTCAGCCTGGCCACGCTCCGCTGCACTGGCTGAGCCGAGCTGCTGCCTTTTGCACGATGAGGGTCCCAGACACCCTTTGGGGTTGCCCCCCAGAATACATTACAGCATGTAGCAAAGCATGAATGATCTGGAGCTGGCCAACTCCAGAAAGGCATCGAGCCCATGAAGAAGAAACGAGCTGCTGCATGCATGTTTGTGTCGCCATGACCAAGTTCCAGGACAGTGCAGGCTCCGAGAGCACTTCAGGCCATCAGTGGCTCGCTCAGGAGCGTGTGCCCCACCCAGGACAGGCGAATCCGAGTCCTCTGTTGGCTTGAGAGTCTCCCTCTAGCCAGCTGTAGGGATGCCTGCGGGCAGTGTCCAGTGCTGAGCATGCCCCCTCTTGCGTGCTGCCAGCTCCTCTCCCCTCCCAATGCTGCCCAGAGGGGAATCGCCCACCTCCACCGCTCAAGGGCTCGTCACAGGCAGGGCAGCAGCTTCATTGAATCACCAGAGACAGTGCTTCTAAAATGTAAACTTTATTGTCCTTGACCCACAAAATAGATTTCTTTGGTTGTACAAATGTCACTAGTTACAGTCTTGATCTCCCCTGGAACATCCCAGGAGAGGACAGACAAGCCACAGCCCAGCACCGAGAGAAGTCATGTTAGTCAGTGAAACCTTGCCTGATCACTCCCCAAATTGTTCATTAAAAGTAAATGCTAAAATTAGATTAAAATCATAAAAGCTCTAACTGTAGATGTGGAAGCAGTCGCTGTGCAGTTCAAGAGAGAGATGGAGCGGTGGGCCATCTACCTGCACCCTCCTAAAACTGAACATAAGAGTTCTGTCCAAAGGACCCTCCAGTTTTGGCATGATGAGAAATTCCATGGCCATCCTCACGGCAGAACGTGCCAGCTGGGCGAGTGTACGGGCCTTGTGAGGACACCAGACCCCTCTCCCCAGCCTGGTCCAGCCTGCCTTTCTGCGCAGGCCAACGAGGTGAGCCACTGCAGAGCAGGCCCACAGAGTGGCCAGTACTTTCAGGGTCCCAGGGCTTGGCTGCAGCAGTGGCGCAGACGTGGCTGCTGGGCAGCGACTCTCAGCCATGGTGAGCATGGACGTCCCTTGTGGCTCACAGAGCGCCCCTCCCTGGCCCCACACCCCAAATCCCCATCCTATCCTGCCCTACCCCTCTCCCTGCACCCCATCCCACAATCTTTCCTCTACCTGTACCTTCTACCTGCACCACCACATCCTAACGCGACTCGCCTGCTCCTACGCTCGCTCCCACACTGCTCTACCATTGCTAGCACTGCACTGCCCAGGCGCCCCGCCACGTCCGCCGCCGCCGCCCAGGCACTGTGGCAGCGGCGCACGGCCAGCTCTCGGCAGGGCTGGGGTGGCAAGCACGGCAAGCCCTGGCCGCCTCGTGTCGTCGTCCCTTTCCCGGCCTCTGCCCTGAGGCAGGGGAAGGGGACCGGACCCGGGGGCAGGAGTGGCTCGCCCCAGGGCCCCTCCACACAACAGACCCAAGGCTGTCACGGCAGGCATGCTCCCAGGCGGTATCCACACTCACTGCACAGCACGGCCCTCCCTCGGCCGCCGCCAGTTGCTGCCCCATTTGCACGGATCCTGCCCCTTGCACTGCACGGAGGGGAGGGAGGCTCGCAGCCCAGGAGGCGCTGGCCAAGCCCCCTGGAGTGGTTCTGTCCAGTGTCCGTGCTGGAGCCGGCTGGCCCTTCCGCGCTGTTCACGGAGCTGTCCCCTGGCATGGTGTCGCTTGCTAACAGCCTCCGGGGCAGGCCTCTTATGTGGGGACAGCCGCTTCCAAGCTGCACTGGGCGTGCCGGAGTGTGCGCTGGCTGCCAAAGAGCCCTGCCTCCTCCTGCGGGGAGGCGCTCGGAGCCACTGAGGGTGCCTGGTCCTTGGCCTGTCCGTCTCGCTCCTGGCTCACTGCAGGCGGGGAGGGGACAGAGCGAGAATGAGGATGCCACACCGATCCCAAGGGACAGCCACCCTGCCCACGTCTCTTCAGGGGGGCAAAGAGCTGTGAGAGTCCTCTGCACGATCTCCGCAGCACAGCCACCTCTGGGTGGAAGGGCAGCACTGCCTGGAGGATCCGGGCGCAGCACTTGAGGCTCGCAGTCCTGCCACAGCAGCACCCAGCCTTGCCCCTGCGGCCTGCAACGGGGCCGGGGCAGCCCAGGGAGGCAGGAAGCCCCAGCTGCCCCAGGTCTCAACCACGGCACGCTTGCCACTGAACACAGTAGCACTTCCACACCTCTCCAGTGCAGGTATTTTTTTTTTAAATGCACTCCAGCCAATGCAGGATGTCGTAGACAACCCCACGCAAAGCACCCATGGAAAGGGGCCGCCTTTTTGCCTGTCTGGCGCGAGGGAGCTGGAGGGACATGAGCCACTTCTATGTGGATATGCCTGTTCCCCTCAAAGGGGTGGCAGGCAGGTCCTGCCTCAGGAGAGTTCAATAGCGCATAGAACAGCGCGAGTCGGAAGGCTCTCGCAGGACATCTAGTCTGACCCCCCCGCTCCAGCCTGCTCTGCTCACGCAATACCAACCATGTGCATCTTCCCTGGAGCTTTGGAATACCGTGGGAAGAAACCCTGTTATCCCAAGTGCAGCTCTAGAAAAGAGCCCCCTCCCTCCTGCTATATGGAAACGATGCTGATGCTTCTCTGCAAAGAGGAGATGAGTCACCTCCTCTTCAAAAAGCCACCAGTCTAGAGAGCAGCTTCTGGATTTTGTGCTGGTTTGCATGGCCAAGGCAGAAGACCCTTTCCAGAAAGTGTTTCCAGGCCTGCTTGAGCCACAGGCGACTGGCCACTGCCTGGACCTGAAGGCCCCCTGGCCTAAGCTCCAGCCGGCCCCTTTGCGTCCCACCACCACTTCAGACACTGACAACGGGCAGAAACTAGCTCTGCATGCCCACATCCTGCCCAGCACCCCGAGAAGTCTGCTGGCACCATCCCGGCCTCAGGAGCTTCCCACCTGCTCCATCTGGAAAGGAGTGGGAAAGCAGAGCGCAGGCGAGGGGTGCCTGAGGCAGACAAGGCAGCCAGAGACGCCACCTGCCTGCTTACCCGAGTTGCTGGCGTCGCTGATCAGTCTGCAAGCCTCGCCACCATCAGGAGTCTGGAAGACAGGAGGAGAGGCATGGCCAACTGCCACCCTGCATTCTGGGCAAAGCCGCCTGCGCAGCCAGGTGGAAGCGCTCTGCCATTCCTACGTGGGAGAACGGGGAAGGCACACCCAGTCCTGGGAGGAAGGGGGCTGTGGGCGGGATGTGCTGCCCAGTGGCAGCACGAGTCGGCTCCAGGAGTCTCTTGGTCTCCTGGGCACCTTGCCCACCAGGCTGCACGGGAGGCACCGGCACCAAGAGCCACCCAAAGGCAAAGGCCATCCTCAAAGGAGACCGCGCCTTGATCTTGCACGCAGCGTGGCGGAACGAAGCTGGCCACGGGGCTATCTCCCGTGGGCCCCACCCCGAGTGCCACCGAAGAGCGGGCAGTGCAGCACTCGGCGGGTGGCAACTGACCAGGAAAGGCCCCCGGGCATGTCATGGGAAGCTCTGCAGCGGCTGCAAAATGGGGCTGCCACTATTTGCTGTGCTGGGTCTTTCCAAACAAAGTTTTAAGATCTCGGATTGCAATGTTTCAGTTGAGGATACCTCTCTTTTGATTCCAGATGTTCTAAACTGAAACAATGTGCATTTTCTGCTTTTAAAACTTATAACCGGATATCTGTATTTTATTTTTATGTATCCAAACCCAGGCACGCCTCCCTGCTGGTCAGTTCTGTGACCAGCTGTTCTAGGGTGTTGCTGCTCAGGGGGTCAGTTCTTGCCCGAACGCTTCAATGTGCCCCGCCTGAAGGTGGCTCCGGTGGCCATCATGCCGCACAAGCTCCGCCATCCAAGGGCAGTGGCACATGCAAGAAATGAGGCGATGGCTCTGCTGCTCCATGGGCTTCCCTGGGACGCATGGATCCCCCGGGAGCCCTGCTGTGAGGGGGGCTCGTGTCTGCCCACTCCCCAGCTGACCTGCACCGAGGAACCTGCCGGGGCCAGCACTCCTGGTGTCTGGTTCTGTGGGACATCCTGGAGCAGCATCCTCCATTTCTCAACCATTTCTGCAACCATGTTTGGGCTCGGGGCGAGTAAAGCAGGTGAGCAGGACCTGGCAGCTGCCTGCTGCTTCGCACTCTGGAGCCGGCAGCCAGGGAAGCAGGGGGACCCAAGGCTCCTGCGAGGTGGATGCCACGCTAGGCCTCAACGAGGGGGCCGGAGAAGCACCGGCACTCTGAGGACTGTGGCAGCCTGGGGCAAGGGGCAGGGAGGGCCTTGCAGAGCCGCCCTCATGGCCGCCTCTGCCCCGGTGCGCTGCTGAGTCACTTCAGTGCCGTTTGGCCAGCAACCCATCTGGAAGCCTTCCGGAAATGACTGTGCCCCGGGCAGCCGAGTCCCACGCAAGAAGCCTCCGCCTTCCCTGGCAGCAGACTGACCTGGCCCGGATGAGGGCATGGCCATTCCCCCGGTGGGCACTGAGGGGCCATGGATGCTGCCGCCACTTCCCATAGATGGGGTTTCGTGGCTCCTTCACTGCTCCGATACCTGATTTCAGTTGTGCCACACTAACGTATTGCCAAGCTGATCTTCCTTTTGGCTTAGGAGGTGCCACTGTGAGTCTCTCCCCCTTTGGTGTCATAACAAAGCCAGGAACAGGGTAAGGAAAGAAGGCAAGCAAGAGGAAGCAGAAAGAGAGTGGGAGGGGTGGGCTGCAGCTTTCTAGAGCAAGGAAGGAGATCTCGGGGCTCTCAGAGGGTCTCCCCTGCTGTGCCCCCATCACACGCCCCTCCTCATGCCTCTCCCAGTCCCCTTTCTAGCTCGCCAATCTCCAGGAGTCAGGCTCTGGGCAGCTTCAGGGCGCCTCCTGCTGGCCAAGTGCCAGAATGACAGCACCAGCAGCTGCAAGACTGATCCCTGCTATTTAGGAAGGGGCTCTTCCCTCCACGGGCTGCTTCAGCAACACTCCTCTGCCGTGTGCGGAAGCTCTGTGGTGTCTGGACTCTGCGGCTTGCGGCACTGGCACCAGCTCCTGGAGCCTGCCCCATGGCCAATGGGACCCTTGCCCTTGCGCGCGTCTTGGCTCTTGGCCTCTGGCTTGCTTTGACGGCACTTGGAGGACGCTTTGCTTCCATTTGATCCAGGTTGGACCTTGGCTGGCCCCGGACACCAACTTGGACTTGACCGGTGGCCGGGCTTTCGCCATATGACTTCCGGACTGGTCACCCGGGCCCTGATGCCTCTGCCAAGTGTCCTGCTGCCCACAGCCTGGACCTTACACTATGGAATTGGGGAGTTCAAGGACGCCTGCCTGGGTGAAAGCACGAAGAGCACAGCTCCCGCGATGACGCCTGCCCCCCGGGGACGGGAGGGAGACTGAGCCACTGCCCAGCTGCGAGGGGGACGCCAAGGTGCTGGCTGCCACACGAGGCATCCAGCGCAAGCCAGCCAATGCCACAGTCACTCTCCACAGATGCATGCGGGGATCACGCGGGGAGCCCCATTCAGCTCCAGCACAAAAAAAGCTGCTGCAAGCTGCACGGGGGAGCAGAGCTCTCCAGAAGAAGGGCGATGGCGCAGGGGGCTTTGCAGCTTCCGAAAGGCAAGTTACGAGAGGCGGTGCACATGATGGAGGGGGAAGAGAGAGGGAAAGGCTTTCTCCGCCTCCTCCTCCTCCTCCTCCTCCTCCTCCCGTACATGACTGTGGGCCCTCCAGTGAAGCTGCTGGCCAACGCGGGGAGAGTGGGGAGCCAGAGAGAGAGCAGCTGCTCGCCCGTGCCGCCAGGGCAGGTGCCGGGCAGCCAGGTGGGAAGTCCCATCCCTTCCCTACCACGGCTGCAGCAGAGGGGGCAGCCAAGCCACTCTGGCAGACAGCCAGAGGCGCGTCATGCTGCGACCCATGGCGGAAACCCACACGCTTCTGGCTTCCTTCCAGGGCAGGACTGGTGCTGGGGACATCTCGGGCTCTGCTGTGACCGACCTTGGGGCTCAGGAGGTGGCCATCAGGGCCAAAAAACACTGACAGCCCCCCCAGCTGCCTTCCCTGCAGCCCCCCAGGACCAAGCCAGCACTGGGCCTTTCCCACGGCTTGCTCCTCGGCCCTCTGGCTGGAGATGCTTGCCTGAGCCAGGAACCCTCGGCAGGGCCGCCCCACAACGCCGGCTCTCCCTTCAGCCCTGGCCAGCAGAGGCCAGGGGAAGGCAGCCCCTTCCCACAGACTGAGCCGAGCTGCAGCTGCCCCACCAAGAGGCGGGGGGGGGGGAGCAGGTCAGGCACCAGGATCCGAGGACGTCATCCAGCCAGAGGGCACGAGGCCACCACAGCGCTCCCGGACCCCTCCCTAGCGGGCGGCTTCCATGTTCTCGCCCCTCTCCAGAGCAGGGGCTGCTTTCCTGGCTGCCACCCAAAACATGCAGCTTGTACCTGGATCTCATAAACAGGTTTGGAAGAAGGAATGGCAGCAAATTCCCTGTAGAGGAACTTCTTGTCAGGCACAGACTGGAAGGGCCACCAGAGAGCAAGTGGGAGTGCGGGGGCGGGGGGGAGGCAGAGAGAGAGAAAGAGAGAGAGAGAGAGAGAGAGAATGAACGAGAGCTGGGAAGAGCAGCTGGGGGGCAAAGGGAAAGGCAGAGGGAGGCAAATGTGGCCCCATCTCTCCCCTCGCTGGCTGGCAGCTGGGGGCGAGGAGAGGCTCGGGCAGGGTCTGGACGGAGGGCTCAGCTCCTGGGCCAGGTCACGAGCTGGCACCGCATCCTGTGCATCCTTGCTGCATGGCAGCCGCTCCTGCCTGGCCAAGGGGGCTACGTGCCTTGCTGCAGTGTGGGCTGTGTGAGGAGAGCTGCCCACGGCGCGAGGCGGCGGGTGAAAAAGTGCCCCCTGCGCCAGAACGGAAGCCCCCCAGCTCTGGCCAAGGCGGCTGCAGCAGACACACGTGTGCCTGTCTTTTCCTTCGGCACCTTCCCAAAGCCAAGGCGGGGGCAGTGGGAGGGGCAGAGCCAGGGGTGGGTGGGAGGTCCAGGACGCATGGCAGTGCAGAGGCCAGAGTGCTCCGTCCGGCAGGGCCCCCGCCCCGTGTGGCCGAGCTGGGGTGCGGCACCCTCCCCGGGCACCCAGGCGCACGGCTGGCGCGGCAGACCCGCCTCCTACCAGTCTGCCCGGCGAAGCGATGGCCGTCTGGGAGCTGCACTCTGCAAAAGAGGGTGAGAAGGAGACCGGATGAACGCCTGCCCCTGGCCCGCCCTCCCCACCACGCCCTGGCTCCGAGCTCGCCGACAAGGGCAGGAGCGACATGCCAAAGCGCAGAGCAGTACCGTCCAAGGGCGTCGGGGAGGGCGTGGGGGCCGGGGAGGGGGACTCGGCCAGCTGCTCCAGCGTGCTGCGCTTCCTGCCCTCCTTCGATTTGGCAATCACCATCTGGGCTTTGAGCGCATCCTGCTCCAGGGACTTCATTCTGTGGAGCAAGAAAGGGAGCAGGGGGAAGAATGAGCAGCCCCAATCCCCAAGCCGGCTGCCCTGGAGGAGAGCCCCCGCCCCGGCTGAACTGGCCACACGGTGACAGTGGGTGACCTCCACAGCCGAGCTGATGCAGCGCCCGACACCACGGCAAACCAGGGTGAGCGACCACAGCTGACCTTCCCCGCTGAAATACTTCACACGTCAAAAGCTGTTCTCAAAACATGCCCTTTAGAAACAGATGCACATCAGACGGGCTTGGATGGTGCCTTGCAAGAAGAAAAGCGGCCGAATGGCCCACTCTGCAAGGCTGCTGGATGTCTTGACTCGCACCCACTTCAGCTGCATCTTGCCCACGGCCCTGGTCACTAAGCCAGGGCTCAGAACGGGAGCCCTTTCGGATGGTGGCGGCCCGCTCCCCCCAGACCTGGCCACAGACCATCGTGGTCGGCCTTGACAGGGAATGGAGCCCAAAAGCCCCCGGAGAGTCACAGCTTCCATGCGAAGGGCTGCCTACGGAAAGGCTGGGCCCAGGCAGGCTGGATCGGGCTGCTCATGGCCCCGGCGGCTCCCGTGTGAGCCACCTCCCCCGCCTGATCACCTGCTCTGGGCCAAACTCATCATGCCGGCGAGGCCCTGGAAGGCTCTCCGCAGCTGGCTGTCTCTGGCTGGGGCATGCAGGACAACACGGGAGCAGTGCTGGGACCCAAAGCCCCTGGAGATGAGGTGGTCAACTTCTGACCTTGGCTGGGAACGCCCTCCACCCCAGAGCCCTGGGCCAGGGGAAGTTGCAGGCCGCTGGCCTTTGGAGGGGCCCAAGCAGCCCAGCTGCCTCCTCGAGACTACTGGTGGAAGGGTCACCCCACCAGCCCGGGCCGCCCAGAGCCTCCCCCTGTGCAGCACACCCCAGCTCTGCCTCCTTGAAGCCACTCGGAAGACCATCCCTGCTGGTAGCTCACCCCACTGAGGGGCCCAGGAACCCCAGCAGGCCGCAGGCAGCTCTGGTCACTTCCCGGCAGAAGCTGCTTGCTGGGCAGCCATGGCCACCTGCCTTGGACGCAGGCCACGGAACAGCCCTCCACTCACCCAGGGAACTCGAGCTGAGCACCCAACCTGAGCGTGCACGTGGGAAACGGTGCTGTCTTGCTGCCCACTGCGGCGGGCAGAGCACCTGGCTTCTCCTTGAAGGAGCCCTCCAGACAATGGGCACACCTAGCCGACCTCAGCAGTGAAATGCCACATGCGGAACGGGCCCACGACCAGCCGCAGGACCCAAGCGCCCGCCACTGTTCCTGGGCTGCACAACAGAAAGGCACTCAGGGACCAGTGAGAAGCTCGACACGCCCCTGCTTGGCCTGCAGTCCACGTCCAAGGGCACACAAGCAGCCTCGGCCAGGAGGCATCATGGAAGCAGGCCACAGCGCCATCGCAGTGGCTTCAGCGCTCACCCAGAGCCGCGAGGCCTCTGCTCCCAATATGCACATGCCCCAGACCACAAGCAGGAACTCTGCTGGCTGGAAGCAGCAGGCCGGTGCCACGTTCTGTCCGGCTGACATGAACAAGGCCACAGCAGGCTCCCCCACGAGTGCGAGGCTGCAGAACTGCACAGACTGTGACCCGGGCGGGGGGCCTTATCTGCTGCGTGTCCCAGGTGAGGGCATCCAGAGGCAGAACATGGGGCTGGGTCTGTCGCAAAATCCGGAAGGGAAGGGATGGGAGCCAGCAGGCAGGTCCATGTGCAGGATCACGCTGAAAACCACCCCCCCCCCCCGTCTGAAGGCCCTGAGAGGCCACCCTGCGTTCTGGCCAGAGCGGGCGGCGCCAACGGCCACCCCACCTACCGGGCTGCTCGCCACATGGCCCGCTTCTCTGCCTCCAGGGCCCGCCGCTCTGCTGGGGAAAGCTCCTTCTTCTCCTGAGCGCCAAGGAGCTCCGGGCTGTGCACACGCAGGCGCTCCTGGTGCCGCCGCTCCGCCTTTGCTGTCCGGACCGGCACAGCCACGTCCCCACCTCTGGGGAGGGCTGGGTTCACCCTGCACAGAAAGGGGGCATTCAGGCTGGCTGCCCCACCTGCACAAGCGCCTGTGCCCGCTGCCTCTCCCCGCTTACCCAGCCGCAGAGCTGGGTCGCTGCTCCGCCCGCAGGGCCTCCTCCAGGGAGTTCCGCTGGGAGCCGCTCTGCCTGTCCGGCTCCGGGAACCTGGCAAGGCAAAGGGGGCGGCTCAGCATGGCCGAAGGGCCTCCGGCAGGCCTGGCCGGGCAGGGGACACCCCTCCTTGGAGGCCGGGCGAGGGTTGCCTGGCCTCCACCTCTGCGTCCAGTCCACTCAGAAGCACCGGGGCAGGAGCAGGCCTGGCTGGGGGCTGTAGAAGGGAGCTCAAGCACCACGCTGGCTGAAGCCCCTGGATCAAGGTGGGATTCTGCTCCACAAGCCCCCACCCCTGCAACTTTGGCCGCCACTGCCACCACCTTCTACTTCTCCATATTTGCCAAAACAGCATTTAGAAATGAGAGGTACCAACTCAAGTTACACGGAAGGATCCACCCCCGGGGGGGGGGATTCTAATTCCCCCTGAACCCCCCATCCCAGTGACGCCGGGCCACAACCCTAGAATCCCCTGGCACTGAGGGTGCCTGGTGGGAGACTTGCCTGCATGCGGGGCAAGACTGGTCCCAGTCCCAGCACAAGAAATGGTGCTGCTGGGGAAGGGGCCTGCACTGGCACAGGCTGGTGGCCAGCCCGGCAGCAAAGGCCGGCTGGCAAGAGCGGGACCCTCCCTGCGAGGCACGTGACACGGCTCACCAGGACGCGGTTGGGGACGGCTGCCTCCTCCTGTCCAGCTTCTCAACTTTGTACTCGACTCCCTCAATGAAGATGCTGGACGGGGCGCTGGTGCACGAGGGGTGCCTTCTGGCCTCCACCCCCTCGTCCTCCGCCTCCTCGTCTTCCTCCTCCAGCAGCTGGGCACGCTTCTGCTGCAGCTTGCGAGCTGTCCAAGCAAGAGAGGCCTTGTGGGCCCGGGCAGGCACTTCCACTTGCCCTGCTCCCAAGACTCAATGGGCCTGTGCCCCGCCTGGACTGCTGGGGCAGCCAGGAGACCACCGGATGGTCATGGCTGCTCATGATCTGGAGATGAACCAGTGAAGAAGCCAGAGCCACGGCCCTGCCCAAGGCAGCCCATGCCCTGCCTCCCTGCCACCCCGGGCTTGCGGGCCCCACGTAGCCCAGGAGAAGCAGCAGTTCCCGGCATGGTACTGGCATGATCCCGAGGGACAAAAGGGCCACGGGAGCGGCTCAGCTGGGCCAGACCAAAAGCCTCCCCAGGCCCACCTTGCTCGCCGCTCCTTGCGGCTGCTCCCCACTGAAAGGCCCCGAGCAGGTGCCGGCAGCTGGGAGCCACGGCCACCAAGAGCCTCCTTTTCCTCCAGGATCCTGCTCTGCGCCATCCAAGTGGGAAGCCAGAGTCCAGCGACTTCAAGGGAATTTTTTCCTGACCATTGGAGCAGTCCGATAATGGAGTGAGGGAGGTTGTGGACTCTGCGACACGTGAGGCATTAAAGAAGCCAGTGCAGAGCCAGCTAAGGGGGATGGTTCCACTGGCGGGGCCTGCCCTGAGCAGAGGGGGCTCCTCAGGAGGGCCCTTGCTGCTTCCAGCTCTACGATCCCACAGTGCACGGGGCCATTCAGGGGCGGAGCCCTGGCTCTGAACACAACTGCTCCCAGGCTGTCCCAGAGGGCCACAGGGCCATCAGTTCCAGCCGTGCTCTGCTAGAGGCACGAGGGCATGGCCAGCCCTCAGAAGCTTCCCTTGCTCCCAGGGGGTTGGCCCAGATCTGCAGCACAGAGCGGAAGTGCGGCGAACATTCTGGCTACTGGAGCTCAAAAAGGGCATTTGACCTGAGGAAAAGCAACCAGGCTGACCAAGGGGCTGGACTGACGACCCCATGAGGAAAGGTCACTGAATTTCTGGCACTTTTAGTCTAGAACAGTGATGGCGAAGCATTGAGTGAGCGAGCGCCCAAACTGCAAACCTAAACCCATTTATTTCATGGAAAGTGCCAACACTAAACTTAAACCTGAAAATTGAGGTTTTAGTTAAGAAAAATCAATTCACAGCCAGTTCCAGCAATTATATATACATCCCTGGCAGCGAACTGACTGGTCGAGTGAAAGCTTGGAGCTTGGAGGAGTGGCGGCTTTTAACTTGATCGCCCAACGCAGTGAATCCTTTCCGAGCAGTCCATGGCCTGTATGTGCGCTGTTACCCGATGCTCGGCGGCTGGGGCGATGCAGGTGTGACATGCCTCGCGTGCTAAGAGAGGGCTCTGTGTGCCTGAAGTAGCACATCTGCCAAACGTTCGCCACCACCGTCCAAAGTCTACCCGGGTGCACACCCCTAACCCTAATAGAGGGGTAAAGGCCATTGAAAACAGTGGGACTTTGAAAAAGCCTTCCTTTAGTATCCTTTTCTGCACAGCTCATCCTTTCGGCCCATTCTAAATACATTCCAACAATCAAAACCATGCCAGGACCCCTCATTTTCCCAACCCTAACCCTACCCTGGTGCTCACCCCTAACCCTAATATAGGGGTAAAGGCCATTGGAAACAATGAAAGTTTGAAAAAGCCCTCCTTTACTAGCTTTTTCTGCACAGCTCATCCTTTCTGCGCCTTCTAAACACATTCCAACCATCAAAGCTATGCCAGGACACCTCATTTTTCTAACCCTAACCCTACCCTGGTGCACTCCCTTAACCCTAATATTGAGCTAAAGGCCACTGAAAATAATGCGATCTTGAAAAAGCAACCATCAAAATCTTGCCAGGACCCCTCCTTTTCCTAACCCTATCCCAGTGATGGTGAACCTTTTAGAGACCGAGTGCCCAAACTGCAACCGACAACCCACTTATTTATCGTACAGTGTGAACACTGCAATAAGGAGCACGCAAGTGTGACAGCACTGTGTAACAGTACTCACTGTGCCCCCTGGGTACCCAGCACAGCCTCAGCTTCAACTCACGGGCCAGGGAGGGGGTGGCCATGGTCAGCAGGTATACCACTTCCCTCTCTAGGCTCCCTGCTCACTCGTTTGTGGGTCTTCTCATAGAGCAGCAGAGTTAGAAGTGGCCCGGAAGGCTGTTGGGTCAAGCCCCTTCTTTTGCAGGACACGAACTTAAGCCACCCCACTCTGATCACTGCCCAATTTCCGCTTGAAGGTCTTCAGTGCGGGAGAGCCCACCACCTCTCTCAGAAACTGCTTCCACCATCGTATTGCTCTGGCAGTGAGGAAACCTTTCCTTGATATATAGCCTAAATCTGGCTTGTCATTTTAGTTGTACTCCTTTGGACCCCTCTCTAATTTTTCTGTATCTTCCTTAAATCTTGTTGCCCAGAACTGGACACGGTATTCCAGATGGGGTCTGACTAGTGGGGAGTGTAGGGGAAGCACTACTGCTCATGATTTAGAAGGAAGAGGGCCCTCACTTGGCAGTTTTGTAAGCCGATGCCTTTGGTGACTTCTTCCTGGATGCAGCATGTGGCCCTGCATGTCATCCCGCTATTTCCAGCCCACCACTCCAGCCTATCACGAGCTCCCCGAATCGTCTTTCTGTCTTCCAGGGTATTCGCTGTCCCACCCGGTTTTGTGCTCTCTGCAAATCTGATCATCCTTCCTTGTGCTTTCTCAGCCAAGTCATTAATGCAAATGTGGAAGAGCGCTGGGTCCAGGACTGAGGCCTCTGGTACCCCCTTGTCACCTCTCCCCAGTTTGAGAAGGGGCCATTCATCCGTGCCCGCTGAGTCCGATTCGGCAAGCGACTGTGGATTCCTGTTCTTCAGTTTGCCAGTCAGGACTTCCGGGGGCCCTCTGCCCCGGGGGTGCTCGCTGGCAGTCTTCTTTGAGATGCCTTTTCTAACCTGAGAAGGGCTCCGGCCACCGGCAAGGCAGAAGGACTCCGGGAACCCGGAGGCCCCACTGGCCACAGTCTGCACATCACGCCCAGTGCCCCTTCCTTGCCAGTCAACCACACCCTCGACTAAGCCGAGGAACACGGAAGGGCAGCAACCGCATGGTGCCGAATGCACCCAACTTCAGACCTGGGGAGCCACCCTTCTTGAGTGGAAGACGGGAGGCCCGGGGAGGCTGTTCTACTGCCCCCCGCCGAGGGCTATGGAGACTCCCCAGATGAGTGGGATGGGCCAGGCAGAGGCAGGCCTGCCCTGGCCCCAACTGACCTTCCTCCTCCTTCATTTTCTTCAGGTCGTCTTCCCCGACCAGGGAGACCCGCTTGGGCAGCTTCTCCGCTGGCTGCTGCTTCAGCTCCACCTCGAAGTACTTCTGCCTCTCGCGGAATGACCGCTGCTCGGGGCTGTGCAGCGCCCCCAGAAACGGCACCTGCTGGGAGAGGCAATGGGCAAGCACTGGAGGTCAGCCCTGCCTTGGCCGGCACTGCTGCTGCCGGGGCCGGCGGGGGCCGCACGGGCACCTTCACTCACCTCGGAGGGCGCTGGAGACTTCTCGGCGTCTTCCTGGCTCTGCGGCTCCTGAGGGAGGGGGCACAAGTGCTGTGACCAGGGAACGCTCGGCCCTGTCCCGGGACCGCCCCGAAGCCCACGCATGGCTCACCTCTGGCTCCAGCAGCAGGTGTGGCACCGGGACTGCAGCAAAGGCCTTGTAAGCCTGCTTGGAACTGACGGGGGTTTCGCCTGGTGAGGGGGGCCCGGGAGGCTGAGGCTGGGGGCAGCAAGAGCTGGGTCAAGGGGGGCCAGTGCCGGGGGGCGTCCAGCTGGGCAGCAGCGGTTGGCAGTGCCTGTGGAAGCTGTGTGGCACCCCCCTTCCGCTGCCCTCGGGGTCCCAGCAGCTGCCCACTCTCACTGGTCTGCACAGGGCGCTCCGCCTCCCGCGTGGCTCCTCTCCCAGTGCAGCAGGCAGGGGTGGGGGGGGGGGCATCCGTGGCCACTTACAGAGCCATGGATGCTGGAGCCCAGCTCAGGCTGCTGGAAGGGATTGGGGCTGTCCCGGCCCTCGGGAGTCGCTGGCAGAGCCGGGCGTAAGCGAGAGACAGGTTGGATTGTGCCCGGCTTGGTCTGTGTGAGGAGGAGGGTGGGTGTCAGGCCACTGGGCCAACAGCCCCCCAGCTCCCAGGGTAGGGCTCCCAGGGTAGGCTCTGCGGCGGCAGAGGCCTGCACCAGGGCCAGGCACGTAGGAGAACTCACCGCCTTGCTCTCAGTGTGGCTGGGAACGAAATGGACCGAAGCCTGAAAGCAGGAAGTTGGTCAAGTCAGGGCAGGGCGGCCCAGGCCTCTGCTGCACAGCACGGCCGGGCACCCGGCCAGCCTCGCCATGCTCCCGCAGCCCCACACGCTGAGCCTGCTCCGCAGCCAGAAGCCCCTCCGCAGTCCCTACAGCGCCCCACTCCTGTTGCCCAGAGAGAGCCCCTGCCGGTGGCCCCGGGGCAGCCGCTCCTAGCAGAAGTCCTCTGGAAGACCAGGCTGAAAGCAGCAGTGCAGGGAGGGAGACGAGACCCCCAAGCACCTCCCCCCAACAGGCCAGGGAGGCTGAGCCAGTGGCGCAGAGCAGCACAGCACCCCACACCAAGGTGGCACTTACAAAGCGGGTCTCTCTGCCCACCAAGTGGGCAGGCCGAGGGGCGGCACGTGGCTGGTGTGTGGCCAGGGCCCGAGAGAGAGAGAAAGAGAGAAAGGCAGAGAGAGAGAGGCAGAGAGAGACAGAGAGGCTGACTGACCAGGAAGAGAGGCAAACTCACAGCCCCCCCACTGCCCCCCAACAGCACTGCTTACCAGCTGGCCGCCAGCAGGGTCTCGCCATGCTGCTCCCAATTCAGTGTCTCCTGCCGGGGCCTGCAAAACAACAGGAGGCAGCTATCACCCCGCGCCCCACAGCTGCCCCTGGAGCTCCGTGCCAGGGAAGGACCCCCCGATCCCCTGCCCCCGGCACTGGACCAGGGCTTGGCAGCGAGCGGGGGCTCTGCTGGCCTAGGCTTCCCTCAGCAGCGGCCGCATCCTGAGCGCAGAGTCCGGTGCTCTGCTCCAGGCACTCCCCCGGGGCGGCCCTGCCCAGCCCTGCTCTCCCACACACGGCAGACGATGTGCGGCTTTCCGCCACCTCTCCTGAATCAACGGAGGCTCTGGGAGGCCAGCCCGCCCGCCCGACCAACTGCCCCGAGGCCCAGCAGACTGCAGGAGCCAGCCCTGCAGGGCCCCGCTGAGCTCCATGGGCCTGGGCACCTCCAGGTGGCTGCAGCATTCCAGCATCGGTGCCGGAGCGCACCAGGGAGCCCCATGGCCCACAGAATGGCCCGGCCCTGCACAAAAAGAATACAGAGCCCATGCCCTTCCCTTGCTCCGCATGGCAGGAAGCTCCTAGTCCTCATCGGTGCACAGAGCTTGGCTTGAAGTCCTGCTAAACCTTGGGAAGCCAGAGAGAGATAGCCAGTCCTGTCTGTTTGGGGGGGGGGGGGCACTCCAGCGGCCCCTCCCAACAAGCAGAATCTGTTATACCAAACACAAATGGCAAACCAACAAATATGTATTTGCTGAATTTTGCCTTTCTTGGACAATCCCTGTATGCTTAAATTATTTAGGGAACAATTTTAATTGGGATGCTGCTTTCTTCTCCCAAGAACTCAGAAAATGGCTTACAATTGTGGACAGTGAACACGCTCGTTTTGCTTGAATGTCAGAGGCGTTTAATACAGAACAGAAGTTTCTGCTCTGCTCAGGTTTCAGTCCCAGGATGGCTGAATTGGTATGCTTTGGCTCTTAACTTTGTGCTCTCTAACTGTTTCTGGGGGCACCTGAGAGGTGTGCAAATACTTTAAATCAACAACGTGAAAAGTAGCACAACCATTAAAGGACACACACACACATACAACCTCATCAGAACAAAACCAATCAGCAACAGCAGATAAAACAAACTCTGGATCTGCAGGTTATTAGCCGAACACAGCATAACAGAGAAGAGCTCACCAGTCGAAGACATGCAGGGAGGCAAAGGGGGTCTGCGGCCGAAGACACCATGCTGGCCCCATGGCACTCACCCCTGCCCCACATGCACATGCCGTGCCTGAGACGCACTGGGCAGGGGCAGGCTGCAGCCCCAGCACAGGCCGTTCACACCACGTGTCTGCCCCCCGTTTGGGCCACGGTCCCAGCCCCCCGGGCGTTCAGCCACGTGGTGGTTTGACCCCCCCATTTGGACCCACGGCCCGACAGCATGCGGCGAGAGCGGCACGGCACGGCACTCTGTGGCTGAGTGGGCCACGCAAGCCGGCTTGCCTGGGCACAGAGGCTGGTCTTCAGCACGCCCCCCTGGCCATAGCCCAGCGGGGGGCCCCCCAGGCACGCCTTGCCCTGCCGATTTGCCACCACAAAGGGGTTGGCGCTGAAGGGGATGGGCTGAGAGTCCACCAGGCTCTCCTCCTCGGCGGCCTCCCACGCTGCCGGAAGAGGCACGCTGCCACTGACGCTGGCCCCGGCTGAGTCCGAGGGCGGGGGCCCTGGGGGGGCAGGCCCGTGCGAGCCCCTTTCCATGTCACAGAGGAACAGCTGGGGAGGAGACACACGGGGCTGTCAGAGGGCTGGGCAGAGGCTGCCAGCCAGTGCGGAAGCGCAGAGGTCCAGCCTCTGGCCCCACCGACGGAGCCCGGGAGCCCAGCGAGGCCCACACAGGCTGGGGAGGCCTGGGCGACAGGAGGGCCCCGCAAACCCGAGCACCAGCCCACCACCACCTCCAGCACACAGGTGCCCTCCGAGGCCGGGAAGGGCTAGCCCACACCCACCGCTGCCTGCTCCAGCATCGCGGGGACACACTCAGGCCCTGCGGGCACTTGGGGCCATGGTCCCCACTCAACGGCCTCTCCAGGGGAGCAAGGAGGACCGGCAGCAGCCCCCCGGCAGAGGAAAGCCAGGCAAGTGCGAAGGGACTCCTCCAGGTAGGATGCCGGGCGGACGAGCTGCTCTCCCTGCCCAGGAAGCACTGCCAGAACCCGCTTCTGGAGCTGCCACAGGGGGCCGGGCCAGTGGCACGGAAAAGGCCTCCAAAGTGCCAGGTCTGGGGTGACTGGGCCACTCCCAAAGCATCCGCGCCCCACACAGGCCGGCAAGGCTACCCCAGCGGCCAAGGGAGCCCCGTTGCCCTCCTGTCACCAGCTCCCTGTGCCAGCCCAAGAGCCACCCCACCAAGCCCCAGGGAAGAGAGGAGAGACCGGCCGCAGGACTCACCAGCTGCCTGGCCACAGACAAAGGGAGTGCATCCGCCCCAGCCCACCTGCCACACCCACCCGCCTCGACCAAAATAGCCCAGCACTGGTTGGGCCGGGCCGCCCAGGCATCCCACTCTGCAGAAGACCCAAGATCGGGTTTCCTGAGGAGCAAGGCCGCCCCAGGCAGCCCACCCACTGCCTCCTCCTCCAGCCTGGCTGGCTGGCAGCCAAGAAACTTCCTCTGCGGTTCCCGCAGCCTCCCGCCCTGGCTGGCATGGCCCGCATGCTCCTCTGGCTGAGCTGCCCCATCTACCCCCACGAGCCCCTGCCCAGCAGCGGCTCCGCCTGAGCCGCAGCCCCCTCTTCCCGGGCAGCAGGTGCTGTGGGGGGCGGCCCCGTCTCTCCCTGGGGCTGAAGCGCCACTGCCTGGGCTGCCTGTCACCCGCAAGCTCCTTCCAGCTGCTCCCCACCCTCCACAGCACTGCAGGCCCCTCAGAACTGAGGAGGGAAGCGGCCTGCCCACCCGCCCCGCTTTGCCAACACTGACAGGCTCCAACGGGCCCAAGTTCAGCGGTTCCTCGACCCCACAGCCTGCCCTCCAGCACCCACCAGGCCAAGCCAACTCTCCTGGAGGGATGGCAGGAGCCGCCAGTGCGAGTCCATCCTGGCCCCGCTGCAATGGCTGCAACATTCCCAAGCGATTCCCGGTGCCTGACATGACTTGGGACCAAAGTGCCCACTGGACCCCCCAGTGGGTACTCGTGTGGGGCAGACCCGGTCCTGGCAGAGCCCTAGCAACTGCCGGCGGGGCACCGGAAGAGCGAGCTTCCCGAGAAAAAGCTGGACAGACACTCTGGTGCGGTCATTGTGACCGCCTGCGCGGCCATGGGGCTGCCCCACAGCCTTGAGCCGGCCTGCCCAGTTCCTGTGAGCCTGCTGGGTCAGTGGGGGCAGGAGCCTCCCTACACGCCCCAGCCAGGCAGCAGAGATGCCCAGAATGCCCCCCAGCCACTGGCCTTTGTGTACCACGTGGCCACATGCCAAGACGCCACCCTGGGAGCCGTTGCAGGGAGAGAAGAAAAGGAAGGGGACCGATAAACAAGGGGAGAAACCCAAAGAGAAGACGACGGAAAAGTGTCTTGCTTGGGGGATGAGGAGGAAAGGCTGCACTGAGGCAAGAACCAGCACAAAGGTGAAAGCTAGACTGAAAGGGAGCACCAGAGGATTCTGAGGGATCTGAGAACGCTTGCACAGAGCCCCGAGGCACCCAGAGTGGCGCCTGCAGAGGAACTGGGGGAAATGGCGGGAGCCCCCACAGGCCCGAGCTCAGTGGGAAAATCCTCCTGGCGGCGGCCCCCGCCCCCAAGTGTGCTCAGGCCCCACGTGTGCGACGCAAGGGGCCTCGAAGAAGACCCACCATGATCACCCGCCCGACAAAAGGAACCCAGCTGAGGAGAACAGGGAGGCACCTGCCCCCCAACAGCTGAGTGACAGGATCCTCAGCAGCATGCCAGCCCCTCCCCCCCGTGCACCCAGCCCAGTTCTGCCCGCACTGATGGGCAGCAGCAGCAGCCTAGCAATGATCCTTCCCAATCCTCGCCCAGAGACATGGGCAGAGATTCGGCTGGGGACACCCTGCAGCGTCCCTCCTCTGGGGAGCAAGGGCCAGGCTCAGGAGGAGGAAGCAGAGGCATGCTCAGACTTCCCTGTGACCCCCGCGAGGCACTTCCTCTAGCTTCCCCTCTCCCCTCAGCCTGCACTGGCCACCAAAGCCCACCATCTACTTACGCTGCGGGTGGCTTTCTGGAGGCCGGTACTGGGAAGGGCTGCCAGGGTCCGGTAATCCAGCTGCAGGGGCTCAGCACTGAGGTCCTGCAGAAATCGAGACGGGAGGGTGGGATCAGGAACGAGAGGCTGCTGCCAGCCAGCTGGCCACAGCTCCCTCCCCCCAGAGCTGCCCGCCCCCCGCTCACCTCAGCTTCCTCGGCCAGCAGCTGCGCAGCCGTCTCCCGCTCCCTGCGCATCCGCTCCTTCGCAGTGCAAGGCAGCACAAGCAGAGAGAGAGCAAAAGGAGTCAGCAGCGGAGCCCCCGAGAGGGGGCGCGGGAGGAAGCGGGGTGCACAGAACGCTGCCCGGGCACTGCCCGAGCGGGAAGGGGCAGGCAGATCCGCCGGGCAGGTGCTCGGACGGGAGATGAGCCCTGCAGCAGTCTCGTCCAAGCCAGCTCCCGCTGGCAACGAGGCAAGCAGTGGCCAAGCGAAGCCCTCAGCAGGCCCCCAGCCCGCACTGAGCACACAGTGCAGCAGCCCGCCCAGGACATGGGGCGCCTACAACCAGAGCGGGCCGGAAGGAGGACTCACTCAGCCCGAGGCACACACTCAGCCTGTCGCATGCCTGCCCTTGCGAGGCAACCAGCTGCATGCCTTCCAGTGAGCCCCACGGCCCAGCAGAGCACCACACCCAGTCTCCACAGCTCCGGCCCAGCCCTCCATCCCTGGATGACCCCCTGCGCCTTCCCAAGGGCCCGGGGGGCAGCTCTCCTCCTCGCGAGCCAGCACAGCCCCGGCACAGGCAGAGCGCGGGCTGGGTCTGGGGCAGGCAGCAGGCCCTCCCTCCCCGGAGCCCTCACACTGCAGTCGTGGGGAAGGGGAAGAGCTGGGGTGGGCCGAACGGCGTGCGCCGCTTTGTTGTGGCTGTCAGAACCAAAGGCCAGATGCCAGGCAGCTAAGGGGGACAGCTCGTCCCTTCCTTTCTGCCCGTTCACTGGACCCTTCAGCTGCCTGGTAGTGGCCGCCATGTCTCCAGAGCCCAGAAGACACGAGGGACTGTGCGAGGCGAGGCACTGGTGCGCATGTGCCCTGTCAAATTTCAGGCATGCTTTTGGGAGGCTCCCGTGCCGGCTGTACCGATGATCTGGATCATGATGGAGAGGCTGTTTGTGAACCGGTTCAGACTCCAGCTGCAATTCGAGGTGCTGAGGCCCACGGGGAAAGGCCAGTGGGCAGGACTGACTGAGGCAGATGGGGGGACCACCGTACTCAGCCGTGGGAACAGGGGGAGCTGCATCCTGGGGGAGGGGACACTGAAATGGAAAGCCTCCGATGGAGAACTTCCACCCATGGAATCAGTAGACCTGGTTGCTCACCATCATCATCGTCATCATTGGAGGAACGCCAACTGGACACACAGAGGGAGGAGCAGAGGCGCCCCCTTGCGCAGCCCCCCCCCCGCCCGCCGGGCAAGGCACAGATGGGTTGATAGAGCGCTTTGGGAAATGAACCACTGAAAGGGTTCAACACTTCACTTTGTGCATGCTCAGAGGTTCGAATATAGCAGTAACAATCACGATCAAAGAAAATGCCGGTGAGGAAAAACTTGCCTCCCGACAGGCACCCTGCTGAGCCTTTTGAGGCCAAAACGTCTGCTCTGAAGGAAAGTGCTGAGGGCGCCGGTCCCTTGGGAGAGCACATGGTGGCTTCAACAACCAGAGCACTGAAGGCACAAAGTGCGGAAGGAAGATCAAGGAAGGGAGGGGGACTGGAGGGCACGGAGCGAGGCAGCAGAGCTGGGGCCTCTGCCTGCACGCTGCTGCCAAGGAGCACACAGGTGAAGCAGAAACCCCCTGGCTGACCCACTTCCTTACCCTTTTGTTTGAATAAATGCTGTAGTCATCCCGATATTAAAACCTTTCTACTAATTTTATTTCAGTAACCTTAAGGAAGCGAAGCCCAGGCCTCAAACCAAGGCCCACCCTACTTTACAAGAGGCCCAGGGGAATTTTAGGCTGCCGACAGCGGCAGCTGGCAAAACAAAGATGTCCATCTGACGGTGGGAATGCAGCAGGCTCTAGTGGGGGCGGGGAGGGGCGTCTGACCCAGTCTCCTTTCCACCCACAGAGCAGGACACAACTAGTCACTCTGCCTTTCTAGCACGGCCTGCTCCCACAACTCCAGCACATGGGAACAGCCTCAGAGGCCTGGCCTGCCCTGGCCGGCCTGGGGGATGCCAGCAGCTCAGAGGAATTTAGCCTTGGATCACAAGACACTTTGCATCCGTGTGAGCCAGGAAGGAAGGCTGCGAGAGCTGGACCAGGCCGAAGGACTCTCTGGGGGCAAACCTGGTGTCCAGGTGGCCGGGCAGCGCCTCTGGCAAGTCCTAGAGCACGGTATGAGAGCTCCTGCTCCAGAGCGCTCCCCTCACGCTGGATGTGTTCAGGCACCTTTGCTGGCCAACTCCATCAGAGCCTTTGCTAGATCCACGTGCAGCCCCCCTCGCCTGCCAGTTCCTTTCAACCGGAAAGGCTGGACGGGTGGGACACCCCTTTGCAGAAGCAACCCTGCTCCCTCTTCAGGCAGATCGGCCGCTTTCCCGAGAGCAGGAAGCTGCTCCAGCCCCCGATCCTGTTCACTGCCCTTCTCTAAACTTTTTCCAGCACAACAATGCCCTTTTTCAGGTAAAGTGACCAGAACGGAACACAACTTTTCGAGTGTGGGAGGTGGGCAGGGGAAGGGGCTGGGCAGGATCGCCCACAATCGCGTGCACTGGAGGGGGATCTTGCCCCGCTCCCTGCTAGGCGATGCGACTCGACGGTCAAGCCCTGCTCATGTCATATGCCACAGCAAAGGAAACGTGCAGGAAGAGAGTCAGGAGCACTTCTACCCAAGTTGAGAAACGCACGCTGCCCGAGGCCAAAGCAAGGCAGCACAGGCGCCACGTCGCCCCTCGAATAACGCGCAGGTCATGCTCGCATGCCTCCACGGGCATTCAAACAGGGCCCTTCCTGGCTGGAAGAGGAGAATCCACCCTCTCCTTCCAGTCAGGGAAGCCGCAGGGAAGCCCTTGCCCGATACACCCTGGCCCCATAACGGGGACTTGAGCCAAGCTGCCCTCTCACACAGCAGCCGGACAGACAGCGCTGCTTGCGATCGGTGGTCTCACTCCCAGGATGCCCGGGGGCCACCCAAAGCAGCCTCCGAGAACGCCCCCTTCCTCCCTCCCTCCCAGACCACTCCTGCAGGGAGCCGGCGGGCCCCTCTGGCACAGGACTTGCCAGGGTGGCCCAAGCAAGGTGCCTACACAGGATGGAGACCGGGGCGAGGTCAACAGGATGCACAGGATACACGACCCAGTGAGCCGGGAGCAGAAAAGGGGGGCACCCATGTCAGCGTGCCTGCCGCATGCACCCACATGCCACCGGGCCTCCACAGCCGCCCTCCACACACAGCCTCCTCTGCCGCTGCCGCCTTCCCTGGCAAGGCAAGCTGCACAGCCGAGGGACGTGAGGCGGGAAGGAGGGGACCTGCCTGTGGGGATGGAGCCTCTCCATCGCTTGCCATGACCCAGGCAGCTCCCCTCCAGGGCTCTGGGAGGGCAAAGCAGGGCGACAGGCTCTCACCACTTTCTCCATCTCTTCCCTCTCCCACTGGGTCGTCTCCCTCACCATCTCCATCTCCTGGGAACAAAGGAGACGGTCAGAGACTTGACTTGCCATACGCTCAGCCAGATTCCTTGGGGGAAACCGTGGAATGGGGTGGCACAGCCAGATGTGGGAAACATGATCGGCAGCACTACCAGAAGGGAAGGGAAGGAAGGGAAGGGAAGGGAAGGGAAGGGAAGGGAAGGAAGGGAAGGGAAGGGAAGGGAAGGGAAGGGCCCTTTCCCTAAAGCAGTCCTGACACCTGTGGACCACCTCCGCAATTCTTTACCTTCTGAAGAATATCCAGCTCCTCTGGACTAAAGTCCCGGTCGATGGAGGAAAGGCTCTCCAGGCTGTTCTTGCGCCCCATGCCAGCTGCAAAGGGGTTTGCGATGATCCCTGGGGACACCTGTGGCCAAGAAGCAGGCACACACACGAGCAACACTGTCAAGCTTGCCCAGCAAAACGGAGGTGCAGGTGGTGAAAGCTGGGCTGGTGGCAAAAGTGGTCAAAGTCAGTCAACAATTGGCCACAAAAATACAAAACACGATTTTGGATTTTTCTGCTCCTCTTGCAGTGCTAACGGGGGGGGGGGGGGGGGGGGGGAGTCCTGCTGAGTTCAGCAGTGTTGCTTCCACGTAAGCAGGTATAGGACTGTGGCCTTTGGCTACCAACAAATAAAGCTCCACAAAGACAGTATCATACCTGGGTAACTGTTCCCACACCCCACCTGGTCATCAGGTGCACTTTAAAAGGGTTGCATTTATTTCCTTTGACCACAGACATTGGCCACACTGTTCACAGCCTGCTGTGTGGTCAAAGAGGGAGGCCGTGCCTGGAGCAGGAGCCAGAACACCCCTGGAAGCCTCTCCCACTCAGTGCCCCCCAGAACCTGGCACCAGCTCCATACCCCTGCAGCAAGCTGAGCTGGCCTGGCCTGCCCCCGAGGGCACTCGCCTCCTGCCCTGCAGGCCCCTCCAGAGGGCTCAGCAGCCCTGGCCGGCACAGCACTCACCTCCATGGCAACCACGGCCTTGGGGTCAAACCCATCGCAAACCAGCATGAGGAGCGTATCCCCCACGGCGCGCAGGATCTGGACTGCTTCTGTGTGCGTCATGCCCAGGAGGCTCTGGTGATTCACCTCCAGGATGCGGAGTCCTACCTTCAGCCGACCATCCCGGGCTGCAGCCCCCGTGGAGCTCACCTACAGGGGCAGAAGGCCGGGCTGAGCCGCCGCAGGTACAAAGGCTGAGGGGGGAGGGGGGCTCTCCTGACCTCCCACCTTGCAGGACCCACAACAGGACCAGGAGCACCCACAAGCCGTGTCTGGCTGCTCCCCGCTAGGGAGAAAACAGAACCGTGTCTCCTACACAAACAGCACAAGGACTCAAGCAAGGGCAGGCAAGGAGTCAGACCGCGGATACTCTGGACTCCCAAGACCCAGCATCCTAGGAACTGCTCACGTAGGTAGGGGCTTCTGGGAGTTGAAATCCAAAAGATCTGGAGATCCTCCTGAGCCAGTGAAGCACCCCGACCCCCACGGAGCAGGGAAGCGACACACGGATTCCTGCGCTGCCCCCCACCCCAGCATTCCAGGCAGCGGCAGAGGGGGGAACCCGAGCCGGGGCCTCCTGTCAGCCTGGCTTGAGGGGGAGCGACAGCTGGGGCCACCCTGCACTCCCGCCCGCCCTGTCCCGAGCTGCCAGCCTGCCCAAGCACATGCCCAGGACGTGCTCGGGCACAGCTCTGCAGCTGTCGGGGCTTGCAGGGACGGCTGCCGCCTCAGGCTCCGGCCGTATGCGTTCTTCTGCCATCTTTTAAGCAACGGTTCTTACTGCCCTCTTGTACCTGGGCAGTATTTTTATTTTTAGAAGAGCAACTGTGTCCATCCGTTGTGGCAAAACTAACTTGTGGCACCCTGAAGTCGAACATGTGTGCTTCAGCATGGGCTTTGGGGAACATGGGTCCACTTCACTGGATGCCTGAAGTCATGTGTCTTTATGCAGGTTAGGGGCAGAACCGCGAAGCCCCGCTGCCCAGCGCCACTGGGTGCAGCAAGGTGGCGGGGAGTGGAACAGGGCAGGAGGGAGTCGGAGCCGCAGTACCTTGGAGATGAAGATGCCCTCATCCGTGGGGTCGAAGGGGTTCCCGGCATGGCCCTTGGCGCCACCGCGGATGCTGATGCCAAGCTTTTCCCCCGGTCTCTTCTCGATGCGGATCTCCTGTGGGCACACCGGAGGCAGAGGGGAGGGCAGTGCCTTCCCCCTATCCCAGGGGCACTCGGGGGCCCCAGGGCCCATCCTCCACCTGGACACTGCCAGTCGCGGCAGCCACTCGGGCCTCCCTCGAGGAATGGTCCTCGCACGCCCCGTCGCTCTGGCCCCAGCAGGGGACCCTGGAGCCCCGGCCTGCCAGACGCCTCCTGCTCCGCTCAGCCCTCCACCGCCGCCCACACCACCGAGGGCAAGCTGGCCGGCAGGCTCGGCAGCAGCGCCGAGCAGCCGGGAGTAGCGGGGGGAGGGGGCACTGTCCTGAGGGGAGCAGGGGCACCCCGAGAGGCTCCAGCTTTGCCAGCTGCACCAGGTGGGAGACGGCAGAATCGGTGCAGGCCGGCAGGCTGCAAAGGCGGAGCCAGGCCTCTGCAGACTCGCTAGCCCTGCAACCGGGCGCTTTCAGAGGGCGAGGAATGGCAGGCAGGGTGGGGAGGGCAACCTGGGTGCTCCAGGCGCTGCAGCAGCTCCCATGAGATGGATGCTTGCAACATCTGGTGCTCTTCGGCGCGGACAAAGGCAAGCAGGGAGCGCACTGAGAGAGGTGTGCGGCCTCATGGGAAGAAGTGGGGAGGGAAAGGCTCTTCCACTCTCCAACCAGGGGAGAGCCACGGAAGGCCACGGAAAGGACTGCAGTGCCGAGCTGTAGAAGTTCCTTCCACAGAATGACCTTTGGGTGACTCAGAAGTGCTGCAGAGCGGAGGCAGACTGCCTCGGCCCGCCACCTGCTTGGCAGCACAGGCAGAAGGGTGTTGTGGCATCTAGTCCTGACGGCGGGCACCCCACTGGGGGTGCCTCTTGGCTCCTGTGGACGATGGAGCCCCTCCAGGCCTGGTCCTCTTATGTTGGAGAGGTGGAAGACAAACTCCCACGGGAAGCTGCCGCACCTCACAAGCGTGAGCCAGTGCTGGCGTGCTTCAGCCCAGCAACCGTGTCTGGTCGTATCGCTCTTGGAGGGCTCGCGGCAAACCCACCTGCATCCCGGGGGGGGGAGGGTCTCGCCTGACCACCATCCTCAGTTCCTGGGTGTTGGACAGCAGGGCGCTGACCGCCTCCTGGTGCGTTGCATGGCGCAGGTCCGTGCCGTTCACCTCCAGGATACGGTCCCCAACACGCAGCCCGCTGCGTGAGGCTAGCCCCTGGGAGATCACCTGCACAGGCGAGGCAGGCAGGAGGGGGGGCTGGGGGGGCTCTGCCTCGCGAGCAGCACCCCCAGCAGGGGCTGCAAAGCGGGGCACTGGGTGCAGGGCAAGAGGCTCAGGCAGGGGCCAAGGCGGGAGCTGGCAAACAAGCTCTCAGCCCGGGGGGGGAGAGCTTCTGGGCAGGGCTAGCGCCTCCCTGGGATGAGGAAAGGCCCCAAACTCCACCACTTTGGGGGACCTTTGAAAACACAAATCCCAGAGGGCCCAGAGGGGTCCCCACATAGCACCCCATGCCCGCCCTCACGTGGCCCTCTCCTCCAGAGCGGGCCCTGGCCAGCCCTACCTTGGAAATGAAGACTCCAGGCTCATGGATCCCAAACGGGTGGCTCGAGTGGTCGCTGCCCCCCACAATGCTGAGCCCGAGGGGGCCCCCCGCCTTGACCAGGCACACCTCCTGCAGGCACACAGGCAAACCAAGAAGCACGGCATGAAGGGAAGAAAGGGGGGGTCACCAGGAAAGAACCTCCAGGGCTGCCTGGAATGCAGCCGGGGGCAGAAGGGCAGGCACCACAGCAGGGCCCCCTGTGTGGGGAAGAGGCAGGGGTGGGCCCAGCCGGGCCCAGGGAGGAGGGCTGCAGCAAGCAGGGCACCTCCAAGGTCAGTCTGGGAGGGGGCCGGAGAACCTAGCGCACCCGGCAGCCCCTGCGGCAGGAACAGCTCTCTAAAGGGCTCCTTCCTCGGCGGGGCTTCACCAAGGCAGGCAGGCCCCCTGCCCCCCTCCCAGGGGAAACATACCTCAACGGGGTACTGGCCCTCCAGTCTCGGGGGCAGGGGGCTCCTGGGAGGCAGGGGCATCTCCTCGTGTGGGCTCTCCCGGAGACTCGGCGGTGGGGGGGAGTGCACCCGCCCCCCTCGCTGCCCCGAAGGCAGGTCTCCCTCGCTGGGCTGGGGGGCAGCCTCTCTCTCGACCAGCAGCGAGATGGTGGGGGAGGCAGCGGTAAGCAGCGCTACGGCCTGGTCATGCCTGGCTTCCGTCATGTCTACCCCATTGATCTGAAAGGGCCGAAACCAGCACCAGATCAGGAGTGGAGGGCCTGGGGCAGGGCAGAGGGGCCCCGGTCCCAGCCGAGAGCAGACTGAGGCCGGCACTGTCCGAGGCTGTGGAGGGGCCGGGCGTGGCAGTGGGCAGGACAGGACAGGACAGCTGCGCCCGGGCACCCGAGGGATGGCAGGGGGGCACAGGGGGGAGGCCACGCCCAGGTGAGTTCAGCTCCTCCAGGCCTCCCTCAGCCCCGGAAAAGCACAAGCCGCCCGAGCAAGTGGGTGCCACTGGGGGTGAGCTGAGGAAGGCGGAGAGGGAGAGAGAAAGGGACAGTCGGAAGCCAGCACTGACGAGGCCGTCTCGGGGCTTACCCGCTCAAACCCACGAGCTCTCCCCGTGGCTGCTGTGCAGAGATGCCCCCAGAAGATCAGGCAGAAAAACAGCCCCCCCCCGCCCCCTCAAGCAGGTGAGAAAGAGCAAGAGTTCAGGGTGGCAGAGGAGCCCCCGGGGCAAGAGGGGAGGGACACCCAGGCCCCCCAGGCCCTGCTCCTGTAGTCCCACCTCGCATGTGCCCGGGAAAGCCCCTTCCCCCCACCTCCAGCCAGGATGGCCAGGGCACTCCCCGCCCCCGAGCAAGAGCAAGCACCAGCCCCACCAAGTAGAGGACCGCAAACCTGCCCCGGGTCCCCCGCAGCCGTGCTCGAAGGCGGTCACCCCCACCGCGCCAGGCAGTCCACATCGCTCCTGCCACCTGCCCCCAAGCGGACTCACCCAGATGACCCTGTCGCCCACACGCAGAGTGCCGTCCCGATGTGCGGCACCCCCCTCCGCAATCCGGGAGATAAAGATCCCCTGGCGAGGAAGACGCTGGTCAGGAGCCAGCCCGTCACCCTCCCTCCCCAAGCCGCTCCCCCCGGCCAGCCTCCCCCCCTGGGCCCGTGCTCCTCAGACTCTGCCAGCAGGAGCTGGGATGGGCAGCTGCCCCGCCAGCGGGCAGGGATCAGATGTCACCCGGAGCCGTGCCAGCCCCGGGTTAAAGGGACAGGCCGCCTGGCCCCTCACCGTGTCCCCGGGCCGGTAGGGCGTGGAGCCCTTGCCGCCCGCGATGCTGAAGCCCAGGCCCCGCTCGTTCCGCATCAGGCAGGCGGAGAGCCGCCTGGCCGCCGGGGCTGCTCCCTCGGGCCCCTCCGGGAACTGCAGGCCCTCCCGGCGCTCCCGCGGGCTGTAGTCATCCTCGGGCCGCAGCGGCGTCACCGTGATGGCGTTCTCGGGCTCCACCATCCGCTCCCGCAGGACCGTCATGGAGACGCTGCTGCCCGAGCCCCGCAGGGCCTCCACGGCTGCGTGGTGCTCCGCATGGTGCAGCAGTACGCCATTCACCTGCGGGGGCACGAGAGGCCTGGCTGAGGGGCCACCAAGGCCGGCCCAGCCCCAGGAGGTGGCCACGAGTGAGGCAGGAACATGTGTGGGCCCCGGGGCAGAGCCGGGTCCTGCCTTGGTGTTTGCTGGGGGACAAGACGGGCCGGCCGGCCAGCAGCACTGCATTCCCACACAACCAATAGACCGATCTGTGGGAGAGGCCACCGGGGCTGCCGCACACAGCAGGGAGCAGCCTGGTCCAGGGCGCTCCAGGCAGAGGGGGCTCTGGCCAGGCTCAGCCCACCAACTGGTCCCTCGGAGCGGAGGTGTCAGCCTGGCAGTGGTGGCAAGCCCCCTTCCCTTGCACCAGGCTCAGGCGCCTGTCCCACTCCAGACGGGCTGTGTGCCCGAGGCTCTTCCCTGCACGGCTTCTGCCCCCCGTGCCCCGCACTGATCGGCTGGGACACCCTGCCTGTACTCCCACTGCCCCAGCTGCTGGCCACTCACCTCCAGGAGCTTGTCCCCCACCCGCACCCCCGCATGGGCTGCCGGGCCCTCCTCGGACACACGGGAAATGAAGATGCCCTGCGGAAAGAGTGGGCGGCTGGGCAGGCGGATGCAGGAGGCCTGTGCGCACACTCGCACAGACGCCCCGGCCGAGCTGGCTGCAGGGGCCACCCGTCCCCAGGGAGGCCTCTCCCCGGAAAGCCGCCCCCTGCCGCCTTTCTGCCGGCCGCCCTGCCCAGTCCGGGCAGTTACCTCGTCATCTCCCTTGTAGGGCGTGGAGCCCTTGCCCCCAGCAATGCTGATGCCCAGGCCCCCCGTCTGCCGCACAATGACCAGAGTCAGCTGGGGAGAAGAGGGAGGGGTGTTATGGGCGGGGGGTCGCCGGAAGCAGCAGAAAAGCCCCGGAAGGGACACCGCGGCAATCCCACGTGTGGCCCCCGCTCCAAACAGGCCATGCTGCCCGCAGCACTGGGGCTGCCGTCTGCCTCGTCGGGGGGCAGTCACACCACCCTAGGGCCTGCCCGTCCACTCAGCTGACGTGGCCACCGCTGCGCCCCTCCCCGTCCCACTGCAACAAGGGAAGGGCTGTGCCGGTTTGAAAGGGGGCCCCCAACCTGCTGGCTCAAGCTGCACCCACCCTAGCCTGCCTCAGGGCCACCAGCTCCTCTCTGGTACGCGCCTGGCTGGGATGTGGGAGAATGGAGCAGCCCCCCACCACAGGCATTGCGTTCTGCTTGCCCAGGGTCCAGCAGAGAATGGGTTTTGGGGTGTCAAGAGACACCCCCAGGCACCGCACAGAGCAGCAGGGCAGGCAAGAGCCTTCGGGAGGGAGCTGGCCTCATCCAGCTGCAGGGGCGATCTTGGCTGCACCCCCAAGCAGGCCCGGCGTGGTCCTCCAGCCCACCGTCCCAGCAGCAGGATGAGTGGCCAGGTGAGCCCCGAGGACACAGCTGGCCCAGACTGTGGCCTCTCGGGGAGCAGAACGCCTGGTCGGGCAATGAGGGCAGCCACGCAGCTTGCTGCAGCAAGGGGCCGGGGCCAGGCGCTGAGGAAGCAGCCCCTTGCTTCCGGCAAGGGCAAGCGGGGTACGCGCTCAGCTGGCACTGCCAGGCCAGGTGGCGGCAGTGGCCAAAGGCCTGCTTGGATGCGGCAGCTGCTGCATGCCTCTTGCTGCTCCATGCCAATCTTGAGGGCCGGAAGAGCGCAAGTGGGGGCAGCGGCGCCACCTCACCGAGCACTCCTTGGCAGCCAGGCCAAGGTGCTCCCAGCCAGGCAGCCAAAGACTGGTGAGTGTAATGCACCCATCCGCAGGTGGGGAGGAGGGACTGGGGCCCTTCATGTGCCTGCCGGGCCCAGGGCAGGAAGCTGTGTGTGGGCTGGCCAGGCGGGCTCAGCTGAAGCCTGTGGGAGCAGCTGACCTGCAGCCCCGGGCACCAGCTGCCGCACCCGAAGGCCCTTAGCCCGCCTTCAAGAAGCAGCAGCCGCCCAGCCGTCATGCTGCCTGGGTGAGTGTGGGGAACGGCCCGCGTCGAATAGGGGCTCCTTTACACCTCCGGTCGCCCACGGAGCATCCTGAGCCCCACACCTGCAGGTACCCCCGCCTCTCTGCTCCTCTTCTCCCCTCCCATGGGACTCAAAAAGCCAGAGCCCCAGTGCCTTCACCTTCCTCCCGGAGAGGCTGCCGAGACCGAGCTGGGCATGCCCCCCGCACGGTGAGGCCCAGTGGTCCCAGAGCACCACTCCACCACCCTGACTTTCAAGACCTCGCTGCCCACCAGCTCCACAGCTGCCTCTGCCAGCCCAGCCCCGAGTCTGAGGAAACGCCTGCAGGCCCTCCAGCCCAGCCTCCTGGGGGGGAGCTCCTCCCCGGCCTCTACCCAACACCCCTGCCCAGAAACAGCAGCTGCCACTCAGAGCTCAGTGACAGGAAGAGGAAAGCAGAGCAGAGAGGAGGGGAGGGGAGGGGGCACGGGGGCCGCACTGTGATGCAGTGGCTGCCCCAGGGGCGGCCCTGCCGGGCCCAGGGAGGAGATGGCCCCCAGCTGGCGGTACAGACCTCTTCCTCCTCAATGCGGGCAGGCTCAATCAGCAGATTATTGGCTTGATCAAACGACACCCCCTGTTAGGACAGGAACCAGCAGAGACGCATGCGGGTTAGTGGAGGAGGACCGAAACCACCACCAGGGACAGCAGGATGGGGGGTGGGCAGGCCAGCCCTGCCCCAGCACCAGAGCCCCACACCAAGCGGGGAGAGAGAGAGAAGGGCAGGCAGGGCGTGCGCCTCTGGGCAGGGGCAGGGGCAGGGGCAGAGCAACTCCTCCTTCCTGGCTCCCACGGCCGGCAGAGACAGTGCCGGCAGCAGTGGCGGGGCTCGGCCGCCTCAGGCGAGCCGTGCTCCCCGCCAGGCTTCGTGTCCTCAGTCTCAGCAGGGGCCTGGTCGAAAGCTGTGGAGAGCGGAAGCAGAAGCACCCTCTCCTGCCCCACCTGGCACAGGGCAAGGGATCCCTCGGTGAGCACGTTCACATGATGCTGGGCCCGGAGGGGGCTCTGCACTGCCGCCCCAGGGCAGCCAGCCCTGCCCAGGCCCCGTCCGCGTGGCACAGCTCGGCCTCCCCAGGCTTTGGCAGGAGCCCATGCTTTGCTTCTGCCGGGTCGGCGCCAACAGCACGACTGCTGTGACGACGGCCTTCCCACCACGTGCTCGCTCCTCAGAGGGGAGAGAGTGGCACGCCAGAGCACTGCACGGCCCCTGCGCCACTGCCCTCCTCTGGGAGCGGGGCCTCAGCAGGGAGGCAACAGGGCAGGAGGGCAGGGAGGCCTACCTCACCATGCGCGCAGGACATGCCCGCTTTCCCTGCCCTCCAATCCCCACCTGCTCCTGCATGGCCAAGCGAGAACAAGCCCAGGCAGGAGAGAGCGCGTGCCCGGGGCTGGCACTGCTCGGGGGCAGCGGCAGCACTGCGCCGGGTGGGGGCGGGCACTGCCCCTTGCTTAGCGGCAGGCCGGGCCGGGCCCCTACCTTGACAGAGGGCGGGCCACCCGGCAGCCCATTCCTGGCCTCCTCTTCAGCCCAGCCGGCCTGCTCTGCCAGCTCCTCCTCCTCTTCCTGCGCCACCGGCTCCGCTGCCTCGTTGACACCCTCCTCAGAGCTCAAGCCCTGCAGCAGGGCCACCACGGCCTCTGGTCGGGGCAGCTGGGCGATCCTGAAGTGCTTCTTGTAGTGGGGAGTATCCTTCCGGATCAGCCGCTGCTTTCCCACTGGGAACAGGCCCTCTTCCTCCTCGTCATCCTCGCCGCGGACCAGCGTGTCTTCGGCAAAGTGCACCGTCGGCTGCAAGGCAAAGCCCCGCCCAGTGCGGGAACGCTCAGGCCATGAGATCTTGCTGCAGGGCCTCCCTCCGCTCACTCTCAGGCTCTGCCTGCACACGGAAGCCCTCGGAAGGAGACTGCTGGGTCCCCGCCCACCGGGGAGGCCTGTCTCGCCTTCTCTGCAGGACTGGACGAGAGTGCGGGAGGCCTCCGGGGGCCACTCTGAGCCTCCCTCTCCTCCCAAAGCGGGCATCTACCAGGACATCCTTCCTCCAACTGCAGAACATGCTGCTCCCAGGAAAGCTCAGCTGGCCTAAAGGGCCAGCAGAGTCCAGCCCCCGGCAGGCCGGGAGGCAGAGCGAGCCCCCACTTCGGCTCGGCCTTGCTTGCTCCGGCTGCCACGGCAGCTGCCACAGGAAGAGCAGGACAGCAGCCCCCCCTCAGTGCCAACCGGCAGGTGTTGGCAGAGGGGGCAGGTTCCACACAGCCAAGTCCGTGAATAAGCCCAGGCAAGGCAGTGCCAGCGCATCCTGCAGTCCGCCCTCATTTGTTAAAAAACGTGGGCGCAGCCCCACGCAAACACAATCACTCCTGCCACACCAGCGCCAGCCCTGCCCGGCGAGCGGCGGCATACCACTGGGGCTGGGGCGGTTCCATTGGGACCTGTGCACGGCCTGCCGCTGCTCAGCTCCCCAGCGCCCCTCATCAGGGGCCACGCGGGGGTGAGAGCCTGGAAGCCAAGTCCCTAACTTCCGGCAGCCAAGCACCGCACCCCTCGAGGCAGCCTTTTCTGCAGTGCCGCCTGTGCTGCCTTAGGCTTGTTTGGTGCTGGCGAACGCTGGGGCGCTTTCTGAGCCAGTGCAAAAGGGCGGCACGCCACTGGAGCCCGAAGGGCACTCTGCCGCTGGCACAGAGCAAGGCGTGACCACGCAGAGCAGCCTTTCCCACTCGGAAAAGCTGTTCCACTGGGAACTGGGGGCAGCACGGGCCACTGGCTGGAGGGCCGCAGCAAGACTGCGCCCGGAGGAGAGCGCCCCGAGTGCACGCTTGCTTCTCGGCCGAGGCTGGAAGCCTCCGAACCCAGAGGGGAGTGCTTCACGGAGGAGCACCTGGGGGGCATAATGAAAGCCCGGAGAGGGAGAGCGCGCCGGTGGGGTACACACTCTTCAGGCAGGACGGGGAGGGCACGGGGGAGGCTGCAAATGCTCAAGAGCATGACAGGATCAGACAGGCCGAAAACCTCAACCATTAGGAGCACATAACTAAAATGTCCAGGCCAGTCTTGACGCGAGGAATCAAACGAGGGAAGCACCCAAAGGAGAACGTGGTGCAGCAAGAGCGGGTGACATCCAGGCAGGCGGGACGAGTGCACACTCTCACGCTGAGGAGCAGCTGACGTTCTCTGGGGCACCCTGCCCCTGGAGGGAACGTAACCAAAGAAGGGAAGCCCCCCGGATCAGACCAAGGGGGCCCGCCTAGTGCCCCCCGCGATTGCTTCTGAGCCACAGAGGCTGATGGGAAGCCTGCCGCCACTGCAGGGGAAAACGGGGGAGTGTGGGAGCCGCACGTGCCGAGAAACCACCCAGCAGTGCAACTGGGGCAAGGTGCCAGGCCACGCCGTGGCCACGTGTCATGCTTGGTGTCGTGTGAACACAGCCCGCTTCAGTTGTTGCAGTGCTCCTCACTGTGTAGCTGCTCCAACCCCTCGATCAATTTTGTTGCCCTTCTCTGCATTAGCAGATGCATCACTTCCAAAGCACATGAAGTGCTAGTTCCAGCATCCTGAGCCTTAGTCAGGCCTCACCTGGAGTCCTGTGTCCAGTTCGGGGCACCTGAGTTTAAAAAGGATGCAGAAAAGCCAGAACAGGTACAGAGGAGGGTCACAGGATGATTCGGGGACTGGAGGCCAAGCCCCGTGAGGAAAGACTGGGAGAACCGGGCACGTTCGGCCTCAAGAGAGGAGACTGAGCAGTGATGCTTTTGTGCTCCAGAAGGACCTCGGAGGCTGTGACCAGGAGGAGACCAAGATGTCTTCCCATTTAGTCCAGAGTGCAGGACATGGAGTAACGGGCTTGAGTTAAGAAGAAAATGAACAGCCGAGAGAATCTCCTCACTGTCAGAGCAGGATGACAGTGGAACCGAAGACCCGCAGAAGCGGTGGGCTCTCCCGCACTGGAGACATTCAATAAGCTTCCGGACAGCCCTCCGAAGGGGATGGTGTGGCTGGGGCTGAACCAGGTGGCCTTCTGGACCCTTCCCACTCTAGCACCTATGATTCTAACATGTTTTCCGAAAAGGCAAGTCTGGTCTCACTAATGCTTTATAGATGTTTGAGTGGGACTCAGCATGCAGATGGGCAGCCATGACACGAGAGGTAGTGTGTGCTTGGCCTTTCGGCACGAGAGCTTCTGACAGAACTCTTTGCAAAAGGTTCCTGCGCAAACTTGGCAATCACGGAGGAAGACGAGAGGTCCTCTTGGGGTCGGGTGGCTGCTTACCGAACAAGGACGAGAGCAGTAGTAAAGCGGCAGCTACCCCACAGTAGGGGTGGGAACAGAGGAGAGCAGCGGGTCCACCAAGGGCCCTAAACTTAGACGGACTGACGGGCACCGAGCTGGCAGTGAATGGCCAGGACGGGAATCCTGGGAGGCAACGGAAACGTTCGTGCAGCACACAGAGACCGTGTTGAAGGCCAGCTCTGTGCTGGGGCCATTCAGAAAGGAGCCAAGACAAAAACGGCCAAGGATATCATGTCCCTATCAAACCTTGAAAGCACCTGCCTCAGTTGCCCTTTTCACCACCACACCCCCCCGCCTGCGCGCCCTTTCCACTTGTGTTGCTCTTCTCAAAACCTCTTCCCTGAGAGGCCTTTTAAGTGGAAGAAGAGGGCACCCAATTCGAGTCAAAAAGGATATCGTCGAGATGGAAAAATGCAGAATGCATTAAGCAAAATTAACATTAGAAAAATAGTGAATAGGAGAGAAGATGGGAGAACTGGATAAAATTTTGCATGCTGTGGAGAAAGCTTGTCAGAAGTCTTTTTCCATCTTGTGTAATCCTAGAACTCTGGATCATCCCATGGTGCTGACTGGGAGAGTGATCCGGGATGACCAACAGAAAAGCCAGCTGCTGTGCTATCAGAGGTAGCGGGCCTCAGTACTCCTGCTGCCGGGGAACATGGGTGGGATGGTGCTGCTGCACTCGTGCACTGCTTGCCCTGTGGGCAACTGGCGGGCTGCTGTGGGAGCACAAGGGCCCTGGCCTCGCCCAGCCTCAGGGCTCTCTGGATGCCCCACGAGGTGCAGCTGCAGGGGCCACGGGCGCACCACCTTCAGACAAGGCCAGGCAAGCCACAGAACTGGCCGCAGTAAGAACTGAGCGAGGGTCTGAGCAGAGGCAGAAGCCACACGGCTGGTGTGCAGTGTCCAGAGAGAGGAGTGCTAGCCACTCTCTTGGGTGTCTCAGGCCCCCTGGCAGAAGATCCTGAGCTTTAAAGTCTGGCTTCAATGCCTGAAAGGGGATGGGGTGAGCTCGTGGAGGGCAGCTCGCTCATCCACGGCCCCTGGCTGTGGTGGCTGCAGGAGCCTCCAGCCGAGGGGCCATCTGCTCCTGCCGGCCAGCTGCTGCAGGGAGGAGCCACAGGGCAAGCGAGGGATTATCCTAGCCGGGTCTCCCATTGGCCCCTTTGCGGCAGCGGGCTCTTCTAATGCTCCCCTGAGCAAGAGCATCTCCTTAGGGACCCCCGCCCAGCAGTCTCAGCCTCCTCAAGAGGGCTCAACCTCACGTGGCCCTTTGCCAGCAGCCTCCCTCCTCAGCTACCTTCCCTTTGCAGGAGCTCCTCCCAACCGTCTCTACCCAGACACCCGGCTCAACCTTGGGGCCTCTGCTCATCCGGATGCCAATCCCTCAGGAAGCTCCAAGAGTGGCAACTTGGGGGAGGGCCTTTTCCGTGGTGGCCCCGCACCTTTGGAATAACCTGTCCGCTGCCACCTGCCTGGCTCCGAATTTGCCATCTCTTTGGTGCCAGTCGAGGCAGCCCTCTTTGTAGAGACCTTTAAAGACCTCCCTGGTCATTCAGGGGCCAGACACAGTTAGACAGGTGCCTTTCTTTAAGTCTTGGCTGGGTCTTCTTTTAATATTTTCCGTGCTATTTTAAATCATTTTTAATCCTTGCTAATGCTTTTATCTATTTTATGTCTCCATACTTTGTTGTAAACTACCCAGAGAGCGTCTGTACTGCCAGGCAGCACAGAAACGAAATACATGAAGGGCGACCTGCCGCCTCACTTCCCACGGGCCAGACCAGGGCCAGCCAGCCGGCCACCTCCTGGACCCGCCCCCCGCTGGCTCTTGGCTGAACACACACCCGAGCAACCATCACGAGACCACCAGAAGAGAACACATGGCACCCAAATCCTCAGAACAGAGGCACTGTGAGGGGGGGGTCTGGGATGGCACAAGTGCAACCCAAATTCTTCAGTGGCAGCAATGGCCAATGGGTGCCCCATTCCGTGCTGAGCACTGTAGCTCTGGCCCCTGCCGGCAGCTCCTGCCCACATCCCCACCACACAGAAGCAATGGCGCTGCGAGCGCAGCTCCCCCGCCAGGCTCCCTGCCGCAGCACCTACATGGCTCTGCGACGACCCCAGCCCAGGAGGCGCCCCTGGCATGGGGTTCCCCCATCTCAAGCTCGGCCAAAGCGGGGGGCACAGCTGGCCCTGCTCCAGGCAAAGGGGCGACTCTTCCCTGCGGTGGCCACCCAAACCAGCACCGTGATGTGGGGCAGGGAGGGAAGGGAGGGTGCCGCCTTCACCAAAAAAGCAGCTCTCCTTCCCCAGCTGGGGCCACGAGGCTCGACCCAGACACAGCTGCCGCCACAGAGCCCAGGGCCCGGAGAGGCCCGTTCCCAGCGCTCCCCCACCACGCCTACCTCACTGTACCCCAGCTCCAGCTCATCCTCCTGGCCTGCCGTGCCGTCTTCTGCTGCAGCAGCCTCCTGCTGCGCCTGCTCCACCTCCTCCGCCCTCATGCCTTCCTCCGGACTGGCCCTGGCTGCCTCGCCAGGCCTCGGTGCCTCGGGCACTTGCCCCGCCGTGGCCACTGCAGCCTCCTCCTCCTGGCCACTGGCAGAGACGGTGCTGCTGGAGATATGCGAGTCCTCGCTGCGGTTGGACGTGGCACTCAGCCTCTTCTCCTGCACAGGACAGGACACAGACATGCCACGCATGCTCACACAAGCGCACTGGCACTCGAGCCCCTCAAGCCAAACCGTGGGATGTGGCTCAGGCCCCAGCAGTCGTACGATGCCTGCAAAGCGGGGGGAGGCCTCTCTGCCCAGGTGGGCGGCGCCCCCGGTGGGCCAGACAGCCAGGGAATGTTTCGGGGAGCTTCCAGGCCACTGATGTCCTCTCCCCAGGCAAGTCGTCTCACCACACGAGGCGAATCCAGGAGGCAGCAGCCCTCTGGCCACAGTGTGGCGATTGGCAGGTGCCTGGAGGCATTGTTGCCGGGAGCCGGGAGGCCCCCACCTGCACCTCTGCTCGCTGGACAGTGGCGCAGCGACTGACCCAAGGCACGAAGGACCCTGCAGAGCAGGACCAGCGACCGCTCGTCCTCGGCCCATGGCTGGCTGAGCCAGGCCCCGCTCACCTCGGGGGGCAGCGAGTCCGGCTCCACACTCAACCTGGTAGCAGACGCCTCACTGCGCCGTCCTTCGATGACCTTCTTCATGGACTTCAACTCACTCGGGTGGGGAGTTGCCCTGCGGCGCAGACCCTGCAAGAAACGAGGCAGTGGGGAGGCACCCTTTGCCACCGCGCCACAGCCCAATGCTGTTCGGCGGGAGGAGCAGGGCAGCAGGTGCCACGAAAGCGTCAGCGCTGCCGAAGCCTCCTACAAGTGGCTCCCCCTGGAGCAGGCCGCGGAGGGGCGCCAGGGAAGAGACCTGCCTGCAGCCCCTTCCCTCCCAGGGCTCTCGGTGGGGACAGCGCGCTCCCCTCCTCTGCTGCTCCCAACTGCCAGAGCAGGCCGGCCAGCCTGGAGAGGAGGGGTGGGGGGCCCAAGGCCCCCACGATCGTGCAGCACCTCCCCCTCTCCCGGTCCATTACCCGCTTCTCGGGCTCCTCCTCATCGTCATCTGTCCGGGGCTCATCCACAAACTGGATCACACTGACCCGGTTGAGGTTGGTGTCTGTCCAGCTCTCGTCAACACTGTTGTGCAGAAGGTTCTCTGGCAAGACAGACAGACAGGCAGACAAGACAGAAGGTAGGGTGGGCTTCTGCCCCACAGGGGAAGCTTGCCATTCCTGAGCCCATCCTGCACCAGGCCTGGCCGGGGGGGGGGGGGGCTGCACGCCAGCAGCTGCCTTACCTAGGCTGGGGGAAGGCTGCTGGGGAAGGAGGTAGCAGGTGAGCACCTTCTCGCCAGTCTTCTCGTCGTCCTCCGTCTGGAACTTCAGCATGGGCTGCGACTGGTTCTCGGCCAGCCAGAGGGCCTTCAAGTTCAGACTGGTGAGGGCAAAGGGCAAGTGCTGCAGCCTGCATCAGAGAGCGGCAACAGACCGTCAGGCAAGGGCTGGCCCTCAGGCGCATTGCTCAGGAGGCGGGAAGGGCGAGGCGGCCTCCTCAGAGGTAAGGGCAGATGTGCCATGGGCCTTGCCCTCCTGCCGGGGGAACGTGTGGACACAGCAGGCCAAGCCAGAGGCCGCAGTGCAGACCAGCCGAGGATTCCTGGGCAATGTTATTTCCTTCAGTCATTCATTTCATAATGTCCTGAACTGCACTTCATCCAGAAACGGATTCCAGCACAGGACATGCAAAAGGAGAGCGGCATGGCCAGAGGCTGATATATGTGGCCTGCATGTCACAGAGTGACAGGGGACTGAAGCAGGGGAACTTGGGAGGAAGAACTACACCCCAATTGAGCAGATGGAAATGTATCACTGGCAGAAAACAGCATGAATTGGAACCACTCCTGATGAACATGAAAGTACAAAAATGGGACTGCAGCTGAAAATCAAGCAAACACAAGTCATGACTGCAGCAGAATTGCTAACTGGACAGTTAACAAGGAAGAAATTGAAATTTGAAAGGTTCTGTGTACCTTAGCTAAACCATCAATTCAAAGCAAGAATGCAGCCAAGAAATTCAAAGGGCAACAATGGAAGAATCTAGAAAGATCCTCAAGTGTAAAGACATTTTACTGGAGACGGAGGTCAAAAACATCCACCCTATTGTATTCCTGATCACTGTGTTTGGGTGTGAAAACTGGACAGTGAAGAAAGCTGACAAGAAAGTGGACACTGTTGAAAGAAGGTGCTGAAGGACAGCTTTGTGAATGCACTGGGCCAACAGAGGGGTGAACAAGTGGGCCCTTGACTTAAAGCCAGAACCTTCCCCAGAAGCAGAAATGAGAAAACTGAAGCAAGCTTTGGACACATGAGCAGGCAAGACTCACTGCAGAAGACAATCATGCTTGGCAGAACCAAAGACAGAAGAAGAGGAAGATTAGCTGTGGACTGAACTGATGCTATGGAGGGATTTACAAGACCTGAGGAGAGCCATCAAGGACAGGCTGTTTTGGACAGCATTCATTCATAGGGGCAGTAACAGCTTGGTCGCATATACCAGCCGCCACCACCATTCTCAGCTATTGTAACCTTTCCTCAGAGGAGACTCACGTCAACTCGGATCATTTCAGCTGCCCTTCTCTGCACTTTCTCCAAGTCTACAATGTCCTTTTTAGGTGAGGCAACAATGGCTGCACCACAGCCTTGTACAAGGGCGGTATGAGATCAGCAGCTTCCTTCTCCATTCCTCTCTGAATTACACCCAACAATTTGCATTTTTCATAGCACCGCACACTTTGTCAACATTTTCTGTGCGCTGCCCACCACAGCTGCAAGATCCCTTCTTGGTCAGGCACAAACAGCCTGGCATAAGGTGAGGTGCCGAGGAGAGGCACATCTTTTGCCCCCAACAAACTGATCTCAAATACGGATGGAAGAGCGAGCAAGTCCTCTTAAGGGTGGAGAGCAGGTGGTTTGGGAAGCTGCATGGTCCCGAGCAAGGCGAGGCCAATTTAAAGGCACTTTGGACCAAGCCTGGGTCCAAGCAGGGGGCAGCCAATGAAGGACAGAACTGTGGGGCGGCTCTGGGGGCAAAGCACTGCCATGGAGACAGCCAGCTGTGCTAATCGAACGTCGTGACTCTTTCAATATATGGCGCACCGAAAGGTCATGCCTAGATATAAGCAAGGCCCAGAGAACAAAACCCAGTTCTGGCCAGACAAGGGCCCGGGAGGGCAAGTGAGATTCACTTTCTTGCAACTAAGAGCCACAGAACCGCCAGAGGCTGCTGAGGCACCGTCAGTGGGCTCAGCTTTGGGGGACTGCATGGCAGGAGGACTTTTCCTGCAGAGCTGCATCACCTGTGAAGTATTTATCACTGATACACCATTCCACATCTACACAGACACCAGAGGAATAAAAGAGCACAGATGAAGTCTTAAAAGCAGAACACCAACAAAACATGTGGTTTAATTTGACAGCCCTCCAACTGATTCTTTCCAAGCAAAGCAAAAGCACAATGGCGTGTCCAGAGCTTGCTCTGAGACACACAATTGGGATATGGCTGGCACAGAAGCCCGCAGCCCCCCCGCCCAGGGCAGGAGGGCTTCTAGAGCGGAATGTGCTTATCCCGAACCGTACGGCCACTGCCAACCGAACATCCTTTACAGTGAATGCAAGGAATTAAGAGGGTAGGTCTTGAAAAGGAAGAGCACCCACAGAACTTCAGAGGCTGGAGGTCCAGCTGCTTCGCCACCCTGTGGCCGCAAGAATCCTCCGCTCAAGGTCAACAGCCAGGGCAGGGGCCCCTTTACAGTCTTCCCTCCACACCCAGGCTCACCGGTTGCCTGCTACATCCAGTACGTGCAATTCAGTAGTGTTGGCAAGCTCAGGGGGCAGGAACTCCAGACGATTGTCCCGAAGAGAGAGCACATTCAAGCTGCTGCAGCCCCCAATCTCAGCAGGAAGGGCCACCAAGCGATTCCGGTCCACATTAAGATTTGTCAGCTTTGTGAGTTTTCCCAGTGCCTTGGGAAGGGCCTGGGAAAAGATTGCAAGAGGGCACAGGCAGTTGGGGGGGGGGGCAGTAAGGGAGACATGCAGCCATGAACCCTGGCGAGCAGGCTGGAGGGGGGACCAAGGTCTGGCCCATGGCACAAGCACTCCTGGAAAGTGGTGCCCTCTCTGGTCACCCCCCGGCCAGGCAAGGGAGAGTGGGGCCAGCCAGCACACCTACCGGCAGCAGGTTCTCAGTGAGGATGAGCTCTGACAGATTGGTGCAGTCCCCAATTGCTTCCGTCACTTCCACTAACCGGTTCTGATCCACCTTCAGGATGGAGAGCTGCTTCAGCTGGCCTGAGCAAAGGGCAAGAAAGCCAATGACTACACTGTCTGTGTGTGGAGGGAAAGGGAGGCCCTCTCCACAGCCAAGGTGGTCAACTGATTTCAAGGTGACTTTAGAAAAGTGGCAGATGTAAATAATTTCAACCCCACGTTTCACACTGGAGAAATTGTATGAATTCTTAAACAATTCCACATACTGCCCTAGCAGATCCTTTTCTGATTTAAAAGAGTTGTTGCTGTTGCTGCTAGTCGCAAAGTTGTGTCCAACCCATCACAACCCCATGGACAACATTCCTGTCCTCCACCATCCCCCATGAGCAAGATCGCAGAGCTCATGCGGTTGAAATGGATAAGGACAGAAGCCCTGGAGGCCACACAGGTGGGCAGTCAGTGGTGGCCACAGGAGAGCATCTCCCGAAGGGGAGGGGGAGCAGGCAGTCCCACGTCCTCAGTGCCCTGGCAGCTCATGGCCTGCAGCCCAAGCCAAGAACATCCCAACAGAACGTGACAGCTTGCCCCAGGTGTCTGCGCTTGCCCTCAAAGACGCACTCCTTGCTTCGAAGAACCAGGCCTTCACTCAACGCATTGATGCTTTCAGGAGATTACAGGTATAACATGTTTTGCCATTAACCAGACTATTTTAAAACTAATAAAAACAATCAGTCTTTTGGATTAATGCAAGACTGGCTTTTTATTACGAATATTTTAATTTACTTATTCCTCAATCCAACCAATTCTATTCTGCTGCAAGTGCCTGCACCAAATGACCGTGAAGCGGCCCTTTTAGCAAAAGGAAATGCGATTTTGGAAGGGCCTCCCCAGTCGGACTCGCTGGGCGTTGAGAGAGGTCTTGCTGCCTCAGCTGCTCCAGCCCTTTCAGAGGGCAGCCCTATTCATGCTCAGAGGCAGAACAGCCCTACATTCTGGCTAGCTGAGGAAAGCTGACATTGTAGGACTTTTCTTTGTGTGAGCATGCATGGGACTGGGCCCCTGAACAACACGGCCTGCACCTCTCCGTCTTAACATCTGATCATTCAATTTTGGGGCACTGTCTGCATTCTGTTGCTGCCATACTGGATGCTACTTTTGACTGGTGGTTTTGCATGCTATCTTGTATATACCCTGTGCCATGGATCACAGGCTACCCAGAGAAATTTGATAAGGAAGCAGACGAAAGTCATGCGTGAAGAACACCAGCCCGCCACAGTGCAAGCGCACCCTCCACTCAAGAGCAGACTGACCCTCTGCAGATGCCCCATGAACCAGCTGCTCCCCACGAGGACAGCCACTCACCAACACCATCAGGAATGGATTCCAGCAGGTTCTGGGAAAGCAGCAGGTCTGTCAGGGCCACCAGCCCACTGATCTCGCCGGGCAGCTGCTCCAGCTTGTTCTCGGAGACGTCTAGGCAGACGAGGCGGCGCAAATTGCCCAGCTCCTGCATGGAAAATGGTACAGCCCAAGTGCTGAGTGGCTGCACTGGACAACCCGGCAGCGCCCCCCGCTTGGGGGCCGCCACCGGGATGCTCACCCTTGGCCATTCCTCTTCCCCTGCTGATTTTCCTCCAGCAACTCACTCGCCTTCTCAAGCAATGGCTTTCCACAGCCCTGGATCCCCTAGGCTGCTTTGCCAAAGGAACGTTCCCTCCCACTTCCTTTGGCACCATGTGTTGCAACAATGCATGCAGGTCGTTCTACCTTGCTAGCAAGGAGCCGAATCATTGGAATGCTGCACAAAATACATTCAATCTCTAGTTCATGCATCACTGTTTTTCTGTTTTCCTTTACATTGCAATACAAAAATCCCCACATTCAAATAATCTTTATTTTCAGGTATCTTTAAATATAGCCAAGGAGCATCATGCACTCCGTATTCTGTTAAAGCAAGACATGGCCAGGCTAGGCTGCTCCATGCAGTACTCACAGGGGGCAACGCTGAAAGCTGGTTCCTGTCCAGCCACAGCTCCCGCAGATTTGGCAAGGCACCTAGTGTATCTGGCTGTGAACGAGAAGGATCACACCATCACCCAGGATGGCCCCACCACTGGGTGCCCGCTTCAGCCTGCAAGGACCACAACACTGCCCTCAAGTTGGCTGCACCAACACACCCTCTCCAACTTAACACTGCGTGCTGAAAGGGAGTGGGACCACAAAGGACAGAGCCGGCAGAGTTAAGAGTTGGGGGAGAAGGGGGTGTTGCAGCCTACAGTAGGAAAAAGGCCCCAACCGTCCCTGGAAAACAGTGCACGGCGTGGTACAGGGTGCACCAGGCCTGCGGATTGGCCAGAGGAATTCAAAGCACATCAGCAAGGCCATCTGAACACACACACACAAACTCACCAGCACCTCCAGGTCGTTGCCACCAAGGTCCAACTGCTCCAGTTTGACCAGGAATGAGAGCGAACTACAAACCAGAGAAGGTCACTCAGAGGTGCCTGAGGCACAGGAACCCGAAAGAAGGAAGCCGCACAGTCTGACTGAATGCAGCCGTCCCCTTCCCAAGGAACCCACAACACTCCTAGGAGATCTGCAGGGTAAGGATGCCAAGCAGACAAAAGGACACCTTGACCCTCCCCTCAAAATGTGGAAGCACTTTCCAAGGGTGAGGTTTACAATCCCTCAGAGGTGAGGATACGCCCTGCAGACGAGCTGGAGGGCTTGTCTGCGAACACTCACGCTGGGAGAGACTTCAGCAGGTTTTCGCGGAGCTCCAAAGTCACCAGGTTGGCCAAGCTGCAAGAGAAGGAAGTTTAACTGCAGGCAGGAGGGAAAGTGGGAGACGGCCCACTGGAAGTACGGGTGAGGCATGGCCAATGTCCTCCCCTCGCCCCGCCCCCCTAGCCCAAGCCCGGCTGGCCCGAACTCACTTGCCAATGTCACTGGGCAGACTCTGCAAGGAGACGTCGTTCAAGGCCAGGTGGCCCAAGCTGCGCAGCTGGGTGAAGCCCTCGGGAAGCCTAATGCAGCACAAAGACACACTCGGTGGAGGGCAGAGGCTGCTGCCTCCCAGGCGTGCGGTGCCCCTTCCTGCCAGGCTGGGAGAGCCACCTGAGCCCCGCTAAGCCCAGCAAAGGCCAGTTGGAACGGTGGGCGCACTCAGCTGCTCCAAAGGAAGCAAGCCTTCAGGAACGGGATCTCTCTTGCTCCCGGCTGCTACCTCACTTAAGGGGTGCTTTGCTTCCTTTCCGTTCATTTCTGTAACGGCCAATCACTGAAGCTCTCTCGACAATTCACAATAATTCATTAAAATATGAACTATAAGATGATTACAAACAGCACAACAGTTTCAATACATGAAAATTAAAGCAGGATTAACATGCTTTAGGGAATCCACGGGGAAGGGAGGCTTCCGCAGGGCAGCAGGAAGGGCTCCAGAGTCTGCCAGATCTCCAAGCAGGTGACGTCATCGGTCCACTTCCCTATTCTGCTTTTTATCTGGGACTTTCCAGACATGCACAGCAGAGCCCTGTCTTCCCACATGGCTGGTACCTGGACAAAGGATTCCCGCTGAAGTCCGCAATCTCCAAGGACTTGCAGAATTTGATGCTCTCTGGAATCTCTGGAATGTCTGCAGCAGGGAAGGAGGGGGGCACAATGGGGGCTCCGTCGGCCAAGGTGCCAGTCACCAAGAGACTGCTTTTGGATTTTAACAAAGCCATGCCTGCCACAGCACCCCACCAGGCCGGGCTGACAAAGAGCTCCTCCTTGCAGAAGCATCCGATTTCGGGGTGCCCAAACGAAAGGCCAGGAACAACCCGGGAGACTGGGGTTCAGCTCCCTGCTCACCCAGAGCCACGGTGCTGGGAAGGCAGCCATGCCCTAACCTACCTCGCAGGGGCACTGTGAGGGGGAGGGCAGGCCGGGGCAGGGCCATCTTAACAGCATTATGGGCCCCGGGCAAAGCAGTGTACTGGGGCCCCTATGACAACTACAACTACTGTTAATTTTGGAAGTTTTCCAATTTTCCAAGGGTTAACACACACAGATTAGTATAGGGCCCACGGGCAAGTGCCCATCAGGCCCATGCATTAAGACGGCCCTGCTGGGGCCTGCATAGCTTTGTCCCAGGCCCTGCGCTCCTCCTTCCGGAGGGGAAGAGCAAGCCACCCAGTTGCCCAGAGAAGTTGTGGTCTCTTCCAGACCAGGCACATGCAAAAAAAAAGCGGGCAGCCCTCTGAGTGGGATGGTGCCAACTGGTGACCTGCAACAGCAGGGGTTGGACCCAATGGCCTTCATGGCCCCTTCCAATTCTGCTACTCTACGATTCTGTGAGAAGCACCAGCTTCACATTCTGGGTCCGAGGCGACCTCCCGGAAGGAGAGCCGCCACCGCCACCCACAGCAGACCAGCCCTGGCCGGGGGCAAAAGAGGCCAGACAGCATCCAAGGTGGCTTACACCACAGAGCAGGTGGGCTAGTACCCACACCCAGCAGAATCAGCAGCCCAGGGAGTGGTGTGTTTGCCACTGCGGGAGGCCTGTGAGCAACAGCTGGGCAGCCATCAGTCTCAGGTGCCGTGAACTGGATCCTGGCGCAGAGCAGAGGGCTGCAATGATGGCCTCGTGGGTGCCCCAGCCTGGGGCTTGCCCACGGGCCCTGCTTGCCGGCCAGTTCCCGCTTCTGCCCAGGCCCCTCTCAGGAGACAGGAAGCTTTCAGCTCCATGCACAGATGGGGCAGGTGCGGGGTGAGGTGTCGATGTCCCCACCCCACCCCGTCGTTCACCTACCATTGCGGGAGATGTCCAGCTCCACGAGCTGCATGAAGTTGGCCACTTCAGGTGGGAGGCGCTGGATCTCATTGTCGCTCAAGCCCAGCTTGCGCAGGTTCAGCAGTCGGAAGAAAGGCTGGGGGGAGAGGAGAAAAGGCAGCCCTCCATTCAGATGCGCTCCTCCAGAAAGCGCCTACCCTGCCCCCGTCAGCCCCACCCTTTGAGTTTGGGCAGGAGCCCCGCCTCCAGCTCCAATCAAGACGCAACGGCGACGGCACAGGTGCGGCCCCTCCGTGAACAGCAGGCGTGGCCCGACCATGGGAGCAAAACGTGGAGGGGCTGGCATCCCCTCCAGCCACCATGAGGAGGAGGTCTCAGGAAGGAGGCGGTGGCGGCAGCGAGGGAAATGCCCGCGCGTGGAAACCGAGAGGGACCCGGCATCACCCTGCCAACCTGAAACAAGGCACGCTACCACGGCGCCAGCCCTGGCTATGCCAGTGGCTGCCAATGCCTTGCGAAGTCACGGTCAAGGAGGGGGCTCGCTGGGCAACCACTTAGCGATTTTATTGCAACCAGCAACGTTTAAATATCACAAATAAAATAAACCACGGGAACCCACCCCCCGCCACCTCCCTGCTCTTCAGGAAATCCAGGCCCTCAGGATAGCGTGCTCCAACATTTCCATCCGAGCAGCAACAGCTCCTGGCCTCGAGCTTCACTGACTAAACCCAGCAAGTATCTCTGACAATTTGAAGATTAGCACTTTTCTTCTGGGAGAAGCTTTCGCGGACCCTGAAAGCTCTGAGGAATCGGTTAGTGTGCTTTTTTTTTTCTTCTTCCCAGTTCCCGAGTCTCTTGGCCACATTTGCTGCCCAGGCTTGCATGGCGACCCCTCTGCCCTCACCACTTCCTGGGGTGCTCGGTCGCCCCAGTACGCAGTTAGGGGACTGCACAGGAGCCACAGTGGGTCAGGTGCAAGTCAGGCCCCCGCCGAGCCTCCAAGTGCAGGGGCTGCCCCTCCTGATGTCCACAAGTCCCCCGGACGGTGCCGGGAGCGCATGGCGCCTGCTGGGCTCTCATGGGTGCATCGGGATGTCTCGCTGGAGTCCCTCTGGGGAAGAGCCATGCTGGCACATGGCCCTCTCAGCCGCTACTGCATGGAGCCCCAGGAGTGGCACTGGACACAAAAGCAGGCTTGAGTGATGACCTGGACGCAAGAGGAGTGCGGTAGCCACACACGCCAACGGGCACCCCCAGCACACGGCCTGCACTTCTTTCTCAGCACAGCTGTCTCAGCACTGCTTATGCATGGGCAGCCCCCGCCCAGGGACTGCTCAGGCACTGCACACACTTTCCCACTTCCGCTGTCCTGGCATACCCCACAGCCTCCATGTGCCGCCTGGTGGTTTACATGCTGGACAGGGGACCCAGGAGGTCGCGTCTCGCTTGCGCTCAGCCATGAATCCCACATGGTGACTGTGCCTGTCGCTCCCGCTCAGCCACACTTTCCTCACGAGGTCAAATGGCAAGCAGAGGAACTACATGAGCCGCCTTGCCTTCCGCACAAAAAGAAAAAAGTGGGGCATAAAAGCAACAGGAGGACAAGGACAAGATACTTGTCCTTGGGCATTTCACAAAATAATAAAATAATAACATACACACACAAATATTAAATCAAAAACAAATTAAAACAGTAACACCTACAGCAGAAGACAACACTGGAAGGATCTAAAACAGGTTGGAACCGAAAGCTAAGCCCCTCCCGTGGTTCTGCATGTACGAGAGGGATCTTCGTGGCACCTGCAAAGCAAAGGCCACTCCAGGAAGGCAGCAGCATCCTCCAAGACCAACTCCTCAGGAACAGCTGCAATCTTCACAAAACCGCCGGCACACATCCACATGCCCAGAGGAGGTGATCTCGAAGAATATTCTGAGTAAAGGTATCAAAGGTTGCTGTGCAGATTCAGGAGATTCTGAAGTGCTTCCTCTTCACAGAGTCACGCCATCAAGCGGATGTCCGGTTAGGACGAGAGGAAAAGAGCGCAAGCCACACTCTGCCTTGGATCCACCTGACCAGCAAGGGGGACCCGGCCCTGGAGCTCAAAGATGCCAACAAAGTGCCCAGCACAGAACCCTGCCATGAGATGGCCAGCCCAGGCCCCAGATCCAGCCCTAGTGCGGGACACGTGTCAAGTAGAGCTCTGTTCCTTAAGCTTGGAAGGACTGGCCCCTGAACCTGGGCTGACGCAGCAGACAGCCAACCAGAAGGAAGAGGCACGCTGCAAGAATGCCAACCGCTTGCTAGTGTCAGGATGTGGCCCTGTGAGCATTGGCAGAGCTAGGTGCTCCTCTGTGGGCAAGCAGCTAGGGAGCAAGCACACGCTGCAGCTGAAGATCCTGGACGCTCACAGAAAAACACTCTTGCACCACCCGTTTGCCACAGCAACGCAAGCGTCCCCAGGACTCTCTGTGCTTTGACCCCTAGTATCTCCACGCCTTCCTCTGAGCAGACCCGGCCTTGCCCGAGCTGCTCCTACCCTTGGTGCAATGACACACTTGGGAAACCAACCTTGGAATTGTGCTCTGACTCTCCCTCCTCACGAAATCTGACTGCTCTTCTCCATCTTTTCACCCTGGGACTGTTGACTTGCCCCTCGCCTCCGGCCCCTTGGCAAAGCTTGAGCTTATACCCTATACCTGGCATTCTGCCCATTCCTGCTGCCGCCCATAGCCCAACCCTCACACCAAGCCAGGATCCTTCACATCCAAAATCTCAGAACAGAAAAAATGGAACTGGCAGTACCTGTAGGTTTCACTGTCCAGGTGGAGGTGGGTGGCTTGGCTGCTACTGCCATGGCTGCTTCAAGAAATGTATCAGCCAAGTTTCTATATTGCTGGAAATGATCAGACCACAAAATAACCAGTTCCAAACGACTCTGCTAAGTGGGTGAAAGACCCACAATTCAATTTCCGTGCCATAATTGGCTACCAAAGCCACATGTAATTTAAAATTCACCACAGAAGGAAATAAAACACTAACAGATTTAAATCTGAAACCAAGTGCATAGCCAGATTTCAGGGCTGCCCACATCAGCCACAAAAGCCAGTCAGACAGTCCCTAAGGGGAAGCCCCACCAAGGCGGCACCCAAAGCCAAAGCACCATCTGCCCCGCTTCTGACAAACCTACCACAGAACCACGTTGGCAACCCCGTGGGAGCCCAGCAGGAGGAGCTCCCTCACCCACCAGGTCACAAAGTACCAAGATGTGAAAGTTCAGAGTGTCCTGAGTGCTGGTGTGATCCTGCCCCTTGAACCAGTGCCTTAAGTCAATGCCCAGAGCCGCTACACCGTGGAGTAGTGGATGCTCTTCAGTGGCAGCCCCACTCACAGCACCTTGAAGTAGCCAAATCGAGGCGATCAAGGTGCATAAGCCTATCATCACAGCAAAGTTCTTCCCGCTCGCCCAGAAAAGGGCATTGCAGAGGCTGCTACACCAAAAGGAGGGTGCTCTCGGCTGTGAAAGTCAAGCCAACAAATAGCGGAGTGGAAGCAAAAGGTAGCCCAGGCTGTACTGGGAAGGGAGAAGCATGAGTCCAGCACATGCTTCTAGGTAAGCTGGCCTATCCATCAGCAGCTTCTTAATTTTACCTGGGGTCGGCGGCATCCCGCTGACTCGCACCCTGCCAGCATCCATGCTGACCACCCAAGCGGAGAGCCTGGCTTCCCGGGGCACAGGAGGCAAGCAGGCCGGTGCCGCAGCTCTCACAGGGCAGCTCGCACTGGGCAGAGCAGCAGTTCTGTGGCATCGCTTTCTGGAACTGCCTGACGGGTCTGCCTGCAGCTACTGCGAAGCAAACCCCTCCCTCCAAAGCAGGCTAAGCGGCCCAGAGAAACTTGCGCACTGCTCTCTCGTTGTTTCCATACTTGCTGTAGAGAAAGTGAAGGTCCTCTTCTCTTGTAATACTAAAACCAATAATGTCAGCCAGGTAGGGAATGGATGAGAGGAGACTCAGGACAGATAAAAGGGAGGGCTTCTTCGCCGGCTGCCACAAGGAGGGGGGTGGATCTCTTCTCCATCATCCCAGAGTGCAGAACATGAAGCAACGGGCTCGAGCCACAGGAAGCCAGCTTGGGCTGAGCACCAGGAAGAACTTCCTGAGCGTGAAGTGCAGCTGACAATGACACCAGTGGCCTGGGGAGGCTGTGGCGCTCCCACACTGGAGGCGCTCAAGGTGCAGCTGGAGAGCCCTCCGAGAGGGACGGTCCCGCTTGCACTGAGCAGGGGGCTGAACTCGAAGGCCTTCTCAGCTCCCCCCAGTGCTAGAATTCTATGGGTCTACAGATCGCTAAGAAAATGCAAAGCAAGGTGTGCAGAGTCAGCCTACCCACAAATGAAAATTGGAAGGCAGGACTGAGGTTGCCCAAGTCCTAGGCAAGCAGCCAGTTTCAGTGATGAGCCCAGGATGCTGCTGGGGGGGCAAAGGGGGGGCTCCTTGACGAAGGCTTCGGTGTGGGAAGAGACGTGAGGAGACCATGACCTTTTCCCGGCTTCCGTTCAGGGCCAAATCAGTTTCTCTCTCATCCTGCTGACAGAGGCCTTGCATGGCATTTCCGCGCCATGTTTGTGCCATGCACTCCCGCAGGGCACCACTCAGTTCAGGTGTGAGGGGGTCTCCAGAGAGCAGTGGTGGCTGTGTCCCTGCCTGCTCCCTTCTGCTGGGCCCCAAGGGCAGCCGGCATCTCCCCCACTTTGCTTCCCTTCCTGCACTCCTGCTTGCGCCAGGCGAAGGCCAACGCCAGGGAGCTGGAGGGAAGCCTCCCTCCTTGCGCCAGAAGAAGCAAGGCCTCCCCCATGCTCCAAACCAATTTCGACAGCTAGTGACAGCAAGTCTCATCTGCCTGGTCCCCTACAATTTTCCAGGAAATTCTCCAGAGCTTTATTTGCCCATGGAAAATGTTCCATTTTCTATGTTCATTAGTAAAAAAATGAAGGAACATATAACAATTGCAAAAGCAGTATTAAACAAGCTTGGCAGTTCTAAAGTTGTTATTAATGTTAGTAATTTAAGTATGTGAGAGGCGACACATCTCTCTCTCTGAAATAGACATGTCTCTGTGCAAAATGGAACTGATAAGTGGTATCAGTGAAGCTCAAGGTTTCTAACAGCCTCAGTGCAAAAGAGGTGCGCTCTGTTGAAATGGAGGATGACTGTCAGAATACCGTGCACAGTGATTTAGGTTTTCAACTATAATTTAGTGTCAACCGTTTTCAGTATCCTTGTCCTTTTCCTGAAATTTAAACAAAGTAAAGGAGGGGTGTGCTTGCTGGTTGTGTTTTATGTGACATCAAGTCGTCTCCACCTTCCAGGGCCCCTGCGAATGAATGCAGAATATGGAGAAACAGAATGGTAAAGCATCAAGACAAGGGCATATTCTATCTCCCCATCGGTTCAATCCACACACAGGACATACAATGAAGCAAGATTAAGATCAGAGGACGGAGTGAAAATTGGCAGGTCAGTAATTAGAGATACATGCAGATGACGCCATATTACTGATAAGAAGCAACAATGAACTGAGATGTCTCCTCAGAGATAATTTGATGGCACATGATGAAAAAGAGAGCCAGTGTGATGCAGTGGTTGAAAGTGTGGGACTGGGACTCGGAGATCTAGGTCCTAGCCCCTGCTCCACCATGGCGATCACTGGGAAATTTTGGGCCAGTCACAGACTCAGCCCAACTTACCCCACAAGGTTGTTGTTGTGAGGATAATTGGAGAGAGGAGAATTATGTAAGTTGCCTTGAAACATTGTGGAATATAAATATACCGAATAACATGAGTAACATGAACGGATGCCCTCCAACATGTCCTCTCCTTGATGGCTCTGCTAAACCCTGCAAACTCAAGGCTGCAGTTTCCATTATGGAATCGATGCACTACGCAGCTAGTCTTTTGCCTTCAACTTTTCCTGAGGCGACTGTCTTCTCCGGTGGGTCTTGCCTTCTCATTACCTGCCCAAAGTACAACAGCCTCTTTTGTCATTTTTGCTTCTAGGGGAAGCTCTGGCTTGATTTGGTCTAGGACTGACTGATTCTGTCTGTCTGTCCATCGAGGGTATTTGCAAACCTCTCTTCCAGCACCATGTTCCAAACACACCCATTTTCATCCTATCCACTCTTTTCACTGTCCACCTTTTACACCCACAGATAGTGATCAGGCATATAACACCACGAATTTTCTAGGCCTCAATTTCCAGTGAAACATCCTTGCACCTAAGGATCCTTTATCATTCCTTTACTGCTGCCCTTTCAAGTCTCAGTCTTCTTCAAATTTCTTGGCTGCAGCCTCCATCTGAATGGAAGACTGAGCCAAGGTATGCAGAATCTTTCACAATTTCAATCCTTCATTGTTGACAATCAAGTCCTGCAACACTTCTGTAGTTATGATTTTTGTTCTCTTAACCTTAAACTGCAATCCTCCTGCATATTAGAACATAGAAACTGAGCAAGTCAGAAGGGGTCTCCTGGGCCATCTAGACTGACCCCCGGTTCCAGGCATGTCATGAGTCCCCTCCCTCCTTCTTAAGCGGTCCCACTGCCCATCTCCCCTTCCTCTTGCTATTTACATGTTGAAAGAAGCCCCTTTTGTTGCTCCTGATATCCTTTGTATGTTCTTTTATTTTCATCAGCAGTCATTTCAATTAATTGCGACCTTCTGCCAGTAATATGCTATTGTCACAATTTTCAATCCTGTTGCCTCCAAACCTAATCCAGCTTTCCTTATGCTATATTCTGCATATGGATTGAAAAGATCACAGAGAAATTCAAAACTGGATTAGGAATGTTGAAATACCAACAGGAGAACATACTATCCGAGCAGGAGTAAATAAAGAAAAGGTGGGAACAATATACAGGAGAACGGTAGAGAGGATGAAAGGATGACAGACGCATCTCCCGAGAAATCCTACAGGAAAAACCTGAAAGACCAAACAGTAAAGTAAGAGATGCTCTACAAGGACTTGGAAGGAACCAAGCACAAGGGAGCTCCTCCAAGCGGCAGAAACAGATGCAGGCCAATGGGTGTAAGCTGTACCCCTCTGGGTGTAAGCTGTACGAAGAGGACAAGGAAACACACAGCAGAAGAGGTGTTACTCGCTACACCGAAGAGGCCGCAGAGTCCAGTAGACCTGATCATCTCAAATATGCAGCCTCGTCCACAGAAGCACTATGGGTGAAAATTCCTGACTGCAAACCAATGTATTCCTAGGAGTAGCTTATTGTCTTCCAGACCAGAATTAACAGGATCACCTTGAGATGGAAAATGAAATCAGGGAAGCCTCCAACAGAGGCAGTACTGTAATTTATTTATTGTATTTGTGTGTCTCTCCATAGCCCAGGGGACTTCTGGGCAGCTCACAGGAAAACAGGAACAACAACATGAACTGTAGAACTGTATCATCTAAAACCACATAAAATCCAATGAATATAAGGTATGAAAAAAGGAGACAATATAACCAACAACAAAACCAGGCTCAAACACAGCATAATACAATTATAATTCTAAAAGCAAGTACTAAATAAAAAGCCTTTATTTGATGGCAAAAACAGAATAATGAGGGTGCCAGTCACACCTCTTTAGGAAGAGAATTCCAGAGAGGTGTGATAACGGAGAAGGCCCCTTTTCCTGCCAATTTCCTCCCCACTTCATGGGGGCAAGTTCACAAAGAAGGGCCTCTGGGGAAGATAAGTGGTCTGGCAGGGATATATGGAATCATAGAACAGTAGAGCTGCAAGCGGCCAAGAGTTGTTTTCAGCCCAGTGTTCAAGTTTGTCAAGATCCCTGTAGATCTTCATTCTGTCTTCTAGGGCATTTGCTATTCCACCCAGTATTGTATCATCTGCAAATCTGATTAATTTTCTTTGTACTTCATCTTCTAAATCATTAATAAAGATGTTGAAGAGTACTAGACCCAGGACTGAATCCTGTGGCACTCCACCAGTTACCTTCCTCCAGTTTGAGAAGGTGCTGTTGATGAGCACCCTGTGTCCTATTTAGCAGACAATTTTAGATCCACCTAATGGTTTGTCTATCTATTCCACTTTTTGCTAATTTGCTTATCAAAATGTCATGAGGCACTACGTTGAAAGCTTTGCTAAAGTCTAGGTAGATTATGTCCCCAGTGTTCCCTCTGTCCATTTGGGAGGTTACCCAGTCCAAAAAGGAGTTAAATTAGTCTTTGTCTCCTTTATAATTGAGAATTTGAGTATTGCATGGTCACTTCCCTCCAGAATTCCCAAGGCTGCTATTTTGACCATCCAGCCATCCACTAGTTAGCATTAAATCAAACATAGCTGTTCCTCTGGTTACTTCCTCTGCCTTCTGTGGGAGGAAGCTGTCGGCAACGCATGTCAGGAATCTCTTGGAGGGGCCATTTTTGGCAGAAATTGTCCCCCAACGTATCTCAGAGAAATTAAGGTCCCCCACGAGGACTACATCATTCTTCTTGGAAATGCTGGCAAGTTGCTTGTCAAGGGTTGCATCTTCTCTTTTTGACTGGGTGGTCAGTAATAGACTCCAATGACTATGTTTTCCTTATTTTTTCCTCCCTTCACAGAAAGCCAGAAGAGGTATTCATCAGTGAGTTGTATGAGATGCGTGAACCTATGGGTTATATCATTAATCTTGTCTCTCCGCAGACCGCACACTTGGCGATTCTTTGAGTTGTCACAACATACATATTTTTCCATCTCGTGCATCAGAGAATCTCCCACAGCTACATGAGGGCAAATACGACCTGACAAGCATAACTGAAACTTGGTGAGACGATTCCTGTGGATGGAAATCAAAGATTTCAGGATATAACCTGTTCAAAAAGGATAGAAATAATATCTCTGTGAAGGAATACAGGAAGAGACCAGTAATCCCATCAAGTGTGTTTGGATTAATATAAATGGAAAAAGTAATAAAAGGAGCATAGTAGCTGGAGTCTATCATTGTCCACCCAACCAAGGCTGAAGATGACGTTTTTGAAAAGCAAATTGCCAGCATTTCAAGAAGGCGTGATGTCATTGGGGGGACTTCAATTTCCCCGGGATCTGTTAGGAATCAAACTGTATCAAGCACGGCCCCTGTAAGAGGTTCCTAACATGTGTTGCTGGTAACTTCCTCCAGCGGGAAGTGGAAGTAAAAACGATAGCTACACTTTTACTCGACCTGATCCTAACCAACAGGGAAGACAGAGTGGACAAAGTAAAAGCTATGGGATCTCTGGGGAAAGTGACCACGGCTTACTTGAATTCTCAATAATAAAGGAAGCCAAAACCAAATGTAGCCAAACATGCCCCAACATAAGGATGGCAGAGAAAAGGCAGAAGCGCTCAGCTGCTGCTTCGACCGAGCGCCCTCCTTATGAAGGTGTGGTACAAGCTGCAGGGGCAGGGAGGCAGCCCAGGATGGGCAGGCAAATGGTCAAGGGCCTCAAATTGGGCTGCCTCAGTTCCAGTCTCCAGGCCTGAGGACCTTCAGCCCAGAGTCTTAAGAGCCAGTGGAGGAACTCTCAGCACCACTGGCTATCGCCTTTGAGAATTAGCTAACTATAGACCAGTTGGCCTGACATCAATCCTTGGAAAAATTCTAGAATGAATTATAAAACAGGCAGTCTGCGAGCTCATGGAAGGCAATGCAGGAATGACTAGAAGCCAACGTGGATTTCTCAAGAAGAAATCCTGCCAGATGAATGTAACGTCATGTTTGACGGGGTAGCCTCCAAAATGGAGTGTGGCAACACAGTGGCCATAGCCCATCTAGACTACAGCAAAGCCTTTGGCAAGGCCCCACGACAGCCTGATTGCCAGACTAGCAGAAAGCGGGAGAGATCGTGCCAGCAGTAGCCGGAGCCACAGCTGGCTGCAGAATCGGGCTCAAGGAGCGCTCCTCGGTGGCCCCTTCTCCGGCTGGGCAGAGGTGCCAAGCGGGTGCTTCAGGGAAGCATCCTGGGACCAGCACTCTCCAACATTTTTGTTCATGATTTAGAGGAGCAAGTGCAAGGAAAGATAATTACATCTGCAGTGGATACAAAGCTGGCTGGAATAGCAAACACCCTGCAAGAGAGAGAAGTTCCAGGGTGGTCTCGGCAGGTTAGAATGCCGGGCAGAGAGCAACAGATGGAAATTCAGGGGGATTTCAAGTTCTCCACTTAGGGACGCAAAGCCAAACACGCCGCTACAAGATGGGGAACGCTTGGCTCTACGAGCCTGCAAACGAGAAGGATCTTGGGGTTCTTGCTGATCACAAGCTAAGTATGAGCCAACAATGGGATGCAGCCGCAGAAGGAACAAGCGCTACTTTGGGCGCCATTAACAGAAGCATCACTTCCAAAATACAGTTCCACTACCTCAGCACTCGTTGGACCTCACCTGAAGGACTATGTCTAGTTCTGGGCAAAGAACTAGACATGTTTAAAAAGGATGCAGACAAGCCATGATTCAGGGAGTGGAGGCAAAGCCATCCGAGGAAAGACTGAGAACTGGGCATGTTCAGCCTCCAGGAGAGAACACTGAGGGGAGATATGATAGCACTATACAATTCCCCGAAGGCCGTCAAAAAGAGGAAGGGTAAGATCTCTTCTCATTCATTCCAAAGTGCAGGACATGCAATCATAGAAGAGTAGAGTTGGAAGGAGAAAGGCCATCAAGTCCATTGGTAATAGGTCCCATTGTCTCTCCTTCACTGGAGACAGGATAACAGACTTCAGTAAAAAGAACCAGATTTAGACCTGACACCAGGAAACATTTCCTGACTGTCACAGCAGCATGACAGTGGAACCTCTTACATGGGGAAATTGTGGGCTCTCCCACGCTGGAGACATTCAAAAAATGTCTTGTTGCTTGTTTTCTGATTTATTGTTCTGTTCTATTATTTACTGAAATTGTTGCTTTAATTGTTCTTTTAAATATTGTAAGCCATCCTGAGATCTTGTATAATAGGACGGCATACAAACGCTTTTAATAAATAAATAAATGAATGAATGAATGAATGAATGAAAAGATTTGGACAGTCATCTATATGGGGTTGTGTAACTCAGTGTCCTATTCTATGACTCTGTAATCACTCTTCTCCTTTCGCTGTTGCAAACTTTAGTATCTTTTTCCTTACTCGATTGACCTTTTGCCTCCTTTTTCAGGGTTAGGCAGCATGTCATGCATTTCTCTCACAGCGGGTTCCTCGCTCATCTCTCTCTCCAGTAACTTAAGTGGTCTGAGAGCTCCACGGCTTCCCCTGGGGCAGAGTCTTCTGGCTGCTGTGCATCTAACGGCCCCCTGTTCCAGAGAGACAGGCACGCCTTTAGATATCCTGGTCCCAAGTGTTGAGGGCTTTGGATGTCAGCGTAAGCACTTTGAATTGGGCCTGGACAGGCAGCAAGTGCAACTGGTGGAGGACCAGCACAACAATGGCTGACATCAACTCTGCAGCGTGTGACTGGATGAATGCACGCTCCACAGAAGAGGCTCGGTGCCTTGATGCGCTCCCTACCTGACTGTGCCCCACAGCAGGCGGGCAGGGAACACGCCCGGGAGACAAAATCCCGGGTTTAGCCTCAGGTCGGGCCGTGCAGCACACGGCACAGGAGCGGTCAAATGCTGATCAGATTTGCAGAAGGCACAAAACTGGGTGGGACAGTTAATTCTCTGGAAGACAGAAACAAAAACCCAAGTGCTCTTGACAGGGCTGAAAGTAACACAATGAAATCCAACAGGGACACGTGCCAAGATCACTTGTCAATCATCCCAGCATGCAGGACATGGAATAATAATAGACTTAAGTTACAGGAAGCCAGATTCCGGCTAGACATCAGGAAAAATTTCCTGACTGTCAGAGGAGTATGGCAATGGAACCGATGACCTCAGGAGGCTGCTGGCTCTCCCGCTGGAGGCATTCAAGGCACGTCTGGACAGCCCCGAGAGGGGTGGTTTAACTTGGTGTCCTGCACTGAACAGAGAGCCCCTTCCAACTCTATTCTGTGATGTTATGAAAACCGCAGTAACGGAAGTGCAGGTAGTGTGCATACCCCAAAAAGGAGGAAAAGACGAAAAGGTCACCAGCACAGTCAACACACAGAGTCAAGAAGCTATCACGGAGAAGGCTTTCTTTAAGAAATGAAAATCTTGCTCAAATCAGCAAAAGAAAAGGGAGCACAAGCTTGCACAAGAAGATGCAAGTGGACAATCAGAGAAGCAAAGAAACATTTTGAGAAGCATGTAGCTGACGTCAAAATCAACAGTGAATAATTATTTAAATACATCACAAGAAAGAAGCCAGTTAAAGAGGAAGTTGGACCAATGGATGATAATTGAATTAAAAAAGCACTAAATGGAAATATGGAGATGACAGAGAAGCCGAAAACATTCTTTTCATCAGTCTTCACATCAAAGGATGCAGAACGAATATCAGTTCCTGAATTTAAGTATTCAGGAAGAGAACCAGCAGAATTAAAGCAGACAGCAGTGGCAAAAGATGAAATTCTGAAACGTACTGACAAACTGAAATTCAGTAAATCACTCAGTCCAAATAACACCCATCCCAGAGTTCCCACTGAAGGAGTTCCTTGTCTTTTTACAAAAATATTTATTTCATCCCCAAGATCAGCCTCTTTACCAGAGGACTGAGGAATGGCCAATGTAGCACCAATGTTTAAAAAGGGATCCAGGGAAAATCTGGGAATTACAGGCCAGTTATCTTAGCATCTGTTCTGAGTAAACTGTTTGAAAGCATTATTAAGGAGGACAGAATCAGTAAACACACAGAGGGACAAACCCTGCTGAAAAAGAATTGACATGGCTTCTGTAAGCAGAAAGCTGCTTTCACCAACCTGTTGCAGTTCTTTGAGTGTCAATAAGAATGTAGACGGGGCAATCCAGTAGATTGTTGGCTTGGACTTCCAAAGGGCTTTTGCCAAACCCCACCCTTAATTCTCACCAAAGGCTCCTGAGCAAAGTGAGCAGTCACAGATTAAGAGGGGGTCCTTCTTATAGATCAGTAAGGTTAAATAACACGAAGCAGAGGGTGGGAATAAACTGTAATTTCTCCCTTTGAAGGGATCTAAATTGATGAGCTTCAGGATAGATCGATGCACTATCTGATGGATTAGGGCATGGGTCCTCAAACTACGGCCTGGGGGCCCGCCATACCCATTTGGACCCTCCACGCATGCACGCCCGCCTGCGCGCCTGCTGCCGCCCACCTCACCCCATGCACAGGGAAAATGATCTCCAAGTGAGCAAGCCACTGCCTCATGCGCCCGCTTTGCGGCGCGTGCCCACCCCGCCTTGCCTTGCCTTGCCTCCCCTCGCCACGCACCCCATCCCCACCACAGCATGTGTGCTGACCCACACGCACTGCTAGCACCACCTTCCAGCCCTCGCCCAGCACCGGCACCTTTCAACTGGCCCCCCAGTTAAAAAGTTTCAGGACCCCTGGATTAGGGCATGGCTGACAGACCATAAGCAGTGGGTGACTATCAGTGGAGAGTCATCGGGACAGCAGCCAGTGATGAGCAGAGTCCCCCAGGAATCAGTTCTGGGACTGATTCTGTTCAACCTTGTTATCAATGGGCTAATCAGTCTGCTGACCAAATTCAAAGACCAATACCAAAATGGGGGCAGCGGCCACAACAGAGAAGGCACTCAAGATCCAAAAGGATGAGGACAGACTGGAAGTGGGTGGGGAACAACAGGATGGCCTTCAATACAGGTAAGTGCAAGGTCTTGCTCTTGGGAATAGGAACAAGTGCCATAGGAACAGGGGTCTGCCTCGCCTTGTGTACATTGGGCAGTGATGCTGCGGTGACCAAGGACAGACTCCTGGCAGGCACAGGGCCTGCTTGTCCTAAGAGAGGAAAGTCCTTGGCTGCCATAGGATTGCCACCCCACTAACTGAGTACGACACCATTTTCAGGGTGAGGTCGGGGTTTTGGGGATGTGCCGTCAACTTGGTGATTACCTCTTCTCTTGTCAGGGTTGTCGACTAATTTGGTTCTGGGATCCACAAGAGAGGCTCCTGTAAGGCTTGGGGACCTATGTGGCACTAGATGCAGGTTACACTTTGGGCAGAAATGGGCTCTGGATCCAGCAAAAAACAGAAAACACCCCGCAGTGCATTCTGGTTCACTTTTGTGATTTGGGAGGGAGAGAGAGGTACTTAACCAAGGAGCAATCGGTGTTCTTTTGTGGAAACCAGTGGCCCTATTATGCGCCTTGAAAATGAAGAGCAGGGGCGGAAGAGAACAAAGAGCGGGAGCAAACATGCTTGTGTGCACTAAGCCGTCCCTGGACTCTCCTAACATTCCTGCATGGGAAAGCAACCCAATATGGCACTTTTGTCCTTTAAAATATCCCAGATGGAACTCAGTGAGAAGTTCCTCTCTGGCGGTGGCACAAGGCCTCCTTTGCAAGAAACTCCTCCACAAGACACTCAGCCAGCATGCCCTGGCAGACAGGCCAGACAAGGCCTGAACCTGCAAGGCGAACAGCTGAGGAGGCCACAGAACCAGAATTGCTTTAAATTACACCAGAGGCAAGAGATGGGATAACTGACATTGACCGAGGGAGGGAGCATTCCTGCCTACCTGCCTGGGCAAGGCACCTGCTACGATCCACCGCATGCACACACAGTGAGTTGCAAGTGCAGAATTCAGAACACAGCCCTACAGGAGGGAAGTGTGCTAAAAGCAGCTGGACAGGCACAGCATCCCTCTTTCTTTCTTGCATGCATGCATAGAGATGAACAAGAGGCAAATCAGAAGACTGGAAGCACTAAGAGGCACTAAGAAAGCCAGCTGGCCACTTCTGATACTTGGCCGCAGCAGCAGTCACCTCCTGAAAGGCAGGCTAGCTGGATTTCCTGCTATTTAGCCCCACATGTGAAGGCCCTGAGGAATGTGATTCAAATACTCCAGAACATGGTCTGGCAACCATTCCACAACCTGACACACAGAGCTGATAGCCCTTCCCTGATCGGGGTGGGTGGGGCACGGCAGCTCTGGACCAGTTGCACAAGAGAGGTGCTTGCCAGCGTTCCTCCCTCCCCAGGAATTTGGGGGAAACACTGCAGTGTGCCCATGACCTCCACTGAAAACCCTGATGCGCTCACACAAAACAAGTGCTCTCAGTATGGCACAAACACAGCTCTTTACTACGCAAGACAACTAATTGGTCAAGCGAAAGCATCTGATTTCGGCCAGGCTTCCCTCAGTCTGGGCGGCCAAATGAGGCTTCACTTGAGCTTTCCGCTGTCCAGAAACTCGTTCCCAGGATGCCAGAGAGCATCTGCTTTGCCCAGACTCACAAACTGGGGGGTGGGGGAGTCCTCCCAGTCACATGCCGTCACCTCTGCTCTCTAGAAAATATTAGGCCTACCTGCATCACAATGCAAGCGCCCAGAACGCACCTGCAGCCGCCAGCAACACAGGAGCGCCGAGCTGGCGGGCGGGCGGACGGACGGGCGCTGCAGGGCCCCAGCGGGTGTGGCGCCGCGGAACCGCCCGGCCTCCTGGAGACCCCGCAGGTGCGCCAAAGCCTCCCCGCCCCTGACCCCGAGCAGCACGGGCCTTTTCCGCCGGGGAGCGGGCCCGGCCAGCGGGCACCAGAGCGCCGTCAGCCCCTTCCCCGCGGAGCTGCGGAGGCGAGGCGGCCACGGCTCAGCGCCGGGCGGGAGGGCGGGGAAGGCGCGCGGGCTGCCTGCCGCGGCCCGGAGCCCTCCAAGCGGGCGGGACGCGCCGGCGCCCGCGAGCAGCGCCTCCGCGCCCCGCCAGCGACTCGACCCGCGGATCGGGCAGGCGGGGGGAAGCGGGCTGGGGGCGAGCGCCCGCGGGCCCGGCCGCGCAGAAGGGCGGGGCGGGGCGGCCCCCCGAGACCCGCGGCAGGGAGCCGCAGTCCGCCCCGCCGGCCGGGGGCCGCACGCCGCACGTCCGAAGCCCGCGCCGGGACGGCCATGCCCCGGCCGGGTCTGCGCGGGCACGGCGGGCGGGCGCGCGCGCGCGCGAGGGCCCCCGGCCCGGCCCACCCGCGGCCTGGCGGCGGCGACCAACCTTGGGCAGCTCACGGAGCTGGTTGGCGTCGAGCAGGAGCTCCTCGAGGGAGCGGCTGTAGCGGTAGACGTCGTCGGGCACGGCCTGCAGCGAGCGGTGGCGCCGGTCCAGCGTCTCCACCTGCCGGTTGCAGCGCCACAGCGGGGGCATGCAGCGCAGCATCCTCGCCGCGGCCGGCGGCCGAGGCCGGCGCCGCCCGGCTCCCCTCAGCGGCCCGCCGCAGGCGGCGGCGGCTCCTCCCCGGCCTGAGGGCTGCCTCGCTGCGCGCCGCGGGTCCCCCGGCCGCCCCGTGCGGGCCCTTCGTCCGTCGGGCTGCCGCTTCCTTCACTCGCTCTCCCGCCCGCCCTCCGCGGCTGGAGCGGCCCCTCCGCCGGCGCCGCGCCGCGCCGCCCCCGCGCAAAGCTCGATGGGAAAGGGCGGCCGCCACCGCCCGCGCCCCCGCCGACTACGGCTCCCGGCGGCCCCCTCGCGCCACCGGAAGGAGCGCGCCGGCGCATCCGGCAGCGGGAGGGCCTGGCCGCCGAGCGGGCTGGGCGCCCGCCTGCGTGCGGCCCCCGTCGTCCCTCCGCGGAGGCCCTCGCCGCGCGGCCGCCGGGGCTGGCTCCCGTCGGCCCCTCCAGCCGCTGCTCCCCCGGCTGAGCGCGAGGGACCTCCCGGGTCAGGAGCGGCTTCCCGCCGGGGGCTGCGGGCGGGCGGGCCACGCAGAAGCTCCGCGAGAGCCTCTTCCGGCAGGTCGAACGGCCCCTGCCCGGCGGCGCGAGGGGAGCCGCCACCGCCTTCCGCGCGCCCGCTGCCCCCCCCCCCGGAGCCACCGCCGTCGGGCCTCGCAGCCCGTCCTGCGCCCGGTCTGTGCGCTATTAATTGGGAGCGCCTGGGCGGCCATCACGACCCTCGTGTCCCCCTTCTTTGATCTTCCTCTAGCTGCGGGAGGGGGTGTCACACGGAGGTGGGCCGAGAGCCGTTCTCCCCGCAGAGGAGGGCAGGTCGCGCTCCGAGGGAGCCGAGCTCAGGGAACCCAGGCGCCATTTGGATGCCGGGAAGCCCTTCCTGCCAGTCAGGACCCCCAGGGCATGGGAGGGGCTTCCCCGGGAGGAGGCTGAGCCCCCGTCGGTGCTGGACATGCACATGGTAGACTTCATGAGCAGAGCTGGCTGGGGCCGTGGGTTGGACTGGATGGCGGGAGGGCCCTTCTGACTTGCTCTGTTTCTCTGTATTTTGGAACTTTTAGTTTAGCCCTTCATTGTAGGAAAGATACTCTAGTAAACTTTGAAATTAGCAGATCCTTCTCAAGTTCTTCCACATTTTAGCTATGACATGCTTTCTCCTTTTATTCCATGACTGCTTAGTTTGCTCAGGAGCCTTTGGTGAGGGACTTTGTCAAAAGCCTTTTGGTAGTCCAAGTAATCAGCCTTTTGGGTGATGCTGGATCATCCAGTCCATGTCATGTGCTCATTGACACTCTCAATTCCAATCAGCTAGTGAGACAAGACTTGCCCTTGTGAAAGCCACTGTGATTCGTTTTTTTTTTCCCCCAGCAGGGGTTGTTCTCTATGTGCTTACTGAGTTTATTTTTAATTATGCTTTCAAACATTTTATCTAGAACATATGTTAACTGGTCTGTAATTCCCTGGATCCCTTTTTAAAAATTGGTAATTCTCCATTCCTCTGGTACAAAATCTGATTTTAGTGACATTAATAATGTCAGCAATTTCATGTTTGGGTTCTTAATAATTCTAGGGTGAATTCCATGTAGGCCAGGTGACTTGCTGACTTTGAGGTTGAGAATTCATCTTTGGTCACTACTCCCTGCCTTAATTCCTGAGACTTCCTTCCAGAATACATAAACTCAGGGACAAGTATCTGCTGTGAAGACTGATGCAAAGAATTTATTCAGCTTCCCTGCAGTCTCCTCACCCCCTCACCTTAATGCTGCTTTAATTCCATTATCAGCCAATGGCCCATCTGCTTCCTGAGCTGCTTGCTTTCTGCATATATATTTAAATATTTATTGTTAACCTTGATGTTGTTAGCAATGTGCCCCTTGCTTTTCGGATCGCCTGCTTGCATCTCCCTTGTGCAAGCTTGCCTCTCATCTGCTTTTCTCATTTGGGCAGGACTTCCATTTTTTCAAGGAAGCTTTCTCTGTGTGCCATCATGGCTGATGCCTTGGACTTTGTGCCACCTTTTCTCACTTCTGGTGTGCATATTATCTGAGCCTCTGTTATAATGCTTTCAGTAATCTCAAAGTGCTTTGAAGAGATTTAAACTTCTTGATTCTTCTCTTCAGTGTCTTCTTTACCGATTCTCTCATTTTTGAGAAGCTTCCTCTTTTGTCATCAAATATGTGTGTTGGGCTTCTGTGTCAATTTTCCACTTAACTGTATACTAAATCAAGTAAGACTGGTTACCATTTCCACCTTCTTCAACAACATTTACATCTTATGCCAAGTCCTAGGTAACAGCACTTGGGAGTAAATCTAGGGACACCTCTAGGGAACAGTTGTTTAGAACATTGAGAAAGGTGACATCTTTGTCATCATTGGAACATGTATTTACCCAGTTAATTGGAAGGATGGACTGAAGCTACCCGTGATTACAGCACTTCTTCATTTGAAGACCTCTCTGATATTTTCCATCACAAGACTGTGCCCTGAACATTGTCACATACGGAATGATAGCAGATATCTAAGACTAAATTAGTCTTGGATCCAGGTATTGTCACTCATGGGGCTTCTGTGGAGGAGCTGCACCTTTTAAATTTTTGGGCATCTTGGACTTTGATATGTGGAGCAACACCTCCCCCAGCAGCGTGGGTAAACATCAATTATTTTTTGAAATCAGATTTTAAAATGGATTAATTTGAATGGGATTTTTAAAAATAAATTGCTTTTTGAGGAAAAAATCTATCTAAAGGTAGTTTTCTGTTTAAGATACACTATAGTCCAAAGGTTATTCATCATAAAATAAGGGTTAGCTTTTAATTATGTGGCATGAGGCTGTATGTTCATTCAATGTTTAACATGCTGAGTAAATTATTCCATTCACAATGTCATGCTGTTCCAGAGGTTTCTGCAAGATTGTTGGGCAATTTTTAAAACCAGATTTCACCAGATGCTTGGTTCTACACTTCTCAAAACTGTGAATTTGTGTCTGCAGAATCATGGTAGAGTTAGAAGGGGCCATGAAGGTCTACACACCTATCACAAGTGCTTCTGTGTCTAATAAAAGAACCTACTACCACATACTTCTCCTGAGACAGTATTTGCTCATCTAGTCAGATTATAAAATTTGAATAACTCTACATGCCATTCATTATTTATAGAAAACAGCAATTTGATTTGGACATGAATAAACTGAGAGCTTATTCAATGCTGGAGTAAAATTTGAGTAGTGGATGGCATTATTACATGTTGAAAAAATTAGAATTACTTTGTTTGGTGATTGTTAACAATATCAGTTTTATGTGTAATTATGATTTTATGTAATTTATGTGATGTTCTGTTGCATATTTATAATCAAAAGATAAGGAAGAACTCCAGAAGGTTGGTGAGGCAGGACTTTCCTCTGCAGAAGCCATGCTGATTTTTCTGCAATAAAATTATTTTCTCTCTCTGCTTAGTAACAATTGTAGGTATCGACAGCTGGTATTAGACTAGTAACCCTATACTGGCACAAGGTTTCTCTCCGCAAAATGGGTGGGGGGCAGTTTTCAGAAATGTCTCTGCTTCCCTGTCAAAATCTGCTTCAGAGTTCAGAAATCTCCCAAAACAGATTAAGGGGTACAGGGCTCCCTCCCCATTCTGTAAAGGGATGCCTTCAGACATGCCAGTAGTGCCCGGTGGGCCACTGAATGAATGCAGTGCTGGTCCAGAGGGGCCTACTGGGGCCTGGGGCCAGCACAGCTCTTCTTGTGCTCTTATCCAGAACAAGTGTTGAGGGAACTGGCTCTGGCCTCCAATATCCTGGATCTCTCTTAAAAACTGGTATTGCATTGACTGTCCGGTCTTTTGGCAGGGGAGCTCAGATTAGCAATTCCACTTTGGGGGTCCAGTGGAACCAGAGAACGTTTCCTTTTTAGTTAGCCCAACTCAAATGCTGTTCAGCCCTTACGGTCTTCAGATACCCTCCCAGGAAAAACGAGCTCCAGACTGGCTAACTGCCCAATTTGCCATGGCGAAGGTCAGCAGTAAGGATTTCCAGTTCATGCCCACACACATACAACATGGGAATGGTTATCTTTTTTCTTTGCACTTTTATGCAAAATGACATACAGATCACAGGAACAAACAATGTGGGCCCAGGGGCGTAACTGAACACACGAAGGAGTTGAGAACACAGAAAAGTCTCTCTGGAGCAGAGTTCATGCTGACAGGTCACTGTTGTCAAACCTCTCCTGGTCATACACCTCAGCCACAACCTTCCTGCCAGCAAACCAACGGCCGTTCAAAGCTTGGATGGCTTTGTGAGTCTCTGAGGCCATGGAGAACTCGACAAAGATCTTGACGATGATCTCGGCATCTTCCTCCTCGCCTTGTTTCTCCTGATATATGATGACTCTGTTGACAGCCCCAAACTTGCCACACTCCTCTGTCACTTCCCCTTCCAAGTCGTCATCGATGTCCTTGGGGTCCACCATGTTCCGCAAGACCATTACGGTTGACTGGGAAGAGCAGAGGGACAAGGTCTCATACCTCCAGGCTAACATGGACTGTAACGCCCGACACCAAAGCTAGTGTGAAGCCACCAGCACCTCCGCACACTAGTCACACTCCCCTCCCTTGCCCTCCACCTCCAGCCAGAACGCAAAGGAAGATCTCTATAACCTCCACCAGCCACAACGCAGCCAACAGTCGCCACTCAGCAGCACCCCTGCGTTCTGCTGGCAGATGCCTGCCCCGACTCACCTCCTGCTTCCGAAGAAGCTTCTGCATCACCATATGGCGGGCGCTGCTGCCAGAGATGCTCATGTGCTCCTGTTCGCTGAGCATCTCGGGCCTCTCTGATTCCTGGAAAATTTCTTCCTCTTCCTTCTCCTTCTTAGTATCTAGCAGGCCCAGTGTTGGGGGACTGGCCAAGATGGGGTTCACTACACCCACCTGGGAAATGGTGACAGGAATGGGTGGGCGTGCTGGAGTCACACCTGTGGGAAAAGCAGAGCTCAAATGTGCTGGAGCAGCAGCAGAGGACAACTCACACCAACCGAGTTCCAACGCACAAATCAAGAAGAAGATGTCCAGCTCTATCGGATGCATGCAGCATTTCTTACACAGGCAGTCCCTGGCTTAAGGAGGAGATTTGTATGCAAGTTGATCACATGAGTAAGCCAAATGCTCCTCTTAGTATATGTATATATTTTACCTCTCTATGCATATAAACATGCAAGAAATACTTCCATATTCACTGAAGCATCTTAAACACAATACAACACTGTAATAATGATAATAATACTGCAATAATAAAGAATACAGTACAGGTACTGGAGAGAGAGAGAATCTGTATGTATGTGTGCAAGGTCTACAGTATTGTAAAAAAACTAACAAAAACAGTTCTTAAAACAAGTTTAGAACATTCTTGAGTTAACATTAAGCCTAACGTTAACTGATGATAATGGAGATGGCCTGGCTGCTGGACAGCCAGGCTCTGACTGTGCTGCTGGAGAGGGGCGGTTATCACTGGAGACTAGTGTCCGAATGCCGCAGAACAGAAAGCTGTATCTCTAGGGAATTACGCAGCCAGAGAGAGGTGTTGCATAGTTCCCTAGATACTCACTGCTTTTCACCAAAGATAGTCGTACAGGGTTTATGACAGTCCATGTGCTTCTAAGTATGGGTTGTTCATAACCCAGATGTTTCTTACCCAGGGACTGTCTGTATCCTACTTCTCCACAAGAATATAAGAAACAGCAGGCTGGATCAAAGCAGCCAGCTGTCCACAGGAAACTCAAAAGCAGAATGTGAGTGTAACGCTGGACATCCTTAAAGAATTCTGAAGGGTTAGTGAGGCAAGACATACTTGTCCTTCAATATTTTTACTAATTTTTCTTTAATAATGCTTTCATTGACATTATGCTAACTGGCCTATAATTTTCCAAACCTCCTGCCATGGATCCCTTTTAAAAACTGCTATTATGTTGGCCATTTTTGACTCATTTGACACAGAAGCTGATTTTAAGGGACATTTCGCATGCGTCACAAATTTCATATTTAAATTCTTTGAAAACTCTAGGATGAACTCACTCTGAGCCTCCAATTTTTCAATGAAGCTGAGAATATAAAGCCAAGCCCAGACCCACTACCACCCAGTGGCGAACCTCCCCTTTGGAGCGAGTGGTGCCTGGGCAGCTCTTGGAGGAAGCCAATTTAGGACAGAGCCTGCCTGGGCCAGTGACCTCTGCCAGGAAAGAGACAGAGGGAGTGCAGCCCTGTTGGTCCTCAGCAGCTTCTGACACCCTCAACCATGGTGTCCTCCTGAATCGGGTGGCCAGCTTGGGGGTGGAGGCACCGCTTCGCAGCAGTTCCTCTCCTTCCTGCCCAGCCGTGTCCAGAAGGTAGTGCTGGAGTGCAGTTGCTCTGCCCCATGGAGGCTGTACTGGGGGGTTCCACAGGGCTCTAAACCATCTCCCATGCTATTCAACATCTACACGAAACCACCGGGAGAGGTCTTCAGGAGGTTTGGGCTGAGGTGTCAGAAGTATGTTGACAATACTCATCAATACATCTCACTTACATCTAATCCAGGTGAAGCAGTCTCTGTGCTGAACCTGTGTCTTAGCTTGATGGACTGGATGAGGGTCAATAAACTGAAATGCAATCCAAACAAGATGGAAGGACTGTTGGTAGGTGGGTTGTCTGACAGGTTGGAAGGGGCTGCACGCCCCCCAAAGGCCAGGGTCCACAGCTTGGGGGTGTTCTGAACCCAGGACTATCCTGGGTGGCCCAGGTAGACTTGGTGGCCAGGGGCACCTTCCTTCAGCTGTGATGGATATGCCAAATTTGCCCCTACCTGAACAGACAGAGCCTGGTCACAGTTACTCACGCTCTGGTAACATCCGGATTAGATTTCCGTAATGAGCTTTACATGGGGAAGCCTTTAAAGACAGCCTGGCGAAGGCAGCTGGCTCAGCATCAGGCTGTGTGTTTAGTAGCAGGTGTTTGTTCACAGGCCCAAGTGGCACCAGTCTTATACAAACTACGCTGGTTGCCGGTTGCAGGGCTGGGGTCCATCTGAAGTGCTTGTTTCGACGTATCAAGCCTGGCTACCGTCAGGACTGTCTTCTCCTCTACACACCTGCCCACCCATTCAGAGCTGGGCAGGAGGTCCCTCTGAAAGAGCCATCCCGCAAGGAGCTGGATGGGATGGCACCTAGGAGGGCCTTTTCAGTGGCTGCCCCCCACTTATACAATAGGTCCCCCAGGGAGAGTCACCAGGTGCCAACACTATTCTCTTTTTGGTGCGAAGCAGAAACGTATCTCTTTGCCAGGCATTTTAACAACCGATTTTAACTTATTTAACGTTAATAGTGTGCACAGTCATCCCTTTGTCACTATATTTATTTTAAATGGCAACTATAATATTGTTGTTGTTTTATTATGTTTTTATATCTATTTATTGCATTATTATTTTTAAGAACTGTGTTTCTGATTAATATTATAATCTGCCTAAAGATTCCTGTTGGGATAGTTGGCAGCATGCAGGAGTGTAACCAACAAACCGATAAAACACTCCCGTCATCAGCATTTGCTGCAGGTCCTCAGACCCCATTCCTGAGGCAGGAGCAGGTGCCTGTCTGATATCTTCTGCAGTGAAGGCAGAACAAAACAGGGCATTCCACTTCTCCACAATCTCCGTATCCTGCTTTAGTGCTCTTTAACGCCATTATCATTTAACTACCTCCCTAGCTGATTTTTTGCTTCTGACATATTTAAAGAATTCTTTATTGCTGCCCTTGGCACTGCTAGAGACGCCCCCTCAAATGCTCTTTCACATCTGGCTTGGACAAGCTTGTGCTCCCTTTTGTGTCCTTCATCAGGTAAGCCCTCGTTCTCTGAAGAAAGGCTCTTCCTGAACGGCTTCCTTGGCCTTCCTCATTAATTGCACTGGTGCCTTCTTGGACTTGATACTTTTACTAACTTACAGCTTACGATTCTTGCTGAGCTTCTATTGTGGTTAACCACCAAGCGTCTAAGGGATTTAACCATCTTGTCTCTCCCTTTCAAATTCCTTTACACCACTTCCCTCATTTTAGAGAAGTTTCTTCTTTTGAAGTCAAAGGTGACAACGTTGGACTTCGTGTCAATTTTCCACTTGACTATATACCAAGAGCGCCGTGATCGCTCCTTCAAACAGGCGCATCATTATTGCATGTCATCACAGGTCCTGGGCAAATGATTTCGGGTTAAGTCCAGGTTATGATGCTCCCACGTAAGACGCTCCACGCTTGATCAGAGCTGCGGCCTGTCCAGGCCAGTACTTTGTTCATGTGATGGCAAACCACCTGCTCACCTATCCTTCAAGCAGGATGGGCTGAAGAAGTTCCTTGGCCCATGCTCCCCAACAACTGGCAGAGGCAGGCAGAGTGCCTCTGATGGTGGAGGCAGCACACAGTCAACAAGTCTAGCAGCCATTGGAAGGATTCTCCTCCGATCCCCTTTCAAAGCTGCTTAATTTGGTGTCCGCCAATGCTTCCTGTGGCAGTGAATTCCACCCTTCACTACTTCTTTCTGTCCCACTCATAGAAAGACCTACGAGGAGGGGAGAATTTTCTTTTTAATTAAGAATTTCCTTTTTAGTTGCCACTATCGGTTTAGTTCCTCATGCTTGCTTACAGAAAGCATGGATTCACAAAGAGGCTTCTCTGCAATCGCCTCTCTCCTCTTTAGTATTCCCTTAGTACAACTTGCTGTCCTGTGGCCACTCTGCCTGGTTTCTTTCTTCACAAAAGCATACACGAGTATATAGAGAATTATATACTGTCGATCTTTATGTTGTCGGTGATATTCTGCTCCCCCAGGCATTACTTTGCTTTCTCCTTTGGCCTGCCTGCATCTCTGTGCCACAAGTTCGTGTTCCTTTAGGTTTACTTCGCCCAGGCAAATCTTCCGTTTGTTGAAGGACGGCTTCTGCTCTGTTCACAGCTCCCTTGACGCTCTTTGTTAAACCTGGTGGTAAAGGCTGCAGTTCACCCTCCCTTTCCAAACGCGTGAGACACGGGAGGGGGGGGGGGGGCTCAGCTTCCATCACTGTGGCTCTTGGTGTCACTTGATGTGCTTTTAATTGACACTTTACAGCACTGCAAGTGACCAAGGGAGAACCCCTCCCGTTCTTCGGGCATGTGACGTCGGCCTCACTCGCACCAGGATTTACTAAGGCATGTCTCTGCAGAGAGGGGAACCCTCTGCAGCCAGTTTGGTTCTGCGTGCTTAAATTGTGTGCCCAATCAAGCTGTCCTGCACCTTCACGACCTTGAGCATCCTGACCATTTTGTGTGCGCCGAGTGGTGCCAAGGACGATCACATTCATTTCAATTCCAGCTTGTGGCACAACAGAATGTGGAGGAGCAGAGCAGGGGAGGGGAGCACATCCTTTGCAGGGCACTGCAGGAAAGAGCCCCTGCAGAGGAAAACCGGCCCGGCTTCGGGCAAGGGCAGCCCTGTCCTGCAGCCTTCCAACCTCGCTGAAGGCTCCCAGGGTTGAGAGCGCCCCGGGCTGGGGAGTGGGACGGTTGAAGGCCAAGGCCGGGGCAACGCAGCGTTGTAGTGAGCAGGACTGGCCCAGCCTCTCCGGCCCGGCCTCCTGCCATGGCTGGCCCAAGCCCTCCGGGGAGTCGTTTATTTGCCGCATTTGTATGCCGCCCGTGGCCACAGGCTCTCTGGGCGGCTCACAGCACAGGGAAACATACAGAGCAATAACGCCCCATTTTCCCACAATGATTGATGGCCAGCAGAGCCAGCAGCCTTCAACAGAGGCTCCTGTCCACCCGCTCCATCTGACCCGGCCTTAATTTCCTTTGTGAAGTAAGCCAGGCCAGCGGCCGCATCACCCTCTTTCAGGCAGCAGCTGGTCCCACATCCCTTCCTTTTGCTTGCCCCAAACCCCTCCCAGTTTCACCACATTCCAGGGTTGTAAGGAAGGCAACTCCCCACCCTCGATCATTTTTAACCTGTGTGATGTGCTGCTCCGTTCCTCCCTTCCAGTGCCCCTTTTCCCATAGTTGGAAGCCCACAGGATGTCGGCTTTTCTTAGAGGAAAAAAGAGGCACCGCTTTCCCCTTTCTGAGACTGCAGCCACCTGCCATTTGGCTGCCAATTCCCCTTCTTGGAGCCTGTGTGCCGGAGCTCTCTGCAGTCCCCTTAGTCTCCCCTAGCCCGAACGATACGGCTAAATCCCTCTGTTTTAAAGAACACAGAATCCGCGCACTTTTTGTAGGCACAAATCACAATCTGTTTGCTGAAGAACAGAGATGACTGGGAAAACAGAGGCAGAGCACTGGAAGCGGCACCTGGAGCTCCATTCCAATGAAGGGGCAACTCAGAGTTTGGCTATCGTTTCCCCTCATGCCAACCACCAACACCAGGAGCAGATGAGACGCGCAGGGCCTGGCCGTGGCTTTAATTCCCGTGCTAAGCAGGCTGGAGTGCGGGTGAGGCAGACAATCCGCAGATATCCCTGAACTCCAAGCAGACCATGAAGAGCTCGCAACGTCTCCCCAGGCGGGGCATGTGGGCCACCAGCAGGCCCACGGAGGCACGTGGAGAGCAAAGCCGCCCATCGGAGACCATCCTTCTGCCTGCTGCAGCCCTACTGCATGCACTGGCAGAGCTTAGCAACCAAGGATGCCCTGCGGTGAGGACAGCCACCCAAGCAAAGGTCCCGGCTCAGCCAGGGCCACTCTCCCTGCAGCCCTGGAAATGGCAGCCGATGCAACTGACTGAGCCAAGACGGCCGTCACGAGGCATGCCCTGCTCTGCCTGCCCACCCCAGACGGAGGACCCACCGGAGGGCGGAAAGGACTGACGTGAAGCGCAAGGCACAGCATCCTTTGGGACGGCCCACCGCCATTTGGAAAAAGGGCGAGGATCAGCCAATCGGGGTGCGCTTACGAACACTCCACAGCCCCCCGGCGGGAGGACTCCTTTGCAGGCCAGGTGCCGGGGCAAAAGGGCAAAGCCGCCGTGTGCGCAAACTCTCAGGATGCCCCTGGAAAGGCTCCAGAGGGGCCGATGGGCACCGAGCAGACGAGGCCGACGGCGAGCCCCCCACCGCCCACAGACTCACCTGTGATCACGCCCGGTGCCTGTGCAGCCATCACAGCCTGCGGGAGAGCCCCCAGGGGCTGGGCAAGGGTCAGTGCTGGCGTCACCAGTCCCGGGGTGGCCAATGTGCTGAGCACAGCAGCGCCTGTCACGCCTGCCACAGCCTCCTGCAACACAAGAATCCGCGGAGCGTCACTTCTGCCCAGGCAGCGCCAGACTAGCTTTTGCAGAGCAGAAGAGCGGGGAGGGGCCAGGCAGCGCTCCTGGCAGCCCCCAACTCGCCACTTGTCATACTGCTGGCAGGGAGGAAGCTCCTCCTGAGCTCCAGCCTGGAGCTGGGCTGTCACAGCATGAACTGCTGATTCCGTGTCCTGCACTCTGGTCCTGGCAAGAAGAGCTCCTGGCCTCTCCTTGGGACTGACAGAGGAACAGTCTCCGTCGCAACCCTTGCTCTCCCCTCCGTGCCTCACACAGCACTGATGTGGGCCACCTCCCTTGCTGCCCTGCCCATGTCAGAGTGGAGACAGATGCAGCCACAAGGGAGGAAGGGAGCGAGCCGGAGCGCCAACACAAGAGGCGGCACCTACAGGGCAGACCAGGGGCAGGGGGGGAAGCACACGCCATCAGGGGCCACCGCTTCAAGACCCACCATTAAGCCAGACAAACCTGTCCCCAGCAGCTCCGCCCACTCACCCCTTGCCTCGTCGTTCTCCTGCTGCTGCCAGCTCCACTTGGGGAGCCTCACCTGGACAGACTATGAGGAAGAGCCTGGCCTGCCAGCAGCCCCAGGCCCCCTCTCCGCAGGGCTCGCCCACCCACCTTCCGCATCTCAGCACTGTCTTGGGGGAAGAGGAAGAGGCGGGGCATTGCGCAAGAGAGAGCAAGCGAGGGAGGAGTTTCTAGGCTCAAGCACTGCTACATCCAGCCCATGACAGACTGTCCAGAGGGAACACCGGCCAGCCTGGGAAAGGGGCAGCTGCTTCTCCCTTCGTCTGGAGGAAGGGCAGCTCGCCTGGCCCCATTCATACCCCTGCCCCATACCTGAGCAGTGATCTTCGCTGTGGCTGCCGCGGCTGCGACAGCAGCGGCGGGGGGCAGACCTCCTGGTGTTGCAGGAGTCAGCAGCGGCATGGGTGGAGTGACAGCTTTGCCCACGCGGAGGTACTGGCCCCCCAGGTCGAAGAGGTTCATGGAAGAGACGGCGTCTTGCGAGGACTGCGCCTTCTCGTACTCTGCAAAAGCAAAGCCAGGAGCGTTAGCACTGCTGCCGCATGAGCACGCAGGAGGCGGCACCTGAGCTGGGCCGAGGGCACTCCAGCCAGGCCCTCTGCTCACAGCGACCCGGTGCTTCAAGAGGGAACGGCGTATGCCTTACGACGCTGAAACGTTTCTGAGCTACATGCAGCAGCGTAAAATAAGGCCGTCACAAACCCCCACAGGCCAGGTGTGCCCGCCGAGAAAGCACAGCGCCTGCCTGCCTGCCTGCCTGCCTCCCTCCGCAAGGCTCTCCCGTATGCAGCCAAGACCAGCTGGGGGCACCCTGCCCGGAGCATGTCAGGTCCTGGCAGTCCTTGTGGGGCTTGCCCCCTGGCTCACCGATGAAGCCATAGCCCTTGTGCTTCCCGGTGGTGGGGTCTCGTGCCAGCGTGCAGGACTTGATTTTCCCAAAGGCCTCAAAGACACTCTTTATATCGTCGTCGGAAAGGTCCTGGTGAACCGACGCCACGTAGATGCGGTTGAACGCCCGGGCCTCTTCTGCCAGCTGGTCGATGATGGGCTGGGCCTGGCCGATGTTGCTGGGCCTTCCCACCTGCAGGGAGGCGGCACTCTGTGATGGAGGCGGGCGCTGCCAGGCTGCCCAGCGGGCGCTGCCGGGCTGGGAGATTGCCTGCGTCACCACCACCCGGGATGGCCACAAGGCAGCCACCCCACCCACGGGCAGGCGGGCCAAAGGACAAGCCAGGAGAACCACAGGAAGGCGCTCCGGTGGCTGGGCACTTTCCTCAAGCACTGCGTGGGCACGGGAACAAGGACAGCTCAGGACCACTGCAGAACCCAGGGCCTGGCACAGGCCTCAGCTCCCCCGCAGAGGGGGACAGGCGTTCCACAGACCCGATGACGGGGGCAGGAGGTGCGTGATGATCCCTGGAGCCCTCCGCTGCTCCCCCAGGGAGGGTGGGGGGGCTTTCCTCGCCTGCCCCTGCACTCTTCCCTCCCCCAACGAGTCGTGCAGACGGGCTGCGCTGAGCCTTCCTGGGCAGAGCTTCCCGTACCCACCTTGATGTTCCGCCCGCCCAGCATGACTGAGTTCATCTGTTCCAGGGCCAGCTGAGCTGCTTCCGGCACCTCGTACTCCACGAAGGCAAACCCCTGGGAGGAAGAGGGGCCGTGTTACCTTGCAGCCAGCGGAACCCCCCACCGCACCCCCCCAGCTGCCTCAAGCTGAGCCAGCCCACACCCACCTTGTGCTTCATGGTGACAGAATCCCAGGACATGTCGATGCTCTTGATGGGGCCGAAGGGGGCAAAGGCCTGCCGGATTGTGTCCTCCCCCAACTCGTAGTAAATGGAACCCACGTAGACCCGGCACATGATGGCCAGGGCCCGCTGCCGCTGGGCTGCCATCTGTATCGGAGAGAAGGGCTGGCTGGTCAGCACACGGGGCAGGGGCAGGCGAGGAAAGCCCCCCCACCCTCCCTGGGGGAGCAGCGGAGGGCTCCAGGGTGGCACGTGGAGGCTCTCTGGCAGCCCAGCCCAACCCCCTCGCTCCTGCAAGAGGAAACAGCCCACAGTCTGCACCGCGTCCCACTGCAGGCACAAGGGCTCCGCCTCCCAGCCCGGGGCAGCAAGAGATCCAGTTCTGGGCACCTCACTTCCACCTTCTCTGGATGGACTTCCCCCACCCGCCCAGAAGAAAGGCCCCTCCAGATGCAGAGCCCTTCCTATGCCCGACCGATGGTGCTGGGGAGGAAGCACCCGCCACTCCCCAGGTACCACCTCACCACCGCCGGAAACGAACAAGCACTGCCTCGGTAGGAGCCCAAGTCATCGGCCCGGGCTAGACCCAAAGCTGCTCTCTCACAGCAGCCCCCCCCCCACCCCGGACCCCCATACGTAGCACCAGCAAAAGCAACCGCTCTTTGAGGGTGCAAAAAGCCCTGACCTGTCCTTGAGAGGCCAAACGGAAATAGCTGGGGAGCCTCGCAGGCCGTGCGGGAGTCGCGTGGGCCCTGGGCACGGGCACTGCTGCACCGGGCAGAGGAACCCAAGCGGGTCTTCCAGACTATCCGGGTGCGGTGGCCCAAAAGAGCCTGGGACAGGCAGACTTTGCCTGCCCCTTGGAGGCTGGGCTGCTCTGTGGGACTGCACAGCCGGGCCTGCCCCTCCTTGCTGTCTCCCACCCAACGTCCCCCGGGAGAGAATTTCGCGGGCGAGAGGCGAGGCTCCTGCAAGCCCAACCTCCCTGCCCTGGAAGAGGCCTGGTTCTCTGGAGCGGCCAGAGCAGCCAGCAGGCCTCTGGGCTGCGGCTCCCAGTTCCCTCCCGCTGCTGCTGCGCACTAAGACAACCAGGGCTGGGTGACGAGCGTGAGGCCCTACACACTCCCCAGTGTTCAGGAGCCAGCAGAGCCAAGAGTTCAGGAGAGAGGCGGTACGGACTTGTGAGGGAAGCACATGGGGCAAGGGGAGCCAACCCCACCCCCCGACTCCGCGGGGCTGTCTGCTCCTCCCCACTGCAAGCAAGCTAGCAAGCGAGCGAGCAAGGAAGCCGTGCCAAGCAGCCGCCAGAGCCAGCAGGAAAACAGCCGGCCGCCCTAAGACGAGGCACCACAGTAAGTTATCAGGGGTACATGGCCAACATCAGCTGAGCACTCATGTAACCCGTGCACCTGCCCCTGCAGCTAGCGAAGACCGGCCTCCCCACCCCTCCCGCCCCCGAGAGGAAAGCAACCCAAGCCTGCTGCCTACTTGGGACCGGCCCTGCAGCATGCTTGCTTGCTCACTGGCTCTTTCTCCTGCTGCCACGAGCCGGACTCCTCAACGGCTCCGGGGAGCTCAGTCCGCTTCTACCTGCTGAACCCCATGCGGCAGTGACTGGCACGCCTCGGCAGCCTCCACGGCGCTGCCACAAGAGCCGGAGCCGTTCTGGCCCCCTGGACACCATGGCCGCGAGGCTCCAGGGAGGGTCCGGGCCTGCCTGCGGAAGCCCAGGCTGCCCTGCTCTCTGCGCCCACTCCTCAGGGGAGGATCTGGGCGACCTCCAGGGTGCCGGGACAACTCTGCTATCTGGCCTACGCATGGGCTCCATGTGCCCCATCAGCCACTGCCCAGGGCCCTGTGCCCGGGGAGGGGGCGGCTTTGCAGCCACCGCCTTCCTCCAGCTCTCCTGGCCAGAATCGACAGGCCACTTCTGCTAGTCCTCTTCCAGGAGGGGCTCCCACTTGCCACGGGTGCCTGCCACGCCCCAGCACCCAGCTGCCAGGCCTCTGGTGTCCCTTGCTGGCCCACAGGCAAGTTACCTTGGCAAGTACTTTTAGGTCAGGACCTCAGCGTCCCTAGAAAGGCGGCTCTCCCAGCTGCTTGTGTCTAATGCTCGCTTGCTCTCTCTCTCTGCCTCTGCCTCTCTCTCTCTGCCCAATGCCTCCTCCAAGGGCCCCAGCTGCCCCCAGCCCAAGGTCTTCCACTGGGGAGCTTACACTTGGCCTTGGTTGGCGGGGCATGTCCGGAGCAGGTAGGTATGTGGAGGGAGAGGGAGGGTTCCCCGCTAAGTCCTCCCCCAAGCTAGGCCCTGACTAAGACCAAGTGCCCCAGAAGAAGTGAACGTGTCTATTGACCGATTGTAAAGGTGAGAGAGGATCTCCAAAGCCCATTGTCACTGCTGCCATCTGAAAGACAGTAAAGACAGAGTTCAGTCTGTGGGAGCTGAGCACATGGCGGCTTTTTGTCAACACTCAAGCGGAAGAGGCCTCTCCTTCCTTCCTTCCTTCCTTCCGTCCTTCCTTCCTTCCTGTCTTCCTTCCTTCCAACTTTCCTTTCTTCCTTCTTGCCTGCCTGCTGCCTCCTCCTCGCTGCACAGCCCCTGCCAGCCCCAGGGAGTGAGGGGGGAGGGTCAAGACAGCACCGGGGCCTCTCCAACCCTCAGCAGAAGACTAGCGGCCAGGAGCTCCCCACCCCGCCCTCAACAGCCAGGGCTGCCCAACAGCCTCGCACCAGCCCTCCCAGCCACCCTAGCCCGATCCAGGACTCCTGAGTGGGAGGGGCTCCGGTAGCAACTAACACCCCTCCTGTCCTGGGGGCGGACCAGAGCTCGATGGTAGAGCCCCTGCTTTGCATGCAGAAGGTCCTGCGTTCAAGCCCCGGATCCAGATCGGGGGACTGGGAAGGGCCTTGCCCAAAACCTCGGAGAGCCACTGCTGCCAGAATGCGCCAACAAAATCCAGGCTAGAGGGACTGAAGTCTGGCTCAGCTCGCGGCAGCTTCTGACGTTCCTCAAACCATCACGGTTCATGGCTCACCGCTCCTGCCAGGGCAAGGCTAGCGGAGCCGATAGTCCCATGCGCCCCACGCCAGGCAGGCGGCAGCGGGACTCCCAGGAGGGAGCTCCCTTGGCGCGCTCTCACTCTCCCTTCAAGCGGCTGTGCTCCCTCTCCAGACAGGAAGTGCAGGCGAGTCTGGGGCCTGGGGCCTCACCGGGCAGGCTGAGTGCGACACACTTCAATTTCACAGCGGAAACGGAAGCGAAAGTACCTGGCTCCAGGCAGATCTCAGGGCTGTGCAGTGGCTCTAAGTGCATAAAGGGCTCCACCCTTGCGGAGGAGGAGAGTCACGCATGGGCTTCCCTGGAGGGGAAGGCGCTCACCTGAAGGTTGGTGAGCTGCTGCTGCTGGTGGGCGATGGTCTGCTTCACCAAGACACTCTTGATGCTCTGCTCCATCGCATACTTCTTGGCCTGTGCAGGGGTGGGGAGAAGAACACCAAGCGTCACAGAGCTGGCAGGCGCAGGCCAAGTCGAGGCACCCATCCCAGCGCTGGGCAGACCAGACCAGAGGGCAGCCCAGACCGATGCTCCACTCCCACAGGGGGCCCCTCAGGCAGGACACCGGAGAAACGCAGCTGCTCCTGCTCCCTGCCAACTGTCTGAGAGAGCCACACTGCCCGTGATTCTGGAAGTGCTCTCTAGCCACCAAGGCCTGTGGGGCTCGGGAACCTCAGGCATCAAGCGCTCCACAGACAGCTGCCCCCTTTCTCCTGGCCACACATGCACCATCTGCCCAGCCCAGCCCAGCCCAGCTGGGTCAGCTTCACCCCTAAGCTTGGCAAGTCTGTGCCCCAGAATTTTGAGCTCTTTCATCTTTGAAACAAGCCCCAGCACTTTGAAACAAGCCCTGGCAGCTGATGGAAGTCGCTTTTCAAAAGGCCTCGAGGCCACCCTGGGAAAGGAGAGCAGGCTCCCCCACCCACATATGCTTAGGGTCTAAGACACACCTGCCACTGAGGCTTCACCCCGAGGACCCTCCACCACAGACACTGGCAGAGAGCAGGTGAGTGCAGCTGCAGTCTCAGATCCAGACCTGTGTTCAAGCCCCTGAAGGCGCTTGCTGGTGGCCCTGCAAAGACCTCCCACCTGCAGGCTGGGTTGCTTTCACCGTCCTCCCCTTGCCACTTGTGCCACCCCTCCCATCCCTCCTCCCCCTGAAAGGCTGGGCTTCACAGCAGGCGAACCCTGGTTGAGCGACTCACCTTCTGAAGAGCCTCCTGCTGCTCCGGGGTGAGAGGGGGGAGCCCCAGCTTGGCTGCGGTGCTTTGCCCATTCTCTACCTTGACAGTCTCTGTGCCCTGCAATGAGAGAGACATCCAGAAACGCTGCCTCAGTCGAGCAAAGCCACACACAAGTACACAGTGCTGCATCCGTCACAGCCCTAAATCAAGTACACTGAAGTGCAGAGGAAGCCCCCCAGCTCGGGAGAACCCAGTCCTGGGCCCAGTGTTCTTCAACATCTTTATCAATGATTTAGATGAGGAAGTACAAGGAACGGTAATCAAATTTGCAGATGATACAAAACTGGGTGGAATAGCAATCACCCCAGAAGGCAGAATGAAGATCCGGGCAACCTTGATAAACTTGAATGCTGGGCTGAAAACAACAGAATGAGATTCAATTGGAGCAAATGGCAAGTGCTGAAGCTCGGAAGAAGAAACCAAAGGCATCCATACAAGATGGGGAGCACGAGGCTCAGCAGACAAAGAAAAAGACCTCAGGGTTCCTGTGGACAGCAGGCTAAATAGAAGCCAGCAATGGGATGCAGCCGCCAAAAGGGCAAAGGCCATTTTGAAATGCATTAACAGAAGGATTACTTCACAATAACAAGAAGTAGTAGTTCCTCTATACACCTCACTAGCAGATCTCACCTGAAATACTGTGTCTCATTCTGGGCACCAAGATTAAGAAACGTGCAAGAAAATTAGAAAGGGTCCCGAGGAGGGCAACCAAAATGATGCAGGGCTTGGAAACACTGCCCTGTGAGGGGAGACTGAGGGAACTGGGCATGTTTGGCCTTAAGAAGAGAAGACTGAGGAGTGACATGATATCCCTTTATAAGTACCTCAAAGGCTGCCACAAAGAAGGTCAAGATCTCTTCTTGCTGACATCAGAGTGCAGAGCACGGAAGAATCCATTCAGGAGGTGACAACCCAGACTCAGGCTAGATATCAGGAAATGGCTCCTGACTGTCAGAGCAATACAAAAGTGGAACCAGCTGCCTAGAGAGATTATGGGCTCTCCATACTGGAGACATTCAAAAAGAGACTGGACAGCCATCTGAGTGGGATGGTAAATTGGTGACCTACTACAGCAGAGGGTTGGACCTGATGGCCTTCTGGTCCCTTCCAACTCTACTATTCCATGATTCCATGGAACAGCTTGGAACAGCATGGGTGGTTCTGTCAGCTACTGCAGGAGGCCAAACTGTATAGTCATATCCTAGCCATTCAGTTTATCCTTACTGAAATACAATATAACATATAAATAACAGGATAAACAGTATTTTATTGTTTGTCATATGCTGTCCAGAAACTTTAGCTACTGTGTGACACAGAAATAAAACTGACAGCAACTTGCCAGCACCCCAGCTATGGATCTTGGCTCTGATCTCACACTAAAGCTCAGAGACATTTAGAAAGCTGGTCACTCCCAAGAACCTCGAAAGGCCTGAAACGAGCCCTCACCCACCTTTCCCTTGGCATGGGATGCCCTGCTTGAAGAGCAGTGAGGACAGACCAGAGAGGCCACTTCAAAGCAGCGCAGAGAAGGGGAACCAGCACAGCATCACAAACTCCAGCACATTTCTCTGTTGCTCAATTGTTCAATGCATTTCTAGAGAATGAGTCCAGTGCATCTGAGAAAGCATGTCTATCTTTCCTGGGAGCTTGGAAAGGTGTAAAAATAACAGTCAATGGGGAAGTCCCCATTGCCCCTCCCAGGCAAGTTAAAAGAGAGGGAGACCAAAAGGGAAAGGAACATCAGATCCGAAGACGAGCTGCTGGCCATTGCAGGACAATAGCAACAGCACTTCATCCAATTCAGTTTCCTGTTTCTGATGGTTCTGAGCATTAAAAAATCCATGGCGGCCAGCCTCTTTTCCCCCATTCATTTGCTTACGGCGGCCTTTTTTCTGATTATTTGCAAGTCACCACAGGTATCACTGAAACAAGCAAGTGGGCTTCCGGAAGAGAGGCAAAGGGCTCATCTCATCTGCTAACATGCCCCTGGGATTCCAGAATGGGCCAGAAAGAAGCCGCTTTCCCTCCTTCTCCAACAGCTGCCTGCGCTTTCAGCACCCCAGAAAGAAACCGAAGTCGCCATCCCGCTGCACTTCCACGCACCAGCCGCAGGAGCTTCTGCGCCGGAGAACAAGGGGCAGGCGGGCGGGCACGGGGGCTCATTGCTACTCTGGAAAATATCTCACTCGCCAGAGGAGCCCCCAAGGAGGGCTTGAGCGCTCTCATCCACCGGCAACCCTCCTACGAGCGGCAGCACTTTCGCGCTGCTGCTTCGAGATGGAACAGGGGCGGGAGGCTGCTTTGCGCGCTAGGCCAATGGAGGACGGAGCCCGTTACGGCTGGTCTAGTCTCCCGCAGCCTGGCCCCAAAGCCACCCGGCTCGAGGCCATCCTGCAGCCGCCGGCGCAAGTTCGACCAGCGGAACTGATCCCGAAGCACCAGCGAGGCCTTGGGTGGAACACGGGGTCCCGCCGCTCCTGCGCGCGTGGCTGCCCCTACGGCCGGCACAAGGAGCGCGCCCACGGGGGCCGTACGCTGGGGCCCCGGGGGTCCCGCTTCCCCCTCCCGCGGACGAGCGCGCGACCGCAAGGAGACTACAGGTCCCGGCGGGCTACAACAGCCGCCGCTGGTGAAGGCGCGAGAGAAAGGGGCGCAGGGCACGCTGGGAAGTGTGGTCCTTGCCGTCTCGACTACCGTCTCCCGCCCTCCCGCGCACACATGGTCCCCGCTCCGGCCCAGCGACGGCGGGAGCCAGGCCCGCAGGCCGCAGGGGGACGAGGAGCCCCTCTCCCGGTCCCGAGTCCGTCTCTTTCCATTCCTCCCGTCTGTCGCGGAGAGAACAGCTCACCAGAGACAGAGCCGTCGTCGCTGCCGCCATCTTAGTCGTCTCCTCCTACCCCGAGAGCAGCGACCTCGCGAGAACTTTGCGGCCGCGAGAGCCCTCGAGCCAGTTCTCGCGAGGGCAGCAGGGCAAATCGTGAGCAGGGGCAAGGAGACCCCGCGCCGCGCGCCTGCGCGGCTTCCGGCTCTGGGCGCCCCTGGGACGGAGGGGGCGGTGCGCTGCGCTGCGCGGGATTTGCGCGGGGGCCCTGCCGGGACGCCCCCTCGGCGGAGGCCCCTGCGCGGCCCTCCAGCCCGAAGAGCGGCAGGCTCCGCGCGGCTGCCCTAGGCCGGCGGCCCGTGCCGGGGCCAGGAGCCCGCCCGCGCGCGCTGAACCCGCTCCGGGGGCCGGCGCGGCTCCTTCGCGGGCCAGGGGGCTTCCGTGCACTTGTGAAAAGGGTTCCCCGTCCTGCGCCCGCCCGCCTCGGCCCCCTCTCGGGCGCTGGGACTCCGGGAGGGAGGGAAACGTCTCCTCGTCGACCCCCCCCCCCCAGCCCCCAAACACGCCCTTTAAGTTTGTACACCTCTTACCGTATTCAGGACAGGGAATAAAGAACTGAAAAGGAAATAAAGAGCTGCCTTCGATGCATGGTGGTCTTACGAATTAAAGTCCTCCAAACGTTCCGCTTGCGCAGCACTTGCGAGCTCAAGGCTGTGGCATCCCTTCTTGAGCCACATAGAAACACAGATGCAGAACCAGTCAGAAGGGGCCTCCTGAGCCATGTAGTCTGACCCGTGGCTCCGCTCATGACATGCATGTCCTTGCACACCCCCACCGATGGGGCCTCAACCACCTCCCATGGAAGCCCGTTCCATACCCAAGGGGCTTTGCTCCATTGGAGCATGTCCTGCCTTCCTCCCCAGGGAAAAACAGGCCTCTACCCACCTCGATGTGACACCCCCTCATACCTGTATGTCACTAACAGGTCTCTGAGTCTCCTATCCAGGCTGAAAAGACCCAGCTCCCTCAGTCTCTCCTCCTATGGCTTCCCCTGCAAAACAGCCACCATCCGACTGATTCCAACCTTGCTATATCCTTCTTTAACGAGGGCCCAAAATTGAACACACTACTCCAGTTGCGGGCACACCAGAGTCGTGTAGAGTGGCAGTAATTCCTCTTTCAATCTCGAAGCCACACTTCTGGCTATGCAACCAAGGGTGGCGTTCGCCCTCTTTGACCACCTCGTCACACGGCTGACTCATGTTCAGCCTGCAGGCACCCTGCACTCTGAGATCCTTTTCACAAGTGCTGCCCTCCAGTCACTTGCCCCCTAACCTGTACTTACGATACCCATTCCTATGCCCCAAGTGCAAGCAAGTGGAACATCCTTGGCTCATGAGCTCAGCTGCCCTCAGAGATGGTCTGGAGGCTTTGAGAGGTGAGCCAAGCACCCATGAGAGCATGACACCCATGTTCTATTGCCGCATGGCTTGCCCGCTTGCTTGTGTACCCAATTCAAGGTGCCGGTAGTCCTGTTAAAGGCTCACATGATTTGGCACCAACTGTATCTACCTACCCAAACATTCCTGGCCCTTCTGAGGCTGCACTTGCAGACCACCGGGGAGCTTTTGAGTTGTGCCCCCTATACATGGACTGCTCTCCGTGGCCATTTTCAAGGGGGATTTTAATGGGTGTATGTGAATTTGTGGCTCAGCTTGCTTTCAGCGGGTGGCTAAGGCAGGTGCTGGGTGACACCCTGCACATCCAACCCCCCGGAAAGGGTTTGCTGTGGTACCCAAACCAAGCTGCTGTACCTGTGTGAGCACAAGCCAACGCAAGCCAGTCCGGTGTGCTTCCAGTGTTTAATCACAGCGTGGCAGCACAGCTCAACTTTTTACAATTGTAGTGCACTTTTCTATAAAAGCAGCAGATTTACAACAAACATGGCCAAGTATGTGCAGAACATTTCCAGGTGCAGGCCTGAGTGACTGCAGAGGTACACACATACAAAGCTGATTGCAGATCTGAATATGGGTGCGTGTGAATAAGCCATAATACTGTTTGAAGCAAGATCATATGAACATAGTTCATAAAGTCATGGAGTAATAGGACAGCTCCCAACAATTGTAATTTCTAGAAATGCTGGACAGAGCAGGTTTGTGGAAGCACCAACTTTCCATATGCCTTATTTTTGCTGTGTAAAGTCAAGCAGAAATATCTGAATGTTAAAAGGTGCATTTCATTTTGCTACAATGACCTCTGCTCTTCAGTGCAGTTTCCGATCATCAGGACAACTTCCAGAGGAGTCCCAGTCAAGGCTTGCCTCACAGCCCATCCTGATCCACCCCAGTGTTGGAGGGCAGGCTCTGGGAGGAGTCTGGACCAGCCTGATGGGCAGCCGTGTGCGCCTGCTGAGGAGTGGCCTCCCCTTCCCTTCCCCGTGGCTTTGGATTGCTCCGCAGAGGCTCCTGGGGCCACAGAGCAGCGGGATGCAGCAGGTTTATCACCCAAGACACGAGGCCCAGGCCCAACTTGGCAGAGCCACAACATGGGGCAGCAGAGTCCGCTCCGGCAGAGGGGCGAGCAGCGCATCCCGCAAGCACCCACCAAGCGAGGCGGGCGCTTGCTCCCTGGAACCCGGGGCCGGCCGCTGCACAGCAAATGACCCAGTAACTGCCTTGCGGCGCTCAAGATGCAGGCTGGGAATCCTGGTTTTTCCAAGCAGGGAAACCAGAAGGGGCACGGGCCACACCCGACGAGGGAGCGTCTGCTTCTCTGCTCCGGGCGCCCAGACCAGCCTTCTGGCTGCATCCTCAGCGTTCGCCAGCTGGGGGCCTCGCCGGTTCTTGGGCACGCCGCCGTGCAGATTATGAGGGGGAAGCCTCAGGCTCGCTGTGCCCAGGGATCAAACAGGGTGCCAGGTCTCGGCCCACAAGGGGCAGGATCCTGGCGCTTGTTGGAAAAGCCAGGCACTGTTCTGAACAGTTGGCCTGGTCCGAGGTGCGAAAGGGGACTCTCCTCGCCTCCACTTGGCTGACCTGCCCCAACAGGACAGCATTCAAAGGGGATTGGCCAGACTCGCACGGAGGACGCTCCCTGTAGCCACCGGCCCTGCTGGCCATGTGCCCCCAGTACCAGAGGCGGCGTGCCTGCCTACACCAGTTGCTGAGGCACTGGGGCAGGCAGGACCCGGGTCCCATCCTGCCCGAGGGCCCTGCCGGTAGCCGGCTGGCCACGTGTGAAGAGGGGACTGGGCTGGGCGGACCACTGCTCCAGCCCAGGAGGCTGTTTCATGTTCTGGGCTGTCCCCCTGCAGGAACATTAATGCTGGACAGAGCCAGCGAGCTGTTGCTCGTTTCCATCTCATTTCCTGTACTGAAAAGATGGATCTGTGGCTAGAAACGTTCCCTTTAAAAAGCCATCCTTTTCACGTGGCAGCAAATGCTTCGTGCAGGATTCCCTCTGCAGTGTCTGCCCCCGGAGACTGCTCTGCCGGTCCGTCTGCTCCGGCGGGCAGCAGTTCTTCCAACCCTCCAGCAGAGAAGCCTCCGCCAACCCTGCCGTCCAGGGCCTTTGTGATGGGATGCCAGAGGCCGATCAGCAGCAGAACGGGCCACCCAGAAGGCGACGGGTCCCCTCCGCCACAGCCGCGGAGGATGCACGGAGAATGGGCCTCTGCAGAGGTGCCCTCCTACAGCACCCGCAGGGACCTTCTGCGTGCCCAGCAGGCATCTGCCGGAAGGAACACCATCCTTCCTCCTCTTGCCACTGCTAGGATGCCACGCTCTGTGTCCTGACCGAAGTGCCATGTTCTGGCTGGATGAGCCGCATCGGGGGACCCCTCTGGTCTGCGTGCAGGTGGCATCTTGGGAACATGCATCTCACAATGGCCGCCGAGGGTCTGGACCCAAGGCGGCAACAGCAGCTTGCCTGGGTTCCCCACGAGAGGCAGGCTCCACAGCTGACGACAAGTGTTCCAGGAAAACGGGGGCGGGTCAAGGGAGGGCAGTCCCCCATGCGCAGTCACTGGTGCCGGTGCAGCAGCCTTCCCAACAGAAACCTGGCTGTGCTTCATGAGCAAGCGGTGGGGGAAGTGCTCGGTGTGACGAGCAGGTGGAGGCTGGCATCACACCTGGCTGCACAGGGGCAGGGCCGCCTCCTTCCTTAAGCCCACTGGCCTGCCAGCCCTGCTCCTCCTCCGGCCCCTCAGCGGGCAGCAAGTCCGGGGGGCCGAGGCTCAGCGACACCAGCCAAGAGCATCCTGCAGCGCCCTTGGGTGGCTCTTGATGGCTCTGCAGGGGAGTTGCTGTCGCGAAAGCAGGAACTGCCAGCCAGCAGCCAGCAGCCAGCCAAGCAGAGCTGGTCTCAGGGAGCAAAGGCTGGGCCCCAGCCTGCCTTGTCCCCCCACAAGCAGCCCCTCTACATGGGGACAAGGCTGAAAATGGGAGGTTTGGATTCCACCCTATAATAGTGGGGCACAACCAGCCCCTTGGGCAGATCAAAACCATGGATGGACTGGTAAGATTGAAAGATTTTGCCACCTGGACGGCTGGGACACACGTCTCCTACCTAGACTTGAAGCCCCCCACCCTCATGATCTCAGAAAGCGGCTCCCGCTCCAGCCAGCATGAGCCGAGGAAATGAGGCACGGGCAGCCTTCCGATCCCACAGCTCAGCTGGCGGTGGGCCCAAGTGGGCCCTCCCCTCTCGGTGCCCCCAGCTGGGGCGCCTCCTGCCACCCTGCGCTGGCCCTGGCAGAGCTGCCTCTGCAGCCCCAGGAATGGGTGGCAGAGACAGAGCAGGCCGCAGGCCCCCGGGGGCCCACCGGATTTTAATGCACTGATCGGAGTTTTCTTTGGGGATGTTGGGCAGGCCAGGAAGGACTATGTGCGGCGGGGCCAGGCACAGCCAGTTCGCAGGGGGCAAGCAGCGCACACGGTGGCGAGCCGCACCGGGCAGCTGCAGCCCCAGGAGAGCCAGCGGAGGCCCAAGCAACGCTCCCAAAAGGCGGAGGCGAGGCCTGCGCTTGCTCCTCCTGGTGCGGCCATTGACGGCTCAGCTGCCTCCGTGGCTCCCCCACTGCCGGTGGGGGCAAGAGGCCGGGGAGCGCAGGAACAGAGAAGGAAGAGCAGGAAGTGGGGCGGGCGGGGGCCAGACCCTTCCCCGTGCCAGCCCGTCTGCAGGTCCCTCTTCCCAAGAAGGGTGCGCAGCAGGGGAGGGCCAGCACCAGGGGGCAGCCGGGTGCCGAGGTCCCCGGCTTTGGCCAGTCCCCGTCCTTGGCCGTGTGTTCGCTGCCTGCTCCCGGTGCTCCTCCGGCCTGCCTTGTGCCCCCGCCTCTTCCTTGGCCTCTGGGCTGGTGCAGGCGGAGGTGCTTGGTCGGAGCCTCCCACAGGTCCACGGCACGACTCTTCCTCTCGGGACACGGCCGCTGGCTGCAGAGCCTGGCGCGGGGCGGGGTGCTCAGGACGGGGGTGCCTGGTGCTTGTGGAAGGCCGAGTCCAGGAACCCGGCCAGCTTCTCGCAGTCGTCCTGGAGGGGAGTGGCAAGAAGGATGCAGGGGCTGGGTGGGGCGGATCTGCTGCCGCCTGCCTGGGGGGCCACATGGCCCCTCCGGCCCCACACCTGGACCCCGCTGCCGCCCGGCCAGCTCCTTAAGGGCTGCTGCTCCGGGACTCCCACCCTCCACATGCTTCCCCACCTCCCTTCCTGGGCCTGGCACAGCCCCTCCCGCCACCACACACCCCTTCCCGGCTAGGCTTCTTCCCGAGGGCTGCAGGGGCCCTTCTAGCCGCTGTGGTCCTCCAGAGCCCCCCTCCCTGCTCCCCTGGCTCAAGAACGGGGGCTTGGGCTGTGCTGATCAGTGGCTCTGAAGCACACCACTGCCTGCGAGCAGGAGCCCGGGGGAGGGGGGACTGGGCTGCCCTGCTGGTGGGACGAGGAGCCCTTCCCTGCCGCTGCGTGTGGCCTCTGTCCCGGAGCAACTGCAGGAGCTGCGCCCCCCCCCCCCGGCACAGGCCCCCTTCTCCCCATCGCCCCACGCAGCCCAAGCCCATGCCCAGGGATCAGCGGGGGCACTCACCTGGCTGATGAATCCGTAGTGCACGAGGTCGACAGCCAGGGCCCGCGGGTGGTCAGCTGCAGGGGGAGGCAGGCAGAGACCGACACCCACCTGAGTGGGATGGGATGGGTCCGGGCAGCTCTTGCTCCCCGCCCCATGGGGCACTTCTGAGAGAGGTCGCAAAAGAGCCTCGGGGCTTTCTGCCCCCCCACCCCCACCCCCACCCAGAGCAGTCAGGAGGATGCCTGGAGCTCAGCAATAGCGAGGGAAGGAGTGGTCCGGGGGGGGCAGCCGGAGCTCCGGCTGCCCAGGCCAGCGAGGCACGCCGCGTCCCACCCGCCTGCCCACTCCCGCCTCCCTCGGGGTGGGGAAGTCGGGGGCATCCACTCTGGAAGGCAGAGCAGGACTCACTCGGCAGCAGGTCGTAGCTCAGCTGGCGGTGCAGCTTGTCTTCCAGGACCAGAAGAAGCGTGAGCTGCGACACACACGGGATGGGGTTTGGAGTCACTGGCTGCAGCGGCACGGCCTGGACGCACCACCCACGGCCAGCCATTCCCAAATCTCTCCACACACGCCCCGCTCCAGGCATGCCGTGCACTTAAAGTGGGCAAAGGCACCCACAAACAGCAGCCTCAGGCGCTGTGGGGGTTGAAGTCCGCTTCCCTGGCTGTCCTTGGGGACCACAGCAGCACCACAGAGGATGGCCCAAGGGCCCCCAGCTGGTGTTCTGCCCCACGGCAGCCCAGCAGGTGCCTGTGTGCTCTGCCCCACCTGCGGTCAGAGGCCTGGTCTCAGCGGCATCCCTGCGGGCATGTGGCACAGGCGGGTGAAGCCCCCCGGAAGAAAGGGATCAGGGGGCGTCTCAGAGCTGGGTCCACCTAGCCGAGCCCTGGCAGAAGTTGGGATCAGCAGTGGAACTTCCGGCAGGTGCCAGGCCTTTCCTGGGGGAACCCATCTTTAACCCAAAGCCCAGCAGGGCGAGAGAAGGAAAAGCAACGCCAAGCTGCAGCTGGGCGCCAGAGAAAGCATGGAAAATAGAACGGGCCAGGCGACCCCCCTCGGACAGCCCGCTGGAGCGAGCGCATGGACTTTGGGTGCTGTGAGCGGTTCTGGTCCCCGCACCTGGGAAAGGGCACGGCTGAGCAGGGGGACGGCGGCGAAGGGCCACTCGGGACAAGCGGGTCGCAGCGGCTCCGCTGCCAGGAATGATCGTGGCCCCTAGAATTGTGTTGCTCAGGGGGAGGCGCTTAAGGGGATACGGGGGGGGCATTCGGGAGTACGCCTGGGGTGGGGCAAGGGGGAGTCCTTCTCCCTTTCTGGAAGCATCCCTGCAGCGGCCTGATGGGGCTTCTGGAGTGCTCAGAGGGAGCCGGTGCCGCCTTCTTCGCACAGCCCAGAGTCGGACCGCAGCATCTGCTCCCGTGAGACGTGGCCAGCCGCCCTTTGTGAGGGCCCTGAGAGCAGAGCGGGCAGGCCCGCCGATGGGGAGGAGGTGGCCAGCTGGGAGGGCTCGCTGGCCCATGGGGCCGCCAGCCTCGGAAGTGGGGTGCCGAGGTGCGCCAGGCGCTGCAGGGACTAGGGGAGCTCGAACAGAAGGCCGCTGGAGGAGCCCCGCCTGGTCCCGCAAGGCTCTGCCCTGCTCTTCTCGAGCTCCAGAGACGCCCACAGGATGTCTGTGGTGAGCGGCCCCAGCACCAACCTGAGGCCTGGCTCCGCACCGCTCTGCCGCAGCCTGGTCCCTGCGCGGCCTCCCCTGCCCACCGCCCACCCGGGCCCTGCAGAGCCGCCAAGCGAACGTACGTGCCGCTGCCTCTTCTCCTCATTCCACTCCATGCTGCACTGCATCTGCACAACCTGCGGCACGGCAGAAGGGCGGGTCGGCACACACGCACTGGGGGCCTCAGCCCGTCGGCCCCCCCTCCACCCTGCCTGGACAGCCCGCCGGCCCCCGGGGCAACCCACCCCACACCTGAAGCAGCGTGCCAAAGCCACAGATCCGCCGGATTCACAGCCACGGACGCACCGCGAGGGAGCACCGCCAGCCCCTCCGCGAGCAGGCGAGGGCCAGGCACCCCAGACCACCCCCAGCAGCACACAAGGGCCTGCGCCCGCTCCAGGCCCCACTCTGAGCCCCCCGGCAGTGGGCCCATCTGCTTCACCCCGGCTTCAGGCCGCCCCCTAGCCAAGGCCCACCCTGCCGCACATGCCGAGGAGCGCCGATGGGGCTCGTGGAGCCAGTCCATGTGCGGATGCCCGCTGCACCCTTCCGCGCCCCGCTCGCTCCCCAGGGCCACGAGGAATGCCCGAGCTGGGCTTGGAGGGGCGGCCGAGAGGCGGGGAGCTGTGCCTGGCCAGCGGGGAACAGCCCCCTCCTCACTCTTCTCCCCACACAGTGACGGCACCTGGCTCGCCCGTGACGGCGGGCTGAGGCAAGGGCGGCCGAGAGGAGGGCAGGCCAGGTGCGAGTGGCCCTGGCCCCATGGAACCCAGGACGGCAGGGAAGGGAGGGGCACGGCCCTGGGGGGCGACGGGGGCTTCCCTTTCCCCCCTCGCCCCGCAGGCAGAGGCTACCTTCCTGGTCTCCACGTCGAAGGGCTCTGGAGTGGGGGTCTTGGCTTTCTGGGAGTCCTCCGGGGGCTGCGAGGCCGAGCGCGGCAGCGTGTGAGGCCGGGCAGAGGCAAAGTTCATCAGCGGGTAGATGCCGTTCCTGGCAGAGAAAGCCAGCCAGGCACACATCAGGGCTGGGGATGGGGGTCGGCCTCCCCAGCGGGGGGCAGAGGGGCGGGCAGGGGCCGGCACACACACCACCTCCACACGGCCCCTGCTCTGCGCCCCCTCGCAGGCCTTTTCGGGGCCCTGTGGACTGGCTGCCACAGCTTCTCACTTTCTGCAGGTTTTGAGGCCCAGTTCATTCTATCGGCCCTTCTGAGCACATTCAGGACTCGGAAGCAGCAGCAGCACCTTCGTTTTGCTAACCCTAACCCTACCCTGGATTTCCCCCAGAACCCCAAAACCTGGTGTAATTCCCCATGCGTCACTTGGATTTCTAAAATCCTCACTCTGCACATTTCTCGGCCCAGCTCATTCTACCTGCCCCTTCCAAGCACCTTCCAGGCCTCTGAAGCCCCCGAAGAGCCTTTGCTTTGGTAGCCCATGTTCTGGAGGGGCTTGGGGGGCCCAATGCCGGGTGAGCAAGGAGCCCCGGCTGCTGCCCCCTGCTGCTCGCTCACCTCACATCCTCCAGGAACTTGTCCAGCTCCAGGAAAGAGACCTCTGAGTACCTAAGAAGACACAGGATGAGAGCAACTTGGCCAGGAGGCGAGGGGCGGCCCTCCTGCCCGGTGCGGAAGCGGCAGGGTCGGTCTGGGCCTGGCCTTGACCCTGGGGTGCCCCCTCCCTGGGCAGTGGCGGCTCTGCACCCCTGCTGGGGCCGCGGCTCCTCCCACGGCCCGGCCCGGCCCGGCCCCACGCACCGCAGCCCAGACTGCTCACCTCCACTGCACGGGGGGGCGGCCCGCATGCTGGATCTCAGCCATGACGATGCTGAGGTCCAGCTCCTTGGTCTTCTCTTCCACAACATTCTCGGGCCACAGATCTGTGAGGAGAGTCGAGCTGAAGCACTCGCTGGAGCACCACCCCCAGCGTGCCCCCCAGCACCCCCTGCCCCTCACACTCACACTGGTTGCTGATGAAACAGTGAGCAGCCAGCAGCTTCAGGGAGTGGACCTCGAAGAGGACGCGATGGAAGAGCAGGTTGTGGGCTGTGGGCCGCCTGTCGGGGTTTGGGAGGAGGCAGCCCAGGATGAATTCCTGCGAAGACACCGGAGGGGCGTTGTGAGGGGCTGCCGCGCAAGGACGGCTCTGCTCCCAGGGGGCGGGGGGCTGCTGCCACGGCCTGGTGGAGGGCAAGCACGGCACTCGGCCCGGGCAGCAGGAGCGCTCCCCAAAACACTTCGCGTGTGAGGGACAAGGCCCCACCTGCCCCAGGCTCCCCCATGTGCCCAGACCCGGGGCCACAGCAGCCCAGGCCCCTCCTGCCTGCACCCAGCCAAGGCAGCAATGACCCTGGCCATGCTGGCCCGGGCAGGCTGCCTCAGCTCTAGGGCCGGAAGGGGGCCGCCAGGGCGGGGGCCTCCTCAGCAGAGGCACCCCTGAGAGGCATCTGCTGCACACCGGCGCTGCCCCAGCCACATGCCCAGTGCAGACGGTGCAATTCTCTGCAGCCGCCGGCCGTGTCGCAGGGAGTCAATGGGTGGTCGTGAGCCCCTTGGCAACCAGAGGCTGAGGCCGCGCTCCGAACAGGCAGAAGGCCGCGGCGTGTTCGCCAGGGAGAGATCCTGCCCTGCAGCAGGAGGCCGGCTTTGCAGCTGGTGTTCCCGGCCTCCCCGGCCCCGTGATCTGGGGTGGCCGAGCAGGAGAGACGCTGTTCGCTGGCCGGTGGAGGGGCTTGTACTTGCTCGGCCCCCTGCTGGCAGGACAGCTGTTGCCGGAGGCGTCTTCCCATTTCTGGCAACACAATGCTCAACGGCTTGGCCTCCCGTCGCCTGCTCTGCTTATGCCGTTCCGCAGCAGAAATGCTCTGGCTGCCACATCCCTTGAGCACAGCTGAGCAGCATGGTTTTGAGATCTTCTCTGTCGGAAACTCTGGAGTTTCCGACGGATAGAGCGGCTTGCCTGGAGGGCCTGGGCACCCCATGGGCAGGGTCCCGTTTCCAAGGGTGAAAGTGGCAAGAAGGGGCAGATAGAGCGATCCTCCTCCAGTGCCCCCCTCAGCCACCCTCTGAATGCCAAGAGGGACGGATCAGCACGAGGTGCTCGCTGCTGCTCGGGAGAGAGTGAGACAGTATCCCTGCTGGTTTCTGGGAGCCTGTATCTTGAGCAAACATATTCCTGCGTCTGCTGCAAAACTACCCACGTGGAGCGGCGGTATGCAGCATGCAGAGATGGGCAGGGATCACAGAAGCGCCCCCCCTCCTGCGGCAGCCACCTGCAGCCATTCTCGGATGAGCAAAGCCGCCAGAGGCAAACAGTGCTGTGGGCAGCTGAAGCGATGACCGGGGAGGGCGATGGCTCGGGCCCCTGAAGAGCCCCCCACAGTGGCCCCCACGGCCTCTCACCCGCATGATGGGGTCGTCCAGAGAGTGCCGGGCCCGCTCGATCGCCTCCTCTGTCACGCAGGCATCTCCGTTGGACTGGATCTCCAGCACCGCCATCTGTGGGGAAGCGGGACAGGCCTGGGCAGGCGGCAGGGCCCGGCAGGAGCCCCTTGGCAAGCGGGTGGCCAGGCCGGCGCAGAGCCTCCCTTCACGAGCACGGTGGGCACAGAGGGGCCTGGCCCGGCTCGCCACCGCCACCGTGGCTGCCCTACCTCCAGAGCACACATCCCAAAGGAGAAGATGTCCACCGCCGTCCCGTCTGCCGCACCTGCAAGGCCAAGCAAGAGGCTCGCTGGAGCTCTGTACCCACCAGCACCCCAGCCGGTCCACCGGGGGGGGGCTCTACTTACGCCCGTACTCCGGGGGAAAGAAGTGCAGGTTCCGCTGCTCCTCTCGTCCAGCGCAGAGCGGGCTGCGGAGCTCCGGCGGGAGCGCTGCGGCAGGCAAGATGAGGGCGGGGGTCAGAGGAGCCCTCCTCGGACAGGAAGAGGCCGTGGGGGCTCCGCTGCCTCCAGGAACAACCTGGGACCAAACCGCTACCCAAGGGGTGCAGATCCCCACGCCAAACCCCCAGGAGCCCCCGGGCACCCCCCCCGCCCAGGCAGCGACCCCAAGGGGGAGGGAAGGCCGCCCGCTCTCATACCTGCTTCTCCTTCTGTCTCAGCCTCGGCTTGTTTGGAATTCCTCCGCAGAGGCTGGGGAAGGGTTAGCCGAGCCGGCAAAAAGCCCTTACCTTTTGCAGAGACTCTGTGCCAAACTGCAGGCAGGGATGGGGGTGGGGGGGAGAGGGAGGTGTGGGTTTCGTTGATGCGTACAGGGAAAGCCGATCCTCTCCCAGAAGCAGCTCTCGTGGTGGGGGGGGGAAACCCCTCTGAGCGCCCACTGGGTGGCGTGCAGGATGGGGCCCGGGCCCCTCGTGGCCGGCAGAGAGAAGCCCAGACCATGCCAGGAAGCCCATTTGGGCCCACCTGAGAAGCCCCCAAGGAGGTCGCCAGGGGCAGGTGCTGTGTGATGCCTGCCGGCTGGGGCAGTGCTGTGCGCACGGGCATGAGGCGCTCAGCGCCGTTCTCGCAGGGATGGGGATGCCGCAGAGGGTGAGGCGGAGGCTGGCCAGGCGGTCCATCCTCAGGCGAGCCTCGTGGTCCTGAGGCCAGCCAGGGCCACACAGGAGGAGACGGGAGGGAGCCAGAGCCCCTGTGGGGGGCCGCTGAGCTGCCGCCTCCAGGGTGAGGCCACGGCTGGGGCCACTGCAGAGTCAACCTGCAAAGGCCGGCTCCGTCCCTGGGGAGCCCCAATCCTCACCCCGCTTGGGCAGGCCAAGGGGGCGCAGGCAGGCACTCTCGGCAGCGTCCTCCTCCTGGGCCAGCCCACGGCAAACTCCACGAGGGAAGCATGGCTGACGGATGTGGTGGGCACAGCTCTGCTCATGGCTCGCGCACCAACAAACAGAATAAACAACGCGAGCTGCTGTGCCCACTGTTGCCGCAGTGAGAAGAGGGGCTCACGACAGACGGTGGGGAAGTGGGGTAGGGCGCAAAGGGTGCCCCCTCCAGAGAAGAGGTTCCTCCAGGCTCCTGCCTGACACAGGGGTCTGCTCGGGCCTCGGGCCCTCCTTGCGGCGTCACACGGGTGGCCGTGGGCACAGGGGATTCCCCCGTCCTGCCTCCGGCTCCGTACCTGACCCAATCTTGATGAGTCCGTTGTGTTGGATGAAGATGGTGTCACTGGTGAGGTTGCCATGGATGATGGGGGGGTCACAGGAGTGCAGGTAACTGCCAAAGGAAGGACCTGTCTGGAGGAGCGCCCGGCTGCGGCCCCTCGAAGGGGGGCAGGAGCCAGCCCAGCCCGAACACCCATGGGGGGCAGGGGAGCTGACAACGCACCTGAGGGCTGAGAGGATCTGGGTGCACCAGCGCTTCCAGGCCTGGAGGCAGAGAGCAGCGTCAGCGGGAGGCCGTCCAGCCCGGCCCCACGTGCGTCGGGGCACCCCCCACTGGGAGGGAGGGAGGGGGCTCTGGGCAGTCTCTGCGAGGCGCCTGCCGGACTGATCTGGCCTGGGCCCCGCAAGCCCATGCAGGCCACCCAAGCCTCAAGCCCAGCGCACAGCCGGCCGACGGCAAGCCGAGCAGCGCTGGCACTCCATCCCAGCAGAAGAGGCCACGTGCCGTGTGGCTGCACCGTCCCACCAATGCCTCGCATGCTGCTCTGCGAAGCCTGGCCTGGGGGAGCTGCTGCCTTGGCCGGGAAGCTGGCAAGCGCTCCCCTGCTGGCAGCTTGCCCCACAGAGCCCCTGCTGCACCCCAGTGAGGCTCCCCAGCCTCTCCGCCGGCAGGCCTCCCTCCCGTCCAGCCAAGGGGTGTCGCAGGTGGCCTGCCCACGCTCCCCGCCAAAGGAGGGCCGCCCTGGGGACCCAGCCGCCTGCCTGGGCTGGGGCCCTGCGTGCCTGTGTGGGTGGGTGCGTGGGCCCCCCTTCCATGCCCGCCCGCCCGCCTCTGCTCCTACCCGGGCGTTCATGGCCTTGTGGTTCTTCTTGGTCTTCTTCAGGAACTGCTTGAGGCTCCCCGACGAGACGTACTCCGTGATGAAGATCACCTGGGGGGGGGGGGAGGCGGTCAGAGAAGGGGCCTCCGCAGCCCCAGGACCCTCCTCCGGCCAGCCGGCGCCACCTTTCCTCCAGGTAGGGAGGAGCACAGTCCCGTGGGCGCATGATTGCGCCCCACCTGCCTCTGGCTCCCCCAAGGAGGCTGTCCCGTGCGAGGTTCAGAGGCTGGTGCTGGACGGGGAGCCAGGCCTTCGGGGCCCCCAAAAGCACCTGGCCTGCTGTTGCCACGGGAGAGCGTTGCCCTGGTGGCACTGCTGCCAGAGGCCCACAGGCCAGTGGCCACCCTGGGGTCGCGGCGGCCTGGCTCCCGAGGCACCTGTGGGGCAGCTTGGCCGGGGCCCCAGGTGGCGCCCCTCACCTGGGCCTTGGATTCCTTCACGTCCAGCCAGTACTTGTGCACCTTCACGATGTTGGGGTGGTCAACGACGACCAGCTGCTCGAACACAGTCTTGATCTTCTCCTGTGGGGCGTGGGACAGGCCTGAACGTCAGGGAGGCTCGGGCCACGGCCACACAGGGGGCCGCCGGCTGCAGGAGCCACGGGGGGTGAGGGAGGGGCCCTCGGCCTGGCCGGCTGCAGTGGACCAGCCGGCACTGTGGCCACTCGGCGGGGAGCTTTGGGGCAGCCACGCCACCTGGAGCCCAGGAGCAGGCTGGCGCGGGGGCCTCACCTCATGCGCCACAAAAGCCTTCTTGTCGGTGAACTGCAGCTCGTTCCACACCACCTCCACGCCCTCCTCCGTGTCCATGGCCAGGAACGTGCTCTGCAGACCCGGCCTGTTGCCCTGGTTCACCTGGGGGAGGCCACGGGCCGAGCAGGGTAAGCCAAGGGGCTGGTGCTCTCCATGCCTGCCGTGCAGGGCCGGAGAGCCCTTCTGGGGGGCTCGCGCAGGCCCCATGCCCCCCGGCCGAGGGCCACCCCCCCCCCCAGTGGAGGCAGCAGCCGCAGCAGGCAGGGAGCGGCTCCGGAGGACCTGCTGAGCGAGACCAGCCTTCCCTGGCCAGGAGAATGGGTGCTGCTGCCGGGCCTGGCCCGGGCCCTCCTCCCTCCCGCTGCAGCATGGGGCCCGAGCGTGGGGAGGCCGGCGGGCCGGCGGGAGCCTCTGGCCCTTCCCCGCGGGAGACACAGCGGCCCATTGTCCCTCCGCGCCGTGCAGCACGCCCAGGCGGAGCGGGCCGGCCAGCTGGCGAAGTGTGCGGCTGGCCCACAGGCGGCACTTCTGGGCCCGCCAAGTGCTGGAGCCTGAGCCGGTCTGCCCCCTCAAGGCCCAGGGCACGAAGGGAGGCCCAGCAGAGGGCAACATCAGCTGCCCCGCTCCAGTTCCCCACCCCGGCCAGTGCCCAGGCGACCCCCAGAAGGGGGCAGCACCGAGGAGGCCCCGCGTCCCCAGTTCAGGGTGGCCCCTGCGCCCCCTTCAGGAGCCTTGACGCGGGGGGAATGTCCTCACAACCGCCCAAGCAGGCACGGTGCCCGCCGGCCCCAATGCGCCTCTTCCCTCCCCACTTGCTCTGGCTGGGAGGTGCCTGGGGGGCTTGCGGCCCCATCCCCCCGATGCCCTCGAACATGCCCCCCAGAGAGCGGGGGCGGCAGGTCTCCCGAGGGGGCCGAAGCAAGCAGCCTGACGTGACCCCACAGCACGCTGGCATTGGCACACGCAGCGTTCACGGGGCCGCGGCAGGACTGTTGGCGTGCCAGCAGCGCTGCACTGCTCATGTGGCCGCCTGCAAGGTGGGCGTTCGCGGCTGTGGCCCTGGCAGCAGCCGTGCGAGGCCCAATGGTGCAGGAAGAGGGGCCTGTGCTCCGCACCCCCACACCACGGGGACCACCCAGGGCACAGCCAGGCGGACAAGCGAGGGCAGGGGGCCGGGGAACAGCCACCCCAGCAGGCGACCCCAGGAGAGGGTCCGCGTCAGGCATGAAAGGGGCCGTTGTCAGCATGCGCTTCGGGGCCAGGGAGACACCGACTCTTCAGCTGAAGGGGGCGAGGCCTGCGAAGAGGGGCTGCAGGTGCAGCGACGGCGGAGGAGCGAGAGCTCGTGCCAAGGCCGCTGGCGCCAGGTGTTCAGGAGGACCCTGGAACCGACCGGGTCTGGAAATGCTGGGCGGGGACAAGGGAGGGGGCCAGCCCGGCCCCTCACCCTGTGATGCACCCCCAGGAGAGAAGGACTACCCAACCAGAAGGGGCTGTGTCTCGCCAGAAGGGCAGCCCAGCGTGGCTCAAAAAGCAACTTCTCAGGGTGTCCAGTTTGGGTTCACAGAATCATAGCAGGGCAGAGTCAGAAGGGGCCACGAAGTCCCTCGGGCCCCACCCACTGTGGGTGCAGGACGCCAAGCTGCACCTCCCCACTCTGACGGCTGCCCAGTCTTCTGAATGCCTCTGCTGTGCCCACCAGCCTCTCCAGGCAGCTGAATCCACTGTCCCATTGTGCTGACAATCAGGAAGCTTTTCCCGATGTCCAGCCTGATTCTGGGTTGTCACAGCTTGACTTGCTTCTAGAAACATAGAAACTGAGTGAGTCAGAAGAGGTCTTCCGGGCCATCTAGTCTGACCCCCAGCTCCATCCAGCTTCACTCATGACATGCATGTCCTGCACTCTGACCTTGACCTTCCTCTTTGTGACAGCCTTTAATGTACTTATACAGGGATAAAGCCTGGCCTCTGTGTATGCTCAGAGACTTTCTTTGCTGGCTATCGTTTGCTAGACGTTCAGTGGAAATAAAGAGCCGTTGCCAAGAGCAGTCTATTGCTGAAAGGGGGTGGGGGGCCCAGCTCCTGGCAGCAGGCCAGGACAGGCCCGGCTCAGGGTGCCTGCTACCAGCCTCTCAGCCCGGGGGGGAGGGCTGAGCGGAAGCCCGCGAGCCTGTGTGGTCCCTGATCCCAGGTTCATTTCGCTGGGAGCAGGCGAGGGGGGCCGTGGATGTCGCGTGGGAGAGGGTCAGGGGCCAAGTGGAGGCGGGTGCCCCGGCGGCAGGGGCAGAGCTCTTTGAGGACTGAGTCCTTCCGGCTTCAGGGAGAGGGGCTGAAGGAGCAACTCTCACAGGTGGGGCGCCTCCAGAAAAGGGTGGGGGGTCCCGGAGGCTGTGTAGCGGCTGTGCTACAGAGCTGGCCCTCCAAGCGCGCAGCGGGGCAGCAAGGCCAGGTGAGGCCCCCAGGGACGGTCCGAGGGGAGCAGCCTGCAGCGGGTGCCTCGAGAGCAGGCGGCTAGAGTGCCCGAGCTGGTCCTCCCCCCGGAAGCTCCCCCTGGCCCCCTTGCAGCGCATACCGCCCGGCACCAGCACCGCCTCCGGCAAGATGAGCAGAAGCGACTGTCCCCGCACGTGCCGCCAGCAACAGGCTGGTGCAGTGAGGCTCCCCTGCGTGCCACGGGGCCGAGGGTGACGGCCTCCTGCTCCCGGTGGTGTCCGGGAGCAGACCGCCTCTCCATGCCACGCCTCGGGAGCACAGCGGGGACCTGGCAAGCTGAAAGGCAGGAAGCAGGGGGCCCTGGCCAGGGCCTGCCTCAGCCCCAGGGCCAGGCCAAGTCCAGCGCGGCGGAGCAACTCCGCGGCAAAGGCCTGCTCTGCTGGAGGGAGCGGCCGGCCCCACACCCGCCTCTTCCCACAAGCCCGACAGCTGCTGGTCCCGATAAGCCGCCAGCCCAGTGCCCAGGCCAGGTGTGCAACTCCCGAGGAAATCCCCATGCCTGAGCCGGCCACCGGCACCTGCGGCAGCAGAGCCCCAGTGCCCCTCCTTCCCTGGCCCCAGCAGCCACTGCTTCAGGGGGCCCTAAAACAGGGAGGCTCGGGGCAACCCCAAAATGGAGGCAAGGCAGGACAAGGCGAGGGACGGGGCCCTTCCTGGCTTCGGCAGAGGACTCGCTCTGCCACGTGCTCCAGGCATTCTTTCGGGGGAGCGTGGGGGGGCTTCTGCTGCTTGCTGCAACATCACCGAACGCCAGCAGGGCCCTGGCTCCAGAAGCGGGAGCTGTTCCTTCTCAGGCCAAGTCCTTTGCTGGCCTCTGGAGCAGCCATCCAGCAGGGTGTCGTGGCCACCGCGGCACCCAGAGCCTGAGTGGCAGGGGGTGGTGTGGCCCGATGCACGCAAGCACTGGGGAGGAATGCCAACGCTGCCACCCCAAGCAGGCATCACCATGAGAGGACCTCTCCTCTCCCACAGAGCGCCCGAGTCTCACGAGCCGCCCTTAGTGGCACTAGCGGCATACATGGACTTCGCTGTCACTGCTGAAAAGCCATCAGGGCAGCCCACAGCCATTTAACATCTTAAAACAAGTAAAACTGGGCAATGGGATCAGCAAGCAGGTGCCAGCCTTGAAAATGACATGTTCCGACAGATGGAGCAGAAGAAGCACGTTCTCACAGCCTTTCTGAAGGCCAAAGGAACCGCAAGCTGCTGTCAATCCCCAGGGAGAAGGTGGGAGAGACTCGGGCAAAGCCCTTTGGTCCATGCAGGTCTTAACACCCTGCAGATCCATGGGGCATGTGGTCCCCTGGAAAGCAGGTTCGAAGTCTATGAAAATTTTGAGGGTTAAAATCGGTGGTGTGACTTGGTGTCCTGCACCAGCAGGGGAGTGGCCCCGAAGGCCTTCACGGCCCCTTCCGACTCTACCAGTCTGAAATTCGATGACACTTTCAGTTGTGTGCAGGAGAGTTTCGAGATAGGTATAATATGGTTCTGATGCTACAGGCTAGCTATGTTCTTGGCGCTCTATGGGGCTGCCCCACATAAAGCACAACCACCTCCAGGTGATGCAGCCAGGCCACAGGAGAAGGCTGACAAGTCTGACTCAGGCAGAGCCGCAGCGGGAGCTCCGAGCGCGATTCTGCAATGCACACGCTGCTGCCATCACCTGACTCCCTGAGCAGGCCCAAGCCACGAACCTGATCTCCCAGAGTGAGCGCAGCCCTGTCTAGAGCGGGGTGTCAGCCCACACCGCAAGGCCGGTGTGCGGCTATGCTCCAGTGGGTGCAGAGTGCAGAGGCCACCACCAGGGAGGTGCTGCAGCAGCCAGCCAGGATCGCCACGAAACCTGGTGGAAGCCATGCCACGCGAGGGCCCTCCAGCCTCTTCCAGCTCTAGTCACCCAGCGCTCGGTGGTCCCCCCACGCGAGTCGTGTCTGGGGACAGCGCTTGTCTGGCAGAGGGAGGAGCCCCGCGCGGGAAGCCTGCAGAGTCAGTCAGGCTCGGCCTGGTCTGGGGAGCAGCTGCTGCAGGCAGCAACCTTCTCCCGGACCCAAAGGAGGTGAGGGAAAGCGGAGGCCACCAGGCTGCGAGGAAAGCTGCAGCGGAGGAGCAGGACTGGGCAGGGTGGCCTCTCACCACCCTGACCCGCGCAGTCCTCCTTCCGGGCGGAGGGCCTGGCCCCGCACACCACACCGGCCAGCCAGGGCTCTTCCGCCTGGGGCGCACAGCACTGCCAACCTGCCTCTGCCAGAGCGAGCGCCACGGGCCACAGGGACCTCCTGGCCGCAGGACCAACGTCCTCCCGGGGAAGGGGCGCGTCCAGCCACCAGCAGGGCCAAGCGACCTGTCGACGCGCTCGGTGGCCCGGAAGAGGCACCGCCGAGGGATGAGCCGTGGCTGCGCACCTCTCCTTCCCTCCGCCTCGCGCCCACCGGCAGCTTGGATCCCGCCCAGCTGCCCCACCGCCGTGCCCCGCAGAACAGGCCGCTCCCCCGTGCGGGCAGGCGGCGGGAAGGACCAGGCACGCGGGGCTGCGGGCACAGCCGCGGACCGGGGGCCGGACGGCACACGCTCACGGGCTGCCTCCGCCCCACCCGCCGCGCCCTGCCCAGCGCCGGACCGAGCGCCAGCCCTGCGCATCGCTCGGCTGCTCCGGGGCCGGGGCCGAGGAGAGGCTCTGGGGCCGGAGCGCCCGTCGACGGCTGGCCCAGAAGGCTCCTTCGGCCCGATGCAGCCGGCGCCCCTCCACGGACAGATGCCGGTTGCCCGGCCTGAGACCCGATCTGCCCGCATCGCCACCGCCACCCGCTTCCCCCGCTGCGCCGCGCCCGCGCAGGGCGCCGCTGGGCTACCAGCGCGGCGCCCGCCCCGCAGCCTGCGCCCCTCGCCCTTCCTGCTGCCTCCCAACCGGGCCAGGCCGGGGGCTGTCGCCGCCCGCCCCGGAGCCTCCTGCCGGGCGCGGTGCGCGTGCACAGCTCGCATGTCCGGGCAGGGCGAGAGAGCCCGGGCGAACCCCGCCTGGCTGCGAGGCCTCCCAGCCGAGGGCACAGGGCGCCCGCGGGCGGGGACCCGGGCGAGGGAGCCGCCGCTTTCCTCCCGCCTCGCCCGCCGCACGTGCCCAGGGGCTGCGGCGAAGCGCGCGCGGCGGCGGCTCCTCTCCGGCGGCCGGGCTCGGAGGGCGGCCGGCGGCAGCGGCGGCAGCCCGTGCCCTGCAGGGCGGGCGGCCGGGAGAAGGCGCCGATCGAGCAGAGCCGCGGGCGTACCTGCTCCTTGCGCTTCTGCCAGCGGCCGCACGGGCTCTCCTCCAGCACCTCGCTCTCGTCCTCGCTCTCCTCCTGCGACGCCGCGGCCACTGGGGCCGCCTCCGCGGCGCCCGACATGCCCGCCGCGGCGCCCGAAGCCCGGGGACGGCGGCGCCTCTGCCGAGCTCGCTGCCCGGGCGCTCGTGGGCCGCGCGCCGCGGCCAGGGCGGGACCAGCGCGGCTCCGCCCGGTGCCCGCCCGGCCCCGCCTCCTGCGCCGCGCTTGCGGCACGCAGCGAGACGCGGGCCGGCAGCGCCGCCGGTCGCGGGACCGAGGCCGGTCGCGGGGCCCGAGCGGCGGCCCGCCTGCCCGACTCGCTCCCTCCGAGCGAGCGCACGGGAGGCGCTCCGACGTGCCCGCACCCGCCGCCTCGGGGAGCGCCGCGCGGAGGGGAGGCGCGAGGGAAGGCCCCCGGCCCGGGTGCGCGGCGCCTCCCGCGGGGACGTGCGGCGAGCGCTGCGCGCGACACCGGCCCCGCTTCGGCCCGCGCCCGGAGCGGCGCCGCCGGCTCGGCCGTGCTCGGCCCCGCGCCCGAAGGGCCGCCCGCGCAGGCAGCCTCGGCGCGGTCCCGGGCTGCGGCGGGAGCGCTGGGAGCCGCGCAGCCTCCCGTCCGCCGGCCGGCCGGCCCGCCCCTCCCGCCTCACCAGCGGAGCTGCATCGGCCGCAGCAGCGGGGGCGAGCCGCAGCCCCGGCGCCTGCGCGGGCCGCTGGCGCCCGGGTCCCGCGGGAGGAAGCGGCAGCTGTGCTTCCTCGGGAACCCGCGTAGGAAGCGGCGCATCCGGGCACTGCGCGGCCCGGTCGTGGCCGGTGCGCTGCCCCCGCAGGGCAGGCGAGCGCGGGCCGCGTTTGGCCATAGAGATAAGAAGCAAGAGCTGCCTGCTGTAGCACGACCTGGCCTGGTTGAGCCCCCTCTGCTGCCCTTTCCGGGCGGGGGGGACCGGGTAATAAAGAATAGAAAATTTATTGCCGCCCACGATTGGGAAGCCTGGGATGCTGGTGCAGCTACAAAGGGCAGCAGCATTTCCAGCCCCAAGACCAGGCCGGAGGGATGCCCGGAGTCCATGCGGTTCCTTCATGGCGTCCCTCCAAACGGGCACAGCCTGGGAGGAGCTGCGGATGCTCCCGAGTTGTGGGTGCCTGACGCGTGGAAACCAGTGGCAACGCACTGCGCAGGCGGGCATTTGGCATGCTGGGCAGGCTTACTGTGGCCAGAGCGGGGGGGGGGGTGGAGTGGCTGCTGTGGAACAGAATCAGTTTATCTTGCTGGGCTTTGCTTTTCCTCTGGCAGCTGAAGTTGTTCCCCCATCCTGTGAGGCAGGTTGGGGTGAGAGGCAGATCGAGCTCGATCAGATCACAAGAACTGGGAGACGTTTGCTGGTCCCCGTCAGGCAACACACTGCCTGCATCCCTGACCGTCCATCCCACTCGGTGGCTGAGTGAATGAATCACTGGATGGGTTCACCCATCAACCTAAACCACCCTGGGTTGGTTGTCCATAGGTCAACCCATGGCACTCCAGAATGATGATGGGCTTCTTCCCCCTCCCCACCCCACCCCACCCCGCTGCTGCCTCCAGCACCTATCCCAGGCTGCTTTGTGGTAAAAGTCATAGAATGATCGAGTAGTAGAGTTGGAAGGCCATCGAGTCCACTCCCCTGCTGTTGCAGGACACCAGTCACACCATCCCACTCAGGGGGCTGCCCAGTTTCTTTTTGGATGCCTCCAGCGTGGGAGAGCCCCCCAGCTCTCCGGGCAGCTGGTCCCACTGCCCCATTGCTCTGACCGTGAGGAAGCTTTTCCTGGTATCTAGCCTGAATCTGGGTTGTCGCATCTGGAATTGATTATTCTGTGTCCTGAATTCTGGTATCAGTGAGAAGAGATCTCGAGGGAGTGATCATACTGGATAGCCTGGGAAGCTCCTTCTGGATCATTATGTTTCTGGGTTTCTTTGTGACAGCCTTTCAGGTACTTCTAGAGGGATACTGCATCCCCCTTCAGTCTTCTCAAGGCTGGACATGCCAGTCCTCTCAGCCTCTCTTCTTGGGCAGTGTCTCCAAACCCTGCATCCTTTTTCTTGCCCTCCTCTGGGCCCTTTCTAATTTTTCTGCATCTTTCTTGAATCTTGGTGCCCAGAACTGGACACAGTCCATAGGCCCTCTGACTAGTGAAGAGTATAGGGGAACTGCTTCTACACATTTTTCTTGTTGGAATTGTTCATAGTTGTGCTTGGAGAATTGTCTTTTCAAAATTTCCCACCCCTCTTGGACTCCTTTTCCTTTAAGAGTGAGTTGCCATGGCACCTCACTCATAATTGTTCTGAGTTTGTTAAAATTGGCTTTCTTGACGCCCAGGGCTCGTGTTTGATGCCAAGAACTATGTTTTTCTTATTTTTTGCTCCCTTTAAATTAAGCCGGATGCATTCAGTGGGGCTACTAAGCTCCTCCTCTTGTATTTCTGGTCCAAAGGGACCCTTTGAACTTCTCCCTTCTGTGATGCTCCCCGTTGTCGCCTGTCGCCTGAAACCTCTTCGCCGCCTCTTGTTCCCTGGAGGGTGGACACTCGCCGCTCCGGCCACTCTCCATGTCCCCGCAGGGCTCCGGCCTACACTTGCACGCACGCTGGCCAAGCCGGCCTCAGCCAGGGGACGAACACGGCCGGGCGGCACAGGTCTCCTCGGGGCAGAGTCCCCGGCCCACTCCTTCCACCTGCTGGATCTCCCTCGCTGCGCCTGCCGGGATCCCAGCGCTTCTCGTCCCTCCTGAAGATTAACAGCACAGGCCTGCCAGTGAACGGGAGACGATTCAAGGAGGAAAACACAGCAGGAAGAAGACGTAGAGAGTTTTTTTTTAAAGAAAGCCATTAGAGCCCTCTCCCTTGGCTGCCCTGCCAAACTCTGCCGCCAGACTCCTGTGTGCTCTCCCCATGCACTCACTTCCCGGGAGCTCGGCCGCTTGACTCCCCATGTCCGGGAACCAGGAGGCCTTGTTGCTTGGCTTGCTTGTCAGCAGCCTGCTGCAATTAGTCTGCTGGTTTTGCTGGCTACCAGGGGGAACTCCCCTCCCCACCCCATCAGCTGATCAAGTGGAATTAATTCCAGAAACATGGCAACCCCTTCAGCAGCGCTTGTGTTTTGGCTTCCCGTGCCGTTGCCTGTGTCTGCCTTGCCAGTATTCTGGCGCTTACATCGCTCGGTAGCAAATTCCCTTCCAAAACCTCTAGCATAAGCCCACCTTCTCCCAGAGGAGGAACACCGGCACTAGATGCCTTGGGAAGCCCTCAGGGAGGAAAGGGGGCGCAGGCGGGTTGCCAGCCTGCCAGCCAGGGAGGGCGGACCGGCTCCTGCATTCACCCCATGGCTCTTCTCTCCGTTTTACGCTCGCAAGAGCCTGTGGCAGCACGGGTGCGGAGGTGGCAGAGCTGGGCGGAGACGTGAGAGGGGCCGAAGAGGCGGCCCCCGGTTCCTCTGTGCCCTCTTCGGCGGACCTTTGCTGCAGCCCCAGCCTGGGCAGAGCGTTCTGCCTCCTAGATCCCTTCATGGGAGGGGTGAAGAGAAGCCGGCGGGGGGCACAGCTCAGTGTCCAGCCACAGCAGCACACGGTCTCTGTGCCTCACACACCCTCCAGAGGCCCAGCCCCCCCCCCCACATGCATGCGCCTCCACGCCTGCTGCGCTTCCGGCTTGGGATCCTTTGGCAACCTCTGCCTGCAGCTCCCGGCGCTCTCACCAGCTCCCACGGTTCTGGGGATGTGAGCCGCGATGCCTTGTTTCCCACACCATACTCACATGTGTGCTCCACGGGCGCCGCAGTGCTCTGAGGAGGGCAGCGCGCTGTGCCATGGGGTGGCTCGTCACCCATCGGGAGCCCTGGGGCCACCGTGGGGCTTGAGGGGCTCACTCAGCATGGCACCACACCTGTGGCTGGGCTTGCCCACACCAGCTCTGCCGCCAAGCACAATGGCGCAGCTGCGCCAGCACGCATGACCATGGCAGGGGTCCCTCCCTGGTTATGACCTTGATGCGCACGCATGGGGGTGCGTGTGGGGCCCCTTGTTCGTTGGCCAAGGAGCAAGGCCAGTTGCTTCCCAGGCAGCTTGGGGGCCACACAGCTGTTTGCCATGACAAAAAGGCCCAGGTGCCCCGGAGAGCCTGTGGGGTCCAGACCCCGCTGTGGCAGGGATGTGCCAAGGCTGGGCCTGCCTCAGGCAGCTCTGGGTCAGGTGGGCACTGAGCCCTCCAGGGCTGCGGAGCATTTGGAGGCGCACAGCTATTCTTTGCGATTTCAAGGGAGCACAGCCGATCTGCACTGTATGCAGCAGGCGCCCAGCCCAAACCCACGGGACTGGTTTTTCCAGAACTCTGCCTGGATAGAAGAGGGCAAGCTGAGACACCTGAGGGAAGGGCGAGTGCACCACAGCCAGCCAGCTTCCTGAATCTGAGTCTCCGCATGTGTAAGAGAGAGACCGGCCATCTCCCTTTCTGGTTTGTTGCAATCGCAAGTGTATCCGTGTTCCAAGGGCTTGAGTGGCATCTCCACAAAGATTTGTCAGCACTGGAAAAGATGCCGAAAAGGGCGGCCCAAATCACGAGGGGTGGAGCATCTCCCCAACCAGGAAAACCTGCATTTCAGGCACTGTCACAATTCGCCCTAAGATGTTGTTGTTCCATGCGGTCAAGTCGTCTCCAGCCTATGGCAACCTAGACTCCCCCAGAACCTCCCGTCCATGACAGCCCTGCTCAGTTGCTCCAAATTCAAGGCTGCGGGTTTCTGTATGGAATCAAAGCATCTCCGTTTTCTAGCTGATCTACGTTTTCTGCCTTCTGCTTTCCCTCGCATGACGGTCCTCTCCAGTGCCCAGAGCCTGACAGCTGGGAGAGACCAGGCAGGGTGCTTGTTCCAGCCCCTCTGTCTCCATTCCAAGGCAAGTAGCCCTGTGCTGACGAGGAGACTCCGAGGGGACCTGTAGCGACTTAAGTGTACGTGAGGGGGTGTCACGTGGAAATGGATCATGACCTTTTTTCCCCTGTGGTGGCGGACGTGTTCCAAGTGTTAGGAAGTTCTTCCTGGCATCAAAATTGAACCTTGGATCCCTGAATTTCCTAACGCTTAGGACCCCAAGGGCATGGAATGGGCTTCCACAGGTGGTTGAAGCCCCAACAGTGAGGATGTTCAAGGATAGTCTGGACATGCACATGGCAGACGACATGAGCAGGGCCAGCTGGAGCCAGGGGTCAGACTAGATGGCCCAGGAGGCCCCTTCTGACTGTTTCTGTGTTTCTCAATTGTCCAGAAGTGCCTGCCCAGTCAGAATGTAATTCGCATCTGCCCTGAAGGGGGCAGCAGTGGCACACCTGATAAGTGCATCCACCTGCTGGGGATATCCAGGGTTCTTTGGAAGCCACTGGTCCAGCTGCCCCATCACCTGAGCTCAAGCAGGTGGTGGTCTGGGGAAGCAGGGGGCCCTCTCTGTGGTGATGCCCCCCCTCGTCACGGCCTGCTCCCCAGGTGGAGATCAGGCTGGCGCCGGGCAAACTTTTTTATCTCTCCAGAGCTTTTGAGAAATCAAAGTCCAGCAGGGGACGTCTTCGTTTTATTTAATGGGCATTATTTCAGTGCCAGCGTATATTGTTTTCCAGGGCAGAACACTCAGAAGACAGGTTCAAACCGATAAGCGAATCCACCGCAACACAGAAAACATGGCAGGAAAACAACAGCGGGAGCTGAACACTGGGTAGCGCGTCTTTCTCTATCTCCTCACCACCCACCGCCAGTTGATAGCAGTCCTGAGTGGTTCTCCGGCTCAAGCCTGAGAGCCATGAGCCACCTTCAGGCTCCACGAAGGCCCACGGGAGCTGCGGCCCACAAATAACAGAGCGGCAGCGTTGGAAGGGGTCCAGAAGGCCATCAAGCTCAACTACCTGCTCAGCGCAGGATCACAGGTTAGCGTGTCCGTGGCAGGGGACTGTCCAACCGCTTCCTGAAGGCCTCCGGCGTGGGGAGAGCCATGGCCCTGGGCCACTGGTTCTGCTGCCATGCCACTCTGGCCGCCAGGAAGGGCTTCTCCTGATGTCCAGACAGACTGTGTCTTCCCGGGACTTGAGCCTGTTATTCCGTCTCCTGCACTCTGGGTGGTCAAGAAGAGATCCTGGCCTTCCTCTCCTCTCTTCTCAAGGCTGGACACGCCTAGCTCTCTCGCTCTCTCCTCACGGGGCTTCGTTTCCCAGGCCCAGGACCACCCACGTTGCCTCCTCTGGACCCTTCCGGCTTGCCTGCACCTTTCTTCAACTGTGGTGCCAGAACTGGACGCAGGCCTCCAGGTGGGGCCCAAAGAGGGGAGCCAGCACTTTGCATGTTGCGGGAGCCCTGCTGCCGTTCATGCAGCACAAAGTAGCATCAGCGTTTTGCGCAGCCGCATCACACGGTTGCCTCGTCTTGGCTCTGTCTCCACTGGCAATTCCAGGAGCCTCCGCAGCTGCAGTATTGTTGAGCCAAGTGTCTCCCATCCTGTAACTGCATTTGGCTCCCCTTTCCTAGGTGATGAAATTGGCATCTGTCCCCACTGAATTTCACTGTTTTCACTCCAACCTATCAAGATCACCTTGAATTTTGCTTCTTTCTTCCAGGGAATTAACTTCCCCACCCAATTTTATGTTGCCTGCAGATCTGATCAGCATTCCCGACACCTCCTCATCCAAGTGGCAAAGGGCACTGGGCCCGGGACAGAGCCCTGCAGTGCCCCACTTGCTCCTCTCCCCAGCCTGAGAAGGTGCGCTTGAGAAGCACTCTCTGGCACAACTCCGTGGCCACCTGCGGAGCCACCTGATCATGGCTCCATCTCACCCACTGTTGGCCAATGCACTACTCAGAATGCCATGGACTTGTGGAAAGCTTTGCTGAAGTCAAGGTGACTATGTCCACAGCATTCCCACAGTCCACCGGAGAGGTTACTCCATCAAAAAATGCAATCAGATGAGTCTGGCAGGATTCATTCTCGATAAATCCAAGCTGGCTTCTAACAATTTCTGCATTGTCTTCAAGGTGTGTAGAGACAGACTGCTTTATAATCTGCTCCAGAATTTCCCAGGGACTGACGTCAGACTGACAGACCTGTAGTTTGCAGGTTCATCTCCTTTTCCTTGCTGAAGATGGGGGCGCGGCTGGCCCTTCTCTGGCCATCGGGCACTTCCTTCTTTTCCATGGTTTCTCAGAGATGATAGGCCTTGGTTCAGCGTGTTCTGCCAGCTCCTTTACTACCCTGTGATGCAATTTATCAGACCCAGGGGATTGGAACTCGTTCAAAAACTTAGGTGTTCCTTGACCATTTGTTTGTCAATCTCAAACTTCGGTCCTGACCTTTGCTTGGTACCTCATTTCTCCCAGGGCAGTCATAGACCTGCTTCTGGGAAAAGGTTGATCCAGAGTAAAAACTGAGCCCTTCAGCTTTTTCCTTGCCATCTGCTACCGATTTGCTCTCCTCATTGAGAGTCGAGCCACCATTTCTTTTCTGCTGTTTACTGTGAACACACCAGAAAAAAAGCTTTTGTGTTGTTTTTGGCATCCCTTGAGACTCAGCTTGTCTCAGCTGTTGCCTTCCTGGTGTCATTCCTGCCCTTCCGTGCCACCTGTCTGTGCTCTTTTGTTCTGTGGCCTTCCTTCCACTCGTCCCTACATGTCCCTTGTGGGTTTTAGCTCAACACAAAGTTTTTTGTGGAGCCGATTGGTTTTGCCTGTCATCAGCTATTTTTTTGTTGGAATCATTCAGAACTGTGCCTTTAAAATTTCCTTTCTGAAAAACACCCACCCATCCTGGATTCCTCTCCTCCCTAGGGTCACGTGCCACAGGACCAACAATGATAATCTGCCTCATCATTCTCCTGAGTTTACTGAAATCAGCTTTCCCAAAATCCAGAGAATGCGTACGGCTACAAGCCATTTTGGCTTCCTTTAGAATCAGGAACTGAAGTACATTGTGGTCCTTTCCCCACAGAGTTCCTGTCTCTTTCACTTGATCCACTAAGTTAGCCGGCCTTCCCCTTCCTTCCCTTCCTTCCACTTTCTGCAGAAGAAAGTGACCCCCCCCCCCTGCATGACAAGAATTCCTCAGAGGGCCTACTTTTGGCAGAATTTGCCTCCCAGCAGATACGGGGGTGATGAATGGGAGCCCCATTACTGCCCTATGAGACATCCTCGAAATACTGGCAATCCTCTCGCCTCCTCGACTGGGTGGTTCTTGCAAACGCCGCCTATTGTGTCCTTTGGTTCCTGGGCACACTTATTTTGGCCCGGATGCTCTTTGGGGCACCAGCTCATCCAGCTCATTTGGGGCACCCTGCACTTCTGTGCAAGGACCAGTTTTTTGTAGCATGGACTGCAACTCCACAACGTTGCCTAAATCCTCTAGCCTGTTTGAGCAAGTTGCTCCCCTCCGTTGTCATATCCCAGCCATGGGAGGCATCCCACCGGCACTTGGCAATTCCTCAGAACAAGCAATGGCGTCAAGAACCCTCTGGCCAGGCCAGAGCGTGCAGCCCTGATGGGGGTCAGGCAGGAGCCCTGGGCCACAGCCCTGAGCCTCACCGTCTTTGGGTGCAGCCTGGCCCGCCACTTCTCCAGCTGCCTGCTCTGGTCCTTTGAGGGTCGGGTGTATCAAATCCCCAGAAAAACCCCATAAAGACAACTGGGTAGCACACCCAGAATTGGGTGTGAACAGAACACAAAGGAGCGGCCTCTCCTCAGCTGCCCACTGAAAGAGGGGAGAGGACTCATCCTGCTCCTTGCGAGAACCATCTGCCTTTAGGAGCTGGTGCTTGAGCTCATTTGTCCCCCCCACCCTCCTTTTGTGTTGTTGTTGCTGCTTTGGAGTAGAAGCCTGCAGGCAGAGACTGTCTTGCAGGTAGTCTGTGCACAGGGCTTAGTCCCCGTTTCCTTGGGTTACTCTTCTTCGCAACGTCCTCTTGCCACTCGCCACCTCTGCAAGCCCACTCATTCCCGCCAGGGCCCTTGCCGGCTCAGCCAAGGTGCCCAGGTCCAAATGCAGCCCATAACCAGATGCCAGAGGGCCTCGAGGCTGAGGCTGGGGCTGAGCGCGGCGCTGGAGGCATCTGCCCGATGTCTGCTTGGAAGGGCAGCTGGGCAGGAGGGGCAGCTGGAGCGGGACCCATCAGCCACGCGTGGCCTTTAACCTGGGGTTCTGGGTGGATGAGAGCAACACAATGTCAGCATTAGCCTGCCCAGGGAACATGTCCGACCGGGGCTGGAAGAAGTGCGAGGCCGGCTGCCCTGGCCTGGCGCTGGAGCCGGCCGGCCCAGGTCAGTTACGCTTCTCCTGCAGAGGGGCCAGAAGGCCTCCAAAGCTGGTTTGGCCAAGGAAAAGCAACCGCTCCGGCAGCTTGGGCGCCTCCCCGGAGCCTGGGGCACTGGGAAGTTGCCAACCAGCTTTGGTGTCTTTGGTATCGTCGGGAGCAAGCCGATTAGTCCTCTGCTCACAGCCACAACAAAGCATTCCTCTGCAGGTCAAGCAGCCAGTCCTCACCCACGTTCTGTGGGTGAGGCAGTGATCTGGGGTGCCACCAAAACCATGACCATGCAGGCAGCCCACTGCACACAGGGCAGCCTGAGGGGAAGCTGGGGGGGGGGGCGGTCTGGTCCCTCCAGGGCAGGATGGAGCCAGCCAGGGCGTGCACAAGCGAGATGGGTCACTCGCTTCTGCGCAGCAGGTGTGGGTGGCCCCAGAGAGCAGCTGGCGCGTTCTCTGGCCCGGTTCCTGCTTGCCTCCCCAGCCCCCCCCCCGGCAGGCCCCTCCAGATGGGGCAAGACAGGAGTCTCCCTCCCCTGGGCACAGCCAACTGCTCTGGGGCAGCCTCTGAGCAGTGCCGGGCTCAGCAGTGAGGTGGGTGTGGAGGGAGGGCTGCGGATTGGGCCCTCCCACCAAGCAGAGGGCACAGAGCCCAGCGGAGCACATGCCTGGGAGAGCCACCTGGCAGGCGCCCTCTGCTCCCAAGGCTGTGCGGGGCAGGTGCCACCCAGCCCCTTGCACGGGCTGAGAATGGCACGGCCCTGGTGCCAGGCCCCTGAGCCCGAGCCCAAGCTGTGGCCTCCACGAGCTGCACAGCCACAGCCGGCTCAGCCCGCCTGCACCACCCTGAAGAACCAGCACGGCAGAGACGGGGGATGCCCTCTGGGCCGCCCCGCTTTTGTCCCACGTGGTGCCAGCGCCCAGCCCACTCCCTGCGAAGCGGATGGAACGGTGCTGGGCCAATTAGTCGGGCTGCTGAGAGCCACGCTTCCTGGGCCACGGCCCTGCCACTGGGGTGCCATAATCACACGCTGACATGCGTGGCCTGGGTGTTTGCTTAAATGCTGACAAACTTAAAATTAGGAAAGAGGCCAGAGTGCGAAAGGTCCGCAACTCATGTCCTTGCTCCTGCCTGCTGTTCTCGGGTAGAGGAGGCTGCGGGCCTCCGAGGCACCGAACTCCTGGATCGGCACGCTGCCGCCTCGGGAAGCAGCAGCCCGACCTGAGCAGGGAAGGCGCTTCCCGTCCCGTCCGCAAAGGTGAAGCCGGGAGCGCCTTCCCTCTGCGCGGGGCGCGTCGGGCTGCGCTTCACCACGAGGGGGCGCAGGCGAGGGTCTCCCTTGGCAAGCGGGCACAGGAGCCCCGTCCCTTTTGCACCCCCGCCGCACCAGCCCCAGGGGCGAGAGGCTGCTTTGTGCCCCCGGCAGAGCGCCGCGCTCTTCCGCCCGCAGCGCGTTTCCTGGGCCCCACGTCCTCCGCCGCTGTTTCCGCGCCTCTCGGCGGCGTGCGGCAGCACAGCGGCAGGCGCGCGCTTCGCGGGGACGCGCCGCGCAAGGCCCTTGCGGGCGGGCGCCGCGGCGACGCAACAGGGGCCTCCCCGCCGACGCCTTTCCCCGCGAGGCGGCCTGCGAGGGCACCGCTCCGCGCAGGCCGAGCGGGCTCGCGGCGTGCCGGGCCCGGGGCACGTTGCCATCCGCCGCAGGGCCCGCGGTGGGCCTCTCCACCCGCCCCCTTGCCAGCCCCCCCGGCTGCGCCTCCGGAGAGGCGGGCCCGGGAGCCGCCCCGGGGCGCCCTCAGGGGAGCTCCTCGCCGGCCCTTCCGCGCCAGGGCCAGAGGCGGCCCGCCGCGCCCTCCCCAGGTGCACGCAGCGCGCGCCCGTCCGTGCCCGGCGCGCTGCCGGTGGCGGGGCGTCCCTCCTCTCCGCGCGGGTGGAGGCGCCGAGCAGCTCCCCGCCCCCCGGCAGGGGCTCCGCCGCAGCCCAGCGGTGTGCGGGCCCCGGGGTCCGGCTGCCAGAGGGAGCATGTGGCCCCCTCCTGGGCGGCGCCTCCCCGGGGGCTTCTCACGGCCTTCGAGTGCCTGACTCAGGGACGCCAGTGCCCGAACACGCGCCGCACCCGCGGCGTCCTGCTATTCCTGCCCTTCTCGCCCGGGCCAGCCGGACCACGTCCCTTCCTGGGCCGCAGGTGCCACACAGCGTGCCGGTGCGCGCCAGCCCTGGGCACGCGTCTGCGGCGGGGGGGGGGCTGCGTGTGCGCGAAAGCGTTCGTGCACACGGGCCTTCGCGACGCAGGCAGCCGCGTGCAAGGCGCCCCAGAGCCTCGGTGACAGAGAAGCAAGCGAGAGCAAATGCAGCGGAGCCGACCCGGCAAGAACGAGGACTCTCGCGGCAGCACGTGCCCAGGCAAGCCGTTCGGGTGAAAAGGCCGGACGGGGAGCAACATGTTGGTCCTTGGCGATAAAAAGTTCACCGGGTCTCTGGAAATGCTGATTTTTTTACTTTACATGAACTGGACTGAAGGGAAAATGAAATCGGGAGGGAGGAAGGGAGGGAGAGAGGGAGTTTTCATGAGGGGGTGGTCCCGGGTTGCCCCTAGGACCAAGCAGGGGACGCAGTTTCTGCCGCGATTTCATTGACACGATCAGGCAACCATATAACATCCAGAAGCGCTTTTATTGACACAGTCCAAAACCAGGCGGATCGCGCTCCAAGCCACTCAGCGAAGGACCATTAAAACGCACGGGACGGGCAAGCGCTGCAGCCTGCAGTCACCGAGGGGCTCCTCCAGGTCCGCGCGGCGGGACAGGTGGGGTGTCGCCCACGCGCGTCACCTTCAGTCTCACCCCGCCTGCCCCAGGCCACGGGAAGCCACGCGCCCGGAGCTCTTCAGCCCATGGTGCCCGTCCGGGCCAGGCCCTTGTCCCGGAGGCGGTGGAAGCTCCAGAGATGGATGAAGGCAGCTCTGCCGGGGCGGAGGAACAGACCCGGGCAGGCCGTGCCCCGGCCGGAGCGCCAGGCGGCGGCGGCGGCCTCGTCGCGTTCCCCTCCCCTCCCTCGGCGGCCAGGCGGGGCTCGCCAGAAAAGCGCGCGGGGCTCCCACACTCTGCCCCCGGCCCCTGTCCCCGCACAACCGGCAGGTCGGGCCGCGGGTCCGGGATTGGCCCGCAGCCACCCCGGGAGCCTGGTGGCTGCGTGGGGAGCGGAGCCCGCATCGGCCCGGCCCCTGCCAGCGCCTCGCCCGCCGGAAGGCAGGAGGCGGCGGCGAGTGCGGAGGCCCCGCTGCTCCAGCTCCAGCGCCTGCTGCCGCGCCGCTGCCGCAAAGCCCCCCGCACCCCCGCGAGCATTACGATAAGATCCGATGCGAGCGGCCCGCTCTGGACTGCGGGGAACGTGGGAGCAGCCGGAGGCGGGCAGAGGGCAGCGGGGGGGGGGGCAGTGCGCGGACGCGGGCCGGGAGGTCGCGCGCTCCCGGGCAGCCGCTCCCCGCGAGGAGGAGAGCGGCAGCGGCGCTCGCCAGGCCCGGCCGCGCCAGGCTGAAGCCGCAGGCGGTGGACGAGCGGCTAGGGGAGGCGGCCCGAGGACTGGCTCGAGCGAAGGGCGGCCAGCGAGATGCTGCCGCAGCCGAAGCACCACAGCGGGAAAGGCCAGGCGGCAGGCAGGACAGGAGGGTCCCGGGCAGAGTGCAGGAGACCCGGTCAGGCAATGGGGCCAGAACGAGCCTCCTAGGGCGGATTTAAGATGGAGTGTCAGTAAGGAAGGCTGGAAAATGTGTGGGATTACAGGATGCTAAACTGGATGTCGGAAAGAATAAAGGGAGTTTTTATGAACTAGCATGGAAACGGGACCGACTCTGGTGAAACTTTATCATATGGACGCGCACATTCTGACCTCCGCTGGAGGCGGTTGCGGCCTGGGAATGCATTTCCATGTGGAGAGAGTATGATTATATAATGAAGTTTTGGAAAGGTTTTTAAAGAAAGCAGTAAAATTAAATATTGAGGTAAATCCCGAAATGGCATTAGTAACCCATATTATGGAATGTTAAAGAACTAACAACAAATTTATTAACAGCTGCGAGATTAATTATAGCAGAGAACTGGAAAGTAAAACATGATGATCAATTGGGTGATTGGTAGAGAGAAGTTTGGAATATTGCTATTAATGATAAATTAACTTGTGGTATTAAAATGAAAAGGCTATATAGATAAGAATAATTTTGAGAAGGGTTTGAACCTTCACAAGAGTCATTGCAATTTTGGAAGAGGGACGGAGCTTCTTGAAAGAGCAAATGACCTAGAGCGTGTCTGATGGTCCCGGTGGGATCTTGGTTGCCATAGAAAGATTTTAATTGCATGTTCTCCGTTTAGCTGATTTGTATTTTGGGGGAAAAATAAAAATAAATAAAGAAGGAACTCCAGTAGCTGCAGCAGAGCCCCCAGGTAAGATGGGGCCTCCTTTGGCGTGCTTGTCCCGAGGGCCAGTGGGGCATGCGGCTGGGGGCCTGGGGGCCTCCAGCAGCTGGGCATCAGCCCCAAGGGCAGGAGGCCTCCCAGCAGCGGCCTGCACCTGCCAAGGGACTGCAGAGAGAGGCCCCAGCGGGGTGGCTCGAGGCGAGGGTGCTCAAGGGGGACCCCTGCTGGCAGGGAGCAGAGTGCTCCCACCCCTGTTGCCCGGCCGTGCTCGCACAGGCTCACAGACCTGTGGGCTGGCCCCGGCTCTCTCTGGGCTGGACAGTCCCAGGCAAGACGGCTGCCCTCCTCAGCTGGTCAGGATGCTCCAGGGACTGGAAACAAAGTCCTCTGAGGAGAGCTGGGCATGCTTGGCCATGAGCAGCGGCTGAGGGGAGATGGGGCAGCCCTCCACAAGGACTTGGAAGGCTGCCGCAGAGAGGAAGGTCGGGCTCTCTTCTCCATCAGCCCAGAGTGCAGGGCACGGAAGAACAGGCCCAAGATCCAGGAAGCCAGGTTCTGGCTGGACATCAGGAAAAGCTTCCCGAGTGTCCGAGCAGCACAACAATGGAACCCATGACCTCGGGGGGGCGGTGGGTTCCCCCACCCTGGAGACATTCCAGAGGTGGCTGGACAGCCATCCCTCAGGGGTGCTTCACCTGGAGTTGGGCTCGATGGCCTTCATGGCCCCTTCCGCAGCTACTATCCTATGAGTCTATGAGTCTTACCCCTCCTCCCACACTACCCTGCGTGTCCCTCCCCCTCCCCGGCCTTCCCTTCGCAGCTGCCCTCCCCTCTCCCATGGCTGCTTGCCCCGGCTAGAGCCGTTGCTGCAGCGTGTGGTATCCCCAAAGCTGCGCACAGCAGGGGGCTCACCGGCTCAGGAGCTGCTTTGCGCCGGCTGCTCAGGCCCCTGGATGACTGTGGAGGTCACGGTGATTTCGCTGAAGGTCACCCTGCCTGGCTGGCAGGCTTCCTGGTCCTGAGAAGAGAGGAGGTCATGCAGGGAAGCCCTGGGGGCCCGGGACAGCCCAACCATCACGCTGGAGGCCTCTGGGTGGAGCAGGCCCAGGACCTGAGGCACGCTGCTCTGCCTGTGGGCCTCGGTGACAAGGCTGGCGACCACCTCCTGGCTACTCAGTGCGCCCGTGACGTACCTCGCCAGAAGGTCCTGCCTCTTGCTCTCAGGCACGTGTGCGGAGAGGAGCAGGTCCCACATGGGGATGTGCTGGCCTGGGGATCCCCCGGGGGGAAACTCGAGGGTGAGCACCTCCGTGGCACGGACCCAGGGCCTGCCGTGGGGCTCCCCGGCGCTCCCCGCCCCTCGCAGGGCTGCAGCTCCGTGGCTGGCGGGGAAGGCTGTGTGCCGGCCTTCCCTGGCTGCCTCCTCTGCCAGCTTGCTCACGACGGCAGTGACCACTGTCTCCACTTGGTCAGCGGTGAGGATCCCAATTCTGTACAGCTTGAGGACCTCCTTCCTCTTCTTTTCTGGGAAGTATTTGGAGTGGAGCAGGTCCCACACAGAGACCTTCCGCCCACGGAACTCTCCAACCGGAACCTCCACCAGCCTGGACTTCAGGACCTCATCCTTTTTATTGTCCTCCTCCTCCTCCTCCTCCTCCTCCTCCTCCTCCTCATCCCCCTCCTCGTCCTCCTCCTCGTCCTCCTCCAGAGATGCTTTGAGAGGGTTGGACTCATCCTGGGCTCCAGGCAGGCTGCCCGGCCTGGTCGCGGTTTGCCCCAGAGAGCAGAACAGGTCGTGCAGCGAGACCAGGATGGTGAGCATGGATGCCAGCTCCTGGGCGCTGTACCTGCCGCTCCGGTACTGCCTCAGGAGCTCCTCCCGCTTGTCCTGGGTGAGGTACTGAGAGAAGAGGACGTCCCACACGGACCACTGCTCACCCCGGAACTCTCCAGCAGGCAGCGTGATGAGCTGGGTCCGCAGCAGGTCGTCCGTGTGCTGGTTGGGGGAGCAGTGGGAGGCTCCAGGGGGCTCCTTGGAGCCTGACCCCCCCTGCTTCCGGCTCTTCACTCGCACCAGGAATTTCTTTTTGCCCGCCTCTGCCTTTTCCAAGGCGCTGCTCACAGCAGCTCTCATCTGCTCAGGGCCGAGTACCCCAGTCCTGTACAGCTCCATCAGCTTCTGCCGTTTCTCCTGGGAGAAATATTTAGAATGGAGAAGGTCAAGCACTGAGACATTTTGTCCTTTAAACTCTCCAGAGGCCACGGGGATGCAAATTACTTGGAGGGATCGTCTCATCTGTGCTTCCTGGAGGTCGCATCTGCCCCCTGCCTCTGGGCCCTCGGTCACCCCGGGGCCCGGCTCCTTGGCCTCCTCCGCCTCCTGCGTTTTGGCCACCGAGGCAAGGACCACTGTCTCCATTTGGTCGGCACTGAGCAAGCCGGCCTCGTGCAGCGCCAGCAGCTCCTTCCTTTTCCTCTTCGGGATGTGCTTGGAGTACAGCGCATCCCAGAGGGAGACCTTCTGGCCAGAGGGCCCCCGGATCATCCTGTACCTCAGGGCGGCCTCTGCACTGGCCTGCCGCGCCGGGCACGGGTCCCGCTCTGCCTCTGGCAATGGCATCGCGTGAGGGGGCTCCTGCCTGCACCCCATCTCTGCCTCGGTGATGATGCTGGTGAGTGTCTGGGTGATGTCTTGGAGGGAGATCCTGCCAGTCTTGAACTGCTTGAGGAGCTCCTGCCTCTTCTGCCGAGGGACGTACCTGGAGAAGAGGAGGTCCCACACGGAGACGCCGTGGCTCAGCTGGAAAAGCCCTGTGTGGACTCGAGTTGTGGCTGACTTCAAGCATTTCCTCATGTTTTCATCCAGGTGGACGGACCCCTTGTCTGCCACCTGGAACATCAGCAGGCCTGTGTCAGGATCAAAGACGCATCGCGGGAGGAGCTGCAGGTAGGAGAGGTTCTCGCGAGCATTGGGGTCAAAGCACCGCTTGCTGTGGCTGGCCGGGTCCGCGATCAGGCGGAAGATTTCTGAGTCCAAGTAGCCCCAGTTGTAGGCCACCTCCACGGGGAGGCGGTGGCTGTGCATGGGGTGGATCAGGCCCCCCGTGGCGACCTGGGCCTCCAGCAGGCGGACGCCATGGTCCTTGATGATGAGGCCTTTCTTCATGGCCTGGAAGAGGGAGATCTTGTTCCCCGAGAAGGGGTCTGTGTAGCCCGTCACGGCCTTCTCCGCAATGAGAAGCGTGTTGAAATGCTCTCGGTCGACAAGGCCGGCGTTCTTGGCGTCCCTCACGGAGAGCAGCCGGTTCTGGGCAACGTCCACGATGTAGCCAGAGACCGCCTGGTGCTCCAGCAGAGCCAGGCCTGTTCCGTGGGTCAGGAGGCCCCGGTGCATCGCCTGCCGGATGCTCAGCCTCTCCTGCCTGGGCTCCTTGATGACACCGGCCACGATGCGGTCCTCCCTCAGGCTCGCTGCAGTAGGGAAGGGCCAGTGTGGCTCTTCGCGGACTTGCACCAGTGGGACGCTCTCCGTGGCAAAGCGCTTGTCCTGTGGCATGGTGCTGGCGTGGGGCGGGGCGGGCCTCCTCTGGTGGGAGCAGATCACGCAGGGCTCTGGAAGAAGGCAGAGGTAGTGAGTGACGGCACAGGCGCCTGGGGCACGTGCCGCTCCCCTGCAGAGCATGCATGCGCAACCAAGGCACTCCAAGTGCTGCCCGAGCCCCCTGCCCCCCGGCAGGTTCCCCGGTGCTACTCGCCCGCCTTGCGAAGTCCCCTGCGGCACTGTGTTCCTCACGCCCCTGCCGAAGGTGCTGTCACTCCTCCAGGAAGTCCTGGGACCGTGGTGGGGTGGGGCGCTGCTGGGGCTTCAGTCAAAGGGCCTCGGGCCACATCTCCGTCCCACCTCCCCTCCTGCCCCCACCATGGGCTCCTCAATCGGAAAGCATGGGGGACGACGGCTTCTGGCCTTCCTGTGGAATTCCATGAGGGATACAGGGAAGCGCACCATTGAAGCCTTCCTGAAGCCCCCCAGATCAAAGCAGCCGCTTCCACGGCCACAGTGAGGATGCAGTGCCTCATGGCCCCTCCCCTGCTGCCCTCCGTGGGAACCTAGGCCAGCCTGCGCCTGGGCATCACCTGCATCCCAGCTGCACCCCCAGCCCCGGCAGAGCTGGCCTGGGGCTTCGTGGCTTCCCGGGCAAAGGAAGGCTGGGTGATGGGGGGGGGCGGCCCGGCAGGGGTCCTGGACGAGCAGCAGCCCGCCTGACCCTGGGAGTCCCTGGGGCGCATGAGGCCCTCCCCTGGCGGGGCTGTCCGCTGCTGGCCGCTTCCTCCTGCTGCCGCTGCTTGTCCGTACAGACCCAGTTGCAGCAAGGCAGGATTCTGACCAGCAGCCCCAATTATCCTGTGCCCGGACAGGCTCCACTGAGCCACTTCCGCCACTTTGAGAAAACACCTCCCGCCCGGGAGCCCCGTGATGCTGAGCCCTAGCCCTGGGCAGCAGGCTGCAGTGAGCAGGGTGCCTGGCCAGACTCACCTGCTGAGCCAGGTGAGGCGTGTGAGCACAGCTTTGCCCCCGGCCGGCTGGAGAACCTGTTTGCTCGCGCCAGCTGGCTGGCTGGCTGGCTGCGTGCGCCTCCCGCCCCTCGCCCAAGGCCGCCCAGCGGTCGACTCACAGCAGCACTAATTGCCGTCCTGTGAGGGTGACTTGCCTCATTTGGCTAATTCTGCACTCAAACCGAAAGCGGGGCTGCCTGGCCAGTGAGGTCATGCTCCAAACAGGTCTAATTGGGGCTTTCTGGCTTGGCTGCCTTCTGGGGAACAAGCCATCTGGGGCAAAGCAAAATGGGCCACCCCACACAGCCGGGAAGGTGAGCAAGCACTCCTGGCATGCCGTGCAGGGCAGAGCAGGGCGGACCACATCCTGGGAGCCTGCCCAGTCCTCAGAGGGGGCCCTGGAGCAAGCCGCTCCCCTCCGCACTGGCCCCCCCCAGACCTGGGCTTGGGCCTGATGCGGCCAGGCTGAAAGAGCCCAGCGCCCCACCCTGCCCCACTCTAGCCACTGAGGGATGGTGGACCTGGAGGCAGGCAAGGGTGTGGGCCCATTGGTCAGATCCAGCCCTGCTTCTCCCCTTACCCCCTCCCAGGAAGATAAGGGAAGAACGTGGGGACTTACAGGTATGTGAGGGGGTGTCACACGGAGGTGCATAGAGACCTGTTCTCCCCTGCAGAGGAAGGCAGGACGCACTCCAACGGAGCCCAGCTCAGGGAACTCAGGTCCCATTTGGATGCCAGGAAGCACTTCCTGACAGTCAGGACCCCGAGGGTATGGGAGGGGCTTCCACGGGAGGTCGTTGAGGCCCCATCGGTGTGGGTGTTCAAGGATAGACTGGACGTGCACATGGTGGGCATGTCATGAGCAGAGCCGGCTGGAGCCGGGGGTCAGACTACATGGCCCGGGAGACCCCTTCTGACTCGCTCTGTTTCTATGTTTCTAACGTGGAGGAAGAGGCACGCCAGGTATAAAGTGGTGGCAAAGCACCCACCCCCAAGGAAACGCTGGTGGGCCCCAAGGTGGCAGTGCCTGAGCCAGAGGGGGGGCTCAGGCTGGGTGGGCAGCTCGCTGGAAGTGCCTGGCTGCCACAGAAGAGGCAAATGCCATCTGGGGCAGAACTGGCGATGGAACAGAATACAGAATGGCCAAGATCAGACTTCCCTTTAGCAAATCTGGTCAGTGATCAGGGGACTAGATCCCATGAGGAGCAGCTACAAGAACAGGAACCATTCGGTCAGAAAAAAGGAGAATAAGGCTGTTTAGACTAATGAGTGGGGTGGAGGAGGGGGAGAGGGTGTCCTATTTCTCCCTCTCGCAACACACCTGAACCCAAAGGGGCCACCCCATGAGGCTGACTGGTGGCAGGTTTGGGACAGACCAAGGAAGTCCCTTTTCATGCAGCGTACAGTTAAAGCGCGGAATTTGCTGCCTGGGGAAGTGGCGATGGCCGCCAATCCAGGTGGCCTTAAAGGGACTGGGCAGATTCACGAGGGAGGAGGCAATTCGTGGCTGCTAGCCTTGCGGGCCATGTCCTCCCCACCCCCGCCTGCATACAGCGACTGCCAGGGAGCCTGGGCTGGAGGGTCTTGCACCCCTCCTGCCACAGGGATCCTGTGGGCAGCTGGTTGGCCACTGTGTGGACAGAGCCCGGGACTAGGTGGGCCCTTGGCCTGATCCAGCAGGGCTTGTCTTACGGTCTTACAAGACGCAAGGAATGAGCCTGTAGTTTTGCATGGGGTTACTCTGAGTAAAGGGAGGCTAGAAATCTTGGGCTTTCAGTCCCCCTGCAGGGGCTGGTTGGCCGAGCCTCCTGCTGGGAGCGCACGCTCACTCAGCCCAGCTCCAGGTGACCCGCCTGCCTGCGGGAACACCTTTGCTACCGAACAGTTTGGGGGGGTTGGGAGCCCCACTCTGCATGCAGCAGCTCAGTTCCTGGCAGCGTCTTGAGGAAGGGCTGGGGGAGCCCGCCTGCAGCCCTAGCGAGGCCGTGTAGCACCCCTCGCTCGCGACTGCTTCTGGCACTCAGCTCCCCTGCGGACTCCTCCGGAGCTGCACTCCTGTCCCTGTCCCAAAAGGAGCAGTGCCTGTTCTCGACCCGGCTCCCCAATTATGGTTTGGGGAATGAGGACAAGGCAGGCCGCGCAGGAGCCAGATGCTGCCGGAGGGCCGTGAGGCAGTCCGCATTCCAAGCCTGCCCAATTGCGCCTAGGCAGGCCGGCAGCAGCCCTGGGCTCCCTGAAGGCCAACCAAGGAGGAAATGACACACACCCCTGCGGAGCAGGACGGGGCAGCTCGAAACCACAGCTGCTCTGGGCCAGCTTGGCCTTCCTGTAAGATGGCCAACCACCCTTCGGCCTGCCATAGGAGGCAGAGCGCACCCCACGGCTGCCCTGGCCTGCCCAGAGCCTGTTCGCGGGCTGCCCGTGGGCTTCTGCCTGCCCGGGTCTGACCCCCAGGGGCTCCGGGGGGGTACACCCAGGGGCAGGGGCAGCTGCGGGGGGCTCTGCCCCCTCAGAGGTCCTGCAGGCTCCTTGCCTAGGCCCGGCAGGGAGGGCTGCGGGGGGGCGCGGCGCCCGGGCTCTGCTGCAGGCACGAAGGCACCGGCGCCCCTCCCCGCAGGGCCTTCCGCGGGGCCCGAGCCACCGCGCGCTCTGCTCTCCGGCCGGCGGGCTGTCCCTGCCCAGGGAAGCTCAGGGGGAAAGTCCGCGGGCAGGGCAAGCTCTGGGGAAAGCGGCCCCGGGGGCGCGCACGAGCCAAGCCCGAGCAGCCCGCGCCCAGGGACGGCACGCGTGCGCCGGCCCATGCCCAGCCCCGGGCGCGCGCCCCCGCGCCGCCCCGCTCCTACCGGCAGCTCCGGGTGAAGACGCGCGGCGACCTCCGTCTGGAGCGCTGCTTCCTGCGGCGGCGGCGGCGGCGGCGGCGGCTGACTGAGTGCGGCCCGCGCCGCGCCGCGCCGCTTTAAAGCCCTCCTCGCGCCCGCGGGGCCACGCGCGGCCGAGCCATGTGCACAGGCGCGCAGCTGCCCGCAGCTTCCCCGCCCCTCGCCTGCCTCGCCGGACGCGGAGCGCCTGCAGCCCGAGAGGTGCCTCCGCACGAGCGGCCGAGCCGCAGCGGAGCCACACCGACGCGCCCGGGGCCCTTCCGGCCTGCGGGACGGCCCCCTCGTGCCCGCCGAGCGCCGGAACGGCTCGCAGTGCCTGGGGCGGGGGCGGGGCAGAAAGGATGCGGCTGCTCCCCTCGGTTTCCCTGCAGTGCCCCCGGGGGCGTGTGGTCGGAGGCGTCGCAGGGCCCTCCTGTGCCCAGTCAATGGAAACATAGAAACAAAGCGAGCTAGAAGGGGCCTCCTGGGCCATCTAGGCTGACCCCAACTCCAGCTGGCTCCGCTCATGTCATCCACAACACGTGGCTGTCCAATCTTTTCTTGAACTTCCTCACTGGTGGGGTTTCAAGCACCTCCCATGGAGGCCCATTCCATATCCCTGCGGCTCTAACCATCAGGAATTGCTTCCTGACATCCCACCTGAAGCCTGGTCCCTTGAGCTTGAGCCATGCGAGGACCGTGCCCAGTGGCCATCTGTGCTGCTGGGTGTGGAGGAGGCGGGGGGGGGGCAGCGCAGGTAGGCCGTCCTGCTTCATGGATCTGCGCTGCGCTGCGCGCCCTGCCGCTGCCTGGAGAGGGAAGCCTCAGCAGGCCACTTGCAACCCCACCTGCCTTGCACCCGAGCCAGGGAGCGGGGTGAGCGCCCTCTGCCGGAGCAGCGCCGCACTGCTTATTCTTGCTTCTTTCAGCGCTGCACCGCGGCCGCCGAGGCGCTGCAGCCCAGGGGGCCTCTCCCGCCTGCGGCGCCCAGAGGCCAGGCCAGGCCGCTCCGCGCCTCCCGTCTCTGACGGAAGAAGGCCCTCCGCCGGGGCAGAGGCCGGGCGGGCGCGCCTCCTGCGCCCGCGGAGCGGCTCCCTTTGCTCTCCCCGGTGGCCCCTGGCCGGCTGTCGCCCGGTGCCAGCAGGGGGCCGGCAGGGCCGCCCCGCCGGTGGGAGGGAAGGGGCCGGCGGGCTCAGCGTCAGGCTGCCTGCGGAAGGCGAGGCGACCGGGCATCCTGTGCCCCTCGAGGGGCCTGGCCATGCCTGCCGGGCCCCCACATCCTGGGCACGGGGGAGTGGGGGCATTTATCCAAGGCGCCCTGGGCTGCCCTGTGGAAGCATTTATCCTGGCGCCTCTCCTGCCCGGCGGGTGTCCTGCCCATGGGCCTCGTCGGGGGGGGGTGCCTTCGCTGGGCAGGCTGCCAGCGCTGGCTCCTGGGCCCCAGGCAGGGCCGTCCCTGGCCTGGCAATGCTGGGACAGGACAGACCTTGGGGGGCAGAGCGGGAACAGGACAGCTGGGGGCCTGCCTTCTTCCAGGGCGCCCACTGTGCCAGCAGTAGCTGTGGGAGCTTTGCTGTGGGCGGCTTTGCCTTGCTGCTGTCGTGCAGTCCTGCCCAAATTCCAGCCGGCTTCAGATCTGGCTGGGAATGCAGCCTGGACCTGTTGTATTTGGTCGCCGAGACAGTCTTGACCGTGGGGAGCAGCTGGGTGGCGCTGGGGCGTTTTAGGCCGCACGCACCCCTCCGGCCCTGAGCCCGCTCCAGCCCTGTGGGGGGATGGCTCAGCTTGGGAGCCCTTGGGCCAGGTGGCCACCGCCCATGCAACTCTTCTGCCCCTTGACTCTAGGAATATTCCCCGGTCAGCTGGCCTGGGGGGAGAGCAGAGCCCTGTACTTGCTGCGAAGACAGCGAGTGCGCATTCTTGGGAAGATCCAGGCCGTCGTAGATCACACGGACCTTTGCTAACCCCGGGTGTAGCCTGTCTCTGGGATGCCCCGCATTGTGTTTTGATGGCAGATGGAGCCAGTGCCTGCTATAAACCAAGATCAAAGCCAGCAGGTAAGTGCCGTGGCTCATGTGATGTTAAAATTTACATCATGGTGATTGGATAGGATCCTGCTTCTCTGGGTAAGGAAAAAATGTGTATAGGCAATGGGCATTTCTGCAGGTAGAAACACGCGCTGCTTTCGGGGACTCCTTGTCGTCTTGAGCTCTCTCTCCCGTGGCTGTGGTTGCGGTTGTGCCGGGTGGTTATGCCTGCCTATGTGGATGATCTGAGATGCAGCGTGAAGCCCCCGCTCTTCCACAGAGACCGACGGAGGGTGTCACCTCGGGGGGGGAGGTGAGCACTGGGGAGCTTTGGTCCTGCGGCGTGGGTCACAGCCCAGTTTCTGAGGCATGGCAAGGGGAGGGGGAGAAGAGACACAGCGGCCTTCCCAGGCCCACCTCGGGTTGTTCTCTTGGCATGCCTGGCAGGTGGCTGCTCGGCCCTGCAGGGCCTCCTGGCCAAGTGGCGGTGCAGGATGGGATGCCGCAGGGGTGGTGGGCCCCAGGCGCCATCCCTTGGCCGCCATGGGTCGCCCAACGGCAGCTCCGCCCCAGTGCAGAGTGGCCCGTGGCAGGGCCCCTCCTTCCCAGGATTCCTTGCTCTGGTCAAGCAGCTGCTCTTTCCGGATAGGACTGAGTTTGTGTGTGTTTGCGGGATACTGCGCACTCCAGAATTCAGCGCCTGCGTTGTTCCTCTCCTAACTCTTGCTCTGAGCAGGGGCGCTGGCTTTGCCGAGCTGTGGCGTTTCAGCGGCTCTAAGAGGGTGAGCGCACAAGGTGGTGCTGGCCTTGCTTTCCACCGCATGGCTATTGATCCCTCAGGTGTGCCGAGGAGCCACCTTCCCCCACGCTTTTAACACCTGTGAGAAACCATTGGGGAAACCACCCAAATCAGAATGCCAGTAAACACGTGGACCTTGTCTGCTTCGACTCCCAAAAGGCTTTTGGCAAAGTCTCTCACAAAGGCTCTTGCCAAAATAAGCAGTCGTGGGATCGAAGGCTGGCGACCCTATTGTGGACCACTCACTGGTTGAGGAACAGGTGCCAGTGGGAGCGGGGGGCGTGGCAGCTGCTCCCACTGGAGAGGAGCCACTAGCGAAGCCCAACAGGCTTCCGTGGTGGAGCTAGTGCTTTCCAATGTATTCGCCTATTTGTTGGCACCTTACAAGGAAACGAAAGGATGAACTTGGCCACAGTATGAAGAAGTTTATCAGGAGGGCTTTAAACCAACATCCACCTGGGAGGGAGACCATGCATCTGGGTGCAGCACCAACTGGCAAAGGATTATGTACGGTAACAGCGAAAGAAACTCTAGCTGGGCCTAACACCAGTGTCCCAAAAGTCTGGAAAAAGAAGCCAGAGAATGATTCACGTGGCCTTAGATGTCTATATACCGGTGCCTCAAGTATGGGAAACAAACAACATGAACTTGAATTCTTGGGGCAAATACGACCTGATAGGTATAGCTGAAACTTAATGCGATGACTCCCATGAATGGAATCCAAAAACTGCAGGATAAAACCTGTTCGAAAAGAATGGAAGTAACTGAAAGGAGGCAGAATTGCACTTTATGTTAAAGATACAGATCTCTGCGATGAAATATAGGAAGAAGAAAACAGTGACCCCATAGAGCATCTGGATTAATATTGACAGGGAAAGGAACTTTGTATTTGGAATCTATCATCATCCACCCAACCAAGGTTGAAAATTTCAAAATTTCAAAAATAAATCCTTGCCAGTATTTCAAGGAGACATGATGTTGTCATTATGGGGGACTTCAGTTCCCCTGATAACTGTTGGGAATCAAACTCTGCCAAGCACGGCCCCTCTAAGAGGGCCCTAATGTGCTGCCAGTAATTTCCTCCAACATAAAGTAGAAGTGGGAAAGAGAAGACACAGTGGACAAAGTAACAGCTGCAAGAACTCTGGGGGAAACAGACCGTGCCTTACCGAAATTCTCAATAATAAAGGAAACTAAAACTAAATATAGCCAAACATGTACCTTGGATTTCAAAAAAGCCAAATCTAACAATTGCAGGGTGATGATAAACAAAGATCCATGGCAAGCCCCTCTAAAGGGGAAAGGAGCCAGGGAAGGGTGGCCTATCTTTAAAGAAGGAATGCTTGCAGCACAACTATAAACATCTCCAAGAAGGAAAAAGAGTGGCAGGCAAAAGCAGCAGCCCATGGGGCTTCACAGAAAGCCAAGGGATACTCTGAAAATGAAAAAGGACACGTGCAAGAGGTGGATGGGAGACCAGGCGGGCTGCAAGGGAAGAGTATGAGCGAGCAGCAAGGAACCACCAAGATGACGTCGGGACGGTCGGAGCAACAGACGGACTGAGGCTAGCGAGGGGACCGGGAAACAGCAAAACAGTCTTCTTCAGATGTATCCAGAGCAAAAGAGAAGGGGATTCAGCTGCTCACTGTGGACGGAAAACGGGCGAAGTTCAGCTACTCACCACGGATGCAGCAATGGCAGCGGATGGCGGAGAAAAGGCAGAAGCGCTCAGCTGCTGCTTCGACCGAGCGCCCTCCTTATGAAGGTGTGGTACAAGCTGCAGGGGCAGGGAGGCAGCCCAGGATGGGCAGGCAAATGGTCAAGGGCCTCAAATTGGGCTGCCTCAGTTCCAGTCTCCAGGCCTGAGGACCTTCAGCCCAGAGTCTTAAGAGCCAGTGGAGGAACTCTCAGCACCACTGGCTATCGCCTTTGAGAATTAGCTAACTATAGACCAGTTGGCCTGACATCAATCCTTGGAAAAATTCTAGAATGAATTATAAAACAGGCAGTCTGCGAGCTCATGGAAGGCAATGCAGGAATGACTAGAAGCCAACGTGGATTTCTCAAGAAGAAATCCTGCCAGATGAATGTAACGTCATGTTTGACGGGGTAGCCTCCAAAATGGAGTGTGGCAACACAGTGGCCATAGCCCATCTAGACTACAGCAAAGCCTTTGGCAAGGCCCCACGACAGCCTGATTGCCAGACTAGCAGAAAGCGGGAGAGATCGTGCCAGCAGTAGCCGGAGCCACAGCTGGCTGCAGAATCGGGCTCAAGGAGCGCTCCTCGGTGGCCCCTTCTCCGGCTGGGCAGAGGTGCCAAGCGGGTGCTTCAGGGAAGCATCCCGGGACCAGCACGCTCCAACATTTTCGTTCATGATTTAGAGGAGCAAGTGCAAGGAAAGATAATTACATCTGCAGTGGATACAAAGCTGGCTGGAATAGCAAACACCCTGCAAGAGAGAGAAGTTCCAGGGTGGTCTCGGCAGGTTAGAATGCCGGGCAGAGAGCAACAGATGGAAATTCGGGGGGGATTTTAGGGATGCAAAGCCAAACGCACCGCTACAAGATGGGGAACACTTGGCTCGACGAGCCTGCAAACGAGAAGGATCTTGGGGTTCTTGCTGATCACAAGCTAACTATGAGCCAACAATGGGATGCAGCTGCAGAAGGAACAAGCGCTATTTTGGGCGCCATTAACAGAAGCATCACTTCTGAAATACAGTTCCACTACCTCAGCACTCGTCGGACCTCACCTGAAGGACTATGTCTAGTTCTGGGCACCTATGTTTAAAAAGGACGCAGACAAGCCATGATTCAGGGAGTGGAGGCAAAGCCATCCGAGGAAAGACTGAGAGAACTGGGCATGTTCAGCCTCCAGGAGAGAACCCTGAGGGGGGACAGGAAAGCCCTCAAGTACCTGAAAGGCTGTCACAAAGAGGGAGGACATGATCTCAGGGTGCAGGACATGGAATAAAGGACTTTATTCAGATTTAGACAGGGCACCAGGAAGAATTTCCTCACTGCCAGAGCAGTACGGCCATGGAAACTTTACCTGGGGAAGTTGTGGGCTCTTCCTCGCTGGAGGCATTCAAAAAGCACCTGGACAGTCACCTGAATGGGGTGGTGTAACTTAGTGTCCAGCAACAGTGGGGGGAGGGTACCGATGGCCTTCCGGCCCCTTCCAACTCTGCCATTCTATGATACTGTGATCAGTGATCTGGAATGAGGAGTAAGCAGTGAAGTGCCGTATTTGCTGATGACATCAGACTACCTCAGGTGGCTAAAGCTGAAAGGAATTGGCAGGAACTCCAAAGGGATCTGTCTAAAACGGAGAATGGACATCCCCTAGATTTGATTTCAGGTCTTGTTTAAAATACTGGAGGTGGCTTTTAAAATGTGAGGCAGTCAGATGAAGGACTGACTTTTCTCACAGAAACCTGCTGAGGCCTAAATATTGGCCTCAGCACCCCGCTTGCAGACCTGCTGCCAACATGGGTGAGCACAAGGGGCAGGGCCTTTTCAGAGTGGCCCATGCCCATGGAACTCACTCCCAAGTGCTTCATGTAAGTTCCCTTTGCATGAAAAATAGACCTTACCATCTTTTTTATTTCATCTGCTTAAGGTTACACGTGCTGTGAATGGTGCGATATGGTGTTTTAATTCTGGATGCATCTTGTTTTTAACTGGAATGTTTCTCTGCATACATTAAGATGTAATTTGTATTTTAACTGGTTTCTGTGGCATTCCTTTATTCCTGGAGAGTAATGCACAAGTGCTACAATTATGTAAATCAGTCATGCATTTACTTAGACGGTTTCTCAGTTGGTGTGGACCTGGCAAATTGATCCGGGCCAAATTCCAGGTGGCAGAAGCATCTCACTGTGGCTCCAGGTCTCTTCTGTATTCTTGGCAGGAACAGCCACGCTGAGTTGCTCTCTGACGAGGCACCTTCCACGATGGTCATCCAGCAGGTTCAGGCAGGTGTAGGTGCTAAATGATCCATCACAGAATAAAAGGCCCATTCTAAGGAGCAGGTTTTAGGAGGTGAAGGTGTGCATCAGCCCATCTCCTGCCTGTCCAGGTGTGTCTTTCAATCCCTAGTTTAGAATCAGCAGTGCTTAGAAGAGAGTTTTCCTCTTTCCCCAGGGAGGGCATAGTATCCCCCAAGCGATAGTCCAAGGGCAGCTGCTAAGGAAGGAGAGCCACTTGCCAAAAGATAGGTGGAGGTAGAAGCAGGTAGCAAGTCTTTCTGGCTGAGGTCGCTTTCCTGGGAAAAGCTTTTGAGACAGGATCAGCTCCTCCCGATGAAGAGGGTCAAAATCACCTCTGGTCCTTGGCACAATGCACTTCATGCCATCTTGCAGCTGGACACTGCAGCTGGGAGGGAGGGGGTGCCCCTCTGCATTATAAAATCCTTGGAGATTGGCAGAAATGACTTTGCTCTGCAGCGCATGCAAGTGTTCCCAAAGTGGAGTACAGAATGGCATCATGAAGCAGGTCACTGATCTGGGAGGGTGGGGTTGGAGGAGGGCACCTTTGAGACCTTTGCCAAGGAAGTCGTGACTGGCAATGCAGCGAGGAAACTCTGATGCTCGACGGCGTCCGCAGATGGAGAGGGAGTCAGAACTCCCCTTTGGAAAGTCTCTCGGAAGGGGACAGCTTCCATGGAAAGCAACCCAGCTCAGGGGGTGTTCTTGCTGTACGTTCCCAGAGGTCTGGGGGTGGTGACGGATGCTGGAAGGGCAGCAGCGGGAGGCCGTCTGTGCAGTCCAGGCGAAAGAGCCCCTGGTGCTGGGCCTTGCTGGCTGCGGGGGCCCCTCAGTCCTTCCAGCAGACTTTCTTGCAGGGCCTCAGTTTCTTTGAGTGGGACCCCCCACATCGGGTCTCGAACTCTTCCACCATGCCGGTGATCACCGCGATCATCTCTTGTATGGATAAGGTCCCCGCGCGATACAGTTCCAGGAGCTCCTGCCTCTTATCCTGGGGAACGTATTTGGAGAACAGAAGGTCCAGCACACACACCTGCTGCCCCTTGTACTCGCCCACGGCCACGGGGACCAGAGTCGCACGCAGAGATTGCTTCAGCTGCAGCTGCCGTGCCAGCAGGCCTTCGCATGCCTCCTCTGGGCCCTCAGCTGCACCATGGCCGCCCTCTGGCCTGCTGGGCAACGTCTGGTCAGGCCGTTCTGCTTTCAACGCATTCTGTGTTTCAACTGGGCATCCTGTTTGAAAGGCCCTGAGTGGTTCCGGAGAGGAGAGGTTTTCCATGGAAATTTCCCCAGTTTGGAGAGAGGTGTCATGTGGGCTGCCACTTTCTGCGCCCCGAGTAGCAAAGCTGCTGACGCTTTCCTTCACACTGACTGCTGAAGCCCCGTGTTCATGGAGACTCTCCTCTTTCCTGATGTTGGAGACACACCTGGAAAAGAAAGGATCCCAGACGGAAGCTTTCTGGCTACGGAAGTCTTGGATGACAGCCTCAGCATCCCTCCGCTGCAAGGTATACTGCAGAAGGTTGTAGTGGGGCGACAGTGCAGCTTCAGAGCCCGCTGCTACTGCTGGGCTGTGGCCGGCTGGGGAAGAGCTCCCCTCCTGTCCCACCGATTTCATGGCACTCAGAGGCACCACAGCCTTCATTTGGGCGATGCTGAGCTGGCCAGCTTCGTATGCTTGCAAGAGCTTCCTGCCTTTCTCTTCAAAGATGTACGGGGAATGGAGCAGGTCCCAGAGAGAAAGCTGCTGGCCATGGAAATCGCCCATGCTTAACGCAGTCAACTCAGACTTGAGTTCCATCTCCCTTGATGGCCCCTCTGGAGAGGAAGCAGCCTCTCCTCTTTCGGCACATGCCTCCTCGGAGCGTTTTCCATCCGGTGGGGAGCATTCCTCACGGCTGTCTGTAAATTCACGAATCAAAGTGGAAACAATAGCTGCCAGTTCCTCTGGAGTAAGATGGCAGTCTCTGAAGATACACAGAAGTTCTTCCCTTTTAGTATCAGAGATATAACTAGAGAAGAGGAGATCCCAGAGGGAGACTTCCTGGCCGTGGAACTCGCCGATGTGCAGGACGACGGTGTGATTCCTCAGGGCGTCTTCCCAGTGGCCCGTGTGTGCGTGTCCGTGGGAGTCCCCCTCCCTCTCCTCCTCCTCGGTCTTGTTGACGATGGAGGTGACCACCGTCTCCATCTGGTCGACCGTGAGGATGCCATCTCTGTAGAGTCGCAAGAGCTCCTTCCTCTTCTCCTCGGGGATGTACTTGGAGTGGAGCAGGTCCCACACGGAGACCTTGCGTCCGTGGAACTCGCCGGCGGCCACCGCAACCATGCGGGACCTCAGGGCCTGCTCCTTTTCGCCCAGCCGCAGAGCGTCGGCGGCGTCCTCCTCCTCGGGGGCGTCATCGCCGGGAGGGCGGGGCCTGTCGGGGGCGGCGGGGTGTCTCCCCTCCCTGGCCGCAGCCTCCGCGAGGAGGGCGGCGAGGAGCTTTGTGAGCTCCGCGAGGGTCAGCCTGCCGTTTCGGAATTTGCCGAGGAGCTCTTCGCGTTGGCCCTCGGAGACGTACTGGCAGTAGAGGAGGTCCCAGGCGGAGGGCTGCTGATCGCGAAACTCCGGCAGAGCTACCTGCATGGGCTGAGACCGCAAGGCGCTTTCCCAGCCCGGGGAGGAGGCCGCAGGGGCTTCCCCACCGCTCGCCCCCCCTCGGTCGGGGCTCCTCACTTTAACGTCCAGTTTCCTGCCCGTGGCTTCCTTTTTTGTGACGAGGGCGAGGAGGAGGCTGATCAGCCGCTCCATGGACAGCAGCCCCCCTCTGTACAAGGCCAGGAACTCCGTCCTCTTCTCCTCGGAGATGTAGTCGGAGAAGAGCAGGTCCCACACGGCCATCGTCTGGCCGTGGAGCTGCCCGGCAGGCATGTCGACGGTGGTGGCCTTCAAGGGCTCCTGCCAGCTCTCGTTGGGCGCGGCCTCATCTCCCGGCGACGGGACGGCGGGGGAGCCGGGAGCTGTTGCGTGCCCGCTTCGCGAGCCGCTCCTCTCCTCCGCCTCGGTGACGATGGTGATGAGGATGTGGGTGATGTCCTCTCGCGTGACGGTGCCAGCCTTGTACTGCCTCAGGAGCTCCTGCCTCTTGTGCGGCGGGACGTACCTGGAGAAGAGGAGGTCCCACACGGAGACTTCCTGTCCCTGGAAGATCCCCACGCCCACCCTGGTCCGGGCGGACTGCAAGGACTTCCTCGCGCTCTCGTTCAGCTGGGAGGAAAGGCAGCCCCTGTCCATCAGGTGAAGCATCAGGAGGCCGCTGTCCGGATCGGGGAGGCACCTGTGCCGAAGCTGCATGTACGTGAGGTTTTCGTGCGTGTTGGGGTCGAAGAAGCCCTTGGTGTCGTCGGTGGGGTCCGAGAGGATCTGGTTCATTTCCTCGTCAAAGTAGCCCCGCTGGTACGCCACTTCCACGGGGAGGCGATGGCTGTGCACCGGGTCGATGATGCCCCCGGTGGCGATCTGGGCCTCCAGCAGGCGGATGCCGTGGTCTTTGACGATGAGGCCTTTCTTCATGGCCTGGAAAAGGGAGATCCTGTCGCCCGTGTAGGGGTCGTTGTAGCCGGTCACGGCTCTCTCGGCGGAGAGGAGCTTCTCCTGCAGCTCGGCGCCCACCAGCCCGGCAGAGACGGCTGCGTCGACGGAGAGCTTCTCGTTCTTCAGCGGGTCAGCGATGAAGCCAGTGGCGGCCTGTGCCTCCAGCAGCACCAGGGCCGTGCCCGGCCTCAGAATGCCCTTCAGCATGGCCTGGTAGATGGTCAGCTTCTCCGTCTTCAGAGGGTCCGCCTTGGAGGGCGCCAGCACCCCGGCAATGCAGCCGGTGCCTTCCAGGTATCGCTTCACCGACTCCATTTCCGTGACCTCCCCCACCGTCTTGGTGCCGTGCGTCAGCTCGGAGAGCGTGTCCCGGTCAATGATGTGGGAGCCGAAGAGCTCCGAGGCCGTCACCTGCCTCCTGAGGCCAGCGAATTTCAGCTGCTTGCTCTTCTCCTCCATCTGCCGGATGAGGGTGGTGATCCTCTGGACGAGGTCCTCGGACGTCAGGGATCCGGCTCGGAAGCTCTCCAGGAGCTCGTGCCGCTGGTCTGCGGTCACGTATCTCGAGAAGAGGAGTTCCCACACCGAGCACCGGGACCCCTGGAAGTCGCCCACGGGCACGTCGACCGTCACCGCCCGCAGGGCGCTTTCCAGTTCCCCGTCCCGTGGGGAAGGAGCAGCTCCGTCTGTCTGGGCCGGAGCCCCCTCCCTGGCCGTACTGCCGGCACCATCCGTTCCTTTGCCAGGGCGTCCCTCCGTCTCGGTGAGAAGCGGGGTCAGCATGACTATCATTTCCTGAATGCTCAGGGTTCCCGGCCGGTACTTCGCTAAGAGCTCCTCTCTTCGGGCCTCCGGAACGTACTGAGAGAAGAGGAGATCCCAGAGGGAGACTTCCTGGCCGTGGAACTCGCCGATGTGCAGGACGACGGTGTGATTCCTCAGGGCGTCTTCCCAGTGGCCCGTGTGTGCGTGTCCGTGGGAGTCCCCCTCCCTCTCCTCCTCCTCGGTCTTGTTGACGATGGAGGTGACCACCGTCTCCATCTGGTCGACCGTGAGGATGCCATCTCTGTAGAGTCGCAAGAGCTCCTTCCTCTTCTCCTCGGGGATGTACTTGGAGTGGAGCAGGTCCCACACGGAGACCTTGCGTCCGTGGAACTCGCCGGCGGCCACCGCAACCATGCGGGACCTCAGGGCCTGCTCCTTTTCGCCCAGCCGCAGAGCGTCGGCGGCGTCCTCCTCCTCGGGGGCGTCATCGCCGGGAGGGCGGGGCCTGTCGGGGGCGGCGGGGTGTCTCCCCTCCCTGGCCGCAGCCTCCGCGAGGAGGGCGGCGAGGAGCTTTGTGAGCTCCGCGAGGGTCAGCCTGCCGTTTCGGAATTTGCCGAGGAGCTCTTCGCGTTGGCCCTCGGAGACGTACTGGCAGTAGAGGAGGTCCCAGGCGGAGGGCTGCTGATCGCGAAACTCCGGCAGAGCTACCTGCATGGGCTGAGACCGCAAGGCGCTTTCCCAGCCCGGGGAGGAGGCCGCAGGGGCTTCCCCACCGCTCGCCCCCCCTCGGTCGGGGCTCCTCACTTTAACGTCCAGTTTCCTGCCCGTGGCTTCCTTTTTTGTGACGAGGGCGAGGAGGAGGCTGATCAGCCGCTCCATGGACAGCAGCCCCCCTCTGTACAAGGCCAGGAACTCCGTCCTCTTCTCCTCGGAGATGTAGTCGGAGAAGAGCAGGTCCCACACGGCCATCGTCTGGCCGTGGAGCTGCCCGGCAGGCATGTCGACGGTGGTGGCCTTCAAGGGCTCCTGCCAGCTCTCGTTGGGCGCGGCCTCATCTCCCGGCGACGGGACGGCGGGGGAGCCGGGAGCTGTTGCGTGCCCGCTTCGCGAGCCGCTCCTCTCCTCCGCCTCGGTGACGATGGTGATGAGGATGTGGGTGATGTCCTCTCGCGTGACGGTGCCAGCCTTGTACTGCCTCAGGAGCTCCTGCCTCTTGTGCGGCGGGACGTACCTGGAGAAGAGGAGGTCCCACACGGAGACTTCCTGTCCCTGGAAGATCCCCACGCCCACCCTGGTCCGGGCGGACTGCAAGGACTTCCTCGCGCTCTCGTTCAGCTGGGAGGAAAGGCAGCCCCTGTCCATCAGGTGAAGCATCAGGAGGCCGCTGTCCGGATCGGGGAGGCACCTGTGCCGAAGCTGCATGTACGTGAGGTTTTCGTGCGTGTTGGGGTCGAAGAAGCCCTTGGTGTCGTCGGTGGGGTCCGAGAGGATCTGGTTCATTTCCTCGTCAAAGTAGCCCCGCTGGTACGCCACTTCCACGGGGAGGCGATGGCTGTGCACCGGGTCGATGATGCCCCCGGTGGCGATCTGGGCCTCCAGCAGGCGGATGCCGTGGTCTTTGACGATGAGGCCTTTCTTCATGGCCTGGAAAAGGGAGATCCTGTCGCCCGTGTAGGGGTCGTTGTAGCCGGTCACGGCTCTCTCGGCGGAGAGGAGCTTCTCCTGCAGCTCGGCGCCCACCAGCCCGGCAGAGACGGCTGCGTCGACGGAGAGCTTCTCGTTCTTCAGCGGGTCAGCGATGAAGCCAGTGGCGGCCTGTGCCTCCAGCAGCACCAGGGCCGTGCCCGGCCTCAGAATGCCCTTCAGCATGGCCTGGTAGATGGTCAGCTTCTCCGTCTTCAGAGGGTCCGCCTTGGAGGGCGCCAGCACCCCGGCAATGCAGCCGGTGCCTTCCAGGTATCGCTTCACCGACTCCATTTCCGTGACCTCCCCCACCGTCTTGGTGCCGTGCGTCAGCTCGGAGAGCGTGTCCCGGTCAATGATGTGGGAGCCGAAGAGCTCCGAGGCCGTCACCTGCCTCCTGAGGCCAGCGAATTTCAGCTGCTTGCTCTTCTCCTCCATCTGCCGGATGAGGGTGGTGATCCTCTGGACGAGGTCCTCGGACGTCAGGGATCCGGCTCGGAAGCTCTCCAGGAGCTCGTGCCGCTGGTCTGCGGTCACGTATCTCGAGAAGAGGAGTTCCCACACCGAGCACCGGGACCCCTGGAAGTCGCCCACGGGCACGTCGACCGTCACCGCCCGCAGGGCGCTTTCCAGTTCCCCGTCCCGTGGGGAAGGGGCAGCTCCGTCTGTCTGGGCCGGAGCCCCCTCCCTGGCCGTACTGCCGGCACCATCCGTTCCTTTGCCAGGGCGTCCCTCCGTCTCGGTGAGAAGCGGGGTCAGCATGACTATCATTTCCTGAATGCTCAGGGTTCCCGGCCGGTACTTCGCTAAGAGCTCCTCTCTTCGGGCCTCCGGAACGTACTGAGAGAAGAGGAGATCCCAGAGGGAGACTTCCTGGCCGTGGAACTCGCCGATGTGCAGGACGACGGTGTGATTCCTCAGGGCGTCTTCCCAGTGGCCCGTGTGTGCGTGTCCGTGGGAGTCCCCCTCCCTCTCCTCCTCCTCGGTCTTGTTGACGATGGAGGTGACCACCGTCTCCATCTGGTCGACCGTGAGGATGCCATCTCTGTAGAGTCGCAAGAGCTCCTTCCTCTTCTCCTCGGGGATGTACTTGGAGTGGAGCAGGTCCCACACGGAGACCTTGCGTCCGTGGAACTCGCCGGCGGCCACCGCAACCATGCGGGACCTCAGGGCCTGCTCCTTTTCGCCCAGCCGCAGAGCGTCGGCGGCGTCCTCCTCCTCGGGGGCGTCATCGCCGGGAGGGCGGGGCCTGTCGGGGGCGGCGGGGTGTCTCCCCTCCCTGGCCGCAGCCTCCGCGAGGAGGGCGGCGAGGAGCTTTGTGAGCTCCGCGAGGGTCAGCCTGCCGTTTCGGAATTTGCCGAGGAGCTCTTCGCGTTGGCCCTCGGAGACGTACTGGCAGTAGAGGAGGTCCCAGGCGGAGGGCTGCTGATCGCGAAACTCCGGCAGAGCTACCTGCATGGGCTGAGACCGCAAGGCGCTTTCCCAGCCCGGGGAGGAGGCCGCAGGGGCTTCCCCACCGCTCGCCCCCCCTCGGTCGGGGCTCCTCACTTTAACGTCCAGTTTCCTGCCCGTGGCTTCCTTTTTTGTGACGAGGGCGAGGAGGAGGCTGATCAGCCGCTCCATGGACAGCAGCCCCCCTCTGTACAAGGCCAGGAACTCCGTCCTCTTCTCCTCGGAGATGTAGTCGGAGAAGAGCAGGTCCCACACGGCCATCGTCTGGCCGTGGAGCTGCCCGGCAGGCATGTCGACGGTGGTGGCCTTCAAGGGCTCCTGCCAGCTCTCGTTGGGCGCGGCCTCATCTCCCGGCGACGGGACGGCGGGGGAGCCGGGAGCTGTTGCGTGCCCGCTTCGCGAGCCGCTCCTCTCCTCCGCCTCGGTGACGATGGTGATGAGGATGTGGGTGATGTCCTCTCGCGTGACGGTGCCAGCCTTGTACTGCCTCAGGAGCTCCTGCCTCTTGTGCGGCGGGACGTACCTGGAGAAGAGGAGGTCCCACACGGAGACTTCCTGTCCCTGGAAGATCCCCACGCCCACCCTGGTCCGGGCGGACTGCAAGGACTTCCTCGCGCTCTCGTTCAGCTGGGAGGAAAGGCAGCCCCTGTCCATCAGGTGAAGCATCAGGAGGCCGCTGTCCGGATCGGGGAGGCACCTGTGCCGAAGCTGCATGTACGTGAGGTTTTCGTGCGTGTTGGGGTCGAAGAAGCCCTTGGTGTCGTCGGTGGGGTCCGAGAGGATCTGGTTCATTTCCTCGTCAAAGTAGCCCCGCTGGTACGCCACTTCCACGGGGAGGCGATGGCTGTGCACCGGGTCGATGATGCCCCCGGTGGCGATCTGGGCCTCCAGCAGGCGGATGCCGTGGTCTTTGACGATGAGGCCTTTCTTCATGGCCTGGAAAAGGGAGATCCTGTCGCCCGTGTAGGGGTCGTTGTAGCCGGTCACGGCTCTCTCGGCGGAGAGGAGCTTCTCCTGCAGCTCGGCGCCCACCAGCCCGGCAGAGACGGCTGCGTCGACGGAGAGCTTCTCGTTCTTCAGCGGGTCAGCGATGAAGCCAGTGGCGGCCTGTGCCTCCAGCAGCACCAGGGCCGTGCCCGGCCTCAGAATGCCCTTCAGCATGGCCTGGTAGATGGTCAGCTTCTCCGTCTTCAGAGGGTCCGCCTTGGAGGGCGCCAGCACCCCGGCAATGCAGCCGGTGCCTTCCAGGTATCGCTTCACCGACTCCATTTCCGTGACCTCCCCCACCGTCTTGGTGCCGTGCGTCAGCTCGGAGAGCGTGTCCCGGTCAATGATGTGGGAGCCGAAGAGCTCCGAGGCCGTCACCTGCCTCCTGAGGCCAGCGAATTTCAGCTGCTTGCTCTTCTCCTCCATCTGCCGGATGAGGGTGGTGATCCTCTGGACGAGGTCCTCGGACGTCAGGGATCCGGCTCGGAAGCTCTCCAGGAGCTCGTGCCGCTGGTCTGCGGTCACGTATCTCGAGAAGAGGAGTTCCCACACCGAGCACCGGGACCCCTGGAAGTCGCCCACGGGCACGTCGACCGTCACCGCCCGCAGGGCGCTTTCCAGTTCCCCGTCCCGTGGGGAAGGGGCAGCTCCGTCTGTCTGGGCCGGAGCCCCCTCCCTGGCCGTACTGCCGGCACCATCCGTTCCTTTGCCAGGGCGTCCCTCCGTCTCGGTGAGAAGCGGGGTCAGCATGACTATCATTTCCTGAATGCTCAGGGTTCCCGGCCGGTACTTCGCTAAGAGCTCCTCTCTTCGGGCCTCCGGAACGTACTGAGAGAAGAGGAGATCCCAGAGGGAGACTTCCTGGCCGTGGAACTCGCCGATGTGCAGGACGACGGTGTGATTCCTCAGGGCGTCTTCCCAGTGGCCCGTGTGTGCGTGTCCGTGGGAGTCCCCCTCCCTCTCCTCCTCCTCGGTCTTGTTGACGATGGAGGTGACCACCGTCTCCATCTGGTCGACCGTGAGGATGCCATCTCTGTAGAGTCGCAAGAGCTCCTTCCTCTTCTCCTCGGGGATGTACTTGGAGTGGAGCAGGTCCCACACGGAGACCTTGCGTCCGTGGAACTCGCCGGCGGCCACCGCAACCATGCGGGACCTCAGGGCCTGCTCCTTTTCGCCCAGCCGCAGAGCGTCGGCGGCGTCCTCCTCCTCGGGGGCGTCATCGCCGGGAGGGCGGGGCCTGTCGGGGGCGGCGGGGTGTCTCCCCTCCCTGGCCGCAGCCTCCGCGAGGAGGGCGGCGAGGAGCTTTGTGAGCTCCGCGAGGGTCAGCCTGCCGTTTCGGAATTTGCCGAGGAGCTCTTCGCGTTGGCCCTCGGAGACGTACTGGCAGTAGAGGAGGTCCCAGGCGGAGGGCTGCTGATCGCGAAACTCCGGCAGAGCTACCTGCATGGGCTGAGACCGCAAGGCGCTTTCCCAGCCCGGGGAGGAGGCCGCAGGGGCTTCCCCACCGCTCGCCCCCCCTCGGTCGGGGCTCCTCACTTTAACGTCCAGTTTCCTGCCCGTGGCTTCCTTTTTTGTGACGAGGGCGAGGAGGAGGCTGATCAGCCGCTCCATGGACAGCAGCCCCCCTCTGTACAAGGCCAGGAACTCCGTCCTCTTCTCCTCGGAGATGTAGTCGGAGAAGAGCAGGTCCCACACGGCCATCGTCTGGCCGTGGAGCTGCCCGGCAGGCATGTCGACGGTGGTGGCCTTCAAGGGCTCCTGCCAGCTCTCGTTGGGCGCGGCCTCATCTCCCGGCGACGGGACGGCGGGGGAGCCGGGAGCTGTTGCGTGCCCGCTTCGCGAGCCGCTCCTCTCCTCCGCCTCGGTGACGATGGTGATGAGGATGTGGGTGATGTCCTCTCGCGTGACGGTGCCAGCCTTGTACTGCCTCAGGAGCTCCTGCCTCTTGTGCGGCGGGACGTACCTGGAGAAGAGGAGGTCCCACACGGAGACTTCCTGTCCCTGGAAGATCCCCACGCCCACCCTGGTCCGGGCGGACTGCAAGGACTTCCTCGCGCTCTCGTTCAGCTGGGAGGAAAGGCAGCCCCTGTCCATCAGGTGAAGCATCAGGAGGCCGCTGTCCGGATCGGGGAGGCACCTGTGCCGAAGCTGCATGTACGTGAGGTTTTCGTGCGTGTTGGGGTCGAAGAAGCCCTTGGTGTCGTCGGTGGGGTCCGAGAGGATCTGGTTCATTTCCTCGTCAAAGTAGCCCCGCTGGTACGCCACTTCCACGGGGAGGCGATGGCTGTGCACCGGGTCGATGATGCCCCCGGTGGCGATCTGGGCCTCCAGCAGGCGGATGCCGTGGTCTTTGACGATGAGGCCTTTCTTCATGGCCTGGAAAAGGGAGATCCTGTCGCCCGTGTAGGGGTCGTTGTAGCCGGTCACGGCTCTCTCGGCGGAGAGGAGCTTCTCCTGCAGCTCGGCGCCCACCAGCCCGGCAGAGACGGCTGCGTCGACGGAGAGCTTCTCGTTCTTCAGCGGGTCAGCGATGAAGCCAGTGGCGGCCTGTGCCTCCAGCAGCACCAGGGCCGTGCCCGGCCTCAGAATGCCCTTCAGCATGGCCTGGTAGATGGTCAGCTTCTCCGTCTTCAGAGGGTCCGCCTTGGAGGGCGCCAGCACCCCGGCAATGCAGCCGGTGCCTTCCAGGTATCGCTTCACCGACTCCATTTCCGTGACCTCCCCCACCGTCTTGGTGCCGTGCGTCAGCTCGGAGAGCGTGTCCCGGTCAATGATGTGGGAGCCGAAGAGCTCCGAGGCCGTCACCTGCCTCCTGAGGCCAGCGAATTTCAGCTGCTTGCTCTTCTCCTCCATCTGCCGGATGAGGGTGGTGATCCTCTGGACGAGGTCCTCGGACGTCAGGGATCCGGCTCGGAAGCTCTCCAGGAGCTCGTGCCGCTGGTCTGCGGTCACGTATCTCGAGAAGAGGAGTTCCCACACCGAGCACCGGGACCCCTGGAAGTCGCCCACGGGCACGTCGACCGTCACCGCCCGCAGGGCGCTTTCCAGTTCCCCGTCCCGTGGGGAAGGAGCAGCTCCGTCTGTCTGGGCCGGAGCCCCCTCCCTGGCCGTACTGCCGGCACCATCCGTTCCTTTGCCAGGGCGTCCCTCCGTCTCGGTGAGAAGCGGGGTCAGCATGACTATCATTTCCTGAATGCTCAGGGTTCCCGGCCGGTACTTCGCTAAGAGCTCCTCTCTTCGGGCCTCCGGAACGTACTGAGAGAAGAGGAGATCCCAGAGGGAGACTTCCTGGCCGTGGAACTCGCCGATGTGCAGGACGACGGTGTGATTCCTCAGGGCGTCTTCCCAGTGGCCCGTGTGTGCGTGTCCGTGGGAGTCCCCCTCCCTCTCCTCCTCCTCGGTCTTGTTGACGATGGAGGTGACCACCGTCTCCATCTGGTCGACCGTGAGGATGCCATCTCTGTAGAGTCGCAAGAGCTCCTTCCTCTTCTCCTCGGGGATGTACTTGGAGTGGAGCAGGTCCCACACGGAGACCTTGCGTCCGTGGAACTCGCCGGCGGCCACCGCAACCATGCGGGACCTCAGGGCCTGCTCCTTTTCGCCCAGCCGCAGAGCGTCGGCGGCGTCCTCCTCCTCGGGGGCGTCATCGCCGGGAGGGCGGGGCCTGTCGGGGGCGGCGGGGTGTCTCCCCTCCCTGGCCGCAGCCTCCGCGAGGAGGGCGGCGAGGAGCTTTGTGAGCTCCGCGAGGGTCAGCCTGCCGTTTCGGAATTTGCCGAGGAGCTCTTCGCGTTGGCCCTCGGAGACGTACTGGCAGTAGAGGAGGTCCCAGGCGGAGGGCTGCTGATCGCGAAACTCCGGCAGAGCTACCTGCATGGGCTGAGACCGCAAGGCGCTTTCCCAGCCCGGGGAGGAGGCCGCAGGGGCTTCCCCACCGCTCGCCCCCCCTCGGTCGGGGCTCCTCACTTTAACGTCCAGTTTCCTGCCCGTGGCTTCCTTTTTTGTGACGAGGGCGAGGAGGAGGCTGATCAGCCGCTCCATGGACAGCAGCCCCCCTCTGTACAAGGCCAGGAACTCCGTCCTCTTCTCCTCGGAGATGTAGTCGGAGAAGAGCAGGTCCCACACGGCCATCGTCTGGCCGTGGAGCTGCCCGGCAGGCATGTCGACGGTGGTGGCCTTCAAGGGCTCCTGCCAGCTCTCGTTGGGCGCGGCCTCATCTCCCGGCGACGGGACGGCGGGGGAGCCGGGAGCTGTTGCGTGCCCGCTTCGCGAGCCGCTCCTCTCCTCCGCCTCGGTGACGATGGTGATGAGGATGTGGGTGATGTCCTCTCGCGTGACGGTGCCAGCCTTGTACTGCCTCAGGAGCTCCTGCCTCTTGTGCGGCGGGACGTACCTGGAGAAGAGGAGGTCCCACACGGAGACTTCCTGTCCCTGGAAGATCCCCACGCCCACCCTGGTCCGGGCGGACTGCAAGGACTTCCTCGCGCTCTCGTTCAGCTGGGAGGAAAGGCAGCCCCTGTCCATCAGGTGAAGCATCAGGAGGCCGCTGTCCGGATCGGGGAGGCACCTGTGCCGAAGCTGCATGTACGTGAGGTTTTCGTGCGTGTTGGGGTCGAAGAAGCCCTTGGTGTCGTCGGTGGGGTCCGAGAGGATCTGGTTCATTTCCTCGTCAAAGTAGCCCCGCTGGTACGCCACTTCCACGGGGAGGCGATGGCTGTGCACCGGGTCGATGATGCCCCCGGTGGCGATCTGGGCCTCCAGCAGGCGGATGCCGTGGTCTTTGACGATGAGGCCTTTCTTCATGGCCTGGAAAAGGGAGATCCTGTCGCCCGTGTAGGGGTCGTTGTAGCCGGTCACGGCTCTCTCGGCGGAGAGGAGCTTCTCCTGCAGCTCGGCGCCCACCAGCCCGGCAGAGACGGCTGCGTCGACGGAGAGCTTCTCGTTCTTCAGCGGGTCAGCGATGAAGCCAGTGGCGGCCTGTGCCTCCAGCAGCACCAGGGCCGTGCCCGGCCTCAGAATGCCCTTCAGCATGGCCTGGTAGATGGTCAGCTTCTCCGTCTTCAGAGGGTCCGCCTTGGAGGGCGCCAGCACCCCGGCAATGCAGCCGGTGCCTTCCAGGTATCGCTTCACCGACTCCATTTCCGTGACCTCCCCCACCGTCTTGGTGCCGTGCGTCAGCTCGGAGAGCGTGTCCCGGTCAATGATGTGGGAGCCGAAGAGCTCCGAGGCCGTCACCTGCCTCCTGAGGCCAGCGAATTTCAGCTGCTTGCTCTTCTCCTCCATCTGCCGGATGAGGGTGGTGATCCTCTGGACGAGGTCCTCGGACGTCAGGGATCCGGCTCGGAAGCTCTCCAGGAGCTCGTGCCGCTGGTCTGCGGTCACGTATCTCGAGAAGAGGAGTTCCCACACCGAGCACCGGGACCCCTGGAAGTCGCCCACGGGCACGTCGACCGTCACCGCCCGCAGGGCGCTTTCCAGTTCCCCGTCCCGTGGGGAAGGGGCAGCTCCGTCTGTCTGGGCCGGAGCCCCCTCCCTGGCCGTACTGCCGGCACCATCCGTTCCTTTGCCAGGGCGTCCCTCCGTCTCGGTGAGAAGCGGGGTCAGCATGACTATCATTTCCTGAATGCTCAGGGTTCCCGGCCGGTACTTCGCTAAGAGCTCCTCTCTTCGGGCCTCCGGAACGTACTGAGAGAAGAGGAGATCCCAGAGGGAGACTTCCTGGCCGTGGAACTCGCCGATGTGCAGGACGACGGTGTGATTCCTCAGGGCGTCTTCCCAGTGGCCCGTGTGTGCGTGTCCGTGGGAGTCCCCCTCCCTCTCCTCCTCCTCGGTCTTGTTGACGATGGAGGTGACCACCGTCTCCATCTGGTCGACCGTGAGGATGCCATCTCTGTAGAGTCGCAAGAGCTCCTTCCTCTTCTCCTCGGGGATGTACTTGGAGTGGAGCAGGTCCCACACGGAGACCTTGCGTCCGTGGAACTCGCCGGCGGCCACCGCAACCATGCGGGACCTCAGGGCCTGCTCCTTTTCGCCCAGCCGCAGAGCGTCGGCGGCGTCCTCCTCCTCGGGGGCGTCATCGCCGGGAGGGCGGGGCCTGTCGGGGGCGGCGGGGTGTCTCCCCTCCCTGGCCGCAGCCTCCGCGAGGAGGGCGGCGAGGAGCTTTGTGAGCTCCGCGAGGGTCAGCCTGCCGTTTCGGAATTTGCCGAGGAGCTCTTCGCGTTGGCCCTCGGAGACGTACTGGCAGTAGAGGAGGTCCCAGGCGGAGGGCTGCTGATCGCGAAACTCCGGCAGAGCTACCTGCATGGGCTGAGACCGCAAGGCGCTTTCCCAGCCCGGGGAGGAGGCCGCAGGGGCTTCCCCACCGCTCGCCCCCCCTCGGTCGGGGCTCCTCACTTTAACGTCCAGTTTCCTGCCCGTGGCTTCCTTTTTTGTGACGAGGGCGAGGAGGAGGCTGATCAGCCGCTCCATGGACAGCAGCCCCCCTCTGTACAAGGCCAGGAACTCCGTCCTCTTCTCCTCGGAGATGTAGTCGGAGAAGAGCAGGTCCCACACGGCCATCGTCTGGCCGTGGAGCTGCCCGGCAGGCATGTCGACGGTGGTGGCCTTCAAGGGCTCCTGCCAGCTCTCGTTGGGCGCGGCCTCATCTCCCGGCGACGGGACGGCGGGGGAGCCGGGAGCTGTTGCGTGCCCGCTTCGCGAGCCGCTCCTCTCCTCCGCCTCGGTGACGATGGTGATGAGGATGTGGGTGATGTCCTCTCGCGTGACGGTGCCAGCCTTGTACTGCCTCAGGAGCTCCTGCCTCTTGTGCGGCGGGACGTACCTGGAGAAGAGGAGGTCCCACACGGAGACTTCCTGTCCCTGGAAGATCCCCACGCCCACCCTGGTCCGGGCGGACTGCAAGGACTTCCTCGCGCTCTCGTTCAGCTGGGAGGAAAGGCAGCCCCTGTCCATCAGGTGAAGCATCAGGAGGCCGCTGTCCGGATCGGGGAGGCACCTGTGCCGAAGCTGCATGTACGTGAGGTTTTCGTGCGTGTTGGGGTCGAAGAAGCCCTTGGTGTCGTCGGTGGGGTCCGAGAGGATCTGGTTCATTTCCTCGTCAAAGTAGCCCCGCTGGTACGCCACTTCCACGGGGAGGCGATGGCTGTGCACCGGGTCGATGATGCCCCCGGTGGCGATCTGGGCCTCCAGCAGGCGGATGCCGTGGTCTTTGACGATGAGGCCTTTCTTCATGGCCTGGAAAAGGGAGATCCTGTCGCCCGTGTAGGGGTCGTTGTAGCCGGTCACGGCTCTCTCGGCGGAGAGGAGCTTCTCCTGCAGCTCGGCGCCCACCAGCCCGGCAGAGACGGCTGCGTCGACGGAGAGCTTCTCGTTCTTCAGCGGGTCAGCGATGAAGCCAGTGGCGGCCTGTGCCTCCAGCAGCACCAGGGCCGTGCCCGGCCTCAGAATGCCCTTCAGCATGGCCTGGTAGATGGTCAGCTTCTCCGTCTTCAGAGGGTCCGCCTTGGAGGGCGCCAGCACCCCGGCAATGCAGCCGGTGCCTTCCAGGTATCGCTTCACCGACTCCATTTCCGTGACCTCCCCCACCGTCTTGGTGCCGTGCGTCAGCTCGGAGAGCGTGTCCCGGTCAATGATGTGGGAGCCGAAGAGCTCCGAGGCCGTCACCTGCCTCCTGAGGCCAGCGAATTTCAGCTGCTTGCTCTTCTCCTCCATCTGCCGGATGAGGGTGGTGATCCTCTGGACGAGGTCCTCGGACGTCAGGGATCCGGCTCGGAAGCTCTCCAGGAGCTCGTGCCGCTGGTCTGCGGTCACGTATCTCGAGAAGAGGAGTTCCCACACCGAGCACCGGGACCCCTGGAAGTCGCCCACGGGCACGTCGACCGTCACCGCCCGCAGGGCGCTTTCCAGTTCCCCGTCCCGTGGGGAAGGGGCAGCTCCGTCTGTCTGGGCCGGAGCCCCCTCCCTGGCCGTACTGCCGGCACCATCCGTTCCTTTGCCAGGGCGTCCCTCCGTCTCGGTGAGAAGCGGGGTCAGCATGACTATCATTTCCTGAATGCTCAGGGTTCCCGGCCGGTACTTCGCTAAGAGCTCCTCTCTTCGGGCCTCCGGAACGTACTGAGAGAAGAGGAGATCCCAGAGGGAGACTTCCTGGCCGTGGAACTCGCCGATGTGCAGGACGACGGTGTGATTCCTCAGGGCGTCTTCCCAGTGGCCCGTGTGTGCGTGTCCGTGGGAGTCCCCCTCCCTCTCCTCCTCCTCGGTCTTGTTGACGATGGAGGTGACCACCGTCTCCATCTGGTCGACCGTGAGGATGCCATCTCTGTAGAGTCGCAAGAGCTCCTTCCTCTTCTCCTCGGGGATGTACTTGGAGTGGAGCAGGTCCCACACGGAGACCTTGCGTCCGTGGAACTCGCCGGCGGCCACCGCAACCATGCGGGACCTCAGGGCCTGCTCCTTTTCGCCCAGCCGCAGAGCGTCGGCGGCGTCCTCCTCCTCGGGGGCGTCATCGCCGGGAGGGCGGGGCCTGTCGGGGGCGGCGGGGTGTCTCCCCTCCCTGGCCGCAGCCTCCGCGAGGAGGGCGGCGAGGAGCTTTGTGAGCTCCGCGAGGGTCAGCCTGCCGTTTCGGAATTTGCCGAGGAGCTCTTCGCGTTGGCCCTCGGAGACGTACTGGCAGTAGAGGAGGTCCCAGGCGGAGGGCTGCTGATCGCGAAACTCCGGCAGAGCTACCTGCATGGGCTGAGACCGCAAGGCGCTTTCCCAGCCCGGGGAGGAGGCCGCAGGGGCTTCCCCACCGCTCGCCCCCCCTCGGTCGGGGCTCCTCACTTTAACGTCCAGTTTCCTGCCCGTGGCTTCCTTTTTTGTGACGAGGGCGAGGAGGAGGCTGATCAGCCGCTCCATGGACAGCAGCCCCCCTCTGTACAAGGCCAGGAACTCCGTCCTCTTCTCCTCGGAGATGTAGTCGGAGAAGAGCAGGTCCCACACGGCCATCGTCTGGCCGTGGAGCTGCCCGGCAGGCATGTCGACGGTGGTGGCCTTCAAGGGCTCCTGCCAGCTCTCGTTGGGCGCGGCCTCATCTCCCGGCGACGGGACGGCGGGGGAGCCGGGAGCTGTTGCGTGCCCGCTTCGCGAGCCGCTCCTCTCCTCCGCCTCGGTGACGATGGTGATGAGGATGTGGGTGATGTCCTCTCGCGTGACGGTGCCAGCCTTGTACTGCCTCAGGAGCTCCTGCCTCTTGTGCGGCGGGACGTACCTGGAGAAGAGGAGGTCCCACACGGAGACTTCCTGTCCCTGGAAGATCCCCACGCCCACCCTGGTCCGGGCGGACTGCAAGGACTTCCTCGCGCTCTCGTTCAGCTGGGAGGAAAGGCAGCCCCTGTCCATCAGGTGAAGCATCAGGAGGCCGCTGTCCGGATCGGGGAGGCACCTGTGCCGAAGCTGCATGTACGTGAGGTTTTCGTGCGTGTTGGGGTCGAAGAAGCCCTTGGTGTCGTCGGTGGGGTCCGAGAGGATCTGGTTCATTTCCTCGTCAAAGTAGCCCCGCTGGTACGCCACTTCCACGGGGAGGCGATGGCTGTGCACCGGGTCGATGATGCCCCCGGTGGCGATCTGGGCCTCCAGCAGGCGGATGCCGTGGTCTTTGACGATGAGGCCTTTCTTCATGGCCTGGAAAAGGGAGATCCTGTCGCCCGTGTAGGGGTCGTTGTAGCCGGTCACGGCTCTCTCGGCGGAGAGGAGCTTCTCCTGCAGCTCGGCGCCCACCAGCCCGGCAGAGACGGCTGCGTCGACGGAGAGCTTCTCGTTCTTCAGCGGGTCAGCGATGAAGCCAGTGGCGGCCTGTGCCTCCAGCAGCACCAGGGCCGTGCCCGGCCTCAGAATGCCCTTCAGCATGGCCTGGTAGATGGTCAGCTTCTCCGTCTTCAGAGGGTCCGCCTTGGAGGGCGCCAGCACCCCGGCAATGCAGCCGGTGCCTTCCAGGTATCGCTTCACCGACTCCATTTCCGTGACCTCCCCCACCGTCTTGGTGCCGTGCGTCAGCTCGGAGAGCGTGTCCCGGTCAATGATGTGGGAGCCGAAGAGCTCCGAGGCCGTCACCTGCCTCCTGAGGCCAGCGAATTTCAGCTGCTTGCTCTTCTCCTCCATCTGCCGGATGAGGGTGGTGATCCTCTGGACGAGGTCCTCGGACGTCAGGGATCCGGCTCGGAAGCTCTCCAGGAGCTCGTGCCGCTGGTCTGCGGTCACGTATCTCGAGAAGAGGAGTTCCCACACCGAGCACCGGGACCCCTGGAAGTCGCCCACGGGCACGTCGACCGTCACCGCCCGCAGGGCGCTTTCCAGTTCCCCGTCCCGTGGGGAAGGGGCAGCTCCGTCTGTCTGGGCCGGAGCCCCCTCCCTGGCCGTACTGCCGGCACCATCCGTTCCTTTGCCAGGGCGTCCCTCCGTCTCGGTGAGAAGCGGGGTCAGCATGACTATCATTTCCTGAATGCTCAGGGTTCCCGGCCGGTACTTCGCTAAGAGCTCCTCTCTTCGGGCCTCCGGAACGTACTGAGAGAAGAGGAGATCCCAGAGGGAGACTTCCTGGCCGTGGAACTCGCCGATGTGCAGGACGACGGTGTGATTCCTCAGGGCGTCTTCCCAGTGGCCCGTGTGTGCGTGTCCGTGGGAGTCCCCCTCCCTCTCCTCCTCCTCGGTCTTGTTGACGATGGAGGTGACCACCGTCTCCATCTGGTCGACCGTGAGGATGCCATCTCTGTAGAGTCGCAAGAGCTCCTTCCTCTTCTCCTCGGGGATGTACTTGGAGTGGAGCAGGTCCCACACGGAGACCTTGCGTCCGTGGAACTCGCCGGCGGCCACCGCAACCATGCGGGACCTCAGGGCCTGCTCCTTTTCGCCCAGCCGCAGAGCGTCGGCGGCGTCCTCCTCCTCGGGGGCGTCATCGCCGGGAGGGCGGGGCCTGTCGGGGGCGGCGGGGTGTCTCCCCTCCCTGGCCGCAGCCTCCGCGAGGAGGGCGGCGAGGAGCTTTGTGAGCTCCGCGAGGGTCAGCCTGCCGTTTCGGAATTTGCCGAGGAGCTCTTCGCGTTGGCCCTCGGAGACGTACTGGCAGTAGAGGAGGTCCCAGGCGGAGGGCTGCTGATCGCGAAACTCCGGCAGAGCTACCTGCATGGGCTGAGACCGCAAGGCGCTTTCCCAGCCCGGGGAGGAGGCCGCAGGGGCTTCCCCACCGCTCGCCCCCCCTCGGTCGGGGCTCCTCACTTTAACGTCCAGTTTCCTGCCCGTGGCTTCCTTTTTTGTGACGAGGGCGAGGAGGAGGCTGATCAGCCGCTCCATGGACAGCAGCCCCCCTCTGTACAAGGCCAGGAACTCCGTCCTCTTCTCCTCGGAGATGTAGTCGGAGAAGAGCAGGTCCCACACGGCCATCGTCTGGCCGTGGAGCTGCCCGGCAGGCATGTCGACGGTGGTGGCCTTCAAGGGCTCCTGCCAGCTCTCGTTGGGCGCGGCCTCATCTCCCGGCGACGGGACGGCGGGGGAGCCGGGAGCTGTTGCGTGCCCGCTTCGCGAGCCGCTCCTCTCCTCCGCCTCGGTGACGATGGTGATGAGGATGTGGGTGATGTCCTCTCGCGTGACGGTGCCAGCCTTGTACTGCCTCAGGAGCTCCTGCCTCTTGTGCGGCGGGACGTACCTGGAGAAGAGGAGGTCCCACACGGAGACTTCCTGTCCCTGGAAGATCCCCACGCCCACCCTGGTCCGGGCGGACTGCAAGGACTTCCTCGCGCTCTCGTTCAGCTGGGAGGAAAGGCAGCCCCTGTCCATCAGGTGAAGCATCAGGAGGCCGCTGTCCGGATCGGGGAGGCACCTGTGCCGAAGCTGCATGTACGTGAGGTTTTCGTGCGTGTTGGGGTCGAAGAAGCCCTTGGTGTCGTCGGTGGGGTCCGAGAGGATCTGGTTCATTTCCTCGTCAAAGTAGCCCCGCTGGTACGCCACTTCCACGGGGAGGCGATGGCTGTGCACCGGGTCGATGATGCCCCCGGTGGCGATCTGGGCCTCCAGCAGGCGGATGCCGTGGTCTTTGACGATGAGGCCTTTCTTCATGGCCTGGAAAAGGGAGATCCTGTCGCCCGTGTAGGGGTCGTTGTAGCCGGTCACGGCTCTCTCGGCGGAGAGGAGCTTCTCCTGCAGCTCGGCGCCCACCAGCCCGGCAGAGACGGCTGCGTCGACGGAGAGCTTCTCGTTCTTCAGCGGGTCAGCGATGAAGCCAGTGGCGGCCTGTGCCTCCAGCAGCACCAGGGCCGTGCCCGGCCTCAGAATGCCCTTCAGCATGGCCTGGTAGATGGTCAGCTTCTCCGTCTTCAGAGGGTCCGCCTTGGAGGGCGCCAGCACCCCGGCAATGCAGCCGGTGCCTTCCAGGTATCGCTTCACCGACTCCATTTCCGTGACCTCCCCCACCGTCTTGGTGCCGTGCGTCAGCTCGGAGAGCGTGTCCCGGTCAATGATGTGGGAGCCGAAGAGCTCCGAGGCCGTCACCTGCCTCCTGAGGCCAGCGAATTTCAGCTGCTTGCTCTTCTCCTCCATCTGCCGGATGAGGGTGGTGATCCTCTGGACGAGGTCCTCGGACGTCAGGGATCCGGCTCGGAAGCTCTCCAGGAGCTCGTGCCGCTGGTCTGCGGTCACGTATCTCGAGAAGAGGAGTTCCCACACCGAGCACCGGGACCCCTGGAAGTCGCCCACGGGCACGTCGACCGTCACCGCCCGCAGGGCGCTTTCCAGTTCCCCGTCCCGTGGGGAAGGGGCAGCTCCGTCTGTCTGGGCCGGAGCCCCCTCCCTGGCCGTACTGCCGGCACCATCCGTTCCTTTGCCAGGGCGTCCCTCCGTCTCGGTGAGAAGCGGGGTCAGCATGACTATCATTTCCTGAATGCTCAGGGTTCCCGGCCGGTACTTCGCTAAGAGCTCCTCTCTTCGGGCCTCCGGAACGTACTGAGAGAAGAGGAGATCCCAGAGGGAGACTTCCTGGCCGTGGAACTCGCCGATGTGCAGGACGACGGTGTGATTCCTCAGGGCGTCTTCCCAGTGGCCCGTGTGTGCGTGTCCGTGGGAGTCCCCCTCCCTCTCCTCCTCCTCGGTCTTGTTGACGATGGAGGTGACCACCGTCTCCATCTGGTCGACCGTGAGGATGCCATCTCTGTAGAGTCGCAAGAGCTCCTTCCTCTTCTCCTCGGGGATGTACTTGGAGTGGAGCAGGTCCCACACGGAGACCTTGCGTCCGTGGAACTCGCCGGCGGCCACCGCAACCATGCGGGACCTCAGGGCCTGCTCCTTTTCGCCCAGCCGCAGAGCGTCGGCGGCGTCCTCCTCCTCGGGGGCGTCATCGCCGGGAGGGCGGGGCCTGTCGGGGGCGGCGGGGTGTCTCCCCTCCCTGGCCGCAGCCTCCGCGAGGAGGGCGGCGAGGAGCTTTGTGAGCTCCGCGAGGGTCAGCCTGCCGTTTCGGAATTTGCCGAGGAGCTCTTCGCGTTGGCCCTCGGAGACGTACTGGCAGTAGAGGAGGTCCCAGGCGGAGGGCTGCTGATCGCGAAACTCCGGCAGAGCTACCTGCATGGGCTGAGACCGCAAGGCGCTTTCCCAGCCCGGGGAGGAGGCCGCAGGGGCTTCCCCACCGCTCGCCCCCCCTCGGTCGGGGCTCCTCACTTTAACGTCCAGTTTCCTGCCCGTGGCTTCCTTTTTTGTGACGAGGGCGAGGAGGAGGCTGATCAGCCGCTCCATGGACAGCAGCCCCCCTCTGTACAAGGCCAGGAACTCCGTCCTCTTCTCCTCGGAGATGTAGTCGGAGAAGAGCAGGTCCCACACGGCCATCGTCTGGCCGTGGAGCTGCCCGGCAGGCATGTCGACGGTGGTGGCCTTCAAGGGCTCCTGCCAGCTCTCGTTGGGCGCGGCCTCATCTCCCGGCGACGGGACGGCGGGGGAGCCGGGAGCTGTTGCGTGCCCGCTTCGCGAGCCGCTCCTCTCCTCCGCCTCGGTGACGATGGTGATGAGGATGTGGGTGATGTCCTCTCGCGTGACGGTGCCAGCCTTGTACTGCCTCAGGAGCTCCTGCCTCTTGTGCGGCGGGACGTACCTGGAGAAGAGGAGGTCCCACACGGAGACTTCCTGTCCCTGGAAGATCCCCACGCCCACCCTGGTCCGGGCGGACTGCAAGGACTTCCTCGCGCTCTCGTTCAGCTGGGAGGAAAGGCAGCCCCTGTCCATCAGGTGAAGCATCAGGAGGCCGCTGTCCGGATCGGGGAGGCACCTGTGCCGAAGCTGCATGTACGTGAGGTTTTCGTGCGTGTTGGGGTCGAAGAAGCCCTTGGTGTCGTCGGTGGGGTCCGAGAGGATCTGGTTCATTTCCTCGTCAAAGTAGCCCCGCTGGTACGCCACTTCCACGGGGAGGCGATGGCTGTGCACCGGGTCGATGATGCCCCCGGTGGCGATCTGGGCCTCCAGCAGGCGGATGCCGTGGTCTTTGACGATGAGGCCTTTCTTCATGGCCTGGAAAAGGGAGATCCTGTCGCCCGTGTAGGGGTCGTTGTAGCCGGTCACGGCTCTCTCGGCGGAGAGGAGCTTCTCCTGCAGCTCGGCGCCCACCAGCCCGGCAGAGACGGCTGCGTCGACGGAGAGCTTCTCGTTCTTCAGCGGGTCAGCGATGAAGCCAGTGGCGGCCTGTGCCTCCAGCAGCACCAGGGCCGTGCCCGGCCTCAGAATGCCCTTCAGCATGGCCTGGTAGATGGTCAGCTTCTCCGTCTTCAGAGGGTCCGCCTTGGAGGGCGCCAGCACCCCGGCAATGCAGCCGGTGCCTTCCAGGTATCGCTTCACCGACTCCATTTCCGTGACCTCCCCCACCGTCTTGGTGCCGTGCGTCAGCTCGGAGAGCGTGTCCCGGTCAATGATGTGGGAGCCGAAGAGCTCCGAGGCCGTCACCTGCCTCCTGAGGCCAGCGAATTTCAGCTGCTTGCTCTTCTCCTCCATCTGCCGGATGAGGGTGGTGATCCTCTGGACGAGGTCCTCGGACGTCAGGGATCCGGCTCGGAAGCTCTCCAGGAGCTCGTGCCGCTGGTCTGCGGTCACGTATCTCGAGAAGAGGAGTTCCCACACCGAGCACCGGGACCCCTGGAAGTCGCCCACGGGCACGTCGACCGTCACCGCCCGCAGGGCGCTTTCCAGTTCCCCGTCCCGTGGGGAAGGGGCAGCTCCGTCTGTCTGGGCCGGAGCCCCCTCCCTGGCCGTACTGCCGGCACCATCCGTTCCTTTGCCAGGGCGTCCCTCCGTCTCGGTGAGAAGCGGGGTCAGCATGACTATCATTTCCTGAATGCTCAGGGTTCCCGGCCGGTACTTCGCTAAGAGCTCCTCTCTTCGGGCCTCCGGAACGTACTGAGAGAAGAGGAGATCCCAGAGGGAGACTTCCTGGCCGTGGAACTCGCCGATGTGCAGGACGACGGTGTGATTCCTCAGGGCGTCTTCCCAGTGGCCCGTGTGTGCGTGTCCGTGGGAGTCCCCCTCCCTCTCCTCCTCCTCGGTCTTGTTGACGATGGAGGTGACCACCGTCTCCATCTGGTCGACCGTGAGGATGCCATCTCTGTAGAGTCGCAAGAGCTCCTTCCTCTTCTCCTCGGGGATGTACTTGGAGTGGAGCAGGTCCCACACGGAGACCTTGCGTCCGTGGAACTCGCCGGCGGCCACCGCAACCATGCGGGACCTCAGGGCCTGCTCCTTTTCGCCCAGCCGCAGAGCGTCGGCGGCGTCCTCCTCCTCGGGGGCGTCATCGCCGGGAGGGCGGGGCCTGTCGGGGGCGGCGGGGTGTCTCCCCTCCCTGGCCGCAGCCTCCGCGAGGAGGGCGGCGAGGAGCTTTGTGAGCTCCGCGAGGGTCAGCCTGCCGTTTCGGAATTTGCCGAGGAGCTCTTCGCGTTGGCCCTCGGAGACGTACTGGCAGTAGAGGAGGTCCCAGGCGGAGGGCTGCTGATCGCGAAACTCCGGCAGAGCTACCTGCATGGGCTGAGACCGCAAGGCGCTTTCCCAGCCCGGGGAGGAGGCCGCAGGGGCTTCCCCACCGCTCGCCCCCCCTCGGTCGGGGCTCCTCACTTTAACGTCCAGTTTCCTGCCCGTGGCTTCCTTTTTTGTGACGAGGGCGAGGAGGAGGCTGATCAGCCGCTCCATGGACAGCAGCCCCCCTCTGTACAAGGCCAGGAACTCCGTCCTCTTCTCCTCGGAGATGTAGTCGGAGAAGAGCAGGTCCCACACGGCCATCGTCTGGCCGTGGAGCTGCCCGGCAGGCATGTCGACGGTGGTGGCCTTCAAGGGCTCCTGCCAGCTCTCGTTGGGCGCGGCCTCATCTCCCGGCGACGGGACGGCGGGGGAGCCGGGAGCTGTTGCGTGCCCGCTTCGCGAGCCGCTCCTCTCCTCCGCCTCGGTGACGATGGTGATGAGGATGTGGGTGATGTCCTCTCGCGTGACGGTGCCAGCCTTGTACTGCCTCAGGAGCTCCTGCCTCTTGTGCGGCGGGACGTACCTGGAGAAGAGGAGGTCCCACACGGAGACTTCCTGTCCCTGGAAGATCCCCACGCCCACCCTGGTCCGGGCGGACTGCAAGGACTTCCTCGCGCTCTCGTTCAGCTGGGAGGAAAGGCAGCCCCTGTCCATCAGGTGAAGCATCAGGAGGCCGCTGTCCGGATCGGGGAGGCACCTGTGCCGAAGCTGCATGTACGTGAGGTTTTCGTGCGTGTTGGGGTCGAAGAAGCCCTTGGTGTCGTCGGTGGGGTCCGAGAGGATCTGGTTCATTTCCTCGTCAAAGTAGCCCCGCTGGTACGCCACTTCCACGGGGAGGCGATGGCTGTGCACCGGGTCGATGATGCCCCCGGTGGCGATCTGGGCCTCCAGCAGGCGGATGCCGTGGTCTTTGACGATGAGGCCTTTCTTCATGGCCTGGAAAAGGGAGATCCTGTCGCCCGTGTAGGGGTCGTTGTAGCCGGTCACGGCTCTCTCGGCGGAGAGGAGCTTCTCCTGCAGCTCGGCGCCCACCAGCCCGGCAGAGACGGCTGCGTCGACGGAGAGCTTCTCGTTCTTCAGCGGGTCAGCGATGAAGCCAGTGGCGGCCTGTGCCTCCAGCAGCACCAGGGCCGTGCCCGGCCTCAGAATGCCCTTCAGCATGGCCTGGTAGATGGTCAGCTTCTCCGTCTTCAGAGGGTCCGCCTTGGAGGGCGCCAGCACCCCGGCAATGCAGCCGGTGCCTTCCAGGTATCGCTTCACCGACTCCATTTCCGTGACCTCCCCCACCGTCTTGGTGCCGTGCGTCAGCTCGGAGAGCGTGTCCCGGTCAATGATGTGGGAGCCGAAGAGCTCCGAGGCCGTCACCTGCCTCCTGAGGCCAGCGAATTTCAGCTGCTTGCTCTTCTCCTCCATCTGCCGGATGAGGGTGGTGATCCTCTGGACGAGGTCCTCGGACGTCAGGGATCCGGCTCGGAAGCTCTCCAGGAGCTCGTGCCGCTGGTCTGCGGTCACGTATCTCGAGAAGAGGAGTTCCCACACCGAGCACCGGGACCCCTGGAAGTCGCCCACGGGCACGTCGACCGTCACCGCCCGCAGGGCGCTTTCCAGTTCCCCGTCCCGTGGGGAAGGGGCAGCTCCGTCTGTCTGGGCCGGAGCCCCCTCCCTGGCCGTACTGCCGGCACCATCCGTTCCTTTGCCAGGGCGTCCCTCCGTCTCGGTGAGAAGCGGGGTCAGCATGACTATCATTTCCTGAATGCTCAGGGTTCCCGGCCGGTACTTCGCTAAGAGCTCCTCTCTTCGGGCCTCCGGAACGTACTGAGAGAAGAGGAGATCCCAGAGGGAGACTTCCTGGCCGTGGAACTCGCCGATGTGCAGGACGACGGTGTGATTCCTCAGGGCGTCTTCCCAGTGGCCCGTGTGTGCGTGTCCGTGGGAGTCCCCCTCCCTCTCCTCCTCCTCGGTCTTGTTGACGATGGAGGTGACCACCGTCTCCATCTGGTCGACCGTGAGGATGCCATCTCTGTAGAGTCGCAAGAGCTCCTTCCTCTTCTCCTCGGGGATGTACTTGGAGTGGAGCAGGTCCCACACGGAGACCTTGCGTCCGTGGAACTCGCCGGCGGCCACCGCAACCATGCGGGACCTCAGGGCCTGCTCCTTTTCGCCCAGCCGCAGAGCGTCGGCGGCGTCCTCCTCCTCGGGGGCGTCATCGCCGGGAGGGCGGGGCCTGTCGGGGGCGGCGGGGTGTCTCCCCTCCCTGGCCGCAGCCTCCGCGAGGAGGGCGGCGAGGAGCTTTGTGAGCTCCGCGAGGGTCAGCCTGCCGTTTCGGAATTTGCCGAGGAGCTCTTCGCGTTGGCCCTCGGAGACGTACTGGCAGTAGAGGAGGTCCCAGGCGGAGGGCTGCTGATCGCGAAACTCCGGCAGAGCTACCTGCATGGGCTGAGACCGCAAGGCGCTTTCCCAGCCCGGGGAGGAGGCCGCAGGGGCTTCCCCACCGCTCGCCCCCCCTCGGTCGGGGCTCCTCACTTTAACGTCCAGTTTCCTGCCCGTGGCTTCCTTTTTTGTGACGAGGGCGAGGAGGAGGCTGATCAGCCGCTCCATGGACAGCAGCCCCCCTCTGTACAAGGCCAGGAACTCCGTCCTCTTCTCCTCGGAGATGTAGTCGGAGAAGAGCAGGTCCCACACGGCCATCGTCTGGCCGTGGAGCTGCCCGGCAGGCATGTCGACGGTGGTGGCCTTCAAGGGCTCCTGCCAGCTCTCGTTGGGCGCGGCCTCATCTCCCGGCGACGGGACGGCGGGGGAGCCGGGAGCTGTTGCGTGCCCGCTTCGCGAGCCGCTCCTCTCCTCCGCCTCGGTGACGATGGTGATGAGGATGTGGGTGATGTCCTCTCGCGTGACGGTGCCAGCCTTGTACTGCCTCAGGAGCTCCTGCCTCTTGTGCGGCGGGACGTACCTGGAGAAGAGGAGGTCCCACACGGAGACTTCCTGTCCCTGGAAGATCCCCACGCCCACCCTGGTCCGGGCGGACTGCAAGGACTTCCTCGCGCTCTCGTTCAGCTGGGAGGAAAGGCAGCCCCTGTCCATCAGGTGAAGCATCAGGAGGCCGCTGTCCGGATCGGGGAGGCACCTGTGCCGAAGCTGCATGTACGTGAGGTTTTCGTGCGTGTTGGGGTCGAAGAAGCCCTTGGTGTCGTCGGTGGGGTCCGAGAGGATCTGGTTCATTTCCTCGTCAAAGTAGCCCCGCTGGTACGCCACTTCCACGGGGAGGCGATGGCTGTGCACCGGGTCGATGATGCCCCCGGTGGCGATCTGGGCCTCCAGCAGGCGGATGCCGTGGTCTTTGACGATGAGGCCTTTCTTCATGGCCTGGAAAAGGGAGATCCTGTCGCCCGTGTAGGGGTCGTTGTAGCCGGTCACGGCTCTCTCGGCGGAGAGGAGCTTCTCCTGCAGCTCGGCGCCCACCAGCCCGGCAGAGACGGCTGCGTCGACGGAGAGCTTCTCGTTCTTCAGCGGGTCAGCGATGAAGCCAGTGGCGGCCTGTGCCTCCAGCAGCACCAGGGCCGTGCCCGGCCTCAGAATGCCCTTCAGCATGGCCTGGTAGATGGTCAGCTTCTCCGTCTTCAGAGGGTCCGCCTTGGAGGGCGCCAGCACCCCGGCAATGCAGCCGGTGCCTTCCAGGTATCGCTTCACCGACTCCATTTCCGTGACCTCCCCCACCGTCTTGGTGCCGTGCGTCAGCTCGGAGAGCGTGTCCCGGTCAATGATGTGGGAGCCGAAGAGCTCCGAGGCCGTCACCTGCCTCCTGAGGCCAGCGAATTTCAGCTGCTTGCTCTTCTCCTCCATCTGCCGGATGAGGGTGGTGATCCTCTGGACGAGGTCCTCGGACGTCAGGGATCCGGCTCGGAAGCTCTCCAGGAGCTCGTGCCGCTGGTCTGCGGTCACGTATCTCGAGAAGAGGAGTTCCCACACCGAGCACCGGGACCCCTGGAAGTCGCCCACGGGCACGTCGACCGTCACCGCCCGCAGGGCGCTTTCCAGTTCCCCGTCCCGTGGGGAAGGGGCAGCTCCGTCTGTCTGGGCCGGAGCCCCCTCCCTGGCCGTACTGCCGGCACCATCCGTTCCTTTGCCAGGGCGTCCCTCTTGCCTGGGCTGAGACTGCAACACTGTTTCCCAGTGCCTAGATCCTGGGGAGGCGACTGCAGCCGTTTCCCCACTGGTTGCCCTCTGTATTTTTCCTTCTTTTAATCCATATTGTGTGTTCTTCTCTGTCACTTCAGTGTTATCTTTTTTTTCTACTATATGTTTTCTTTGTTGAATTAGATCCCATTTCTCTGTCCCTTCTGTGCTTCTCTCCTTTTCTCTTTCTTCCACAATGGCTGTTAGGATTTTTATCACTTCTGGAATTTTTCGTTTCCCAGCTGCATACTCTTCCAGTATCTTCTGTGTCTTCTTTTCCTCCATGTTACTGCAGAAAAGGAGGTCCCAGAGAGGCACTGCCTCTCCCTGAGATTGTCCAGTGCGCACTCTTGTAGTCCGCAATGACTTCTTGATCGTTTCATCCAATTCGTGGGAACTGATGCCCTGATCCTGTATTTGGAGCATGAGGAATCCAGTGTCTGGGTCACGAATGCACCTCTTAAGGAGTTGCATGTATGTAAGGTTCTCCTTTGTGTTTGGATCAAAGAAGCCCTTTGTGCTCTCTGTGTGGTCTGAGAGCTTCTGGCTCATTTCCTCATCAAAGAATCCCCGTTGGTAGGCTACCTCTAATGGAAGACGGTGACTGTTGTTCGGATCAATGATCCCTCCCGTAGCAATCTGAGCTTCCAGCAAGCGTCCACTATAATCTTTGTTGATCAGGTCTTTTTTCATTGCCTGAAAAAGAGATACCTTTTTCCCTGTGTTTTGATCTGTGTACCCAGTGACAGCTTTCTCTGCAGAAAGAAGCTTCTTATGAAGTTCTCCACCCACCAGCCTGGCAGAGACGGCTTCGTCGACGGAGAGCTTCTCCTTCTTCAGAGGGTCAGCGATGAAGCCAGTGGCGGCCTGTGCCTCCAGCAGCTCCTGGGCTGTGCCCGGCCTCAGAATGCCCTTCAGCATGGCCTGGTAGATGGTCAGCTTCTCCGTCTTCAGAGGGTCCGCCTTGGAGGGCGCCAGCACCCCGGCAATGCAGCCGGTGCCTTGCAGGTACCTCCTTACCGAATCCACCTTTGCTACATCCTCTGCTGTCTGTTTTCCTTCCTCCAAGTTTTTCATTGTGTCTTTTTCAATTATGCCTGCTTTTAGTAGTTCTGAAGCTGTGACTTGTTTCCGTAGTCCCTGGAACCATATATCTTTTCTGTTTTTTTCTTTTTCTTGTATTATGTTCAAGAGTTCATTCATGATGCGCTGCAGGACAGCAGAGGATTTCTGCTTGTAATTTTTGATCAGCTCTTTCTTCCTTTCCTCATTAAGGTATTCTGAAGAGAGAAGCTCCCACAGAGAGACTGTCTGTCCTCTGTATTTCCCCAGCGTTACCTTCACTTTTGTGGAAGAGAGAATGTTCTTTGTTATCTCATCTTTGTAGAAACATCCCCTCTTTTCTGGCAATGGCAAGAAATACATCCCCGTGTCTGTGTCTTTGGTGCATCTTTGTAAGAGTTGTGCATATGTGATCCTTTCTTGTGTGTTGGGATCAACAAATCTTTTGGTAGTATATTCTGCATCAGAAAGCAGGATAAAAGTATCATTATCCATATAGCCCCTTCTGTAAGCCACCTCCACAGGGATGCGGTAGCCATATTCAGGGTCTATGATGCCACCAGTGGCTATCTGGGCCTCCAGCAACCTGAGAGCAAATTCTTTCTCTACTAAATTCTTCTTCATGGCTTGGAAAAGGGAGATTCTGCTTCCTGTGGATGGGTCAGTGTATCCAGTTGCCGCTTCCTCTGCAAGGAGAAGCTTTTCACGGGCCTCCTTCCCTAGGAGCCCCTCAGAGGCCACGGCATCGACAGGGAGCGTTTGCTTCTGCACAGGGTCAGGGATGCCTCCGGTGGCGGCCAGCGCTTCCAGCAGCACCAGAGCATCTTCTGGCGGGAGGAGGCCTTTCCTCATTGCCTCACAGATGGTCATCTTCTGCCCTTCGCGTCCAGCTAAGATGCCAGCAATGCCGCCTGTTCCCTCCAGAGCCTGTTTCACAGAGTCCTTCTGGGCAAGCTGCTGGATCGTCCCAGCTCCTGCCTGCAGCTTGTCCAGGGTTTCCTTGTCGATGATCTCTGCGTTAAACAGCTCAGCAGCTGGCAGGTCCCCCCTCGGCCCCTTCAGCGTGAGCTTCCGGGCGCTCCGCTCCGTTTCCTCTATAGCGGTGGTGATGGCTTCCCGGAGCTGTTCCAAGGTCAGCCCCTCATGCTTATACCGGCTTACGAGGTCCTTCCTTCTCTGCTGGGGGATGTAGGGGGAGCAGAGGAGGTCCCACATGGAGACTGCCTGGCCTTTGTACCTGCCCACGTGCAGCTGCACAGGCTGTGCTTTCAGGAACTGCTTTGTGGCCTCGTCAATGTAGCGGTACCTCTCGCCCCGTCTGACTATCTGCAGCATGTACAGGCCGGTCCCTGGATCTTGGATGCATCGTTCCAGCAGCTGCAGGTAGGTGAGGTTCTCGTGTGTGTTGGGGTCAAAAAAGCCTTTGGTGTCGTCTGAGGGGTCCGAGAGGATCTGGTTCATTTTCTCGTTGAAGTAGCCCCGCTTGTAAGCCACCTCGACAGGGATGCGGTGGCTGCCCACAGGGTCAATGATGCCCCCCGTGGCGATCTGGGCCTCCAGCAGGCGGATGCCGTGGCTTCGCACAATGAGCTCCTGGCTCATGGCCTCAAAGAGGGAGATCTGCTGCTTGGTGTAGGGGTGTGTGTATCCGGTCACTGCCTTTTCCGCGCTCAGCAGCTTCTCGTATATCTCCCTGCCAATCAGCCCCGCTGCCAGTGCCTCCTCCACGGACAGCTTCTTGTTTTCCACGGGGTCAATGAGGAACCCGGTGGCGGCCTGGGCTTCCAGCAGCACCAGCGCAGCCCCTGGCCGGAGCAGGCCCTGCCTCCACGCCTGGTAGATGCTCATTCGCTCCTGGCTCGGCTGCACAAGGACGCCAGCAATGAAGTTGCAGCCCTCGAGGAAGTTCCTCACAGAATCCATCTTGGTGACTTCCTGGACCGTCTTCCTCCCCTCTGCCAGTCCGTCCAGAGTCTCTTTGTCTATGAGCCGGGACTGGAAGAGGTCGCTGGCTGAGACCTGCTTGCGCAGGCCCTTAAAGGTGAACCTCTTGCCCTGTTGCTCCGTCTCTTCGATGATCGCGGTGACAGTTGCTATCATCTCTTGGAGTAGCTCGGCATTCTTCTCTTTGTACAGCGTTAGCAGCTCTCTGCGCTTGCGGTTGCTGACATACTCTGAATTCAGCAGGTCCCAGAGAGAAGCTTCGTGACCTTTGTAGCGCCCGATGTCCATTCGGATGGTCACCGATTTCAGCAGCTCAATGGTCTGCCAGTCCCCATAGAGAACTGCATCTTCTGAGAGAGGAAGCAGGAGGAGGCCAGTCTCGGTGTCCCGGATGCACCGGTCCTTCAGTTGCTGATAGGTCACACTTTCTTGTGTGTTTGGGTCGAAGAAGACACAGGTGTCGTCATTGTGCTGCGAGAGGATCTTGCACATTTCCTCGTCATAGAAGCCATGCCTGTAGGCAGCCTGGAGAGGAAGATGGAGGTGGTGGACGGGATCGATGACCCCTCCCGTGGCCAGCTGAGCCTCAAGCAAGGGGATGCCAGCGCTGGCAGAGATCAGCTCCCTTCTGATGGCCTGGCACACGGAGATCGGTTTTCCTGAGCAGGGATCGGCATAGCCAGTCAACGCTCTCTCAGCCTGCAGCAGCCGCTCGGCTAGTTCTTTGCCCACAAGGCCGGCTTTCATGGCCGCCTCCACGCCGAGCCGCTGGCTCGTCACAGGGTCTGTGATGGACCCCGTGGCTGCCTGAGCTTCCAGGAGCCTTGCCCCAGTGCCTGGCAAAAGCAGGCCTCTCTGCACTGCCTGATAAATGCCCATTTTCTCCTTGGAGGACTGAATGAACACACCGGCCACGCCTCCAGTGCCCTGCAAGTATTTCTTCACCTGCTCTATTTCAGCCACTTCCCTGGCGGTCCTCCTGCCCTGCGCCAGCTCTGAGAAGGTGCTTTCTGAAAGGATGCCGTTGTCGAGAAGCCAGACTGCAGGCACAGCTCCCCTCAGGCCTTGGAAAGTGACTTGTGTTTGCGCCTTCATCTCGATTTCCCTAATGAGTCCCTGGACCAGGACGAGCAGCTGGTGCGGGGAGGCTGCCCCACTGCTGTACTGCTGGAGGAAGTCCCGCCTTTGCTCCTCGGTGAAGTAGCCAGAGTTGAGGAGCTGCCAGAGGGAGGCCCCCCCGCCTTCTGCGAAGGTCTCACTGAAGAGCTGTTTGATCTGCTCATCGGTGCAGCCCAGGGAAGCCGCCTGTGGCAGGGGCAGCAGGTGGATGCCCGATGCATCATCCGTCTGACACTGATCCATCAACTGGCCATACGTCACCTTCTGCTTGCTGTCCAGCGTGTCGAACACCTTGCTGTCCCCGCTCGGCTCAGAAAGCATCTCACGGAATGGCTCATCCAAGTAGCCCTTTTGCTGGGCAAATTCTACCGGGACATAGTGGCCACTGTGAGGGTCCATGACTCCCCCCGCAGCCAGCTGGGCTTCCATCAGCCGCCGGGCCTGCCTGTCAGCCACGAGGCCTTTCTTCATGGCCTGGAAGAGTGAGACCTTCTTGCCTGTGAAGGGGTCCCTGTACCCAGTGACGGCCTCTTCTGCGCGCTGCAGCTTCTCGTAGAGCTCGGGCCCGACCAGGCCTTCCCTTACCGCATCATCGAGGCAGAGCCTCTGGTTGTGGACAGGGTCCACGATGAAGCCGGTGGCGGCCTGCGCCTCGAGCAACGGCAGCAGCACTGCAGGCAGCACGAGGTGCCTCCTCATGGCCTCGTAGAGGCTCACTCTTTCGTTGGAGGGCTGCAGCAGGATCCCCCCAATGCTGCCGGTGCCGTAGAGGTATCTTCGGACAGACTCCATGCGCAGCACCTCCTCGGGGCTCACGGCTCCCTCCAGGAGCCTCTCGAAAAGGCCCTTCTCAATGATGCCACTTTCCACCAGGTGGTAGGCGGTGACCTTGCCCCGGACGACTGGGAACGTGATGCGGGCCCATTTCTTCGTCTCCTCTTCTAGCATGAGGTGGATTTCTTCCAGGGTGAGCTTCCGAAGGCAGTAGTGGTTGAGTATTTCTCTCCTCTTACCCTCGCTGAAGTACTCTGAGTTCAGCAGATCCCACAGGGAGACCCTCTGTCCTTGGAAGCGCCCATATTTTACAGAGAGCCAGGAGCTCCGGAGGACTTGCTTGGTGGCATCGTCAATGAACTGGCGCTTTCTGCTGTTCAGGGGCAGGAGGCAGAGGCCCGTGGAGGCCTCCGTGATACACTTCTCCTTCAGCTGCAAGTAGGTCAAGTTTTCGTGGGTGTTCGGGTCGAAGAAGCCCTTGGTGTCATCGCTGGGGTCCGAGAGGATCAGATTCATCTTCTTGTCGAAGTAACCCCGCTTGTACGCCGTTTCCACAGGCAGGCGGTGGCTGTTGACGGGGTCGATGATGCCCCCCGTGGCGATCTGGGCCTCCAAAAGCCGGATGCCATGGTCCTTGACAATGAGGTCCTTCATCATGGCCTGGAAGAGGGAGATCTTGTCCCCTGTGTAGGGGTCGTTGTAGCCTGTGACGGCTTTCTCGGCAGCCACAAGCTTGTCGTACACGTCCGGGCCAATTACGCTGGCGCGCAGGGCCTCGTCCACCGAGTATTTCTTGTTGGCGACGGGATCGATGACGTGGCCCGTGGCAGCCTGAGCCTCCAGGAGAATGAGGGACGTTCCAGGGCGGAGAAAGCCCTTCCGTTTTGCTTCGTAGATGCTCATTTTCTCCTGGGAGTCTGGCAGTACCAACCCGCCGATGCTGCCAGTTCCTTCCAAGTACTTCTTCACCGTTCCCAAGTTGAGAGTCTCTTTGGGCAAGGTGCCCCCTTGTGTTAGCCTCTCAAACAGATCTTTGTTGATTATCTCAGAACTCAGCAGCTGGGCAGGGGTCACCTTGTCCCTCAGGCCTTCAAAGGTGACTCTGCAGCTCTCCGTGGCTTGCTGGATGGCGTGACAGACCTCGTCGGCCAGCTCCTGGGTGGACAGGGCCCCGGAGCGGAACTGCTGGGTGAGGGCCCTCCTCTGCTCTCTCGTGATGCAGTCGGAGAAGAGCAGCTTCCAGAGTGAGGTGGGCTTCCCCTTGAACTTGCCGCCAGCCACAGACACCGCCGTGTTCCTCAAGGCAGCCTGTGTGCCGTGGTCAAGGAAGGTGTGTTCCCCACCGCGCTCCCCAGAGAGGGGCAGCAGGCAGAGCCCCGTGCCTGGGTCAGTAACACACCTCTGCAGCAGCTCTGCGTACGACAAGTTTTCCTTGGTGTTGGGGTCGAAGAAGCCCCGGACCTCCTCAGTGGGGCTGCAGAGGAGGCGGTGCGTGTCTCTGTCCAAATGGCCCCGCCGACAGGCCACCTCCACGGGGAGACGGTGATGAGCATGCGGGTCAATGACGCCGCCAGTAGCAAGCTGAGCATCCAGCAGGAAGATGCCGGGGTCTCTGGGCACGAGGCCCCTCTTCATGGCCTGGAACAGGGAGAGCGTCCCCCCAGAGCAGGGGTCTTTGTACCCCATGACCGCTCTCTCCGCTGCAAACAGTTTCTCGTAGAGCTCTGGCCCAACCACTCCTGCCCGGGTGGCCTCCTCGACAGTGAACCTCTTGTTCTCCGCAGGGTCTACCAAACACCCTGTTGCTGCTTGGGCTTGCAGCAGCATCACAGCCGTGCCGGGCATCAGGAGGTGGTCCGTCAAGGCCTGGTAAAGGCTGCAGCACACGTTGCTTTCCAGCATGGCCACGCCAGCGATGCCGGCTGCTCCGGAGAGGTACTGCTGGACAGAGTCCATCTCCGCCACTTCCTGCGCCGTGACCTCCCCATCGTGGAGGGCCTTGAACGTGGCGGAGTCGATGATTCCGGCGTCCAGCAGCTCCTGGCTGCTCACGGCCCCTCTCAGGCCAGGGAAGGCGATCTTCAGGGGCAGCAGCAGCAGCTCTGAGGACGGGTCTGTGACGCATCTGCGCATCAGCTCCGCGTAGCTGACCTTCTGGCCGCTGCTGGGGTCCAGGAAGCCTCTGGCCTCCTCACTCTCGGGATCAGACAGGAGGCGGCCCATCTCTTCATCAAGGAAGCCGCTTGCGTAGGCCTCTTGCAGAGGGACGCGGCGGCCAGTGCTGGGGTCCACAAGGCCTCCGGTGGCCGCCTGGGCTTCCAGGAGACGCAGGCCCTTCTCCCTGCCAATCAGCTCCTTCTGGATGGCTTGGCAGAGCGGGATCTTCTTCTCCAGATAGGGATCCAGGAAGCCTGTCGCCGCTCGCTCCGCACTCAGCAGGGTTTCCTTCATTTCCAGCCCCACCAGTCCCAGTGCTACCGCCTCGGACACAGGGACGTGCCGCCTTTCCCGCAGGTCAGCAATGCCTCCCGTGGCCGCCTGGGCCTCCAGCAGGGCCAGTGCAAGGTCGGGCTGCAGCAAGTGCTCCCGCACCGCCTCTGAGAAGCTCATGGCCTTGCCGGAGGCCTCCGCGTGGACCCCTGCGATGCTCCCGGGGCCTTTTCCTGCCTTAGTGGCTGAGCTGCTGCTGCCGAGGGATGGGCAGCCTGCTGCTTGCCCCCGGGCCGTGGGCTCCCTTGCCTCCATTCTGCTCTCTCTCAGCAGAGGCAGCTGGATCTTCCGGTCCTTTCAAGGGTGGCAGGTGGGTTCCTGCAAAGACAGCAAGGAAAGAGGGTCAGTTTCTGGTGCCCTCGCAGGGCAGCCACCTTGGGCTTCACCCACGCATGCCGGAGCACAGGCCCGCTTCTGTTTCCCAGGCACAGAGTGGACACGTCCCGTTGCGAGGAGGCTGTGGGGCACGACAGGTGCTGCTGGAACTACGTGAGCTGCCCCCTTGCACATCGCTCCCTGGCAGCCGGGCACGCTGGGGACAAACCGGCCTTTCGGAGAAGCGTTCCCCTTGGCAATGGGCTCCCTGAACCAGCAGCTTCTGTTGAAGCTGGAGTGCAGGAGGGGCAGGGTGGGAGGGGGTGCGGAACGCGGAGTGTGGGCCTCGTGCTTCCTCGCCAGAAGGTTGCGCTCAGTTAGCCTCTACCCCATCATGCAATGCGCAGCAGTCCCTTCACCTGTAGGGCACCTGGAGGGCAGCCCAGGGACAGGTTCAGAGGTCTCCCAGACCCCTGCGCAGGTCCTGGGCCCATCTTGCTCCAAGCAGGAGCCAATGGGAAGGAGGCTGCTCTGGCTCGGTTATTCCGGCTATGCACTCTGATGAACAAGCAACCCGGGAGGTGGAGGAGGAGAGCTCAGGCATGCTGACTCACCCAGGGCTCCGGGTTTGCAGTGCTCTAAATCATGTACGCAAATGTATTCTTTAGCAATGCATTTTACAAATGAACCAAGACAAAACAGCCCCACCCACCCCCGACACTCTCTCTCTCTCTCTCTCTCTCTCTCTCTCTCTCTCTCTCTCTCTCTCTCTCTCTCTCTCTCTCTCTCATCACCTAGGAACATGATGGCCGATGAGAACAGCCCTGCTGGACCAGACCCGTGGCCTATCCCTTCCCACAGTGACGAGTTGGCTGCCCACAGGATCCCTCAAGCGGGAGGGGTGCCAGCCTGTTCGGCAACTGGAGCATGCGGGCACGCTGCCTCGGGACAGAGGCAGCACACAGCCAACAAGGCCAGCAGCCACGATCCGATCCCCTTTAAAGCCCCCCAGCTGATGGCCAGCACCGCGTCCTGTGGCAGCGAGACCTTGGGTGGGAGCCAGCCCTGCCCTGGCCTGCCCCACAGAATCATAGAATCGCAAAATAGATCTGGAAGGGGCCAGAAGGCCATTGGGTCCCAGCCCCTGCCCCAGCTGCTGCAAAACACCAGTTTACACCACCCCACTCAGAGGCCTTCCCAGTTTCTTTCTGGATGCTTCCAGTGCTGAAGAGCCCCCCACCTCTCTGGGCAGCTGGTCCCACTGCCCCATTGCTCTGGCTGAGGAAGCTTTTCCTGATGTCCAGCCTGAATCTGGGTTCTCGCAGCTTGACTTGATTATTCCACATCCTGCGCTCTGGCATCAGCGAGAAGAGATCTTGTCCTTCCTCTTTGTGGCAGCCTTTGAGGTACTTCTAGAGAGATATCACATCCCCCCCTCAGTCTTCTCTTCCAAAGGCTGAACATGCCAGTCCTCTCAGTCTCTCCTCACAGGACAGTGTCTCCAAACCCTGGATCCTTTTTCTTGCCCTCCTCTGAACCATTTCTAATCTTCCTGCATCCTTCTTGAATCTTGGTGCCCAGAACTCAACACAATATTTCAGGTCTGACTAATGAGAAATAGAGAGGAACTATTACTTCTTGTGATTTGGAAGTAATACTTCTGTTAATACACCCCAAAATGGCCTTTTGGCAGCTGCATCGCATTGTTGGCTTCTATTTAGCCTGTTGTCCACAATAACCCGGAGATCTTTTTTCATCCTTGCCGAGGCACGTATGTCCCATCTTTGGCTTCTCTTTCCCAGGTGGAGGACTTGGCACTTGTCCTTACTGAATCTCATTCTGTTGCTTTTAGCCCAGTGTTCAAGTTTATCGGGATTGCCCTGGATCGCCATTCTGTCTTCTGGGGTGTTTGCTCTTCCGCCCAGTTTCGTCCTTCAACTGCACAGCCTTCCCTCACTTTGGTTGCATCTCTTTAGCCAAGAGGAGGAGGGAGAACGAAGCGGGGGTCCGGTGGCCCTGACGACGGGTGCGGTGAGTGTGGCAGTGGCCACCTAGCGCTCACTCCCGAGCATCAAAGGGAGCTCCATGGAGGAGACCCCAAATGTTGCCCCGTCCCCCTCTTCCTCGTGGGGGCTGGGCTGCTTGCTCGGGGGGGAGAGTTTGCCCAGAAAGCCTCCCCAGTAGGGGCTGTTCTTTCCCTTGCAGGACGGTTCAGCTCGCCCTCCCCACTTGGGCTCGCAGAGGGGCTGGAACTGCTGGGTGGCAGTAAGAGCAGCTGGAGGGCACCGATGCCGCGGCCCCGGCTGGCCCACGCTTCGCTGCCTGGAACAAGGCACAGAGCAGTATCCCCTCGGTGCCACCAGCTGGCAGCTGAACTTCATGGGGATACTGGGCGCAGGACAAGCTCCTCCACTGCACTGAAGGCAGCGGGCTAGTTCAGAGGCACAGGATGTGCCCTGCCCAGCTGGCAGCTCTGCTGCGCTCCCCCCATGGCCTGGCTGCCCCCCCACCTCTGACCCCCGAGCCCTGGAGCAGAGGCGGGTGGCCAGCATGCAGGTGGGCCCACGTGGACACGCGCTGCTGAGGGGCAGCAGATGCCCGGGCGAGGAGGGCAGGCTGCAGGGCTCCCTCCTTCACGGGTGCCCACCCTGCATTCAGCCCTCCACGCCTTGCCCCTACCAGGGACCAGAGAAGCCGGGCTGGTTTGGGCTGGCAAAGCACTGGGAGGCTCTGGGAAGCCGGCTGTGGGCGGAGGGGAGTTCCCGGGCTGGGCAGAGGCCTATTTGCAGGGGAGGGTGTGGCTCCCAGCCTGTCACACGCTTTCATCAGTGGCAAGCCGGGGTGCCCGGGCAGCTCCCGGGAGCAGGCAGGACGTGGCCCAGGAAAGCAAAGCCCTGAGCTGGGGGCCTCGCTGCCCACCCCCCCACCCGCTCTTCCATGATATCCTGCAGCTCGAGAGGATGTCTGGGGGGGATGCCCTGGGGGGCTGCACAGGTCCACCCTCCCCAGGGTGCTGCAGCCATTTTTCATGACGCCCCCAGCATGCCTCTGGTAGCTGCGCAACAGCAAGGAATCCATCAGGTGCATCTCTTCCCAACAGGCATGCAGTTGCTGGGATAGGGGCTTTGCCAGTGGAGTTTTTGCCCTCCGGGGCCGGGGGTGGCTGTCTACCCGCAGGGCCTGGCCTTCGTTTTGCACCCGCAGGCTGCAGCCAGTCTCCGGCACAGACGGCATGGGGGCTTCTCGGGGGGGGGGTTGCAGCTGGGTGGGGGCTCGATGCGGCTCTGCTGCTGGTACTCACGGGCAGCTGGTGAATTCTGGGCAGCCATGGCAACATCTTTATGAATGATTTCCATGTGGAAGCACAAAAAGCAATAATCAGATTTGCAGATAATACAAAACTGGGTGGAATAGCAAACACCCCAGAAGAATGAAGATTCAGGGTGATCTTGATAAACTTGAATGCTGGGTTGAAATTAACACAGTGAGATTCATTAAGGACAAGTGCCAAGCCCTCCGCCTAGGAAAAAGAAGCAATCAGGACAAGTGCCAGGCCCTGCAGCTCGGAAAAAGAAACCGAAGGCATCGATACAAGATGGGGAATACAAAGTTCAACAGAACTGACAAAGGAAAAGACGTCAGGGTTGCTGTGCAGAACAGGCTAAATAGGAGCCAACAATGTGATGTGGCTGCCAAAGGGGTGAATGCAGTTTTGGGATGTATTAACAGGAGCATTACTTGCAAATCATGAGAAGCAGCAGTTCCCCTGTACTCCTCACTAGTCAGACCTTACCTGGAATACCATGTCCAGTTCTGGGCACCAAGACTGAAGAAAGATGCAGGTAAATTAGAAAGGGTCCAGTGGAGGGCAACAAAAATGAGGCAGGATTTGGAGACACTGCCCTGTGGGGAGGGACTGAGAGAACAGGGCACATTCAGCCTTGAGAAGAGAAGACTGAGGGGGGACACAATATCCTTCTATAAGGACCTCAAAGGCTGTCACAGAGAGGGAGGTCAAGATCTCACTGATGCCAGGGTGCAGGACGCAGAATGAGCAAGTCAAGCTGCGGCAACCCAGATTCAGGCTGGACATCAGGAAGAGCTTCCTCCCTGTCAGAGCAATGGGGCAGTGGGACCAGCTGTCCGGAGAGGTGGAGGGCTCTCCCACGCTGGAGGCATCCAGAAAGAGATTGGACAGCAACCTGAGTGGAGTGGTGTGAACTGGTGTTCTGCAGCAGCTGGGGCTAGGACCCGATGGCCTTCTGGCCCCTTCCAGCTCTGCTATTTTGCCGTTCTGTGATTCTGTGGGGCAGGGCTGACTCCCACCCAAGGTCTTCTTTGGCCTTCCAGTGCCACTCGGGGCCCAAGCCATGTGCTCCACGCAGCAGCGGAGCCCTGGGGACACCACCCGGCGTGGGGCATCTCTGGCAGGGGTTGCTGCTGGGGCTCCTCTGCCTCTTGCTCAGGCAAAGTCATTCTCGCACTGAAAGGCTTGGCTGGAGGCGAAGCTGGGAATGCCCATGGAGCCGAGCCGAGAGCCACTGCCTGGGTCGCCGAAACCTGAGCAGCCCTCTGGGCTGGGGTAGTGAGAATCTGCAGCGGATTCAGACAAGTTGGAATGTGCAGAAATCCAGCCGGGGATTCGCAGCGGGGCGGCTTTTTGCAAGCTGTCCCGATTATGCCCACTTGTGGACCATTTTTAAAATTCTGAGGAATGTACAAATATAGACAAACGAAGTTATGAAAATGTAGAAACACCAGAAACGTGTATGTTTGCCCTTGTAGGCGCCAAGGGCAACATGTTCATTTCAAGGGAAAGATGCTGTTTGTGCAAATGCTCATTTTTAGAAGTGGGCACTTTGCATGATGAATGCAAGTCCAGGAAACGGAGAAAAGCCCCACAGATGACGGAATGCGTGGCCTCTGGCAGTCCCCCAAATGCAGCCGGGGTGGGGTTACCGACCTCACGCCCCCAGCCGGCCCTCTGTCTGCGCGCCGGGCAGCCCCAGACTTTCAAATGCCAAAGGTGGAAAAAAGCACCTGGTAGCATTGCAAACTTTTCAAGGGGGTTTGATGCTGGGTTGCCATGCGGGGCAGGATGCTGGCTGGGGCACGGCTGGCCGTTTCCAGGCAAGGGGTCCCGGAGCACTGAGGCTTGGCCTCCAAGCCGTAAGCACCCTGAGAGCTGCACAGGGGAATTTGGGCCGGGGCAGACACTGAAAGCAAGAAAGGGCCCCCACACACTGAAAGCAAGAAAGGGCCCCCACACACTGAATTTGGGCCCCCACACACTGAAAGCAAGAAAGGCCCTCACTTTGCCTCAAGGGGGCCCAACAGACAGGACGGATCCCTTCCCACAGAGACGCTGCGGGGCCGCACCAGGCCTCGCTGCGTGCCAAGCAGGCACTCTGCCCTGTGGGGCAGTTCCGCAGCCCCTCCTCCCTGTGCGGGACTGGCAGTTGCCTGGCTGTGCGCCCGGGAAGGAAAGGGCCACCCCAGCGAAGGCCCCGCAAGTGCATTGGCAGGTGCTTCCCATGCCTTTCCTGGCCGGAGGCCTCAGACTTTGTGCCTCAGCCTGCAGTGTCCCTGTTTGCTTGCTGCCGCCGACCACAGCAGCGCAGCGGAGTCCCCCCATCACACCTGCCCCCCTGCTGCGCACCCCTTCCTTGTCAGGGCAGAGTGGCGGGGAGATGGGGGAGGAGAGCCAAGAGCAGCGCAGCTCAGCCAGGCACCTGCGCCTCCCCGTGGGCCCCTCCTCCCGCCAGCACCGTCCCGGGGGGCAGCCTTGGGGGTGGCCACAGGAGGCTGCCAAAGGCCCTGCCATCTGTGTAGGGCCGAGGCTGGCCAGGGACTGGGACAGGGGCAAGGGGACAGCTTGCCTGGAGAGGCTTGTGGCTGCGGCCCATTCCGCCTTGGCAGCCTTGGAACCGGGCTGGGATGGCATTTCCCGGACTGTGCAGGTGGTTTTGGACACGGGCCGGTTTGGGGCTGGGCTAGATGGTGCCCCCACCAGGGTTATGGTGGGTTTGTTATTTTATTGTTTTGACATTGTTGTATTGCTTACTTTGATGTTGTCCATATTTGATACTGTTTGCTAGCTTGATTTTATTCTTTGATATATTGTTATATATTATGCACACACATATTTTTCCAATTCCTTGTATTATATACAAGCATTTTGGATCTTTTGGATCCTGTTTTGTCATGCCGTTGGACACTGCCCGGGGAGCCCTCTGGCCTAAGGGGCGGGTCAGAAATACAAATGGAAAACAAGCGCACCTGCACGGGATTCCTGAGGGGCCCCTCGGGAACCGCCCCTTCCCTGCTTCTCATCCCGCTGGGTGCGCAAGGCAGGGGAACTGTGCCACGGCTGACGAAGCTGCCCTGGAGGCCACCCAGCCCCGCGCAGGGAGCAGTGAGAAACGCAGCGGCAGACCCACACGCGCCCTCCTCCTGCAGGCAATCGTCCGGCAATTATGTGGTGGCCGAATGAGGAGGCCACTGTGGGGAAAGCGCGCTTGTGGCACGAGGGCATGCACAGCGCAGAGCGGCTCTGACAGCCGCCCGTCCAACGGGCCTCGGGATGGGAGCTGGGGAGGAGGCAGCGGCCACCCGGGAAGCTGCGGAAGGGCGCGTGGAGGCGGAGGCAATGCTGGCAGCTGAGGAGCCCCACCTACTGCTGGCAAGGCAGGCGGGGGCGCCCCCGGGAGCCGTGTCCTGCAGGGGTGGGTGCCAAGCGCCGCATGCAGGCGGGTGGCCCACCCCTCCCAAGCCCAGAGCACCTGAGGGGCCAGAAGCAGCACAGAAGAGGGGGCCTCATGGGCAGGGGCCTGCTCACCCTTCTGCAGGGGGCTTGCAGGGGTCCCCTCATGCCCACCTCTGCCGCTGGACCAGGGGGCTGGCCCGAACCCAGCTGCCCCCTTTTGCCTGCCTTGGCCGTGCACCTGCAAGCAGCACGCCCTCTCCACGACCGGAAGCCAGCTTCCAGGAAGGCGTCACCACTCTGGGCTGCCTTTGCGCCCTGCAGGGACAGAGCAGCCGCTGCGCCAAGCCCCCCACTAGCTGCCAGGGGGCAGCGGGGGTGCCGAGAGGGCCGCAGGCAGGGCTCCTCTGGCAGGCTCTGCCGGGTCTCGGGCACAAACCGGCCCGCGTAGGAACAGCCCTCTGAACCACACGCGTGCACATGCAGAGTGCCTGGGCTGCCACCGACACTGGTCGGCACGCTGTCCAGGGTCACCAACGCTCCGACAGCCCCTGCTTGCACTTTCAGCCTGCGGCTTCTGTGGGTCTGGCTCTCCGCCCCCCAACACGGACAGAGGCCAGCCGTGGGGCAGGAGGGTCCAGGCGGCAAGAGCCTGGGCAGGCCGTTGGAAACCCGGAGTCTGTCTAGTGACTGGCAGCAGCCCCCTCACGTCTTTCCCCAGCCAGGCTGCCGTGCTGCCTGGGCGGCTCCGGATGCAACCGGGGCACCAGCTGGGCTGGCCTGCACAGTGGCTGCACTTTGTGACTCCCTTCTGCATTCACAGCACCCTACGGACACCGGTGACCCTCCGTCCGCACAGAGGGACCCCAGGTCCAGTGGCCTCGTGGGGCGCAGTGGCCGCATGGCACCAGAGCAGAGCTCAGATCCCTCTGGAGGCCGGATCAGGTGCAGCCCTCGGGAATGCCTGTTGGAGTGCTCCGTGCTGCCTCTGGCCCAGCCTTCAGGAATGCGAAAAGGCTCCAGAGCAAGACCAAGAAAGCAGCTTGGATGTGAAGCAGGGAAAGGCTGCCGCCCAGAGTCCAGAGCCAGCCTCCATGGGCATCTCAAGAGCGCCAGGCAAGGGTCTTGGGAAGATGGACCTCCACTGGAGGAACCAGCACTGAATAGCCCCCATCCCTGCTTGTGGGCACCCAACCCGGGTCCCTGCAGGCTGGAGCAGGTGACCACCACGACCAGGAAAACGCACTGTGTGGGCCCTTCAGGCACTCGGAGAGGGTTTCGAAGATCGGCCTCGGCGCCTTGAATTGCGTTTGCATCTGCTCTTGGGAGGATCGGGCAGCCCATGTGAGCGCCTTGCAAGAGGACAGGTGGGTGCGAGCACACTCAGAGCGAGAGCCTAACTGCAGCCCTTGCACTCTCCCGAAGGGGTGGCCCTGCCCTGCCCTGTCCTGCCGGCCAAGGCTGGCAGAGGACCGCCACTGCCCCTCCAGCAGGCGCGAAGCCCCAGGCTGGATGGACCCGCACCCTCCCCGCCCCAGTCCCCAGGCAGCAGGTCCTGCCACCAGACACCTGGACTATGCTCCGGGCAGGCTGCCAGGCAAGCCCTTTCTGGGAAGAGCCCCCCCCTCTCCCCCTCCCTCTGCTGGCGCCGCAGGTGTTTCCCAGCCTTCCAGAGAAGGGCCGTGCCTTCCTCAGGTCAGGTCTGGATGGCACGAGAAGCGGGAAACCCGTCGCTCTGGCTCCTTGCCCTGCGCTCGGCCCACCAGCTCAGAGAGCGGCGTCCCTGGCGAGCAGGGCTGGTGCCAAGGGCGGCCCTGTGGCCAGGGGAGTGTGGAGGCACGAGGCGGTGTGAGCAGGAGAGGCCGGAGGGGCATCGGTGTGTCACACTGGCCCCCGATGCACAGGCTGCCTGCCAGGAGAGGGGCACTGCTGGGGGTGGAGGAGCCAGCGATCTTGGCTCCCACCATGTCCTTCTGGCATGTCCAGCAAGGTCTGCTCAAGGCAGGAAAAGAAGTGGCAGCCGCACACTCAGCTCCTGCAGAGGAGAGCCGAGGGCTCGCTTCCCTCCCTCCCTGCTGAGCCTGCTGGGGCTCAGCTCCCCCCTACCTGGCCATGCCTATGGAGAGGCCTGCCCCCACCTCCCGACCCCTGCCCCACTCATCCCTGTCCCACCTGTGGCCCCGAGCCAGGCTGGGGTCTGCGGCTGCTTCACGCTGCTGCTGCTGCTGCTGCTGCTCTTTCAGCCTGTGCCAAGCCGGGCAGACGGGGAGCTGCTTTGCGCCTCTGTCCCGCCCGGAATGACACATTGGCCCATCCCAGGTGGTGTGGCGCAAGCATGCACACACGCACACAGGCAGGCAGGCGATGCACCCGCTCAAGGAAGCAGTGCCAGGCCCGCAAACGCAGGCTGCTGCAAAGCCCCCTCCCAGCAGCCGCGAGGGATGGGCCGGAGCGTGCCTGGGCAAGGCGAGGGCCGCGGGGCCAGGGCGGCGCTTTCCTCTTCCTGTCCTTCCTCTCCCGCTCGCTGCCGCCGACGGACTGAGGGCCAGTTAGCCACATGGCGGTCGAGCTTGCCACCGCTCCTTCCCAGCCAGCCCGTGGGCCCCGCTGCCACCCCTGCTGGCCCTCTGGCACAGCGGCTGCTCGGAAAGCCTCCTCCAGGCCTGGGCAGGCTTCTGCCCTCTAGGGGCGCGCGGGGCCCCTGCCCTTTGCTCCCCTACACGGCTGGATGAGCCGGGCCGAGGCGCGCAGTGAGGGGACGTGGGCAGGCCTCTGACCCGGTGCCCAGCACTGCTCTGCAGCAGCCCAGAGCCTCTGGCTGCAGCCCAAGGGGCGCAGAGGGGCCCCTTCTGTGTCGGCCCCACACTGAATGGCTGGAGGGGGTCTGTCCTCTGTCGGGCAGAAATAGATGGGTCTCTGGCAGCACCATCTCCTGGGGCTCCACTCCAACATGGAAGCGGCTGTGAGTGACCAAACGGGGGTCCTGCTGGAGGGCGAGGGAGGCGTCCCCTTCCCAGCAGCCTTTCCCCAGCTGAACAGCCACCACACCCCTCCACAGAAGCCGGCAAGAGCTGTGGGGGGGGGGGGAACACAGGCATTTCCCTCCCTGCTTTAGCAATCACTTGAAAGCCCCCCCCCCCCACCTCCAGTGCCTGCATCTCAGTGCCACTCCCAGCCCTGCCCTGCCTGCCTGCCTGCGGAGCTGGGCCAGGCTGTGGGAGTACAACAGGCGAGGTGGGAAGGCCCAGCTGCTGCAGGGGCCGCGGCTCCTGGCCCCATCCTCGCAGGGGAGGCTGCTCGGCCTGCTTGGCCAGGTCCTGCACCCCTCCCGGGTCCCAGCGCAGCCTGGCAGCGGGAGGAGAGGAAGGGCTGGAGACTTTTGGGCAAGGGCGTGCAGAGGAGGGAGGGAGGCCCTGGACAGAAGCGCTGCCGCCAAGGACGGCCACAGAACCTCCTGCGTGTGGACCAGGAGCCGGACAGCCAAGCAGCATCCCCTGCCGCCCCGCCCCCCGGAGCCTTCCTGCGGGTTTGGCCCACAGAGGCATGTTCTGAGGAACCGGGGTGTGTGGGCTTGGGCCTGGGCCCCCACATGCACTGGGGGACTGGCTATGGGGCGAGTGCGGGCGGGCTCTGAGCTGCTATTGTCGAAACATTCAGCCTGGAGCCGATTCTGTGGGGCCTTGCGGGGAGTGGCTAATGACCACTTGGCAAGAGCAGCCCAAGCCCCCCGCCGCTCACTCATGCTGCCAGCACTGGCTGCGCCCCCACCGGTGCCAGAGTGCCATCGCTGCTCCACCAGCCTCTTTGGCACAGATCTGTGGGCACTGTACTCTGCGCGGCTCCTGGCTCTGGGCCAGTCCTTCAGCTGCCCAGTATGTGGCGTCCTGCCCAGGTGGTGTCCTTGGAGGCTCCAGCTGCCAAAGGCGGCGAAGTGCAGCTAGTGAGACGCAGGAGAGCAGAGGCTGCGGGAGGACCGGCTGCCCACATTGCGAATCTCCTGCGAAGCAGAGAAGAGCAGGTACCCGGGGGGGGGGGCAGCTCCCTGCCCCCGGCAGTGCAACCCCCAGGATTTCACCCCGCTGCTCCTTCCCCAGCTCTCTTCTCCACTCCAGCAAGAGGAGACGGCAGCACCGCTGCTGTTGTGGTTCCTTTGAGAGCAGTTGCTGCTTGGGTTGCTGCCGTCCCCAGACACTTAGAAGAAAATCCTGAGAAGAACTCTGAGTGGGACAGGGTGACTGGAGCCACTGCCTCCGGAAGCGGGCAGGAGTAAGTCTGGCACCTGGGCCCCGTCCTGGCCTCTCTTTCCGCAGCACTCATCTGCATCACCACCAGCACCTGATCCGTCGGAGAATTCTCCGAGCCCCACCTTTGAGGGAGGGCTCTACCCACTCCCCACCCCTTGCAAGCGCGATGAACACATTGGGAGCTGGGCCTTTGGTGGGGCTGGGGGCTGGGCTGGTTGGTCTGAAGCGGTTTCCAGGCGCCACGACCTGGAGACCTCAGATCGCGTCCCCCGCTTTCAGTTTGCCGTTATGTGCAGGGCCTCAGTTCCTAAGCGAAGGTTCGTTCGGGGATTCCTGCACTTCCCCAGGGAGGCCATCAAAGAAGTCTTACAATGTTTTCCAGTCTAAGGCTTATTTCCAAATAAACCCAGGCCGAGCAGCAGAGGAGGGCCTGCCTGGCTAGCGCTGCCACAGGTGCCTGTGCCCAGCGGCTCCTCAAGCCGCGAGTTCTCCAGTGCGCGACGTCCACCCTCTGCTCCCCTTGCAGAGCCCGTGCCAGCACAGGCAACTTCCGCCTCCCCGCCCCACAGACTAGGAGGACGACCCTCTGCCGCCCTTGGAGGGCCTCTGGGGCTCGCCGCAACTCTCCCGCTGCATGCTATGTGGGTCTCCCCTGAGGGCTTGTCCCCCACACGGATTGCCTGACTGGAAGCAGTGCAGCACACGACCAGACGCGGAATCGCTGCAGCCGGAGGCGCTGGCAGCTGGGAGCGATCGCCTCCGAAGGCCCCACCCCTTCCCCCTGCTGGGGGTCTGGCAGGCAACAAGGGGCTTCCCAGGGATCTGCGCCAGGTCTGGTGTCACACACGTCTTCCAACGTGAACTGTGCAGGGGGAGCCGCCAGGTGGCCGCACCTACCAAGGCGCCGATCCTTTGGTCTGTGGAGAACCCCAGCAGCTCCTGTGCACCTGTGCCCTCTGCCGCTTCAGCACCTCTGTGAACGCCTGCAGCACTTCCAGGTGGGGCTGACACCACAGGCAAAGCCCTCAACAAGGCGCCAGCGCCGGCTGAGCTAGCTGGAGGCCAGCCAGGACAAGCATTCTCCACCACAGCAACCTTGGGGCCATGCCGGGAGCCTCCACCATGGGGAGCAGGAGATGGTGGGCCACCCCCAAAGCTCCAGGCGCAGCGAGTCGGAGCAGCTGGGGAGGAGGTTCGGCCTTCCAGCCGCTGCCGGGGGCAGGTGGTTGCCCTTGCCTACAGCGGAGGAGCCAAGGCGGCAGGCCGTGTCTGCAGCCAGCAGCGTGTGCCAAGGGCAAGACGCAGGCATGCCCACGTGCAGGGCGCAGTGGCACGGAGGATCGGAATCCAGGGGCAGTGCCAGGCACAGGCCCAAAGTCAATAATCCAGCTGTCCAAACATGCACGGAGGTCACAAGTGAGCGCAAACATGGCCCAGCAGACATGCCGGCTTGTGCTTCCAGGGCTCAGGGCCCACCCGTGGCATGGCTGCCATGGAGGGCCACCCGCCCCTCTGTGGAGTCAGCCTGCCTCTTGAAATGGCAGGCACTCGCTGGCGCCGGGCAGTGGCTCGGCCTCTGTCTCAGAAGCAGAGCTTCTGGCAGAGGCCTTGGCCTCCTCCCTAGAGAGCATCGGCTCCCCACGCCTCCTGACTCAGGTGGCTCGGGGGCTTCCTCTGGCTCAAGGAATGCCAGCTCCTCGGAAGAACATGGGGAGCCCTCCAACTGGAGCATGAGATGGTCCTTGGAGCATTCGAGCCCAAACCCCTGAGAGCACTGAAGGTCCTCACCAGCCATGGACTGTGCTTCAAAGCCAGTGGCCAGAGGGGTCCACCTGAGGTGGGGTGCAATGATCCAAAGGATGAGCGCCCTCCCCCCTCCAGGCAGGCACGTCCTGTCCATGAAGAGTGCGTGGCTGAATGGCGCCGTGGCAGCCGGTTAAGGCTGACTCAAGGCCTGGAGGCGAAGCCTCTTGCTGCGGGATGGAGAGCACTGGCATGCCTAGCCTCGAGGAGAGAAGATGGAGGGGAGGCGGGGCAGCCCTCCGCAAGCGCTTGAGAGGCTGCCTGAGAGGGGGCCAGGGTCTCTTGTCCGTCAGCCCAGAGTGCAGGGCATGGGAGAACGGGCTCAGTTCCGGGAGGCGTGGTTCTGGCTAGGTAGCAGGGAAAATGTCCCAACTGCTAGGACAGTATGGCAATGAGAGCTATTACCGGGGGCGGGGGGGGGTCCTTCCCACTAGAGGCATTCAAGAAGAAGCTGGGCAGCCGCGAGAGGGATGGTTCAGGTTGGTGTTCTGCATGGAGCAGGGCCTGGACCTTTGGCCCCTTCCAATTCTGCTGTCCTGATGATAATGTGATTCTGTGATTCTCGGGAAGGGATGAAGGTGGGCGGGAGCTCTCCTGGCCATGGGGCAGAGGAGGCAGCACAGATCACAGCAGCACGGGCAGCAACGTGCGCAGGCCTCCGAGTGGGTGGTTGATGCCTGGAGAAGAGGCCTTGCCGGTGAGGAAAACAGCAACTGTGTGGGAATGCTGTGGGAAAGGGAAGGCCCGTGCCGCTCATCCCGCCCTCGCATGAACCATGGTGCGGCTGCGCTCAGAACGCTATGCCTGCTCACCGGCAGAGCCTCAGGAAGCAGACGGGTATGTATGCCGAAAGCTGAAGAAAGGGCCATTGTTTTATTGGACTGGCACCACAGAAACACACACATGTGACCGTCTGCAAGAGAGCGGGTCTCACAGCACTGCATGCATCTGACAGTCTGCCAGGAAGTGGGCACGTGTCTCTTGGGCAGCATGGAAATACATAAATAAATAGTAATTTCCATGTTATTCACTCCGCATTGTTTGCATAAACCACCCTTGCTGCCAGCTCTGACATTTTACTTCTCCCAAGGGCTGAGCTTACAGGTATTCCGGCAAAAGCAAAGTGTCCTGTCGCTTCTCATCTTCTACGCTGTTGAAAAGTTTGTATCATTCCAGACTTCGGACTAGTCCTTGCCTGATCGTGTGTGCTCAGAATGGCAGCATGCCGGGAAGGAATGCTGGAAGCAGCGATGTGGTCCCGAGAGGAGGAAGCGGAAGCTTCCCTGGAACTTGCCGGCCTGCCCGGCATGCGGAAGAGTCAAAGATGCGTCACGGTTCCAAAGGAGGTTCTTGCTCAGCTGCGCCTGAAAGGCAGCATGGGGTGGGGGGATGGACAGGCAGCCCCTCACACCTGAATCTGTGCCTGTGCCTCTGTCACGTCCGGCCTCTAGAATCCGGGGCCTGGCTCCCGCTCTTGCCTCCCCTGCGAGGAGACAGCAGGCACCCGGCTCCGCGAGCGGGGCTGCCCAAGGGGAAGGTGCCAGCCATGTGTGGCTCTTTCCGCTCATTTCCCCCCGCCGGTATCTGTGTTCAGGCTTCTGAGAGGCTGCTCGCTTGGGGGGGGGGCGCAGGCTGCCGAGGCAGCTCCCAGACGCCTCGGATGCTCTCCCCTCTCTGCATTGGGGGTGTCCAAGGGGCCTCTCAGTGAGGCCACGTCCCCAGTGCCTGGCCCCGCTGCTCCCCCCTGGCCACCTGGATCCCACCCCCACAGCACGGGCTTCTGCACCCACCCGCCCTGCGACAGACCCTGCTGCCCCAGCGCACAACTGAGGCCGGCTCGGCAGCCTTCGGCTGGCACTCGGGCAGGAGGCCTAAGGCCGCTCCGCTGGCACCTACCTGGCCCTCCTGGGTCGGCTGCCATCCCTGCAGGCAGGCCAGTGGCCGCCTTGCAGCTCCAGGGAACTGGGCAGAAGGATGCCCAGCACAAAGGGTGGAGTGGGCACCTCCAGTCGGAGGGGGTTGAGCTGGCCTGTGTGGTCCACCTCACACACTACGTGTTCCCCAAGTACGGGAGGACCCAGGGTGCCTTTGTGGAGGTCGCAGCAGCTGCCCAGGCGGTGCAGTTCTAGGGGGCTGAGGGACTTGGGCTGCCCCAGGAGCCCCCAGACAATGCGACCGAGAATCGAGCGACTTGCCGCCTTCTGTGCGCCGGGCCGGTGGGAATGAAGCCAGCGGGAATCGATGGAGACGGCACTGGAGCCACGGCAAGCTGGCTTCGGCTGCGAGTGTGGCAGTGAGACAACACGCATCCCGGCAGCTGCTTCTCCACAGCAAGTGGGGCTGCAGGGAGCACCTTCGGACAGTGCGTCCTCCAGGTGGGCTGGAGTCCAGAGGCCATGGGGCCTGGGCTGCAGCAGACGTGGTGCCTTGGTGCAGCGAGGGCTGCCCGGGTGGCCAGGACCATGTCCCGGGTGCTGCGCCCCTCCCGCCCTGCAGCAGCGCCTGCAGGGTTCGTGACGGGCGGGGCGGCAGGCGGTGCTCGGCTTTCCAGGGCATAAGGTGCTCCGAGCAGGGGGGGGGGGCTTCAAAGGGGGAGCCGGGTGGCACGCGGCCCTGCCGCCCCGTGCACCTGCAGCGTGGCTCCAGCGTGCTGGCAGGCCAGAGGGCCAGGCAGGAGGCACCCGGGGCCCCTGCTGTCGTGGGCGAGCGCCACCGCCATCCCACGCAAAGAAGTGTCCCTGCGCGGGGCCTTGGCCTGCCTGCAGAGCCGGAGCCGAGGGCGAGGGCAGGAGGGCGGCGGGGAGGGCCCCGTCCTTGGCGCCAGGCGCACAAGGCCCTGCACAGTATGCTCGGGATGCCGCTGCAAACCGTGGGGTGCAGGCAGCAGCTCCCACCCTGCTCTGGGACAGGTCGGCCAGGGCTGAGCTGCTCCTCCTCAAAGGGCATGTGCCCTGCCCAGCTCGGGCGAGGCCTGCGCCTGCGCAGCTGCTCCTCCCTGGGTGCAGCACCAGGTTCAGCTTGTGCCCTCGCACAGGCACCTCCCCACAGTGCCTTCGCAGCAGGCGGGCCACGCAGGGCAGCCCCAGGCCTGGCTCGGCTGCAGGCCTGGCTCCTTCGCAGGGCTGTGCCAGGCTCCATCCCTGCAGCGGCAGAGGCCAGGCAGTCACGGGGCGTCCGTCCGTGTGCCCCTGGCCAGAGGCCCTGGTTGGCTCCATGCCCGCGGCAAAACACAAGGTACCCCCAGGACAGGCCGTCGTACAGGGCAGCCAGCTGAAGTCTGCAGGCAGGCCTCTCTGGCTCAGCATGTCGGCCGGGTGCTGAAGTGGAAGTGGCTCCTGCGTGGCTTCAACCCGATTGCTAATTCCTCCCCTGGCCCCCTGCAAGCCTCCATATCTGGAGATCTGGCTGCATTGAAAAGGGAATTTCCGGCCACAGGCTCCAGCCCGCATGTGAGACTGCATGGTGACTGGATGGCCACACTGGGTTTGCACAAGGTCTTTGCAGCGTCCTGGATTCCCGGTCTTGGAGCAAGGAAGCCTCAAGCGCCCTCCCCCTTGCTTTGCTGGTGCTGGGCAGAAGGTGCTGGGCAGAGCAGGTGCCACGGGTGGGGATCAGCTTGCGCTGGCAGCCTTCTCCCTTCTCTGGGGGAGCCCCGCAAGGAAGGGGTCCGCTGCACAGGAAGCCCTCACCAACTTCCAGAGGCCAAAGGCTGCCCCGCAGGGGTCCTCCGAGGCAAAGCTGCACTGCAAGATGGCTGGAGGGGCCGAGATCTCCACGGGGCAGCAGCCCCCAAAGGGGAGGGCTGTGTCAGTGAAGTCACGGCTTGCTCCATCGAAAGGAAGCAGCCACCCTGTCTGTGGAAATGGTGAGTCAGTCTGGAAACGGTGCACTCATCTTCAAGGCATTGGAGGCGCCCCGTGCGAACGCAGAAGAATGCTTGCAACGCCTGGCCCAGGAGGCAAGAGAGCGCCCAGAGGGCAGATCCGGTGTCTGCGGAGGCGGCAGTGCCTCCTGCCAAGAGGCACCTCTCGGGAAGAACGAACCGGCCCAAGCGCTCCCTTCGGTGGGCTTGCGCCATGACTGCTGGGACACACGCCAGGAGGGGGTTGGGGTGGCTCTGCGGGCAGTCTGGTGACGGGGTGGACGAGGCTGCCATCGTCCGCAGCTGCCCGTCCTGCGCTGTGTGGAGGCGTGGAGCAAGGGGGGCGGGCGTGCCACAGAGGAAGCCTGGCTCGCTTGTCTTCCCAGGCTGCGCTGCAAAGGGGTGAAGCGCGCCGGGGGGGGGCTGGGGGCGGGACACCTGCTCCCGGGGGTGCACTCCAAGCCCAAGTGGGATCCACCCCGGGACCGTTCTGGCAGCGAGGACACGTCAGGCAGGTACGTGTTCCCAGGCCTCGCATGCCGATGCAGCAGCTGCTGCTGCTAAAGAAAACAGAGGCAGACACACCAGCAAAACAAACTTCCTGGAACATAATTTCCAAGGAAGAGAAAAATTGACACAGAGTTTAAAAAAGCAGCAGTTGCCAGAGGGCAGAAACCCAGTTGCAGAATTCCTTCCATCCAAGGGGTGGGGACCTAGCGGGGCGCTTCCGGCTCCCGGTTTCCAGAACAGCTGCGCTGGGGTGGGCCAGCTGGAGCAACCCAGTGGGGGGGTGGGGGGGGAAGCACCAGGGGGCACAACGTAGCCCTGGGAGGGAGCCAGAAGTGGGGAGAGCCAGTCTCTTGCTCTGGCCTGGTTCAAAGTCCAGCGCAACCTCCTGGCAGGCAGGGTGCAGCGATGGAGGCCAAGCGGGGAGCAGGCGCTCCTTGGTGTGCGGTGCCCAGGATGCCCTGGGATGGACGGGAGATGCCACCCGGCACATGGGCGGGGAGAGCAGGGCACGCAGGCCGGCAACCCCGTCGGGGCAGATGCTGGGTGGCTGCAGCGAGCCCGGGCGGAAGCTTCTGCGGAGAGCGAGGGGGGGGCCTCGCTCCTGCAGTTGCGCATGGTATTTCCCAGGGCTGCAAAGGTGCATGTGAGGGAGCACGAGGCAAGGCAGAACCGCTGCAGTTCTGGGAGGCGGAGGAGCTCATCTGCTCCAGGCACAGAACCGGAGTGGCAGCTGTGCACGGCCACCCTGCCTTTGTGGGGAGGGCCCCGGGCCCAGCAAGGGTCCCCCCCCCCCGAGTTTGGCTTCTGTTGGAGGAGAAGCCAGTCTCCTCCCGGCAGGACAATCTGCTCTCGCTAAGCTGGGTGGCGGAGCCTGAGGCACGGACCCCCGGGAGGACCCTCCACCCACTACTGGGAGGCAGCAGCCCCAGGCCCAAGGACAGCAGGGTCCTCGGCAGGCGGCATGCATCCTGGCGATGGTCTGCAGCCGGGGAGGCCAAAGGAGCCCTGGGGCAGCCCATGGAGGCGGCATGGTGCTGGCCGGCTCTACCACCTGTGGCCAGGGGGCCCGCCACTCCCTCCGCGCCTGGCACGGCCCCATCCCCCTCTGCTGGCCCTCAGCAAAGCAGCAGCAGCCGTCCAGAGAGGGAGGGTGCCGGGAGATGGGCGGCCAGGTTCTCCCGCTGACCCTTCACTCCCCCCAGGCCCTGCCCCTGGCCTGGCCTGGCCGGTGCCCCATGGGCTCTCCAGGCCGCCGCTCCCGCACCAGAGGAGACGACCCCTGCCCAGGCACCCCCACCCTCGCTGCGGGCCGGGCCCCATTCCTCCCTGCAGGTGGGCAGACAGAGGTGCAGGCGGACAGCGTCTCTAGAAACCCTCGTCTTTATTGCTCCTGCCGAGCACGGCAGCTGAGGCCACGGCGCAAGTTCAGCTCAGCCGACCGGTCTCTGCAAGGGGGCAGCCGGGCACGTCAGATGTCCCCTGGCACGGGCAGGCGCGGCGGCTGCAGCACCGGAAGGCGGCCCCACTGCCAGGCGGTCCTGTGAAATTGCAGGCCCCTCCGAAGGCCGCTGCCCGTGGCAGGGCGCGCGAGGAGCTGCACCAGCTGGGGAAGGCGCAGCTCAGCCGGCGTGGCCGAACCGGCTGGCCACGGGGGATGCGGCGTCCAGGTGGGCTGACTCTTGGCCGGGGAGCCCTGGGTCCTCGGGGCGCTGGGAGTGGCTTCAGGGGCACCTCCGTGCAGGATCCAGGCGCATCTCTCGGGGGCTGGGGGTGCTTGGAGGGGCCCGTGGCTGACGGACTGAGCAGCCGGGCATGGCCAGGGCTGGGAGGGGCAGCGCTGCTAGCCGTGCTTCTGGCAGGGTGCCACGGGGCAAGTTCTCCTGTGCTGGGGGGGGGCTGGCCCTGTAAGCCGAGGCCTCTCAGCCCAATCCCGCCTAGCGACTCCACGCGGGGAGGGGGCAGCGCTGCCGTCAGGACGGGCGTCTCTTGCTCAAAGGACGCTGCCACTGTGGTCGTCCGAAGGGCGTCCTGGAGGGTCTAGAAAGGAGCAGAGAGCAGATCTCCCAGGACGGGCCCAGCTGTGGGGGGAGGGCTGAGCGAGGCCCGCATGGCGCAGCCACACTGCCCTCCCGCCAGTCGCCCGCACAGGGAACCCGGGAGCAAGGCAGGGGGCTGGAGGAAGGGCCGGGCAGGAGCGGCTCCCCCAGGGGTATCCATCCGAGCCTTGGGGTGGACAAAGGGCCAGGGCAGCCGGGACCGGCGTGTGGGGCAGCCTGCAGCTCCTCCCGCGAAACCCCCAGTGGGGCACTGCCTGTCCCTTTCCCTGGGGGTCGGGACCCGGCCCATCAGTCTCACCTGGTGGCTCCGCATCGGGGTTGGGGCCAGCGCCCTCCTCGGCAGCCCTGGCGGTCGTCGGCTCAGCCCCCCCAGACACGGGCTGAGTGCGGGTGATGGGGCACCGATCCCCGGAGCGCGTCCTCCGCAGGACAGCCTGCAAGTGGTGGGGCCGCGTGAGGCGAGGTGCCGCGGGGGCCGGGCTGCACGCCCAGCGGGTGTGTCGGGGGCCCCCCCCCCCAGCAGGCAGGCAGGCGACTGGGGGCTCCAGGAAGGACAGCCATCCTCTCACCCGTGGCAGGGCATGGCGGAGGGGGCTCCTGTGCCCCCGCCTCTGCTCAGTGAGGAGCCTGGTGCAAGGGGTGGGGCGGGGCAGGGGGGAACAGGGCTGCCCCCCCACACCGGGCCCCACGTAGAGGGGGCGGGGCGGCTCACATGCCTTCCGAGCGAGGGGGCTGCTGGGGGCCGAGGCGCTGCTGCAGAGGCTGAGGCTGAGGCTGGAGCTGGAGCGGCTGGGCGGCAGCACCTTGGAGGCAGGGGCTGGCTGGCCGCCGGCCCCCTTCGCCCCCCCGGGGTCTGGGGAGAGGTACTTCTCGTTGATCTTCATGTTTGTCCGTCCTTTCACTGCACCGAGGGAGAGACCGCCGAGGGGTGAGTGCAGCCCGTCGCCACCAGAGGCGGGCAACCTGGCAGGCGGGCCAGGCGGGCCGCTGGGCACCGCACCCCTGGCCGGACGAGGTTGCGAGGACTGGCTGCGGGGGCTCGGCTCCTCCGGCCTCGGCGTTCCCGCACAGCCACAACGCTCACCTCTGCAGGGGTCATTCTTCACCAGGAACTCGTCCAGCGCAATCCAGCCACCGCCAACCCGCACCATCAGGGTGCTGCGCAAGATGCGGACCATGCGCAGCTGCTGCGACTCCCCGAACTGCAACAGGGCAGGGAGGAAGCCGCTGACCAGCCGCGGAGGAGCGGGGCGAACCCTGCTGTGCTGGGAGTCTGGGTGGCGGGGGGAGTCTCTGCCGGTGGCCACAGGGAAGCCCTCCCCGCCTCGGGACCCCGTGCTGCCTTCTGGGTGCCCCTGCCTGGCCCCCCAGGCACTGAGTCGGGGCTGGCCGAAGATGCCTGAAGGAGCTCAGCGTGGAAGGAAGGGGCTCCCGGGCTCCAGAGGCCCAGGCCTGGGGCAGGGGCAGGGGCAGGGGCAGGGGCGGCCAGGGATTCGGGCGAGGCCGCCGGGCGGACACTCACCCTGTAGCGGTTGGCGCTGATCTGCTCCACCTGGAACTGCTTCGCGCAGCTGCACTGGGCCACCTGCCGATTCACCTGCGTGCCAAGGAGGTGGGTCAGAGGGGCATGGCCTCAGTTCCTGGGTGGGCGCCCCCTACATGGGGGGCAGGCGGTTGGCGCTGGGCCAGAAGGTGAGCCGGCTGAGCGGGCTCTTGCGCGTGCCGGGGGGGGGGGGTCCTGGGGAGGCCGCAAGGCCTGGGCTCCAACTCTTCCACCTGAGGACCTGGACCTGCGGGAGGCCCCCTGCCCTGGGGCCGGGCCCCCCGGAGGGCTCTGCTGCCCTGCGCCCACCCCGCTTCTGCCTCGGGGTTCCCCTCCTGCCGCCTCCACCGGGCGTCTTTCCACCCTTAGCTGCTTTTCTGAAGCTGGATGGGCCCCTCCCCAGCCTCGCTTGGACAAACAGAGGTGGTTCTTCGGAGGAGGGGCCAGTGAAGATGCACACGCACCCCCCCCCCATTTTAGAGCTCCCGTAAAGCAGCATCTGCAATCGGTAAGGTGCTCCTGTGCTGTGGCGCTGAGAACCGCATCTCCGCAGAGCCTCGCACAATGCTGGCCCGTGCCCTCGCACGAGGCAGCCCGGCCCAGGCTCTCCAGCCCACAGACGTCCGGGCCCCATGCCTGCCCCGACCTGCTGTGTGCACCCTGCTTGCGTACCTGCGAGCCCCCAGGTGACTTGCCCGCTCCCCGCTCAGTCCTCACAGCCCCCTGCGTGTCCGTTCGCCTGGCCCAAACACGTCCGGCGAGAGGCTTCGTGGCCAGAACCGGGATCTCCCAGGAAACTCCCCTCCCGGCACTCGCACGTGCTTCCCCCCCAGCACCTCCACCTCCTCTGCTGCCCGGAGCTGGCGTGAGGGGCTGAGGGCTCCTGGTCCCGGCCTCCAGGCTGCGCTATGGGGGCCCTGGTGGGGGGGCCAAGTCCCCCCCCATGTTTTTCAAAGCCACTTGTTTAAAGTGGAAAAGCAGCTCCAGAGAGGGGGCGCAGGGGGGCTGTGCTCAGCCAGGCGTCCCCTTCTGTCTCAAGGAGGCCTTGGGAGTGGGTGGCAGGCCGGCTGGCAGGCTTGCCTCAGCCGCCCCACGAAACGGCCGGCGGGGTGCGCTTCTGCCCAGCAGCTCTGGGGTGCTGCTCTGCGCACCACGACGGGCTGCGGCTCCAGATGCAGATGGCGGAGTTTGGTGTGGAAAAGCTGTCCAGCCGAGCCCCGTTGCTGCTGTGGTTTCTGAGACCCCAAAATGCGGAGGCCGGGGCAGCCTGGCAAGGGGAGGAAGCCCCGTGGCTCGTGGCTCTGTGTGAGCCTGCCCAGCTGACAGGAGGGTCTGCAGGGGCGGCGGAGGTGCTGCACTAGCCTCTTTGCACGTCTGCCGGGGTCTGATCAGCGGCTCCGGGCCTGGTACCGCCGCTGTACCTCATCCTGGATCCGATCCGTGTCGGCCGTCCTGCGCAGCGAGTCTCGGCTGGGGTGCAGAGCGCTGGCAAATTCGTAGTAGTCGATGAAGCCGTCCCGGTTGGTGTCGAAGATGCCTGCCACGGCACTCATCTCCAGCGTGTTGGTGGGGAATTCTGGGAAGCAGAGGGGAGGATGGGGCCCACGGCCAGGCACCCCATCGGAGGCACGGGCCAGGCAGCCCCCAGCGTGCGAGCCCAGTCATCTCTCCTGCCACCGGCGCGCTTGGCCAGAGCCGGCCTCCACGGCAGGAGAAGCTTCGCGGCTGCTGGAGCAGAGGAAGCAGCTGCCCAGAGAGGGCTGAGCCCTCCCACGCCGAAGACCTCCCAAAAGCCACATGGGGTGCTGCAGTTTAGTGCCCCATAGTAGGAAGGGTTGGACCCGTGGGCCTTCTGGCCCGTCCCACTTGGCTGTTCAGTGGTTCCCTGAGACCGAGGGAAAGCAGCACGGTTTGATGCCCGCCCCAGGGTCCCCAGCGCGGCACTCACTGGAGGAGAGGACGCCCTCCACGAACTCCTGCTGGGTGATGCGCCCGTCCTGGTCCCTGTCGATGCCCCGAAACACGTCCAGGACCCGCGACTTCCGGTGGCCGATCCACTGCAGGTAGCGCTTCCGCCACACAGTGAAGTCGAAGTGGGAGAACTCCTCCAGCTGTGCGGGCGAGGGGAGAGCGGCCGCTGGGGGGAGGCTCGCCCAGGCAGGGCCAGGCGGCGGGACACAAGGCCTGTGGGATAGGGGTGCCGGCGGGGGGACAGCCCTGCGCAGGATGAGGGAGCAGCCCCCGCTCGCTGCCCAGCTCGCTTTGATGCCCGCAGGATGGGGTGGCCCTCCGAGCGAAAGTGAGTCTCTGGGCGGCCTCTCTTTCCTGACCCACGTGTGGGTCGCCACAGAGATGGCGAGAAGGGAGCTGTGGGGGCCAGGCTGAGGCGGGGGCTGGGGCCACCTGGCCCCACTGCAGCCGCTCTGCCGTGCTCCCCTGCCCTCATTTCTCGCAGCCAGGTGAGAGGCCTGGGCAGGGAAGGCTCCTGCGGCCCCAAGGCGCGAGGGCAGGTGCCACACGCCCGTGGCCTCTGTGAGGGGTGAGGGCGCCCCGTGGCCCCCACCTGCGCCCATGCCGCCCTGCCTTACCTCCTGGAGGCGCTGCCGGGAGTGCTGCAGGCGGTACTGCCGGTCGAGGGCCGCCAGCCAGAGCTGCTGCCAGCGGTGAGCCAGCTGGGCCAGGGGGGGGCTCTGAGGGGCGGGCCCCTCTAGGGCCGCCACCGGGTTCCTCGCGGGGAGTCTGCCGGTGCCACGCCGCCCTGGAAGAGGGTCTGGGCTGTGGGAGGGCTGCACGAGTGGGGCGATCCCAGCGCCATTCGCAGCCCCCCGCCGAGTGCGCAGGAGCCCCGGAGGCCTGTCCCGGCACCCCCAGCAGCACGTGGGGGCGCAAGCGGCAGCTCGGGGAAGCCACTTGGTACCCCCGCCATTCCAGTCCACGCTGCCCACGCGGGTCACGGCACCCTCTGCCCCAGCCCCACACTGTTTGATCAAGCGGGATCCCGCCAGGCTCTGTGGGGACCAGAATGTGGGTCGCTCCGGCCACACAGGTGCTGCCAAGACTCCCCCCAGCGCAAGAGTGAATGGAAAATGCGCATGTGGTTCTGCCTGCGTGTGGGGGGGGGCAGGGGGCAGGGGAAGCTGTGATTCAATGGGCCTGGTTTCCAAGAACGGCCCAGCCTGCCGCTCAGGGCAGGCCAGGCGGAGGGAGCTGTGGCACGGCTGGCGCAGCCCTGGCAGGCCACCGAGGGCTCCGTGGGGAGATGGGGAAGGGCACGGGCAGCCCAGAAAAGGAGCTCCGGGGGTGGACAGAAAAGTGGGTCGGAAAAATAGGTTTGGTGGGTTTTTTAAAAAGTAAGACTCAGAGTGAAAACAGGTTTGCAAAGGAGGAAGGAAAGTGGAAAGGAAGCGGCTTTTAGAGAGGAAAACGAGCAAGGGGAAGCCCTTCCCGATGCAGGCATGACGGGGTTGGAAAGGGCCCAAGGGGCCAAGCAGGGGCCTGGCCAGGGAGCCAATGGGAGGCACTCACGGGAGGCGAGATCGCGGGGCACCAGGGCTCCCCCTGGCTCAGGTGGCGCTGGGCGCTTGCTGCCCTTGGCCAGTTTCTCCACGTCCGGCTGCTTGCGGGTCAGCTCCTCCATGAACACCTGGCAGCAGAGGCGACGGTGAGCCGGCAGGGGCCCGGGACCCTGGCACCCCCAGGCCTCCCTTCCTGGGCTCATGAATATCCGGCTGGAATCCGGCTCCTTGTGCTGGCCAGATGCTTTTGCCCGGCTGTGAAATGGGCCAATCAGAGCCCGTGAGAGCTTGGGAACATGCAGAGACCCCCTCCTCACACAGAGCCAGTCCCGCCTGCCAAAGGAGGCCCCGGCACCGTGGCGCATGGCAGTGTGTGCAAGCCAGCCTTGTGGACCTGCGTCAACACTGGCACCGGTGAGCTTGGGGCAGAGCTGAAGAGGGCCCGAGCCCTGTGCTGATTTGGGAAAGGCGGATGGGTGCCCGCCCCCTTCACTCAGGGGGTCTCCAACTCACACAGCGGCCCGGCGGAGCACGGGGTCCTTACTGGGGGCACAAGGGAGCTCCCCGCTACACCAAGCATCCTCCTGCCAGGGCAGAGCCGCGCATGCTCAGCCGTGTGCAGGCGGAAGGAGGCAGGCAGGCAGGCTGTGTCCCCGGGCCCCAGAGAGCCTCTGCCTGGGGCCCGGGAGCCGTGCAGGCCTCACACTGTGGGGCAGCCCTGTTACCGCGTGCTGCGAGCTGAGCTCTTCCAGCTGCTCGGCATCCTCTGGCAGCGGCTCCCGGTCCCGGAGGCTCAAGGACTCCTCGGCTGCGGCGACCCAGTCGAAGAGCCGGGCCACCTCCTCCTGCTTGGCGGCCAACGTGGCCATCTGGGCCTGGAGTCGTTCATCCTGCTGCTGGGCCCAGCCGGACACCTGCTGGGGCCCCCAGGGCAGGGGTCAGGCTCGGCGGGCCTCGGCTGCCCCCCCAGCCCAGCCCACCAGCCCCTCAGCCCCCCCCCCCCCGCTTGCCTCTGGCTCCGGCTGCCAGCTGGGCTCACCTCCTGGAAGCGGCTCCGGGCGACAGTGACCCAGGAGCGGATGGTGATGACCGAGTCCGGGTGGCAGCAGCTCAGGATCTCCTCGCCAAGGGAGCAGATGCACTGCAGCTCCAGCTCCTGGCACTGCAAGCTCTCCCGCAGCCCCTGCCGGACGGACAGACGGATGGACCGGACCCGGAGGACGACGCGGCTCTGCAGCCCGCAGGCCCCACGGAGCAGCCGCACAGTTGCCGGGCAGAAGGCCCTGCCTCACCTCGAGCCGGTTCTGGCACTCGCGCACGGCCCCCTCGTCCTCCGGCTGGCTCCGGCACGGGAGGGACTGCTCCAGCTCGGACAGGCGGCTCAGGAAGGGATGCAGCAGTGTGTGGAACTCCTCGGCCTGCAAGGCAGGGGCACCTCAGTGTGCGGAGCAGAGTGCCCGGTCCGGGGGCTCGCTTCTCCCACGTGGGTGACCAGGCCCCCGGGGCCGCCTGGCCCTGCCCCCGCCGGGCTCCTTGCCCGCCGCCCCGCCTACTCGCCTGCCTCAGCGCGGCCTCCAGCCGGTCCTGCCGGGAAACGGAGAGCTGGCTGACGAGCTCCCAGCGCCGGCCCAGTTCTTCCACCTGGCGCTGCAGCCACGGGGACTGCCCCGCGCCGGGGCCCGGGCCGAGGCCGTGCATGGCGCGCCGGAGGGTCTGGATGCAGCCGGCTCGCTGGTCCAACTCCTTCTGGAAGACCTGGGCAGAGAGAGAGCCAGCAGGTCGTGCAGCTGCTGCGATGGGGACAGGAGGGCCCAAGGTTCCCCCAGGGGGCCACCTCTGCCCGGTCACCTTATGCAGTGTGGGTGGCGGTGCTGCCGGGAAGGGCCTCCCCGCCCCACACTCCCCGCTCCGGCCGCAGCAAGGGCCCCTGGGGGACACACCTTGTGCTTGTCCAGCAGCAGGGCCACCAGGTCTCTGTCGCCGGCCACAGGGGCCCCCTCCGCCAGCTGCGGCTCCGCCTGGTACAGCCACTCCAGCAGCGTATGCAGGGCGTCTGTGACGTGGCCACAGAACAGCAGCGTCTCCTCCAGCTTGCGCTGCCTGCGACGGCAACAGCAAGATGGGTGGCCGGGGACCGCGTGCCCATAGCAGCCAGGCCTGGCAGGCCCCCACAAGTGCATCCTGCCATGGGGGCAGGCCCCACTGAGCCATGCTCCTGCCTGGGATCTGCCGCTGGGGGAGAGCGCGGCCCCCTTGCCCATGGCCGCCCACTCCTCCAGGACGCCGTGCTTGTGCCCCTGGCCGAAGGAAGGGCAGAGGGAGACGGGCGGAGGTGCTGGGGACACGTCATGGGAAGTGGGCCTGAGGATGAGGCAGCGGCCACAGCCCTGCAGGGAGCCCCGAACCCCCACGCAGCGCCTCCCCACCACACGCACCGCTCGGCGGCCCAGCCGCACACAGCCCCCCAGCGCTCCTTCAGCTCCGCGAGTCCCTCCTGCAGGCGTGGTGCATCATCGGGGTGGCGGGCCCTCTGGAGGAGGAGGCGCCCGCTCCTGAGGATCGCCTCGTAGGCTGGCCGCTTTGCGCGCAGCCCCCTCTGGAACTCCTGTGGGGCACAAGGGGGCAGCTGTGCACAAACACAAGAAGTGCCCCAGGAAGTCTCCCCGGAAGAGACATAAGTTCCCACGGCGGCTCTCCAGGCACCTCCTCCATGCAGCACAGAAGGCCGAGAGGTAGGGCAAGCTGGCTTCTGGGACCACCCCCCCCAGATTGAAAGTGCTCCCACCATTTGCTCCCCTGTCCCAATGAAAAGAGCGCCCAGGAGGGACGCCCCCTTGGGATACCCCTGCCGCCGCCTCGGTTGGAGATCTGCACCCGGGACCCACGAGGTGGCAGATGGGGGCGCCTCCCCACAGGGAGCCCGGCCAGTCTGTGGTGGGGGGGGGCGGGTGAACAGGTGGCCACTCTGCACCAGGGTGGCTGCTCCGAGCAGAGCAGGTGGGGCCAGGCGCAGTGGTGCTCCCCCTGCGCAGGGATGCGGTGGCGCTGCTGACCGGCAGGCCCGCTCGCCATGGAACGGCCACCTGCCGGAGCTGCGACCACCTTCCTCAGGATGCCGTTCCAGCGACCCCTGCTAGGAACCCGCAGCTCGCAGGACGGCTGGCTGCCCCCAGGGTGGGCTGGAGAGTCAGCGGAGCCTGCCGGATGGTCCCCACCGGGGTTGAGGGCTGCAGCAAACTTGCTCCTTCACAAGAGGGGCAAAATCCGCAGCCAGTTCCAGCCGCTCCACTAAGGACCAGGCAGGGTGGACAGGCGGCTGACGCTCGCAGCACACTCCCCACAAGCCTTGCCTGCTGGCCCGCAGCCAGAAGGGCCTGGAAGGGCTCAGCGGGCCTCAGGGAGAGCCTCCCCAGCAGCAGGCAGGTGTCCTCCGATGCCTCCAGCGTGCTGGGCGGGGTGCCCCACTCACTGCTGCTCCCCAGGCTGAGCCCCCACGAGCCCCGCTCTGCAGCCTCTGTGGATTTGCCAGAGGCCTGCTCCACCCAGCCCTCCTCGGGCCAGGCGGCTGCGGAGGGCCAGGCTGCTTCGGGTTCGGGGAGGCACTGTCGAGGAGGGGGGTCTCGGGGAGGGCACGGTTCAGTAGCTTAGGGAGACGGCGTCTAGCCGAACAAGCGGCCCAGGCGAGGAAAACCTGCGTCTCCCGCACACTGGGAGCAAGGCCTTGGGGGGCTACAGGGGGACAGCCTTCCTGCAAGCTCTCCCTGCCAAAGCCCGCCCAGCTGAACCGCGGGGCTGCATTCGAAGGCCTCCGGGGCAGGCCTGCCGCCAGGGCCGAGGGAAGGATGCAGGCCAACAGCAGTGCTTCTCCAGCGGGCGGCATGAGTGCATCCTGCACCAGGTGCCGACAGCAAACCCACCCCACATCCAGGCGGGTCCCCCGTCTCCCTGGGGGGCACCGCAGGGGGAGGCTCGCTGCGGTCGGTGCCACGCGACACAGAGGCTGCTCTCCGGCGAGGGGCGGACGCTCTTGCCCCGTGGCCAGGCAGCCCCATGGGCCGGGGGCCCAGCTGTGCCTGCAGCTGCACGGACGCCTGCTCACCTTGTGCTCCGCCAGGCGAGCCTTGATTCCCTCTTGGCTCAGCACAGTCTGGCCGGGGGTCTCACACGCCAGCCCCGCGTCCTCCAGCCAGTCCCGGAGCAGCTGCCAAGAGTCGCTGAACTAGAGGAGCGGGTGGTCCAGTCAACGCCCCACCATGCACACCGTCTGGCAGGGCAGGGCAGGGCAGGGCAGCCCTGCGCCCCACACTCTTTGGTCGCCCTCAAGGCTTGCCACGTGGGGGCCTGCCCCAGGCTGGCCCCCAGCTCACGCCTACCTGCTTGGCGCGCTTGCGAGCCTCCTCCAGCTCGTCCGCCCTCTCGGCCACGCGCTGGAGTGCCCTGGCCAGCCTCTCCTTGGCGGTCAGCACCAGGCCGCGGGTGAGGCCGCCATCCTGCCCCTGGCCGAAGTCCTCTGTGCGGGCCGCCACGGCCTCCAGGCCCGTCAGCGCCTCCTTGTGGGCTTGGCAATCCCGGGCCAGGGCCTGCCAGGACAAGCAGGGTGGGCAGCACTGGAGGACCCCGCAACCAGCGCCCCCCGCACCTCCAAAGCAGCCCCGGGGGCCCCTGCCCTGGCGACTCACCCAGCCTGCCCGGGCCCCCTCCGGCTGAACGGGCCGTCACAGGGCGCATTGGGGAGGGGCTGCAGGCCCCTGGCTTGGAGGAAGCCGGCGTGGGGGGCTCAGGCTGAGCCCTGGAGCGGCGGGCAAAAGGCCCGTGGTCATCGCTGTGTCCCCCACCAGGATTTGGAGGTAACTTCCTCCGCCCCCACTTGCACACTCCCTGCGTGGCGCATGCGGACTCACAGGACGCCCCCCCCCCGAGGAACGCGCCTTCCCGCAGGGCTCCAGTGGGGAGCTGCTCCGCTGGCCCTCCGCTGACCTGCTGCTCCTGGATCTGGCCGGCGACCCTTTCCAGGACATAGCTGGGTGGGAGCAGGGCCCCCAGGGCCTCTTCCAGCTGCCCCAGCCCTCTCAGCAGCGCCTGCGCTCCGGCGTGAAGCTCTGCAGCAGCCGTCAGGCCTTCGCTGAGGCGCTCCTGGGGAAGGGAGGGGAGACGGTGGCTGCACGCCGCCCCCATGGAAGGCAGCTCTCGGCCCCCCCTGCCCCCCCATACCTTCTGCTCCCGCAGCTGGCCGGCCACGCTGGCCCACTTCTGCTCCAGCATGCACAGGCTGTGCTCCAGGCCCGAGGCCCCGGGCAGGGGGCGCGAGCCCAGCAGGTGCCGCAGCTTCTCCCGGGCCGCATCGTACGCTGGCTGCTTGGCGTCCATCTCTTCGCACAAGGCCTGTTGGACGGGGAGGTGAGTGCGAGAGTGCATGCACATGCGGGCTCCCCAGCCACCCGCCTTGTGCATCGGGGTGTGAGCAAGGAAGGGGGTGCCACGTGAAACGGGAACACGGACGTCTTTGAAAAGAGCAGCGTGTCGGGGCGCTCGCCAAGGCAATGGCAGGAGAACAGCTGCGCCCGAAGGGTGGCGTCCAGAGACGAGGGAGGCCCGGGCGCTCAGCCCTGTGGAGAAGCAGCTGCCAGCACGTGCATGGAGATGCCACCTGGGGGAGCCCTGCCCCACCTGTCCGACACACCAGGTCCGTGGGCTTTCACGGCTTTGGGGGCTCCTCGCCAAAGCACGTTGCCTGAGCACATATGAGATGAGAGGACGGGCCCCTTATGGGCTGGCAGCTAATCCCAGAAGAGGCCGGCAAGGGCGCGAGTGGAGAGTTCTCCCCACGAAGGAAGCGGCGTGTGAGGTGTCCACCAGGCAGGCCAGTGGGGCTGGCAGAAGGGAGCCCCGCTCAAGCCCTCTGTCCCACGAAAGAGCTCCCCGCCTCCCAGCGGTGGCACCTCAGCAGCCCCGGGCTTCCCGAAGGGGCGCGGTGCTCCTGGATGCAGCAAGCGGAGCACAGAGGCATTGAGGAGGCGAGCATGCAGGAGGGGAGGGGAGGGGAGGGGAGCGGAGAAGACCCCTGGGGCGTTTGGAAAAGTAGCTTTGTGGGGGATCAGAAAGAGGGGTTTAATTACTTGGGTGCTGGTTTGAGCCCACATTCAGATTGTACACGTGCATCGTTGGCCTGGAGCGCCATTCCAGGCAGAAAGGATGGGGGTGGGTTGGTTCATGCACAGATCAGTGAGCCAGTTCGGGGATTGGTTGTTACAGGGGAGGGGGGATGCTGGAGGGGTGCCTGCCTGAGGGAGAAAGCGGGGGGGGGGGCTGCCAGGGAGGAGGCTGGGAGGGGTGCTGCAGCCACCACCACCAGGCCTGGCCGGGAGGGCGTCTGGCGTTGCTGCCACGGGGCTGACAGGGGGCTCTGTTGGTCCATTCCGGATGCCCCCGCAGCCCCTGCGGGGACCCAGCAGGCTCCGGAAAGGGTCGCACGCCCAGGAAGCGGCTTACCACATGTGCTGCCAGGCTATCCGTGGCGGCCTCGGCGTGGCCCCAGAGGGGCCGGGAGAAGAAGAGCTGCACCCCCAGCTGCTCCAGCCACTGCAGCAGGCCGGTTGTCTCCTGCGTGATCTCCTGCACCTGCGGGCGTGTGGGCCAGAGCGTGGTGAGCGAGGTGGGCCGGCCCGGTCCGGGTGCCCCTTCGGCCACGGCAGCTGCCCGGGGCACCCACAGGATGCCCTGCCGGGAGGGATGCAACGAGGGAAGGCGCACAAGGATACCGCCCCCCCCCCCGGCTCCACGGGCTGCCCCATGCACAGGTGGGAGCGGGCAGGGCCGGGCCGCCCGCCTCACTCTGCGCTGCCCGCCCGGAAGGGGCCCCACGCCCGCCAGCATCACCTGGCCCAGGTTGCCCTCCAGCTCCAGCTGGCGGCTCTCCGTCTGGTGCAGCACGAAGTCCCACTGCTGGCCCAGCTGCTGGAGGCGGACTTGCAGCCCCTCCGCCGAGTCCCCTGCGCTGGCGAGCAGCACCTTCTGGCCGGCTTCCTGCACGGACCGCACCGTGCGCGCCCTTGACAGGACGTCGTTCCGCAGCACCTGCCGGCGGGGGAGGGTCAGCAGGGCAGCTGGCCCCAGCCCTGGCCCCTGGCCCCTTGGGCGAGCCGACTCCCACCTTGTGCTTGGCCAGCTCGATCTCGCAGCGCTGCAGGTCGAGGCTGAGGTCGGGGGGCCCACGCAGCCCCTCGGCAGTGCACAGCAGCCACTGCAGTAGCTCCTCCAGCTGGCTCTGCACCTGGCCCAGCCCCAGCAGGGCCGCCTCCAGGCCGTGCTGCAAGAGAGACAGAAGCGGAGCGAGTCGGAAGGGTCCTCCTGGGCCATCTAGTCTGACCCCCAGCTCCAGCCAGTTCCAGTCACGACATGCCTACCGTGTGCATGTCTAGCCTATCCTTGCACACCCTCACCGATGGGGCTGGGCAGGGGCCGCGTCACCCCGTGGGTGGGAGCAGGAGCAGCTGCTCCAGAGACACCGAAACCCAGGGACCACCACTCCAGACTCAGTGGGGGGGCCAAGGGGCAGTGAGTCAAGCTCCAGGACAGGGCTGCCCCTGCCCCCCCCAGCCCCCCCCCCCGTATGGAGCCAAGCAGGAGGAGTTGCTCGGAGGAGCGCCAGGCTGCACGCCAGACAGACAGGCCCGACAGAGGTGCCCGGCCCCAGGAGAGCCCAGTCGCAGACTAGGCAGAGAAGCCCCCTCCCCAAACTCCGCAGCCCAAGGGGGTGCCCCACGGGGCTCCGCGGTCTCAAGTCGCGCCAGTAGGGCCTCACCTGCCGGCTGACCACCTCTTCCTCCAGGAGGTTCCAGCGGTCCCGCAAACGGCAGAGCGCGCCGGAGGGGTCCCTGCCGAGGCCGCCCTGCTGGCAGAGGCTCTCCACATCCACCTTGCGCTGGTGCAGCTCCCGCTTGAAGCCCTGCCAGGCGGGACGGGAGGCGGTGGCCGGGTGCCAGGTGCCAAGGTGCAACTCCTGCAGCATCTTGGCAGGCCGGGGGGGCTCCACTGGGGCCCTGGGGCCAGCCACTGCCCTTGGGGCGGGCACCCCTCTGCCCCCAGCATGCCGGGGCGGTGTGCACAGGCAGCCGCCTGGCACTGGAGGGGCCGACAGCAGGCACCGGCCACTCAGCGTGGCCCACCGGGTTCGGTGTCGCTGGCCCCACCGCTCCGGCTCTGCCCTCCAGTGACATTCACTTGGGACAGAAATTCCCCCCACCCCGCATCCCCCCCCCTGCCCCTGCTGTGCCTCTGGAGCCTCCTTGCCTTGAGGTCCAGCAGCTGCTGCTCCAGCACCTCCAGGTCCGCCCCAACCAGGAACCGGCCCGCCATCTGCAGCTCCGCACTCTCCAGCCAGCCCGCCAGCCTCTGGGGGGGGGAGCAGGGGGACAGCTGGGGGAGCCGGCAGGGGGCGCACCGGCTGGCGGGGGGCCAAGGGGGGCCAGGGAGCAGCTCCCCGTCCCAGTGCCCTTGGCCTCCCGCTAGCCCCCTGCCTTGGGCGTATGCCAGGCACGGGCAGCAAGGCCACAAGGGGAGAAGCCGAGGCGGGTGCCCAGGCCCCAGAACTGCGCCCCCCAAAAGCAAAGCCCCCCACCAGGACGCCTGGGGCAGCAGCAGGACTGGTGCCTGGCGCAGGGGAGCCTACGAGCAGCCAGCAGCCGCTCCTGCGGGGCCAGGGCGGGCAGCACTGGGGTGGGGGGGCACGGGTTGCCCTGCTGGGGCAGGCCCCCATGCCCTGGCCTGGCCCCTGCGACCCCTCACCTCCACGGCCTCCTGGTGGGCGAGTGAGGCCTGCAGCTGCTCCTCCAGGCGGTTCTGCCGCTCCGTCCACACCTTGCTCAGGCTGTTCCACAAGACATAGAGCTGCGCAGTGGGGCAAGGAGGCAGGCATGAGGGGGGGCATGGCCCCAAGGGCCCTCCCCCAGGGCAGGCCCAGCCAGGCCCGGTGCTTCCTGCCGAGGTGATCCCTTGCGCCAGGGGAGCCGAGGCACGGTGCCCTCACCTGCAGGACTGGTGCTCCTCCTCGGCACGGCACCAGAGAGCGGCTTGGCGGCCTGCCGGCCCCCCAGGCCCCCCGGTGCCCAGACAGAGGTGCCCCTCCCTTCCCGGCGCCTCCCCGCTCACGTCATCCAGGCCCTTGGCCACGTCCGGCTTGTCCAGGTCCCCGCAGGACGACACCAGCTCCACGCCCAGGACGCCCAGGGAGTCCAGCTCCGTCTGCACGGCGTCCATCTCCTCCCGCATGGCCTGCGGGTGGAGCGAGAGGAGCGCTGGGCTGGGGGGGGTGGCCCTGCCAAGGTCGTGCCCAGAGGCCCCAGTGGCACGTCGGCTCAGCTGGGGCAGGAGAGAGCACCCAGCGGGGCAGCGCAGAGGCGAGGCCAGGTGCGAGCCAAGCGGCTCACAGGACGTGGAGCAGGCATGGGGGCTCAGGCAGGCCCATGTGCAAAGGGGGCTTGCGAGAAGAACCCAGGCTGAGGGATGCCCCCCCTCCACTGCCCCCCCCGGCCATAATCCCCCAGGAGTCGCCCCGTGGGACTGATCTCCACGAAATTCTGACAGGCAAAGCAGGGGCTTCTTCAGGAAGCACCAAGCACAGAATTCGCTCCCACGAGAAGCGGGGGGCTGCCAACCTGGGTGGCCTTCCAAGGGGTCAACCAGCTCCTGGTGGTGAATGCAGCCCCCCTGGCGGCTGGCCCCAGGGTCGCGACTGACCTCCGCAGCATCAGAGGCACTGGGTGCCCGCCACACATCCCGGGCCCCTGCGCACCAGGCTGAGCCGGAGAGACGCCTGCGGCTGGTGCAGCCCAGGGCTCCTCCGGCACTCCATGCTGCAGGCCCCAAAACCCTGGGACCCTGTGATGGCCCCCCACAGGGGGGCACATCTCGCCCAGCTCCCCGGTACCTGCATGGCGCTGAGCCGGGCCTGGATGGCTGGAGCATCGGAGCCGGCCTCCTGCGGCTCCAGCAGCACCTGCTGGATGTCGCCCAGCGCGACCGCCAGCTCCGAGAGCCCCTGCCAGAAGGGCTCGGCCAAGGCCAGCAGCCCGCGCAGCCAGGCCTCCCGCTCCTCGCCGAGCTTCCAGAGCGCCTCCCACTGGCCCTGCAGCTGCTCCACCTGGCCGTGGATCGCTGTTGGGAGAAAAGGGAAGTGGAGGGGTTGGCCCGGGCGGCAGCCACAGGACCGCAGCCTGGCTCGGGTAGTCCGAGCGCCCGCAGTGGCAATGCGGCCGGCAGAGGCACCAGGCTCCCCAGGCAGAAGAGGGGCGGCACGCAGGGGAGGACAGTAAGCCTGTCGGGATGCCGGGACATGGCGAGGCGCCCGCTAGCCCCAAAGCCTTGGGCTGGGGCAAGGAGCCCCCACCCCGGGCGGCGGGAAGAGGGGCCCGCCTGGCGCTGGAGGTGCACGCAATACCTTGGCTGGTGCTGGCATGCGCGGTGGCCAGCAGCTCTTCCCGCTGCCCCTGGAGGGTCTCCAGAGTCACTCCCAGCTTTTCCAGTTCCGCCAGCCGGAGGCCATTTTCCCAAATCTGCTCCCGGAGCCAGGTGGCGTCTCCCCGCATGGCGGGCGGGGGCTGCATGCGGCTCTGCAGCCTCTCCAGGCACCCGGCCATCAGCTCCACCCGCTCGGACAGCTGCCAGGCACATGCAGGAGGGGAGGGGAGGGCAGTGGGACGAGGGCTCGGGGGCGGGGGCTGGCCCCCTGGTGCTACTACAATGGCCTCAGAGACCTGCCCGATTCCATGCTGCCCTGTGGTGCTCCTTTCCCAGGCCCCTGGCCAGGGCTGCGGACCCCATGGAGCTCCTCTTGGGTATCCGCCTCTGGTCTCAGAAAGCCCCCTCGCCCTGGTCTCTGAGAACGAGCGCAGGCCTCGCGTAACACCAGGCCTCCCCGCTAAAGCTCAGTCCCTGCTGACCAGCCACATGTAACACCTTCCCCCTCCTCTGTCATGGTGCCCCCCCCCCGATCAGTTGGGCACGGTCCCCCGGGAAAAGGCTCTCGTGTGGCCCAGTATGACAGGTGGCCAGGCGGAGTTTCCTGTTTACTTGGCTTGGGCCCATCTCCATGTCACTAAAGTTTCTAGTCCTCGTGGTTAAAAAGTCCATCCTGTCCTCAGAACCCCCATATCCACGGTAAGTGAGAGTCCCGGCCCTTGAGCACTCACAGGGTTTCCTCCAACTGGGCAATGCGCTGGCCTCCCGTGCCGCCTGCCCTCCTGTGTCTCTAGCCCGGCCCCTGCTGAGACTTGAGCCCACCATGCCACGCCAGCCCCCCCGCCCACTGGCTCTTCGAAACGACATGTCTGCGCATCCTTTTCGACTCAGCACAGGACACGCCCCAGAGGACCCAGCCGCACCCACTGATGAGCGTAGCGCAGGGGTGAGGAACCCTTCCGGCCCACGGACCAGAGTCCAGTTCGGGGGGCCTCTGGAGGCCGCAGGCAAAAGCCGGCGGGGATGGGAAGACCCCTCTCCCTGAGCAGCTGCGACCGGCAGCGAGACTCTGCTGCACAGCAAAGGCGGGGGGCTGGGCGCAGCTAGGGGCCCGTGGGCCTCACCCGGTGCGGAGCAAACCGCTTGCACAGCGCCTGCCTCTTGGGGCTCCCACCTTCAGCCCCTGCCGGGCAGACGAGGCAGCCGAGGCGGGTAGGCCAGGCGGCAGGAGGGGCTGGCAGGGCCGGGTGGTCCCCCAGCCAGGGCCCCGGGGCCGGCCGCTCACCTGGCTGTAGCGAGGGATGGCCTCCTGCAGCACCTCTGCAGCCTGGCGGAGGCGCTCCCGGATGCTGCCGTACTGCTCCTCAGCCGCCCGCCAGCCCCGCAGGAAGGGGGCGGCCTCCCCGGGGCTGAGCTCTGCCAGCTGCCCCACTGCATGCTCCATCTTGCTCATTAGCGGCTTGTGCTCGGCGACGGCCTCCCGGAGAGCCTGCATGGGGCAGGGGGGGGCGTGAGAAGCCAGGCCGGGCACCAGGCCGCCCCCCCCCCCCAGGCTCCCACTGCTCACCTGCAGCAGCTCCTGCTGCTCCCGGAAGGCCCCGTGGCCCTCGCTGTCTGGAGGGAGGCTGGCCACGGCCCGCTGCGTCTCGGCCAGCCACGGCTCGAGCTCCTCGCGGGCTTCTGCATACTGGGCCAGCAGGTGCTGGGCGTGCTCCAGCCGCGTCGTGTGGTCCGAGCTGCGCTGCACGAGGCACTCCACAGACTCCTTCAGGGGCTGGACCAGCGCCTGCGGGGCACACAGACAGAGCAGCATGCACATGGGGCTCACGGCCACCTCCTCCCCCCACATGACCAGCAAAGGCCCGTTGGCAGCCTGGCGGCCGAGGCTGCCAGCCGCTCTCCCTGTGGCGCTCAGCGACATGCTGCAGCGCCTCCTCCCAGCTCGTCCCTCAGCCTGGCGGCGCTTGCATGCTCTGCGCTGCCAGCACTAAAGCAGCAGAGGAACGGGTGCTTTCTCGATGCGCAAGGAGACCGGAACATCGGGAGCACGGAGGGGGAGGGGCAGCCACAGCCGGGAAAAGCAGTGCAGGACCAGGCCCCCGCAGTGGCTCGGGATGGCCCCCACGATGCCACACAGACTGCGGAGGAGGGGCTCGCAACCCTCGCGAGCGCAGTGGGGAGAAAGCGGCACGGCTGCGTTTGCCTCACCTGGGGGGGCTGCTCCTGCTGCTGCTCCTGCAAGCCGGAGAGGCCGAGGCCGAGCAGCCGGCCAGCGATTGCCACGAGCCGCTCCACCAGGCCCTGGTGGTGCAGGATCTCTGCCGACAGCAGCTGAGGAGAGAGAGGGCCACCCTCACGCCACGGGCTGCCTGCCAGGAGATTGGGGGGGGGGGCTTGCCTGGGCCGTGTGGGGTGCTGAGCCCCCGTGGGGCAGCTGGGTGGGAGGCCCGCAGGCTGGCCCAGGGGAGATGCCCCCCGCCCCCCATCCAGGCTTCTTCCCCACACCAACCTTCTGGACACGGAGCTGCGCGCGGACGGCGTGGGTGTCCAGACACACGTGGCCCTGCTCCTCCAGCTGCGCACTCAGGTGCGAGGCCTTGGCCAGCGCGGATCGCAGGGCCTGTTCAAACTGAGGCGGAAGACGAGCCTCCTGGGGCATGGTGGGGCACAGTGCCCCTCCCCACACCCGCTCTGGGGCAGCTGATGCCCCCAAGCCCACGCAGGCCACCGTGCACGCAGCACGGGGCAGCGGGGGGCCTGGGTGGGGTATGGGGCAGCCTCCTTGCCTCCTGCAGGGGCCCCACTGGCCACGAGTGCTGGGTACAGGGTGGCCCGGGGGACTCTCCCTGGGGCACGGTGGGGAGCGGTGGCTGCGGGTCCCGCCTGGCGCTACCTTCTCTGGGTCGGCAGCAGCGCCTGGGCCAGGCCCTTCTCCCGGCCAGCCGCCCTGGGGGGGCAGCTCCTTCTCCAGGTGGCCCAGCCACACGGCCAGCTCCTCCTGGGTGGGGTCCAGCCAGCAGGCGGCCCCCGAGGCCTGCTCCGCGTGCTGCCGCATGTCGACGCTGTTCTGGCCCACGACCAGGAAGCGCGTCCGCAGGGAGTCCATCTTCTCCTGCACCAGCCGGGCCTCTTCCCCTGCAGGAGCACAGCGCACTCAGCCCCAGGGCCCGACAACACACACACACACAGATGGGGCTGGGCTGGTGGCGAGTGACCAGGAAAGAGATGGTGGGGTTCTGGGATCCCCTGATCAAAAGGACCCTTAGAAAAGGCAAAGTCATTGGAATTCCTTAGAAAAGGAACCTTAAACAAAGCTGGCAAAATTGCATTTCTCTCACTAAATTGATAGTGTGGCCATGCGTGAGATGCTGCAGGCAGGCCTGGACACGGCGACTGAGGAAAGGACGCTGTACTAAGGGAGGGAGGGCAGCAAGGAGGCGACCCAAACTGGGAAGGTGTCTGAAGAATCCTGCTTGGAGAGGAATCGGAGGGGGTCTCACTTGGAGAAAGGGTGAACTGGAGGAGTTGAGGGAGGCGGACAAGGTGCAAGACTGCCAGGGGGGCAAACCTGCACGACGAAGCAGCAGACTCTCTCGGCACTCCGGAAATGGACCCTCCACCACGGGGCAGGGCGCGTGTCGAGAGACGCTCAGAAGTTGGCAGAGGATGCCAAGGAGAGACGGGGAGCGGGGGGAGCTGCTCCCCCAGCGGAATTCCCCTGCCCCCCTTGGCCTGCCCAGATCCACGCCCTGGACCCCTGGCTGAGCTCCGGGGGACAGCCCGGACAAGAGGGGGCACTCCAGGGGCAGTGCGGGAGGACGTGCCGAGGGCCCTCCCTGCACGCCTAGAGGGGCGGCGGAGACAGGCCTCTGCACTCAGGAGGAGGCCCGGCAAAGGAGGGACAGCCAGCCTGTGTGTGTGTTTGGGGGTGGGGTGCTCGGTGGAAAAGGTGTCCACCTGGGAGGCGGGTTGGAGCACCTGCTGGGACCCGTCCCAGCTGAGGCTCGGTTTGGCTTCTCATGGTCTTGCTGAGACGCCAGCCTTGTGGAGTGGGCGCAGCATGTGGGCCGGCACAGACCCGAAGCCCTTCTGAGGTGGTGAGGAAGGCCGCCCCGCCTGCTCCATGGGAAAGGGCTGCTGGGGCGCCAGCCCAGGAGAGGAAGGGAGGAAGGCAGGGCTCACGCCCACCCCACCGAGGCCGGGGTCCCGCAGCCCCAGAGGGAGCAGGCCAGGCCGACCCGGGCGTGTGAGCTGAGCTGGGCCGGGTTGGGTCCTCGCCTGTGGTGGCGATTCCTCCGCAGAGGAAGCAGCGAGCAGGGGCGGGATCCGGCAGAGCCAGGCACATTGCCCCCGCGGGCGCTCCTGTGGAGCCGGGGCAGCCGGGCCTCCCCGCCTCTGGGGCTCCCTGCACCCCTCCCTGCGACAGGCCGGGCAGAGGCCGCCCTCCCGGGACCGCTGTGCTGCTCTGGCTCAGCCCGGAGCTTGTGGCCGTCCAGCACGGAGCCCCCAGCCCCACGGGCCCCAGGGCACCCCACTCCTGGGGGCATGCGCTCTCCACGTTTCTGCAGCCACGAGCCCGCCCTGCCCCCGACCAAGCCCGGCCATGCAGCTTCGCTCCCCAACGCGCCCGCTTGCCTGCCACCAGCTCCAGAAGCCGCTCTCCGTGCTCCAGGGCACGCTCCAGCTCGGACGGCTTGGCACGGATTTCCTCGCACAACGCCTGGCAGAAGGGCAGCAGGGTAAGAGCCCACCGGGGGCCTCTGCACCAGCCGCATGTCTCTGCTCCACGGGCAGCCCCCCGCAGCCAGGACTCCCTTGGGCGCTTGCTGGCCACCTGGACCCGGGCTGGGCCCAGGGAGGGTGGCTCAGCAGTGGGGGCAATGCTTGGGCCCATCCTCCCCCCCTGCCCGCACTGTCTGAGCGCCCCAATCCCCATGGGAGAACTGCGCCCGCGTGGTCCCGCGCCCCCCCCCCCCCGCCCCAGGCCATACCTGGATCTGTTGCTGGGCCTCCAGGCTGCTGCTCAGGCTTCGGCTGCCTCTCCAGAGCTGGGCCAGCTCCCCCTCGGCACGGCCCAGCCACTCCCGGAAGGTGTCCCCCGACTCCTGGAAGGCGCGAGCAGCAGGCAGGATCCGCTCCAGGGCTCTGTGTCTGTTGGGCCAGAGCAGCAGGAGGGGGAGGGCAGGGGGAGGTGACCCAGCTCCTCTCCCCTCCCCTCCCTCTCCACCAGCCCCCCCCCCCCCAGACATCCACAAGGGTTGTGGAGCAATGAGGGAATGCACACATACAGTGCAGGCTCCCCAGGTGGGGCACATGGGTGGGGGGCTGAGTGGGCAGCCTGGAGCGGGGGAGCAGCCCGTCCGGGCAGGGAGAGGAGCCCCATGCCCGAGCCGAGCAGGGCCCTCCAGGCACAACCTGCACGTATGAATGGTCAGCCCAGGCTCAGACCGCAGAGTCAGGTGTGGGGCTGCCCTTGACAGGGTCGCTTCCGTGGGGGGCCAGAGACCCACCGTCGCTTCCGTGGGGGGCCAGAGACTTCACGGAAGGCTGTGAAGTCTGCCTCAGGCCAAGCCTCGGCGGGGGGAGGAGCACCTGCCACCACCTGGGCCTGCAGGTGCCCTGTCGGGGCCCAAGTGTCATGTGGGCAGAGCTGCCTCCCAGAAGGAGGTGCGGCAAGGCGGATGAGACCCGGGTGGCCACTGGCGATCCAGCAACATCTGTGCATATTGGCCTGGCCAGAGCTGTGGGAGCGGGAGATGCAGGCGGAGGAAGCAGGATCCTTCAGCAAGGCGCTCCTGCACGGAAGGGCCCCTCAGGCCAGGGCTGGGAGGGCGGAAGGCTCAGGGGAAGCTGCTTCAGATTAGCCGTTCAAGCGCGGTCAGCCCCTCGCAGGGGCGGCGAGGGCATCTGGGCAGGGAGAGCCCCCGGGGGAGGGATCAGGCCGGCTTTGCCTGGGGCGCCTGACCTGCATCTGCCACCTCCCGTGGGGAGCCACTTCCTGTTCCGACAGGGCCCAGAGAGAAGGAAGGAAGGAAGGAAGGAAGGAAGGAAGGAAGGAAGGAAGGACGGAAGGACGGACGGACGGAAGGAAGGAAGGAAGGGGCTCTGCAGCGCACGGGGCCGTGTGTGCAACCGGCCTCAGACGGGCCTGGGAGGAACCGGGAGGGCTGATCAGAGCTGCTCAGGACTGGCTCATTCGCCAGCTCAGGGCTGGATATGGCCCAGCCTCACGTGTGCCGGAGGGGGCCTGCCCAGGGCACATAGAGCAAGCACAGCCTGGTGACAAGCCACACTCGCCCACAGCCCTCTTGTGGCCCTCCCCTCCCAGCCATATGAGCCCCCTGGCTTCTGTGGCATGGCAGGCCCCGGACCTGGCTCAGCGGGACAAGCAAGAGGCCTGGTAGGGCATGGTGGCCCCCCGCCGCTCACCTCCCCATCACACTCCCTGCCAGCACACCCCATGGCCAGGCATCCTAACGGGACTCACCCAGCCCCACCATGATGGTCCGTCCAGTGGCAGAGTGGCCAGAGCCCCTGTGGCAGGAGATCCCAGGCCGGCCAGGGCAGCCCCCGCACGGCCTCATCGGCCCGCTGCTTTCCTGGGCTAGTGCCCTGCCCTGTCTCAGCCAGAGCAGGGCCACCATCCACCAGGCTGACGGCTTGTGCCCCCTGCCCAGGGCATGCGTGCCGCTCTCTCCCTTCAGGTGTCCGTTCCTGCCCTTGTGCAGCTGCGCTGCCCCGCCCGCACCTTTCCTGGACATTGTCTCCTCCTCTGCCCACCTGCCAGCCCCGTGCCCATCTGCCTCAGCTGCAGGGAGCTCCTGGTGCCGCCCCTCGGCCCCAGTGCCGCAGAGCCTTCCCCCCACCTGCAGGACACCTGCACCCCCACGATCCCTGCCCTGGCTTCCCCGGTGCCCTTCTGCCAGAATGGCTCTGTGAGGGGCCCTCCCCTTCTGCTTCCTTCCCATCACCCTCAAACCTGCATCTCTGCAGAACCCCAGCTCCCCACCCCAGCTCCCATCTTCCCCATGCAGCGGACCTGGAGCAGAACAAAGAGCATCTCCAGGGAGACTTTGTGCTTGGCAGGCATTCCAAGGTCAGGCTCCTCCGGTGGGGAGGATGGGCCCTGGGAAACACCCCCCCCAATGCCGGATGGGGGCCAGGAGCCAGCTGAGCCTGGCGCGACTTTGGGGGCCATGGCCAGATGTCAGCAAAGGGCTGACCCCACCCCAACCCTGACCCCAACCGGGGGGGGGGGCACACGCCCAAGAAGGGCAGGGGGAGCACCCGGCCCAGGAAGCAGAGCAGAGGAGCAGAGCAGAGCAGAGGAAGTGGGGTGGCAGAGGCCGCGTGGCCCAGGGGGCTGCTCGTGGGACTCACCTGGCTTCGGCCCCCTCGACCAGCGCTGTCCATTTCTCCTGAAGGGCGGGGAAGCTCGTCCCGCTCTCGTAGTTGTCAGCCGAGGCAGCCGTCTCGGGGGGCTCCCGCCGGCCCTCCCACAGGAGGCGTTCCACGGGGGCCCTGCGCTCCCCCAGAAGCCGCTGCAACAGCTGTCGGGTTGGAGGCAGTGCGCCCGGTCAGTGTGGCCCTCGCCTGCCCATCCCGGGACCTTTGTGGGCGCCTGGCAGCACCCCCTCGCCTCTCCTCCCTCACCTGCCGCACTGCCTGACAGGAACCGGGAGAAGCTGGCTGGCATGCCGAGAAGAGCGACCGGAGCCCGAGGGCCCCGCTCATAAGTCGGGCCAGGTGTCCCTGAGGGCCCTCACCCGGGCCACACCGCGGCCCCCCCGGAGCCCGGGAGGGGGCTCTCCTGCAGCTCTGTGTCCGCCTGGGCAGCAGAACGGGGGCCGGCCTCGCAAGAACAGGCTGCGGGCAGCGCAGAGGTCCCGGGCACAAGGAGCACGGCAGAGCCACGTTGATGTGTCTTGGGACACACCGGTAATGAGAACCACAAATGCGTCCTAGATCTAGAGCCCTGAAGGAGCCAGGAGCACCGCAATGTGGCAGTCAGCCAGCAAATCAAGGAAAACACAACTTCGCAATGTACATCGCAAGTATGCTCAATTGCGTGCTTAAACAGGCTCGGCCCAGTCCTGACCTGAGAACACACACGCAGCGCTCTCTCAACCCCCAGCGGGGGCCGCCGTGCTGCACGAAAAGCACCCCCCCCCCATGACAGTCCCCGTCTCCTGCAGTGCAGGCTCTTCCCAGAGGAGAGCGGCCCTCGGCCACATCTTGGCCCCTCGGGCTTTGCAGGAGGACCTGGCGGCCTCGCAGCCCTGGCCCATTCTGGCCCGTGCAGCCCAGAGGGCGGCGAGATGCGGCCCCCACGCTGGCTCGGCCTGCTCTGCCCCCTCAAAGACGGGCCTCCCCGGCCCTCTCCCTCGCCTCCGATGCCGATGCCGTCTGTCCTCCTGCCGCTTGTGTTCAAGCAGCCCAGCTCTTGCTTTTTCATCAGTTTTCTAGCAATTCACGCACACCTTTTAATTGCGCCTCCCCCCAGGCACCAATTGCCCTCCCCGATTTCTCCCGCCGTACCAGCTCTCTCTCTTGGTTGCCGTAGCACCACTGTGCTTCACGCAGAAAGCCCGTTTTAAGCAGGACCAGAAATAAGCTGGGGGCCAGAAGGGAGGCAGGTCAGCGGGGCACCCGGTTGAGCGGGACATGCCCGGCATGTGCCCTCGCAGCCCGGGACCCCAGGCAGCAGCCCTGCAGGCAGGTGGGAGCGCAGGGCCCCACAGGTCAAGCAGTTGCCCCTCCCTTCCCAGCCAGCACATGCGAATGCACCAAACGTGGGCACAGGCCGCCCCTAAGTCCCCTGGGCAGGCCCCAGCCAGGGGCCTAATGGAGGGCCGCCCTTTCCGGGGGTGCCCGGCAGCCCACCCTCGGTCCGCAGCCTGGGGCTGCCCTGCCCTCACCGACGGGGCCTGGGGCCAGCCTCTGCCCCGGAGCTCACCTTCTGCTCCTGCAGCTGGGCCTTCACCACCTCTGCCTCGGAGGATGGAGGCTTCTGGGTTGCCCCGAGCTCCTCCATGTCGCTGATCCAAGCAAGCACCTTCTCCAGCGCCTCCGTCTCTGCGCCCCAGGGGCCTCCCGGAGAGGCAGCTGCCTGGGAGGGAAGGGGGGGCTGCATCAGAGCTGGGCCTGCAGCAGTAGCAGCCCCTTGCCGCCCAGAGACGGGGGCACACACTGCTGCCACTGGGCGGGCAAGAGCCCCTCGCGCACAAGGGGCTGCTGCTGCCCCAGGGGCTGCCATGGGCCCACACGGCTGCGTGGCGGTGGCGGGACTTCAGGGCCAGCCTGCCAGGGTGGGCAGGGGCCCAGTCACCATCTCTGAGCCACGCAAGCGGCCCCCCACTGCAGAGACCGGCCGGCCCACACGCTTCCAGAATGGCTTGCTCCCAAGACATGGCTTGCCATGCTGCGAGCTGAAGGGGCCCAACCCTCACCCTGAACATGTTGTTGCGGTCAGGAAGAGATGACAGAAGGCCAAAGATGGAGGGGAGGGATGCAGGAGGGGCACCGCGGAAGAGCACAGCTCCTCCCTGCAGCCGCCCAGTCGGTCTGTGAGGGAGGGAGGTGCTTGTGGCTAAGAGCCTCCTCCAGAGGAAGGCCATGGGTGCGTGCATGCGTGAAGGGCGCGCATCTGCCCCGTGGCTTTGTGGCCCAGGCTGCCCCTCTGCCTCAGAGGCTGCCCCCGGCCGGCTGCCCCTGCTGCTCTGGGCCCGCTAGAGAAAAGCGGGCCAGCAAAGAGCACACGCTTGGCCCCACAGCCGGACCACAGCCGGAAGCGGCCTGAGCAGCTGAGCCTCTCGCACACGTCATGCCACGCCACGCCACGCCACGCCCCGTGGGCAGGAAGGCGGCAAGAGGCCGGCATGAGTCTCCCGGCAGAAACAGAGATGCCGAAAGGACCAGAGGTGGGGCAGCCTCCAGGACAGGTGCCCCCCCCAGGTCTGCTGGCACAAGAACTCGGAGCCAGGCGGAAACGGGGAGCAGAGCCTGGGGTCCCCCTCATCCCTGGAAAGTCCTTCCTCTCCTTGCCTGTGGCTGGGGCAGAGGGCAGATCGGCATGGCTGCCCAGGACAGCCGGGCCTCAAGGTGGGGGCACCCCCTTCCCTGGGGGCTCAGGACCAAGGAAGCGCCCTCCAGAATCCTGGGAGGACCGAGCTGGCCTTCCTGGGTCGCACGGCGGTCACTGCTCTTGCCCAGCCGGGGGAGGAGGCCCAGAGCGACATGACCTGGCCTCCCCAGCCACTCCGAGGGGCGGCACTACCGGCCCGTCATGCTCTCGCCCCCTGCCAGGCCCGGCTTCCACCTCCAGGCAGCTGCCCCTGGCCGGGCAGTGGGCAGCTCAAGCCCCTGCAGGCTCGGACAGACCGAAACTGGGGAAGCGGAGCCACAGCAGCGCATGGGCGAAGCCCACCTTCACGCAGCCCCCTTTTCCGAGCGGCATACTTTCTCCCCTGCCTGCACTGGCCCCGTGCGGCAGACGGGGGGCAGGTAAGGCCCAGGGCAGCGGCTTGCCTGGCTGAAGGAAGCGCTTCCCTGGCCCGCAGTCGCTCTGCTTGCCACAGCACTACACCAGCCACCTTGGGGGCTGCTATGTTACAGGGGGAGCCATGCTCAGGTCAAAGGAGGCGGGGGAGCCTGGGGGCGGGGGTGCCGGGCCCGGCCAAGCGCCCCACGAGAGCAGGCTATTAACCTCGGGCATCAGGGCTCCTGCGCACTCCGTGAGCACTCTCACTGTCCTGGTGACCAGGGGCTCCTGGCTCTTGTCGCCCCCCGGGTACTCGGTCACTTCCACAATCTCTGTCACTATGGTCTCGGTCACCTCAGTCACCTCGGTCACCTCCGTGGTGGTGAGGGGCTTCCAGACCCAGCTGCCCAGGCCGCTCCGCAGCGGGCTCCAGCCCGCCTCCAGGGGGCCCTGGGGCCGGCTGCAGCTCCCGTCCTGCACTTGGACGTCCGTGTTGTTCCGTTTGGGGAGGGGGCTGCCGGGCCGGCTCTTGCTCGGCACCCCCGGGGCCACGCTCCAGCCGTTCTCGATCACTGTGGGGCTGCGGGAGGGCTTCTCGGGAGGCCCGGCACGGCCTTCTGCGTTGTTCCTGGCCACAGAGTGCCCAGAGGCCAGGCCCAGGTCCCTGAGGTAGGAGTCCTTCAGGAAGTCCTCCGATGGCCGGCTTTTCTCCCCCAGGCAGCTGGGCCGGCTCCCGGAGCTGCCCATGGCCTGCGCCTCGGCAGCAGCTGAGCCAAGCCAGGAAAGCCCTGGGGCTCAGTGTCCAGCCTGAAATAGAGGAGCAGCCACCGCATCACCGGCCTGGAAGCAGCAGGCCGGTCCTGCCTGGCACGCAGGTCGAGGGACCCGTCCGGCCCAGAAGGGAAGGGGCAGCCCCGGCATCCAGGCAGAAGCAGCCACCCGGAGGGCCAGGCCTGGGGCAGCCCCAAGGCCAGCCAGCAGGGGCCGAGGAAGCAGGGACCGCACTAGCTCGTCACGCTACGAAGTGGCCGGCGCGGCTCGTTGGGTGCAACCAGCTCGCCACATTCGCTGCACGCTGGCCGAGGCTCCGATCCCAGGGATCGTGTGCCCTGAGCCCTGGTAGCCAGGAACCTCGGAAGTGAGGCCAACCCAGAACAACCGTAAGCAAGTCCTGGAAGGCAGGAGAGTCCGGGCAGCCCCTGCAGTGCCCCAAGCAGGCACGTGGGAGGCCCCTGCCCGCCCGCCCGCCTTCCAGAAGGGAGCCTCCTCCATGGCCCGGCTCAAGGTGCCGCCTTCTGAGTTGGCGCCCCGGAAAAGCGGCCAGCTCGAGGAGGGTGCAGGGCTGGGGAGCCAGGGCTCCCATGCCTGCTGTCAGGCAGCTGCCCTCCCCCCCGCAGGGCTTGGAGCAGGCTGAAGCCCAAGCCCCCCCCCGCGACATGGGCGCTGGCGCCCCCCCCCCCCCGCGGCTCTGCAAGAGCTCCGTCCTGCGCTCAGGCCCCCAAGCCGGCAAGCCCCTCCGGCTGCCCGCCCCCACCCCCGCTCCTGCGAGGCTCCGCGCTCGGCTGCCGCGGCCGGGGAGGCAGAGCCGGGGCGCCTGGAGGCACGGCGGGCGAGGCGGCCGGCCGCCCCGCCGGTCCCCCGCGCGGGCTCCGGGCGGCCCCTCGCGCGGGCCGCAACTTTCGCGAAGTTCCCCTCCGCGCGCGCGGGCCTCGGGTGGGGCGGGCGCCGCGCGCCTTTGTTACCTCCATGAGGCGCCGGGCCGCTCCCGCGGGGCTGCCGGGCGCGGGCCCCGCGCTGCTCCCGGCCGCTCGGCGGGGCTCGGGGCGGGCGCGGCGCGGGAGCCCTCCCGTCCGGCCCGGCGAGGCGGCGAGCGAGCGCGGGCGCGACGCGTGTCCGGAGGGCTGCCGGCGCGCCTGTCCCGCCGCGCGGAGCTGCTGCGGGGCCGTCCACGCGCGCGCCGGGCGCTCGCCCACCCAGCGCGCGAAGCGGGCAGCCCGGCCTCGCAGGCGGCCCGGGCGGCAGCAGGTGCCCGGGAAGCAGGCGCGCCCTCTGCCGCGCCCCCGGCCGCCGCCGCCGCCGCAGAGGCCCTCCCCCGGGCCCGCTGCCCCGCTGACCCGCCCGGCACTCGGGCTAATGCAATCAGCCCGCTCGCATTAACTCTTTGCTGGCTCCCGCTCAGCGGCCGTTACTGGGGAAACACGGCGGCGCTCCCAGGCATCCCGGAGGAGGGGCGGCGAGGGCGCCGAGGCCCCGTCCTGGCGCCTCCGCAGCGCTCCCGGGGGCGGCCTCCCCCTCGAGGGCGCCACGCGGTCGGCGGGCCCAGGGCTCGGGGACGCCCGGCGGCCAGGCCCGCCCCGCGCCTCTTCCCCTCCGCTGCCGCGGAACGCGAGGGCCGCGGGGCTCCGCAGCGGCCGGGTCGGCCCTCCGGAGCGCGACGGCGCGGCTGCGCAGCGGGGCGGCCGGCCTTCCTCGGCCAGCGCCAGGGCTGCCCGCTTCCCTGCATCCTGCCGTGGCCGGATCCGCGGCCGTTCCTCGCGGGGCTGCCTTCGGCTCTGCGCTGGCCCCCGGAGCCCCGAGGGCTGTCCTGGTGGACCGCGGGGGAAGCCGGGGGGCTGCTGCTCCAGCCCCCGCGGCCGCCCAGAGCAGCCCAGCCGGCCGGGTGCTGCGGGGGGGGGGGAGGAACCACGGGGCGCCGCTGGGGCTCCCCCCAGGCTCTGGCCAGCCCTGGGAACCGAAGAAGAGGGGCACGGACGGGGCTGCCGGGGGTCGTCAAGGCCCCCCCGGCCTTGCTCACTTCCTCGCGCCTGCAAGCCGCGGCAGGCAGGGCCCTGGGGCTGGAGCCGGCCGCGGGCGGGAGGCGCCTGCAGAGGGGGCCTGGCGGCCGGCCGCGCTCCGCTGCTGCTCCCGCGAGCGCGGCACGGGGCTCGCCTGCCGCCTGCGCGTGAGGGGACTCCGGTCCGGGCAGGCTCCTCCCGCCCCCGAGGAGCGAGGGCTTCCCGCGGCCACGCGGGCCCCGTCCAGCCGCCCGCCCCGGCTGCCTCTCCCGGCCCGCAGCCCGGCCGTTTTCCGGCTGGCCGGCAGTCAGTCCAGCGCAGGGAGCTCCGCATGACCGGGCCCGACCCGGACTGCCCGGGCTTCTGCAGGAGGGGTGGAGGACAGGCAGCGTGTGCACGCGTGTGCACGTGCGTGCAAGCCCGCTGGGGCTGTCCCACTCGTGGCACAGCACAGGCTGCGGCAACGGCCAAGGCTGCTCTGCTGAATGAAGGTGACAAGGGGGCAGAGGGGAGCAGGTGGGGGCCTGTTGCACGGTCACCGCCTGGCCGGAGGGGGACACAGCTCCATCCCTGCATGCGCCAAAGCCCTGTGGTGGGGCCAGCCCCCTTTCCCCAGGACTGGCGGGGCAAACAGCCTGAAGGTAAAACGGCCCCACGCAGGCAGGCGGCTGCAGGGGGGGAGGGGCTTCCACCTGCAATTCTGGGGGCTTGCCCTCCCAGCAGGGTTCAGGAAGCGGGGAAATTGGGACGGAACAGGCCGGCCTCTGCCTGCTCTGCTCCCCGGGCAGCGTGCCCACCCAAGGCTTCTCCCGTGCATGGATGCAGGACCTGCTCTGGATCAGGCCTGCTTGCTGGGCTCGGAAGCTGCTCCCCTGCCCCACATTCCTGCATGGACAGTGCCAAGGAATGGAAGCGGACTTCTAAGCCAGGCTTGCCGGAGCCCCCCCAATGGGCCAGCCCGGAGAGCTTCCCCAGATCCTCTCCCCTGAGCAAGATGTCCCCGGGGGTCCCCACACAACTCCCCCCGATGGCTCGCGAGTTCTGCCCTGCCCAGCAAGCCGGACCCGCCCTGGGGCAGCGTGCCCACGGCCCTCCGTGCCTGCCTCCCGGTCCAGGGGACTGATGCCAAGGACAGGCCAAGGCCCCTCGAGCCGGGCCGAGGCAGGCGGGCCGGCCCAGTCCACGCGCCCCGCCTTGCAGGAGCCGGGGGCGCTCTGAGCCTGCCCTCTGCGTGGCATGAATGGGCCTTTCTTTCTTTCGGCCGCCGGGCGTGGGGGAGCCCATGGGGTGGGCGAGCAGCCCGGGAACAGAGGCAGCGGGGAGGGGCCTTCCTGCAGCCTGGCGGACTCAAGGCTGGGGGCCTCCACACCAAGGGGGGCGGCCGGGCGGGCGGCCCTCGGAGGGGCCCGCAGGCCCAGGGGGCACGGGTGGCAGCCCCTCGCCCGCGTACAGCAGCGAGGCCCGCCTGCTGCGGAGGGCGACTGCGTGGTGCTCCCAGCTGGATGGGCTCCGGGGGCGCCTCGGAAGCCCCAATACTGGGCAGGCCCGTGCTCCACCTGCCCCCCGGCCTGAGCACACCAGCGCGCAGGCCATGTGGCCCCTGGGTGGCCGCGAGGCCAGGAAGACCACGAGGCAGGAGCGGCACCGAGCCCCCCCGCACCCCGATCCTGCACCCTCCTTGCAGGGCGGGGCCTCCGTGCTCTGATGCTGTCCTGCGCCCATGGAGCCCCCCTCCACTGGTGCCCCCCAGAGCCCTCCAGAAGCATCCGGAGGGTGGGATGTTTACCAGGAATGGAGGAGAGCAGGAGGCCAGCGAGGGCAGGGCCGAGCGGATGTGCTGGCGATGTTGCCAGGGACTGGAGGCACCCAGGCACTGGGCAGACCGTCTTCCACCCAGGCGGGCCACCGGCAGGAACCTGCCCAGAGCTTCCCTCCGGTCCAGCCGTGTGTGCGCATGGGGGCCTTTTCCCCCAGGCCCTGGGTCACCCTCGGGGCTGCCCCTTGGGAGGGAGGGATCCAGGAGCTGGGGCTGTGGGCGCTCCTTTTCCTGGCAGCACAGGCTGCCAGCGGGGCTGCCATGCCACTTGCTCTCCTCGGGACGCCTGGGACTTCCTTCAGAGGAAGTGGCCCCCGGCGGCCCCCGGGGAGGACAAGGCTGCTGCTCCTGGGCTCTGGGGGGTGGGGAGCCTGGAAGGGGCTTCTCCTTGGGGGCCACAGCCAGGGAGCCCGAGCTGGAGCTGACTGGGCCCTCGGAGTCGCTGGGCAGGAGTCCTGAGGCGCAGGGCGGGTGGGCGGCGATGGGCCCCTGGGGCGAGGGAGCGTGGTGGAGGCATGCAGGGGCTTGAGCCGTGGGCTGCCGGCCCCCCTCCCTCCGGACGAGCCCGTCTCCCACCCCACTGGCCGGCAAGAGTCCTGCGCAAGGCGCCTGGCTCTGATCACATGAGCTCAATTTTTTGGGGGGTCAGGCCCTCTTGCAGGAGGGGAAACTGGCCACATAAGGAAACCCAGCAGCTCGTCCCAGGCGGGCCTCGGGGCGGCAGCTATGCGGAGCGGTGGGGCGGATGGGTCTGGTGGTCCCCCGGGCCCAGTTACCTCTGTGGCAGCGGAGCCTGGTTCACGCTGCCCCCCCGGCAGCCTCTTCTCCAGGGCATCCAGCCAGTGGCGCAGGGGGCGCAGCAGCTCACGCACGCTGGGGCCGTGCCTCTTCCACTCGCCCCGGGGCCGGTCCCTGAGAGCAAAAGGCGTGTCAGACCCCGCGAGGCACCCCTGCCTGCCCTGGAATTGCCCTGGGGTGGGAAGATGGATCCCGACTCCCACCAGGGCATCGGCCCGGAGGGGTGGCTGAAGAGAGCTCTAGGCAGCGGTGGGCAGTGTGGAGGCACACTGGAGGGGTGCAGCTCAGGACTGTCCAGGAGGCATGGAGGACCCCCGAGGGGGCTGAGTGCCCCCACACCGTCCAGGCCCGTTGGGCTCGGTGGGACGGGCCGCCAGCCTCTGCAAAGGTGGCACCCGGCAGCCAGCCCTTGCTGGCCCAGGGCAGTCGTGCGGAGTTCTCGGAGTATTCAGGGGCCCCTGCGGGGGACGGGGCGCCCCGAGTGCCACGGGGCCATTGCCCAGAGGGTGGCGCTCTGCAAGGGGGATGTTGGCCATGGCAGTTGCACTGGCCTGCGAAGAGTCGGGGGGCCTGGAGACCAAGACGGCCTCCTCCCCGGTCGCAGCCACGTTCTCTCATTTTCAGATAGAAATCCGAGTGACCAAATGTACGCTTGCAAGGAGGTGGGGGACACGTTGCATGTGGGGCAGAAGGGGAGGGCAGCCAGCAGGTGCCTTGGCGAGATTGGCTGTGGCCCGAGGCCCACGTGGCCATGCACTCCTGGGCGACCTGGGCCTGGTAACGGCTCTCCATCGAGCCCCCCCCCCAGGCCACTGGGAGGGCGAGACCAGGAGAAGGGAGGGAGAAGCAAGGCGCCTCGAGCCCCACGAGAGGGAGAGGCGGCCCCTCCGGGCAGGAATTGGCAGAGGCAGGGGCTCTGTCCCAGGACGTGGCGGGTCGGCCCCACCTCCGCCTCCACCGGTCCCACACAGGGCTGCGACCCCCCTCGGCCCAAGCACTTGGCTCTCTGCTTGGCTTCAGAGATGCAGAGGGCCCGCTGGATCGGGGCACGAAGGGGCCAAGCAGACAGGGCTTCCCTGGTTGTTCCCTGCCCGTGGTTCGGCCACCAGGTCTGGAAGCCCCCTCCCTCCTTCGCCCTGCTGGGAAGGCCCGGCCCGGCGCTGGGACTGCAGAGCCCACAGGCTCTGCCTCCACCCCAGGCACTGAATCGGGGAACAGGCCGCCTCTGTGAGCAAGGGAGCGAGCAGGGCTGAGACCAAGCGTCCCCTTTCAGGCCCGGAATGGAGCTCCTAATTCTTCCACACAAAAAAGCTATTCTGCCCCCTCCCCCCAAACCTTTCCTCCTTTCAGAAGCCTGAAAGCCTTTTGTTGGGGCGGCTGAGCTGCTGGGAGCCGGAAGCCCTCGCAAATTGCCCTGGGAGCCGCCACAGCCCCACCGCCTTCTGCACACCTCTGATCTATGGCGCATCCAAAAGCTTCCCGGGAGAGGATGGGGGAAGGCGGCACAATGCTTCCCAGGGCTTTTGCCAAGCAGGGAGCCGTGGCTGCCCCCCCAGCGGGACGCACACGCAGGCTGGGGGTCCCTGTCCAAAGGCTGTGACGCTTGCTCAGAAATGCCAACGTGTTCCAGGAGGGCTGCAGGGAGGCTCTGCGGTGCTGGGGGTGCCCCACGGTGCCCCCCTTTTGAGGGACTGCAGGACCCATGCAAGCTGCTTCTCTGTAAGGACTCGGCAGCGGAGAATGCAGGAGTCCCCTGGTGCCGGGCAGGCCAGGAAGGGGCTTCGTGGATGAACCTGTGCAGGGGCCGGAGGGGGGCAGGCCGGCCAGCCACGTTTCTGCCTGGACAGCGCCTTTGCCCCTCCGCAGCTTGTGCACCTGGGCCTCCACGCTCCTCACACCGCCTTTCCCCAAAATGTGGCAGTTTCCCTGTCGCGTGGGAAGTGAACAGGCAGCCAAGCCGGGACAGGTGGGGCGGGACCTCCATGTGCTGCTCCCGGATTGCCTGCTTGCTCCCACTGGCCATTCCTCCCTCTGTGGCTCCCCCTGCCTCCTCTCAGATTGCAAGCTCCTGGGGGCAGAAGCCTGCAAAATGCCTTCTGCACTCGGACGTGGGCAGAGAGGGTTGGCTTCCACGCTGCCCGCTCTGCCTACAGCACCATCCCAGGTGGGCACGGGACCTGCCGGCAGACCTGCCTGTCTCCGGGCCCGTCTCGGCGTGTGCCTCACCATACCTTGCTGATCCCCATTCCGTGTTTGGAGCCAAGGCGTCCAAGCCCTTCCCGGAGAGGCCAGCGGGATCCACGGGCAGAAGCCTCTGTGGGCAAAAACACACATCACAGCGAGGGGCGACTGGGGGCAGGTGCAGCAGCCGGGGGCCACACAGGCCTGGAGCCAGCCGGGGATGGGGGGGTGCCTGTGAGCCCGAGGGGCCCTGTAAGAGCAGCACGACACTGAAGCCCGTGCCCGGGCAGGTGGGGGGCTGTCCTGCACTGGCGGCTTTCCAGAGGAAGCATTGGAGAGGGAGGCGGGACTCAGCGACCAGCGCTGGGATCCCTCTGGCCACTTCTGGCTGCATGATTCTAGGATCTGATGGCCCAGGGAATCTTGGAGAGGCCGGCAACCCACAGCCTGCCACTCAGGGCCACGTGACCAACACCGTCGCCTCTCCACCACAGAGGGCCAGCTCACATGGCCCCACACAAGCTGGCTGCCTGATGATCCAACAGGTGCACCGCCCTGGCTGGGCACAGCAGCTTGCATCCCCCAACTCGGGAGTGTGGCTCATTAGCAAACCACCCAGGAAGCCCGGCCCCCTTGGTCAGTTCAGACACTGAGGGAAGCTGCTGCCCGGCAGACCGGCCTCTGCGGCATCAGAGGCCGCCCAGGCCAGAGCATCCCACAAGATGTGCTTCGTGGGGTATGGTCAGGAGGCCAGCAGTGCTCCAGGGATGCCCCGCGGGTCACAGCATTCCAGCCCTGGAGGTTCAGCCCTTCTTTGGGAAAATGAAATGGCAAACCGGCTCCCAGTGAGCGTCGGGCCATGCACATCGGCGGCACGTAACTCTGCACGCATCGAGTCACGCGGCCCTTTTGCTCTCCGGGGACTGGGAGGGTCATCGGAGAGCCGGCACAGAGCAAAGCCAGCTCAGGGCAGGGCAGGAGGCACACGGTGTTTCCCGGGTGCCCCTGTGCACACGCCCCATGGAAGGAGGGGTGGAGGAAGGCCCCGACTCGCCCTGCAGCAGCCGGATGACGTCCAGATCCCGCCTCGGGCGTCTCCGGTCTGGCTCCCCTGCCCTCCTGCGGCATCTCCGGGAGCAGCAAGTGCCTGGATCACTTTGTTCTTGAAGGACACTCTCTGTCCTCTGTGCCTCCCCCCAGGTCCCAGAGAAGCCACTGGTTGGAGCCAGTGGCTGGTTGGAGCCACTGAGAGACGGACCCTTGGTGAATCCCCCAGCCAGGCCGAGCCAGCAGAGGAGGGGCCTGCATGTCTCGAGATCCCCAAGCGGCGCTTCACCGGGCGGTGGACAGTCCGCATGGCAGTGGTGGCCCCCGAGCGCAAGACGCTCCCAGAGGCAGCCACGCTGGCCAGCACGTGCCATGGGCATAGCCGCTCCCATGCCCGAGCTCATTGTGCGGCCCACTGGACATCGCGACATCCTGGGTGCCGCCGGGCTTTTTCATGTGCAGGTGCCACATTCTGCCACTTTACGATGCTCTATGAACTCTCGTGGTCTCCCCAAATTTGGCAACGGGACGGGAAAATCCCCCCCTTTTGGCCATCACTGCAACGTGGTCGATTTGGGCCACGTGGCATCAGGCAGATGCAGCGGGGCAGGCCTGTGAGGAGGCGACACTAAGTTTGGCTCCTGCACTCCCCTCCTGGGGCCTCCCTGCTGCAGCCCTGTGCGGCCTGCAGGGGGGCTTCGGAGGGGGAGCTGCAGCCTTCCTGACCATGTACATGGTGGGCACGCCATGAGTGGAGCTGGCTGGAACCGGGGGTCAGACTAGATGGCCCAGGAGGTCCCTGCTCTCAGTTTCTGTTTCTTTGGAGCACCACTTGCAGTGCATGTGGGCAAGCAGCCCCCACCAGGTGCAGTGGGGTTGGAAGCAGGGCTACCGAGGGCAGAAGCACCTCCAGTCCTTCCTGGGGCTGGGGCCATGGGAGGGAGGCAGAGAATGCGGCAGCTGAGGAAGCCCACAGGACAGAGACAAGGTGTGGGGTGATCCTTTCGACAGGTTAGGAAGCGCTGTAAGAAAAGACTGGGAGAACCGGGCATGTTCGGCCTCAAGAGAGGAGACTGAGCAGTGATGCTTTTGCGCTCCAGAAGGACCTCGGAGGCTGTGACCAGGAGGAGGCCAAGATGTCTTCCCGTTTAGTCCAGAGTGCAGGACATGGAGTAGCAGACTTGAGTTAAAAGGAACTTGAACAGCCGGGAGAATCTCCTCACTGTCGGAGCAGGATTGACAGTGGAGCTGAAGACCCGCAGAAGCGGTGGGCTCTCCCGCGCTGGAGATGTTCAAAAAGCTTCCGGACAGCCCTCCAAAGGGGATGGCGTGGCTTAATGTCCTGCAACAGCAGGGGAGTGGACTTGATGGCCTTCATGGCCCCTTCGACTCTGCTGTTCTGTGATTCGAGGACTGGGGAAGGCAATGGGGTCACTTTCAACGTCCCTTCACTGGGCTCTCCGGGTCGCAGGCCCCTCTCAAGGGGAGTTGCAGCGATCTCAAGTCTCGCTGCTGCAGCGTGCAGTCAAAGGGGAACTGGGCACCGGGTGGCAGCCCCACACTTCTCATCCTGGGGGGTGGAGGGGGCGGGGGGGGTTCCCACCCCCTCCGTGGCGCTGAGCGATGTAGAGTCTGCCTGTTTAGGCCTTTCCTCTGTGGCAAAGCCCACATGTGACACGCGGAAGCCACGGTGCCCCAGCTTGGCAGGGAGGCCCTGAAGAGCAACGTGGCTAACCCGGGGGGGGGACACTTCAAGTGGAGGGGACCAAAGTTGCACCCTCGCTCCTTGGAGTCCCCAGGGGGCCCCCACGAGACACACGTGCGCCAGGTAGGGACGCGGGGGCACCTCCCGGCAAGCTGGCTTTGGGAGGCATCCTGCTGCGATAGCGGAGGCAGTGCAGAGCCATCTGGACCGGGAGCTGGCGACGGAACGGCTCACCCACCCCTGCAGAGCCACTCAGGCCGGTGGCCTGTGCTGCATCCCTCAGCTGCCGGCCCACCATCTGGCTGGGCGCTGCGTGGGGTGGTCCCTCCTTCTCTGTGGCTGCCACCCACCAGCTTCGTGGGATGACCCCGGTAGGTCAGGCATCTGCCGGGAGGGGGAATCGGAATCACCTAATAGCAGAGCTGGAAGGCGCCTAGAAGGCCACCCGGTCCATCCCCTGCTCAGCACAGGACTCCAAGATCAAGCATCCCTCTCGGAGGACCGTCCAGCTGCATCCTGAATGCCTCCAGTGTGGGAGCACCCACCCCCTGCCCAGGTCACGGCTTCCATTGTCATCATTCTCTGACAAAGCTCTACTGCTTTGGCAGGCAGAGGTACTTCCTGGTAGCTGGCCGGAACTTGGCCCCTCAGAACCAAGCCTGTTGTTCTGTGCCCGACACTCCGGGCTGATGGAGAAGACCATGTCCTTCCTGTCTGGCAGCCTTTCAAGCACTTGCGGAAGGCCACCCCATCTCTCCTCCATCTTCTTTGCTTGAGGCTAAACAAGTCTCTTTCTTTCCATCTCTCCTCACAGGGCTGTTTCCAGTCCCCGGATCATCCTTGCTGCCCTCCTCTGAAGCTTTCTAGTTTGTCTGCATCCTTTTAAACTGCGGTGCCCAGAACTGGACACGGGACTCCAGGCGAGGTCTTGCTAGGGCTGAGCATATCGGAAAACCTCTCCTTGTGGAAAACATCTCCCGAGCCGCCTCCTCCGCTCTCTTTTGCACGCCCCTGCCTTGCTTCCCCTTCCTTGTCGTTACTCAAGCTCAGCAATCCCGGGGGCTGAGGAGCCGCTTCTGCCCTTCGAACCTTTTTGATGCCCTTTTCTGCGTAGCTCCATGAAGGGGAAAACTGACCAGGAGCCTCTTCAAGAACCTCATGGAAGGAGAACCCCCCCCCCCCGGGGGACCGACGGAAGAGGGAAGGGCTGTCATGGCCAGATGGTCTCCTCTTAAGGCTCAGACCCACTGAATGGTCCGCCCTCAGGGTGATGGCTCCGGTGGGTGGGTGGGGGGTTCCAAAGGGCCCTGGGAGCTTTCTGGGCCGATCGGGGTGGTGCTCCTGCTAAGCCCAGGTCACCACGTGGAACAGGGAACGGGCCCAGGCAGCTGATGCCTTGCACCAAGTGCACCTGCCCATGCGCAGAGCCCGCACGGCTACAGTGTGCAGCAGAACTGCGAGCAGTGAAGCAACCGGGTGGACGGTGGAGCGCGGCGGAGGAGCACTTGGGCTGAATGCGGCCGAGCACAAGCAGGAGCTCGGTATGGAGGCTGCTCTGTGGCAGGGAAGGCGGCACGGAAAGCCGTCTCCTCCAGCAGCAGCATGCTCTCTCGGCGCTGTGCGGTGGAGCCATTTCATGTGGGTCCCAAGAAGGACCTGGCAGAACCCTTGGTGGCCCTCTGTGGCAAGTTGGCACAGCGCTTTGACCATAAAGTCACTCCGAGGCGGCATGGACTGGACTAACTTAGCTGGGCCCCTTTGTGCCGAGTCCGGTTGCCGAGGACCGACAATGTGAACAAGGGCTTCGACAAGCTTGCCGGCCACCTGCACTCTCAACCCCTGCCCCTTGTGGCTGCTCCCCAGAGCCAGAGTCCTGGTCCAGCCATGTAGAGGCCTTTCTGAAGAGGGACTGCTCCCACGCCCGTTAGAGGAGGCCGGCCGTGATCAGACCTCTGCTGAGGAAGGCCAGCCTGGGCCCAGGGGCCATCCACCACCACAGGTCGGTGGCCAGCACTCTCTCTGGGGGCAGGGTGCTCAAGCAGGTGGCAGCTGGGGAGCTCCAGGCCCGCTTGGAGGAAATGGCCCCTCGATCCACTCATGTTGACCTGCAGGCCTGACTTTGGAACGGGAACTGCCTTGGCTGCTCTGCAGCGTGACTTTTGCTGGAGAAAGGGGGGGGGGGGCTCCCTGTTGGTTCTCCTGGACAGCTCAGCGGTTTTCGATACCATCGGCCACCGTGTCCTTCAGGATGGGCTAAGTGGGTTGGGAGTGAAGACCAGTGCTTCTGCTCCTGCTTGACTGACTGATTCCAGGGGCTGGTGGTGGGGAAGCTGGGCCTCGGTCCCCTGCATCATGGGATGGCCCAGGGATGGCCCTGCCCCATGCCGCCTGGCATCTACACAAAGCCACCGAGCGGCCACCAGGTTTGGGCTGAAACATCCTGCCACTTGCTGGCAGCTGTGGCCGGGACGGTTCTGAGCTGGTGAACGGCAGGAGGGATGGGCTGGATGGAGGCCATCAAGCTGACCCTAAACCCAAACAAGACAGAGGTGCCGTTGCGAAGGTGGAGGCTCAGGCCGGGGGGGACACCCAGCCTGTCCTGGCCGGGGTTGCACTCCACCTGAAGGGCAGAGTGGGGAGCTAGGGGTGCTCCCGCACCCACAATTGCCCCTGGAGTCTCCGGTGGCATCTGTGACCAAGAGCACCTTCCATCAACTTTGCCTCATCTACCAACTACGCCCCCGCCTGGACCGGCAGAACCAGCCATGGCGATCCATACTCGGGTGCTCATGTTCAGACGACCATAATGCACTTTATGTGGGGCTGCCCTTGAAAATGGTGCCGAGACCAAGGGGGGCAGCCCACCTGTCGGCAGCGCTGCCCTGTGTTGGTCGCACTGCCACCGGTTGGCTGAAGCTGGGGCTCGCTTCAAGGCGCCCACACCAACGTATGGAGCCCTACGACTTGGGGCTGGGACGTCTCAAGGAGTGCCTCTTCCCGTGTACGCCTGCCTGGACCCTAAGGCCAACCACGAGGTCCTTCTCTGGAAAGCACCTTTGCAAGAGGCAAGGCAGTGGCCACGAGGGACGTGCTTTCTCGGGGGGCGCGCCTTGACCTGACTCACTCTGTTCTGGCGCCAGGTCCACCCCTTGGTGTTTTCCTGGTGTTCCAATTGTTAAACACTGCTATTCAGTTTCGTGTAGCTAGAGACTGAGCTAGACTAGTCAGTCAGACTAGTCAGCAGGGCCACGGGGAGGGCAGCCAGATGAGGGTCTTTTGGGCTGGACGAGACTTCGAGGAGATCTCGGCGACGCACAGCAAGGGAAGGGATGTCACACAGAGGGCTCTGATCTGTTCGCCCTGCGGTGGAGGACAGGATGTGTTCCAGCAGGGCAAAGCTCAAGGAACCGGGTTTCATGCGAGATGTCAGGAAGTACTGAGGCAAGCAGGACCCCAAGGATGTGGAATGGGCTCGCACGGGAGGTGGTTGAGGCCCCATTGGTGAGGGTGTTCAAGGATAGACATGTCATGAGGTGGGGGGGGGGGCGGTCAGACTGGGGGTCAGACTGGATGGCCCAGGAGGTCCCCGCTGACTTGCTTTGTTGGCTTTTCTCTATAGGGTCACCGGTACTTTGTGAACCGGTTTCTACCTTTGTACTATGTATTATTACCATTTATTCTTATTGTAGGTTATATTTTGCTCTAATTGAGTGTTAATTGCCCTACTGGCATGAGTGTAGGCATATTCTGATTTTAGATTATTTTAACTGTTCTGTACATCAAATGCTTTATAAAAACCTTCAGCAAAGACACAGACAAAGGGAGACAAACAGGTCACTGCGAACGGGGACAAAATGGGGCTTGGGGAATGGGCCACCCCTTGTGTGTGGAGCATGGCTGGCAGGCAGGTGGGCTGCTGAGCTCCCATGCAGGATCGCACCCCTGCCATTCTGGGGCAGACGGTCCAAGGGGTGCCTCCCCCCACCGGCCTGGTCTAGGGAGGACCCTTGGTGGGCAGCCCACTGGAAGACTGGCCTGCATCTTCTCCTCTTGCTCACGGCCATGAGCCGGCGTTCGGTGGAGCCTCACTGACCCTCCCACAGGGCGCAGACGAGCGCAGCTCTGCTTCAGCCGTGCACAACACACACTGCGCTTTCCTGCACATGGGGCGCTCTCTGCACGGGCGGAAGGGCTGGGCCACGGAGCAGAAGGCACGCATGGAGTGCAGACGGAGCAAACACTCGTTGCGCCTTCCCACAAGAGGGCTCCAGAGTGCCTCGGCTGTCGCCGCCGTGGTACGATGGCTGTGGCCACAGCTGTGGCCCCCGAGAGCTCTCCTGGGCAGCTGCAGGGGCAAATGGGCAGCGCCCTCAGGTCGGAACATCCGAGCGGCCCTGCGTGTGCCGCCACCCCCCCCCCCGCAGGGCAGGCGTACCGCAGTGGGCCGGGGCGGGGGGATCCCTCCGGGCCAGGGCGCCTCTTTCCACCAAACGGGCCAGGCTCAGCCTTGGCATGGCAGAGGCAGGCTGGGTCATCTGCAAGCACCTGGACGGCGGTCACTGCCTGGGGCAGCTCAGCAGGCGCCGGGGCAGCGAGGATCATGCTGTGCCTGTTCTATGGGGGGCCTTCGCAGAAAGAGCCCAGCCCGCCTGGGCCCTCATTGGCTCCCAGGCTCAAAGCTGCCATGGGCAGGGGGTGCTAGGCGCAGGAAATGCTCCACACCCTGCCCCACACCGACACAGCACCGCCCTGGCGGGAGGAGACGGGCTGCCCTCCCTCCAGGTCTCTTTGGGGGTCCGGAGGCTGCTTCCCCCCAGAGGCACTAAATCAGCTTTGAGGGGCCGTTTCAAAGGCGCTGTCCCCAGGCGCTTCTCCCCTCTCACCCCCTGCTTCCCCTCCCTCCCCGCCTCACCCCCTGTTCTCACCTGCAACAACCAGGCTTGGAAAGCGCCCCCCCCCCCCCCCAGCACTGGCAGCGACTTCCAGACCCGGCACAAGGCCCTGCGCCCTGCAGCGCCCCTTCGGTGGCCCAGGGGGACACCCCCACCAGAAGCTGCAGGACAGCAGCTGGCCCTCCCTTCTGGCCACCCCGGCAGCCATGTGCCCGTGGCAAGCACTAAGCCGAGCCAGAGGGACACGGGGCGGCTGGGCCATTCCAAAGAAATCACACACAGCCACGTCAAGGAATCTCTTTACTGCCCCCTCCTGGCGGAGAGGCCACGGCTCCATACGGCCCGTTTGTACAAACACTTCGTGGTATTTACAAGTCGTGGTTTAGTGTTGTGCCTGCCCCACATCCAGAGATGAGCCCCGAGAGGCAAGCGCTCCCGCGGCGAGGCGAGCAGGGGCAGGCAGAGGGAAGCTCAGTTAGTTCCGGGCACCGGAGAGCAGGGAGGGAGCCAGCGGCCGCCCAAAGCCGGGCACGCATGCCCGAGCACATGCAGCACGCAAAGCGGAGCGACAGCTGGATAATGAGAGAAGGCGGTCACGACAGATGCCAAGGAGGGAGGGAGGGAGGGTGGGACGCGACGCGGCGCGCAGATGGAGCGGGGGGGCAGCAAGGGGGAGATGGGGGAACGGCCCCGAGGGTTGGGGGGTGCCGCAGGGCACCTCTTTGCTCACAGAGGGTGGGGGGGCACGCCAGTGCGCAGCTCACAGGGAGCCAGGGAGGCCGGCCCTTGTCCGGCACGGCCCCCATCTGCACCCACAGCAGTGGAGGAAGACGGGCCCGACGCCTGCGGGGCAGGAAAGGCAGGAGGTGGCGGCAGAGCCTGGCCCCAGCGCTTCCGGGGGTCTTCAGCCCAGCCACTCCCCCTAGGCATGCCCGGCACGCGCCCTGCTCCGGAGGGCTCCCGAGGAGCCGCAGTGAGAATGCAGCAGACCCACTCGGGGCGCCAAGCGGACGGCCCCAGGTGACTGCCAGCCCCCGCCCCCGCACTGGCCGGCGTGCTCCACGGGCTGCGAAGGGCGCGGGGGGGGCTGCCCAACTGCTCAGCGCTGTCCCACTTCCCCCAAGACCGGGCACGAGATCCACACGGCAACTGGGAAGGAGGTTGAAATGGACATCCAGCAACGCTAGAACAGAGTGGAGAGAGAGAGGATGGGATGAGACATGGAGATGACGCCGTCTGGCCGAGGCAGGGTGCCGCGGCCGGCCTGGGTGCACCTGCTCCCCGGTGTCTGCTTGCCCCTGCCCGGCCCCTGAACAGACCCATCGTAGGGCGGGGGGGACCAGTGCTGCCAGCCACGACCGGCCCAAAGCCCCCCGGGCCATCCCCGGAAGCCACGGAGGGGCACAGTGGCCACTGGCGGGCGTGAGGGGAGCAACCTGCGCCACGAAGAAGCGGGGAACACCGTGCGTGCCCCGGATCAGTGGCGCTCTGCTCCCAGTCCCCCCAGTGTGCCCGCACCCATCTCTGCAGCTCCAGGAGAGTTGCAGCCACACCTGAGCTGCCGAAAGCGAGCGCGAGTCACGGTACCCTCGAGTTACCTTGCTGGGTGGGCACAGCGGCGCAGCTGTGCCTGGGCCTCCTCCGGAGCCGAACCAGGCCTCGCCGACGTTGGAAAACCAGCCCAGCAGCTCTTCCAGCGACCGGGGCCCGTCCTGGGCAGGACTAGGAGAAAACGTCTGAGAGAAAGCGCACACGTTATTCTGAAGAAATGGGAGTGGACGTGGCCCCTCCGCGAGACTGCGTCCGTCTTATGACCGCCCGTGGATGTGGACCGTGGCGGGAACCACATGGTCTTGGCAGTAGCACCGTCTGGGCACCCCCCTGCAGAGGGGTCCGTGTGCCCCAAGCGGGGGCCGGGGCACTTTGAGGGGCATTGCTGGGGCCTCGCAGGGAGGGCCGGTTCGCGGCTTGCCGGCCAGCTCTTCCCCGCCACGGGGCCGGCCTTGAACGGGCGCTTCCCAGATACACGCAACGGCGGGCTGAGCAGGGCGCTGCGCATGGACAGCAGTGGGCGGGGGCACACGCCTCCCATGGGCCGAGCGGGGAAAGCAGCGTGCCAGACGGGCCGGGGCGGGGGGTGGGCACAGCCGAGCCAAAAGCGATGAGCGCGGGGCGAGGTGTGCAGACGTGGCGAGAGGCGGGCGAGCTCCTCCACGGGGCAGTGGCCTCTGGGCCGGCGGGGGGCACCATTGCGCACTTACGGTCTGAGCGTGGCCGTCCGCACGGTAGAGGGGAGGCCGCCGAGGAACAGCTGCGGAGCAGAGAGCAGTTTCTCCGGGTTGTGCTGCCGAGGGCCAGCGAGGAAAAGTGGTCCGGCAATGGCGTGGGGAGCTGGCGGCTGCAGTGGGGGAGCCGTGGGGCAGCCTGGCGCCCTGTCATCGGGCGAGTCCCTTCCTCGGTGGCTGGAAGCAGAGCACGCGGTGCGGGTGGCGGAGGGAGGCCTGGCCCAAGGCCGTTTTGCGGGCCGGGGGGCCGCTCGGGGAGGCGTCGCTTGTGGGGAGGGTGGGCGGCTTCTGCCGGGGGGGTGCTGGTGCGTGGCCGGCCAGCCTGCTCTGCCGGTGGGTGGCGCCACGGAGCGGCGGTGGGGCGGAAGTGCACGCTCACTTTCTCTCAATATACAAATACTGCCAGAAGAGTCATATATATATATTAATATATTAGTCTAGGGCTTTTTGTTTTTGGTTAAACTTTAGGCACTGCTTTGGAAGGAAAGTGTGTTTTAAATTTTATAAAATAGTAATAACAGCAATCAGAATAAATCGAGTAGTGATGAAGGCAAGGTTAGCCAGTAGCTTCTCACATGCAGCGCAGAATAAATGCAGAGCTTCTCTCGAGTGTGCGAGGCCAGGGGCCATCACGCCACGGTCAGCCGCTTCCCAGGTGGGTCTGGACACGCCGGCCGCTCCTCCTGCCTGCAGTCCCCCTCGGGGTGCGTCCGGGCACCGCCGGGCGCCGCTTCCCTAGGGCTGCTGCCAGAGCCCAACCCGTATCTGCGGCCGTAACTGGACGAGCTGTAGGAGGAGGAGGAGAAGGACATGGAGAAGCCCGATCCCGTCGCGTCGAAACTCCCCCGCCGGGAGCCTGACCTGGAGCCGGTTCGGGAGCCCGAGCGAGAGCCGGAGGTGGAGCCGGAGCCGCTGACATTGTAGGGGCTGTAATAGCCCTTGCTGGACTGCGAGGAGGCCTCGAGGAGGCGCAGGCCTGTGCCCTCTTCCACCATGCTCCTGTCCATCGCGTCCTTGTACGAGATCTTGAGCTTGGTTTTGGGGCAGGTCAGGTACTTGGAGTATGCGCTCACGTCCCGGAGCTTCTGCGCGGTGCGCGCGTCAATGGTGCCCTTCTGCACGGCCTCCTCCAGGGAGACGCGACCGGCCGCGTCCGGCTCGATCAGCCCGCCCGTCAGGTACTGCACTTCCAGGAAGCGCTGGCCAGCCTCGTAGTACAGCCAGCCTTTCTTCAGGGCCTGTGCGGCAGACATCTTGGTCTTGGTTCGCGGGTCCTCGAAGCCGTGGAAGGCCTTCTGCGCAAGGTTGATCCTGTCCACCATGATCTTGTCGACCAGGCCCTTGTTGACGGCATCCGCGACGGAGAACTTCTCCCCGGAGCTGGGGTCAATAATCCCGCCGGTACAGGCTTGGGCCTCCAGCAGCCGCTGGCCGGTGATGTTGTCGACCAGGTTGCGATGCATGGCTTCCGTGATGGAGACTTTCTCCAGGGTGTCGGTGTCCAGGATGCCTGCGATGGGCCCCGTCTCTTCGGTAGGGTCGCTCCAAGAGGTCAGCTGTGCCCTCGCGTGGGCTGGGCTCACGGGATAGGAAGAGGAGGAGCCGACGGAGGAAGACCTCGACCGGAACCCGCTGACGTTGCCGGACAGCATGTCCGCGAACTCCGTGATGGACAAGGAGCCCGAGCGGTACTGGTCCAGGGCGGACTGGTCGATCAGTCCCTTCGCGATGGCGTCATCGATATCGTACTGCCGCCCTGACCGCCGGTCAATGATCATGGACTTCACCACCCCGTCGGAGGAGGAGATGGTGATCTCTTCCCACTCGCACTCCTGTTCCGAGAGCTCCAGGTAGGTCTGGTGGTCGATGAGGCCCTTGCGGTAAGCCTCGTACACGGACATCTCCTTCCCCGTCTCCGGATCGACGATCACCACCCTGCGCTTGCGGACAGAGGACTTGGAAGACGTCTTCCTCTCCCGCTTCTTCTCCTTCAGGGGCAGGAGGCAAAGGCCGGTCTCTGGGTCAGTGATGCACCTCTCCATCAGCTGCAGGTAGGTCAGGTTCTCCTCTGTGTTTGGGTCGAAGAACCCTTTGGTGTCGTCACTGGGATCGAGGAGGATCTCGTTCATTTCCTCGTCGAACAGGCCTCTCTTGTAGGCCACTTCGACCGGCAGGCGATGGCTCTCCTCTGGATCGATGATGCCCCCGGTGGCGATCTGGGCTTCGAGCAGGCGGATGCCGTGGTCTTTCAGGATCAGCCCCTTCTTCATGGCCTGGAAGAGGGAGATCAGCTTGCCCGAATAGGGGTCTTTGTAGCCCGTCACGGCCCTCTCTGCCGAGAGCAGCTTGTCCTTGAACTCCGGACCGACGATGCCCATGCGCACCGCCTCTTCCACAGTCAGCTTGAGGCCTCGGATGGGGTCGACGACATACCCCGTGGCGGCCTGGGCTTCGAGGAGCTCGAAGGCTGTGCCCGGGCGGATGATGCCCTTCTTCATGGCCTGGTACACAGACAGCCTCTCCTTGCTGGAGTCCACGTAGACCCCCGCGATGCAGCTGGTGCCCTCCAGGAACTTCTGCAGGTGCTTCGTGACCTCCTCCACAGAGGTCAAGCCCTCTTGGAGCCGCTGGGCCGTCGCCTCATCCATGACCTGAGAGCGCACCAGCTCCTCCACGGAGATCTGCTTCCTCAGGCCCCTGAACGTCAGCTTGCGGGTGTCGCTGAGCGGTAGAAGGAGGCAGCCGGTGTTCTCGTCCTTCTTGCATCGCTTGAGGATCTGGGCGTAGCTGAGCTTCTCCTCTGTGGAGGGGTCCATGTAGCTGCGCACCTCACTGGGCTCAGACAGCCGCTCGAAGGTCTCCCTGTTGAAGTAGCCACGCTGATAGGCAATTTCTAAGGGCAGGTGGAAGCCCAGATGCGGGTCCACTATGCCCCCTGTGGCCAGCTGAGCATCCAGCAGCCTCAGGGCTTCTTCGGGAGGAATGAGGTCCTTCTTCATGGCCTGGAAGAGCGAGATCTTCTGCTCGCTGTAGGGGTCCCGATACCCAGTCACTGCTCTCTCGGCAGACAAGAGGCGGTCGTGCATTTCTGGGCCCACAATCCCTTTCCGGACGGCCTCATCCACGGTCAGCATCTCATTCTTGGCGGGGTCAACGATGAAGCCAGTGGCAGCCTGGGCTTCCAGCAGGGACCGAGCCACTTCCGGGCTGATTAGACCTTTCTTCAGGGCCTGATAGACGCTGAGCTTCTGCTTGCTGGACGGAACGTAGATGCCGGCCACACAGCCCGTGCCATAGAGGTGCTTCCAGACAGCCTCCATATCCAGGACCTCGCGGATGGTCTTGGTGCCTTGCTTCAGTGCGTTGTAGACCTCCAGGGAGACGATCCGGGCCTCGTAGAGGTCGTCGACAGTGATCCGCCGCCTGACGTAGTCGTAGGAGGTGCGGTCCTGCTGCCGGATGATCTCCGTTTTCTCTATGATCTCGATGATGATGATGATCATGCGCTCCTTTGTCACACTGCCGGAGCGGAACTCTTCCATCAGCCTCTTGCGCTGGTCCTCAGGGATGAGATCCGAGTGCATGATCTCCCACAGCGACATGGAGGAGCCAGCCCTGTCCCCCACTGGAATGTCGATCTGGGTCTCCTCAAAGACCTTCTTGGTCTCAGCCTCGGTGTACACCTGGGTGGTCTCCACCACAGTGGGCCTCTCGGGCTGCTTCAGGGGCAGGAGGTAGAGGCCGGTCTCTGGGTCCTCAACACACCTCTCCTTCAGCTGCAGGTAGCTCAGATTCTCTTTGGTATTGGGGTCAAAGAAGCCCTTGGTGTCGTCGGTGGGGTCCGAGAGGGCCCGGTTCAGGGCTTCGTCCACATAGCCCCGCTGGTAGGCCACCTCCACGGGGACACGGTGGCTGTGCACAGGGTCAATAATGCCCCCCGTGGCGATCTGGGCCTCCAGCAGGCGAGTGGCGTGTTCCCTGAGGATGAGCCCCTTCTTCATAGCTTCGAAAAGGGAAATGGTGTTTCCGGAGAAAGGGTCCCTGTACCCAGTGACGGCCTTCTCAGCAGACAGCAGCTTCTCGTGCAGCTCTGGTCCCACCAGGCCGGCCTTCACCGCTTCGTGGACATACAGCTTCCTGTTCCTCACGGGATCGACCATGAATCCCGTGGCGGCCTGAGCTTCCAGGAGGAGCGTGGCCGTGCTGGGCAGCAGCAGGTTCTGCTTCATCGCCTCGTAGATGCTCAGCTTCTCTCTGGCCTCCTCCACAAACACCCCCGCGATGCAGCCGCTGCCCTGTAGGTACCTGCGCACGGTGTCCACCTCAGACAGGTCTTTCACGGACTTCTTGCCCGCCTTGAGCTGCTCGTGCTGGGTCTTGCTAATGATCCTGGACTCCAGCAGCTCGCTGGCGGGCACCGGGGCACGGAGACCGCTGAAGGTCAGCTTCTCCTGCTTTTTGGTCTCGGTCTCTTCGATGATGGTGATGATGATCTTGATGACCCTCTCGATGGTGACCTTCCCGGATTTGTACTGCCGGATCAGCTCTCGCCGCTGCTCTTCGGTCAAGTACTCAGAGTGGATCAGCTCCCAGATCGTGACCGACTTGCCCTTCAAGCTGCCAGCTGGGACTTCCACGGTAGCTTTGTCCAGGGAGTCCCTGGCCTGGCTATCTGAGTAGACCTCCTCCTGATGACGCTGGATGGCCTCGCTGGAGAGTGGGAGCAAGAGGGGGCCCGCCGGCTTGTCTGCGCGGCACCGCCTCTGCAGCTGAGCATAGGTCACGCTCTCCTGGGCGTTGGGGTCATAGTACAGCTTGACGTCGTCCTCGGGGACAGACAAGGCCTTGCCCATCTCTTCACTGAAGCAGCCCCGCCTGCAAGCAACGTCGAGGGGGAGGCGGTGGCTGTGCACGGGGTCAATGATGCCCCCGGTGGAGAGCTGAGCATCCAGCAGGCGGACCCCGGCCTCCCTGGGCAGGAGGCCCTTCTGCAGAGCCTGGAAGAGGGAGACCACCTGGCCCGTGTAGGGGTCCCGGTAGCCAGTCACGGCCTTCTCTGCGGACAGCAGCTTCTCGTGCAGCTCAGGCCCAACAATTCCAGCCCTGACCGCTTCGTCCACAGGGAGCGCCTCATTCCGCAGCGGGTCGAGGATGTACCCGGAGCCGGCCTGGGCCTCCAGCAGCGCGATGGCGGTCTCTGCCTTCAGGAGGTTTTGCTTCAAGGCCTCGTGGAACGAGACCTTCTGGCCGGTGGCCTCCAACACAACGCCAGCGATGGCGGTGCTGCCCTTCAGGTACCCCCGGATGGGATCCGTGCCGGCGACATCTTGCACCGCCTTCTTCCCCTGCTGCAGCTGGTTGTAGAGGTCCTTGCTGAGGATCCTGCTCTCCAGCAGCTCGGCCGCCGGAACGGGAGCCCGGAGCCCCTCGAAGCAGAGCTGGCTCTTCTTCTCGCTCTCCTCCACCACCGTGATGATGACCTTGATGAGCTTCTCCACCGTGATCTTCCCGGTCTTGTACTGGCGCAGGAGGTCGCGCCGCTGCTCCTCTGTGAAATACTCCGAGTTGATGATTTCCCAGATGGTCACCGTCTTCCCTTTGAACCTGCCGAAGGGGGCGGACACAGTGGCCTTCTGGAAGACGTCGCGGGCCTCCCGGTCGGTGTAGACCAGCTCCCTCCCTTTGGCTGCTTTGTCCACCAGTGGAAGGAAGGCGAGGCCAGTCTCCGGATCCGTCACACACCTCTCCAGCAGCTGCAGGTAGGTCAGGTTCTCCTGGGTGTTGGGGTCAAAGAAGCCCTTGGTGTCATCCGAGGGGTCGGCGAGGACCTGCTGCATCTCTTTGTCCAAGTAGCCCCGCTTGAAGGCCGTGTCAACGGGCAGGCGGTGGCTGTTGACAGGGTCGATGATGCCCCCCGTGGCGATCTGGGCCTCCAGGAGCCGGATGCCGTGGTCCTTCACAATGAGGTCTTTGCTCATGGCTTGGAACAGGGAGATCTTCTCCTCGGTGTACGGGTCGGTGTACCCGGTCACTGCCCGCTCGGCGGAGAGCAGCTTGCCGTGCAGCTCAGGCCCCACCACGCCCTCTTTCACCGCCTCGCTGACGGACAGCCTCTTGTTCCTCATGGGGTCGATGATGAAGCCGGAAGCGGCCTGGGCCTCCAGCAGGATGAGGGCCGTGCCCGGGCTGAGCAGGCGTTGCTTCATGGCCTCGTAAATACTCACCCGCTCGTTGGCGGGCTGAACCAGGAGGCCGGCGATGCTGCTCGTGCCCTGCAGGTACGCCTGGATGTCGGCCCGCTGGGAGAGCTCCTCCACGCTCACCAGGCCCTTCCCCAGCTTCTCCAGGTGCTCCTGGCTCAGGATGCCGGCCTCCGCCAGCTTCTCGGCTGACACTTTCTGCCGGATGCCCTTAAACGCCAGCTCTGGCTCCCCGTTCTGAGAAATGTGGTCTGTCACGTCCTCGCCGTTGGGCATCTCTTTCAGCTGGGACACCTGCTTGGAGGGGATGGCCTCCTCCTGGGGCAGCTCATCTGTCTGGATCATGATCTCCCGGGTCTGCGCTAGCGCAGCCCTCTGCTCCTCTTGCAGGCGCTCCAGCTTCTCCCTGAGCTTCTGGTTTTCCTCCGCGAGAAGCTTCTCCTGCAGCTGCCGCTGCTCCTCCAGCCGCTGCAGCTCCTCCTGCTTCCGGCGGACGTTCTCCTCGGCCTCGGCCTGCTTCTTCTTCGCATCCTCCAGGATTGCCCTCAGCTGCTGCTTCTCCTGCTCCATCTGCTTCTGCTGGTGCTCCTGCTCCGCCTTCAGGTTCTTGGCTTTCTTAACCTCATCCTGGAAGAGCTTCTCCAGCTTGGCCTTCTCCTCCTCAACGAACCGCTCCTTCTGCAGGAGAACATCCTTCTCCGTCAGGAAGGTCTGCTGGAGCATGTGAGTCTCCTGGCGCAACTGCTCCTTCTGCGCCGTCTCCATCTGGATGAGGGAAACAAAGACGGCCGTCACCAGCGGAACGGGGCACTCGGGGGGCTGTTAGGAACGGCATGCGAGTTAAAGGGGCGGGGGGGCAGCAGCCAGAGGGACTCCCGTTGGCGGGACAGGCAGCCACCAGACCCCTTGCAGGACACTCGGCCCAGGCGCTGCAGCCAGGGTGGCCTTCTCCAGGAGGACTGGCCAAGACCAGTCTTCAAGAGGGGAGTAGCTCGTTTGGAACCAGCTTCTCCTCATTAAACGGCATCTCCCCAAAACCAGCACTCGGCCCCAGAAGCAGGCTGGGCTCGGGGACCTCCCTGGCTCCACCCAACTCTGGTCTTCTGCAGCTCTACCTGTGCTGGTTACCTGCGCTATCGACGGCTGCAGTGTTGTCCTAGTGCGCCACAGAGCCAGCCTAGCCTTAACCTGATGAAGCCTTTCAGTCGGGCCTTTGTCCTGATCCGCTTGAAAGGAGCAGGGGAGGAACGGCCCAACTACACGCCACTCGAGCGTGAGATTTCTGAGGAGCGTGCCCCTCCTCTCGGCCTCTCCCCCTGCCCCCCCCACAAAGCGACTGATCTCTTATAGGAGCTCCATGCCCCCACCTGGTGGACCAGGAGAGAGTGTGCAGGGAACTCTCGTCTCGAATGGCTTCCTACGTGCAAAGCGAAGAGAGACCAGCAGGCCAGGGAGCGAGCGCACCCCCCGCCCCATGCTTGTGTCCCACTTGCAGGGGGGCCTGGCACCAGGGCAGGCCACCAGCGCTCCCCCTCCCACCTGCAGCCGGGCGAGGAGCTGCGGGTGCAGGCCAGGCCTCCCAGGCAAGCGGCCTGGCCCGGCCCCCCACAGAGGGACCTGCTTTGCTCCAGCCCCTGGCCTGTGGGCGACTCACTGGGCGGTGTCTCCCGCCCCCCGCCCAAGGGAGCCTGCTGCGGCTCTCCGAGGCTGGGTCTTGGGAAGGAGCCATGCACGGGACACCCGCGCCCTTAAAAGGCCGCTGGCCGGGTGCCTCCGAAGCCGGAGCACGCTCCTTCGGCTGCAGCACGGCCGGGCAGGAGAGCGCCCAGCCGAGATGCCGGCCTTGGCTCTTGGGGTCCCGGAGGGGATCCCCTGGGCTGGCGGCCACTTGGGCCACGCTCAATAGCTTACCTTGCACCATCCCCGGGCAGAGCGTCCCGGTGCCACGCTTCGCTGGCCTTTGGAGGCAATGAGTCCGCCGGCTCAGGCCAGAGCCTCCGGGGCCCCCTCGGCTCGCAGTCCCTGGTCCAGGCTCCCTCAGCAATCCCAGCCCTCCCACAACAGCTTCTGGCCATGCGCCCTTCCGCAGGCGCAAAGGGCCCGCCTTAGGGCCCGCCTCGCCCTGTGCGGGCGCGAAGCAGTCGCTTCAGGCATTGCTCGGGGGCACCTCTCCCGAACCTGGAGCCTCAGCCGCTCAACCTGCGCCACAGGCATGGCTTCCGAAGGGCAGCCTCTGGGTTGCTGTCACGTGATGCTTCTGCTCACGGGCCCGCAAGCACAAGCTGCACAATGGCCGCACTGGCGCCTCTGCATTCGAGCGAGCGGACCTGGCTGCGGGAGGCGTCTGAGGCGCAGGCGCCTCTGTGTGGGCCCACCGGTGCTGAGGAGCGTCTCCCCGCCTCCGGCACTTGATCCCGCCGGGGACCCGGGAAGCAGTGTGGTGCCCCTCGGCACCCTGCTGGCCAACGCCGACTGGCTCATGGAGAACAACCTGCCGGGACTCTCACGTGCCCCGGACGGCCCCCCGCTCGCCCCCGACGTGCACCCTGCTGCCCCAGGGGACAGGCGGGGCCGAGCTGCATGCTGACGGGGCCGGCTTCCTCGGGCCCCGAGAAGGCCCCTGAGTGGCTGGGCTGGGCAGGGGCCCCCCTCCATGCGGTACCTCCTCTGCCTTTCGCTGCAGCGCCAGCGCCTCCTGCTTCAGCTTGGCCTTCTCCTGCTCCAGCTCCGCAATGGCTCTCCTTAGCTTCTCTGCGTCCTGGTCGCTTTGCTGCCTCTGGATCTCCAGCGTGTGAACCAGCGTCATCTTCTCCTGGGTGGACAGCTCCGTCTGGTGCAGCTTCTGGCTGATCTCCTCGGCCTGCCTCTTGAACCGCTTGGCCTCCTCCTCGGCCTTGGCCTGGGCCAGGCTCAGCTCAGTCACTTGCACCTTCAGGCGCTCGGCGTCAGCGCTGATCTCCAGCTGCCGCCTGCGCTCTGCCTCCAGCGTCTTCTGGAAGCCTTCGGTCTCCTCCGCCAGCCGCTGCTGCATCTGCTCCTTGTCCTCCTGGAGCCGCTTGGCCTGCTCCTGGGCGAGGTCCTTCTGCTTCTGCAGCATCTCCGCCTCGGCCTTCAGGCGGGTCGCCTCCTGGACGGCCTGCATCTTCTCCTTCACCACCTTCTCCGCCAGGGCCCGCTGCTGGGCCAGATCCTCCTCGGCCAGCGCCCGCATGCGGGCCGCCTCCTGGGCCTCCACGCTCAGCCGAGCAGCTTCCTCCGCCACTTGCTTCATCTTCTCGGCCTCCTCAGCCAGCAACTTCTGCGTGTTGTCCTTGTCCTTCAGGATCAGCATCCTGTTCTCCTCCTCGATGCGGGTCTTCAGCTTGAGCAGCTCCTCCATCTGGATCCTCACCTTGAACAGCTCCTCCTCCACCTGGGCCTTCTGCCTCATGGCTTCAGTCACCTCCTCCTTCAGTCGCTGCTGCTCCTCCTCCAGGATGCTCTTCTGGTGGTCCGTCTGCTCCAGCTGCAGCTTGACCTTGGCCAGCTCCTGCTCCACCTGGGCCTTCTGCCTCAGCGTCTGCTCGGCGAACTTCTTGTGCTTCTCCATCTCGGCGTCTGCCAGCTGCTTCTGCTTGAGGGCGGCCTGCTCCGCCTGCGCCCGCTTGGCCGCCTCCAGCTCGGCCTCCTTCCGCAGCTTCTCCGCATCCTCCTGCGCCCTGGCCTTGGCCTGGGCCGCCGCCTCCGCGCGCTGCTTCATGCGCTCGGCTTCCTCCACCCGCTGCCGGGACAGGGCCGCATCCTGCTCCGCCTGGACGCGGGCCAGCTCGGCCTCCTCGGCAGCCCGCTTGGCCTGCTCCGCCTCCTCGCGCAGCCTGTCCAGGGCACTCTGCTCCTGCTGCCGGGTCTGCAGCAGCTCCTGCTCCTTCTGCTGCACGGCGGCCAGGTGGGCCTTCTCCTCAGCAGCCAGCCGCTTCTGGGCCGCCTCCTGGGCCAGCTGGATCTGCCTCTCGGACTCGCGCTCGGCCAGCTCCTTCTGCCTCCGGGCCTCCTCCACCTTGGCCTTCAGGCGCTCCACCTCCTCCAGGGCCGCCTTGCGGTGCTGGGCGGCCTCCTGCTCCGCAGCCAAGATCTTCCTGACCTTGGCCTCGGCCTCCTTGCGGCGGCCCTCCTCCTCCAGGGCCGCTTGGCGCAGCCTCTCTGCCTCCTGCTCCGCCTGCTCCTTGCTGCGCTGGGTCTCCTCGGCGTTCTGCTTGATCTTGCCCAGCTCCAGCTCCAGCTCCGTCTTGCCCAGCGAGGCCTTCTCAAAGTTGACCTTGAGCAGACGGATCTCCTCCTCGATGACGCGCCGCTGCTTCAGCGTGTCGTCCACGATGCTCTTCTGCCTCTCCAGCTCATTTTCCGAAGACTTGCGCAGCTGGGCGATCTTCTCCTCAATGTCCTGCTTGTGCTGAGCCGCCTGCTCCTCCAGCAGCCGCCGCTGGTAGGCCTCGTCCTCGGCCAGCCGCCGCAGGCGCTCGTTCTCCGCCTCCTTCTCCTTGAGGGCGATCTCAGCCTCCGCCTTCAGCCGCGAAGCCTCGTTGATGGCCGCCAGCTTCTCCTTGAGGATGCGCTCGGCCTCCGCCCGCTGCCGGGCGGCCTCCTCCTCGGCCAGCTGCCGCTGCCGCTTGGCCTCCTCCGAGAGGGCCCGCAGCCGCGCCGCCTCCTCGGCCAGCTCCCGCAGCTTGCTGGCCTCGGACTCCAGCATCTGCTTGGACTTCTCGCTGGTGGAGCGGGACTCCTCCTCCGCCTTGGCCTTGCTCTGCAGCAGGAGCTCCATCTCGGTGCGCAGCTTGGCCAGCTCCTCCTGCAGCTCCGTCCGTTTCTGGATGGCCTCGCTCACGTCGTTCTTGAGGCGGAAGAGCTCCTCCTCCAGCAGCAGGCGCTGCTGCTCGCCGTTCTCCATCTCCGCCTTCAGGCGGATGAGCTCCTGCTCGGCCAGGAGCTTCTGCTGGGCCGTCCCTTCGGCCAGCTTCCGCTGCTTCTCCAGCTCCTCCTCGGCCAGCTCCTTCTGGCGCAGGGCGGCCGCCTCGGCCTTGCTGCGCTTCCGCGCCTCCCGCTCCGCATCCTCCTTCTGTTTCTCGGCCTCCTCCTGCGCCAGGGACTTCTTGTGGGCCACCTCCTCCGCCTGCAGCCGCAGCCGCAGGGCCTCGTTGGCCTTCTGGCGCCACTTCTCCACCTCCCTCTCCGCCTCCTCCCTGGACTGCTCGGCTTCCAGCTGCTGCCTCTTCAGGCGCTCGGCCTCCTCCTGCAGGTGGGTGACGGTCAGGTGCTCCTGCTGCAGGGAGAGCTCCAGCTGGGCCGTCTTCTCCGCGAAGGACAGGCGCCGGCTCTGCAGGTCGGCCTCGGCGCTCTTCTGGGCCGCCTCCTGGGCCACCTGGAGCTGCCGCTCCTTCTCCAGCTCGGCCTGCCGCATCCTGCGCTCCGCCTCCTCGGCCTGCAGGCGCAGCTTCTGCAGGTCCTCCAGGGCCTTCTGCTTCTCCCGGGCCGCCTGCTGCTCGGCCTGCACCTTGCGCCGCACCTCCTCCTCGGCCTCCCGCTTCCTCTGCGCCTCCTCCTTCACCTGCCGGCGCAGGCGCTCGGCCTCCTCCTGGGCCAGCTTCTTCTGGCGCTCGGCCTCCTCGGCGCGGGCCCGCAGCGCCTGCAGCTCCTCCTCTGCCCCGGCCCGCTGCTGCTCTGTGGAGTCCAGCTGCAGGCGGATGACGCGGATCTCCTCCTCCACCTTCCGGCGGCTGAACTCGGCCTCCTCGATCAGCTTGAGCTTGGCCTGGATCTGCAGGTCCGAGCTGACCTTGACCTGCGCCAGCTCCTGCTGGATGTTCTGCTTCTGCTGCTCGGCATCCACGGCCACCAGCTGCCGCCGGCTGACCTCCTCCTGCATGCGCTGCTGCAGCTCCTGGGCCTCCTTTTCCGCCTGCGCCTTGGCCCGGGCATGGGCCGCCGCCAACTGCCTCTGCTTCTCCAGCTGCGCCTCTACCTCGGCCAGGCGCTTCTGCTCCTCTGCCTTCAGTTTCTCTGCGGCTTTCTAGGGGGGCGGGACGGGGGGGGCGGAGAGGGGAGAGAGAGAAAGATCACAAGAGACGGGTTGGCGCGGGCGAGGCGGGCAAGGGGCCGGGGCGGTGGGCCAGGGGCCTTCCCAGGAGGCTCTGGGAAGACGTGTGGTAGCCGGGCGGGGGGTGGTGCTCACGCCTCTTGTTGAGTCTGACAGGCAAGGAAGCAGGATGACCCACGAACCAAGGATGGAGGATGGAAAGATGGTGAGGGGAGGAGTGAGGAGGGGTGAGGAGGGGTGAGGAGGAGTGGGGGGATGGAGAAGGGCAAGCCGACAACAAGCAGGACCCACAAGATGGGAGCAGCTGGAGCACCTCCACCATGCGTGGCGCAAACCGTGGCAGAACCATCACCAGAGAAACCGTGGCAGCGGTGGCGGCGGCAGGAAAGGGCTGTCCTCAGGGAACGGGGGCGAAGGCGCGAGCGAGTCCACGGGGCAAGGCGGGGGCAGGTGGGTGCCGCCCAGGCCCGCCCCCTTTTCCAGGGCAGGAGGCAGGGACCGGAGAGGTGCCCAGGGAAGGCCCAGCTGGCCACCTGGGGCACATGCGCGAAGCACACCCCGCGCCAGTGGAAGCCGGGAAGCTGCCTCCGGGAGGCGGCTGGGCGACACGGACAGGAACGGCGACGGCTGAGGCCGGCCAGAGCGAGGCCACCCACCCCCAGAAGACCCACCCCCGCACCCCTTCCGCCCTCCCCTTTGAGCCTTCGCTCCTGCTGGGCCCGTAGCCGACTCTGCCGTGGCCTGATGGGGGGCACGCGGGGGACCGAGGGGGGCAGCAGGCTGCAGCGAGGAGGAAGAGAAGCGGGAGAGCATGCACAGAGCGCGGGAGTACCTGGAGACGGCACGCGAGTCCTGCTGGCATTAACCCTCCACGCGATCCCCACCACCACACACGCCCCAAGACAAAGCGCTGGCAAAGCGGCTCAACTTCCGGAGGGCAGAAACCAAGAGTTAGAAAGGTCACCCGGCCAGAGCGCAACGGAGGAGCAGGCAGGCAGAGCTGGGGGTGGGCGGCCCCACGGGGACACGGGGCAGAAGCAGGCGCGGTGGTGCCGGGAGAAGCGTGTCTCAGGGAAGCGCCCCCTCCCGCCGGGCCGGACGAGTCCCCCAGCACGCGGGCCACAGGAGGACTGTGCCCGAGCTGGAGCATGGCGGGGTGAGGGGCGTCCGGGGCCAGCGTTAGTGAGGTGAGGCGGCAGCCCGGGGGGCACTTCGAGCAGCTGTGGGCTGGGGGCGAGGGATGCGGCCAAGCCATGCGGGCCCCAGCCCTCATCTGGCAGGCCGCCAGCCTACCTCCTCTTGCTCCAGCCGCCTGAGGGTCTCTGTGATGAAGCGGATGTACTGGCTGGTCAGCGTGGCCAGCTCGCTGTACTGCGTCCGCAGGTCCACGTACTGCAGGGCCAAAGCGGGGCGTCACCACTCCGGGGGCCTCCCTGGGCCAGGCGCCCCCGCGGCACCAGGCCTCCCCCCACCCGGCAGCCCGCAGCGGGACTGGGAGTGCCCCAGCGCCACTGGCCCCATCCCCGTGGCGGCCACGGGGAGCTCACGGGCAGACGGGGCTGGGCGCCCTCCCACTGGTGCCACTGCGCCAGGACCAGCCGCCTCTGAGCACCGGCCCAGCCCCCTTCGGGAGACTGCTGGGTGGGCGGCCAGAGGGGCCCTTAGCCCTCTCCCCACCGGTCAGAGCCCTCCTCCAGCCACCCCTTTCCGCCCGGAACACCAGCCCCACTGCGGTGCTGCTGCCAGGCCCCCAGGCCCCCCGTGGCCCCCACCTCCTGGATGATGCTGTCCGAGGCAGACTGGACTTTGGGCTTCTTCGCGGGAGACACGGCCGGCTCCACCTGGGCCTTGTAGGTCACCAGCTGCAGTTCGTAATCCTGAGAAAGACAAGCTGCTGGGACCAAAGCCGGCAACACCCCCCCACAGGGGGAGCGACCGCCCCCCCCCCACACACACGCACTCCCTCTGCCCCCACGGCTCACCTTGATGGCGTCGATGTACTGCTTGGCAAAGCGCTGGCACTCCTCCACCCGGACCCGGTTCTGCTCACACTCCTCCAGCAGTTTCTGGGGACACAGACACCCCGCTGACGGCTCAGCAGGGCTGGGAAGCCCCCCCACTGCCCCCACCCCCCAGCCACGAAGGAAGCAAAGCGCCTCCAGCACTGCGATCTGAGGACTGGGCCTCGGGACCTCCTTCTGCTCTGCTTTGCTGGGGGGCGGCCAGCAACCCCTTCCGCCCAGGCCGACAGAGCCGGGGGACGGATCATAGGTGTGCGGCTTGCCGGTCCTTTGCCTGCCAGCTCCCTGCCCCGTTCTAGTGCCTTCCCCATGGGCACCCCTCTGAAGATGGAGCGGGGAGAGCGCTGGCGCGTCTCTCCTGCGGGCAGGCACCAAGTGGCACGGGGCCAGGGGCAGGACGAGCTGGACCTGGGCCGGGACCAGGGGGCAGAGGCAGGGCCCTCCAGCCCCTTCGCCCGGGCAGGAGGCTGCGTGCGCCCGCCGAGCGGGGCCGAGGTGGAGTGCCCAGCTGTGTGGAGCAGCCGCCCCAGGGGCCCTCACCTTCTGCTGCAGGAGCTGCTCACGGACGCCCTCGCTGTTGGTGATGGGCACGGCCTGCAGGGCCTCCTGGCGCTGCCGAGCCTCACGGATCCACCGGATGAGCCAGTCGTAGCTCTCGCGGTAGTAGCGCAGCTGGCGGCCCAGCTGGTCCAGCTCACGCTGGCGCACGTCGATCTGGGTCAAGACGGCCTGCCAGCGCTCCAGCAGAGTGTGCACGCGCTCGCGGTACCGGTCCAGGTCCAGGTCCCTCTCGCTGTGGCCCCGCACCATGCGCTCGTTCACCTCGCTGGCCTTGCCCAGGTCTGCCTCCAGGGTGCTGAAGAGCGGCTGGTGCCCCTCCACCTGCCCACGCAGCTTCTGCAGGACGGAGGGCTCCGGTCAGGGACCCTGGCCTCTGGGGGGCCTCCCCCTGCAGAGGCCCAGCCGCCCCCTCTGCTCCGCCCTGCCCCCCCACCGGCATCTGGTCCCCCCCTCTGCTGGGCACCTTCAGCTCTGCCTTGGTCGCCTCGAGGGCCTGGAGGTCCGCGGGCACCGTCTGCACGTCCTTCAGCTGCGCCTCGTAGTTCTGGAGCAGCTCCTCAGCCCCCTGCGTGCTCCGGATGACCAGGTTGATGGTCTTCAGCCTGTGGGGGAGCACGCGAGAGCCATGGAGGAGAGTCCAAAGGGGCCAGAGGGCCGCTTGGCCCAAGCCTCGGCTGGTGCAGGACACCCAGTTGCACCGTCCCACTCGGCGGGCTGCCCAGTTTTGCCTTGAAGGCCTCCAGCGTGGGAGAGCCCTCCAGCTCTCCAGGCAGCCGGTCCCACTGTCCTATTGCTCTGACAGCAATGAAGCTTTTCCTGATCTCTAGCTTGAATCTTAATCCGTTGCAATTGTTGAATTGATTCTTCTGCGTCCTACACTCTGGCGTCAGCAAGAAGAGAGCTTGGCCTTCCTCTCTGTGACAGCCTTGGAGAGACTTCTAGAGGGATCTCATTCCCCCCTTGGTCTTCTCTTCCCAAGGCTGAACATGCCCGGTTCCCTCAGACGCTCCTCACAGGTCAGGCTCTCCAAGCCCTGGGTCACCTTGGTTGCCCTCGCTTAACGCCGGGAGAGGCCAGGAGCTGAATCGGACCCACAGGCCGCTCTCCCCGCACCGCCCCACCTCCCGTCCAGTGCCCCGTGGTGAGCCCGGGAGCAGGACCAGAGGCGGCCACTGCTGGCGGGGGGCCTGTGGTCCTGCGCCTGGCTCAGCAGGCGCCGTGGGGCCACCTGCTCCCTGGACACACGCAGGTGGGGGCAGGAAGCCAGTGCCCACAGGCAAGGTGCTCGTGGGGGGCATGCTCAGGGTGCCGACCACAGCAGTTCTCTACCGGTTTGTTGAATCGAACAAAATTCAAAGTCACAATTATGATGCCCAGCAGTCAATTGCACAGAACATGTCAAAATGCATCAAGCAGAAGCAGAGGGAGAAAGAAATGCGCGCAATTAGGAGCAGGAAGCAGAGGGAAAAGCCCTGAGCCGCAGGGCTGGCGCAAGCAGGCCAGGCACCTGGCGGCAGGGAGCCCCGGACCTGGCAGGCAGAAGTCAAGGGGAAGGGCCAGGAAGTCCAGGGAAGACCACCTGCTCCGACAGCCTGGCCCAGGACCCCCCCAGACAGCGGCCCAAGGGGCACTTACTTCTCCAGGTAGATGCTGGAGAGGCTCTGCACCTGGTCCATCTTCTGCAGCGTGAGGTCCAGCTCCGAGTGCAGCATGGGCGCGGAGCCAGCCTGCTCGGGCTGCGCCAGCACGTGCTCAGTCTTGGCGCTCACCTTGCCCAAGCTCTTCTTGATGTCTTCTAGCTCCAGGTGGATTTGCTAGGGGAAGCGTGGAGGGCCGGAGGTGAGCCCCGCCGGCCCAGCGACGGCTGCAGGGTGCGAGCCTGTGCGGGGAGCAGAGCAGGGCAGGACCCGGGGCTCGGAGGGAGGGGAGAGGCTCGTGGCAGGAGCCCCTCTTCGCACGCAGAGCCCCCGGCACAGCCCCAGCTGCAGCAGGGAAAGAGCCCTGCCTGAAACCCCGGGCAGGCGGGCGAGCTGCCAGTCACTGGCCCAGTGAGGCCGAGGGTGTGGTCTAGTCAGGACAACTGGGGGAGGCCGACTCCACCCCTGCTGTCAAATGGGGCACGGGGTGGGGGGGCTGGGAACTACAGGCCAGTCAGACTGACAGCAGCCCTGCGAAAATTCTGGAGCAGGGAATGAAGCAGTCAGTCCGCACGCCCTCGAAGGCAACGGAGCAATTCCTGGACGGCAGCAGAACTTCCCGCCAGAGAGGCTGCCAGACTAATCCGGCCTGTCGGAGCAGAGCCGGGTTCCACAGGCGCCCAGGAGGCGGCTGGAGAGCCACCTGCCGGGGACGCTCGCACTGCACCAGTGTCCTGCGCTGGGCAGCGGCCCTCCAGCCCCCCAGCTCTGCCCTGCTGTGCTTCTGTGGTACAAGGCCGCTTCCCAGCTGAGACTCTGCAGGGTTCCAGGTGGCGTCCCCCGGGGCTTGGGGTGCCCGGGGATGAGGGCCAGGCCTGCAGGACGCCACAGCCGGGAGCCGGTGCGGGAGCAGCACCTGCTGGTCGCTGATGCGCTGGGCACACTCCTTGGCGGGGTCTTTGTCCAACGGGGAGCGGATCTTGTGGATGGTGCGCGACTCGCAGCCCTCCAGCCGCAGCAGGATGTCCTTCAGCTGGGAGATGTAGTTTCGGCACAGGGACTCCTCCTGCTCCCCTGCGGACGACCGCAAAGCCAAGCCACAGTCAGCGGACAGGCGGGCGGGGGGCGGCTGTGCCGGCGGGGGGAGGTGCTGGCCAAGCTGCCCGCCTCCCCTGGCCTTGGCTGGCCGAGCAGCTCGCTCGGTGCCCCGGCATCCACCCCTCAGAGCTCTCCACATGCAGCCCTCCGGAGCTGCCGGGCACCCACACGGGGCCTGCCCGCATGCCGGGGCGGGCGCACACTGGGCATCACCTTTCTCCAGGCCGCGCAGCAGGAGCTCGTACTTCTGGGTGCATGTGCTGTACTCGCGCTCCATGTGCAGCCGGTCGTCCGGCAGGAAGTTCTGTGCGTCCTGGCTGTTGCGCAGGAACTCCTGGTAGTGGCTTTCCAGGCTGCGCAGCGCCTGCCGGTGTTCCTCGGGCGGCATGGTCCGGAACTGCGGGGGACAGAGCAGCACCCGGTCAGGATGGAACGGGGAGACTGAGCCAGAGCCCAGCAGCGCAGAGGGGCAGGCGCCACCCCACCGAGGTGGCAGCCCAGACGCCTCTTGCTGGCCCCCCCGCAAGGAGGGGCCCACCGCTTCCCCAGGCAGTCCCTTCCACACGGGGACCCAGAGGAAGGAAGCCTACTTGGAGGAGCCGGGGGGCAGACGGCGCCCCCAGCACCTGCGCGGAGCCCTCGGTGCAGCAGACACGAGCACGCTCCGAGCGGCGTTCTTGAGGGCACTCAAAGTCCCACAGCCATACAAAAGCCTGAACTGCCGCATGGTGCCCTTTCTGTGCTCTGGCTCGCCAAAACGCTCAGCTTTGCTTTCCAGACAAAGCAAGTCTCTAGCCCTCAAGGCCAAGTTGGAACAGAAGTGAGAGCATGGCCCGGTGGCACCTTGGGAACCACGTGGGAAAGCGGGGAATTTCCGGTTGGGGTCAGGAGGAGGACGCGTTCCTGGCATCCCCCATCCCACGGCCGTGTGCAGCTCTTCCCGTTTCCCTCCCTGCAAGGGCTTTTGCCAGAAAGGAAGGAGCCCGACAGGGTCAGGTGCTTTCCAGGCTCCCCACCAACGTGACAGAAGCCCCATCCGGAAGCGCATGGACCACCGGGGAGCTTCCCACGGCACCCTGTCTCCTCTGGCTGCCCCAGACGAGCAGCATGGCCTTCAGGTTCTCTGGCCGCCGGCTGACAACCAGCGCAGCTCCCCTGCCTTAGGGGGGGAGGGCAGGGTGGCCTGCGCAAGTCACTCGCTTGCAGGACGGGGCTCACCGTGAGGAGGGACCACAGCTGGATCTGCTGGATGTCTCGCTGCAGGTACTGCCAGGAGAGCAGGCTCGCCATGTCGATGTGCAGCTGGCGCTGGCTGGCCAGCAAGCCCTGGTAGGTGGCCTCCAACCTGCGGGAAAGCCCAGCTTCAGGGAAGCCCAAGGGCTGGAGGGGCCCGCAGGGAGAGCTGGGCCAGGGGGCCCTCGCTCGCAGGGCTGTCCTGACACCCGCCAATGCCTGCATGCACGCCAGGGGTCCAGGGTGGCTCAAGTCCGGCTCAGGGAATCTGAACATAGCCCCAGAGCGAGCAAGCTAGCAGAGGGCGCCGTGCTGACCTGCTGACTGCCTCCAGGGCGTCCTTGTTGGGCGGGGGCACCAGAAAGCAGATGGACGGCACGATGGCCTCACTGCCGGCGGCGTTCAGCACCTTCCACTTGGAGGGCTCGGCGTTGCTGAGCAGGGTGCAGGTGTCCCCCTTGTGCACCGTTATCTGGGCAGGGCGGAAGAGAGGCAGCCTTAGAGGAGCCGTGCGCCACGGCCGCCCCTGCGCCCCTCGGGGAGGGCCCTCCGCTCCACGCCCCTCACCTCCAGCTGCTTGTAGTCGCAGACCGCCTGGAGGGGCAGCCGGCCCCTGACGTGGGAGCCCGTGCTGCGGGGCTTCAGCTGGACGACGGTCTTGGCACGCTTGGCCAGCCCTGCCAGGTGCCCCTGGTACTCGATGAGGTGCTCCTTCTCGTCCTAAAAGGGGCAGAGAAGAGGGTGAGGGGAGCTGGCCGGGCCGTGCCGGGCCGTGCCGGGCCGGGCCAGGCCGGGGGATCTTGCCCACTCACATGGGAGTCCTTCAGCAGGTCCTCCAGGCGCGTCGCAGTGATGGACCGGTCGCAGGCGAACTTCTTCCTCATGGTCTCCTGGGTCTTGTGCAGGAACTCCTCGGCTTGCTTCACGTCAGAGAAGAACTGGGGTGGGGGGAGAGAGGCGGCTGCACTGGCCTGCCAGCTTCTTGGGGTGGGGTGGGGTGGGGGGCTCGTTCTCCCCACACAATAGCCGGCCTAGATGCTGGCCAATGGGGGGGCGCCCAGCCAAGGGGGGGGTCGGCCGCGATTCCTCCCGCTGGCCCAGGGCCCACCCCCGGGGGGTACCTGGAAGTAGGCAGTGTTCTCCTGCAGGTGGGCCTCGACGCAGCAACACAGCTGCAGCATCCAGCTCCACTGGGTCTGCAGCGCTGCCAGGAAGGCCTGCGGGGAAGAGCGGGCTCAGCTGGGGAGAGGTAGGGTCAGGCAGCAAGCCGGGGCCCACCCCCCCTCGGCTGCGCGCGGGCTCACGGGGTGCAGCCATCTGACAGGCCTCGTGACACCGTCACGCTCGGATCACGAGGCCGCACAGCCCACCCGGACCGGCACGCCCACCTCCACCGTCTTCTTGGCCGGGTGCTCCTCCCGCAGCAGCCGCTCGCCCGTGCTCTGGATGTCCTTGATCTTCCGCTCGCGTTGCTCCAGCTCCCTCATCAGGCCCTGAGGAAGAGGAAGGAGGTGAGGGGCGCGTCAGCGGGGGGCTGCCAGCCGCCCCCCCGCCTCCCGCCCCCCCCCCGGCCCGGGAGCCCATACCGAGTAGCTCTCCTTCTTGGCGGCCATGTTGCTGTTGCGCTCGCTCCAGTCATAGCCAGCCTCCTCCTCCTCCTTCTCGCTCAGCCACAGCAGCTCCCTGGTGGCCGCGGCCACGAACGCCTGCAGGCTCTCCAGCTGCCGGAGCCGGCCCTTGGAGGAGTTCTGCAACGGCATGCACCGGTGACCAGCCGGGCCTCGGCCCGTGGCCGCTTGCTCAGGCACAGGGCTGCCTCGATGGCCCCGGGCCCAGCCCACCACCTCCAGTGGCCCTTCCGAGGCCGGGATGCTCCTGGACCTCACGCTCCGGTGGAGCAGAGACGGACGAGGGGCCAGGCCGGGCCACCTCCTTGCCAGGCGGCCCCACTTGCAGGACCTCCGGCTGCCGCAGCCCACCCCGAGCGCCAGAGCCACAGGCGGGCTGCGCCCATTCGAGGCGGGGGATCCAGCTGCCCACCGCGCTCCTTACCAGCAGCTTGGCGTACTGCAGCTCCAGCTTGTTCAGACAGTCCTGGCAGGTGCTGCGCATGGCGGGGGAGAGCTGGGCCTGCAGCGGGCGAGGATGGGAGCCGGGGCTGAGCCGAGTCCCCTGCCGCTTGCCCCCGCAGAGGGACCCAGGGCGGCTGCCTGGGCGGGGGGCGCCTCCCCACGCTGCCCGGGCAGCCCCGTGGGAGGGGCGGGGGGCTCACCTCGTCGGCACGGGCGGCCTCCACCTTGGGGCGGAACTCCTCGACGGACTGGTGCAGCCCGCGGTGGCTGCCCAGCTGTGACTCCACGGAGGGCAGGTCGATGCCCCACTCGGCCGCCGCCATGCGCCGCTGGTTCTCCTCCACCCAGGCCAGCAGCTCCTGCAGGTAGCGCAGGGTGGCGTCGTCCAGCTCCGGCCGGGGCCGCGGGGCCTGGGTGCTGGGGGCCGGCCCCGACTTCAGGCGCAGGTTGAACTCCGTGCGCAGGGCCACGAGGCGCTCGTGCAGGCGGTACACCCTGCGGCGGAGAGGGGGGCACGGGGTGAGGAGGGGCGGGTGCGAGAGGGGCAGCTTTGGGGCCGGTGCAGCTCTAGCCCGGCTCGGCTGCCACCCGGGGCGCCCCGCCTGCAGTACTGCCGGCCGCCACCCAGCGAGGGGGGCGCTGCAGGACTGCGCAAAGCACCACAGGAGCGGCTGAGCTCGAGGAGGGTGGCAGCCCGGCCGGCCCACCTGCGGTACATCTGCTCGCCCTGCGGGTGGCGCCCGTCCTTGAGGGCTTGCACGTCGTTGAAGAGCGAGCGGATCATGGTGTCGGCCTTGTCCAGGTCCTGCTCGATCTCGGCCTGCCTCTGCGGGGCCTTGCCGGCGTTCATCAGCCGGATGTCCTGGAGAGAGGCAGGGGTGTGTGAGGCGGGTCCGGCCTGCACAGCGGCCCACGTGGCGGCCTCCTCCCACCGGCTCGGACACTCACCGCCTGCAGCAGGCTGTCAGCCTGGTTCAGCTGCTCCTCGCAGACGCCCGACTCCATCTGGAGCTTGCTGACGATGCGCTGCAGCCGCTCCAACCTAGAGAATCGGGGGGCCGGGGCTCAGAGTGCATCCCACGCCCTCGCCCTGCTCAGGCTCAGGTTCAGGCTCAGGCCAGTGCTTCCTGCGGCAGACGGGGGCGCTGTGCAGCCGGCCCACCCGCCCTCCAGGGCCGCAGGGAGAGCCGAGGCTCTGCAGCTGCTCCGGGGCCGCCCGGCCTCACTCTGCGGTCTGGGCTGCACCGTTTCCTGGTGAGCCCAGCCAGCAGGCGGAGAGCAGTGAGTCACCGCCCGTGTGTTTCCCATTAGGGCTGGGCCGGGGCCGGGGCCGGGGCCGGGCTAGCCGCTGGCCGGCAGGCCGGAGGGAGGGACCTGCTGGGCGACGGCACTCCCTCCCCAGGAGAGCAGGATCGGTGCGGCAGCTGTGCCAGGCCGGGCACCGTCCGGGATGGGGGGCCTGCCGGAAGGGTGTGCTGCCAAGAGTCCCACCACGCAGGTGCTCCTGCCCACCACCCGGCCCCGGCCCTGGGGGCTCACCTCTCGAACTCCGAGCGCAGAAGCTTCTCGCGTTCCAAAATGGCCACGTGCAGCTTGCCCCACTCCTTCTCCACGTCCAGCGGGTGGTAGCCCGGCGGCACCTTCAGCTGCCCAGACTGCACTGCTGCCTGCGGTCCCGGCCAGCCGGAGCGGGGCGAGAAGGGAGAAGGGGCCCGGTCAGTGCAGGCCACCGCGGGGGCCCAGCCGGAGATGGCAGAGGCAGCCCCCATGCAGCGGTCCCCACCTGGGACGTCCCCCGGAGCCGCAGGAGGACGCTCTCCCCATGGGCTTCACAAGCCGCCCCCTGGCAAGCCCGGCGGCCTCCCCGAGAGATCAGTGCAACTGGTCCCCCCAGAGCTTGGGCAGATGCCTGCAGGCTCCACCGCCACCTCTTTGCCCTGTGGAGAGGCGGGCCCAGCCGCCCCAGCAGCTTCGGCGCCTGCCCGGGGCCACGCTCACCTCCAGGGACTGGAAGATGGCCTTGGAGCGGTGCTTGTCGGCCTCCTTGGCGGGAAGTTCCGTCTCCTTGAACTTCAGGAACTGATGCCACAGGATCTGGGGGAAGAGAGGGGCCAATCAGGCCGTGGGGGGCCAGAGGAGGCGGCTCAGGGCGGGTGGAGCAGGCAGGCACCCACCCGCCCTTGCCTCAGGCACAGCCCTTGGGGTGCGAGGGCAGCCAGCTCCGTGGGGTGCCGGCTGGAGGGGGCCTGGAACAGAGCCCTCCCAGCCTCCCCCCCCCACGACAGGCACCCGGCCAGGGAGGAGACACTTCCTGGGCTCGCTGGAGGCCTGCCAGGGCAGCCGGCACATCCCAGCCTCCGGCCCCTCCTGGGCACCCTGCCTGGGCAGGCCGGCTCCAAGGCTGCTGGAAGCGCTGCTGGCGGGGGGGGGGGGGGGCATCCCGGCCCTGCCTTGATGTGGGGGGAGGAGGAGGAGCCCTTTCATCCGACGCCAGCAGCAAGGCAGGGAGTGCCAGAACGGAGCGTGGGGACACGAGCCGGAGCCGGTGCTCTGGGGGCGGCAGCCCGGCTCCAGCCCCGCTTTTGCTCCCAAGGGGCCCTTGGCCGGGGCGGGGGGCGGGGCTCACCTCGATCTCCTCGTAGCTGGCGGGGAAGCGCCGCTCCTCGAAGACCACCGTGTGATGCTGCACCCACTGCAGCAGCAGCGTCACCACTTCGTAGTACTCCTGCCAGCGCAGCTGCAGCTCCTGTGGGGGCGGGCAAGGGCCGGTGAGCCCCCCTGCAGCTGCCTGGGCCCCCGCCCAGGGATGCCGGCCCCCCCCTCTGCCCCGCCCGAGCCCCCGCCACGCGCTCACGTTGGCCCTGACGCCATCCTGCACGTCGGGCACCCGCGGCATCACGTCGTAGAGAGAGGAGACGTAGGTGATGATGGACTTCTCGTCCGGCTGGGGCACGTCCACGTCTGCGAAGAGAGTGGAAGTGGCCGTCAGCCCCCCGGAAGTGGCCCCCCGGCCCCCCACAGGGGCCTCGCAGTGGGCCACAGGTACCTTCAGGGTCCAGCAGTCGCGTCACACCCAGCTCGTGCTCAGCCACGGAGAAGGCCTGCTCCAGGTTCTCCACGTTGGTCTGGCGGTACACCTTGCCCATGTCGATCAGCATCGGCCTGGGCGGGAAAGGCAGGGTCAGGGGCGGGACGGGGGAGGCGCCCTCGTGGTGGAGCCCCACGGGTGACGAAAGGTCCCTCTGCCTGCTAGGGGACCACCTGGGAAGGGGTGGGAGCGGCCCTTTGGGCCCTGCTAGGGCTCCCTGGCCTCGGCCTGGCCGCCTCAGGCCCCCTTCCCCCACGGCCTGCAGTTGGGACCACTGCCCACAGCTGGCGGCACAAGGGTGGCCAGAGACCCTGGACACCGTCAGCATCCCCCGGGCACGGGGCGACGGCCCTCCCCGAATCCCTGCACCCCTCGGCGCACGCAGGGGCCCTCGACGGAGGCAGCACCCAGCAGCTGCAGCGGAAGGCTGCCTCGGCACCCGCTCGGGGCCTACTGGCCACCAAGACTGGAGCAGCCGCCTTCAGCCTTCAGCTTCCTAAGAGGAGCCTTCACTTGCACGAGTACAAGCGGCATGGTTCTAGCCCTCCGAGGCACTGGGGCAGAGGGCCGGGCGAGACCTTCCACGGCTGCCCCGTGCTCTCCTCACCGCGTAGATAGCAGAAGCGGAGGGCGAAGGGGCACGGTCCTGATCCTCCACAAAACGAGGACAAGGCTTCCGGCTCCATCGCGCCGCCTCCCTGCCCCCAAGCACGAAGCCCTGCACTGGGGGGGGATGAATTCCACCCCCCACGCTGGCTAGCTCCTCTCCCGCCCCTCCAGCAGGGGGCTGGGAAGCAGCCGCAGGGAAGAGGGCAAGGTGGTGACAGAGCGGAGAACCGAGAGGCTGGCCCCACCTGCCCTGAGAGAGGACGGGGCTGCGGTTGGGGCGGATTGGGACCAGCCCTGCTGCCAGATCTCCCCCAGGGGTGCACAGGCCAGAAGGCGGCTGGCTCCACCGGTGCAGCAGCGCGGCTGGACGTCACCCTCCCAGAAAGTCCCCCACCCACCGGCCAAGTGGGCTGCTGGCGATTGCGCCAAGCCCCTCCCCAGTCAGTTCCTGCAGGGCTCCGGAGAGACGTGAGGGGGGAGCAGCATCAGGAAGCCCAGCAAGGCTTGGGAGGGGGCTGAGGTGCTCTCGGGGGCCCCCAGCAAGCGCCTGCTCCTCAGACCCTCCCAGCCCCCCCCCCCCGCTGTCTGATATGGCCTCCCCCACACAGCAGAGCCCTGCCCCACACGCCGGTGGTCTCCAGCTGAGCACCCAGCAGTGCCTCCAGGAAAGCTGGAAAAGCCCCCCCCCACACCCATGTGCCTGGAAGTAGGGGGGACCCCCGGACTCTGCTGCACCCACAGAGCTGGGCCAGACGGGCATGCGCAGCACATCCCCTTTTCCCCGTAGCGGAGCTGCCGACAGCAAGCGTCTGCGCTGGGTCCCTCCCCGAGACAGACCCGCAGCCCTGCCTCCCTCGGGAGCGAAGCCTGGGGGCCGAGGGCGGAGGAGGGCGCCAAGCTGAGCCCTCCCCACACAGTGGGGGCCCAGGCCACCCGAGAGGCCCTGGCGGCTTCAGGTGAGGCGGCTGCCGAGTGGGGGGGTGCCCTCGGCGGCTGCACCGACCGAGCCTCGTGGGGGACGTGCCCATGGGCCGCAGCCACGAGACAAAGGAAAGAAGGACCCTTGCCCCCGCCCCCCCGTGCAGCGTGCCTTTCCCCCACAACACGGGGAGGGAAGCCGAGCGGGCAGGAGACCCGCAAGCGGGGGGGCCAGCCTACGTTTTGCGGAGGCGCAGCGTGGAGTGCACCGAGTACAGCGCCCCGTGGAGGTCCCGGCCGTCCGTGGGCTGCCAGCCGTCCTGCCCGTTGGCCCGCCGCTCCCCAGGGCCCCCCCAGCCGGGGACATCCTCGCACAGCATCACAACCCTCTCCTCCGATGCTCCCCGGGCCCGGCCCGGACGCTCCAGGCCGCGGCGCCTGGCCGGACGCCGGCCCCGCGGACGCCCGCTCATGCCGGCCCCGGCGAGGTCGGAGCTCCTGGGACGCCGGCCTGCTGCTCCCCGCGCTCCGGAGCGAGTGGCGCGGTGGGAGGGCGCCGCGGCTGCTCCCCCTGCCCCGGGCCACGTGGGGGGAGGCTGGGCGGGGCGGGGGCAGGCTGGCTCCTGCTCTGCTCGTTCAGCCCCGCTGCGTTGGGGCCGCCCCCCCGCCTGCTGCCGCCCCACCCCGCTCCCTTCCCGCAGGGGTTGGCAAGGAAGCCGTGACGCCACCCACGGGGGCGAGCTGGAATGCAGCCCCCGCGGCCGACACGTGCGGGCAGGCCCGACACACCTGCGGGGGAAGGCAGGCGGTGGGCCGGGGCTGAGCGACCGTGGCCAGGCCAGCGGGGGGCCAGGGCCGGGGCCACTCCCTTCCCTGCTGCAGGAAGCAGGGCCCCCCATGCCCGGGGGTCTCCCGGGCCTTCGGGAGAGAAGCCTCCTCGCAGCCTGGCCTTGCGCAGCGGAAGGCACCCCTTCGCGGGCTGTGGCGGCTTGCAGCAAGCGGCCTCTCGCATGGAGGGCGGGCCCCCAGCCGGAGTGGGACTGCTTCTCCCTGGGCCCCTGGCTGGGGCCAGGCAAAGCGGTCTCGGGGCCCCGGCCAGTGCCGGGTCCGCAGCGGAATCGCCCCTGCTTCGATCCCGCACCACATGGCCCAAGCTCTCCTGGCGGCCTGCTTGGCCGAAGCCACCACGACCTGAGCGGGCATCCCCAGCCCCTTACTTGTGCCGGTGGATGATGGCGTTGAAGACGCGCCCGTCGCGCCAGCTGGTGGTGAAGTTGTCACAGCGCAGGCCCTGGTAGCCCTCCACCATGCGCTGGGACCAGAGCAGCAGCTTCTCCTTGGCCGTCATGTCCTCCGACTGGCCGCTCACCTGGATGTCGGAGATCTGGCCGGGCAGAAACGGGGTCACGTGAGGCCGGCAGCCGCTCCCGGCAAAGGCCCGTCTCGGGACCCCCGCCCTTGCGGCTGCCTGGGCGAGCCGGCGGTGCCCTCACGATGGCCGCAGGGCATGATGGCTGTGTGGCCCACGGGGCGTCCAGGGAGGGCCGGGGCCGCTTACCCCACCTCCCGGGCAAGAGCCTGATTCTGCCAGGCAGGTTTTATATCCCATTTGCAGCTCAGGAGCTTTTCGAACGGTTTACAATATAAAAACAGTCACATGACGCAGTAGGATTAGTCAGCGCGCCACAATCGCCAGGAAGGCCGTTCCGAGGGGCTGTCCTGCATCGATCGCCCCGCACAGCGGCGGGGGAGGGAGGGAGGCTCGCCGGGAGCGCAAGCAAAGAAGCTGCAGCTGCACCTGGCCGGGGAAGCTCGGGGCCCCAGGTAGGCGGGCGAGTCGTTCCGGGAGCCGCTGCCCGGCCACGCTCCCGTCTGCCGCACCGGCAGCCCTCAACCCCACGAGCGGCGTGCATTCGGAGGCCGTGGGGCGCCTGACCTGCCACCTGCCGCACCTCTGGGGCCACTCCAGGAGTGGCAAGAAGCACGCCGGTCCCTTCCTGGTACAACAGAAGTGGGCAGCGCCTCTTCCGCCCCCCCCCACCGCCACCTCTGCGCTAAGAAGGGCCCCCTCCCTGTCCAAACCCAGGGAAACGGAGCACTGTCTGCTGTGTGAGTGGGGGCTCCCCCAGTCCCTCGACCCCTGGCCATGTGGGAGTCCATCCTGCTGCAGCTGGACAGGCCTGCAGGCGGCCCTCATGCCCCAGAAAAGCAGCGATGCTGCGGAGGCCACGGATGCGACTGGCTCAGGGCAGCGCTCCAAGCTGGGCCCCAAACCGGGCCCCGCGTTCCGGACAGACCCAGCCAGGACCGAGCGGCAGAGAGCGGCTCCTCGCGAGTTTCGCGTGCCCCACGGCACGCACAGCCCTGACCCCCTAGCGCTCCCCGGGGGCATGAAGCACCCCCAGGCCACGCAGGGGCGCCCACTCGGCCTTCCACTGGCCCGGCCATGCACTGCCCGGCCTGGAGGCATCGGAGGTGCCAGGGCTGCCCCCCGGCCACGGGTCCCGCCCCACGACTCACCTGAAAGTGCAGGATGATGGTCCAGATGAGGCCCAGCGTCAGCTTGGGGTTGCCATCAGCAATGTCATCGTTCCGGATGTTGACCAGCTTCACCTGCCATGCACATCCAGAGTATTGAGATGCCGAGGCATGAGGGGGCGGCATGTAGCGGTTTTATTAAATTAAATTAAATATTAAATTAAAATTGAGTCTGAGGGACTGCAGCACCTCCCCTCCCCTCAACCCTGCCCCTCTCCCTCCTCACCTGCCGGTGCCTCAGGTAATCCAAGGCAATCTGCACATTCTGCAGCTTATGGAAGCGCATCCGGCCCTTCTCGCGAGGCTGTGGGGAGAGGAGAGGAGGCAATCAGTTCACGCCCAACCCCTGTAGGGACACCTCCCTCCCCAGCCTGAGGACCACCATGCCCCACCTCCCCTGCCCTCCCCGCCCCTCCCGGTGCTCCCGGTCCGCTCCATCTCTGTCCCCGGCTCCGTCTGCAGTGGGGCGCGCTCAGAAGGCGAGAGGGCTCTGATCAAGCCAGGATGCTTCCGGGCCAGGCCTTGGCCTCCCTCGGAATCGGGCAAAAGAGATGTGGGCGGCCAAGGCAAGCGGCGGCCCAGCCGGAGGAAGGCCGTGGGGGCCCGAGGCACGCTGGGCCCCACGTCTGCTGGGCTGACCAGCTGCAGCAGAACCCGGTCTGGGCAGAGCTCGCGTGGGCAGGGGCGCGACGCCACGTCCACACAAGCCGGAGGGCCGCTCGCCGCGGCGAGAGCGAAGGCAGAGTGCAGCAGCGCCATGCAGGAAGCGGACGGGAGACCCACTCACCAGCCGCAAGTTCCGGATCACGTCGCGTTCCCTGGGCTGTACGGCAGGCGAGGGCCGAGCAGAGAGGGAAGCGGAGGCCAGAGGGCAGAGCCAGAAGAGAGTCCAGCAGACGGAGAGAGACAGAGCGAGCAGTGGGTGATCGGACAGAGAGTGAGCAGGAGGAGGAGGACGAGGACCTCCGTGCAGCGCAGAAGGGTTGCGTGTTAGAGCGGCCGGAGGCGGAGCCGGGGCAGCCGTGGAAGGAGGCGAGAGCCCGAGAGCAGAGGGAAGCCGCTGTCCAGCCCGGGCCACGCAGACCCGCCCCTCACTGGCCCTCCGCCCCACGGCCCCCGCAAAGCCCATCCTCGGGATGCCAAGCGACATGGCCGAGGCACCCCTGCCCTCCCGGGTGCCCGCCGCTGGGCCCACTCCAGCTCCCGTGTGTGAAGGCATCCCGGAGCAAGCCCGACCAGCCAGGGGGCGCAAAGGTGGCCCGGGGCCTCTGAGCCACAGCCCTCTCTGCCTGGCCGCATGCGGGCCGGCACTGGCAGGAGGTGGAGAGCACGGCAGCCGGGCTGCTCCAGGGCCACCGGGACCAAGGCAGAGGAAGGCGGGCCACTCCAGGCCCAGGAGGCAAGCCTGGGCCAGGCGGGGAGAGACAGGTGTGCGGTGCAGGGGAGCCCGGAGCCTGCCTTGGAGCAGGGGGCGCGGGCCCGGGGGGCACGGAGCAAGCAGGGGCTCTGTAGCACTCGAGCGGGACGCGGCAGGGACTGGTGCGGAGGTCGCGGGCCAGGCTCGGGCCTGGCTGAGGAGGCTTCCCTTCCTGCAGAGCGCAGGCTCTGCCAGGCGCGGGCGGCTACCTACCAAGGTGTCTCCAGAGAGCACTTCCAGCAGGGAGATGAGGTTGTGTCCATCGCGCAGGTCCTCGTAGAGGTCGCTGACGTGCCGCTGGGCCTGTGGGGTGCAAGAGTCACGCAGGGCTGGGCCGGGGGACGGGGGGGGCAGCCCAGCCCAGCCCCCCACCCGGCGCCAGCAAGGGGAAGGTAGGAGGGGCTGCTCCGCCCAGCCGTCTGCAGAGGGACGCCCAGGACTGGATCTGCGTGCACCTTGTGCACAACGGGACGGGGGGGCTGGAGGAGGGGCTGCCACTGGCTCCTAGTCCTAGCAGCCCTGTGCTGCCTCCCGCACCAGAGCCAGTCAGCCCATTTACACCACTTGCTGGGGAACATGGGTGGGCAGGTGCTGTCGTGGCTTCCCGTGGGCAGCCGGAAGGGCAGACTCACTGACACCCCCCCCCCCGGTCTCATCCAACATCATGCCCACACTCCTACAGGCCCCACCTCCTTGGGCCCCAGCATGCTGCCCTGCAGGGCGCCCCCCCGAGGGCCTGGCCAGGGGCTGCGGCTCCCTGGAGCTGGGTGGGCTCCGTGCTCCACAAGCAGCCACCTGCTCAGAGGGATGGCTGGAGCCTCAGAATGGGGGCAGCCCCCTCCAGACAGCACCCGCCCCCCAGACAGCGCTTTGCATGTCCACATGATGCAGAAGATGGGAGGGAGAGCAGTGAGAGAGGAGGAGCGAGGAGAGGAGGAGCGAGGGGGGCCCTGGATGCCAGGGCACGTACCTCTGCACGCCAGTGCTGCCACCGGGCACGAGAGCAGGACAGAGCAGAGCAGAGCAGGGCAGAGGAGAAGGCGGAGGAGGAGAGGAGAGGACAGGAGGGGCAGGAAGGAGGGAGGGAGACAGAGATGGGTTAGAAGAGGAATGCCCCCCGTCCAGAATGCCCCCCGTCCTGCACAGATGGAGCCAAGGGCCTGCCTGAGGAATGGTGGGCACTGCTCAGCCCGTCGCCGGGTGGTGGCAAGCAGCTGGCACTGCCAGCCCGGCAGCTGCTCTGCCACAGGCGGACTAGAGCCAGCACCTCCCCGATGCCCCCTCCCCGGCCGCTGCTCCATTTCTGCCTGGCTGGCGGCTGAGGCGCTCTGGGCGGGCAACAGTGGCTGGCTCTGGAAGGACAGAGCCACCAAGCAGAAAGGGAGTGGCCTGGGAGAGCAGAGTGCAGCCCTTCAGGGGACCCTCCAAACCAGAGGCACCGAGGCTGCCAGGCAGGGCTGTCCATTGCCTGCCCCCAGGACAGCCGTGGCGCTGGGGACGGAGAGGCCTCATGGAGACCAGCCCGCACCCCATGGGCATGAGGGAGGCAGTACGTGGGCACGCTGGACCCAAGGCCCCGGACACGCAGGCGGAGCGCCAGTCACAGCCAGAGGTACCCGCCACTCACAAGCCAGGCCCCCGGACCCCCAGGGTCCGGGGAGCCTCTCCTCTCCCCCCTCCTGTAGGCTCCCCCCAACACGCAATGCCCACACAGCCCAAACCCCTGAAGCACGCGATCCACGGGGCCTCCATCAGCCACGCAGGGAGGCCAGACACCAGGCAGGCCCAGGGTGCGGCTGGGGGGGAGCCGGGAAGACCGTGCCCATGGTGGGGGTGACATGGGGGAGGGCTGGCGGGGCCGTTCTCCCGGGCACTGCAGCACCGCGGAGAGGGAACACCCCTCAGCCAAGCCTCACTCGGGTGCACTCTTGCCCAGGGCCCCGCTGCAACAGGGGCTCCTCCAGCACAGGGAGAGCGGTGGGGCGCTCAGTGGGTCTGAGCCAGGAGGGCAGCCAGCCCGGCCTTTGCCCCAAGAGCCCCCCAGGCCGGCCGGCCACTCACAGGGGCAGCGCGGCTGTGCTCACCTTGATGAGGTGCTTGTTGACCCATTTGGTGAAGGTCTTCTTCTGGACCCGATCCCGCTCATCTGCAAAAGACCACAGGAGACTGTGAGCAGTGCTCACGGGGCAGGATGGGGCACGGAGGAGGGAGGAGGAGGGTGCCTCTGCCCGGCGTGCGGCACCTGGGGGCAGGGGGCTCAGTGCCGGGCAGAGAGGGCTGGCCAGGTGGGCCCCACCAGGTCCGATCCAGCCGCAGGCCCTTCTCGGGCCCTCGCACAGCAGTGGCAGCAGCAGCAGCAGAGCGGCCAGCTGGTCTCCCGGGAAGCCTGGCGCGCTTCACTGGCGGGGACAGGAAGGAAGCAAGCAAGCGCCTGCATGACTCAGCCCCCCATGCCAGCCTCTTGCACCACCGCAGCACCCGCAGGGAGGCCTGGCACCAGCCGGCGCCTGCAGAACTTTCCGTGATGAGGCAGGGGAACCCCGGGGGGAGGCACGCGCTCCGAAGGCGAGGCGCCCTGCACGGTGCCCCAGCCGCCCGCCTCTGCACACGCTCGCGCCGCCCGGCCACGCCCGAGGCAGGCAAGGCCCGGCCACGCGACGCGACCGACCGACGGATTGGCCAACACCATTTCCCCTGCTCTCCTGCAAGAACAGAACTGCCTCCGGCCTCCTGATTTTCGGCCCGCTCTCCTCATCCCCGGCTCTGCACGAGGGAGGCTGGGCCCGAGAGCTGCCATGGCGGGCTGGGAGCAAGACCCCTGCACAGACTCCCAGAGGAGCCCACAGGCAGGCTGGGGCAGGCCCCCTGGAAGCTGGGGCCCAGGGCTGCGGGTGAGGCCCGTGTGGGCCAGCCGAGCCCAGTGGCTGCGAGACCTGCCAAGCTGCCACGGGCAGCTCTGGGCTGCCCACGGGCCAGGACAGTGGCTCTGCCACGCGGCCCGTGGCCTGCAGGGCTCTCTGGAGCAGGCCACCTCCAGAAGGCCCACACGCCTAGCCCCACCCAGCAGCTTCGGCACTGAGCCGTTTATGGGGCACACGGAGGGCCAGAGAGCCTCCCCAGCCCGTCACCGGCCGGATGCCCCACCCCTGCCCCACACAGCAGCCGGCCGGGAGGGGCTGAGCAGAGTCCACCAGGAAGCAGTTTATGGTTTTACGGCAGCGCCCGGCGCCGGCCATGCACCAGGGGCCTGCCACGTGCACCCCACCCTCCGATTTCAGCACAAGGGGTGAGGCAAGGATACTCCTGGCAAGCACCAGACACCTGGGGCAAGGTGGGCTGAGGAGGCCTCGGCCCTGACCCGAGGAGCCGGAGCAGACGGGTAGGCCTGGGCACCACCAGGCCCGGCTCCTGCGCCCACGCTCCCCGGGCAGCAGCCCATCTGGGGCGCCCAGGGCGGGGGCCGCAAGAGAGGCGGGCAGCCCTGCCCCCTGGTCCAGCTGCAGTGCGGCCGTCCTGGCCAGGCTTGTGGGGCTCTGGCAGGCAGCCGGGCTGTGGCTCGGCAGCTCCGTCCGCACGAGGCTGCCCGGCTGCAGCATCCCCCCTGGCCTCTGCGAGGCCCACGGGCGGCGTGGCTCTGGCATCGCGGCCCCCTCAGTGGTGGAGGGGGGCTCCGCAGCCCCTCCAGGGAGGCGCACTCCCTCTGCCCCGCCCGGCCTGCGGCAGGGCTCGCTTCCTCGGCATGCTCGGATGGGCGGCCTGGGGCCGGGAGTCTCCCAGAGCGCCCGCCTGCCCGCCGGATCTGGAGCACGCGCCCCGCCCGGCCCAGGAATGTGCAGGGCACGCCCACCGTCTGGCGCCGGCGGCCCCCTCACTCCGCAGCTGCGTCCCCCTCCTCCGCAGGTGCCCGACCCTCCCTGTGCCCCTCCCCCGCCTTGGCGGAGGCCAGCCCGGGAGGCCGGGTAGGGGTCTGCCCCCACCTTGGGCCTGCGCAAAGCGCATCTCAGCCCCACATGCCAGAACTGGTAGCCCAAGGCGTTATCACGGTAACAGGCAGAAATCCAACAGGTGTGCGTGCAACCGAATCTGCCTGGCACGCCACAAACACAGGAACTTCTCTGAAGCACTGAGACGGCCCAACGTCTCCCCCAAGCAGCCACACATGCAGTGCGCCCTCCGTAGCCCTTTGGCAAGAGGCTCAGCAGAGTCGCACGGGGGGGGGGGGAGGCCTCCCGCAATGGGGGCAGACGAGCCCCACACTAGGGCTTGGGATGAGTGGCTGAAAGGCAGAAGCGGCTGCCCTGCCCGCCCGAGGCCTCCCCGCCCCCCCCCCCCGCCAGGCGCCTGGCACTCAGTGCGCGCGCAAACACTCCCGCATCCCGCATCGCATCCCGGCCCCACCGACCCAGCAGCTGCGGCCGCCTGCGGCCCCTTCCCTGCATCTCCCGCCCCTGCACAGCAAGGGGGCCGAGGGCAGCCCCCGGGAGGGGAGGCGGCGAGTGGGGGGCTCCGAGGGCCCCGGCCCCTACCTTTCCTGCCCTCGGTGGTGCGCAGAATGGCCTTGTACAGGTTCTCCTCCGAGCTGCTCCTCGCCCCGTCCATCGCTGCCGCGGGGGGGGCGCCGGCCCCCTCCCGGCTGCGCAGCCTCTGCCGCGACATGGGCTGCCCGCCCCGCCCCGGCCCGCTCGGGCTCTGGCGCTGGCGCTGGCGCTGCGCTGCGCGGCTGGCGCCCGGGCCGCTGCCGGGCAGGCACTCCGCACTCCGCGCTCCGCACTCTCGGCCGAGCCCGCGCTCGCTGCTGCCGCCGCCGCCGCCGCTCTCGCACACCGGATGCCCCAGTGGGCCCTGCCCAGGCCGGGCCGGGCTTTGGCCTCCTCCCCAGCCCGCCCCGCGGCCGACGGGGGCCGGGCCGGGCCGGGCCGGGCAGGCGGGAGAGGGGAGGGGAAGGGAGGGGCCGGCCGCCACAGGAGCGCTTCCTGGCCGCTTAACCACTTCCCTGCCGCCCGCCAGGTTCTGCAGAAGGGGAGCCCTCGGCAGCCCGGGCGGGAGCGCCGGGCCTCCCCAGCCCCAGCCCCAGCCCCGCGGGAGCCCCAGCCCCGGGCGTGGGCGGCGCTCCTGCCGGTACGACGAAGACATGCCCGGCCGGCACACCTGCCCCCCCCACCCCGCCGCCCTTCCAGCTTCCCAGGCAAGGGGCCTTCGCGAAGCAACGCCGCCTCCACCCGAGGCTGCCCCGCGGGGCTACCGGGAAGGCCTGCCCCAGCCTGAGCGCCCTATGGGGGCACAGCCGCCAGTGCGGGTCGGGGCTCCCAGCAGCGCCCACCCCCCCGCGCCAGTCCAAAAGCAAACCCAGCACTGCAGCCACTGGTCGGGCCACTTCGTGGGGCTCCTTCACTGTTATTATCGGTGTCACTACTCTGCCACCCATAACAAAAGCTCTCTGCACTGTTTACAACAATACATAAAACAAGCTAACAGAGTACAACAAAAATCATAAAATCAGAGTAATGTTGAAAAGTTTAAAACAGATTTAAAAAACCGACAAAGAACAGCTCAGTAAGTACACCTGGCAGAGGTCACTCCCCCAATCCCCTGGGTATCCAGGTAAGCCTTCAAAGGTCTCTGCATGAAGGGTCATCTCAAGCTGGCACCAAAAAGATGACATCTTTGATGCCTGACAAGTCACAGTGGGGGGGGGGGAGTGTACCCAAGAAGGGGGGCTATACAGAAAGCCCTCCCCCTTGGGTCACCCCGAGCCTCCTTTTGGATGGCACAACTTGGTGTCCTGCAGCAGCATCGGGTTGGGCTCGATGGCCTTTATGGCTCCTTCTGACCAGCTATTCTATGTATGAGTCTATGACACTCAGAGGAAAGCCCCAGAGACGAGACTAGTCTCCAAGAGGCTGCAGCTGGGGGAGCTCCAACAGGGACTGTGGTCCCAAGCCGTGCAAGGGTTGTATAGGCTACAAGCAGCACCTGGAATTGAGGTCGGGAGCACACGGGCAGTCAGGGCAAGCGTGCCAGAACCGGCCCGATGTGCCCCTAAAGCTCCCCGTTAGCAGTCAGCCGGCTGCTGCGCGCCCTGCCAGCTGCAGCTCCTGAGCCGCCCTTCAGGGCAGCCCCATGTAGAGTCCACTTGTGGCATCCAAGTGAGAGGTGGCCAAAGCGCAGAGTGGTGACGCCGGATGACCCTGCCCAGATGAGGAAGGGCCCGGCTGAGCCGCCCACCGAAGCTGCAGCAGGTGCAGGGCCTTCCTCTGCCAGGCCAGGCTGCAGCCTGGACCTTGCACGGGTGGGAACTGCTCCACTGGGACAGGGCACACCCGTGACTCACACACTCAGCCAGCACACCCAGCCCAGAGCCACAAGGACAGGAGGGAGTTCCTCGGCCGGCTCTCAAACGGCCTCCCGCTTTGCACTGGAAGGGCACTAGCGGGAGCGGCAGCATGGCTAACTTCCCAGTGGTGCTGGAGAAGGCAAGCCCACTCCGATTCACCCATTGTTCCTCCTCTCCCCCTGCCGGGGAGCCACGTGTGCTGCCCCCAGCACATGGGCCCTACCCAGGAGGGAGCACGAGGACCGACCCTACCTGACCCACCGTGGGGCCAGGGCTGCTGGTAGGGCTGGCTGGCTGGGCGGGCGCTTCCCCCGGGCTATGCATTCCAGGGCGGCCAGGCCCAGGCCCAGCCCCAGCCCAGCCCCGGCCCAGCCCCACCCAGTCGGCTCGGCTCGCTAGGCTGCCCAGCAGCAGCTCTGGGCTGGGACCCAGCACACCAGAGGAATGCGCAACACGGTTGGTTGTTCAAAGCCGCGGAGCCGTTCCAGCTGCCACTGACACATCTGGGCCAAGGAACAGCGGGCTGACGCCCACGCTCGGCAGCGAGGTGGGGCCAGCCACACTGAATCACATCCCTGCCAGGGCCGTGCCTGTGGGGCAGCTCCCTGCCTGCAGGACGGGACAGGGAGGAAAGCCCCCTTTGTTGGGCTGGGGAGGCCCCTGGGCAAACCCCCACGGGGAAGGCAGCAGGGCGGCTTCTGAGACAGGCGCTTGGCCTTCTCTGCGGCCTCTGAGTTTCGCTGCACTCGACAGGCCTATCCACCCTGGCAGACTGCAGCCTCTCCCAGGGGAGAACAAAAGCAGGCCTCCAGCAGGCAGGCGGGGGCCTGGCCAGAGAAAACAGCGTCCCACCCCTCCGCCCCACACCCCTCCCTGCCGCCACATCCTCTCGCTCCAGTGCCAGCCTGCAGGCAGGCTCAGAGCCACTTTGTCTGAAGGCCTCTGCCAGCTCTGGCCCACGGTGGAGAAAAGGCAGGGGATTGCGAAAGGCTCCATGGGAACGCCAGCTCCTGAAAAGACTCTGCAGCGATCCGTGCCCAGAACAGACACCGGGAAAATCCACAAGGCGGCAAGCCAGTCCTGATTTTCAGTCTGGCAGGCAAAGTCCACAGCTGACCAACTTTTAATTTGTTTTGAACCAGGCAGCTTCTGCAGCCTCCAGCCCACTTTCCTCACATTCGGCGAGGACTTCAAATTCGTGACTTCTCATTGACACAACGAGAACTTGATTCTGAATTTTAAAATCTGATTTCAGCCCTGGGCAAATCACGGAACAATTATATCAATTATAACAATTATATGAACGCCCAGAGGCAGGTCCAGACCCACAGACACTCTCTGTTTAAGTCCACAGAGCCCCCAGCCTCGACTGCCCCCCAGGGGCCACACGGCCGCCTGGCGCAGGCTGGGAAGCCCCATCCCGGTTAGACAGGGCGGCTCACGGGGTGGGGCGACAGAGATCCGCAGGCCGGGGGGGGGGCAGCCCCTCCCGCACCCACCGCTGGACGCCAGTTTTCAGCTGCCGAGCGACAAAGTCACGCTCAGGTTTGTGCAGGCAAAAAATCGGGGAGAACCCAGGGCAGCTGCAGAAGGCGCCCTCCCGACGGAACGTGTGTGGGGGGGGGGGCTCCCTTCCCGGCCGCGGGGAGGCTGCCGGTCCCGGTCCCGGTCCCGTCCCGCTTCCCGCTCCCACAGGGGCCAATCAGCTGCCGCAGGAGGCCTCACGCGGGACACGCCCCTCGCCCGGCAGCCGCGGCCGGCGAGCAGAACCCCCCCCGGCCCCCGGCGCGGGCAGGGCAGCGGGGCCGTGGCGAGCGCCCGAGCCGCCCTCGGGGCGACCCGCCCCCCGCGCTTCCGCGAGCCCGCCCGAGCGCCCGCCCCGACGGCGGCCGGGAGCGCGGCGCGGCCGGGGCGGCGAGTGCGCCTGCGCGGCTGTCAAGCGCGTCGAGCAGGCGCGGTCGCCCCGGAGACGCCCGGGCGCCGCCGCGCTCGCCCCGGCCGGCCGGCCGGCGAGGGCCTCCGCCAGGGCCGGGGGTGCGCGCCGCCCGCCGCTCGCGGCCCGCTCCGTACCTACGCAACACAGCTGGCCGTAGAGCAGGCGCTGCCGGTGCTGCGCGGGCGCGCTCAGCCACCCCGAGCCGTCCAGCAGCACCGCCCGCTTGTAGGCGAAGTAGGCGGCCACCGACGACGGCTCCGCCATCGCCCCGCTGCCGCCGCCGCCGCCGCACACGCGAGCGCGGGCCGCTCCGGCGCAGGAAGCCGCGCGCCCGCCCCGCCCCGCGCGCCCCGCCCCGCCAGGCGGGGCAGCGCCCGCGGCCGCCGCGGCTCGGGGGCCGAGGGTCCGCTCGTCCGGGCCCGGGCGCCGCGCAGGCTCGACGGGAAGCCCGCAGCTCGGCCCGCGCCGCGATCCGACGGCTACGCCGCGCGGCAGGGCGGCTTCGCGGCGCGGGCCCGGCGCTCCCTCCGCCCGGGCGGAGGCCGCGCCCGCCCGATGCTTCATCTCGAGCGGGCGGGATCCCCGTGCGTGGGCGCCGGGGGCGCCCTGCGGGAGGCGAGCCGGGTGTCCCGTCGCCCGGGCCCGGCAGGCAGCGGAAGGGAAGCCCACCCGGAAGCCACGGCCAGCTCGTGGCAAGAGCGCCCGGCCGGCACCCGGGGAGACGTGGCGGCCGCCCCCGCCAGAGACCCGCGGACCGGCTGGGGCACGCCACCCGCCCGGCCCCGACCCGCGCAGCCTCTGGACGCCGCACGCCCTTCCTTCCCCTGGTGCCTTTCCTTGCAGGCAGCTGGCTGGGACACTCACGCCGATGCGGGTTACTCGTGTGTCGCGGCACTCCCACTTTGCCTCCGACCATTCGGGGCAAGCCATAACAAAAGGCAGCTTATTTCTAACTAGCTTCCCCAGCAAAGGGCCTACAGCAGCCCCCAAGTCCCACGAGCCTCCCCACAGGAGGCGGCCCAGCAGCAGCAGGGGAAGCCTCCAGGCTGAGCACCAGTCTGCCTTCCCAGCGACATCGGGTGCTCCCAGGAAGACAGCAGGCAGCCTGGGCTCCAGGAATCATGCCCAAGCTGCCCCCACCACCACCAGGAACTACCCCCTCCATGTGGGTGGGGCTCTGGGGCACGTTTGCGGAGAAGCATTTCCCCTGCCCGGCCCGGCCCGGCCCTTCTTCCTACAAACCCTGATCCCAACCCCCTGCCTCAAAGACCATCTGTGGGGCACCCACCACAAGTGGGGAGGCGGACTGGCAATCGAGGGGCCCCAAGTGGCTTGGGGCCTGCCAGTGCATGAGGAAAGTCCACCTGCAGACCCAGGCAGAGGGGAAGGCTGCCATGACCAGCCTTCCATGGCCCCGGCAGCCTCCACACACACCCGCCCCCCTGCTGCTTTCTGCACTGCTGAAGCCTGTGGGGGCTTTGCTCAGCCACCCCCCAGGCGCATGCACTGACACAGGCAACTGGAGCAGGGAAAGAGTCTGTGCCCCCCCTACTACCTGCCAGGCCCTGCGTGACCCGGGGCTCCGGGTCCCCTGCACAGCAGAGATAAGGCCAAGCTGGAGGAGGGAGATACGGCTGTGCTGCATGGCAACAGAGCTGCACAACTGGCCAAGGGCTTCCTTTGCAGAAGGGGTGCTGGACTAGCAGAAGGCCTCCAGAGCCAGCGTCACGCTGGCCCAGCTGCGCCCACAGGACTGGCTCCGAGGCCCCCTTCCCGCTGGGTCTGGGGCCTGAGCAGCCCCCAAGGCTAGCCTAGTTCTCAGGGCCTGGAGGGGCGGCCCTTTCTGAGCATTTGCCTCTCCGGGATGGGATGGGATGGGATGGGATGGGATGGGATGGGATGGGATGGGAGGGGAAGGGAAGGGAAGGGAAGGGAAGGGAAGGGAAGGGAAGGGAAGGGAAGGGAAGGGAAGGGATGGGCGGAGTGGTGGGGGAGCCAGCAGGCAAACCACGGCCCCAGGCATTTCCTCCCAGCCCCAGGAGGGACGGGTGACTCACGCAGCACAATCACAACGCTTCCTGCACCAGCACAAAGCCCTCCCCACCCGGATGGCCCCTCATCTGGCAGAAGCGCATGGTGGAAAGGAAGCTGGAAACACTGAGTCAGGAGTGCCAGGATCCTCCTGCAGGGAGTGGGGACCGCAGGCACTCGCTCTGCTGCACCCCCCAGCTCCCCCAGCGCTGCAAACAGTGCCCTCGTTGCACACATGTGGCCCAGCTGCTCGTTCACAGGGCTGCGCACCAGACGCAAGCCGTGCTGGGCCAACGAGGTCCTTGAAATGGCGGGTGGGGGGGCTGGGATGGCACACGGGATATTCTCCGCCTGTGCCGAAGCAACCTCCTCTCCTTCACATGTGCCACCCCAGCCTGCGGACTCTCCCAGCCCTCTGATCGCTCTGGACTCAGTGGGAAGCCTTGGCAACACGCAGGGGGAAGCGGGAACGGGTGGCACACCCCTGAAGTTGGTGATCGAACTGGAGTCGCACCCCGGCAGGAGGAGGCCGGGGGGCCCCTGGGGAGCCCGTGGGTGGCCGCCACTCCTGCCAGAGCCTGGAAGGTACACACCCAGCACAAGGGCTGCTCATCCCCTGCGTGGCCACTGGGGGGCGCCCTGCCCCTTCCAGCAAGCAGCCAGGCCCAAGGATTCGCAGGGTGGAGAATAGGTAAGAGCCCTCCCCCCAGGCCTTTCCCAGCCCTCTCCTTTCTATCCCTGCCCCACAGACCTGTAGGGAGCAGGTGTGGCTCCCAGGATGGGATTAAGGAGAGGGGCTGGCCGGGCTCTCAATCCCCAGAGAGCTTGGTCTGGAGGATGCTAACCGAATGAAGTCCAATATGCAAATATAACTGCTTTCTCTAAATGAAAGCAAGCATTGTTGAAGGCACTTTCAAAATGACAAACCCACATCAGTAAATGTTTCTGCAGCCCCACCAGCCCCAGAAGATAATTGTAAGTCCGAGAGAGGGGCCAGTGTCCATGCCAAGCAGCTGCCCAACAAGCTCCCCATTCAGACACAACATTGCACCAAAGCATGGTGCTTCAAGGGCCCTTCATCTGATGCCAAGCAGAGGTTGCCGAGTGCTGGGCGAGCCCTCCCCTCAGTGAGCGGGGGAAGGCCAGCCCCCGCCGCGCAGCTTCCCAGGCCCCCGCCTGGAGAAGGCCCCCTTGTGAGGATCTCAGGGCTTGGAAAGTGCTCACAGGAAGCTGCCGTGGCCCCGAGCCAGGAAGGACTCCAAGCATCAAAGCCAAGCTTGGCACCGGGGCTGGAAACAGACAGGAGCCCCGGCGTCCTCATCTCATCGTGCAGAAGAGCCGAGCCGAGCCGGACGGGGCCAGGAAGGCTGCCGGACCCAAGCCCTGCCCCGGGGGGCACCCGCTTGCACCACCTGCTGCAGCCACCCTGCTCTGGCTGCCACCCCAGAGGGCCTCTGCAGCCTGCCTCGCATGCGCGGCTTTGCCCGGATCTCCCAGCCACAGGCCAGGCGGGGCTCCCTCGCCACTGGAAGCACCCAGGAGGCACAAACCAGGAGGGCACAGCCTGGTGTGGTGCCTGCTGCCAGTTTGTCTCTTTACCATAATAGTTACATCCCACCTTTTTCCTCCAAAGGAACTCAGGGCAGCTTACATAATAGAAACATAAAAACAGAGCGAGTCAGAAGGGGTCTCCTGGACCATCTATTCTGACCCCCCCCGCTCCAGCCAGTTCCGCTCACAACATGCCCACCATGCGCCTCTCCAGCCTATCTTTGAACACAATTCTCCTCTTCCTCCCAATCTTATCCTCACAACAACAGCCCTGTGAGAAAGGAGGGCTGAGGGCCTGTGACTGGCCGAAGGGCACCCAGGGGCTGAGCAGGGACGAGATCCCGGATCCCCCAAGTCCCAGTCGCTCCCTCTTAACCACTCAACCACCCTCTTAATCAGGCAGCCTGCCCCATGATGGCCCTGGCGGCCACGGCAGGCTGTGCTGCCGGCGGGTCCTTGGGGCCACGGTGGGAGCAGAAGGGCAGGGCAGCCGGCATGGACCCGGGCGGCATTGCCCCACTCCATTCTGAGAGGAGGAAGAGCAAAGAGGCTGCCGTCCCCCATGCTGCCCGCATACCGCAAGACTCGCACATGGGCCGGGCTGACTGGTGGAGAGCAGGATGTGGTGCCCCACGGCAGCTGCTCCACCCAGCAACCAGGCCTGTTACTGGGTATCCAGGAAAAACAGCCTCCCCCTTCCCTCCCTCCAGCCCCCCCATCGCCGCAGGGCTGGAGTCATGCGCGCAGCTGAAAATACACCAGGCCGGACCTGGGCAGGCTCCTCCTCGCAGCCCGCAGGCAGCCCTGCACCAGCAGAGCCCCTGCAGGGCAAGGGGGGTGGGAGCCCCGCCAAGCAGGGGGCAGAGGCCCTTTCGGGAGCCTGGGGTGACCTCCAAGCCACGGAGAAGCTGGACCCGCCTGGAAGCTGAGGTATCCTGGCAGGTGTGACCTTGGCAGTGGCCACGGGCCGGGGGCCAGGGAGAGACAAGCGGGTGGGCTGGGGCCGGGATGATCCAGTGCTGTGGGGAATGCGGCAGCGCCCGGGAGCTAAAAACACTCCTAGCCTCTGCCTAGCTCATCCACGCCCCGCTCGGGGAGCCACGCCAGGGCGCAGCCCGGGGGCCGGCTGGGGCCCCTGCAGCCCCCACTCACGCCGCTCGGCCGCTGGCTCAGGGGCAGGCGCCCAAGGCTGCCAGGGAGGCTCCTCCAGGCCTCGGCCTCGGATCTCCCCCCACCCACGGAGGGCCGCCTTGCCTCCGCCGCAGGGCACGCTGTCCCCACCGCGCGCTCACACGTGCGCGAGCCATGTGGCTCCCGCGAGCCACCCTCCCCCACCCGCGTGCACCAAACCAAATCACCACCAGCGCCAGCTGCCGGCCCTGGAAGGGGGAGCCCAGCGGCTGCCATGGAAACCAGGGAGGCGTGCCCACACCCATGCTGGGAACCGGCTGGCGGCAGCGCTTCCGAGAAACCGCAGCCGCAACGTCTGCCCCATCCCATCCGCGTGGAGATGGCTGGGAGCCACGTGGGTGGCAGCCAGCTAGCCGGCGGCCGCAACTCCTCCTCCAGCGCATCACGGCGGAGGGCTCACTAGCAGCTGTGCCTGCGCGGCTACGGGCACCACTGGCTCTGCCAGGGGCCGCGCGTGGGCTGGCCCGGCACAGTGGAGCCCCAGCCAGGGCGAGCCTGGACTGCGCCCACACGGCAGGAGGGGCAACGTCGGAGCCAGGCATCCAGCAAGCAGAGCTTCGGGGCCCCCAACTCCCATGCCTCTAGTTGTGCTCCAAGCCCGGGCAGTTGGCCAAGCTGGGCGCAGCATGACCCAGTGCAGGCACAGCAGGGAGCAGGGGGTGACTGAAAGTTGGGGAAGGCCAGCCTGAGGGGCCACCCAGCCTCAGCAGCCCCCACAGGAAAGAGGCGGGGGCAGGACGGAGCATGCACGCTTCTGCGCACCGCACTGCTGGTGCAGAGAAGCCTGGCCGGCCGGCCCCCATGCCAGCCTCTTGCCAGCCCAGCCTCTCGCTTGAATCTCTGCCCCACCTCCCACTCCCTCCCAGAGCGCTGAGCCCACTGGCACGAACCCCCAGCAACAGAGCAGCCCTGGCAGGGCAAGTGAGGTCCGGCTTGGCCTCCAGGCCCAAGGACACAGGTGTGGAGCAGGGGGAGGGCTGGGCCCGGAAGGTGGTCCCACCCGGCCAGCCTCCATCCTCCTCCTCCTCATGGGGCAGAGGAGAAGCCTGCTCTTGAAAGCGCAGCTGGCCCCTTGTCCACTGAACACGGGCTGGCAGCTCCCCTTGAAGCGGAATGGCCCACTTCCAGCAGCGAAGCAACTGGGAGCTCCTCACCTTCCACAGGTGGGGGGGCGGGCCTTCTCCTGGCACCGCCCCCCCACCTGCTCCGGGAAACAGGCATCTGGAGACCCACACTAGATAATGCACAGGGCGGGGGAGGAAGAGCGCACTCCCCCCTGCAGGAAAGGGTCTTCCCCTCTGCGCTGCTCCCTGCCCACCTGCTCCTGAGGGAGGCGCATCCCACTGCCTGGACCGGGGAACTGCCAGGTGCCAGTGTGGCAGCGAAGGCCGCAGCAGCCGCCCATGGGCGAGCGCTCAACCCCACCCGGGAGGATCGGGCGAGCCGTGCCCACCTGTCCGAGCTCGGTGCCCCCAGAGGGTGGCACGTGGTGCGGGGCGGGGGCGCCAGGACGAGGCTGGGGCAGCCCAGCTGGAGCCGCCCACGGCCAAAAGGGCCCCGCGCGGGGCTGGGTCGGCGAGCCGGGCTTCCCTCGCCCTTCGCAGCAGCCCTGCCTCGGGGGGGCGGGCGCCGGGCAGAAAGCGACCGGCCCAAGGTCACCGGGATGTTTGCAGGCGCGGCGGGAACGCGGGGACGTCGCGAGTGGCGCAGGGCGAGTGCCGAGTGGCTGGGGCGGCGGAGCGGAGGGCGGCGACGCAGGCGGGGACAGGCCCGGAGCCGCTGCCGCAGCTAGAGATGCCGGCACGAGCCCCGGAGCCGCCGCCGCCGCTCGGCAACACCCCGCTCGGCGCAGCACCGAGCGGCGCGGCACGCAACAGGTTAACTGGCGCCGCGGCCACGTGTCACTGTCGGGCGGGGGAGGGGGTGCCTGCCCCGCCCCGCCCCCTGCCCGCCCGCCCGCGCCGCCGGGCCCCAGCGCCGCCGCCGCCCGGCACTCACCGTCCCCGTCGTCGGCGGAGCTCACCGCGCGGCGCCAGTACCAGACAAGCGCCAGCGTGAGCGCGTGGCCGGCCACCACCAGCGACGGGAAGAGGCCGCCGCCGGGCTCCATGGCGCGCGGGAGGGCGGCCCGCACACGGCCAGGCGCTCCGGCGGGCGGGCGGGCGAGCCGGGCCGCTCCCGAGCCGCCAGCCAGGAGCCTCCCCCCGGGCGCTCCGCAGGCCCGGCCCCCTCGGCTCGTCGCCCGCAATGCGGAGCCGGCCTGGCCTGGCCCGGCCCGGCCCGCCGAGCAGCGCCGCCCAGTGCAGCGCGCAGAGCGCTCAAGGTTACCCCGCGCGCTCCTTGAGCCCTCCCCTCCCCTCCCCTCCCCTCCCCTCCCGTCCCGCCGCGCGCTCCCGGCCTCCCCGGCCACTGGGCGCCCCTGCCTGGCGAGGGCTTCGCCCAGCCCGGGCCCGGGCTCCGCGCCACGGCGGCCGAGGGGCAGAGGCAGCGCTCCGCCGCCCCCTGCCCAGCCTGGCAACGCAGGGGGGAGACAATCCCTCCCCCCTCGGAGCCCCGGGCGGGCTGCCCTGCGGCGGGGGGCTGCCCCGGGGGCAGGGATGCCTCGCCGCCGCCTCCCCCACCCCAGTCGGCCTCGGGCAAGCTTTTTATAGCCTCCAGGGTCGACCCGGCGGCGCCGCAGCCTCCCCCTCCCCCATCCCCGCTCGGCCCCCCAGGGCGGGGGCGCACCTACCCGGCACGATCTTCATGAGGAAGCCGCGTCTGCGCGGGCAGCCCCCGGCCCGCCGCACCAGCCCGCAGCGGAGGCGACCCCCGAGTGAGGGTCGGGAGCGGCTGTCTCCACCGCAGCGCCGGCCCCCGCGGGTCTCCCGTGGCCATTGGGGAGGGGGCCGGGGCACCAGCCGGCCTATAAATAGCGCGTCCCGCCGGCGGAGCCAACCTGCTGCTCGCGGCTCGACTTAGAACATTACGCAGCGGAGCGGGAGGGCGAGGAGGAGCCTGGCGTGGCCCCGCGCGCCCCGGCACCAGCGCAGCCCCCCGGCCCCGCCCAGGGAGGCCCGGGCTGACCCGGACCCCGCAGCACCTGTGCTGGGGGCGGCCGTTCCCCTCCCCCGTCGGGCGCAGCCGGGCGCTCGGGGCACCTCTGCAGGTACCAGTGGAGCTCAGGAAGGGCACTTGCTCTTAGGAGCCCACGAGGTCAAAAGGGGGCCCCCCTCCCACGGAGTGTCCTGTTTCCCCTTCCTGTTGCACAGCAAAGCAACTCAGGACTCCCATGCAGTGCTTGGAAAATGTGGGGCAGTGGTGCAGGAATTCGAAAGGGGGCATCAGGTGGAAGCAGAGGCCCGGACAGCTGGGGGGGGGGGGCAAGCTGCAACTCTGCAGAGCGAGCTGCATTTCCCAGCCACAGGGCGAGCGATGGTGGCCTTCCCGGAGGCGGCTGCAGATGGTACTGGAGGGCAACTGGAGGAGGCCCGCTTGGTGCCCGGCAGACACCCCCCAAAGCAGCCAGAGCCGCCATGGTCGCCAGGGGCCAGAGCCCCCGCGAAGAGCGGCTCCGGAAGCAGGCAAGGCAGAGCACGCGAGGGCCACAGCAATCCCCCCGGCTGGAGAGAAGAGGCGGCGCAGGGCCATGCGGCAAGCCGTTCTGCAAGCGATCCGCATCTTGGGAGCTTGGGAAGCTCGGAGGCTGCCCAGTCAGCCTGGCCTAGCACTGCGCAGGCAGCTGCCCACCCTCTCCCAGCAGACTCCTGCCAGGTGCCCGGCCCAGCCACACAGCCAGCATCTCCAAGGAAACATTTCTGCCGAGGTCCATGCCAACCCCGTCCTCCTGCAGCTGCAGCCCCTTTGACCCAGTCCTGCCCTCCAGACCACCAGCACCACCGGCGGCACGGCATGGTTGTCCGCTCTGCAGGCGCCCTCCAGGGACAGGGAGGGACGGCCACATCCACATCTGCTCCTCCGGGGGCAGACCTGGTGCATTTCGCCCCTGAGGCAGGCCAGCTTGGGGGGGCACAGGACAGGGAGGAGGCAGGGGGCAACGCCTGCCCCTCCCCGCATCCCCAGCATCTGTTTGCCAGGGCAGTGAAATCTGCCTGCCGAAGGGGAGGGCAGGATCCCTCCCCAGTGCCCCCCTCCCCTGCATTCGCAGTTGCCCCCAGCTGCTCCCCGCCAGCACGGCCCTCCACCGCCCCTCCCCAGCTCTGCACGACAGCCCTTTCCTCCCCTCTTGGGGAGTGGGGCAGCTGGCCTGCCACCCCGTCACATCAGCAGTGTGCAAAACCACACAGCTCAGGGGTGACCCCTTGGAAGCAAGTCCATCGGCATTCAGTGGGCCTTGTGAGTCAGTGACCGTCAGGCTGCAGGTCTGGAAAGCAAGGCCTGGAGCCGGTGGGATGTGCCCTGACACTGCCCAGCACACTTAATCACTGCAGAGATCAGGTTCGGAGGCAACAAGGCCCCGCAGAGAACAGTTGGGAACGCCAGGAGCCTGCTTGGCCTGGGAGTCATTTAAGGGGAGACCTGCTAGCTGTCCTTGCATGTTGAAAGGCTGCCATGGAACAGCCAGGACAGAGCTGCTGCCGTTGTGTCCAAGAGCAGAAGCAGAAGCCCAGGAAGAAAGCTGTGGGGCAGAAGATTTGCCTCCGCTTAGGGGAGGGTCCCTAACAGGGGGAGCTAGAGTCCTAGAGGAGATCAGCCCTGACTGCTCTTTAGAAGGCCAGATGCTGAAGATGAAGCTCAAATCCTTTGGCCACCTAATGAGAAGGAAGGACTCCCTGGAGAAGAGCCTAATGCCGGGAACAATAGCTGGCAAAAGAAGGAGGGGACGGCAGAGGATGAGGAGGCTGGATGGAGCCACTGAAGCAGTTGGCGTGAGCTTGGGTGGACTCCGGGGATGGTGGAGGACAGGAAGGCCTGGAGGAATGCTGTCCATGGGGTCAGGATGGGTCGGACATGACTTGGCAAGTAACCACAACAACAGGGGGCGGAAGGTCTCGGAGGCAGAGGGGGCCCATCTTTGCTCGAGATACATATTGATGTATTGACTGAAGGATTTAGAGACCATCCCTCACCGGGTCCCTGTCAGGCGGACTGCAAGCACAAGGCGCCTGCACAGCCGAGGGAGGCCCAGGCGGTTGCCAGGAGCACTTCCCCTGCTATGAGAAGCCAGGATTTTGGGACAGCTGACAGGCTCAGGGCTTCTGCTGCCTTATCTTCGTGCTTGGGCTTCATGATTAACCAACTGGTTCAGGTAAAGGGTAGGTGCTGGGGAGGCGGTGGGGCTTGGTCTGCCAGCCCCAGGGCCAGTTGCCCAGGAAAGGTTCTGGGACTGGAGCAGAGGGGCGGGTAAGCCAGGGTCCAGCTGCTGGCTGAGCCGGGGGCCTCTGGCCAGCGGGAGCTCCCAGCTCCAAACACCTGGCAGCTCCAGTTACGAAGACAAGAAGCGCCCCGGGAGTGGATCGGGGCCAAGGAGGCCGTTTGCACCAGGCTGGCCAGCTGCCCCAGACAGAAGCCCACAGGCACAACGGGGGGGGGGCAACTGTGCCCCCACACCTTTGGAGGATCAGGGAGCAAGCGGGCCATGGGAAGCTTCCTGCGCTGAACACCCTGCAGAGCCTCAGGGCTCCGAGCAGACCCCACCAGGGGAGATGGGCAAAACTCGCCTCCTGGTATCCCGATTAACAAGCCAGCTGAAAGTGGGCTCGACGGAACAATGATCGGCTGGATCCACGGCTGGAGAGAGAACCGGACTCAAAGGGCACTCGCCAATGGCGCCTTCTGCAACTGGGGAGAGGTGACGGGGGGGTCGCAGGGGTTCAGTCCTGGCCCAGTGCTCTTCAGTATCTTGATTAATGATTTGGACCGGGACGTGCAGGGAACAATGATCAGATCTGCAGGCGGCACAAAACTGGGTGAGGCAGCCAAGACCCTGGAAGGCAGAGCGCAGATTCGCTCTTCAGTGAGACTGATCTGCCAGGCGACAGCCGTGCCGCAAACAGCAGAGTGAATTCCACAGGGCAAACGCTAACCCTGCGCTGAGGAAGAAGAAACCAAAGGCATCGAAACAAGATGGGGACTCCTTGGCTCAGCCAGACTGCGAGTGAGACGGACCGTGGAACGGTTGCAGATCGCAAGCAGGATATGAGTCAGCAGCGCGATGTGGTTGCAAAGCGGGCAAATGCTATTTCGGGCGGCATTAACAGAGGTGCCACTAGCAACTCATGCGAAGAGCTGGTTCGCTTCTGCCCAGCACTGCCTGGGCCTCATCTCGAGTCCTGTGCCCAGCTCGGAAAAATGCAGACAAGCTGGAAAGGGTGAGGAGCAGAGCAAGGAAGATGATCCAGGGATGGGAAACGGAGCCCCAAGAGAAGAGACTGGGAGAACCAGGCATGTTCCTCTCAAGAAGAGGAAGCGGAGCGGGACAGGACGGCACGCTGCGGGTAGGGCAGCCTTGGTGCACAGCAGGCTAAACACTCACCCCAGATTTTCAGACTGAAACAATGGGGACGTTTCAACAACGTTTGCCTCCCTTTCTAGAGAAAGCCAGAGGAGTCCAGAGGAGAGGATGGCAGATGCCAACCCGTCAGTGGCAGCTTCCTGGAACCACCAAAAGTGCCCGTTGGTTGTTGGAAGCTTTGCAAGAAGCACCTAGTCCAGCGAGGCTCCTGCAGGGCCAGAGCCGACCACAGAGAGGGCACCTGCCCACCTGGGCTCGCACGCCAGCCTTTTCCATGCAGGGTGGGAGAAACGGTACACAAGCCGGGAAGCCGCCAAGCTGCCGCAGGGGGCCCTCTGCAGGGACCAAGGGCCAGTGCCGGCTCCTGGCCCCCTGCCCCTGCTGAAATGCCCCGGCCAAAGGCACTTGCATCTCCTCCCACAGCCGGACGCACTGAGAGCTGCCCCAGCCGCGGCGCCACTCGCCAGGCCCGCAGCCTGAGCCTGGAGGGAAGCGCACGACGGAGACGCCCCCAGGGTCAGGCCAAGCTTTGCCATGGGGGCTTCCCAACGGACTATGACCACACTGTGCCCTCCTCTTGCACAAGCTGCCATGATGGGCCGGGCGGAGGGAGGGACGCTGCCACTTCCAGAGACCTTAAAACCTGAATCTCCATCCCAAGGCGCTGCTGGAGGGCACAGAAGTGCAGTGAGTCAGGCGGGACTTGGATCTTTGAGATTTGGCAAGCAAGTTTCTAGGCCTCAGCCTCTCCTTCATAACACGGGAAGGCGCACTGCATGTACCCACTGGGGAGAGGCCCTCATGACACAGCGACAGCCAAGACATGTTGCTCCAGCAGAAGGATCATTCCTCTGACACCTCACCCGGGTGTCACCCCACACGGCACCCTAGAGGCACCCCTCCACCGGCAGCGCCCGGCCCAGTCTCCTCTCCGCAGAGGCATCCCGAACGGTAGGAGGGCTGCCAAGTCACCCACCTGCCCCAGCCCCACAAGTCTGCCCAGGCAGCAGGCGCGGGGCGTGTGGGCCCGGCTGCCTCGTAGCTGGCCAGCCCACCCTCTGCGACCCCTTGCCACACGCAGACGCTCAGAGGTCCTCCTGCCTCACGCACAGCATGCCTGGCCGAGAGGACCGCAAGTCCCTCCACGCTGCTCCAGTCGCAGCCGGACATCTCAGGTGAGGCACTCCTGCCACAGGCTGGCCCACGCCAGACAATGCAGGAAGATCAGCAGGTAGGAAGCTGGCGGGATCTAGTCCAGCAGCCGCAAGCCTGCCTGGCGTGAGCCCCCTCCGCCCTTGCTCTTGGCAGCCCTCCCTGAGCCAAGCCCCGATGTTGCGCCAGGGAGGAAGTGCCACTATGGACGAGCCCAGGTGAACAAAGGTGCATCTCACCTGCCAGCCCGGCCAGGCAGAAGATGCTCTGAGCCAACCGGCACGACGCAGTGTGCCCACTGGCTGTGTCTGGTCAGCACACACCTGCTGGGGCGATGGGAACTGCGCAGAAGGTATGAGACCAGGGGAGGCTGGCAGCTGTCCTTGCTGCCCTCCTGCCCAGGAACAGCCATCATCCTGCGGGGGGGGGGGGGGAGAGAGGAAAAGAACACGCCGTGGGCCCCAGAAAGTCCCACTCAGAGAAGGAACGGCAGGTGAGGTGCAATACCTCTGCTCACCCCCCGCCCCCGTGGTGCCCGGAGAGAGAAGGCAGCAAGATCAGGACCTCCAGGCCCCTGGCGTCCCCCGGAGCAGCTGCAGAGGGGAGCCTGTGGGAGGTGGGCGCCCAGCTCCGAGCCACAAGGGCACCGCCAAAGCTGGAGGAGTGCTGGAGGAGGGGAGGCCCGGCCCACCCCTTCCGTGCACACCCTGCCCCTGCCAGCGAGGAGCCAGGCTCCCCCAGGCTTCCAGCTGTGCTCCCCCCTCTCCCCACTGCTGGCAGCCACCACAAAGCAAGTCAGTCCGCAAGATAAATCAATTATCGGCACTGATAGGCCGGAATTCCTGGCTCTTCCTGGGCAGATGCTCTGCAGCAGGCCGCCTGGGGCTGTCTGGCCCTCGCCTGCACCCCGCAGCCACCCCCGAGTGCTGTGCATCCCTCCCCCGGCCACAGGCCCAGCTGCCAGCCCCAGATCCCAGCCGCGAGCCCCCCGCCCTGCGCGAGGTCAGGCTCCAGGGCGGCCCGGGCAGAGGCAGCGCTTCCTGGGGCCGGCTGGGCGGGGCTCCACTCTGCAGCGCGCCATGCCATGGCCATGCACCCCCCCGGAGCCCCCTGCGGAAGGCCACCTCCCCAGGGACGCTCCGCTCCAGGGGCGGCAGCACAAGGCAGACGCAATCCCTTCCCGCGCCTCTTCCCGCGCGGCCTGGTGAGGCGGCCAGGGAGCTCTGCCCGCCCCCAGATGAAGGCGGCTGCCCCGCCAGGGCCCGCCTCTCGCCCCCATACCTTGCCCCTGCTGGATCAGGTCTTCCATAAAGTAGCACCCGTCCTCCCAGTCCAAGGCTGGAGCGGCCATTCTGGGCCTGCGGTGCGAGCGCCCCTCGGCTCCCGCCACCCGCCCACCACCGCCACACCCAGGCCTCCCTCCCTCGCTCCCTCCCTCCCTCCCAGCAGCTCCAGCAGCCCCACGTTCTCGATCCCGCCAGCTGTCGCCAGGATTCCTGCGGGATGCGCTGCCAGAGTGCAGAGCCGTCTCCAGCTGCCTCTGCAAGGAAAGTGGAGCAGAGGCGCTCGAGGCTGGGATTCATTGGGATGCCTGCGGGTGGGGCAGGCAGTCCCCCTGCAGGGCCCCAAGGCAGCAACTGCCCCCCCGCCCCCCAGGGCTCCGAGCCTTTGGATGGCACCTCCCAAAAGCACAGCCAAGCGATTCTGGGAGCCCAGGACTGTGCCGAGGCAGGGCGGGCTGCGGAAGCGCCCCAGGCCAGCGGGGACAAGTCTTCTGGGTGGAGCGCAGGGCAGGGCAGGGTGTGAAGTCTGCCCTCACTGAGGACCCGCAGCATGCCCCGACCAGCCCCACCACTCCCCCCAGCAGCCGGCTGCGGAAAGTGGCCTCGCCTCGGGGCCTCTGGCAGGCGCAACACACTGAGGAGGCCCATCCCTGCCTGGGGGAGCAGGCCGCGCGCAGGCTGGGCCCTGGAAAGGCGGCCAAGGGATCGCAAGTCACCTGGGGGAGCCGCTCTGGGCCCCAGCCACCCACCTGTCCTCCTCTGGAGCAAAGCCTCTGCCACGGCACAGGCCCGGCCCAGCCCAGCCCAGCCCAGCCCAGCCCAGCCCAGGAAGCGTCCAGGCGGGAGCAAGACTCAGCTGCCGCATGGGACAGAGGTGCACCAGCGGAGGGGAGCAGGTCGCTGCCTGGGGGGCCGCGGTCCCCCTGGCATGTGCAGGGATGCACCCCCAGGCCCAGCAGGCACCTGGCGCCCGACAAGCCCCCACCCCGCCTGCGCCAGAAAACAGCTGCTCTGGCGGAACAGGGAGCGGCCAGCTGGCCAGGCGAGGCTTGACTGCTCCCTCCTCCAACAGCCCTACCCGCCACGCCCCTCCCAGGCGGGCCGAGGCAGCGGGGGGGGGGGGGAGTCCCGTTGCTGGCCAGTGACTCACCCCCCCCCCCGGAAAACCAGCCGGCCCAGCCCAGGCTGCCTGACACATTTCCTTTCCATCGCTGGAAACTTGGAGCCTGCGCGGCAGCCGGGCACAGCTGCAGCCGCCTCTCCGCTCCAACAGCACAGCCCCCGGCCTGAGCATGCGACGCAGGACACAGCCCTCCCTCCACCGGCATGGGGCTGGCACAGCCCTTCCCAGAAAGCCGGTACCCCGCAGGATGGCCAGGGGCCTTGGGAGGTGAGCCGAGCCCCTCCCTCCCCAGGACAGGCCTCCTGCTTCTGGGGAGACCCCCGGGGGCCGGTGGGGAGGCCCAGAGCTCCCATGCCCAGCGGGCATCCTCCAGAGACAGCCCTCGCCCCTCTGCCCCGGCGGCGGAACGCAGCGCAGCTCACCCAGGCAGCCCATAGAGAGTGGCCGGCAGCCCCACGGCCATCGCCACGGCGAGGAAGGGAGGATACCCAGGCCCACGGCAGGCGGGGGCAGGACACCACCACTGCCCTCCTCCCCATGGTCCAGGGGCCCCCAGCAGGGCACGGCTGGCTCAAGAAGGGCCTTGTGCTTGTCTGGCCACAAGGGGGGACCCACGAGGAGCCTGCAGCCAGGCCGCCCCTGCCCAGCAGCAAAGATACCTTCAGCGGACCGGCCCCCCTTCGCCCGGCGGCCCCGGCGTCGCCTCTTCCGGGACTCTCCCCCAGAGGGGTCTCCCCTGCCAGCAGGCTCCATGGGGCAGCCCTGCCGCCGCTGACCTTGGCAGGCAGAAAGACGAGGCGAGGCGAGGCGAGGCGCAGTGGGCTAAGGATAGACGCGCAGCAGCTGTTGCCCACCTGTCAAAGCTGCCCCCCTCAGAGGCACGCCAAGCCTTGGGCAGCCGGCCCTCCGCACTGGGGAGCCCCCCAACCTGACCACGTGGCAGAGCGGACAGGTGCACATGGGCTGCCCACGCCTTGCCCACCACTCTGTGGCCAAGGCCTCTGACCGTCCCCACCCAGGAGCTGGAGGCCACAGGTGCGGCGGCAGCACCCAAGCGTGGGTGCCCAAGCAAACAGGCGGCTGGGCGGCCCAAGAGCCCTGCGATCCCTGGGCTGAGGGGCCCACGTGGCAATGCCGACCGAGGCGGGCAGGTCCCTCACCCTGAACTGGGGCACCCACATGGCCACACCTTACAAAAGCCCAGGCTCAGACTCAGGAGGCCGTCAGTGGAACGGCCCCACAGCCATCATCCTGGCTCGGCCGGGCACCCAGGACGGGGGCAGCTCCTCTGTGGGGCAGCCTCCCCCAGGCCCCCCAGCCAGGGCCTGCTTCCCTCCACCCCGGCAGCCCTGCCAGATCCCAGCTCTGACCTTCAGTGGGGGCGCAACCGGATGCCAGCGGCGGCACCACCTCCCTGGTGACCTGCTCCCTGGGCCCGGCGGTGGGGGGGGCGGCGGCAGCATCCTTCCGGCGGTAGGCCTGCCGGGAAGCCTCCTGCGGCTTGGGGGGGCAGGCTGGGGCCCCTGGCACCGTTTGCACGCGAGGCGGGCGCGGGGCCGGCCTGGCCAGGACCAGGGGGCGGCGGACGCGCTGCAGGGTGGCGGGCACGATCTCCGGCGGCAGGCGCAGGGTCTGGCGCAGGTGGGCAATCCCCTCGTCCGTCAGGAACCAGTAGCAGTGGCGCCAGGCAAAGCTCTCCCGGACCAGCCCCCGCGAGCGCAGCGAGCCCAGCGCCCGCCGGACCTGCAGCTGGGAGATGCCGGGCAGCTGCGGGTGGAAGCTGTGCGGGCGCCCGTCCTTCTGCGCGACCAGCACGCCGTCCCGGAAGAGCAGCTCGTAGATGGCGCGCAGCTGCTCCAGCGGCATCAGCATGCCGGCCACCATGGCGGCCGGCCAGGGGGTGCCGGCCTTGCCGGCCTCTGGAGCGCAGGGAAGGGGCCCTCTGACCCGCGGCAACGGGAAGGCAGGCTGGACGCGGTGCCCTCCTCTCCCCTCTCCCTCGCAGGAGCCTCAGCCCGGCTGGCAGCCTCGAGAGAGGAGCGCGCGGCTGCGGCTCCGACCACCCCGGCTCCTCCCACAGCAGCCCGGCTGAGTGGGCGGTGGGGAGCGCCCGGCCGGCCCCCTCCCTCCGCACACGCTCCCCCCACCACCCGTGGGGCAGAGCACTGCCAGCCCTGACTCAGCAGGCGGGGGGGGCCCTGGGGGCGCCACTGCCACGTGCCTGCCGGAGCTCTCAAAGTTTCCTGGAGGGCAGGCGGGGCTGCTCCAGGGGAGTGGGCTGTGAGGGCCGGGCGGGCGGTTGGGTACAGCGGCCGTAGGTAGGAGGCCGCCGGCTCCGGTCTGCCCCACATTCTCGCTCCCTGGCACAGAGCCGAGGAAAAGGCAGCCCTGCCCAGGAGGGGAAGGAATGGGCTGAGGTTAACCCTTGGCGCACCGGCACGCAGGCGGCAAACCCATGGTCTCTTGTTTGAGCAGAACGTGCCCTGTTCCAAGGAGGGAGGGCCGAGGCAGGGGAAAGCTGGAGGAGCCCGCGGCAGGCGCAGCAACGGTGGGCCACACACAAGCACGCTTCCTCCCGGCTGCACGGGCGAAGGTCCCCTTCCCTGCAGGCGCATGAAGCGCGGTGGCTGGGGAAACCTCCAGACCCCCGGGGTGGTCCTGCCCATGCCGCAAGACGCCCTGCAGGCTCGGCCAGAGTGGCACTCAGGCTGCACCGCCAAGCCCCGGGCTCGTCAGACCCGTTCGTTCGGTGCTATTCCTTGTTGGGAATCTGTGGGCTATTTCCGTGGCCAGACAGGGCCTGCAGTGCCGCCCAGGGGAATCTCCAATTATAGCAGCTGGCTTGGGATGCACGGGGCCTCCACCCAGGGCGCCCACTGCAGGCTGCCCGCCTCCCTTCTGGCAACCCACGGCCCGCCAGCAAGCATCGTGGCTGGCTGAGCCCCAAGGCGGGGGGGGGGGGGGCGTTGCCCGGCCGGCCCTCAAAAGGCCCCGAGGGACAAGGGCAGGTGCATGCAGGGCCCCTTCCCCGCTTTCCCCAGCCACCTGCAGGGCTGCAAGTGATTGGGGGGCTGTGCTACGCCCGTTTGGGGGTCTTCCGGAAAACAGCATGTCTTCCTGCAGGGCGGGGCCATCTTGCAGCCCAGGCGCCGAGGGTGACCGGCAGACACGTGGCCCGGCTGGAGCGAGACTCGAGTGCCGCCCCCGCCGTGCCCCGGCCCTGGAGCTCGTTTCCGCAGACACACGGAGACGCACGGCCCTTCTCCGGAGCCCGAGTCGGTGCCCACCACGCCCACGCTCCAGCCCGACACCTGCTCCGCTTCAACTGGGGGGCACCGGGCATGCACTCGGGGGCGCCTGAGCTAAGGGCCCCTCTCATTCCCCAGGTGTTCTGCCCCGCCTCACGCAGGCATGTATGTTCCTGAGCTGACAGCCAACGTCAATATTTGTCCAGAACTTGCCTCGAGTGTTTCCCACACGCTCCTGCCCCGGCCGGCGAGCCTGCTGCCCCACCCAGCGCACACGGGACAGGCGGCCGCCCCTCCAGCTCCCAGAGCGCCTGCTTCGGATGCACTGGGCTGCACCCAGCAAGGGGGCCGGAGACGCTGCGGGCCCCGCTCCGCGCCACTGCCTCACAAGGTGCAGGGGTGGCCTCGGCTGTGGGAACAGCCCCCGGGGCTGGGCCCCCGGCCCTGCGCCATGGGCCAGAGGCCCCAGTGGGGAAGGAGCAGAGGGGGCAGGAACCACTGATTGGGACCTGGCCAGCACAGCCTGCTCTCCCCGCCACGCTGCAGCAGCCGTTTGGAGCACCGGCCAGTTGGGGCGCACGGGATGGCCGTGGTGATGGCGACGGGGAGGTTCTCAAGGGTGGCAGACGGCACTGAGCTAAAGGCGACCAGCTGTGCAGCCCCTGCAAGGGAGGTGTGGCACGGGGGGAGGGCTCGGCATCGCTCGCATCCTCGGCTTCCTCCTTGGCCTGGGCTGTCCTGCAGGAAGGGGCATTGTTCCAATGAGCTGATCATCAGCCAGGAACACCTCCGTCCGCCGGTCGGTGGGTCGCGAGGAGGGTTGATAAGGCAAGCGCAAGCACAGTCAGTTGGCACAACCGCCTGGGAAAGAAGGGCCCGTCCAGCCCTGAAGAAGGCCGAGGGACCCTCTTCCCAGATTCCATGCTCTGACATCAGATTACAAGATGCCTGGAGAAACTCGCTGGCAGCCCCAGCAGGGGGAATCCCGGCCCACCCACATCACAGGTGTGATCACAGCGCGCACAACACCAACGCTCCAGAAGAGACACGCAGTCTGCTGGCACAGAAAGCAAGAAGCGTGATTAGAGGAGGTCCCTTTATGGCTTCGAGGCCACAATCACTCGCACAAGGAGTGCCAACGACGCCCAGCTGCTAAGTGGCCCGTGGCCCTGAAGCAGCCGTCATGATCTGGCCCCCTCCAGACGTTCTGGACTTCAGCTTCTAGCCGTCACAACCAGCATGATCAATCCAATCGTCAGGGATGCTGAGACTGGAGACTGAGAGAGCCAGAGGGCATCAGGCCGGGGAAGAAGCACCAGGGAAATAGCTGGGCACGGGTGGCTCACGGCAGGCAGAGGGGAGCCTCAGTGGATGGCAGCCAGTGACCAGCGGAGCCCCCCAGGCCTCAGTTCTGGGACCGATTCTGTTCAACCTTTTTATCTATGACCTGGAGGAGGGAACAACCAGTCTGCTAACTAAATTCGCAGACATACCAAAGTGGCCTCGGGGGCCACAATTGGGGAGCAGGTGATCCAGATCCAGAAGGATGTGGACAGGCTGTGGGAGTGGGCAGGGGACAGCGGGATGGCGTTCAAGACAGATGAGGGCAAAGTCTTGCACTTGGGACAGAGGAATGGGTGTCACAGATCCAGGATGGGGGACAAGTGGCTGGAGAGCAGCACTTGTGAAAGGGATCTCAGGGAACGTGTCGAGAGCAGGCTGAACATGAGCCAGCAATGTGACGCGGTGGCTAAGAGGGCAAACGCCACTCTTGGTTGCATAGGATATGGGATGGGCTTCCAAGGGAGGTGGTTGAGTCCCCATCAGTGAGGGTGTTCAAGGAAAGATTGGACAACCATGTGTTGTGGATGGCATGAGTGGAGCCGGCTGGAGCCGGGGGTCAGACTAGATGACCCAGGAGGCCCCTTCTGCCTCTACGCAGAATGCAGATGGACACGCGCACACAAAGCCACTGGAGGGGCAGCCTTCCGCTGTGATCTGTGTGCTTGGTACACACCATGGGTTAACTCGGGGTTGTTCACACCATGGCATGCCCAGTTCCAGATGCTACAGGAACAACCTCCAATGTCTATTTGTGGGCTGTGGAGACCAGAAGCAGCTGCTCGCCACCACGGTGCCTGCACAGGTTTGGGCACCGTGACACCTGAAAGTTCAGCAAAACCCACGCTCCCAGTGGGTCCAGTCCATGCCATGCCACCGGGCCAGTCTGGCTTTTGCGCCCGGCTTGTCACCCACATGACGCAGCAGCTGTGCCGTGGAGGGCGATTAAGCGAGTAATCCCGCCAGCAGGCAGTGGCAGAGGCCGCCCCGGCCAGGCAAAGAGGGCCGGGAACAGAGCAAATCCCACGCCAGGGATTGTTTGGAGAGGGAGTATGGACCCCCTCCGCTGCTGCAGTGGCCTGATCCGGACCATGCTGGGGCCACGCGGTCGTGGATAAGCTGCAGGGAGCGCTGAATGCCCCTCCCCCTCCACCAGGGGGCCACCCGACCAAGAGCTGGACGCTCCTTTTAGGACGGACATCATGGAGTTCGAAAAAGTACAAAATCCCAAGGAGTGCCCTTCCGGGGAAGCCAGCCCGACCCTCCCAGGGGCCAGCAGCTCCGACACCGACCGACACAGTACTTGCAGCCCTGGCTCCCGGGAGCACCCGACTCAGGCACTGCCTTCGATAACTCCAGCTGCGGGTCAGACAGCTGCGGGGCCGGGAGAGGCCCTCCCCCAGCAGGAGCCGCCCTAACAGGGGGCTGCCTGGGGAGGGCCCATGCCCCCAAGAAGCAGGTTCTCCCTGGCTCTGCCTGAAAGGGGGGGGGGTCTGCAGCTTGTGCGGGGAGGCAGGGGTCTCCAGGGGGAGCTTTGGTGCTGTGGGGCTACATCCCCGAGCTGCCGCCTTCTGAGCTCCCTTGGTGTGCGCAAGACCTCTGGGCAGAGAAGCCGTGCAGCTGCTGGGTGGGTGGGGGAGCACAGAGGCCCCCCCAGCAGAGACCCCCACCGAGGGCTCAGCAGCTGCCCCGGGCAGCACCCTGGCTTTGTGGCAACAGACACCCAGCAGACCCCCAAGGCCAGGCAGGCTCCCCCTTCCCCATGCCCCAGTTCCCCTGCACGGGGAGGGGGCTGCCGCTGCAGCACTGAGCACAAGGCAGGGCAGCTGTGGGGCCGGAGCATGTGCCGGAGGACCCAGGCAGCCTGGGGGCAGAGCGCCGCCACAGCTGCAGGCCCGGCCCGGCCCGGCCCTCCAGATTCCGGCAGGAAAGGGCTGCCAGGCCACCCTCCGCCTCGCCCCGGCCCTTGCCCCCGCAACTGGCCATACTGGGGGCGGGGGTGGCCAGAGTGCAGGCAGTAGGCCTGCCCAGCGGGGCTCCCCGGGGCAGGTGGTGCAGCCCGCCCCCACTGCCCAGTCCAGCTGCCCATCCTGGGCACGTTCGCACACTTCCTGGCACACACCACAATGTGCCACTGCAGCAGCCGGAGAGACCTGCAGTGTCAGCCCGGCTGGCGGCTGAGCCCAAGCCAAGTGGCGACCGGCAGCCCTGACCCCAGCACCCAGGCAGCAGTGCCTCAGGCCAGCGCCCAGCCCACACCGCAGAGCCGGGGCCCCGGACCGCCCGCCCCTTCGGCGCCCCGTGCAGTCAGGCACAACGCCGCTGGCCGCAGGACTCGCGCGAATCACCCAGGTGTGCCAGCCTCCGTCCCGGCTCCTTTGCCCAGGGCGGGCAAGGGAAACCTCTCCCCGCACAGGAAGCTGTTCCCGCACGTCCGCCTTTCCTCTGCCCAGCCGCCAAGTCTTCCTGTCCCTCCAGCCAGCCGGGAGGCAGATGGAAACCCCCTTCCCACTCCGGCCCAGGGTGCCCCTCCCTCTGGGTGGCCCTACCCTCGGCTGGAGAGGATGCTGCCGGGCACCCGCAGACCCAGGGGGAGGAGGGCCAAGAGGAGCGTCTGCCCGCTACACCGTTCTGGAAGGGGCAGCTGAAGCGGAGGTGCCCAGCTCTGGCAGGGGCTCTTTCACCTCGCCCAAATCACACTCCAGGGGGAGGTGGCGGGAGCAGCAGCCCTGGGAGGGGGCGACCCCTCCGCACCCCTGCTCTGCCAGCCCTCACCCACCACACCGCTTCCTGGAGAACAAAGGTGGCACCGGAGGCAGGTCCGGCTGCAGCTGGTCCCAGCACCCACGGGCCCACCCCCTCACTGGGCAGCCCTTGGGGGGATGTAAGGGGACCCTTCTGCTGCCCCTTCTTCCAGCGCCCACCCCCATGCAGAGCCCCTGCAGAGGCGCTGGCCTGCCCCCACCTCCCCATCACTGCCCAGAGGGGGAAGCCCAGGGATGTCCAACCAGAGCTGAGAACAAAGAGGGAGCTGTTCGCGAGGGGAGCCTGGCAGCCAGCCCCGAAAAGGGCCTGGAGGGGGCAGAGGCTGGGCAGCTAATCAGGCCAGGCGGGGGGGGGGGGCGTTCTCACAGTAAAACAGCCCAGCTGACACCAAGGGCTCCCTGCACAGCCTGCTGGGCCAGGGGTGCCCCCCGCTCACTGCAGGGCCCACCACCACAGGGCGGAGCCTTGCCAAAGGGGGCCTCTCCCAGGAAGGGCCATGCTTGACCCCCCCCCCCACAAGGCAAAGCAAGGCACTGCTCGGAGCAGCCACCCTCCACGGCGGAGCCAGCAGGGAAGAGGGAAGGGCCTCACACAGCAGCACGTCCTGCTCTCCTCTGGCGGGGGGGGGGAGCATGGCCAGCAAGCCCCCCAGCGCACACACCTAGCCGAGCAAGACTGCCTCCAGCAGGACTCCAAGTGGGGCAGGCCCCGTGGGGTGCAGATGCAGCCCCATCTGTTTGCTTGCCCGCCCCGGCCCCTTTCCACAGGCCCAGCAGCCGGCCGGCCCGCCAGCCCACGCTCCCCCTGACAGCGCCCTGCTCCCAACAGGCGGCCCACCTGGAGGCTCTTCCAGGCAGCAGCACTGGGCGCGACATCCGGAGGCAGAGGTGCCGAAGGACCCCGGGCTCTGGCCAGCTCCTCCTCCACCTGGCAGTGCGGCGCTCAAGCACCAGCCCCCAAGGCCCACCGGAGGCCCCAGCGGGCATCCGGCTCGGCCCCGAGGCCTGCCACCTCCAGGGAGGCTCCTCAGCCCCGCCTGCCCTCCCAGGCTGGGGCACCCGCACCTCCTCTCACCTGCTCCCTGCTGGGCTCCTCCTCCCAGGACCCTCTGCTTCGCAGCTGCCCTGCACCCCCAGCCGTTCAGAGAATTCTGCCCGCAGCTCTGGAGGGAGCCAGGCGCTGCAGCCACCAGAGAGCCCCCTGCCGCGCCCCCCCCCGGGGGTTCCGGCCGAGCCCCCTGCAGGGCTTCTGCAACTGGACCGAGCCGCTCCCTCTAGCCCAGGGCGGCCAGCAGCCAGACCTTCCTCCCCTGTCCACCAGCGCACCTTAGGCTGGGGGCTCCTCGGGGCAGGGCTTCGCCTCCCTGCGGCTCCCTCGCAAGGCCGCCGCGCCAAACGCGCCAGGGATGCCGGCACAGGGCTCCGGCTGCCGGACTCGCGGACCGGGTCCCAGGCGAAGGGCTTCGCTAGCCTGCGCGGAGGGGCTGGGAGGAGGAGCGCTCCCGCGGCGCCGGTCCGGGGCCACGCGGGGGCGTGGGGGCCGGAAGGCGCTTCCCCGCGAGCAGCGGCGGGGCCGAGCAGGGGCCGCCGCCGCAGGCAGGAGAACCGCGCAGGCCGAGGGAGGCTGCCCCGACGCGCGGCGCCGCTCTGGAGCACGCGGGGCGCGCAGCCCCGGCAGCGGCACGGAAGGGGTCGCCATGCAGACTGCGGCGCCGGCCGAAGGGCGAGCCTCGGGCGCACCTGCCCCGGCGAGGCCCTGCTCCGCGCCGGCGGCCCCGTCCTCCCGCCGCGTACCTTTCAGCGAGCTGATCTCCAGCTGGATGGAGCGCGCCGAGTCCATGGCGAGCCGCGCAGCGCAGGCGGCTGGGGCGCCGCCGAGCCTGCTTGCTGCCTGCCTGCCTGCCTGCCTGCCGCCGCCGCCGCGAGCGCCGTCCGTGGGGCGAGCCCGGCCCCGCCCACGCCCGCCCCGGCAGCGGCGCGGCCAATCAGCGCGCGGGGCTCCGGCGGGTCCCGCGCGCCCTGGAAGCGGCTCGGCCTGGCGCGCGGGCACTGCGGCACTGCGGGCGGGGGGGGGGCGCACCGGAGGCGCCCCGCGCCGGCACAGGCCCCGGGCCCTGCCGCAGGGCGAGGGCGAGGGCGAGCGCGGCGCGGCGCGGCCGCACCCGCCTGCCCGCGCGCACACGCGAGGCCCGGCCGCCACCCCGGCGGCGAGGGAGGAGCCCGGGCGGCCGCTCGCCTGCCGCCCCGGCCCTTCGCCTGCCCGCCCGCCCAGCGCACCAACCTGCAGAGCAGCCCCGGACACGCACGGGCACCCGCGGCCAAAACGGGCCGGGGGGCCGCCTCCGCGTGCGCCGCTCTGGGAGGGCCGGGGGAGCCGCGCACACGGCTGCATGGGGCGCCCCACTTCGCAGGACGGCCGGCTCCGGAAATGCTGCTGCTCCCAAACTGCTCCAGCCGCTGAAGCGCGAAGGCAGCGCTCGAGCGCGGGGACAGCGGAGGTTTGGCGCCCGTTCACAGAGGCAGAGAGTTCCTTCGGCCCCGGCAGAGCGGCGGCCTGGCCTGCGGGGAGCATGGCCAGGAAAGGTGAAGGGCTGCTGCTGGCGAGTCCTCCGTGCCCAGCGCCCACCGTGGGTCCTCTGTGAGGCACCCAAGGCAGCTTGCTAGTCCTCTTCCCCTCTCTTTCCACCCTCCCAACAACAGCCCTGCGAGGCAGGCTGGGCTGGGAGTCCGTGAGCGGCCCGAAGGCACCCGGGAGCTTCATGGGCGAGTGGGATTAGATCTCCCGGTCCCACAGCTGCCTCTTCATGCGTTCCTGCCATCCTGTAGCCTCCGCGCTGGCCCCTCTGCCCACTTGGCCTGGCACCAGACCCTGCCCAGCCACTGAAGGCCGGCAGTAGCCCAAGGCTCTCTGCCGCCGAGCCTCCCGAGTCCCAGCTGCACGCCAGCAGCCATCCCAGAGGCCCCATCAGGAAAGCCCCAGGACCATGGCCCCCACGCATCACAAGCCGGACTCGAGCAGCGCCAGGCGACTTGGGTGCCTCCACTCCTTGTGGCTCTTGGCAAGGATGGTGCGGGCGACTGGGCACTGGGTCCGGGAGACGGCGATGCTGGAGCAGCCACGAGGCCCCAGGCCTGACAGGCCACACTCGGGAGGGTTCTGCCGGGCCCTGGCAAGCGCTCGACTGGCATGGGCAGGGTGGCCGGCCGGCCAAACCTCACGCGACAAAGTTCTCGTGCTGGGGAGGGGGCCTGGCACTCCGCGGGAGGCCGGACAGGGGCCGGGGCAGGGGCCCACAATCTCATCCGGCGTGGAGGGAGAGGGCGGCTACTCAGCTCGGGAGCCCCTCTGCTTCCGCAGCGTTGACGCAGCACAGAAGCTGGATGGGAAAAGGGCGGGTGACTTGGAGGCGCTTGGGCTTGCCAGGGAGGCTGGGCTTCCCCTGCGGACTCCCCAACATCTCCCAGGAGGCCTGGGCACTGACGCAGCTGGCTAGGCCTGATGGACGAGAACCCCAGAACTTCTGGAGGGCAGCAGGCAGGGAAGGCTGGGGGCCGCAGCCCAAGGCCCGGGGGTGCCTGGCCCAACCCCAGCCCCAGCCCCAGCCCCAGCCCCAGCGAGATCTGGGCCCAGCCCCAGCTCATGCAGGGGCTCCGCTCAGCAAAAGCAGCAGGGCTGCGGCGGAGGAGAGGGAAGAGGCCACTGCCGAGGCCGCACAGAGGGCCCAGTCCAGGCTCTGGGTCTGCCCCACAGAGTCAGCATGTCCCTGGGCCAGCCAGAAGGCGCTCCCTCTCCAGAATGACCATGCAGAGGGAATTCTCTGGGAGAAACTAGCTGAGCATGGAAGGCTCAACTCTCCCCTTCCCACGTGCTCCTCTGCCGCTCCCCCAGCACATCCTGGACACCCGTAACCGGACCATCGACGCCTCCCCTGCAGGGCCCGGCCCGGCCCGGCCCGGCCCGGCTGTGGAGGTGCCCAGACTGGCTCACGCCTTGGCCTAGGCAGCCTGGTGTGCCGTCCCGGGGCTCCAGCACAGCAATGGCAGGGGGCGGGGGGCCCTGCGTCTGCCAGCAACTGAGGCTGGGACAGGGGCACAGCATCTCCTGCCGGCTCCTCATCCCTGTCCGGAGCTGGCCAAGATGGGACCATGCAAAGTAGCACAAAGGCACTGAAGAGGTTATATTCCACCAGCTTCCCCCCACAACGCATTCAGAGAATTTTCCACTAGAAATATGAAACGAACAAGGAATATTTAGCATGAAAGTAGGAACTCTGAAGAGAATGCAGGAATAGACCATTCATCTGAAGGACTTACGAAGTTGGGTGCATTTGTGCGACGGGGGGCACATTCGTTCTTTGTGGTGCAGAATTCCTGCGGCCCCGCATACCGGTGCAGCCCTCCCGCCCGCCCCTCGCCAGGCACCCTCCGTGCTCTGCGGCACACGAAGGGGGCCGGGGCGGCCGCCTGCCACTTCGGACACGCAGCAGCCGCCTGCCTGGCCCCCACTGGGGGCTCCGGCCTGCGGGACCCCAGGGCGGCGTGACCCTTCCACGCTCTCGGTCACGCGGGTCTGAACCAGTGGGAGCCCCGTGGGTGCCCAGTCCTGCCCAGGGGCCACCCTGCCTCCTGCCACACAGCCCGCGGCGGGCAGGGTCTAGCAGTCCCAACACACGGGAAGGCAGGCGGCTCTCACCTTCCCTCTCACGAGGGCTTCCAGCTCAGGCTTGGCAAGAGACCCCTTCCTCAGGCTACCCTGCACAGTCTCTGTGGGGCAGGGGAGGCAGGTGCTCATAGGAGCCACAAGACCCAGACCTGTTAAAGCAACAGGGTTTCGGACAAAAGTCGCGAAATGAGGAAGCTTGGCTAGTGCTAGTTCACAGCTCTGGCAAGCAACTGCCAAACTCTGCAACCTTTAGCAGTTTTTCCAAGAAAGCAAACGGCAAGGCCTTGCTTGGGGGCGCCCGGCAGTTTGCTCTTCCCAGTCAGACGAGGAAGCAGCCCCCCCTCAGCTCCACTCTCGCCTTCCAAGGCCAGGGACCAGGCGGGGTCTCAGGAGGCAGAGGCCTCGTCCACCCGCCAAGAACGTGGCTCTGGAGCTGCCTGAGGAGCCAGGCTGCTCCCCAAAGGTGCTGGGCAGCCCCATCTCCTCCCCACCAAGATCCAAGAAAAATGCAGAAAAATGAGAAAGGGCTCAGAGGAGGGCAACAGAAATGACCTGGGGCTTGGAAGCACTGCCCAGGAAGAGAGACTGAGAGAACGGGGCATGTTCAGCCTTGAGAAGAGACGACTGAGGGAGATACGATATCACTGTCTAAGTCCCTCCAAGGCTGCCCCAGAGAGGAAGGCCAAGAGCTCCTCTCGCTGATGCCAGAGCGCAGGATGCGGAATAATCAAGTCAAGCTGCGAGGACCCAGATTCAGGCTGGACATCGGGAAACGCTTCCTCCCTGTCAGAGCAGTATGGCAGTGGGACCAGCAGCCCGGAGAGGTGGGGGCTCTCCCGCACTGGGGGCATTCAGAAAGAAACTGGGCAGCCCCCCGAGTGGGATGGTGTGACTGGTGCCCCACAGCGGCAGGGGGTGGGACCCGACGGCCTCCTGGCCTCTTCCGACTCTGCTGTCCTGTGATCCTGTGCCTCAGCTCCGCAGCCGCACATTGCCAGAGGCCACTGCTGGGCACTGCGCCAGGTGGGGGGTGGATGGGTGGGAAATCTATTGTTGTGAGCCGCCCCAAGGCTTTGTTGCGATGGGGCGGCATAGAAATGTTTTAATAAATAAATAAATAAAAATGGCGGTGAGTGGAGAAGTGGCAGTTGGGGGTGTCGGGATCCTGCCAACCTCTTCCCAAGCCCCCCCATCGGCCTAGAAAGGGTGTCCATGTTAGGGGCAGACCCACCAGGGCAAGGAAGGCTCAGCAGCTGCCCCCCCCGGCTAGCACATGTTCATCGGCCAGGGCCATTCCCTGCCTCAGCTCTGCTGTGTGACCCCCACGGATGGCCCACAGCCGGGCGAGGAGGGGACCGCGGGAGGTCCCCCAGCATGCTCCGGGCCAGGCTCTGCACTGCAGCCCCCCATCACACGGGGGGGACCCGAGTGCCCCACACCCCAGCACGCACCGGGGGGGGCCTGGCCTGGCCTGGCCGCAGAGTGCCCAGCCCAGCCCCACAACTGTCCTGCAAGGAAGGGCCAGAAGCATTTAGCAGCTGCTGGGGGGGTCAAACTCAGCCCCAGCACCCATTTGACCACCAGACTCTTGCCTGGAACACCTGAGTAGGAACGACCCCAAAGGCACTGCGGCGCACGTGGCAGACGCTCCCCTCGCCCTCGTGGTACAGCCCCCACCAGTCCCACCCTCTGGGACGGCGGGTCCACACTCCATTCCTGCACCCGGAACCCAGCCTCCCGCAGCAGATGCAAGCGAGAGCCACATCCCACAAGGGCGAGGAGCCCCGAGTGCGAGAGCGGCTTCCCGGGCCCCACCAGCCTTCGCCTCGGCACCGTGCCCGCTCGTGCCACAGCACAGCCTGGGCTGAGTAAGCGCTCTGCAGGTCCTAAGGCCGGAGCCAGGAGGGACCCCCCTCCTCCCCCTCAGCAGTACCACAAGCCTCCCAAGTGGGATCCAGCCGTTTTCCTCCCCTCCTACACTGACTAGCTCCCCTGCCCAGCGCTGGAGCCCTTCCAGGCACTGAATAATGCCCCGCTTCGGAGACAGCTGCAGGGCCAGGTTGCCGCGGCTGCTGCCTCGAATCCACCGGGAGCAGGGCCATCCCTCGCTGTCCTTCTAAGGGCAGAGAGCGCGAGGAGAGGCCGTGCCTGCTTGCCCTCTGCGCTCATGTGTTGGCGGCCGCAGCCAGTGGGACTGCAGGAGGGAGGGCAGGGCGGGAGGAGGGCAGCACCGCGGCCACCTGAGGTGCCTGAACCTCGACCCCGTTCCTGGTGAGGGAGGCCCCGGCCCATCCAGCCCGCTGGTCGCCTGCAGGGCAGCCCTCTTGCTCTGCTCGCCGCTGCCCAGTAGCCGGCCCGGGGGGTCCAGGCCCCCCATCAGCATGTTTGGGGGCTTTGCTGTGGCGTCCTGAAGGGCGAGTGGGCAACCTGCCACTTCACAGAGAAAATCCAGCCTTGCGGGGGGGGGGGGGTGCAAAGCAGACGGTGACTTTAAGCCTGCTCGGAGGACCTCTTCCAGACTGGCCACAACCAGACCTCTCCCCCAAGCAAAGGCGGCCGAGGTCAGAGGACAAACACTTTGCAGGTAGCGGGTCCGTCTTAAAAGTGGGGCACGCTTGACATTGGCCACTGAGGCTGCTGGGCGGACTCCCAGCAGGTCGCGCTTGTGGGCCAGCCCGGGGGCTGCCTCACCTGGCCCACCTGTGGGAGGTAAGCCCGGGCTCCTGCTGGCCACCACTCCAAAGGGGCGCCCGAACTGACGTGTCCGCACAGTGGATTAGCTCAAGCAGGCACACTGGGCAACAGAAGGGGGCAGTGGGCAGAGGTGCGCCAAGATGGGGCCTCCGATGAGCCCGGTCCCCCCGGGGGCACCCCACGGGCTTGCTCGATCCCCAGTCCGCCCCGCCTGGCCCCAGACACCCAGGCCAGCACCGTATGCATCCCGCACCCCCAGTGCAGCCGCCTCCAGATGCCTCTGCCCAGCCTCCAGCCACGGGCAACTCAGCCCCACCCTGAGTAAGTCCCGGGGCCCAGGAGTGCTTGCAGTCCAGCTCGCCAACCGCAGTTCCCCTTTGACAGACTGAAGTGGAGGCTGCAGACAAAACCGGTTGCTCCTTCCAGTATTTCCTTTTCTATTCCCTCTCCCCATAAGCACAGGAATCCCCCAAACGGAACCAGCTCGCCATTAGGTGGCTCGGCTCTCTTCTTAGCGGCAGCCTGTTGGGCAATTTCTGGCCGAAAAGGAAGGCGGGGAAGGGCGCATCCTGCCGCCTCGCTCCTCCCAGGGGCAGCGGGGATCCAGCCCGGCTGATGGATCCGCCGAGCGCGGCTGGTTAATCCCGGTCGGGCCAGCCAAACCTCCCGCGCCCTTGCCCTGCGCAAGGCGCGGCGCAAGGCGCGGCGCCGGGCCCCTCCTTCCAGCCCCCTGCGCGGCCCGGCCGGCGCCCGGCCACCTCCGCTCGCCCAGCCGCGGGGCCCCCTTCCGACCCCGGCGCAGGGATGGGCCGCCACGCGCCGGCCCGGGCGCTCCGCAACAGGCGGCCCGACATGCCCTATTAAGGCAAACGGCGGCGGCGGCGGCGCTCCGGGGCCCGAGCGGCGCGGGAGGCGAGGCGGCCGGGCGCCCCTCTCGCCCCGCGCCACGTGCGGCCGCCCACCTTTGTACTTCTCGCGCACGTCCTCGTAGGCTTGGATGAAGTCCTTCTCCTCCGGGTTGGGGGGCAGCTGGCCGAGGCTGAAGGTGGCCATGGCGCGGCCGCGGGCGGACTGAGCTGGGGAGGGGTCCGCGCCCGGCGTGCCTCTCGGGGGGCGCGGCTGGGCTGGGAGGGACCGCGGGCGGGACCGCGGGCGGGCGGGCGAGGCGGCCGCGCGGGCCGGCCAAGCCCTGGAATGCCATTCCAGCTGCCGCCTCGCCCTACCCCTTAAAGGCGCCGCCGCCGCCGCCGCCGCCCACGGCTCCGGGACGGAGGCTTCCCTCTGCGGAAGCGCAGGCGGGAGGGAACCGGCGGCCCGACCTGCCGCCCTGCCCTGCCCGCCGCCGAGCGCACCTGCAGGCCTCTCCGCCGCCGGGGCTGTCCCGTGCCGCTCGGCGAGGCAAGGACGGTGCGCACGCAAGCGCGCGGACGCGTGTCTTCTGGGACGCGAGCCCCCCGGGCCTTCAGGCTGCTGTGTCCCAGGGGCCAGGCGCGCGCTCGGGGTTCCCTCCGGCAGTGGACGCTCCTTCCTTTGGAGCTGGAAGTGGGCCCACACGAAGCGCCCTGCGCCCGCCCGACACAGCGTTCCGCCTGCTGAGGCGACCCTTAGGGAGGAGGCGAGGGCCCCACCGCCCCCCTGCCCAGGGTCACCGCACCCTCCGGAAGCCTCACACGGGCAGGTGCCACCACCTGCATCCATCCCTGGCCTCGCCCTCTCAGCGGGCGTCTGGGCACCGATTCACGCGAGCCATGCCCCTCCACTCTTGCAGCACAGCTCTGATGCAGTGTGCCAACCTCGAAATAGCGGGAGGGTGCGGGTGGCTGCCAGGCTGTGCCATGGATGCGCATCCAGGGCTTCGTGGCTCTTGCCCCAGGAATCACAGAGTAGGAGAGTTGGCGGGGCCATGGAGGCCCTCGGATCCACCCCCTGCTGCTGCAGGGCACCAAGTTACTGCACCCCACTCAGAGGGCTGTCCTGGAGCCCTCCGGCACAAGCAGGCACCAGGGAAGGCCTGCGGGGCCCCAGGTGCCGAGCCCCACACGCCCCACAAGCGCTCGAGAATACCTGCGCACGCTGAGAGGCGAACCAGGAGGTGCTGGATCAAATCAAGGCAGAGCTTGCGCTGGGAGCAGCACCAGCAAAACAGAAGCTTGCCTACTTGGGGCACGTCATGGGAAAGGAACGCTCCTTGAGAAGACACTGTGTGGGAAAGCTGAGGGCAGAGGGAGGGAGGGAGGGCCAGCGAGGGGACGGAAGGACGGGGGGGGGGGATCGCTGCCATAAAGGAAGCCGCCGCCTCGGGGGCGCGAGAGCTGCTCGGGCTGCCAAGGCCAGGCTGCTTTGGAGGGTCTCGTTCCAGGGCTGCCACAAGCCAACGTGATGGCACGCCGCCGCACGGGCCCTGAAGCAAGCTTCAGCAAGGAGAAGCGGTCCAGGGCTCAGGCCAGCCATCAAGGGCCGCTGTGCTCGGGCGCAACCCGCCACTGGGACGCAGATCCAAGGGCGAGCTCAGGCCAGGGGGCTGCACCGGCTGCAGCGCCTCGCTTGACTGGCATTTGCTGGCGGGCGCGGGGCTCCACAGAGCCAAGGTCACCCCTGCTGCCACCCACTCAGGCAGGGGCCGGGCGCCACCCCACACCGTCCCCCTCTCCCCACAGCTCAGCCCGAGTCTGTGTCCCAGCGGCCACCTGCTCCAGCCAAAGTGTAACCTGAGCAGGGGGGCAGGCTCACCCCCCCCCCAAAGATAACAGGAGTCCTACTCAGCAGCCAGGGAGAGCCAGACAGTGTGGGGCTCCTCAGGCCAGGCGGCCTTCTTCCCCTCCCACCCCCACCCCACCCCATCCCCCACAAGCAATGAGGCAACCGGTATTTATAAAGTCTTCCCTCAGTCTCTCAGTTTCCAGGGTCTTTTTCTGCAGAATCCCCCCCTCCACACTCCCCCCCCCCATCCCCGGTCGGCATGGATGTCCCAGGGCTGACACAAGCAGCGAGAAAATAGCCCTGTGGCCGCAGCGGAAAGATGCTGCAGGCACGTGTGGGCTGGGCGGGGGGGGGGGGGAGCGGGCGCAGAAGCAAAACCCCTCACAGCCCAGGCACGTGCTCCCAGTCAAGGTGCCCTGTCTGGCTGCTCTCCCTCCTCTCACGCCGTGGCACTCCGTGGCACAGACGTGGGGTGGCAAGGCAGAGCAGCTGGAGGCGAGGCGGGGTCAGGAGGCAAGGGGAAGCAAGGCCCCCAGCATGCTCCGGCACCTTCAGGGACTCACTCCCGGGCCAGAGCAGTAGAGGGGGAGCCACCGGACAAGCCTTGCCCAGCTGGCCCCTGGCCCCACGGGCAAGCAGCAGACTCCCCGTTTCCTGGCACCAGGATCCTTCTGCACCCTTCGCCAGGCGAGTATCTCGGGGTGTGCCAAGGGTTGCCCAGCATGGCTCAGTCCTTCACGGGCAGCCCTGTGGCGAGGCAGCACGCCAGCGCTTTGGGGCCGGCTGGCCGCCCAGCCCGCTGGGGCCCTCGTCTCACACGCAAGGCAAGCGGCAGCGTTGGCGAGGAGCTGAGCCAGCCCTTCCTGGCTCAGCAGCCTGGCCTCCGACTTGGAGGGCCACCCGCAGCGGGCTCCTCCATGGGCACTCACAAGCAGCGCCCCGGGACCTCTTCAGAGGAGGCTCAGGCCAGCAAGCCGGACCTCGTGCTCCCTCCAAGTCTGCAGGCGCTGCGCTCTGAAAGGGACGAGGCCGCTGCGCCAGTCCCAGAGTACAGCAGAGGCGAGCGGCACGAGCTCAGCCAGCGGCACACACCGCCTCCCTGGTCCCCTGCCGTGCCCCGCAAGATCGCAGCGCCACACGGGCTGCGCCTCCAAAGCACAAGCGAGACTGGCGCCTCCATCTGCCTCCGCGGAAGCTGTGAACGCGTGTACAGGGCATGTGGCGGCAGGGCAGGGCCCCCAATCGGGAGAGCAGCAGCATGCAGAGCACGTGCTGCTCAGAGGGGAGAAGCAGGGGCCACGTGGTGCCCCCGTCCAGCCAGCCCCACCCCAGCATGCCATGACAAGCAGGCCCTGCGTCTCAGTCCATCGAGGGGTATCGGAGCAACCCGGGTGCTCTGGCCAGGGCCATGGATCACGGAGGCAATGGCAGGGGCGGCGTTAAGCAAAAGGTTATTCGGGGGGAAACAGAGGGCGGTGCAGAAGACGCATGAGGAAATAGCGGGTATCCAGATGGGAGCTGGCGGGTGGGATCCTGCGCCTTTCAATCCACGCAGAGCACCTCGGGTGTCCCGAGTGCTTCTGTTCGCAATAGCGGGGGGGGGGGGAAGGATCGGTGCCACACTGCCCCGCTAATCCCAGCACATTCTCGTGAGGAAGGGAGCACCGCTGAGCCCACCCGACTCCTGGGTCGGGAGGAAGCGCACAGCGGAGCCGCAGGACGGGCCTCGTTGCCTTTACGCCACGCGCGGCAGAGGCCACGGGAGCTGCTCCCAGAGAGAGGCCCTCCAGCAGGGTTCATCTCGCCCACCGGACGGGATGAGGCCCACAGTGCCAGGCTGCGGCCACCCATTTGCAGACTGCAGCCCAGAGCAGGGCAGGAAGAGGAGGGGTATAGCCTTCCGCCAGCCGTGGCCTTCCAAGGGCAGCGCCTCCGCCATCACGGCTCTCGGGGATCTGCAGAGCCGGCTGCAAAGCATTTCAGCCACAGGTCACATTGGAGGCTCGCTCGATTTCTCATGGGGATCTGGACCGCGGCCAGGGCGGAGAAACATGAGAAAGGGGACTGGCTCCGCGTCGTCACGCCGGGCTCTGCCTGCCAGGAAACTCTGAGCCGCACGGAGCAGCGCTCCACGGGCCTGGGTGGCCCGGTTCCCGCGGCCCTTGCACAGCAGGCAGCGCGGACACGTGAGGTGCGCCAGAGACAGCACCGTCCGCGGCGGGCAAGCCCAGCACATTCCTCTCCCAGTCACTGCATGCGTCCGCGTCGGCACGGCAGGAAGCCGCTCCACCGCTGCCGCCCGGCGCTGGGGAAATTCTTGCTCAAGCTGCACTTGGAGTGCCTTCCCGTCATTCTGCGCGTTTCCCCTCGGCCCAGCCTGGAAAGGCCTGCTGGCTGACCAAACGCCCCCTCCCCTCCCCCTCCCCTGCGGACATGCTCCCGCTCTTCTGTGTGTCGCTCCCCACTCATGAGGACAGCGTTCCACCACAGGCCCGTGTGAGAGCTGCAGAGACCCTGGGCCAGCCAAGCCCCCCCCCGTCTCCCCTCCAAGGTGAGCACCTGCACCTGCAGCCCCTCCCTCGCCACCTGGGCCTGGCTGAGGAGGGGCTTCCCCCCAGAGTCCTTTGCTCCTGCAGCTGTTCAGTTGCCAGGTTTTCGACTCCTGGGGCTGGCCAGATAAAGCGCATTTCCAGAGAGGGACCGGATCTCGGGAGTCACGCAGCCTTCCTCTGCTGGACATGCTCCAGCCTGCCCACGTCCTCCCTCAAATGTGGTGCCAGGACTGGGCAGGATCTTGCAGATGCAACTGGCCAGCACAAGCGGCCGTCCCGCAAGCGCTTCCCTTGAGCAGGACGCCGCGCTGCCCAAGAACGCCTTCTGAGCAGGCGCCTTGCAGCGGGGCCCATCCGTGTCGGCCTTGTTTTGATGCCACTCAGCAGCCTAGCCCAAGCTCTCCGGGCAGCCCAGCTCCTGCTCCACAAAGGCAGCTCAGGGCATGTGAAGGCCGCCCAGCTCAGCATTCTGCTCCCTCGGGCGGTCAGATCGGAAACCCACAACCAGGGCGTGAGCGCAGTGCACCCTCCTGCCCATCTGCCTCAGCAGCCAGGACATGAGAACGCCGCCCCTCTGGCACCAGAGCAGAGCAGGAGCTCCCCGGGCCGGATTTCCGCCAAGCAGGGAACAAAATGCAGGGCTGTCTTTCATGAGCCGCTGCTGGCCCTGCCGGCCGGGACAAAGCCACCTTTCAGCCGCCTTGTCAACAAGGCCCTCAACGCAAGCCTGCTCAAGTGTCCTGCTGAAAGCGAGGAATGCCGCGTCCCGGGGTCTCTGGGGCAGACCAGCCTGGCAGCTCTGGCAAAGGCCAGAGGCGGCATGGCTGCTGGCACGACTCGTCCACAGTGCAGCCCGGCTCGGCCCTGCCCTCGGCGCCCTCTCCCCTCCGTGCCCTTGTCACCGGCCGCCAGCTCTGCCTGGCAGCCGCCCCAGCAGCTTCCCATAGCTGTCCCCGCATCTTTTTCTTAAAAACAGGTCAATATTTGCTCCTTTCCCAGGCCTGCAAGCACCCTACGCCCTCTGCAAGAATTCCCCAGGAGGCTGAGCCCTGGAGAGGCCGAGGACGCCTCTGCTGCCACGTCCTGCAGAGCAGCCCCCGTGGCAGGCGCCACCGAGGCACGGGTGTCCTCTTGCAGGGGCCAGCCTGGGCGAGCCCCTGCAGCAGGGTGGATGCCGCAGAGGCCCGTGCCCTGGACGGGCGGCAGGACCCCGGTGGCTTCTTGCAGGCACGCACTGTGGCGGCCAGGCGGAGAGGCTTCTCGGCATTCTCAGCCGTTTCCCGGCCCCAGAGCGCCGTGTCAGGGCAGGCTGCGGGGCTGGGACTCGGACGCTTGTTCCCAGCTCGGGGGATTCCTGATGAGGAGCTCCAAGGGAAGCGCTTGTGCAAGTCAGGCTGGGTGGAGGCAGGCGCCAGCCCCTCCTCTCCGGGAGGCAGTCCAGCCCCTGTGGAGCCAAGCGGCACCGAGGAAGGAAGAGCCGCCTCGGAGAAAGGGCCCAGGGCACCTGGCAGAGAACCTGGCAGAGCCGAAAGGAAAGGGGGAAGTGCCCCCGCATCTTGGAGGAGCAGGCAGCTCTGCAGTCCCAGTGTGCTAGGCTGCACACGCTGGCTGCTCCCTGCCCCAGGAGGGCCTTTTGTCAGCCTCCCATGATGCCACCCCCCACAGAGCCCTGGCGACCTCCATCCTGAATGACCTTCTCCTCCAATAAGTTTATTGTGATTACAAGAAGGGGGGCGACACCTTCAACAGGGCTCTGCCCCCCCCCCCAAGTTAAGCTCTGCTTCTTTTACTGACAGAGGAGTACAGTGCTGGCAGGAGGCACGTCGTGGTCGTGGCCGCTGGCCGCTGGCCTAGCGGTTCTTCTACTGGCTTGGAGGAAGGCGCCATCTTCGGGTGTTGGCCTGGGCCTCGGAGGTCTGGGTTCTGGTCCCGCCTCAGCCATGGGACACAGGCTGACCCTGGACCAGGCACCCACTCTCAGCCTAGCCTGCCCCACAGGGCTGCTGGGATGATGGCATGGAGAAGTGGAGGACCACCCCGGAAGCCACCGCAAGTTCCTTGCCAGTAGAAATGCAAGAACAAGGGAAAACATGGAGGCAGTCAAGGTGGCTCTCGCTGGTCGATAATCCTGCACCTCAATCTGTCCTTAAGAAGATTTGGAGTTCTATACTGATCGGAAGCTGCTCTGCCAGCGTCTGTAAACATTTTGTAAAGCCATTTTGGGGAACCCCTGCATGCCAAAGGCTGTTCCCGGTGGAACGGGAGACACTGCCCTGCCTCGGGTCAGTCCTCCACGGGTCTCCCACCGGGCTGGGCAGGCGCTTGCCAGCCCACCCTGGGGATACTGCCGGGCTGGCAAGGCAACCCTGAACGATCCCTTTGCCGAGGCGGGCGCTTCACGGAGCAGCTCCACAGGCCCTTGGCTGCTCTGTCCCCGGTGGGGGCCACCAGGCGAAACGCCAGCCCCAGCCCTGCTGCTGGGCATGGCCGCAGCCACAGTTGGGCCAGCACTGTGCAGGCCCGGATCAGGGCGCAGGTGGCCGGGAAAGGGCCCGGCAGCAGCGCTGCTGCAGGGAGAGGCCTTCTGGGGCCCCTGCAGGCGGCGCAGCCCACCCACCCAGCCACCCATGATCCCCAGCCGGCGGAGGGAGCCCCGAGCTGAGCCGCATGCCCGCCCCCGCAGGGAGCCCAGCAGCGCCTGGCTACTGGCGGGAGGGGGGCAGGGGGCAGGCTGGCCTGGACCGCACCGAGGCTGCGAGCTCTGCAGCGGCTGCTGGGCCTCCCCGAGCGCTCGGTCGCGAGAGGCGCTGCCGGCCCCGGATCAATTGGCCCGCGCCCCAATTGGCCTGCAGGCAGAGGCACAGAGGCGGCGGGGGGGGGGGTCTCCGGGAGACGCGCCCGCGCGAGGCCCCTCCCCGCCCGCCCGGCTCTGTCCTTGGGCCGAGGGCCCCGCCGGTGGGCGCGCAGGGCGCGGGGGTCGCTCGCTCGCTCGCTCGGCTCCGCCTGGGGGGCCGGCCCGGGGCACAAGCCGCGCGGCCGGACGCGCCCCTCCGCGGCGGCGCCCCCCGCCCGTGCACGCGCGCTCGGAGCCGCCCCCTCCGCCGGGGCTGCAGCCGCCTCCCTCCGAGCCGCCGCTCCGCCGCGCCGGGGAGAGCGCCCCGCCGCGCCGCGCCTCGGCCCGCAAGCGCTGCTGGAAGGCAAGGACGGAGGAGTCGGGGGGGGCAGCCGCGGTCGCTCGCCCGGGGCCGGCGGCAGAGCGACTCGGCCGGGGCCTCCCGGGGGCCTCGCCAGGCCCAGCTTCCCCGCGGGGCTGCCGCCGCCGCCCGCCCCGGAAGGCAAGAGCTGCCGGGGCTCCTCGCGAGGGGCGCAGCGGGGATCGGGCGCCGCGCAGCGCACCGGGAGGGAAGGCGCGGCGCCCCGGCCTCCCGCGCCCCCCCCCCGCAGGGGCTGCACGGCTGCCCTGGGCCCCCCCCCCCGCCCGCCAGGGGCTCCCCGGGACAAGGACGCGAGCGCGCCGCCCTCCTCGCCGCCACAAAAGGGCTTCGGGGTGCAGACCTGCCGGTAAGCCAGCTTGATCCGCTTCAACATGTGAACGCGGCATTTTGCCACGCTTCACCAACGTCTTTCCCAGCGCAAGACCGGGCACCGTCTGCATCAAACGCCATCTTTATAAATTAATCCTTGCTTTTTTATCCCCATTACAAAATTTATTAATCTTACCTTGCAAATTTTTCAAATCTTTCTCTATTTAATCCATAATTTAAGAAACAAAACGTTTATCTTAGGTAAGATGTTCATTTTGAATACTGCTGTTCTACTAAACCATGATAATCCAATCTTCCTAAATTCACTCATTTTCTCTTTTATTTCATATTTCAGTTTATCAAAATTACTCTTTTTTAAACATTGTAATTTTTTCAATATTTATACCTAAGTACTTAATAATTCTGCAAACTGTAACTTCAAATTTACTCCCAATCCTTTCTCTTCTTTCTCACACTTAAATAGCATCATCTGATTTATCTCAATTAATCTTTAAACCCATTATCTCTCTGAATTCTTCTAAATGTATTTTAACCAGGTCCATAGCTTTGCATGGATCCTTCCTTGTTAATCAAGTATCAACAGCAAGAACATCCACCTTATATTGCCATTCCTAATACTATTTGCTAATAATTTGATCACTAAAGCAAACAATATTGGGGAAAGGGGGCGCCTGTGTCTGGTACCTCGACCGAGGGAGAATTGCTCCATCATACCATCATTCACTATCACTGTTGAGAAATTTTCTGAATTGATTTGCTGTACCTTTAAATCGTGTTCCAAATCGTGGTGATTCCATCAAAATCTTTATTGCTGGCCATTCGACACACTCCAAAGCTGTAAAAGCATCCACTGCTCTTACCCTAGTGTTTACTTTTTCCTCACATACGGCCTCGATGATATTTAACAGATTCCATGTGCTCCTGGATGATTAAACTCCTCCTCCGAGGACGTTCTTCTTCCAGCTGCGCACGAGAGTTCGGCGGTCCGGCCGAGTCCCACACGCATGTCCATCTGGCCAGATGTACATCATTTGACCCCAGGTGGACAGAGTGTGAGATTGGGCGGCCCATGCGCTACACACTAAAATGCGGTTCACAGGCTCGCTTCTGTTTGGGGCCTCTTCCGCCTCTGGGGCGAGCTGGGAGAAATGCTGGTCTGGCCAAGTCTGTGCTGCTGTAGCTGCCGCACGGAAAGGACAGCTGCAGCCCGAGGGGGGCCGGCCGGGCCGGGCCGGGCGAGACGCCACAGGAACCGCCCTGGACTCCACCGCGTGGCCATGGAGGCCGGCCCGGGAGCAGTCGGCAGGCAGGTGCTGCTACCAGCCCGCGTTTGTGAGCACGGTCCTGGGGGGCTGCAGTTCCCCTCCCTGCTGCCCAGCACTCTGGCTCGCATCACCTCAGCCTGGGGCAACCTCCACCTGCAGGGATGTGCCCCTACTGGGACAAGCGGCGCCAGCGACTGCCCCCTCAGTACCGCCCTACACTACCTGGGCTCCTTCTGCCCCGTCCGTAGTGACAGTCCAGAAGGGTCGGCGGAAACCTGGATCCCCCAAGAGGAGCCCATGGCAGCCATGGCGGGGCGACTCAGTGGCCCCCACAGGGGCCTAGCCCTGAGCTGCAGCCTCCGCCCCTGACCAGGTCACTGAGCGAGGCACGAGGGGCTGGCAGCACAAACGGGGAGCACCGGAGACGAGCGGCGGGTGGCAACGATCGCAGCAGCCGTGCAGAGGCGCGGCCTTCGTGTTCCGCTCGCAGCAGAGGAGGAGCGTGGCCAGGTTCCCTCCGCCACTGCGCCCTGGACACGCTGGCCACAGGGGGAGGTGTGCCCCACTGCACACCAGAGCACACGGAGCATGTGCCAGTGAACCAACCGGCCCCACGGCCACATTGACGGGAGTGATGGACTGCCCTTTGGCAAAAGGGTGTCTCCTGGCCTTCGCTCCCTTCTCTTTCATGCGCCCCCCGCCCCCACCCCCTCCTGGAAGGGACTCTGCATTCCCTGCTGCCTGGACTCGGAAGAGCGGCCCCCTCTTGGCAGCCCCGAGGCTTTGGTCCAAGGAGCCGGCAGTCAGGCTGCACACTCCACCCCGCTCGCAAGCGGCGTGGGGAGCCCAGCCTGCCGCGCCCGCCTCGTGTCCACAGCTGCGTGCCCGCCACGGGCCCAGTCACCCACCAACCAGATGTCTGGGCCGGGGCCCGGGCAGAGTCAAGGCTGGGCCGGAGCACAGAGCGCCGGGCAGGCCAGGTCTGCACACCACCCAAAGCCCACCAGGGCCGAGGACGGGCCCCGGTCAGCGACGCGGGGCCAGCGCAGGCAAGCCACAGGCCAGGAATGGGGAAGGCAGCAGGAGAAGGGATCGTGAGCGGGGCACGCTGGGCCGGATTAAGGAGCTGCAGCGGGTGCCTCGAGGAAGGCGGCAGGAACCCGAGCAAGCAAGCTGCAGGATCCCGCAGCTGCTGCCTGGCCCTGTGGGCTCTGGCCAGCGGATGCAGCCCCAGGCTCCCCGCCTCCGGCTTCCCGGAGAAGGACATGCTGCGCACCGGCACACTCACAGGGCTGTGGCACACCAACTCTGGGCCTCGAGCGCTCTGTCGTGTGGGGAGCTGCCTGTTAAGCAGGAGACCATCATGTCTGTTCCCGTTTCAAAAGAAAAACAGGCCTTGATTTTAAGAGACAAGAAGCAGGGATGGTCCCCCTCGGCATCACACCGACCGTCCCCCACAGTGGCGGCATCACAATGCGGCTGAGAGCCGGGCAGCTGCCGGGCCCACACTTGCCTTCAGCAGGGGGGGCCGACGGGGGATGCACGAGGGAGCCCCCTCTATGGGCCAGTAGGAACGGGAAGGGCCATCCTGTGTGCAAGGGCACATGCGTGTGCCCGGGTCAGCCACGCTCACAAGGGCTGCACATGCAGTCCAGGCACCTGCAGCCGCCCAACGCACCTGAGCAGCCCCTCTGGCACTGAATCCCCAGCCGCCCAGCCATGGGGCAGTCCATCAGCAGCCCCAGGCCACATGACGAAGCGCAGAAGGGGCGGGATTCCGAGTACCATGGAAGCACACGAGCTTCCTCCAGAGAGCGGCAGTCATTCCTCTCATTCACCGCATTTCTATAGCCAAAGCTCCTGGGCAGCACACAAAGATTTTGAAACCCAAAATGTGCCACGCTACACACAATAGAAACCTCTCTACGCACAGCCCATAAACCAAAGAGCACACGGACATGCACGGGCAGTGTCCAAGTACTGCCCGAAGGAAGAGAACAAAAAGGGCCACTAAACTGCACACAAAAATGCAAGCAGACAACGACGGAAGCAGAACAAGAAGGAGTTTTGCGGGGTGGATTGCTGGAAACAAAACCAGATACAGGCAGCAACAGAGGCTGCTGGACGACGGAGCTCAAGCAGTGCTAAAGTGGCGGAGGGAGAAGGGTGGGGTGAAGCGGGGCGATGCGAAGGAGGTCGCGCTGCAGTCTGCACTGGAAGAAGCGCCTTTTGCCGATTCGCAAGAGGTTCTGTGCTGAAAGCGAAGCGCCAGAGCGGCCCAGTTCACTGAAGCTGCTGCGTATCACACGACCTTGAAAGGGGACTAGGTAATTTCCTGAAGGAAAAGGCCGCCCTGGCTGCTGGCCGTAACGGTGTTCTAGTGGTCCCAGCCCCTGCGGCTGGGTGCCCCAAAGACCGGTTGCTGCAACCCCCAAGAGCAGGCTGCTCTCCCCCCACTTCTGGGCCCTCCCTTCTGGGCATCTGTTTGGCCGCTCCAGGAACAGGACGCTGGACAAGAGCGCCCCCCCCCCCCCGCCGGCCTGATTCCCCTCGGGCTCTTCTTCTGGCTGCATGTCCTCAGACGGAACCTCCTAGGCGAGACGGCTGCTCTCCTGTCCCTCTTACAACCGCTGCCAGGAAGGGCTGGGCCAGCTGGGCCCACGGGTAGCAAGGTGGGGTGGCGAGCTGCCGGGGGCAAACGCATCCAGATTCCTGCTACGATCGCAACGCCTTCGGGCCGCAAAGCAGCGCCTTCGGCTCGAGCAGCCCTGAGGACCAGCCGACTCCAACTAGACTAACCCACAACAGCCAAAGCACCACCGCGAAGGGGGCAGCAGAGGGTCCAGGCAGCCCCAGCCCCACCACAGCCGCCTGGCCAGATCGGTCCGAGGTGAGCCAGCCGGCCAGGCCTTCCTTCCGGAAGGGCTGGCAGCGTGTGACGCATCAGTAGGCAGGTCTCACACGTCGCTCCACAGTGCCAAGATGCTCGCGGGGGCAGTCCCAGGACAAGGGCCGCTGGCGTGGTCCCCCAGCCTTGCTGGGCATGTGGCTGCCCGGGCAGGCAGGGGGTGCCTCCTGGCCTGGGCAGGGCAAAGGGCCTGCTGCAGGGGCTCGCACCATCAAGGGCGAGGGCAGCCGGATGCTCTCTGGCGGCGCGGCAACAGCAAAGCGGCGGAAGCACGGCAAGGGGGCCAAGCCCCCATCAGAAGCGCCCTCCCCGCCATGACCTAGAGTTGCTCACAAACAATCTTGGTGACCACACCCGGGTCACAGCCAGGACAACCTCGTGCCCTCCTGGCCCCAAACCGGCCGGGCAAGACCCCCCCATGCCCAGGATGCCCCAGCCCCTCCCTACCTGCAATGCGGATGACGGCCCGCTCCGCAGGGTCCAGCACCGTGCCATTGCCGGCAGCCGCCTTGGTCCGCTTCGTGCGCTGGTGCTTGGGGAGGTTCCAGGGCAGCGTGTCCCCAGGGTTGGGGGAGCTGCTGCTGCCGCCGCTGGAGGTGTCCTCTGCCATCTTTGGCTTCTCCTTCCGTCGGGCAGACATCACCTCCTGCAGGGAGAGGCCAGGATTAGAGCTTGCCAGCCATGCAAGCCAAGGCAGGGCCACCGGCTGGACCGAGTGGCGGAGAGGTGCCTCGCCCGGCACCGCCGACTGGAGGCCCCTCAGCAGCAGCACTGGCTGGACCCGGCTGGAGCCCAGGAAGGGGCTTCTCTTGGCCTGGCACACACAAGCCCGGCCAGCCCTCCTGCGGCTGCGTGGGCCTCCGTGGCACGAGGAGCTGGTCCTTCCGGGCTTGGCCTGGGCACCCCACAGAGGAGGGGCGGCTGCCCTGTGCCACCCGCATCCTATCCCTGGCCTGAAAGGCGCTGCTGGACTGCTGCCTCCCCGTGCCCTTCCGGTCAGGCCTGGGCCCTTGCGCATGACCCTGTGGCCAGGCCCAAGGAGCGCCTGCCCTCCCACCGCAGGCAGCCTTGGTGGCTGGGGGCTGGGGGGCTACGGCTGTCGACCCAGCCAGGCTGGGTGAGGAGGGCCAGGCGGGCCTCTCGCCAGTCCCCGAGAGAGCAGCCCAAGGCAAGGCACCAGCAGGCCCTTCCGCAGGACTGGCAGCGCTCTGTCCGTGCAAGGGTCAGCTGGACGCCAGGAACAAGCATGTCCGGGGGCAGGCCAGGCACCCCCTCCCCAGGCGCCAGGAGGGTCACGCACAAAGATGGTGGTCAGCAGTACGCAGGGAGTGCGAGAGGCCACCTTGCCGTAGTTCTGACCAACTCCACCCCAGTAGCATCTCGTCGCAAACGTGCCGATTTCCCCCCAAATGGGATGCAAGTTGCTGCAGGATCACAGGACAGCAGGGCTGGAAGGCCATCAGGTCCCACCTGCAAGGCACCAAGTCACACCGTCCCACTCAGAGGGCTGCCCAGTTCTGTCTTGAATGCCTCCAGTGTGGGAGAGCCCCCCACCTCTCCAGGCAGCTGGTCCCACTGCCCCATTGCTCTGACAGTGAGGAAGCTTTTCCCAATGTCCAGCCTGAATCTGGGTTGTTGCAGCTTGAATTGCTTATTCTGTGTCCTACACTCTGGGATCAGCCAGAAGAGAGCTTGGCCTTCCTCTTTGTGACAGCCTTTGATGGACTTATAGAGGGATATCATGTCCCCACTCGGTCTTCTCTTCCCAAGGCTGAACATGCCCAGTTCTCTCAGTCTCTCCACACCCTGGATCCTTTTTCTTGCCCTCCTCTGGACCATTTCTAATTTTCCTGCATCCTTCTTGGATCTTGGTGCCCAGAACTGGACACAGTATTCCAGGTGAGGTCCGGCGAGTGAGGAGCACAGGGGAACAATTACTTCTTGTGAATTGGAAGTGATGCTTCTGTTAATGCATCCCAAAATGGCCTTTGCCCTTTTGGCAGCTGCATCACATGGTTGGCTCATGGTTAGCCTGTTCTCCACAAGAGCTCCCGGGCCTTTTTCCTTTTCAGTGCTGCTGAGCCACGTGTTCGCCATCTTGTATCGATGCCTTTGGCTTCTTTTTTCCAGGTGGAGGACTTGGCACTTGCCCTCACTGAATCTCATTCTGCTGGTTTCAGCCCAGCATTCAAGTTCATCAAGATCATTCCCTGGATCTTCATTTTGTCTTCCAGGATATTCACTATACAGTTTTGGACTGTCTGCAAATCTGTTAATTTTCCCTTGTACTTCTTCATCTAAATCATTCATAAAGATGCTGAAAAGCACTGAGCCAGGACTGAATGTTTGGCATCCCACCACTAAGCCTTCTCCAGTTTGAGAAGGTGCTATTGATTTGGCTGTGTGTCCAATTTAGCCACCAATTTTGGACCCACCTAATTGCTTTTCAATCGAGTTCACTTTTTGCTAGTGTGCTTATCAAAGATGCCACGGGGCACTATGCAGAAAATTTGGTAATGCCGAGGTAGATGATGTCAGCATGATTTCCACTCTATTTGAGAGGTTACCCAGTCAAAAAGGAGATTAAATTAGCTTGACAGGATTGACTACTGGTAAATCCATGTTGGCTTTTATTAACCACTGCATTTTCCTCAAGGTGATTGCAGGCTGATTTAAAAAAAAAAATCCAGAATTTTTCCAGGGATTGATGTCTGACTAACTGGTCTGTAGTTCCCAGGTTCTTTTTCCCCCTTTTTTGAAGATGGGGCAACCCATTGCCCTCCTCCAGTCATCTGGCACTTCTCCTGTTCTCCATGATTTATCAAAGATAATAGAAGACAACATAGATGCCCTCAGTGATGCCCAGAGGGCTCAAGCCAGACTGGGCATGAGGTCCATTGTAACAGCATTCTGCTTCACTGGAGACTGGGAACTGGTTTCTGCTTTTGGATCTTTAACTAGATACTGAACCACAAGAGGAGGCCACCTGCATGCGAAGTCTGCTCAGGAGTCTTTGGTGAGGGACTTTGTCAGGAGCCTTTTGGGAGCCACGTCCCCTGGATCGCCCCTCTGCATGCTGGCTGACACACGCAAAGAGCTCCAGTAGGGTGGGGAGCCAGGATGTCCCCTTGAGAAAGCCATGCTGAATCTCTCTCAACAGGGCTTGTCCCTCTATGACCTGACCAACTCCATCTTTAACAATGATTTCAAGCAATTTACCTAGAACAAAAGTTAAGGAGCTAACTGGTCTGTAATCTGTAATTCCCTGGATTGCCCTATGTTGCTTTTAAAAAATTGGTGTTACATTGGCCATTCTTCAGTCCTCCAGTATGGAGGATGATGTTGGGACATGTTACATACTTTTCCAAGAATGCCAGAAATCTCGTATCTGGGCACCCTGGGAATGCCAGAGTGGATACCAGCTGCGCCCACTGATCTTCTAACTTTTACCTTGTCACCACTGCCTGGCCCAGCCCCCTCAGGCTGCCTGCGTTCAGGAAGAAGCATCTGTCCGGTATCCCCCGTGGCAAAGACAGAGGAGAATAATTAATCCAGCTTCTTCGATCTCCTTTCTCTTCTTTAGTACTTATTTAACTCCACTACAGTCCAGGGCCCAGCTGCCTCTCTAGCTGGTTTCTTTCTTCTGATGCATTTACGGAATTCTTTATTGGCGACCGGATGTTGTTAGAGCTGCGCTCCTCCAAGTCCCCCCTTGCATCTTTTAGCCTCCACTTGCATCTCCCCTGTGCAAGTTCATGCTCCCTCATTTTCTAAATTTGGGCAATGCTTCCATTTCCTGAAGATGGCCTTGTCCCTTGGTGCTGCTCATTAAACTGTCCTGAGCCTATTTGGTAGTGGGCGGAATACAAACATTTTAAACAAACACACGGACAGATGGACAGTGCTGGTGACCTCTTGGACTTGGCCCACCCTTTCCTGACTTGTGCAATCCACACTGTCGGAGCGTCTTGACCAGCCTCCAATGGGATTTCACCCTTCTGACTTGCCCTCAAAGCGTCTTTTTGTCAGTCCTGTTCTCACGTTATACACAGGCTCCCATTGTTAAAGTCAACTCCAACTCTACTGGACCCCCTTGACCATCTTCCACTTTAAGATGCATTAAATCGGACAGGGCTGTGGTCACCATCTCATCAGTTCTGCAACATCTCCCCCCGCATGAGGATGGACGCGGGGCTTGCCTCCACTCTGGTAGATTCCATGACCAACGCTTCTAGGGCGCGGCAGTTTAGGATGCCAAGAACCAGAACATGCGTGTATCCAGTCAGCGTAGGGGTAATTGAGGCCCTCCGCTATTACAGCACTTCGCTTGATGGCCTCCCATATTTCCTTCTCTGTCACAGGGTCGACCTGCGCATGCGCCTGGGTTCCTAAGCATGTTCCAAGACGAGGTTGGGCTCGGACCAGGTACTGGCTCCCTCTGCGGAACTGTGCATCCTCTTCGACACAGGGAAGAACTCCTCCTCCGGAAGGCCTTGCCCTGGCCTCCCGCGCAGTTTAGATCCCAAGGTGACCATATCGCACCGGTTCCCTCCCCTCCAACGTAACGCCCACCACACCAGTCCATATCGGGGGGGGGTCATTTCCCGGCAAAGAAGCCCTCCAGCAAAGCCAAATCTGGGCTGCTCCGGCTGCAGGAACCCAGGCTGCAGTGCCCAGAGAAATGAGGGGCTCAGGCATGTCCCGGTGGGGGTTGAGTGCTGGGACCCCGGGCCCGCCTTCATCCTCCTCTCCAGTGAGGAGTGGGTGAGGCAAGGCCCACACCACGAAGACACAGCCAGTGGAGGCAAGGCCAGGCCGCCAGTCAAGTCAGGCCCGGCTCATGGGGGGGGCATCAAGCCCCCCCTGCCCACACAGGGCCGGACGGAAACCCTCTTCGCAGTAGCAGCACCCACAGGCTCCCTCGGCCGGGGGGGGGGGGGCTCCCCAAACATCCCCCGGCGGGGCAGGGGGCGGGGCAGCTGAGCGCGCAGAGCCCGCACTGGGGTTGCCATGGACACCGCTTCGCGGGCACCGGCTGTGACAGGAAACGAGCCCAGCCCGTCCCGGAGGCTGCTCCAGCGTGTGGGCGCCGCCGCCGCCGCCGCCGCCGCGGGGGGGGGGGCGCCGGCCCAACAGGCCGGCAAAACTGACAGCACGCCCCGCCGCCCTCCCCCTCTCTTCCCACCGCCTTCCAGGGGCGCTGGGGTGCGGGAGGGAGGCAGGTCTGGTTCCTACGCAGGGGCGCAGGAACCGGCCCGACGAGCTGGAGCACATGCCTGCTTCCCCCGCCACCCCCCTGCGGCCCGGCGCGCCTCCCCACCCCCGATGCACCTGCGCGGGCCTCGCCCCCCGCAGCGAAGGCCTGGGGCGACCCCGCGGGGGTCCCGGCGCCAGGCCCACGAGCCACGTGCCCCCGCCCGGCCGCCCCCCGCCGCCAGTTCGCGGCGCGCCCGGAGCATGCCCCTTGCGGCCCCGGGAGGCGGCGCGGCCCGCCAGTCCGCGCGCTGCGCTCGCCAGGCCTACCGCGCACCTGCTGCACAGGCCAGGGCAGCGGCGGCGCGCTCCCGCGCCTCGGAGGCGCCCCCGGGACCAGGGGCCCGCTCCCGGCCTCGGCGCGTCCGGCGCACTCACCGCGTCCAGGGGCCCGGGCGCGCCGTGCCGCTCTCCCCGCCGGGGCGCATGCCGGGCTGCGTCGCGCGGGCGGCGGAGGCGCAGGGCGGGCGGGGAGCGGGGGCGCCCGCGGCCAGCGCGCAGTCCAGCCGGGCGGCTCAGCACCTGCCAGATGCCCCGCGGTGCCAGGAGCCGCGGCGACCGAGCGGGCGGGCGACGCGCAGCAGCTCCTTGAAGCCGGAGCTCCTCCTCCTGGGCGAGCCCTGCAGCGCCCGCAGGGCGTGTGCTGTGTTTTTGTGTGTGTGTGTGTGTGTGTGTGCGCGCGCGCGCGCGCGGGTGGGTGTGTGAGTGTGCGCGCGTGCGGGAGGGAGGGAGCGCGCCGCCCGCCTCTGTCTATCTCGCCTCCGCAGCCGCCCGGCGCGGAGCTGCCCAATGAATTATTAACCAGGGCGCAGGCCGCGGCGGCACCGCTCCCTTTCCGCCGCGCACCATGGCGGGCAGCCCTGCAGGCGCGCAGCACGGGCGGGCGCACGGCCGGCCCCACCCGGGGCACGGAGAAGGGGTCTCCCTCCTTGCCTGGCACCCGCGCCCCTCGGTACGGGCCAGGGCCACCCGGAGGCCGCCCAGCAGGCCCGCCGCCCTCACGGGGCCGCATCCCACCGGCGCGCCAGCAACCCGCCCACAACAAGCCGGGTGGCGCCGCCGACCGTCGAGAGACGAGGCGGCAAACGCAGGGCCGGGCGGGGGCCGGGCTGCTTCCGGTGCTGGGCAGTCAGCGCCCCGGGCTTGGGGAGGCCCAGGACACCGGCCCTCCGCCGCGTGCGGGGCCAGGTGCAGGCCACGCTCCACTCAGGCTGGAGCCGGTGGTGGAAAGGGGCCCCGGCAGCCCGGCGCTCCAGCGCGCCGTCGTGCGGGCAGGCCTGGCAGGCCCCGGGATGCCCTTCCAGGCCCGGCGCCACTGCGAGCAGGCAGCCCCTGCGCGCCCTTCCCCGAGGGCCGCCTGCCGCCCCGCTCTGCGCCGCCAGGCTGCGCTCCGTTGTCGGCCAGCCTCCCAGCGCCGAGGGAGGGCGGAGGACGCTCCAGGCCCGCCCCGCGCTGCCACCCAGCCTCCCCGCCAGGCGGGAGCGAGGCCGCAGCTGCACGCAAGCCCCGCGCCCCTCCCGTGCAGCCCAGGGGAACGGGCAGTCCCGGCGCTCCGGAGGGCCCCTCGCCCGCCAGTGGGCCATGGGCCTTGGCCCTCGCCCAGGCAGCAGCAGAGCGGCGGCCGGGCAGCGGCGCCTTCCCGAGAGCCAGCCTCCCGCTCGCTCGGGCGAGGCCTGGGCAGGGGGAGCGAGCCTCTCTGGCACCCTCCCGACGAGGCTCCGCCAGGCCCACGTGCTCCTCGTGAGGAGGCCTTGCCACCGGCAGCCCCAGCCCTGCCTTGAGCAACCACCGGCGTCGGCCCCCTGCAGGTGCTGCAGGAAGGGAATGCTCCCGTGCCCCAGGGCTCTGGCAGCTCCCGGCGGGCGAGGAAGGAGCCTGTGGCTCTGGCTGCCCCTGGAAGGCCGCAGGGTGAGCCCCACGACTTACTGCGCTGCCACCGTGTCTGGCGCCACTGCAGACGGCACGGGGGCTCACCCCCACCTGCTCTGGCCCAGCTGCCTCCACAAACCCCTGCGGGGGTCGCCCACACCCCTCCTTGCCCCCCTGCCCTGGCCAAGCCTTTTGGCCCCCACTCAGCCCCGATTCCCTTCCTCGCCCAGAGGGTCCCTCGGTCCTTCAGGAGAGGCAAGGCTGCCTTGGGGCAGGAAGAGCCCCCAGCAGCCCTGGGCAGGTGCCTGGGCAGAGGGGGCGCCCAGCAAGCATTTCAGACCTCCTGCCACCCCTCCCCACCAAGGCACCTGCCCCACAACTGCTAAACACAGGAGAGAGCACAGCTTCCGTGCCATGGGGCAGGGTGCAGGTCCTGCCTGGAGACTGGCCTCGGGACATATGCCAAACGCCCCCAGACCTTTCTATTCAAAGTTCCCCAGTGTGGTCACACCACTGGCCTCTTTCACGGAAGGACGATCTAGGCACTTCTGCGCTGTTCCTGTTCATGGCTAGTGTGCCGTTGGCCTTGGCCACCTCACAGCGGCATTTCCAGTGGGCTGTCCAGCCACACCCGAAGATCTCCGTCTTGCTCCCGTGCTGCTTGCTTGGATGCCATCCGTGCACCCCTGAAGTTGGGACTTCGTTGCCCCAACACGCACTGCCCACATGCGCCCGCATTACATTCCACGTGCTTTTTCAGGGCCTGTTCTCCCATCTGGGAAAGATCCCTTGGAGCGCCTCACAATCCCTTGGGGTAGCAACCACCCCAAACCATGGGCGCCGTCAGCAAACTTGGCCGCCTCACTGCCTACTCCCAATCCCAGATGGGTCATTGAGGGAAAGCTGACAAGCACTGGCCCCAGCACAGAACCCTGGGGACTGCAGCTGGCGGCCCCCGCTGGGAGGAGCCCCGTCTTCTGCTCTTTAAGCGGCTGGCGATCCACAAGCGGACGCCCTTTCAGTCCATGAGGGCCCAGTCCGGCAGGAGCCTTTGGAGAGGGACTGTCTCGAACGCCTTCTGAAGGCCCCCGTCAGCAAGGGCCAGTCCACATCCGCGCACTGACACGCTCAAGGAGCTCCCGCAGGTCCGTGAGCCAAGACTTCCCGTGCAGAAGCGGCGCTGAGTTTTTTGCAGCAGGACTTGTCCCTCTATATCCTCACGCCATATGCTTATTGTCCGTCTATCTACTTCTCCCTCCATATGCCACCGGCCAGCCCCAGCAGCCCCAGCCGGCCTGCACCTCCAAGGTGCGAATGAGCTGAGCGGCACTGGCAGGCGACACCGGGCACAGCGCCGGCCCCTGCAGGCCTTCAGGATGGGTCCTGCACATGGCAGCCCCACCCCCGGGAGCCTGCGGGGCCACGGGATGCCGGGCTGCAGGGGGGCAGCAAGGGCCTCTCGCCAAGGGCCAGGCAGCCCTGGGCTGACCAGTGTGCATTTGCTGACCCCCCCCACCTCCACGTGCATGCAGCCGTGAACCCCCCCCCAGGGTGTGGAGAAGCTGCAGGGGGGGCGGGGGTTGGGGCCGGTGGAGCGTCTTCCCCTTCCCAGGCTAGTGGGAGGGCTCCGCTGGGCAGCCGTGGGGCGGGGTGGCCCTGTCCTTGCCTCACCCGCACGCACGCACGGCAGCAGACAGACAGCCAGCCAGCCCCGAGGCCCTGAGGGCGGTCTGGTCCTTCCCCGCCAGAGCACGCCCCCCCCCGCAGGGCTTCGGAGTCCTCGAGGGAGGAGCAGCCCCCCCGCGCACCCGACCAGGGAGGCCCCGCTGCGGGGGGGGGCGGCGGCCCTGGGGCTGGGGCAGCAGGAGCCCGGCCGGCCCGGGGGGCTCTGCCCCGAGGCCTGAGCGCTGCGGCAGGGCCTCCCCCGGCAGGTGCGGGAGGCACGCGGCTCCGGACGCGGGCCGGGAGGGGCCTGGGCGCGTCACTGCCCGCCGCACTCCCCCCCCGCTGGAGGGCCTCGGCACCCGCGGCAGGCAGCCCCCCCGCGGCCAGCGCCGCCCCGCCCCCCGCCCCGCCCCCTCGGCGTACCTGCCGCTTGGCGGCGGCGAGCGGCGCCTGGTCCCTGCGGCCGGCCGGCGGCTTCGCTCTGGCAGGCTTCTTCCGTCGCTTCTGGGAAGCACAGCGGGGAGGCTCGTGAGCGCGGAGCCGCCCCGGGCCCGGGGGCGGCGCGGGGGCAGCGGGCCAGGCCCCGCGGCGGGCTGCCTCTCCCTCTTCCCGCCGAGCGCCCTCCTGCGCTCCCGCCGGCCGAGAGGCTGCCTGCCCAAGGCGCGCCGGGACGGCTCGCCGCCTGCCGACGCCGGCCCGGCGCCAGAGCCCCGAAGCGGGCCCGGCCGGGAGAGCGGCCACGTCCCGGGGGCGGGGGCGGGGGCGGGGGCGGGGGGGCTCCTCGGGGCCCGGCTGTGACGGGGGGGGGGCAGACCCGCAGGGAGCTGCCGGAAGGGGAGGGCTGCGCGGCGCACCGAGCCCGTCTTACCTCCGAGGGCGCCGGGGGCTTGGCTGCTGCCAGCCGCTGTCCTGCAGGGAGGAAAGAACACAGAGGCCAGGAGTGGGCGCCTGCACGGCAGGTGGCGGGGCCAGACTGACCCCCCCACCTGGGTGCCCAGGCGCATGTGTGAACCCCCTTCAGCCACGTGTGGGCAGACGCCTGCAGGACCGGCCCTGGTGCGTGGCCTTCCTTCTTCTGTCCAGCGCCCCGCTGGGCTGGCACTAACCACGGGGCAGGCATGGCCAGTGGGGCACGACCGCCCATGGCCAGGGTGCACCGGGGCCTCACCGTTTTGCCCCTCCAGCGGGCCGGCAGGCGCATCCCACGCCTGTTTTGCCGGATCACCGAGCTCCTCCCGGGCTTGCCAGCCTCACGGCGGCTTCGCTTGTGCGCAGCGGGAAAGGCAGGTCTGCCGTGCTGTTGCGCACAAGCAGGGCCAAGCTGCGGGGGCCTGCCTTCAGCACCCCCAAGCCACTCAGGTGGGCCTCGGTGAGCACACCAGGGGAACAGGGCACACCTGCCCTCCGATGCCCTGCCAGGGTGAGTGCACCGGGAGGCGGCAGGGTCGGACGGCCAGGCTCCGCACCCCGGCTGGCTGCCAAGACATGGTGAACCCTCTTGGAAGAGCCGGGCGGAGGTCGCAGGGGACGGATCAGGGCCCACCGTCCACAGAGCCCGAGCGGGACACATCCCATCCTCTAGGCGGCCGACAGAGCTGCCCTTGCCTGCACGGCGCGCCTGCTCCTCGGGGGCTTCCTTCAGCTGAGCTGGGGAGGGGCTGCTCTGGAGGCCACCCGCTTGGTCAGAGGAGGTGGAAGTGGCACTCTGGCCTAGCTGCCTCTTGCTGTGGGGGGGGGAGGACGTTTTGGCAGAGGCCCCCGCCAGCCAGGCTAAGCAATCAGAAGGGGCACTTGGAATAAAGACAGGAAGGCCCCCCCAGGGGCTTTCCACTCCTCCAGCTGCTCTGCACCCCCACAGCCCGCATTGGGGGTCTTCCCAGCCCCAGCTGGGATATGATAGGAGGGAGCGCCTGGCCCTGCGAAGGCTGCCTTTCTCCCACCGAGCGGCCCTGCACAAGCCCCGATGCCCGTTCAGGAAGAGGGCACAGGCCTGGCAGGGAGTGGCGGTCATGCTGCAGGCTGCCCTTCCATCTGGGGAAGGACAGCAGTCGCGCCCCCCGTTGCATCACTCGGGGGCCTGCCGGGGGGGGGGGCTGTTCCCAGGAACACTCACAGCTCTCTCGTTTGTTTCCAAGGACTTCCTTCCATGCCTGCCCCATCCTGGCTGGACTGCAAGGAGCATGAGACGGGGAGGGGGCCAACCTCTCCAGCGCCTGCCCAAAAGGTGGGGCTCCCCTCCACCAGCAGCCCTCCACCACTCCCAGCGCAAGCCGGAGAGAGGGGTGGGCAGAGGAGGTCCCTTGGCATCCTCCAGCTGCCCACTGCTCTGCCGGGAGAGCCGCTCGCCGGGGCCGTGTGGGCAGAGGCCCTGGCCGGCCACCCCAGCGCCACCTACCTGCCCAGAGGCTGGGGGGCGGCCGTCCGCGCAGGGAGCAGAGCAGGAAGGCGGCCCAGACGCCCAGCGAGCCCAGCACCAGGCCGGCCACCCAGGCGACGCGCAGCCAGGCAGGGTCGCTCAGTGCCCACGGGCCCAGGGAGGCCATGCTCAGCCCAGCCGCTCTGTGCCACGCCACCGAGCGAGCGAGCGCGGGGGAGGGAGGGAGGGAGGAGGGTGGCGGGCCGGCCCCATTAACCCTCCCTGGCCTGTCCTGTCCCGCTGGCCCAGATGGCTTCCAGATGTGCACGGCCCCTCCCCTCCTCCTCCGCCAGGCAGCCAGGCCGCGCCCTGTGAGTCAGCCGGCCAGGCCGGGCCTTAACCCTCCGTGGGTCTGGCCAGCCCTGGGGCAATGCCCACCCGGGGCAGCAGGCATGCCGGGAGGGGGCAAAAAGCCCCCCTCTCTGCCTGCGTTCTCGCCCGAGCATTCCAACGATGGCATCCCAACGCCATCCCAACGCTTCCCAGACACATTTGGACGAGCCTCGGTCAGGAGCAGCAAAAGGCAGAAGGGGCGAGGAGGGGAGGATCCGGCGGTGCAGCATGGAGCGGATCCGGGCAGTGGGGGACGAAGACCGGTCGCCGCCAGGGCTGCCCTTGGCCAGGGCCGGCCGGCAGATGGAGCGGCGGGGGAACGGCCCGTCCCCTGGGGCGTGCTGCACCCGGGTGCAAAGCCACCCTGCCTGCGGGCGCTGTGGGCTGCGGGCTGTCCCAGAACCACCGGCAAAGGGGGCCGCGGAGGGGGCCCACTTGGATCAGCAGGCCAGATCCGCTTGCCTGGGGGGCATCAGTTGCTACCAGCCTGCAAAGCCCCGTCTGTGCCTGGCAGACGTCCTCGTCCTCGCCTGCCCTGAATGGCGGACATTCCACATGCAGGGAAAACAAAGGGAGCTGTGTCGACCTCGGGAAAGGTCAGCCTGCACAATGGGGCGACGGCTCAGTCGGGGCCATTTAAGGGCACAGGGCGGCCTCCCTCCGTGGCTACTGCCCTGAAGCCGCGGCACCCCTCTCTGAGCAGGGGGTCTGCAAGGCATGTGCACGGAGCGGGCCCCTGTGCGCCTCCGCCCCCTCCCAATTTGCCAAGGCCCCTGAAAGCCACCAAATGGGTGGCCAGGGGGTGCATCAGCACCGGGGCAAGGAGGCCCTTCCTCCGCCTGTCCCGACTCCCCCCACCAGCTTTGTGGGGTGACCCCTTCGGGTCCCGTCAGGGAAGAGAAGATGGCCCCCTCCTTCCCTGCCTTCTGCATGCCATGCTCTTTAATCCCCGAAGAGCCTCGGCTCTCTCCCAAGGGGGAGCTACCACAGGGCACCGGGCTATGAGGGGCACGGCCTTCGCTTCGCTTCTCCCCGCCCGTGCACCGCAGCAGCCGTTCGCCAGCCGGGGAGCAGCGGTGTGGCGGAAGAGGGCCCCCAGCGCTGGGCCCCCTCCCCTCCACCAAGCCAGTGCAGGGTCTGGCCAGTGCCCCCACCCGCCCCACCGTTTCTCAGGCGCAGCCGCACCTTCCCACCCCAGGAGGCCACGCCACTGGTGTCCAGGCCTTGCAGCAACCATGTGAGGGAGATGCTGGATCTGCCCTGGGCAGGACCCAGGAAGAGAAGGCCCCTGTGTGCAGAGAGCAGCCCCTTGTGCGTGCCTGGCTGGGCAGCCTGCTTGGTGCCGGGGGTGCTGCCCCCCGTTCTGCAATACGCGGGGTGGGTAGGCTCCCCTCCCTGGCAGCCCCACATTCTCTCATGGAGACGGAGAACATGAATGGTGACTGTGACACAGCGGTGGCAGCGCCCATGGGGATGCCGGCAACTCTGAGTCATCTGCCGTCCGTCCGTCCGTGAGAACACGAGCTGGGAACGCCAAAAGGGCTGCGGGGAACGGGGCTGCTTTTTCCAGAAAAGGAACAGAAGGGCCTCCTGCTCCCTCCGAGGCCTGCGGATGCTTCCCAGGACTGGAAAGCCATCCCAGGACTGGAAAGCCATCCCAGGGGAAAGTCCACAGGAAGCCCTTGGGATCAGTTCGGCACAGGGTCACGGGGGCACTGTGGGGGTTCCACATGCGAAGAAATTGGGGGAATTGGGGCTTTTCATCCTGGAGAGGAGACTCCAAGGGATCTTATAGCCGCTTATAGGTATGTGAAGGGGCGTCACATGGCGGAGGGCTACGGCCTGATCCCCCCTGCGGTGGAGGGAAGGATGTGATCCAGTGGGACAAAGCACAAGGAAGCAGGTTTTAGGTTGGGTGCCAGGAAGTCCTTCCTGACGGGCAGGACTCCGAGGTATGGAAGGGGCTCCCAAGGGCGGTGATGAGGCCCCATCTGCAAGGGTGTTCAAGGAATGACTGGATGCCCACATGCTGGGGATTACGTTAACAGGGCCAGCAGGAGCTGGGGGTCAGAGCAGATGGCCCGGGAGGCCCCCTCTGCCTCGCCTTGTTTGCTTCTAGATCGGCTGGTAGGGGAGAGCGGTGGGGAATCAGCCCCTTTCCCCATACGGTCGTGCCCACGGTGGGAAGAGAGGGGCAGTGGCTCCCACCCTCCATTCCCCAGGCCCCAGAATGGGCTCCGGCACTCCCGGTGGCTCTTCCAAAGTCACAGCTCACAAAGCGACTCCTGCAGGACGTGCCACTAAGGGCAGGTTTGCCCTATGGCGAGCAGCCGGCTGCCTCCCCAGCTCCATGAGCAGCAGCCACTTTCCCATGCACGGGCTGCCCCGTCCTCCAAACCAGAGGGGTGCACAATGCATGGTGCCCCCAAAGCACCCCAGAAGCCGGGTCCCTGCAGCGGCGGCTTCAGAGCAGTGGAACCCCCTGGCCTGTGGGGAAGGTGCCTCGAACCAGGCCCTCCTGCTCCCCACGGGCGCCAGGTGCTCCCGAAGACCCGCAGCACGGCTGCTGGAAGAGGCAGGCCTGCCCCACGGAGGGCCGGCGAGACCCTGGGGCAGCGCGGGGGGGCCCTGGCCACACGGAGCAGCCTCCGGCCTCATGGGGGGCAGCGGAGTTCGCTGCCCCCTCCCTGCCCTGCGCCTCCCCCCCACGCCCCGAGCACCAGGGCGGCAGCGTCCCCCAGCCGCACGCGAGGGCCGGGCCGGGCCAGTCCCTGACGCCGAGCGACTGGTGGTGCCCAGTGCCCAGGGCGGCGGGGGGGGGCGGCACCCCCCCACACGCCGCGCAGGGGCGCCACTTCCCCGCGAAGGCGCCTGGGCTCCCGCGGGGCGGCCCCTCCCGCGGTGGCTGCTCTGCCGCTCAGGCGGCCCCGCGGTGAGCAATCGCGCAGGAATGGGCCGCAGCCCCCTCCTCCTCCTCCTCCTCGCTGCCAGCCCCGCGCATGCGCCCCGAGCGAAGCTGGCCCGCCGGAGCCGACACGCAGGGCCCGCCCCGCAGCAGCCAGCCGCGCGACGCGGGCGCCCCCTCGTGGCCGAGCGGGGAGGGCGCCGTGCCGGTCCGGGAGCCGCGGCAGCCCCCTCGAGGGGCCCGTCGGGAGCCTGGCGAAGGGCTGCCCCGCTGCTCGCCCGCTCCTCCCCACGTGCCCCCAGGCCCCCCACGGCTCTCTGCCTGACGAGCCCCACCCGACAGCACGGAAAGATGCCCTGCTGGAGCGCTAGCGTCCGGCAGCCACAGAAGCCCGGCCCTGCCGAGCTCCCAGGACCTGCTGCATGCCAGCGCAGCCTGTGCCTGGGACTACAGTGCCCATGAGCCCCAGCCAGGATAGCTCCTGGCAAGGGGCGGTGGTCCAACAGAGGAGGGCATCCAGTTGCCAAGCAGGCCGGTGCAGACCAGCAAAGTTCTGCTCCTGGAAGAGTGTAGCACAAGAGCGCACAGCGGCTGTGGGGCATTAGAGGCTGGGCTGGGGGGGCCGGCGGGGAGCTCAACAGCTCTTCTGCCCTGGAAAGAGACCATAGAAACGGTACTGAATCTGCCTTGGTCGCCCTGTACGATGACCTGTGCAGGGAGAGGGACGGGGGGAGTGCGTCCCTGTTGGTTCTCCTGGACCGCTCAGCGGCTTTCAAGACCATCGACCACAGCATCCTCCTGGATAGGCTGGCGGGACTGCGAGTAAGGGGCACTGCTTGGCATAGCCGGAAGTGTGGCTTCTAGATCGAGAGAGGTATTCCTGCCACTCTATACAACTCTGGTGCGCCCGCAACTGGAGGATTGCGCTCAGTTCTGGGCCCCTCATTATAGGAAGGATACAGCCAGGTTGGAGTCAGTGCAGTGAAGGGCCACTAGGATGGTGGCCGGTTTGCAGGGGATGATGGGGTATGAGGCGAGACTGAGGGAACTGGGTCTCTTCAGCCTGGAGGAGACACAGAGGGGATCTTTTGGCAACATGCAGGTATGTGAGGGGGTGTCACATGGAGGTGGGTAGAGGCCTGTTCTCCCCTGCAGAGGAAGGCAGAACACGCTGCAATGGTCAGGGCCCCGAGGGCGTGGAATGGGCTTCCACGGGAGGTCGTTGAGGCCCCATCAGTGCGGGTGTTCAAAGACGGGCTGGACATGCACATGGTGGGCATGTCATGAGCAGAGCCAGCTGGACACCTCCCCCCCCACACACACACACACACATGCATACCTCTATGTTGCCAAGAGATCCCCTCAAAGTCTCCTCTCCTCCAGGGTGAAGGGACCCAGTTCCCTCAGTCTCACCTCATACCCCATCCCCTGCAATCCGGCCACCAACCGGCCACCACCAGTGCGGCCCTACGCTGCACTGACGCTAACCTGGCTATATCCTTCCTGTAATGAGGGGCCCAAAACTGAGCACAATACTCCAGTTGCGGGCGCACCAGTTGTGTAGAGTGGCAGTAATTCCTCTCTCGATCTCGAAGCCACACTTCTGGCTATGCAACCAAGGGTGGCGTTCGCCCTCTTGACCACCTCATCACACGGCTGACTCACATTCAGCCTGCAGTCGACCAGCACCCCAAGGTCCCTTTCACAAGTGCTGCTCTCCAGTCACTTGACCCCTAACCTGTACTATGACACCCATTCCTATGCCCCAAGTGCAAGACCTTGCCCTTACCCACATTGAACGCCATCCTGCTGTCTCCTGGCCACTTCCACAGTCTGTCCAGATCCTTCTGGATCTGGAGTGCCTGCTCCTCAGTTGTGGCCACTGCGCCCGTTTTAGTATTACCTGCGAATCTGACCAGCAGACTGGTCACTCCCATGCAAGATCCGGCAAACTGCTGGTCGCGGGGAGGTCAGGGGACCACAGAAGCGGCCGAGGGCAAGGCAGCCGTGTAGCCCCACCCTGAGGAAATTCAGGCAGTAGCTCTGCTAAGGCCCAACCCGCCTGCCCTGGCACGACTCAAAGTCCCGGTCCAGCCCCAAGGGCGGCTGCCCCCCCTGCACAGAGAGGACCCCGAGCGAGACGAGCTGTGCGGCTTTTTATTGAGTGCAACAACTTCAAACAGAACCCAAGTGGCTGACAGCAGCAGACCCCCCCCCCCCGCCTGTGCCACTGTGCCGCCCCCCACAAGAGCAGACCGCTTAAGCAGCCCTTCTGCGGCCCCGAGGAACCAGTTCCCTTCGCACGGCCCCACGGCGAGCCACAGCCAAGCCGGCTGGCTGCACGGTCAGAGGACTGCCCCATTGCCAGCTGGAAGCACCTTTCTCACCCCACAGCCAGAAGGACACTTGTGCCCAGAGAGCCATCGGGGCAGCTCTGGAAGAAGCGGGCAGGCGCCGCGGGGGCAGGCGCGCAGTCCTTCTCCGCAGCCCCCTCAGTGCGGCTGGGACCAGCGGCAGGTGAGCAGGTACTGGGGATACGCCTGGGTGTCATTGAAGATGACGAAGATGGAGGGGTTGTCCGGGTTGTCCACGGTGCTGTCGTACCGCCGCAGCGTGGTGTCCCCGTCACGCCGCGGCGGCGCCTGCATGCTGGAGCTGCCCTTCGTGTAGTCCCCCACCAGTGTCCGGGCGACGAAGACAAACTTGCTGCCGTCACTGCTGCGGGGCGAATACTGTTCGTGCACTGACAGGAAGGCCCTCGTGGCAAAGTAGACGCCGCAGCCGTAGTGCGTGGCTGGTGCCGGGGGAAAGCAGGGAAGAGCCATCAGTGCCGGCCAGGCACCGGGTGGCCCTCGTGCCCCGCCATGAGTGTCCCCGCGGCTCCCCACAGAGCGCTCCTCCAGGCCACCTGGCCACCCCTTTTCCGAGCCACTGGGTCTTTCTCAAGGCTTTGAGCTGCCTCTGGTGGTGGGAAGCTGCCCAAGCCTCCACCCCCCGTCCGTTGTGTCTCCGGCACTCCCCGAGGACGCACAATCTGGCAGGCACTGGAAAAGGGCTGCCCAAGTGGCCGCTGGGCCCTCCGACCCCAGCACTGCGCGGGGGGACACGGGACTGCCCCCTGCACACAGGCCATCCGGAGCAGCGTCAGGGCTGCCAGCCTGGCTTCCCAGCATGGCCAAGGGCCCCCACGAGGCATGCTGGAGTGCAGAGCCCCCGCCACCCGGGGCAGGGGCCCAGGCCCTCCCCACGCGAGGGCTTGCGGGGGGCCCGGCTCACCGTTCCTGCCGCAGAAGCTGCGGTTGAAGCCGTGCTGGCAAATCTCGCGGCTGGCCTGCTCGGTGGTGCCGTGGTAAAGGAGGCGCTCCACTTGCTGCTGCCCGCAGGCCCGCTCCATGGCCTCCTTCTTCAAGCAGTACTGCTTGTAGAGGAGCGGGTGCAGCACCTTCTCCACCTGCCGGGGCACAAGTGCGCCGGCTCAGCCCTCAGCCAGCCCTGGCCGGCCCGACGCACTGCGCCGGCCCGGGGCTGAGGGTCCCCAGCTTGAGGGAGCCACCACAGGGCGGTGGAATCGGGGACTACTGCTGCGAGGCCCACGGCTGCCCCAGACAGACACCTCTGGTGTGGGGGAGCTGTGTGGAAGCCCCCAGAGTGGCTTGGGCACGCAGCCAGCCCGGAAGGGACAGGACGTGGGGCGGGGCAGCCCAGCAGAACGGCCTGGCCCGGCCCCAGCAGCAGGCAGACTGCAGGATGGGCTCATGCCCCCTCCCCACATCGTGGACTCTGAGGGGGAGGGGAAAGGTCTGGGGCTGGCCAGGGAAAGCCCCCCGCGTTGCTGCCGGGGCGGCCCCTCTCCCTGGAGCCTCTGGGCCCCTGCCCCGCCGCACCTTGACAATGCTGATCTTGCCGTGGAACTGCTCCAGTGTGCTGTAGAAGCTGTGGACGGTCTCCTGGAACTCCTCCGAGTGCTCGGTCAGCAGCACCAGCTTCGCCTCCTCACTCAGGGCTGGCAGGTCAGGAGGGGCTGCAAGGTGGTCACTGCCCATGAGGGGGGGTCCCGGAGGAGCCCCCGCCCCACCTTCTGCCCCCCTAGGGGGCCAGGCCGAGGGATCTACCTGGGGTGGCGGCAGGGGGGGCCTCGGTGCGGCTGACGGGCAGGGCCCGGGAGTCAGCGAGGTCACGCTCCTCCATGCGCTCAAAGTCGATGTGGAAGAGCCGCTCGTCGAAGACGACGTCCAGGTGGCGGTGCCTGTGGCGCCATGCCCACTCCAGGAGGGCGCTGGCCTGCGCGGAGTACGGGGTGGGGGAGTCCTGCCCTGCGGCCTCCCAGCGGACCCAGGAGGGGCCCTCGCCGCCTTGGGGGGCGGAGGCGGCCTCGGCCGGCAGAATGCGGGCCAGCAGCAGCGCCAGGTCCCTGGTGGCAGCCACCGGGTAGTCCAGGAAGCCACGCACAGTGGCTGCCGCTCCAGCCTGCGAGATGCGCACGGCGTGCTTGTGCTCCAGGTGGGCCAGGTAGCCCTGGCAGGGGGTGGGCAGTGTGCGCAGGGCCTCGTGGCGCACTGTCTCCTCCCGCAGCTGTGCCCGCAGCGCCCTCTCCAGCTCCCGGGCCAGGGCAGCCGTGTCGTCCTCCGCACTCATGCAGAGCACCACCTGAGCGATGTGGGCTGCCTCTGGAGAGGCGTCCCGGAGGGGCGGGGGGGTCGTGCCCAGACCGGGCGGCTGCTCCGAGCTCCAGGAGCGCAGGGAGAGCTCCATGGCCCTCCGCAGCTCCGTCTCCTCCTGCCAGGCGCTGTCCATGGACTGCTGGATGGCCAGCAGCAGCTGGGCCTCCTCCTCCTCCGATGCACTGGCCCCGGGGCTGGCGAGGGGCAGGAGTCCCCCCTCCAAGGAGCCCACCTCCTCATCCTCCTCGCTGGCCGGAGCACCCTCGGCCTCGGCTTGCTCAGGAGCGAGATAGAAGATATCTTCCTCCGTGGCAGCCGCCTCTTCGGGACCCGGCGGGGCTCCATCAGCGGCCGAGGCAGGAGGCTGGAGGGCAGCCAGCAGCCCCCTGATCGCCTCTGCAGGGAAGAGAGCACCACTGAGGAGGCTGTGGCTGGCCCACGAGGGGCGGCTGCCCTGCCCACGCTCCGTGGCTTCCGGGGCCTAGCTGCAGCGGCGGCAGCAGGCGGGGAGGGCGAGGGGGACCTGCTTGCTGTCCCAGCTCGCCCCTGCCTGCCTCTGCAGGCAGTGGGCACCTTACCCATGTTCGCTGCGCTTCCTTCGCCGGCCCCACTGCCAGAGCCCCATGGCTGCCCCGGCCCAGGCAGAGAATCTCGTTGGCAGTTCAGGAAGAGCGGATCCTGAGACCTTTCCAGCGGGTGCTGCGAGCCGAGAGGGGGTGTTGGAGATGGCAGCACACACAGGACGTGCCTCACCTGCCCCTGGGGAGCCAGTGCCCCATTCCTGCCCGGACGGGACAGCCCCGGCCCCCTCCCCACACCCGCCCCATCCCTGTCCCCCCACCTCGCCCGTGTCCAGGCAGCCCCTTCCCCATGGGGGGCACAGAGAGCGCGACTCGCACCTGGGCCTCCGGCGGGCGCCAGTGGACTCGCTCCAGCCCAACGACACCACGGAAGCGCCTCTCCAGCTCGCGCACCATGGCCTGGCCGCGCTCGTCCAGCAGGAAGCGCCTGACGCCTGGCAGCTCCAGTGTCACCGTCTCGGTGCGCAGGGCGCAGAGGAGGCTCTGCAGCAGCTCCGCCGCCGCCTGGCAGGCCCGGGCTTCGCCGCTCAGCTGTGTGGGGAGGCAACTGGGGGTCAGCAGGACGCGTCTCGGGGCTCCATGGCCGGCTCTGGCAGGCCTACAAGCCGGCGCCCAGGTTGGGATAGGGACAGTGTTGAGCTCGCCGGTGGGGGCTGCAACCCCCGCAGGAAACGGGGGGCCCGGGCCTGGCCCCGGTGGAGCAGGAGCAGAAGTGCCGGTGGCGGCGGCAGCCCAACGGTGCCGCGTGGGAGCACGGGAAGCACGCTTCCTGGCCGAGCCTCTCGGCGAGGGACGGCGCGACAATGCAGTCGGAGGAAGGGCGGGCCTGGACAGAAAGGGGTCCTGGCTGGCAGGCGGGTGTGCCAAGAGGCAGGGCTGGCCGAGGAGCACGGTGGGTGGGCAGTGGGGAAGGACGCACACGGAGCCTTGCCCGCCTCACCCGGAAGCCAGTGATGTCCGCTCCTTCCAGGGGCAGCAGGGAGACGTCAGCGATGCCGGCCAGCACCTCGTGGCGGTACAGCTGCAGGAAGCGGAGGGCGCTGGCCTCCATGGGCACCACGACCTCCTCCAGCACGCAGTCCTGCAGGAAGACCTCCAGCCGCGCCATGTTCTCACGCTCCAGCCCAAGCAGGGTGAGGCCCTCCAGCTCCTGCCCGTCCTCCGCCGGGCGCACCTGGCAGCACTGCAGCTCCGCCTGCAGCCGGGCCCAGCGGGGCGAGACCAGGGCGGGCAGCTGCCACTCTGACAGAGGCAGAGCGAGGGGGCACAGGAACGTGTCCAGGAGAGATGCAGCCCGGCGGGCGGCCGAGGGCTGCAGGGCCACCACCAGCACCTCGTCTGCGGCAGGGACGTAGCAGGCGGCCACCCCCTCTGCAGCCAACAGCTCCACCAGCCGCCCCTGGACCTCCTCCTGCTGCAGGAAGGCCAGGGCCCAGGAGGAGAGGGGCTTGTGCTCCTGGACCACCAGCCGCAAGGTGGCCAGGACGTGCTCCCGCAGCTCCTGCCGGCGAGCTGCTTCTCCACCCGAGAGGCGCAGGCCGGCTCCTTCCCGCTGCAGCGTGCACCCCGGCACAGCAGCAGCTAGCTCCTGCAGGACCAGCTCCGACTGCAGCAGCCGCTGCGTGGTCGCCGGCACGGCGGGAATGCAGATCAGGAGGTCTGCCCCGTCCTCTGCAGGGCCGCTTCCTCCGGCCTCGACCTCGACCTCCTCTGCAGGCTCCAGGAAATCATAGTAAGGGGAGACGGCCAGGGGTCCGTCCAGAAGCTGGTGGGGCCTCTGCAGCACCTGCTCCACCGCTGCAGAGAAAGGCGGGAGAAGTGGGGATGGGGCTGGCATGGCCGGGGCTCTGAGCCTCTCCCTGCGGCCCCCTTGCCCCGGCTGACTCGGCTTGGCCAGTCCAGAGGCAGCAGGGGCCCTCAGCATGCGAGCGGGCAGAGCAGCTGCAGCAGGGAGGGCCCTCGAAGCGTCTGCAGGCGCCCGAGCGCCGGCCTCTCCGATCTGCTCCTGCCCCGAGGCTGCACGACCCCGGATGCGATGTGGTGCTCTGGGAGGGACAGGCTCCGGCTGTCTCAGCCGGCACGCCAAAGCTGCCCAGCAGGTCCACGGGAGGCTGCCCGAGCAACACGCTCCTCAGCAGAGAGGACCAGATGCCACCCTGCCCGCAGGGCCGAGCGCCGGCCCTTACCTGCGCTGTCTTCGAAGGTGACCACAGCTGCCGTGCCCCCGGAAAGCAGCCGGACGGCCTGCACTCGGCCCCCACCGCTGCGCCTGCTCTCGAAGTAGAGCTCCAGCAGGTCCTGGCTCAGCTGCCCGCTGGCGCCGCCCTGGACAAGCACACTGTCCGTCTGCTCCACCCAGTCGAGCTCGATGCTGGCCCCATCCAGTGCCTCGTGCTGCACCTGCTCTGCCAAGGCCGCGAACTCTGCCAGAGAGGCCGGGAGATCAGCCCGCGGCCCCCGGGGCTTCCAAGGGACTTGCAGCCCACCCCCAGCCTGCAGCGGCCCGCCAGCAGGAGCCATGCGCTCGGGAAGCAAGCGAGTCTTTGGGTTTGGAAAGCAACAGACCCAGCAGGGTGAAAAGAAAAAGAGATTTGTTTCGACAGAAATAAACACAAAAACAGAGACTGTGCACAGCAGCGTTCAGCACACTTTTCCTCCCGGGAGCCCCGAACAGTCGATTGTGGGTGCCCTCCTGGGTCCGATTCGCCCAGCGCCGCCTCGGCGGTCCAGCCTGAGCCCAGGGTGCGGAAGGCTGTGGGGCCCCAGGCAGTGGCGGTGCTGAAGAGTCCGGGGGGGGCAGAAGCACCCGGGGCCCCCGGAGGGAGTCTCCACACACAGGCAAGGGGAGTTCTGAGGCACACGCCCCATCAGTGGGCTGTGCTGACATGCCTGATGGCGACACGTGGCCAGAAGAGTACCTGCCTCGCTGAGCGGCCGCTGCAGCTGCACCAGGGCGAGGTCCCGCACGCGGCCACGGAGGACGGAGAAGCTGCCGTGCTCGCAGCTCAGCACGCGCTCCACGTAGCGCTCCAGCAGGGCCGAGCTGGTCTGCGGGGCCACTCCCTGGAGGAGCACCCTTCTGCAGTCCCGGGGGGCCATGGGTCGGACCAGCAGGGGGGCGTCCTGCAGGACGTGGCTGGCTCTGGACAGGACGCTCTGTGCATCTGGATGGGGGAGGGAGGAGACAGGGGTGCCCCTGAAAGACGCCCGCAGGCCGGGCCACGTCCAGCACCCTGCCCCACCTCCGGCGCTGGCCTCGTCACGGGGGCCGGGGGCCCCAAGCACATCTCGCCTCCCCCGCCACAGGCCCCCTTCCAGCCAGCTGGGCTTGTTTCTCACCCAAACACAAACATGCAGCCCTTCGGGATGCGAGGAAGGCCACAAGAGCGGAACGAAAGCAGGCAGACCTCACCGGCTGGAGGAAGCCGAGCCTCACGGGGCTCCTTCCCAAGAGCCACTGCGGAAGGCGGCCGGGCTTCCAGAGAGCGAATGCCCGGCAAGAGCAGCCCGGAGGGCTCCTGCGCCCACCCTCTCTTGGGAGGCCACAGCTTCACCCCAGAAGCAGCCTGCTGTCGCGACCAGTCATCCCCCTCTGGCAGCAGGTGGCGCCACACCAGCCTTTCGCTCCTGAACGAGCAGCACTGCCAGCGCACCCAGACTCTGAGCACGCTGCGTGCGCTACCTAAAGCCTCCCTTCTGAACCCTTCCCTGTGCCCGCCCCGAGGGAGGGCGCTGCCGAGCGGCACATTGGCGCTCCTCCCCTGCGCCCCCACCGGGCTTCGCCAGGCCAATGCCCGCGGGCCCCGCTGGAGGAAGTGGCCTCCCAGCACACTGCCCTGGGCTGGCGCCTCCACGCTTTGCGGCCCGGGAGAGCCGGCACGGATGCTGCCGTGTCCTCGCTCTTCCCGCAGCCGCCCTTGCCTGGTCCCAAGACCGCGTGGCTCGTCCCGAGGTGGGCCGTGAGACAAGCCGCCTCCCCGCGGCTCACAGGACGGGCCCAGGGGGCCACCAGCCGCTCCAGGCGGGGCTGGTGCTGAAGCCGAGCCAGCATCCCACCCCAGAGGCCGGCAACTCCCAAGAGCACCCAGCACCGGGGCGGTGGAGAAAGGGCCTCCGTCTGGTCCATTAGGAGAAGCACCTGGTGTGGGGCCAGGTGGGCTGCCTTCCCCCGTGGCCTTGGTCTGTGGGGGGCCTCCCCTCAGCACTGCTGCCTGGGAGACACACGAGACCCTTGCCTGCCCCCCGCTGTCCATCCGCCAGCAGGAGGACCCGCTCCACGCCTTTGGCAGGGAAGCCGCCTTTGCCAAGTGAGGCTTCTGTTTGTTTTGCTGCTGCCTTTCATTTTCTGTTTTGGTTTTATCAGGATTAGTTTCCAGTCGCTCAAGAACACATTTTCTGGATGAAAATGAGGTGCGGATAAAAGGAGGCCTCCCGGAGAGCCCACTCGAAACCAGGTTCGCTGAGGTGGGCTCTCCTCCGGACGGAGAGGACTAGAGGAGCCGGGCCCCGCAGGGATCCGGCTGGGGCTCCACTTGTGGGCAGACCTGGCGGTGGCCACGGCGTAGTGGACAATGGGGATGCCGCCAAGCCCACCCTCTCCAGAAGCCCCGACTGAAATCATGAGGTGTGGATCAGGCACGAGGGAGCTCTCCTCGCCCTGCCCTACAGCAGCCGGCCAGCGGCCCCGACAGTGGAGTCCACGAGTGGGGAAGAGGCAGCCCGCCACGCGGGTCCCATGCCGGCAGTACTCGGCCGTCTCAGGCACCCCGAAAGGCCTCACCCCACCCCAGATCCCGTTCGAAGGCCATTCAGGCCGGCCCCCTGCCCGAGGTGTAGGAAGCGGCTGATTTCGCTTGGCTGGATCGCTTTGCTGGGAATACTACCGAGAAGTTGCTAGCCCCGTCTCCTGAAACAATGGAGGGCGGTTTATGATAAGCCCAAGTGCCGAATTATTCTTCTTAAGAATAATTAAGAATTTAAGTGAAAGTAATCTTTCTAGTATACTGAAGGGAAGATGCACAAGGACACAAACAGGTTCACAATGCATTCTGGGGAACCAGCATAAAAAGGAAGCATGAGGATGACCTGGACAGTTTCCACAAGAGAATTAAACGTTCAGTTCATGCCTCATCGTCTTTCAGCCATGAACAGGTGTGCGGTCGTGTCACTCCAGGTCAAAAGAATATCCAGAGGTTAAGATTAGGGGTTCAGGAGAGGAGGAGAAACTGCCTCCCAGTCTTCTTTCCACACAGCATGCAAAATGATTATTAACTTTATCTCTATGCCACCCAACAGCCAAAGCTCTCAGGGCACCTTGCTCAGCCCCAGCTGCCCTTTTGCCCTAAGCTCCCCCCCGTGTGCCCCCCCCATTCCTCACAGGGCAGTTGCTCCAGCTCCTCATCATTCAGTACCACCTGGAGAGCTTTTCCAGGTGTGCAGCATCTTAGAAACACAGAGACAGAGCAAGTCAGAAGGGATCTCCTGGGCCATCTAGTCTGACCCCCGGCTGGGGTGGATGGCACCCAAAAGGGAGGTCTTGGAGGCGCATGCCTTGATGGTACTGCCAGTTAGCAAAGTGGGGGGGTGAAGGACAGCGCCACCGTGGACGTGAAAAGAGGAAGTAAGCGGGGTTGGGCTCCAAAGGAGAGCCAGCGTGGCGCAGTGGTGAAGAGCTGGGACTGGGACTCAGGCGACCCGGGTTCGAGTCCCCACTCGGCCATGGAGCCAGCTGGGTGACTTTGGGCCAGTCAGACTCTCAGCCCAGCCTGCCTCACAGGGCTGTTGTTGTGGGGAGAAGATGGAGGAGGAGATGTAAGCTGCCTTGAGCCCTTTGTAGGAAAAAGGCAGGATATAAATCGAAAAATAAACAAACAAATAAAGAGGAACCTCTGTAAGAAACGGGCAGTGGGGCAAGTAGACAGAAGGGTCTACCAGGAGGAGGAGGCCCGTGGGCAAGGCTAAGGCCAAGTGTGTGCTGAGACTTGCAAAGGATATCAAGAGCGACCAAAAGGGCTTCTATCAGCATGTAAATAGGAAGAGGAAGGGGAGACAGGGGACCGCTTAATAAGGAGAGAGGGGATCCAGTGACTGAGGTGCAAAATGACTGCTTTGCCTCTGTGTTCTCCCTAAAGCAGGAAGGGAGAGATCCACATGGGGGATCAGATGAGGCTGCGGATTTAGGGGCACAGACTAGAGTCACCCCCTCAGACATTGAGGGGCTCCTCAGAGCACTGGACATTACAAAGGTGCCAGGCCCTGATGGGTTACACCCGAGGATACTTCAGGAGTTGGTGGGGGCCCTCTCACGCCCGCTGGCCTCCATTTTTGAGACCTCGTGGAGAACAGGTAAAGTTCCAGAGGACTGGAGGGTGGCGTCAGTGGTCCCACCTTTCAAAAAGAGTAGTAGAAGGGACATGGGGAATTACAGACCAGTTAGCCTTACGTCCATTGTAGGAAAAACAATGGAAAGGCTCATAACAGAGAGAGATCTGGTGATGCAGATAGGGAAGGGAGACTGACAGCCACACAACAAGGCTTCCACAAAAACAGGTCCTGCCAGACAAACCTTGTGGAATTCTATGACAAGGTTTCGAGGTGGCTGGATGGAGGGGATGCAGTGGATGTGGTTTACCTGGATTTCAGCAAGGCCTTTGACAAAGTGCCCCATGATATCCTGGTGGAGAAATTGAGAAGTTTTGGGATACACCACTGTACCGTCCGATAGATTAGGTTATGGTAGATGGACTGAAAGCAAAAGTGATGATTCCCCACTAACTATTAGTGGGGAATCATCAGGATGGCAGTCAGTGGGTATTTTCAGCCTGGAGAAGAAGAGACTCCGGGGGGATCTGTTAGCAACATATAGGTATGCCGTGGGGTGTCACACAGAAGTGGGTCGAGACCTGTTCTCCCCTGCGGAGGAAGGCAGGACGCACTCCAACGGAGCCAAGCTCAGGGAACCCAGGTCCAGTTCGGATGCCGGGAAGCCCTTCCTGACAGTCAGGATCCCGAGGGTGTGCAATGGGCTTCCCCGGGAGGTGGCTGAGCCCCCCGTCGGCGAGGGTGTCCAAGGCTAGGCTGGGCATGCTCTTGGTGGGCACGTCCTGAGCAGAGCCGGCCGGAGCCGGGGGTCAGACTGGATGGCCGGGGGGTGGGCACGAGCGTCGGTGGGCGCCGGGCGGGGCCGCCGGCGGCGGAGCGGCCCGCGGTCCCACGTCTGCCCGCGCCGCCCGCCGCCCCGTCCCACGAGGGCGCCCGCCGCCGCCGGGCCCCTTCCCGGCCCTCTCCCCTCCACGAGGGCCGGCCGCCCGGAAGCGCCGCGCTCACCTGCGGCGTCCTCGAAGAGCAGGCGGGCCCGGCTGCCCCTCCGGCGGCAGCTCCGCAGCGGGCCGCCCCCCGAGCGGCGCCGGTTCTCGAAGTAGAGCGCCAGCAGCTCGTCGTCCAGCTCCGCGGGCAGCCCGCGCGCCTCCACAGCCATCGCGGCCGCGCCGCCTCCTGGCCCGCCGCGGGAAGCGAAAGCGAAAGGCTCGGGCGGGACGGGCGTGGACAGGCGCCTGCGCTCGAGGGCCCGCCCGGGAAACGGCCGCCGCGGGCGCGCCCCCGCCCCGCCCCGCCCCGCCCCTGCGCAGGGCCCGGGCCACGGTCCCCTGCTGCCCGCCGCCGGCGCCGGGCAGCGGCGTCGGCAGCGCGGCTCGCCCGGGGCAGCAGGGCCCGCCCAGCGGCCGGCTCGCAGGGCGGCCCGCCCCGCAGGCCCGCAGGCCGCCTGCGCCAGGCCCGACGGCCCTCGTGCTCGTGCTGCAGCGCCGCCCGCGGGAGGCTCGCAGGGCCCGGGACGGGCGGCCTGCCGCGTCGGCGTGCGGGTCGAAGGCGGGCCGTCTGCTTCTCTGCGCCGCTGCCCAGTCCTGCCGTGCGGCCCCGACGGCGCCCATTCCTCTCCCCAAGCCTAGACGTGCCCCGGATTTTGCACGGTTCCTCGGCCATGGCAAAAGCTGCGCCCTGCACAGGCCCCAGGCCCCGCCGTGCAGGAGGGCGGGGGGGGGGGGAGCCGCCTCGGCGAGGAAACCCGCGGCTTCGGTCTGGGCGTAAAGGGGCCCTCAGAATGCCCGGGGAAAGGGCCCCCAGGCAACCGTCCGGGCTCTTGCCAAGGAGCCGAAGGCCACGAGGCCTTGGCGGGCTTTGGCCACTGAAAAGTGAGCTACCTTGCGTGTTTGCCCCTGATCGGCCTCCCTGCCATGCCCCCGATGGAGCTCACCCCAAACCAGAGAGGGCGGAAGGGAATGCTGCCAAGGAGGACGGCTGTGGCCCCGGCCCCGCAGGGACACGCAGGGGACCCGAGGCCGGCAAAGGGCTGAGCAGTGAGGTGGCCGAGCTAAAAGCCAACGGATTGGCGGGCGCTCCAAAGGGATCTCTTCCGATGGGGAGGAAGGGCATCAAAGGGCGAATGAGGCTGGTGTGAGTGCCAAGCGATGCATGTTGGGGCAAAACACAGCCCCAGTGCGCGCAAGGCGACAGCTCTCGGCCAGCAGAGATGGTTCTCCAGGGGGCCTCACGCTTGCGCTGCTCTCACTCACCCTCTCCGTATAGGTTGGCAACGGGGCAGGCCCTGCAGCAGCCATCCCTTGGAAGGGTCCCCATCCGGCCTGCACCTGCGCTCCCCGGCCTGGCTTCCCGGTGCCCGCTCCAGACCGCAGCCGAGGCCAGCCTGGCGGCAGCCCCTCCACTGCACCCCCCACGGGCCTCCCCGTCCTCTCACGCACACACCGCTGATCCCATGGTCGTGCCTGCTTGTTTATGCGATCCTCCCCCAGCCCCATTTATCCTCACCACCACCACCACCCTGGGGGGGGCCGGCTGTGATTGGGCCGGTTGTGCAGTGAGCTTCCCGGGCCCCAGTCCAGCTTTCCAGCCGTCACACCAGACGGGCTGCCGGCTTGTGAAGGGCTTTCACTTTGCATTCTGCCTGGAAAGAACCAGCAAAGCCACAGCAGCAACCAGTCGCGCCCCCTGGAGCCGCCCAGGGAAGCCCCCAGGCCACCGCCTGCAGGGCTGGCAGGCGCTCCAGTACAGTTCTCCGAGGCAGCGAGCGGGACGAAACCGAGGCCGAGGGGGATGCACCCTTGCTAGGAAGGGCACCACTGAGCTCCGCAGAGGCACGCAGGGGCAGGGTGAGGCCAGGGTGTGCCCGGGCAGCGAGCTGTGTCTTCCGCAGGGGTGGCACAACCCTGATTTCGCACTCTCCGTTCCGCTGACCAGGAGCACCTCTCTCCCCCCTGGCTTGCGCCTCCCTGCCCTCTTGCCTCAAGGCCACCCCGCCCCCAGTGCGTGGCGAGGAAGAGCAGCACGAGTCACCCTGCAGGCGGCTGCCTGCGTGGGCTTGCAGGGACTGGTGCCTGGGCAGTCCTGCGGGCAGCTGGGGGCCCAGAAGGTGCCCCAAAGGGCCCCGGCTCAGCTCAGCATGGCCCTTGTCCGGCCTCCGGTCTTGCTTTGACGGCACCTGGGCTTCTGCCGCCACGCGTGGCCCTTGTCCGGTCAGGCTTCTTCACCGCCTATTTTGAAACTGTGGAAGTGGCTACCCAGCCGGGTGGCCCAGGCCGTGCCGCAGGACGAGGCCCCCACACCAGGCGGCAGTGGCGCGGATGTGGCCCGGCTGCAAAAATGGCAAAGGCAAGGGAAGTGCATCCTGTAAGGCGGGGAGCCTTTGGCTCAGGAAGATTGCAAATGAGAAGCATCGTGGAACTGCTGCAGGTCACAAGCTGAGTGAACAGTGTGACGCGGCTGCAAAAGGGGCCAAGGCCAGTTTGGGTGCGTTAACAGAAGTATCGCTTCCATGACTCTGCATGCAACTACTGAGGCGAGGATGGCATTTGCCCAGCACTGGAGGAGTGAAGAGCCGCCTACCGACGAACTGCTTCTAAAAAAGATCTTGGACTGCGTGGAAATGGACAGATTGACTTTGTCTCTGAAGGAGAACGAAGATACAGATTTCTGTCAAACCTGGGGCTCTTTTTATCATTGGCTAAAGAAATGGGACTACACATAGACTTAAATGTTTATAGTTTAACATAAAAAGAAAAAATGTGGGGGGGCTGACTCCGTAGGTCTGATGTTTTTGATGACTGATGTTTTTTAGTTTTTTTGTTAGGTATATATTAAGAATAACACTTATTAAAAAAAAAAAGAAGACGTATGATCTGGAGATGGAAACAAAGCCCCCTGAGGAAAGATGGAAATACTGGGCAAGAAGCACTTGAAAGGCTGTCAGAAAGGGGGAGGCCAGGGTCTCGATCATCCCAGAGTGCAGGGCGCGGAATAACGGCTCAGGTTGCAGGAAGTCCGATATTTAGTCCGATATGAGGAAGAACTGCCTGATGGCTGGAGCGGGGCAACGACAGAACCAGGTACCCGGGCAGGGGGTGGGCTCTCCCCTGCCGGAGCCCTTGGAGAGGCAGGTGGACGGCCGGCCCTCCGAGAGGGAGGCCTGACCGTGGAGTTTAGCCTGCCCTGCCCAAGGGCTTCCAGCCGCACCCCGAGTGCCTCCGGGGCGGGAGCCGCCCAGCTCCGCGGGGCGTTGGTCCGTTGCTGCGCTGCTCAACTGCTTACGGGATGGCCGCGCCCGGCTGGCGGGCTCGGCTTCACGGGGCGCTTCGGGCCGGGAGGGACCAGCGGGGCGGCCGAGCGCCGCGCTCCCGCAGCCGGTCCAGGCGCGGCGGCGCGCTCGCGGGCACGTGCCCCGCGCGCGCTCGCAAGGCCCGCCCTCCGGCTCGGCCGTCCCGCTGCGGCGGCTTTGCGCACGCGGGCCGGGCGGGGGCGGTGCTGGCCCGCCCGCCGAGCAGCCGAGCCGCAGCGAGCCGCAGCCGGCGCCGCTCCCGTCGCCGCGGCGCCCGCGAGCAGAGCCCCCCGCGCACCGGCCGTGCCGCGCCGCGCCAGGCCGGGCGGTGAGTGACGCGCGCAGGGCGCCGGCGGGCGGGCGCCGGGCGGGCGGGCCGCGCCCCGCGGATCCCTCGGGCCGCCGGAGCGCCTCCGGCCGCGTCGCCCCGAGCGGCCCCCTGCGCGCCCCTGCGCCGGGCCTCCGCGGGCCTGCACTGCGGCCGCAGGCTGCGCCGCTCCCGGGCGCGCGGGGGGGGGCGGCCCTCGCCCGGCCCCCGGTGCAGCCGCCGGCCGCCCCCTGCCTCGAGGAGCCGGCGGGGATCCCGGGGGGCGGCGCGAGGCTCCTGCCTTGCCCGCGGCCCCCCGCCGCGGCCCGGCGGCGGGGCGGGGCCTCCCGGGAAAGAGACGCGGCCCGCCCGGCGGGGCTGCGCCGAGCGCCGGCGGCACCGTGGGTTCCTGGCGGGGGGCGCGCGGGGGCACCGCGGAAAAGGCCCCGTCGCTGGAAGCGGCGCCGGAGGAGCGGGCGGGCCGTCGCCGGCGGAGGCAGCCATTTTGCTCCGCCGAAGTGGGGTCCCACGGGGGCCTGGGCTGGAGCCGCGGCCGCTCAGTGCGCGCATCGCTGAGCCGGGTTTAGGGGTGAGCGGTGCCGTGGGCCAAGACGGCGCATCGATTAGGGTTCTGGGCACGAAAATGACGCTTGCGCGGTCCCGGCTGAGCCCCAGGAAGGGCTGGAGGCTGTTGGCAGTGCCGCAACAGTGCCCGGGACCTGGGGGGCGGTGGACTCTCCCGCACGGGAGGCTTTCAAGGCGCAGCTGACAGCCATGGGGGGGGGGCTTTAACTGGGACCCCTGTGCCGCGTGGGGGGGGCTGGACCCGGTGGCCCCTTCAGGCTGCACTCTGCTGTGGTTGCACGAGAAGAGATTGTGAGGTGCGCAGAGGGATCTTTCCAAGCTGGCCGAATGGGGCTCAACATGGCAAGTTCATTTTAATATAGGGGATCTTAAAGTACTCTGGGGCCCCGGGGTCAGACTAGGTGGCCCGGGAGGCCCCTTCTGACTCGTAATGCATTCTGGGGCAAAAACTCCTGGGCTGTGGGACGTGGTAAATCGGTGTCCTGCACAGCAGAGGGTTGGACCCAGTGACCTTCTGGGCCCTCCCAGCTCTACTATTCCATGATTCTATGTACTGTGGTCCCCAAGCGTGTACTGATGGGGTCTGAGTTGCCAGCAACTGTCCAAGAAGGTTCCTGGGGTGCTGGAGGGCAGCGTGAGGAAAATGTTTCCCAGTGCGCAGCTGCTGTGGTAAAGGTGAACTCCCTGTTGGGCATAATGAGGAAAGGAAGTGCCTGGTTGGCGCGTCTGAGAAAGGACAGGGCGAAGTGGAGAAGAGCGACAGAAATGGCCAAGGCCCGGAGCAGCTCCTCTCGAGGAACAGCTGCAACAGCTGGGATTGTTCAGCCTAGGAAACAGGAGAGTACGGGGGAAATGGCAGAGGGGCTCGAAATTATGCCAGGTGTGGAGAGAGGGGAGAGGGAGACCTCTTCTCCCTCTTCCATATTGCAAGACCGCAAGCAGAGCGAGAGCCCAGGAGGCTGCGGGGCGAGATTCTAGGCAGAGGAAAGCAAGCGCTGCTTCACGGGGCACAGTTGGATGGTGGAACTCGCTGCCACAGGAAGCGGTGCTGGCCATCAGCTGGGGGGCTTTAAAGGGGATCGGACCGTGGCTGCTGGCCTTGTGGGCTGTGTGCTGCCTCTGTCCCGAGGCGGCGTGCCCGCATGCTCCAGTTGCCGTGGAGGCTGGCACCCCTCCTGCTTGAGGGATCCTGTGGGCAGCGGTTGGCCGTGGTGGGAAGGAGCTGGATGGACCACTGGCCTGACCCTGCAGGGCAGTTCTTGCTTCAGTCCAGCTCCGGTGGCTGATGGGGGCCACTGCTCCAGGCCCCCACGGGGCAGGGCATCCTGCCCTGGGCTCCCTGCTCAGCAAGGTGGACTGGGGTCCTCTGGGGGACCCACAGCAGGGCCCGCACAGCTGTGGCCTTGTTCTGGCACCTCGTTTTGTCTCCAAGGAGAACGTGCAGCCCGATGCAGGATGCTGGGGCCTCCCACCAGGTGCCTGGTGCAGCCAGGGGGCAGGGAGGTAGCACCGGGGCACAGAGGGGCAGGGAGCAACCAGGGAGGGGCTGTGTGTGCCGGGTGCTGTGTCCTTTTGCAGTTGTGGGGAGGGGGCTGGACCAGAGTGTGGGGCAGGTGCCCTCCTGCTCTTGGCACGAGGGGTTTGCACTGGTGAGTGGCTCATGCGCGGCCTTCAGAAAGGCAGGGACCCGTCTGCCAGAGTGCGGCAAGGGGGCTGTTGGCACGTGCCCTCATTCGCTGCTACCCTCGGAAGCTGTTTGGCGTGAGCTTGTTCGAGTCGGAAGCAGGCTCTAAAGAAAGCATGACACTTCCGCTAGTAAATTTCCCATTGTGCTCGCATCCTTCCATGGCTTCCTGTTGGGGTGTCTGGGTGGCCCCATGGGAGCAGGCTGCTGGGCTGGAGGGGTCCCTCAGGCCCGGCCCGGCTTCAGAGCCCTTCCTGCAACCCACACCCGGGCCCCGGTGTTGCGGTGCAGCACGTCTGCCGCTGCCCTTTCGCAGAGGAGTGAGAGGAGGGGGCCTGCAACCCCCCTCTGAGCAGGGAAGCAGAGGCAGTGCGGGAGGCGGCCCTCGCCCTCCGGCTTCTGGAGGTTGTCTCCAGGTGGCAGGCGGGGGGGATTTCTGGGATGCTGTTGCATGACAACTGACTGGGGATCTTTGGGGTGGGGGAATATCTCCCCCCCCCGAATGCTGTGCAAATAACACGTTTTCACTTCCCCGTTCCGAGAGCTGCCTGTCCTCTCTGGCATTTCTGCGCTTTCGGTTTTGGAAATGGGCATGTAACTCACCGCCCAGGAGTGGGGGGGGGGCATTCAGACAGGTGCCTCTCCCCCCTTGCAGCGAGCGAAGCCCGGCATGAGTGTGGCGCTCCTTCGGCTAGGAAGCGATGGGCTGGGGGCTGCTCTCCTTCATGTCTCTCGTCTGGGCAGAAAAGTTCATGCCTGCATCATAAATCAGATAAGCAGGCCTGCCATCGCCCTGCGGTCGTCTGCCTCCCTGCAAACCTGTCCCATGGAGCAGTGGTCTTCCTGAGAGAGCAAGGAGTCAGTCCACGCACAGCTCAGGCGGTCGCTTTATAAATAGGCGCTCATCCATGTCGATTAACATCAAGCGCGCTATTTAAATCCGCTGTGGAGGGAACGGATCCTGCGGTGTTGGTTGACTAAGGTTAAAACAGGGAAAGGCAGCAAGACATGCCCGGTGCAGGTTTCTGCCCACGGTTATGGTCCCTGCCAGGAACAGCCGCAGCGAGTCACCCCGAGATTCTCACCTGAAGGTGGCACGTGCCGTGGCTGGCGGCACCGCACCCTGGGGAGTCCGCCTCCTCGCCATTATTCCAGCTCGATGGCCATTTCTCTACTTGGAAGGCTCTAGAGAATGTGCCAAACTCCTTTGCGAGTGCAGCCTTCCCGGGCACGTCTCTTCCTGCTCCCTTGTCCCCAGGTACAGCTTCCTGCCAGAACTTGGTCGAGAGGAGAATGTGGCCCATCCCGGCTGTGCCGCTTGAGTGGCCGGAAAGGGCCATGAGCTTAGGGTTCCCGGCAGCCCCTTCACGCAGCATCGGGCAGGCGCCATGTCCCGATGCCCACATGGCACCAAGCTGGCCCCTCGGAGCCGCTCCCTCGCTCATTTAATGCAGTTTACACACCACAGGCGACAATGCAGGGGCTTAGGGAGGCGCTGAGCCAAATTCGCTGTTTGCACCGATTCCTCCCCATCCCCTGACGTGAATTTTTCTAAACTGGGGGCCCTCCCCTTGGGGACGGTCTGCTGCAGCTCCGCATTGGATCTGCTGTGAGAAAGCGTTCAGAGGCGATGCCCTGCGGAGGGGAAGGGGCGCTTTTGGGGCACCCAGCCAGCACCCCAGAGGGCACAGTGCCTCCAAGTGTGCCTGGGGTCCTGCTCTCCCCTCTCCAGGGCCTGTCGCCCCCTCCCCCTTTAGGCCTGCTGGTGGGGCTGCTTCTGCACCTTGCTGGTGGCGGGGAGCTAGAAGCTTGGCCTCTCTGGAGGGCCTCTCAGGCCTCGCTGGAGTGGGGATGCCGCGCCTTTCTGCAGGCTGTTCTGGAGGAGCCCTCCGTGTGCCCGGGCCTCGCGAGCCCTTCTCCAGGATGGGGGGTCGCTTCAGGCAGTGAGGGAGAAGCTCGGCAGCCTGGGCGGGGATGGAGACCCGCGGAGGCTGCCCGCTGCTCCAGGCGGAGAGGCCGGGGCTCGTGTGCCCGCAACCGGCGGCCCCTGCAGGGACAGGAAGCCTTCCCGCCCCGTCGGATCGGGCCTGTGGTTCCGGACGCGCACTCAAAGCCTGCCCTTCCCACGCGAGCCCGCCGCGGGGGCTCCGCGGAGCCGGGGGAGGAAACGGCGGCGTGTGCGCCGCTGAGCTACGGGAGGCTGCGCGGCCGCGATTCTCGAGCGGCGGGGCTCGCCCGACCCTTGGCGGGGCGCGGGGCGCCGCCTTTGCGGGGGGGAATGGCGGCCGGGCCTGCCCTGCAGCCGGAGCCCGGGCTGCTGGAACGAGCTGCGGGGAGGCCTGGCTGCCGCTGCGCGGGATCGGCGCGAAGCGGCCACGCGCGCCGCCGGCCGCCTCCCTGCGAGCGGCGTGCGCGGCTGCTGCCGCCTTCCTCCGCAGGTGCCCCCGCTCGGGGAACCGCATCCCGGTCTCGGAGGGCGTCGCGCCCAGAAACGGGAAGGGCGACGAGGCGCTGCGGGCGCCCTGCCGCCCTCCGGCCTGGCGGATTATTTGTCAGCTGAGAACGGGAGGAAGGGGCGCGGGCTTGCGCTGGAGCAGCGGCCGGTGGGCTCCTCGCTGCCGGAGCGGCCAGGAGGCGCTGGGCGTTTTGCGTCTTGCTCTCCGTTGCTCGGAGAAGGCCCTGATCCGAGATTTGAAGGCCAGGTTCTTGTGTCTTCGCTTGCACTGGTTCCACCCTGTGCCGCCCAGTGACCCAATGGCCACTGCCCCCCCGGCCTGCGCTCAAGGGCGCCTGGCCCGGCCCCCGGCCCAGCAGAGCGGCCGCTCGTGCAGCCCGCGCCCGCCCCGGCCGTACGGGCTGGGCGGCGCGGCGGCTCTCCGCGCCGGCCTCCCCCGGGCTGGCCCGTTCGAGGCGGGGCCGGGCGCGACGCGACCCGAGCGGCCGGCGCCCCCGGGGCGCGGAGAGCAGGGCGCCCGATCCTCGCCGCTCGGCTCCCTTCGGGGGCGCCCGCGGACGCCCCCCCCCCGGCTCGCGGGCTGCGGGCGCGCGCCAGAAATAGGCCCGGCCCGCATTAGGCGCCGCGGCGGCGGCAGCGGGTCGAGGCTTAAGCCAAAGCCGCTTACGGGGGGAGCGGCCAAGCGGCGGTGACGTCAGCCCCCCCCCGCGGGACGCGCCGGCCCCTGACGCCGCAGCCGCCGCCCGGGAGACGAGCGCGAGGGGCCGCCGGTCAGGTGCGCGCGCTCGCGGCGGGGTCAGCGCCCCCCCGGGCGGGGGGCCGGTCTCCCGGGGTGGAGGCGGGTGGGCGGCGATCCGGGCCTCCGCGCCCTCCCGCCGCCGGGCCGCGCGGCTCCCGGGCTGGCTCCGCGGGGCGGGAGAGCCTCCGCTCCGCCGGCAGCTGCGCTGGGGGGGGGCGACCGGGCCCTGCGGGGGGGGCGGCGGCGCGGGTCTCGTCCGGGCGTTTTCCGCAGGGCGGAGCGCGCCGCCGCGGGAGCCTCCCCCCGAGGGCCCCCCCCCGCGGGCCTGGCGTCTCCCCTTTCTGGCTGGCCCTGCGCTCTCACCTGGAGAACTGCCCAGGCTGCGGGGGCCGGCGGGGAGAGGGCACCTGCCCCCGGGGGCGCGAGCGGAAGGCAAGGCCTCCTGCGCGCCCGGCTCAGCTGGAGCGCCCAGGCCCCCGCCCCCCCCCGGGCTTGCAAGATGCCCGGCACATGCGCCGCCACGCGAGTCTCTCTGCCGGCGGTGCTCCCGGGAAAGGGGGCTCCACTCGGAAGGATTTTAAGGGTGCTGGGGCGCTCCGCATCCTCCTCTTCCTCCTGCTCCTCGTTCGCCTGGTGCCTCGTTCAGCCTCCCCGCCCCCTTTCCCCATCGCGCCTAAGTTCGCCCTCCGATGGACGGGCCCGCTCTGCCTCGCCGCGCCTTGCCCCGCGGCAGCCGCGCTTGTGAGGAAGAGGCGCGGGGCCTCTCCCTGCTCTGGCTTTGGGAGTTGCGTTGCTGTAGAAACCCTTCGGAACGGCTTTGTGCGCTCTGCCGCCCGGGCAGCGTGCAGGCGCCTGGATCCGTGCAGGAATTTCGCGGGGAGCCGTGTGTTGAGGCACAGCTGAATTTGGCCCCTTCTGTCTCCGTGGCAGGAGGCAGCTTCGGGTGAGAAGCCCTCGGTGCAAATGGCACTGTGAGGAGCCTTGCAGGGTGGCTGATCCGAGAAGACTCCGGCGCCGAAAGCCACCGAGTGGACGGAGTTTGGCACTGAGTCCAGAGAGGTGAGCGGAGGGGCTTGCTGGGGGACCGGGGCTCAGCTTGGACTGCACCGTGGCAGGAGAATCCTAAAAGCGGGAGGGGGGGAGGCATGTGGTGCTGCGCAGGGTGGGCTGACCTCCCGGTGAGGAGGGGGCTGCCTCTTCTGCAGGGGAGGAGTGTGGTGGCAACGTCTGAGCAGAAGCAGAGGTCAAAGGCCTGTGAGGCACCAGGCTGGCTCCCCATTGCGGGCTCCCCTCTCCTTGGCATCTGTTCCCTCTTGTGGCGTGTGCAAGCAGAGCTGTGGGGCGAGAGGAGATGCGCCCCCCGCACAGCTGGCAGGGGGCGGCCAGCCTTACCACAGTTCTGGCTGGGATGGAGGGCTGCTGGGCAGCTGAGTGGGGCTGCGCAGCCCAGAGCGTTCGGCCACTTGCCGGGGCGGGCATGCTGAAGGGCAGAACACAAGTGCCAGGCCCATGCTGGGGATGGAGGGCTGGTGTTCGGGCTCGGGGGGCAGCACCCTTGGCCCCGTGGCCGCAAGCAGACGTTCTCCTGGAGGACTGAGGTAGCTGCGTGCTGCTCGGCAGCCCCAGTGCAGAGGCCGGAGCGTCAGTGGCATGGGAAGCTGCTTGCGCTGGCACGGCGCCAGCAGCCTCATCGGGGACACGGGCCTCCGGAGCTCTTTGGAAGGTGCAGCTGCTTCTGAGCAGGACAGGCAGGTTGGTCACTGGAAGCGGCTGCTGGGGCTGCGACTCGCCCGCATCCAGTCGCCTTTTCGTGGCTTGCATGTAAAATTCAGGGCACTGGTTTTGACAGACAAAGCCGAGGAATGGTTACGGGGTGCCTTGGAAAGCTCCTCCAGGGCCGTGCAGCTGATGTGCGTCTTGTGGAGAGCGCCAGATGGGGAGCTTGTGTCCGACTTTCCTCTGGGTGGGGGGGGGGCTGTTCTTTGCTTGTGATTGTATATAGGTCACTTTCTTGCCCGCTGCTGAAGTGAGTTCTAATTGCGTTGCATTATTGCTGCTTCGACTTCCGCTGTGTTTGCATGCTGGGTGTTATGCCACAGCTGGGAGGGATTTAAACCGGGCCTGAGGAGCAGGCGCCCCCTGGAAGCTGGGCCTGCAGCCCAGGCACCGCGGACGCCTTCGTCTGCCTGCCCTGGCAGACACGTTCGCACACCCAATTGAAAATAGCATCAGGTCCCCGTTAAACAGCTTAACTGTCTTCGGACTCACGGGCTTAACCTCACATCCCCAACCTCACCCAGGCATGAAGGACTCTGCCGCTGCCATGACACGGGAGATCTCCCCTCTCCGCCGGGGCCTCGCTCTCTCTGGGAGCAGGAGTAACACCCAGGGTCGCGTAGTGAGGACAGAGAAGGGGCGAGCTGGCTGGAGGGGCACTGCCTTGGTCCCCCTGCTTGTTGGATCAGGCTTTGCTGGTGGCGCTGCAAAACGGCGCTTCGCTGGCAGCCCGGTGACGGCTGCTCTGCACGCGCCCCGAGGAATGCTTGGGCAGCAGCCCGGCCCTCAGGCCGCCAGGCCTTGCATGGAGCAGCCTGGGACCGGGATTCCTCCCGCAGCCCTTTCTTCAGCGTGGCTGGTGCAGAGGGCGTTCAAGCGCCGTGCACCTTCTCACCATGCGGGAAGAGAAGTTCTTCAGCCGGAAACAGGCAGTGGCGGAAGGCCTTTTGCTGCCCTCTGCGCATGGGCCAGCGCTGCTCTGCTTTGCTTGGCTGGCCTGGTGCCTCCTGAAGCCTGGCTGGAAACCTTCTGTGCACGTGCATGGAGGGGAGGGGCCCTCCGCCTTGCCCCCCCCCTCCGCAGCCCTGGCAGCAAGAGCGCAGTGGGAGCCCGCTGGGCAGGCCAGGGACTGCTCTGCTGCGGCTCACCGTCCCCCAGGCCCGCCCACCCACAGGGCTGGACAGCCTCTCAACCGCTGTGGAGGCCCCCTGTGCCTCCTGGGGCCCCTGGGGGCCCCCAGCGTGGCCTTTTGGGAACCCTCCACGTGAGGCCATCGCTGCACGTTGCCAGGCTGCCTGGCAGAGTGTGCGCCGTGCCAGAAGACCTTCCCTCTTGCACACACCCACACCAAGCCTCACGGGGCGGCCGCGTTGGCGTCTGGCGCTGTGGCTGGTGGGGCAGTTTCTGGCCGCAGCGTCTTCATTAGCGGCTCTTCTGCAGACGTGATTCTTGTTTTCTGCTGCTCCGGCTGCAGCCCAGCCTTTGTGGTTCCCTGTTTCACTTTCACCAGCAGCCGTTCATTCCACTTCCTTGCTGCCTTCTGCCAGTGGTCTGGTGTGTGTACCTTAAGCCGATGGCCCATCGTAAATTCAGGCACGGACCAGCGGCGTGGCTGCCCCCTTTGTGCTCTACCATCACAGGGGAGGGCAGAAGGGTCTCCCCCCCACTCTCCCCACACCTGGCAAAATGGCGAACCCCTCGCTCATGTCTCCCGCGCGCTCCGTCTCCAGCCCCTGATCGGCTTTGTTCCCCCCCCCCCCGTGTGTTTCCCAGCCCCACAACCCTTCGCAAGTGCAGCGGCGCCACAGATGTGACCACGGGCAGAATGACATTGGCTGGACTATTTTCGATCGCTTTCTCAATCTGCCAACGTGAAATGCGCCCTTTTCTGGCAGCTGCTCGTGGGTTGATGTTCCCGTCGAGCTGGCCACCACCACCCCAAGACCCCGTTCTTGACCAGTCGCTGCAAGTCACCAGCGCGCGTGTGATGCTGGGACCTTTCGCCCCGACAGACGCTGACATCACTCCCACTTCTGTTGAACTGCATGCGTCGTTTTGGCGCCGGTCCTCCCAGCTTGGAGACATCTCCTGGGAGCGCCACCATCACCGTCCCTGTTAGATTTAACCACCCTAAATAGCTTCGTGTGCTGAGCCACTTCACTGCTCGCTCCTAAATCCCCGATCGTTTTTGAATAGGGTGAAAAGCCTCGGATTGTTTGTTAATTATATTTACATCCAGCCTTTTCCCTTTAAAGGAACTCAAGGTGGCTTACATGAGTCTCCTCCACTCAGTGTTAGCCTCGCCACGACAGCCCTGTGAGGTAGGTTTTGGGAGAGTCTGACTGGCCCAAAGTCCCCCAGCGAGCTCCACGGCAAAGGCCAGATCTCCCGAGCTTCAATCCATGCTCTTAAGCACCCTTTCACGCTGCCTCTCATAGGCACTGTGAGACCCCAGCGGGGGAACAAACTCACCCTTTGTTCGCACGCTGCTTTCAGATTTTTCAACCAGTTAATGCTCCTTAGGGGATCTTCCTTCCCACTCTGTGCCTGCGATGTTTGCTCCAGAGTCCTTGGTGAGGGGCCCGTGTCGAAAGCCTTTCGGAAGCCCACATAAGCCGTGTCTGGTGGAGCCTGCCCGCCCGCCCGCCCATGTATTCACTGATGCTCTCAAGGTACTGGGCAAGGTTAGCGAGGCAGGATGTACCCTTGTGGAAGCCATGTTGCCTTTCTGCAGCAGGGCTTGTCCTTCGAGACGCTTGCTAATGCGTGAATAACCCTTTCCACCAGTTTTGCCAAAGGGACATGAAGCCGACCAGCCTGTAACTCCCCAGATCACACACCCTTGGACCCTTCAAAAATGATAAATTGGTCATTCTGCAGTTCTTTGGTACGGAGGCTGATCTTAGGGACTATCTGGGCATGGTGATTTATTTTTCGGGTGTAAATAATATTAAGAATTTTGTCTTTTGTCACCACTGTCTGCTTTAGTTCTCTGACTCCAGCAAGCATGGAGAGGTGGTTCTGGAAATCTTTGCTGTCTCCTTTTGTTACATTCACCCTAAATAACTTGGCATTTTCCACAAACCTGTGAGCCTCACCCTTAACTTCAGTTCCGAAAGATTTCTGAATGAGACAAAAAGGGCGTGTCCCAATTTGAATCGTGTCAAGCTCGCCTTTGTGGACTTTCTCCCTTAGAAAGGGAGCCAAGCAGAAGCGAAGTCCACAAATGCCCACGGAATGAAGGTTGCGCAACCCACAACCTCCTTCCACTCCACGTGCGGCAGCACAAACAAAGGCTGTGGCATGCGATGCAGGCGGGGGAGCTGCGTGTGCAACAGTCACATGGGGCCGGATTCTGTTGAGCACCAGGCTGAACAGTGCGGTGCCAGGAAGTCAGACTCGGGGCCGTGGGACAGTCAGCCAGAGACTGGGGCAGCGAGCCGGGGGCACTCGCCCATCCCTGGCCCAGTGCAGGTATTTGTGGCTGTTTACGTCCCAGAGAAATGTCCGTTGTTCCCGCTGTCCCTGTCCTCTAACTGGTGGTCCTTCTGAAAGGGCCTCCCTGTTACTCCGGGACGGATAGGTCTGCTCAGGAGTCAGGCGAGGGGGACGCGTTTGGGACATCCAGGCAAAGAGTGTCTACTGGATCTCAGGTGCTGAGACTCTGAAAGGCCAGAGAGGCAGGGATTCCCTTCTGGGAGCCACGCCAGACCTCCTTAAGCCCCGCTTATTCTCGTAAGAGCGCAATCCTTTTATTGCTAATGCTGCTTTCCCCCAGTTTCTGTGGAGCAGGCATGGAACGAGCCAGCCCGGTTTTCCGGGAGTCCGGCTAAGCGTGCTGTCGGCATTCAGGCAGGGGCAGGGGCAGGACGCTCCCCACAATTTTGGCTGGCTTTGCCCACTGGGCAGCCAGCCGGGCTCCCTCCCTGGTGGGGTGGGCGTTCAGAGCCTCAGGGGCAGATGATGCTCCCTGTCTCAGGGCCAAACCGAACGCAGATCTGTGCTACCCTCCAGACTGCAGAACCGGCCTGCCTTGCAGCGGCGCACACCAGACTGGGGTGAATGGGCGTTCAGTTCCCCTCCAGCCCAGAGCCCCCGGGGCCAGCAAGAGCCGGGCACGATGCTGGAGGGTGGCAGCCTCCACGTGGGAGGTGGCGCCCCTTGATGAGACTGGGCCAGGCAGTCGGGGTGAAACGCCGTGCACCACTCGCCCCAATCCTGGCTTCTCTCTCCCGGCTGCTTTTGAAGTTTGACAGTGCCGAGCTGCATGCAGAATTACTCCAGCTGAAGCCCTTCGCCGAGGTGGCTTGGCTCCAAGGAAGTAGGGAGATGTTGGAAAGACACAGGGGGCATGCGGGGCTTCCTGGGACGGGTCACGTCAGTCTGCAGTGCTTGAACTCGTCTTGACTTCAGCTTGCCTCTGCAGGTGTTTCTCTGCCCCACACGGTGGAGGGCCTTGTGCAGCTTCCCCACTGAGGCCCGCCTGGGGCCGGCCTTATCTGGCACCTCCTTGCCACCAGCTTAAGGGCTTGCGGGATGCCCCATCCCAGTCTCCCTCCTTCCCTGTTGCTTTGGATGCTTTTAGCCTGCTATTAAATTTGCTGCTGGGGGGGGCTGTGTTGTTGGGCCGTGGCCGTGGATGGGTGCCGAAGGCAAAGAGGAGGATGCGGAACCTCGAGGGCGTTGCTGTGGCGCCTGCAGAGGACATGGGGGGCCACGTGCTCCCCATGGATGCCAGCCGCTGGGGTGGAGCAGTGCCCTTCCGGCCAGAGTCGTCTGCACGCATTTGTCCTTGGTGTGGGGAGCGCCGCTCCATGCATCAGCTACAGAGCAAACAGCAGTGAGGGGCCCCTGAAACATCAGCATGTTGATTCTTGCGTAAGCGCTGGAGGACGCGGCCCATTTCGCCAGCCCTTAGAGCGGTTCCAAGGCCGGGACGGGGCCTCTTTGCGGCAGGCCTCTGGCCGGGCAGCCGAAGGAGGGCTGGACACTGGGCGCATCCTCCCGGAACGGAGGCGCCACCTCTGGGGTCCCTCGGAAACCCGGCCGGACTGCCATCATGGAGTGCATCACCCTGTACTGTCGAAGCTCCCGCTGCGGTCTCTGGTTGGCAGTGGAAACAGGCCGCAAGAGCCTCGGGTGCAAACGCTTCTGGGCTGGACGGAGCCCAGCAGCCCTGCCAGGGCCCCGAAGCTGGCGGGGGCCGCTGCGCCGGAGCCCCTGCGTCGGGACAGGCAGCCGCACGGTGGGGCTGGTGGGCAGCAGGGCCAGAGTGGGGGGGAGGGCAGGACGCGCTCCGAGGGAGCCCAGCTCAGGGACCCAGGTCCAGTTCGGATGCCGGGAAGCCCTTCCTGACAGTCAGGATCCCGAGGGTGTGCAATGGGCTTCCCCGGGAGGTGGCTGAGCCCCCGTCGGCGAGGGTGTCCAAGGACAGGCCAGACAGGCTTGTGGGGGGCACGTCGTGAGCGGAGCCGGCCGAGCCGGGGTCAGACTAGGTGGCCGGGAGGCCCTCCTGCCTCGCCCTGCGCCTGTGTGTCTGACGCGTCTCCTGCGGCTGGGCCTTCTCATGTCCCCTGTGGGAAGCCGGCCGTGGCGCGTGTGGCCCGGCTCCGGCCTCGGCCTGCGGGTGTGCCAGGGTCGGGCCAGCGGTTGCCACGGCAACAGGCTGCCAGGCACAGAGCGTGGCTCGGCTTGGTGAGGAAGGGGGCCGGCCGGCCGGCCAGCAGCAGCCCTTGCCAGGAGTGGGGCTCGGAGGCACCCGTGGCCGGGCGTGAGGGGAGGGGAGGGGAGAGCCCCCTGGCCCGGTGCCCCCGGAGCGGCCAGCTGCGGCCCACCTGCTCTGCGGGCAGCCTGTAGAGGTGGCTGCTGCGGGGACCCCGCTGGGCCTCCTGCTCCCGTGCCCCCAAGTGCCGAAAGCCCCCGGCAACGTGGCGGTGGGGCATGCTGACGGCAGGGGCATGTGTGTGGGGAGGGGCCAGAGGGGGGCCGGTCTGGGGCTGATGGCTGGCCGATGGCCCCGGGCCCTCTCCCCCAGGTGCCTGAGAGAAGGGGCTCAGCCAGGCGCCGCCAGGCATTCCCCGCCTTTGAGGCGCGCCGGGGTGCGTGGGAACCCCGGGCCTGGGTGCATGGCTGCTGGCCCCTGGACACAAGGTCTGCGCGCCGGATCCGGGCCAACGCGGGGGCCACGCCTCTCCTCTCCTCTCCTCCCGCTCAGCCACGCAGCAGGATGCGGGGAAGGGTGTCGGGCGGAGGCGGTGGTGGAGGTCGCGCCGCTCGGGCCCACGGGCAGAATTGCAGGGGGGCCTCTCTGCAGCCCCTGCCCAGGAAGCGGGCCAGCCGGGGCTCCTCCTCTCCTCTCCTCTCCTCTCCTCTCCTCTCCTCTCCTCTCCTCTCCTCTCCTCTCCAGCGGCTGGGTGCTGGGCTGCCACTGTGGAGGGGCCAGCCGGACCCCACAGGCATGCCAGCGAAAGAGGGCTCCCGGCCTGCCCCCCCCCACCACGATGCAGCCGTGCATCATCTTGGCCGGCACTGCACTGGGCACAAGAGGGCCGCTTGTCTGAAAGGCCGCCTGGAAACGCTTCCACTCCGCTCTCCTGTGGGGCACAGGCTGGTCCCGAATGCTGCGCCCGGCCGGCGTCCCTTCGGTTTGTGGCTGCCTTGGCTGAAAACGTGGCTGGCAGCCCCCAGGCCTCCGGACGGCCTGAGCAGGCCGCTTCCAGAGAGGCCGTCCCGGGTGGACTTGCATTCACGGGGGGTGGGGGTCCGCTGGGGGGCTGCCCCCTGTCTGGGGCACAGCTCCTCTGCGGCAGGCTTTGACTTGTCAGTTGTCGTGTTGTCGACTTGCACTCGCCGTGTCAAAGCCTCTCAGTGCCCCACTGGCTTTAGACCGTGGTGCCTCCTGCGATTTGTAAGCGTTTTGTGGTGTCTCCTTTTCCACACTGCACTGGGTGTGTGTTTTTATGTTGCTTGCGATTTGTTGCCTGGGGCTTCCTCGGTGGGAAAATGGAAGAACGGGGGTCTGCATGACGCGCAAGGAGGGGATGCGGCAGATCCGAGCGGGCAGAGCCGTGTGGGAGGAGAGGGCCCCGTGGGAGCCCAGCCCCCAGCTGTTCGGGGCTTTAAAAGTCGTGGCGAGCAGCGCTTTCCACTGAGCCCAGAAGAGAACTTGGCCAGAAGCCAGAATGCTGATGGAGGGAAGGCATTTCCTGCCCCCAGCCCCTCGCGTGCCTTTGCGGGCGTTGCGCACAGGTGGACTCGACGCCTGGTGGGAATCTGCTCCTTTTTGGGCCCCGGTGGCTGCGAAGAAGCTAAGTTGGGTGGGAGGTGCCCGGGCAAACACCAGAGTTATGAGCAGGACTTTGGAATTAGGGGTGGGGTCTTCAGGGCTTTCCTCCCGACTGGTGGCTTTGATTCCGCAAGGCCCTTCCCACCCCGCTCTTCTGCCAGTCCCGGCACTTACAGAGGAGTCCCACCAAATGATTTGAAAAATGGATCCTCGTAAGCGGGACGTATGCAGATGTCCGTGAGCACTTATAGTTCAGCTTGCGGCGTGAGAGGCTGGGCTTGATGGGGGGGGGGGGTCGCGTGGACCTGAGCGAATGGGGGAGCGAGTCAGCCAGCCAGCCCTCCATGCCGGCGGAAGGAAGGAAGGAAGGAAGGAAGGAAGGAAGGAAGGAAGGAAGGAAGGAAGGAAGGAAGGAAGGAAGGAAGGCGCACTCCGAGGCAGACCTAGATAGCACATGCACGGTTCTCCTGGGCCATGCAAGGGGGCCCCAGCCCCACAGGCAGTGGGGCTGTGCAGGGAGGCTCCCCCATGGCTTGCAAAGTCGCTCCTCACTCCCTCCTGTGCTCTCTCTTGCAGCTCTGCGAGTCGACCGACCGCCAGCCCCACGGCCATGCTGCACGAGAAGAGCTTCCTGGTGTCGGGCGACCCCTTCCCAGGCCAGCAGCCTCCGGCCCCACCTGGCTACGCCCAACCCCCGTACCCGACAGCCCCCTACCCGCAGCCGCCACCCCAGCCCGCCTACGGCCAGCCCGGCTATCCACAGGGGCCCTACCCCCAGGGCCCGTATCCTCCTTCGGTGTCCTACCCGCAGGGACCCTATCCTCAGGGGCCCTATCCTCAGGGGCCCTATCCTCAGGGGCCCTACCCGCCAGCACCGTACCCACAGGGACCACATCCACAGGACCCCTATGCCCAGCCGCATCCCGGAGTCCCCATGGACCAAGCCTGTAAGTAATGTGCCCCATGGGGTGCGGGGGGACCTTTGCCACTGCGGTGTGTGTGACCGTGGAGCTGCTCTTCTGGGAGGGTGGTCTGTGGGGCCGCTGGTGGCGGCCTCAGCTTTGCTCTAGCCAGTGCTCCCCCTCCTCAGGCAGGGCGGGTGTCGTGTGGGAACGGCCTCTCCGTGAAGTCTGGCTGCCCCGCTCGCTTGCTGCAGTTGGACCCCGGCTGGGGCCAGGGCCAGGGCCCGGACCGGAGGGCATGGGAGCGGGGGCACAGCCTGGGGGCAGGAGGTGCCCCTGCCATGGGCTGGGCCGGGCTGAGGGAGCAGCAGCCCGGCCACGTTGGGGGCCGGCGGCCTGGGCCAGCAGGGGAGGGACCTCCGTGACCGCCTGCGCTGTGCCTCCTCTCCCAGCACCCCTGCACAGCAACTACCACGAGGATGGACCCCCCTCCTATTATGACAATCCGGACTTCTCCCCCACGAACTGGGATGACACGAAAATCCGCCAGGCCTTCATTCGCAAGGTGAGTTGGGCAGGAGGCGGGGCCGCTGGCCTCGTCAGGCCAGCTGTGGCCACGAGCCACCTGCAGGTGCCTCTGCCGGTGGTGCTGGATGGCCGTGCCCCCCGCCCCCCCCCCCGCGTGCCGGATGTCCTTGCGCAGTTGCTGGGACATCCGGTCCGGAAGGACATTGCGCGAGGCACTGAGCCGCTGCTGGAGGAAGGAGCCATGGCGAGCGGACGCTCTTCGGCATCACCCCGTCTCCCGCAGTGAGCAGGAGGCGTGAAGCCAGAGGCGGCAGCACGCGGAGCCCCTTCTCGGAAGGAACGTGTTGCGTCGGGAGATTCGGGGAAGCCGAAGATCCTTGCCCTGCGCTGCCCTGGCCATTCACGCTCCCCAAATTTCCTGACCCGGCCCTCGCCCCCGCAGGTGTTCCTGGTGCTGACCTTCCAGCTCTCTGTGACCTTCGCCTTCGTGGCCATCTTCACCTTCTCGGAGGGCGTGAAGGGATTCGTGCAGAAGCACGTCTGGACCTACTACGTCTCCTACGCCATCTTCTTCATCTCCCTCATTGTGCTCAGCTGCTGTGGGGAATTCCGGCGCAAGCACCCCTGGAACCTCGTGGCCCTGGTAGGGGCTCAGCCTGGAAGGGCGGGAGAGCAGGGGAGAGACACGGCGGCTACCTCGAGGGCGTAAGGCTCAGCAGCTGCTCTGTGGCTGGGCCAGCGAGGTGCTGCTGAGGCGTACGGGGGTCCGGGGAGGCATGGGCTGACCACCGCTGACCGCAGCCCCTCTGCCCCCAGTCCATCCTGACGTTGAGCCTCTCCTACATGGTGGGCATGATCGCCAGCTTCTACAACACGGAGTCGGTCATCATGGCTGTGGGCATCACCACGATCGTCTGCTTCACCGTGGTCCTCTTCTCGCTGCAGGTGGGTGGCAGAGGCCTGGTGCCCCCCAGCGGGAACTCGGTGCCGGAGGGTCCCGCAGGCACCGGCTGCCCTTCCATCACACAGAAGGTCGGGCAAGCAGCTCCCTGCAGCCCACGGTCCATGGCAGGAACCAGCCGGCCTCGGTGGGCCCAGCAGGCCAGAGCCGTACTGGCAGGGCTTTGGCGTCAGGTCCCACTGCAGGGGGGGGGGCGCTCTTTTTGCGGTGGTTGGGCGCAGTGGGGAGGGGGCTGGGGGGCTTGGCGCACCTCCAAACTCCGTCTTGCGCTCTTTCCCTGCAGACGAAGTACGACTTCACTTCCTGCCGGGGAGTCCTGATTGTCTGCCTGATGGTCCTCTTCGTCTTCGCCATCCTCTGCATCTTCATCCGGAACCGAATCATGCAGATCGTCTACGCCTCCCTCGGAGCCCTGCTCTTCACCTGCGTGAGTCTCCCAGCGACCGCGGAGCTGCCCCGCTCAGCCCCCTCTGAGCCCGGCCCTGAGCCCCTCCGGATCCCCTCCTGGCTGCTCGCCCCCGTGGCTTCAGACTGGCCCCGGGGCATGAGGAGCAGAGGCGGCTTGCCATGAGCTGGGGTTCCATGCGGGTGGGGGCTGAGCGCACCGAAACGGGGAAATCGCACCGGACGCTGTTGGAGCAGGCGCTGAGCCTTGTGGGACCCTGGCAGGGCGGACGGGGGTGAGCACAGGCGTGGAATGGGGGGCTGACCCCCTGTCACTTGGGGCAAGGGATCCAAACCCGTCCTCCTGGGACGGAGCACGAGCGGAGCGGGAGGGAGGGAGCGTGAGCCCTGGAGCACAAGCGGAGCCGGGTGCTTGCAGAGTGGAGGTTGCGCCCCGGAAACCTTCCTGCGTGTCACGCGCAGCACGAGCCAAGGCTGCCAGATTCCCACCCCAAGTGGGAGCCTCCCGGCGCCTACGGCCCCCACAGGCTCTCACGTCTCTGCCTGCAGCCACCGCCCAACGCGCAGCTCCCCCCAGGCCAAGCAGGGGGGGCTGCGCATGCCCACTAACGAGCCCCCGGGTCTCTTGCAGTTCCTGGCCGTGGACACCCAGATGATCCTGGGGAACAAGCAGCTCGCCATCAGCCCCGAGGAGTACGTCTTCGCGGCCCTCAACCTGTACACGGACATCATCAACATCTTCCTGTACATCCTGGCCATCATTGGCCGTGCCAAGGATTAGGCGGCCCGCTGGGCCCTCGGCATAGAGCTCCGTCCACACGAGCCGCTCTCCTCGCTGTGGTCCTCCTCCTCCTCCTCCTCCTCGTGCTTCCAAGATTCCTGGGTCCCTTGTTTTCCCTTGGGTTGTGCACTGGGCCCCCTCGCGCTCCCCGGCTCGGGTTCCCCTGCCTCTCCCTTCCTGCCTTGGGCCTTTCTGCAGAATGTGCGCAGCGGGCCGATCTGGGGTGGCCTCGGCCGGCCCGCCAGGGAGCGTGTGAGGAAGGCGCATGGGCGGGAGGGACTGTCACGCTTGAGGGGCATGGATTTTCCGCCTGGCATCTCTCCGGGGTTTGCGGGGTGGGGGGACAGGGTGCGCCCCTTCGGGCTGGGGATGTAAATACGCCGGGCTTGATCTTCCCCCTCGTGTATTTTGAAGTGTGAATGGTGACGTGACGTGAAGGAGCCCCTTGCCCGCCTTCCCTGAGCTCCCCCCAGTTCCCTTTCCCTCCCGTGTGTGGTGGTGCCAGGAGCGTTGGGGGCCCGGGTCACGTGGAGATTGTGTTCCCCGTTGGGTGGGAGCTTCCCCGCAGAGTCCCTCCCTGCCCCTTCCCTGCCCGGCTGGCCCTCCACATTCCCAGACTCCGCACTGCTGCCACGGTGAAGGCTTGTCTGCTGCACCTCCGTCTCGAGCTGCCCCCTGAGTCCGGGGGATGCCTCCCCTCTCCCAACCAGCAGGCAAGCAGTCCCCCGCCACCGCCTGCGGGGCCCCCCTGGGCGCGTGAGGTGGGGCCTTCCTTGCCCTGGGTCTCCAGCACTTTGCTCTGCTGAGCCCTTTTATACTGGGATGCGAGGTCCCCACCCTGGATGTCACTGGGGGACCGTGCCCTGCTCGCCCCTCCCTGTGTGGCTGGCTTTGGGGTGCCCTGCACTACTGCATGCTCAGCAGCCACTCCTGCACCCCGGCCAGCCCTCGCACCGTGCTGTATAAATAGGGTGTCCGAATAAAAGTGAGAATGTACCAGATCACCTGCCGTCCCTGTTGCCTTTCTCTGGGGCCGGCACAGCGGATGGGGTGGGGGGGCCCTTCGGGGAGGGCGGCGGGCGCGTGGCCCGCGACCCCTGCAGGGACGCCGCAAAGGACTGCGAGGGGTCTGCAGGCCTCGCGGGCGTCCCCTCTTCCGCAGGGTGAACTGCGGAGCCCCTCAAATCCTGACAGATGGCTGACCGCCCCCCCCCAGCCGGGCATCCCCGGCTGAGTGCAGCCCTGCTTGTGCCAGCTTCGCTGCCAGGGTGCTGACATGTCAGCGCCGGAAGCTGCCTGAGGGCCGGGGGAAAGGTGGGAGTCAGCCCAAGCGGAGCCTGGGGGTTGTATCCAGGTGCGTGTGACAACAGAGCCCTCACTTGCAGCATTCCTGGGGTCCGAGACCACCCAGTCCTCTCCAAAGAGGGTCCCTGGCCGGCTTAGCTGCTGCTCCCTTTCGGGGTCCCCAAGGGCGTTGGGGTTTCAGCCCGGCGCCTGCCCAGCAGCTCCTCCTCTGGTCCCTCACGTTCCAGCCGTCCTCCAGGCTCGCGTCCGCCTCCAAGCCAGGCCCGTGCGATTGCCGGGAGGGCCTTCTGATGCGGCGCTGCCTCGTGGCGCCACGGCTGCAGGTGCTGGATCTGCAGCTGGCAGCTTGTCCCCTCCGGCTCTGCGAAGAGGCCTGGTCAGGGTCGAGTGGTGCACCCCAGGGCTGGCTCTGCATTCCCCTTCCGGGGGCCTCCCTGGGCGCTTGTCTGGGCAGCTTCTCTGGCATCTGCAGGAGTCCATGGAGGAGCAGGATCCCTTGGCAAGTGGGGAGGCCTGCGGAGGCGCGATTGGCTCAACCGCCTCCCAGCACGGCCTCTGCAACCTGCCCCCCTTACGCTCACACGGTCTCCAGATCTGGAGCTGGAAAGCACCTGTGCCAAAGCAGATCTGCGGGGACCCAGTTCCTTGCGTCTCCCCCTCATCAGCGCTGTCAGCTTATCCCTGGGTGCTGATTCACAGTGGATCCGATTGCTCGCCCTGTGACGGCTAAATCTTCTCTGGGGGAGAGCTGGGCTGCAGGCCAGAAGCAGAGCCCCGGCTGGCTTGGCCAGGGGCGAGCTTCCTGCCCAGGTGCGGCCCAGCTCCCTTTTCAGAGCGGCAGCGGAAGATCCGCTCAGGCTTCCCTGCACTTGCAAAAGACAGAGGCCTGTCCAAAGGCTCCTGAGCAGTCCCAGCAAAAGGACGGGCCCTCTTATGTAAATCGCTGGGGAGGGAGGGGGGGGGCGTTACATGGCAGCTGAGATCCTTTAGCTGGGAGCACGCACAAGTAGGGGAGACCGAATAGTCGGTGCACCTGAGGTGACCGGCCCGTCCAGCTGCCGGTTTGGAGCACGTCAGGACACAGCCTGCCTTCACCCTACAAAAGCTCAGGACTTAAGAGGGATCTCATGTCCCCCCTCAGTCTTCCCTTCCCAAGGCTGAACGTGCCCCATTCTCAGTCTCCTCACAGGGCCGTGTTTCCACACCCAGGATCATTCTTGTTGCCCTCCTCTGGGTCCTTTGGACACGGTAGGGTCATGCCCTATTCTCGCCTGCGGTGGAGGGCAGGGCACAATCCAGTGGGGCAAAGCTCAAGGAACCGTGTTTTAGGATGGATGCCAGGAAGCACTTCCTGACAGTTAGGACCCCGAGGGCGTGGAATGGGCTTCCACGGGAGGTGGCTGAGTCCCCACTGGTGAGGGTGTCCAAGGATAGGCTGGGCATGCTCTTGGTGGGCATGTCACGGCCAGAGCTGGCTGGAGTCAGGGGTCAGACTAGATGGCCCAGGAGGCCCCTTCTGACTCGCTCAGTCTCTCTTTCTAGAAACTATATAGAATTTATATATATGTGTGTGTGTGTGTATCTGTATATATATGTATATGAAGATGATGCAGTTAAAATGCTACACTCAATATGCCAGCAAATTTGGAAAACTCAACAGTAGCCACAGGAATGGAAAAGGTCAGTTTACATTCCAATCCCAAAGAAGGGCAATGCCAAAGGTTCAAACTACCACACCATTGCACTCATTTCACACGCTAGCAAAGTGATGCTCAAAATCCTGCAAGCCAGGCTCCAGCAGTATGTAGACCGAGAACTACCAGGGTACAGGCAGGATTTCAAAGAGGAAGAGGAACTAGAGATCAAATTGCCAACATACACTGGATCATGGAGAAAGCCAGGGAGTTCCAGAAAAAGATCTACTTCTGCTTCATTGACTACGCTAAAGCCTTTGATTGTGTGGATCACAACAAATTGTGGCAAGTTCTTAAAGAGATGGGAGTACCAGACCATCTTATTTGTCTCTTGGGAAACCTATATGCAGGTCAAGAAGCAACAGTGAGAACCGGACACGGAACCACTGATTGGTTCAAAATTGGGAAAGGAGTTCGGCAAGGCTGTATACTGTCACCCTGCCTATTCAACTTTTATGCAGAGCACATCATGAGAAGGGTGGGGCTAGATGAATCACGAATTAAGATTGCTGGGAAAAATATCAACAACCTTAGATATGCAGCTGGTACCACTCTCATGGCAGAAAGTGAAGAGAAACTAAAGAGCCTCTTGATGTGGGTGAAAGGGGAGTGCAAAAGTTGGCTTGAAACTCAACATCAAGAAAACTAAGATCATGGCATCTGACCATATCACTTCCTGGAAAAGAGATGGGGAAGAAATGAAGGTAGTGACATATTTTATTTTCCTGGGCTCCAAGATCACCGCAGATGGGGACTGCAGCCAAGAAATTAAAAGACGCTTGCTCCTGGGGAGGAAAGCTATGGCAAATCTAGACAGCATACTAAAAAGCAGAGACATCACCCTGCCAACAAAAGTGCGTATAGTTAAGGCTATGGTTTTCCCAGTTGCAATGTATGGCTGTGAAAGCTGGACCATAAGGAAGACCGAGCACCGAAGGATTGAGGCCTTTGAATTGTGGAGCTGGAGGAGACTCCTGCAAGTCCCTTGGACCGCAAAGTGATCAAACCGGTCAGTCCTAGAGGAGATCAACCCTGACTGCTCTTTAGAAGGCCAGATGCTGAAGATGAAGCTCAGATACTTGGCCACCTGATGAGAAGGAAGGACGCCCTGGAGAAGAGCCTGATGCTGGGAACAATTGACGGAAAAAGGAGAAGGGGGTAGCAGAGGATGAGGTGGCTGGATGGGGTCACTGGGGAGGTGGGTGTGGGCTTGGGTGGACTCCAGGAATGGTGGAAGATAGGAGAGCCTGGAGGAATGTTGTCCATGGGGTTGCAAAGAATCGGGCATGACTTTGCGACTGAACAGCAACAACAGGAATTCTGTCCTGCTTTTCTCTTACAACAAGTTCAAAATGGCTTCCATCATTCTTCTGCTCGGCTGCACAACTGCCACCCTGGGAGGCAGGTTGGGCTCAGACTCTGCAGCTGGCGCAAAGTTGCCCTGCTGGCTCCAGGGCGAGCAGGGACTGGAACCTGGGCGCCCAAGTTCCTGGTTCCTGTGAGCGACTTCTGCGCTCTTAGCCTTCCCCACCACAGGCCTGCAGCCCCCAGAGCAGCCAGCGCGGGTCACTATCCTGCCCATTGATGATGCAGGCGCCAGCCAAAGCGAGCCTCAGATGCCCCCGGGCCCAGGGAAGCTGGCATGCCAGGCGGCCACACTGTCCCGGCTGCGGGAACGGAGTGGGTAGAATCCCCGTTTGCGCATTAAACAATGCAGCCGTTTTGGGCCGGGGGAGCGTGACTTCCGACACTCCGGTCAGGATGGAGCAGCATTCCACAGAAGCCAACATTTCCCCCTCCACAGTCTGGGATGACACGAAAATCCGCCAGGCCTTCATTCGCAAGGTGAGCTGGGCCTGGCCTCTCCGGGAGGAGGGGGCCGGAGGTGGGGCGCTGGCTTCGTCATGCCGACCGTGGCCTCTGCTGGGGGCACTGGACAGTGGCGGGCCCACTCTGCGCGCGGGGTGGCCTCAGTGCAGTCGCGGGGACGTCCAGGGGCAGGGGGAGCCAAAGTTCCTTGCCCCGCGCTGGCCCTGCTGCTCACGCTTCCCAAATTTCCTGGAACTGAGCGACCCGTGTGTGGCCCGCAGGCGCCTGACCCGGCCCTCGCCCCCGCAGGTGTTCCTGGTGCTGACCCTCCAGCTCTCCGTGACCTTCGCCTTCGTGGCCACCTTCACCTTCGTCAAGGACGTGAAGGTCTTTGTGCGGAAGCATGTCTGGACCTACTACGTCTCCTACGCCGTCTTCTTCGTCACCCTCATTGTGCTCAGCTGCTGTGGGGAATTCCGGCGCAGGCACCCCTGGAACCTCGTGGCCCTGGTATCTGCCATGGGGGGCGCAGTGGCTAAGGGGGGGCTCGGGGGTGTGCTGGGGCAGGCGAGCTGCAGTTTGCCTGGGAGGAGCCGTCGCAGGTGGGGAGCGCGAGTGTTGCACAGCCTGCTCAGAAGCCAGGCCAGGTGGAGTGTGTCCGGCCCCTCGCCAGGAAAATACGAGTAGGACGTTGATTTTGGAGGCGATTGGTCATGCACAGGCATGAGGGAAGGCTCTGAGACCTGGCTGTGGGCTAAGCCACAAAGGCCAGTCAGGCTGCAGCAGAGTGGGCCGTAGCCCAGCGGCCATTAGACAGTGGACTGCAAGCCGAGGAGGCGAGGGAGCCGGCTGCGGGCTGGAGCCTCCCATTGCCTTGGGATCCTGAGAACCAGGCGGGGCTCGGCCGTGGCGGGGGGGGGGGTTCGCCCAAGGACTGCTTTCCTCTTGAGAGCCTCCCCTTCCAAGTGGGCGCTTCCTTTCTGGGGAGCCCTGCCCAAGGGGGCGCGCATGCCCTCTCGGGCACGAAAAGGCCTTTGCCGCAGGGTCGCGGCTGCCTGCTGCACGGGAGACCCTGAGGTCCTCCCTGGGGCTCCCGGATCGCTCCGCGGCCCCCTCAGTCCCTGAGGGGTCAAGTTCCACAGAGAATCCCTCCTTCGGAGGCAGGCTCAGGCATGGGCTGCCGCCCCCGCTGACCGCAGCCCCTCTGCCCCCAGTCCATCCTGACGTTGAGCCTCTCCTACATGGTGGGCATGATCGCCAGCTTCTACAACACGGAGTCGGTCATCATGGCCGTGGGCATCACCACGATCGTCTGCTTCACCGTGGTCCTCTTCTCGCTGCAGGTGGGTGGCAGAGGGCTGCCCTGGGGGCAGGGGGCTCAGCAGCTGCCTGGTGCCCCCCAGCGGGAACTCGGTGCTGGAGGGTCCCGCAGGCACCGGCTGCCCTTCCATCACACAGAAGGTCGGGCAAGCCGCTCCCTGCAGCCCACGGTCCATGGCAGGAACCAGCCGGCCTCGGTGGGCCCAGCAGGCCAGAGCCGTACTGGCAGGGCTTTGGCGTCAGGTCCCACTGCAGGGGGGGGCGCTCTTTTTGCGGTGGTCGGGTGAAGTGGGGAGGGGGCTGGGGGGCTTGGCACACCTCCAAACTCCGTCTTGCGCTCTTTCCCTGCAGACCAAGTACGACTTCACTTCCTGCTGGGGAGTCCTGATTGTCTGCCTGATGGTCCTCTTCATCTTCGCCATCCTCTGCATCTTCATCCAAAACCGCTTGCTGCAGATCGTCTATGCCTCCCTCGGAGCCCTGCTCTTCACCTGCGTGAGCCCCTCCCCGTAGTGCAGGAGTCCACACCCCTCCTCCCGGGATTCCCGGACTTGGTTTCTGCGGAGCGGAGCCGGGAGTGAGGGAGTGCGCGGTACTTGCAGAGTGGAGGTTGCGCCCCAGAAAGCACACGCGGCTCCCCTCTTGCTGGCCCTTCCGGGCCAAGCAGGGGGGGCTGCGCATGCCCACTAACGAGCCCCCGGGTCTCTTGCAGTTCCTGGCTGTGGACACCCAGATGATCCTGGGGAACAAGCAGCTCTCCATCAGCCCCGAGGAGTACGTCTTCGCGGCCCTCAACCTGTACACGGACATCATCAACATCTTCCTGTACATCCTGGCGCTCTCGGGGGACCCCAGAGAATAGGCAGCCTGCCGCCCACTTTGGCACAGAGCTCCTTCCGCACCAGCCGCATGTCGTCTTGCCGTGGTTCTCCCGCTTTTGCCTCCGAGTGGCTTTCTTTCCCCCTCAACCCAGGCATTGGGTTCCCCTCATTCCTTGGCCAGCTCACATGGTCCCCAAACGGGGCTTTGCTGGGAAGGGCAACGCAGAGCATGCGCCATCCCTTGAACGACAAGGATTTCTGCCGGGCGCCTCCCTGGGGACTTTCTTCTTGCAGGAGAGAAGTTTGGATTGATAAATATGCCCAGCTTGCTATGAATCTGGCTTTTCCTCCTGTCATCAGAAGTTCACTGTACTTTATTTGAATCAACAGCACTGTATGCTGACCATATTCTTGTCATGATAATAATTTATAATATGAAAAAAACAACAATCACAATGGAAATTGAGTGAGATTTTATTGAAAAACTCTGAAATGGTTAAAAACGTTTGGATGAACTGAAGAATTTTTAATATACAGGAACATGACCCTAGTATCAGTAGCAACCATCCAGGGTACAAGTAGCTTGTTTATTAGAACAATTCAGCATCTTTGGCTTTCTGGTACAAAAAATTAAGAGAACAAGAGGCAAAGGGCTACCGAGCAAATACAAGCTTTAGAAAATGTTTCTTCAGAACTGTGTGACTCTGCAAGAATGCAAGAGTCAGCGAGACTTTATAGATGCAAGGAATATTGCCAGAAAATGAATTTTTTAAGATTAAAAAAAAGTGTGTGAGGGGGAAGCTGAAAAGCTATTAGCATATTAATTGAAGAAAAGAAAGGCAATTCCCCGTTACCCATAGAAGAGAGACACGTACCTAAAATACCGGAATATATGTCCGTGTGTGTATGGTTTTCCTGGAGTGGTATATGGGATTTTGTAATCCAGACAACTGAAATAAAGATAAATTCTTTCTAAACTAGGGATCCCATGATACATTTCCAGAATCCTGAACAGATGCAACAATTGTAATTCAAAGGGAAGAGAAAGATCCTGCAATAGCTCTTCCTCATGTCATGCCTCGCATCTCACATTTGACTTCAGGAGAGAGACTTTCTCTAAAATAAGGGAACTGGTCAAAAGCAGGTTAGAAGGGAGAGTCTGCAGGAGGTGGGCTGAGGCCTGCTCTCCCCTGCCGGCGGGGGGGACGGGGACGGGGACGACACTTCCAAGGAACCAGGTAGAGCTCAAGGAACCAGAATTCCGGAGGGATGCCAGGAAGCCCTTCCTGACGGTCAGGACCCCGAGGGTATGCAGTGGGCTCCCACGGGGGTGGCTGAGTCCCCCTCGGTGAGGGGGTTCAAGGACAGACTGGACAAGCACATGGTGGGCATGTCACGAGCAGCGCCAGCTGGAGCCAGGGGTCAGACTAGGTGGCTGGGAGGCCCCTTCTGGCTCTCTCTGTTTCTCTGTTTCTGTGTCTGTCTTTTCAAAACTCTTGGGAATCACTCAAGAGTCAGAGCAGAAGCTCACAGCATCACTTGCTAACCAGCTGGTTACAAGCCGGAACAGGGATGCGATTAGAAAAAAGCTTCCTTTAGGAAATGGAAGCATTGCCCAAGCAAGGAAAACAAGAAGAATCAGCAGCGGGCACGAGGGAGATGCTTGCAAAATGGTAACTTGAGGAATATATATAATATCAAGACAAATTGGTCTTCAAATATTTAAGACATGGGAAAGCAGCCAGGGAGGCAGGTGGCTCATTGGATGACAACAAGTTAAAGGCTGGACTGTTTTCTTCAAATCCTAACAAGAACCGGCCAGCAAATGCGGAAAACAAAACCATGGCTGCAGCTTGGGAATGTTCGGTACACATCACGTCCTGCAAGAAAGGAGCTGCCGAACGGCACGGCCAGAGGCGACCAGCGCATGAATCTCCCTCGCAAGCGGAGTGATGCTCCAAGCACTGCACTCTGCAGGGGGCTCTTAAGAGGTGCCCCGCATTCAAGCGGGATGCCAGACAGGAACAGTTCTCAGCCTGCTGGCGCTGTGCCGTGCCATGTGGGAGGGTGGAGTCTGTGGCCCGGCATGTTCAGCATGTTCTCCAGACGTGCACTGGCATCATTGCCAGAACACGGCTGGCTGTGAGGGACGCGTTGCCAATCCCAGGCCCCAACAGCACAGGAGGAGGCTGTCGGGCAGGCCGGAGCAGTCGGACGGATCTTCCTCTGACACTCTTTGGTGCGCTCCAGTAACCAATGCGGAGGGGCTGAGCCCCCGCCGGTGGGTGCGGGGGCTCAAGGCTAGGCTGGGCATGCGCATGGCAGGCATGTCATGAGCGGACTCGGCTGGAGCCGGGGTCAGGCTAGATGGCCCGGGGGACCCTTCTGTTTCTCTGTTCCCTTTTTGGAACCCAGCTTGGACGACCAGCATGTCTCACTCCTATGCTTGATTGCACAACTTTGAGCATCACTTTGCTCACATGGGAACTTTGTGCGATGGTCCTATGGCTGCTGCACTGCGTTGCGTCTCCTTTCTTGGGGATGAGAGGCTATGTCAAAAGTTTCCAGACTATGGGGCTGTTATGTTTTCCATATTTGTCTTGTTAGGACTTGGAGTAAGCTCTCAGTTAATTCAGGTCATGTTCGTTATTACATCTGTGTTTCTAGATGTAACAGTGAGAAGTGGATATGAACCACTGATTGGTTCAAAATTGAGAAAGTAGTTTGGCAAGGCTGTATATTAAGAGGTATTAGTACCACTCTATATGACTCTGGCATGCTCGCAACTGGAGTATTGTGCTCAGTTCTGGGCCCCTCATTACAGAAAGTATATAGCCAGGTTAGAGCCAGTGCAGCGAAGGGCCACGAGGTTGGTGACCGGTGGACTGAGGGACCTGGGTCTCTTCAGCCTGGAGAAGAGGAGACTCCGAGGGGATCTGCTGGCAACATACAGGTATGTGAGGGGGTGTCACATGGAGATGGGTAGAGACCTGTTCTCCCCTGCAGAGGAAGGCAGGACGAGCTCCAATGGGGCAAAGCTCAGGGAACCCAGGTCCCATTTGCATGCCAGGAGGCACTTCCTGACAGTCAGGACCCCGAGGGTGTGGAAGGGCTTCCACAGGAGGTCATTGAGGCCCCATCAGTGCGGGTGTTCCAGGATAGGCTGGACGTGCACATGGTGGGCATGTCATGGGCATTGCTGGCTGGAGCCGGGGGTCAGACTAGATGGCCCGGGAGGCCCCTTCTGACTCGCTCTGTTTCTATGTTTCTATTTCCCAAATCAAGAGAGATGCAGCTGCTTGTGGGAGGAGATGCCTTCCCTGTGCTGGGAGCAGACACAGCCAGCCCGAGCCAGAGCAATCGTGGCTGGGCAGGCCCCTCAGGGGAGCCTGTGGCAAGCCATCCCCCGAGTCACTGGCCAAGGCCCCAGAGCTAACTGGGCTGCCCTCGAGGCCCCAAGCCGCCCCATGGCTTTGGGTGTGCCGCAGAGGAGCAACCGGGACCCCCCTCACAGGGCAGCAGGTGGCAGCCAGTGCTCCTTCCCTGTCCTTGTGCTGCCACCTCCGCCCAGGCAGCGCCGAGGGCTCCAGAAGCTGCCCGCATCACAATGGCCAGCAGTGACACAGGTGCCACCCACCCAGGTACCCACCTGCCAGCCGGCCGGCCGGCCAGCCAGCCAGCCAGCCCACCAGCCAGCCCACCGGCCATCCAGCCAGCCTGCCCCGCAGTGGAGAGGACGGGAGCCTGCGGCAGCCCGAGTCCTGCATGGCCCTGTGAATGACACTCCTCCCGGACACCTGAAGGCAGCCGTCTCCCCGCCAACACCAGCTCCTTGGGAATGGCCATTGTCGCTCGCTACCATGAGCTGCGGAAGGAGATCGAGGCGCTAGTGGCAGAAAACGAGGAGCTGAAGCAGCTGGTGCAGCTACTGCGGGAGAACCAGGAGCTCCGGGCGGCCCTTCGCCACAACGAGAGCAGCCTCCTGCCGGTGTTCGAGTCTTCCCGGATCAACGAACAAGGTATCCAGGGCAGAGGCCAGAGGCGGGGGGCTGCGCAGAGCCAAGGCAGGTGGCACTGGCCCCCGAGGCACAGTGGCCCGGCTCGGCCCGGTCTGGAAGCCCAGGGGGAAGCATGTCTCCAGGCCTGAGGCTGACCCCCGTGGCCACCGCGATCCGGAATCCCCGTGGGGCTGTGGGAGGGGGGCACACCGGCTGCCCGGGGCCCTTTGTTTCTGCCCTGGCTCACGGCCAGCTGCCGATGGGGCCGAGCCAGAGAGGTGCCTGCCTGTGATGGGCCACGTGTGGAGCGCGAGTGTGGCCCGTCACAGTGGTGCAAGTGACCTTGCGTGAGGTGCTCAGGCGCCATCGCTTATGCACAGTGCAGCCCCTCCCCTGACAGCCCTGGGGGAGAAGCCCCCTGCTGCCTGGCCGCTCCCCCCCACCCAAACGGCCGCCCCAGGGCGCTCCCTCAAGTGGCCCGAAGGGGGACGCACCAGTGCAGCGGGGCTCATCCTCGGGGAGAGCACGTGGCTCCCCGTTGGACCACAGCCCCTTCCACGCAGCGGCCCCGCTGCAGGCCATTTCACGGCCTCTGCAGGGCCTCCCCACGGCACAGATGAGCCCCTGCTTCCTCCACTCCTGCCCACCCAGTTCCCAGGCTGGGCAGGTGTGAGCAGCCTGCTTCCCTGCCCTTCCCTGGTGGATTCCTGCTCCACTTCGGATGCTTTCGCTGGCCGCAGTGGAGCAGGTGCGTGGACCCACTGCTGGTGGGAGGGGGCCGACTCTGCAGGGGCCCATTGAGGGGCCCTTGTTCATTTCGCAGGCCTGGATGCTGGGTTGGAAGGGGCGGCCCTTGCCATTCTCAGGGCTAAGCATGCGGAAACGAGCCGGGGGGAAGCGGGGCCAGTGGGGCCGGGGGCTGCCTGGCTGCGTCCCTTTCTGCTTCGGGGCCAATGCTTGATCCCACATGTGTCGTCATGTGTCGTCATCCGTCTCCTGAGAACGGGAAGGCCGTGGGGGGACACTGCTGGGGCGGGAACGGTGGACCAGAGGTGGGCTCTTTCAGGTGGACCAGAGGTGGGCCGGCACCTGCGCACCTGTGCAGATGAGGCGGGTGTGCGGGGCCACGCGTTCCGGGAAGGCCGGGAAAAGATTCCACCCAAAGGTGTAGCGGCAGCTGCTGCCACGCTGCTCGGGACGAGGGTGGCCACGGGGAACCGTGGCCTGGTGCTGACCGGTTGCTCGCTCTGCTTGCTCCGCAGAACCCCTCGCCAACCAGGCGTTTCTGGAGTCTTCTGGCTGGGAGCGCTCCAGCTTTGTGCCCAGCCTGCGCCCAGCCCTGCGCCAGCGCCAGCGGCACCCCACGGAAATCATTGGCCCGGTGGCCCAGCAGATCCCCTTGACATCTTCTCCGGTGGGCAGCGCCAGACCCGTGGCCCTGCGGCACCCCACCTTCACGATGTCCCTGCAGCAGCCCGCAGACACCTCGTCGTTGCCACGGCGGCAAGCCCCGCCCCGCTACCGGACGCCCCCCTCCAACCCAGGCACGGCCAGCCCAGGTGAGCGCGGGGCCGCGGCCCGGGGGCGCGGGGGTCGGGAGCCGCGCGGGAAGGGCGCGGGGCGCGGGGGCAGCCCTCGGGGAGCGCCGCCGCCGCGCTTCTCCTCCCGGGCTCGGGCGCGGCGAGCGGCCGGCGGATCCCCGACGGCCGTGGCTTGGGCGCCTTCCAGCGGCGCTGTCACCGCCCCCGCCCCCCCGGCAGCCCGGGATCCGTGCGAACAAGGCCCTCCGGTGGGACCGTTTGCCACGGGAGGGAGCGCGGGGTGGCCGGGGCTGCGCGACCAGCTGGGCGCGGGCGCTGGGGGGGCGCGGGGGGCTGCGCAAGGCGCTTCTGCGGCCGATCCGTGACGCGGCCCTGTCCGCGGGAGGGGGATCGCCCGGCGGCTTGCCAGAAGCACGCTGGTGAAGCCAAGCGCTTGCGCGGATTTAGGCAACACGCCCGGAGGGCGCGAGTTGCCGCATCGAAGGCGCGGGGGGAGCAGGGGCCGCAGCGCGCGCCCCGCCAGGGCCGCGGGGGTCACGGTGGGCAGAGCCGTGGCTCCTTCGTCCCTCGGTTTATGCGGAGTGTCCCAGGCTTGTGCCAATACAATATAAATGCTTTAATTAATTAATTAATAATAAATACACACCGGTCGCCTTATCACGCGGCTTATAGGGCCGCTCACTGCCCTGCCTGAACTTCCCCAGCGTCTGGGCTGAGACGCTCGCTCTGTGTCCGGCTGCCCTTTGGCTTCGAAGGCCCTGCGGGGGGTGGGGGGGAGGCGGGCTCTGTCCCGCCAGCACAGCCCTGGGCGGGGGGCGTTCTCCCCAAAAGGAGCCTTGCTGGCTGGGCTGCTACCAGGTATTGTGGGCTCCAAGCGCTGCGGCCTCCTGGCTCCAGGTTGCCCAGGCGATGCTGGTGACAGCACGCCGTCCTGTCCGGTGCTGGATGTAAATGTGTGTGTGGGGGGGTGTTCCTTGCTGCAGTCTCCAAACTGCCAAGGAGTGGGGTCCCCTCCCAGACGTCTCCAGAGAGCCATCCACTCTTGTCCATGCTCACTCAAACGCGAATCCCACGGAGCTCCGCAGAGCGGCTCCCCGGGGACTGTGGCCTTGACCTCGCAGTGCTGGGCCTGCTGCAGACACCGGACCCACTTCGGCTCAGCGCTAGGAGCGCACACCACCTGCAATTGCTCCCCATGCCCCAGTGGCTCAGTTCTGCACCTGCCTACTTAGAAGCCCGTCCCATTGAGTTCAGTGGGTTGAGTCCCCGGAAAGCGAGTATAAAACTTCATTCGTTCATCTCCAGCTGCGTTCATATGCTTTGTGAATATTGGCGTGTTGGTCACCGTCCCAGGATGGGTGGCCACTGTCTTACGTCTGCGGCAGCGAAACAGAGCAGGGGCCCAGTGGCTGTGGAAGGGGGCTTTGTGAGTGTGTAGATGGGGTGCTCTCCCAGGTTGGCTGCCCCATGCACCTGGGGGCAGGGAGAATGCAGAGGAGTGGAAGGCACAGAGAAACGAAACACTGCAGAGGTAGATCAGCCAATCGGCGTTGTCTGTCCTGCAGTGGACTGGTCCTGCGTAGCAGAGTGACCTTCGCGGGGAGTGTTCGAGTCAAAAGAGAATGGGCCAGAATGGCCCTTAGTTATGGGTCAGGCTAGATGGCCTGGGAGGCCCTTCTGACTCGCCTCGTCCCTGTTTCCGTGCTTCTATTCTTATTTTTTAACTGTGCCCAGTACAGTGGGATGTGTTAGAGCCATTGGAGAACAATATTTCAGGACTGAAACCTTTTCAAGATTATATTATTGTCAACCTCGCAATGCCCAGAATGCATCCAGAACAGAAAGTAGGGGCGTAGAGCACCCACCTCCAGCTGGCCCAAGCAGCCCAATTTCCCAGCCAAGTGGAATGGATGGGGCGATGCAGCGAGCCACCGAGCACCTGCAAAGGACGTGCCCTGCCGCGCATTTCGGGCAACGGTCCGCCACTCTCCAGCAAGCCGTCAGTCAGATTCAGCAGCTGCACTGAGCCACTCAAGGGTCTGGCACGTGGCGTAAGCCGCCCCCGAAATCAGTGCTCTGATAGCCAGACCTCTGGGGGATTTGTGCCCTGTGCCCTAGCACCAATGCGCAGGGGCGTGAATGCACATTGGCACAAACACACGTGCAAAACTCGGCTGTGCAGGTGAATCCATTCCTTGCACAGAAAGTCTAGTCAGCCGGCAAGGGCACAGAGGCAGCCGAGAATCCGCGCGACAGGCAGGGGGACCATGATGCGGCCCAGGTGTCGCAATGCCCACTGCTGGCGTGGGGCGAGGAGGTGACCCCCCCCCGCTGACCCCACCAGGGTCCCCTTTTCATGTAAGATCCCAGGAGTTTGGTTTTGGGTTTAAAGAAGAGGGGGGAAATCCAGCAACAACTTTAAAGGTACCTCAGAAAAATGGGGAGTGGGGGTGGGTGGAATGCGGAGAGGGCGGAGCAGAAGGCTCAGGGCCCAAGAGCCCCTTCCCGAAAGCTGGAGCGAAAGCCGGCAGAGGTCTTGCTCCTTGGTCTTACCTCCTGCGTGGTGAAAAAGGGAAATGCACGGATCACGCCTCACACAGTTACACTGAATGGGCAGTGGTATTCTGGCTGCATTCACACAACGCGGCAACCCTGCGTAGTTATCATGGCTTGTGATCTTTCGCCCGCATCGGATCTATCCGGGAACGGACCAAGCGGCTTTCACTTCGTCACGGTTTCCATCCTCTTTGCTCACTCCTCCCTCTATTGGCATGTACCCCATGAGCCACTGCACCTGAGATGCGTTCCCAGGGTGCATCACTCCCTGCCCAAGTCACTTGCCTGTTCCTTATTGGTCCACACACAGAGCGTGGGTGGCTAGAGTGGCTCCTCTGGTTGCCGCTCTTTCCAAGGGACTCTGTGGCAGCTGCTTTCCAGGACTGTGGCAACCACGATCCTCGATTCGGATAACATGCCAACCAATGGGAGTACAAAGAGACCATAGAAAAAAAACATGGTTTCTTGGTTTCCAAGGACCAAACTTACCTCATTGAAACAGCCTGACTGGGATCATACAGCATGGCAGACGCGAGTGGCAAAAAGCTGCTGTGGCTTGCGGTGCTGTATGAACCCCGGGAAAAGGTTAGAGTGGAACAGTTCCAGCTGGGAGACACGGAGCACTGGATGGGCCTTCAGAATATGGGGAGAGCCCGGCTCGTGGTTCACGGGGTTTAATTACTGAGTGACTGTGCTGAGACCCTGGTGATGCTTGTCAATTAGGCGGAGGGGCAGCTGGACTGAGACTGGTCCCCTGCCTGAATGTTGGGTCGCTCTGAGTGTCGTTGATCTGCGTGGGCCTTGCAGTCGTCGTTGGGCCGTTCCCGATGATTTACCAATTCTGTACGCACCTCGTGAATGTGGGCTGAACGATCAGGGGCGGAAGGCATCGGAGATGCAGCCCGAGTACACGGACGGTCTCATGCATGTTACCCAGAATCCGCCTGAAATGGGCCATGCCTGTCGCTTGCGACCTCTGCCAGAGGCAGACGGTCAACCCCGTTCTCTGGTGGTGGCTGAGGAAGCAGTGGTGGCGCTGGGCCAGTGCCTGGTTAGGCCGTTCCGCCTGCCCATCGGTCTGTGGCGGACAGCGCAAAGACGGCCCCACTGGGACGTGCCTGAGAGCTGAACACACGAGAGGGGAGGTGGGGCCCCTCTCCGAGATGGCACATCCGGCAAACCGTGAAAGTGGGGCTTGCGTGAAAGGAGCAGGCGGGCTGCTGGCCACACACGGCGCATGCTGCAAACAGGCACAGGAGGGCCCTCTTGGCTGGCAGTCGACTGTCGCTGGGACCGCCGCCCTGCCCTGGCAGGCTCAAACGCGGTGGGCCGCAGTGTGGCTGGGCCAGGGAAGGCTGCAGGAGCCCTTGAGGCTTCTGCAGGGAAACCTTTGACCTTGCACACACACGGTGGGATCAGAGGTGCCGACCCTCAAAGCCCTGTCAACCCCTCGCCCCCCAGAGCATCACCCTTTTCCCAGGAAAAAGGAGCGGGTTTACGTCGCACTTTCCCAAGCACCGAGACTCTCAGGGAAAATAGATCATGCACCGCCGTGAGAAATGTCAGGGCAAAGACAAGGCGAGGGGGGCTCTTGCCAGAAAGGAGGCGTCGGGTCATCCCATCCCGTTTTCATGCGCAAAGATCATTCATGTTTTGCTTTCTCTTTGTCAGCTTGCTTTTTAACAAGAGCTGTTAAAAGAAAGCAAGCAGGGAAGGAGACTCCTTGGGACAATATCCAGGATTAGTACCTGCTGCTCTCGGACAGCAGGCCCCCCTGCGCATTCCCCCTCCCAGGCTTTGGCCTGCATTGGCACACATGTGGCCTGAGCACACGCACCGCGCACCTTCGTAGGCAGCGCAACCGCACTCTCAGCCTCTCTCCCTGGCGGGCCCTTTGCCTGGGGATGGCGAAGGCCCGCTGTCATCCCTGCTGGATGGCTGTGCGGGGAGGAGGCGGGCGCAGACCAGATGCCGGGAGCCAAAGCCGGCTCGCCATCCTCCCCAGGACTGGACGAGTCAGTCCTGCGGCGGCATCCCTGAGCAAGGCCCCGGCGTGGCGCAGCTCAGCAGTTCCCGGCTCCGACATCGGACACGGCGCTTGCGAGGACTGCTCCGCCAGACCGCGCACCGCCGAGTGGGCCGATCCGCCATCAGCACTGCGGCGTCGCATGGCAGGGTGCTCCGTGTGGGGGCTCGCCTGAAACCCCCGCACTTAGTGCCGATGAGCCTGAGAGAAAGAGGGCCCGGGAACTGAGGAAAGTGGGGCTGGCAGGCACCCCAGGGGAGGCCTGGGCCCCACTGCGCAATTCTGGAAGACTGTGCGCCACACAGGGCTTCAGGATGGGCCTTCTAAGCGGGGCGAGGGGGCGGTCCGGGGCAGTGGCGCCTTGATGCGACGCAGTGGGTGGTGCGGGTCGCCCTGCCCACTCCAGAACCCACCTGGGGGTCGCCCTACCCACCCCAGAACGTGGTTCCCACCATGAGGTCTGAGATCAGCCGCCACCTCCCCCCGGCAGGAGGATGCCGGCAGCGGCTGGGAGCCACCTGTGGAGGGAACAGGAGGCCAGTGGCCGGGGCGGAAGGCCTCTGCGTGCCGAACTGCAGGGGGGCCACCCCACTGTCCCTTTGTGGCAAGGGGCACCGCTGGCCCTTGAGGAGCAGCGCAAGTAACCATGCGTAGAAGAAAAACGGGGGGGGGGCGAACCCACGTCGGCCAGAAACCGCCCCCGAGGCTTGGCCACGGCACCTGCACCCCCCGCCCGCTCCTGCTGCCGTGGCTTTGGGGCTCCCGAGTGCCGGGAGGCGGCTCCCGCTCCAGGGGCCCGTGTGACCCACGCACTCAGTGGACCCTCTCTCTGTTCTTTGCAGTGAATGACGGTTTCTGCCCAAACTTTTCCATCCCCGACACTAATCCCAACGACTCCCTGCAGAGAACTGGTCCCCGAGGCTTCTGTTACGAGTGCCCCGTCCCTTGGCACCCACACCTTGCTCTCTTCTCCCCACCTCCATCGGGCTCCGGCTCCAGCTCCTTCTACCCACCTGACTCCAGCCTCGCAAGCCCCCCAATGGGCAGAACGTACACGGTGGACATGAACTCGAACCCGCCTCTTCCCAGCATCCAGAACCTCTCAGAGCTGTCTTCCGTCTTCCTCTCAGACACGTCCCCCCTGAGCAGCCGTTACCTGCAACCAGCGGCAGCCTTCAGCTACCCCTCCGACTTGATCTCTCCCGGCCCTCAGAACGTCTCTCAGCCAGTCTCAGGCTTCGGCTCCCCCTGTGACATGACCCCTCTCAGCGGCCGTTACCTACAACCAGCTGTAGGCTACTCCTCAGACCAGTCCTTTCCGAGCACCCAGAACCTCTCACAACTGAATTCGGCCAACAGCGTCCCCGCTGACATGTCCCCCCTGGGCAACCAGTACCTACAACCTCCACCACGCTTAATCTTCAACTTCCCCTCTGTCCGGTCCTATCCGAGCACACAGAACCTCTCTGTGCTGCCTTCCGTTTTCGGCTCCCCGGGCCAGCCCTTCAACCAGAACCTCTCTCAGCTCAGCTCGGTCTTTGCCACTCCCTGTGAGGTGACCCCTCTCAGCTGCCGTTACCTACAACCAGCTGTAGGCTACCCCTCAGATCAGGGCTATCCCAGCAGCCAGAACTATTCGCAACTGAATTCGGCCAACAGTGTCCCCGGTGACGTGGCCCCACTGAGCAACCGGTACCTACAACGTCCACCTCGTTTAATCTTCAACTTCCCCTCTGTCCGGCCCTATCCGAGCACGCAGAACCTCTCCCTGCTGCCTTCTGTTTTCGGCTCCCCGGGCCAGCCCTTCAACCAGAACCTCTCTCAGCTCAGCTCGGTCTTTGCCACTCCCTGTGAGGTGACCCCTCTCAGCTGCCGTTACCTACAACCAGCTGTAGGCTACCCCTCAGATCAGGGCTATCCCAGCAGCCAGAACTATTCGCAACTGAATTCGGCCAACAGTGTCCCCGGTGACGTGGCCCCACTGAGCAACCGGTACCTACAACGTCCACCTCGTTTAATCTTCAACTTCCCCTCTGTCCGGCCCTATCCGAGCACACAGAACCTCTCTGTGCTGCCTTCTGTTTTCGGCTCCCCGGGCCAGCCCTTCAACCAGAACCTCTCTCAGCTCAGCTCGGTTTTTGGCTCCCCCTGTGAGGTGACCCCTCTGAGCAGCCATTATCTGCAGCCTCCTTCAGCCATGAGCTACGCGACCGAGGTGTCATATCCCAGCACCCAAGACATGTCCCAGATGACGTCGGTCTTCGGCTTCCCCCCCGGCCTGTTCCCTCCGAGCACCCAAGACATGTCCCAACTGACGTCGGTCTTCGGCTTCCCCCCTGACCTGTCCCCTCCGAGCACCCAAAACATATCCCAGCTGACTTCCGTCTTCGGCTTTGGAAGCCCCGAAAATCTCAGCCTTCCACTGGATGCCTACGCGGCCAGCGCAGACGCTGCTGCGGGGATGCTTCCCTGGAACTACCTGATGCTCCAGTCGCCCTACGTCTCGCCCAGCGCCAGCCCGCCGGCCGCCGTGCCTGGCTTCAACGTGCCAGTACTAATGCAGACCACTTTGCAGCCCCTCATGCTGCAAAACCCGTCACCCTTCGTGCTGCAGCCCCCACCTCTGGGCAGGAAGGGCCGGCCGCTGGCTCCTCCCACCTCCCTCCAGCCTGCCCTGGGCCAGCCCGGTGCGGGGGGGTTTTCCCCGGCCGGGCCACTCCAGGCCCCCATGGATCAGCAGAAGCTTCCTGATGTGAGGCCCAAGGAGCGCCGAGGCCCCACTAAGCAAGACGCTGCCCCGAAGACCAACGAGGACGCCAAGGCAAAAGGTGAGGGAGACCGGGAGTCGGCCTGGGCCTGGGGTGGGGGACAGGGGCGAGGGGCTGGGGCAGGGGGGCACGGTGCCATGTGTGCACTTCCTGGCCTGGAGTTGTGAGGGAGGGAGGGAGGCAGCTGGGGCCAAACGGCCCCTCTCGATGAAAGCAAAAAGCACCTTGGATGTGAAGTGGGGTGAAAGAAGCCGACTAGTGCCCTGGGGGGGAAGGTGGACCCCCACGGGCTCCCTGCTGCCCACTGCCCCACGTGCCACTCGTTCCCAACGCCCACGAGCCTGGTCAGGAAGCATGTCGCAGAGCCACAGGTCACAGAATAGTAGGGCTGGAGGGGCCCAGAAGGCCATCAGGGTCTTGCTGCGGGACACCACTCTGCACCCCTGCGCAAGCTCTGGCTGACCCCCCCCCCCACATGCCCCTTCGCCCTCTGAGCTTTGGTCTCTTTGTGTCACACACACAGCATGCGAAGACGCAGCGGGACCCTCGAAGGGCCCCAGCTCTTTGCGCTGCGTTTCTGTGCCGAACCCTTCTCACACCCCTCGAGTCACAGGGGGCGCCTGCCCCACGGGCTCCGCAGCCCCCCCCAACTGGGATGCGCTGCCCCCGTGAGTGCCCTGCAGAGAGGCGGCCTGTGCTTGCCCCACACGTTTTAATTCCCCTAATTTGTGCCATGAGTTGCTCTCCAATCGCCCTGTGCCTTCTCTTGCAAGTGCAAGAGGGCCCGTGGGAGTGGCAGTGGGAGGCGGGGGCGTCCTGCCCAGAGCCCCCCAGGGTGCAGGTAGGTAGCCCCTCCCCTCGGCACGCAGGCGCATTCTCGACCCCTCCCCCACACTCTCCAGCCCAGCCGGAATGGTTTGCCCCTTCTGATCCCACCGTCCTGGACAGAGCAGCTGAGTGCCCCACAAGCGGGCGCTTCTCCGGCCACAGGACGCATCTCAGGGACGTGGGGCCCTGCAGGCACAGGGGCCTTCCTTCCGGGCCACCGCCCCACTTCTGCCCGCAAGCTCTCCCCAGAGGCGGGTCAGGTCGTCCAGGCGGAGTGCACAGCCACCCGCCGTGGGTCAGATGAGAGCGTCGGCTGTGGGGCAGCGTAGGAGCGAGCGAAATAAACGCGCGCATACAAAGCACCGCAAGCCGCACGTGGCGCCCCCCCCGCAGCCCCTGGGCACCCCCGACCCGCCGGGCTCAGCAGCAGGCGCCCCCCCGGGCCCGGGCCTCCCCCGCCCAGACAGCCCCTTTCCTCCGCTGCTTTGGGGGAGCCCAAGGCGGCCGCCACTGACCCTCTTCCCCGGTGTGCTCTCGCGGGCCAGGGCTGGAGTGACAGGCGGGCGGAGCCAGGGAGAGGAGCGCCCGGGCGGCGGCGCGGCGCCTGCTTCCCCCGAGGCAGCCGAAGGGAAAGGAGGTAAGTCCCGCCGCGGCGAGTCCGCGCCGGCGCCTCGTGGAGGCTGCAGCGCGGCGGGGGGCCGGCCGCTGTCGCGCGTGGGACGCCCGCAGCCTGGCCCGGCCGGCGGGAGCCCTGGGACGGGGGGCGCGCGGGCTCGGCGAGGGGCGCGGGTCCCGCCGGGAGGGGCGCGCTTGGGGGGCGGCTCGAGCGCAGGTCCCGCGGGAGCGCAGCCCGGGAGGAGCAGGCAGGGCGGCCCGGGCAGGCGGCGGCGCAGGCGGCGCTCCTCCGCGGGCCCGGGGGCAGCGGGGGGCGTGTCGGAGGGCAAGCAGGCCGCTCGAGCGTGGGGCACGGAGGGGGCCGGGGGGGCGCCGGCTGGCGGCTCCCTCACCGACTGGAATGTCCTTGCAGACAGCAGCAAGCAGGAGCGCATCGTGGGGGAGATCGCCTTCCAGCTCGACCGCAGGATCCTCTCCAGCATCTTCCCCGAGCGCATCCGCCTCTACGGATTCACCGTCCGCAACATCCCCGAGAAAGTCACCCAGGTGAGGGAGCCCAGCTGGCTGCCCCGGCCTGGTGCAAGCGCCCGGGGAGGGAGAAGGCCCCGGCTGAGGGTGGGGGCAGGCCGCCTCTGGGGAAGGGGGCTGCATGTGGCCCCAGGCGAGCAGCCATGGCCGGACCCCCCCACAGGCGGCCAGCACCGCTTCCGCTGGCAGCGAACCCCGCACTGCAGTCAAAGCAGAAGCACTCTGCACCCCCACCCCCAGGCAGCTTCGAGGGACAACCCTTGTGGGGTCAAGGGCTATGGGAAAGAGAGAAACAGGACCCCCTCTGCTTTCCCCACGCCGTGTGTTATTTGGCACGCCTGTCGCGCATTCCCTTCCTCCCCGTGTTTCTAATCCGAACGGTCCCCGTTGTCGTAGCCACTCCACCGAGGGCGGCTGCTCCCGCCCCTGGATCAGCTCCGGTGCCCCTCCCTGTGCTTTCCCCCCCTCAGCAATGTCCTTTTCCACCAGAAGGGACCACAATATTCCAAGTATGCCCCCCCCCCCGCAAGGATTGGTATAAGGCAGGGGTCAGCAACCTTAAACACCCAAAGAGCCATTTGGACCCGTTTCCCACAGAAAACAAAACACCGGGAGCCGCAAAACCCTTTTGACATCTAAACTGAAGACCACTCCGCATAGATCATTTTTTACCTTTATGCTATGTATAAAAAACTATAGTGTGTTGCATTTATGAAATCAGTGAACTGCTACAGAGAAAACAAATTTTTATTTCTGCATGCAACAGAAACATTTTGAACTCCGAAAAAAAAAGATGCTGGGTTGAAGGTCACTTTCAAATAAAATACTCAATTTGAGTCCTCCTCGTATTTATGAAATAAAAAGCCAAACTTAAACTATGATTTTTGCTCAGGTCAGCCTTCCGCATCAGTTCCAAAATGGCTTTTTTTCTCTCAACTCCATCCGGATATTGTTCAGCAAAGGCTGTTTTTATTCTGGAAATGTCTTGGAACGTTCGACTTTTTGTTGTTTGCCAATTTCTCACCACGTATTAAGCGTACTGGTAAACCAGCCTCGTCAGCAGTGAAAGCAAATTAATCTGCCCACATACCATTAAACGCTCTGCTTCCTTCTGAAGCTTTTCTTTTCTTGGATTGATCCACGGTTGGCCACTGGGGGTCTAACGGCTCCATAAACTGCGTACCGGCAGGTGTCGCACATTGGCAGTTGTGACGCATATTTTGAGCGACGGAGCCGCAGCAGAGGGATGAAAGCGCCACGGGCGGCTCCAGAGCCACGGGTTGCTGACCCCTGGTATAAGGGAAGATGGACTTTGGCTGCTCTGCCTTCTGTTCCGTCTTAAACACGCCTGGCGGGCAGCTGGCCTTCTAAGCAGCCGAGAGCCGGGCCACCCCGAGGGAGTGGGCACGCCTTCTTGCACCGTGATCCTGCACTGAGCAAGGGCCCTTTGGCCCCTTCCACACCACCGCTCTGGCTCTTGGACCACCCCCACACCGACCGGGAACCCCGTTGAGCCCCTCTGTGTTAAGCCACGCAGCGAGACCGAAGCAAGCGCCAGGAGCCACTTTCTCCTTTCTCCTGCTCCCGGGAGCAGCTCCCCTCCCCGATCTGTAGAGTTCCTCGAGCTTTTATACGCTTTGCCTCTGGATCACCTTGAAGCTAATTCTCTTCCACACTAGAAAGAGAGGGAGGGTTTTGGCCGAGTAGAAAGGAACAGGCAAAGAATATGCGAAAGCTTTACAGAGTATTGTTTTTATAGCAAGTCCTACATTACGACGATGATTGGGGTTTGGAGCTAATGCAGAGCATGGGCAGTAGGCAGTCCCCGGAGCGGAGGCACAGCCTTTGGCATTTCCAGTTGTAGGAGCTCGGGGCATGAGATGGGAAAGACGCCTGCCCTGCCCAGACCCGGAGAGCGCCTGCCCGTTGTTGCTGGGGGGGGCTGGGGGGGCTCTGGCTGCAGCCCAGCAGCCGCTTCCCAGGCCGGACGGGTCGCTTCCCTTTGGGACGGGTCTCTTGGCCTCTCCTGGGAGGCCACACGCGCCCTGCCCTGATGACCCTCCTCTCTCCCCAGAGCGGAAAAGACCCTTTCCTGCCGCTGACGCCGGAGCTTTCCGCAGCCATCCTGGACCGCTACAACAGCGTCATGGAGCGCCTGAGGCCACTGGGCTACAATGCCAGCCTCCACCCGTGGCTGACGGAGCACATCGTGAACACCTTCGGCATCCTGCGGGAGCGGCCGGAGGCCACCGGCCCGGAAGCCGCCTCCTACAACAACCTCCAGTACCTGCAGGACGTGGTCAGGAGCAGCGCCCCTCCAGACATGCTCCAGGACTGCCTGCTGCTGCTCAGCTGCCTCTGCGAGCTGGCGCAGGACGACGGGAAGCCCCTGTTCATCTGGTGACCGCCCCCCGTGCCCCCACTGCAAGCGCAATAAACCATCTGGCAGTGCCTGGCAAAGGGTCTCATGCGTCTGTGCTTCTGCGGCCAGTCTGTGCGCCGGGAACGGGGCCGTGGTGCTCCTGCCCGTGGTGCGGGCAGTGCCACGCTCCTGCAGCTCGGGCCTCATGGCCCAAGCAAGGGCCGATTCCCGGCTGCAGGAAAACTGACATCTTGGCAGCCTGGCCCGCATGCCGGGCCAGAAAGCCTCTGCGGGGCGCAGCAGAGTCGCCGGCCTGTTTCCCGGCAAGACTTTCATGGCGTCATTCCTGGAATGCCATGCAGGGATTCGGCACACCCGGCACATGCTGTGTCGCACCACGTCATGCCTCATGTCGCCCATGGCTGCCTCCACACATGCTCACATGTGGCCACTGCAGCCCACGGGGCCTACGGCCAAAGGCTCCCCAGCCACGCCAGCCCTGAACGGGATCTGGTGCATGAAGCTGAAACTGAAATCGTGCCACCAGCTCCTCTGCCTTCCGAGTGTGCCGCTCCTCCGCTCTTCTCCAGAGGGAGGCCAAAAGGGCTCGGCTCGGCTCGGCTCGGCTCGGCTCGGCTCGCCTCACCAAACCACCACAGCCGCGCGCCTTCGATTTTCTGCCACGCGTACCTTTTCCTGCTTGCAGCCTAGCTTTGTCGTGTGCGTCCCCGAGATGGTGGCCAGGGGCTGCCGCCTCAGGCCAGGGGGCGAGTTCTTGGCTAGCTTCAAATGGCTTGAGAGAAGGTGCTTTTCACACGGTGGGGGGGGGGGGGCTGTCTTTCTGCATCCTTGTTGGAAGTAGCTGTGGCTTGTCTGCCTGACCACATGGTTTTCCTTATGGTGTGTGTGTGTGGGGGGGTCTACCTGTGCTCCAACTCTGGTGGTCCAGACAGCACGCTGGCAGTGGCGGCTTTGGAGTCTGTGGGGCAGCTATCCAGGTTTCGGGCTGAACTTAAAGGCGTGGGGGGGGCTCAGTACCACGGACAGCTCCTGGGACGCTCCAGCTGCCGCGCAGCATGGACACACCAGTCCCGACCCTGGAGCCCAAACAGCAAGGCTCCGCAACGAAAGCGGGGCCCAAAAAGCAGGGATCTGTCCGGAATGCTGGGGGCCCCGGGCGAGGGGCTCGCTCTGGCAGCTGCTGCAGGCCGGGAGGGGGCGCCCATGCCAGGGCAGCTCCGAGGCCTGGCTGTGCCCCCGAGGGACCCAGCCCGCCTTTCGGCTTCGCCTGTGCACCTGGCCAAGGCGCTGGCACTTCCTGCTGCGTCCCCTCCAGACGTGGGGCACTGGCCCCGTTCATGCGGCTGTGATGCAGGACAAACCCGCAGCTGGATGCAGGGCCAGGGTTTGGATCCGTCCTTCTTGGCCAGAACAGCGGCATCCTATTTACCACCATTAACCTCGGGAGCTGTCCAGAGACACCGAAGAAGGCCTCGCAGAGAAGCACGGGGTTGTGGTTTTGCCGCTGTGCACCGGGGAAGCTGCCGTGGTGGCCGAAGGGCTGCACTGCAGCCATGGACCACCACGGGCTGCGCTGCAAAGGGCCCATCCCAGGCCGTGAAGCAGCCGAGTCTCCCCCAAGCGCAGGACGAGAGACGGGCGGCTCTTGCCAAACGGGCAACGGGACCCGGGGGGGGGGGGAGCGAGTTGCCCGACTTATACAGAGGGTGCTTGTTAAAGCATTTCACGGGAATGAGGCCCCTCCGGCCCCTCCGGCGGCACCCAAACCTTCCCCAGGAGCGCTGAGCCGTGGCAACATTAAGATAATCACCATCGTCATTTATCTTCACATTTGTTCAAAATCAGTTTCCAGCTTCCGAGCTCTGGTGGTCTCTCATGGCTTGACCATCTTGCCGCTCAGGAGTTCTGTAAAAGGAAGCGTCGAGCTGCACATGTGGGGACGGGCACCTTGCAGTGCTGCTGCGCAAGAGGCGTGCGCCCGTTGCCTGGGAGTCAAGCTCCGGCTCGTGGTGGTTGTGGGAGGAGCAGGCAGTTTGGGGCACCAGGCACGCGGGGCGGGAGGGTCCACGCCAGGGAGCAGAAAATCCCCTCGTCCGCCAAGGCGGGTGTGTGGCTAGGCTGCCGCGGTGCGTGCCGGGCCCCCGAGATTGCTGGCGCCTGCCCCACAGGAGCAGCACCCGGTGGGAGCAGGAAACGCTTGGCAGGGCAGAGCACGGGGGCTTTGGGCGAAGGCGGCTCCAGCGGGCTGCCCGGCAGATCCTCCACATGGGGCTGGCAAGGGGCGCATGCAGCCGTGGTGCACCAGGGGGCCGTCACAGGCTGGGAGGACCAAGTCCCTGCCCCCGGGCTTCCTAGTCACAGGGCCACTGGTTTGCCGCTTTCCTTTTGCCCTCGTGGCCTGCCCCGCGGGCCCCCAGCCTGGCCGGCCCTGCAGTGCACCTGCCCCCCACTGCTTCCAAGGGATCAGGACTCCCCACTCCTGTGCTGAAAGGGTCCCAGGAGCCGCATGCTGGCCGGCGGACCTCGGGTGGGCTGGGCACATGGGGGGCCCTCGCGCCCCTGCCCCTCCCCTTCCTGGCCGGGCCAGCAGTGGCGTCCTGAGGGCTCCAGGTCGGGAAGGCTGGGTCGGGGGTGCCCACAGAGGCGCCCGGCGGCCCTTCCGTGAGCCTGAGAGAGAAGCAAGCCGGTCCCGGAGCTGGAGTGGCAGCGAGCACCCGCTGCGCTTGGGGCTGGATGAGGCCCTGGGCTGTCAGCGGCCGGGGCAGAGCTGGGGTGGAACCGCACCACGCCACTAGTCCCTCTCTCTCCCCACAGATGACGACGGCTCCACGTTCTGGGACCTGTATCCGGACAGCTTCAGCTCCATCGTGCCTCACGGCTACTGCTTCGAGTGCCCCGTCCCGTGGCACCCGCACGTCGCGCCCAGCTCCATCTGGTCCACGTCCGGCCCGCCGCTCTGGTGGGACTCGCTGCTGGTGCCCATGTCGTGGGAGACGTCATCCAGGGCCCTCGGCTCGGACTTCAGTGGCCTCTCTGCCCTGCTCCAGCAGCAGCCCCTCACCAGCGGCAGCTTCCTGCCCTCCGCCTCCACGACTCTCAGCGGCGGCCAGGCCGACCTGGTGCCGCTGATGGCCCGCCCCGCGAGGCCGATCCCGCCGCCGCTGCAGCTGCCCCCGCAGGGCACCATCTCGCCCGCCCTCTGGGCGGTGCGGCGCGGCCTGACGCCCGGGCGGACACAGCCCTATTTCACCTTCCCGTCGCCCTTCGTGGTCACTTCTACTTTCGTCCCCGGCCCGGGGGCCACGTCCACCAACCTGCTACCGTCCCAGTTCCTTCTCCAGATCCCAGCCCTGGCCCCGGGCCCAGGCCCGGCCCTGGCCCAAGGCCAACCCCAAGGCCAACCCCAAGGCCAACCCCAACCCCAAAGCCAAAGCCAAAGCCAAGGCCAAGGCCAAAGCCAAGGCCAAACGTCAGCGCCAGTCCCAGCCCCAGCCCCAGCCCCAGTCCCAGCCCCAGCCCCAGCCCCAGTCCCAGCCCCAGCCCCAGCCCCAGATCCTGCCCAAGCCGCCAAGTCGAAGGAGCGCCGAGGGGCCGACCGGCAAGCCACGTCTCTGAGCAGCACCAGGCCACCTAGAGGTAAGCCGGGGGCGAGGGGAGGGCGCCTTGGCCACGGAGGTGCCTCCAGCTGCTGCGGGAGAGTGGGGGGCCGCAGCTGGGCTCGCAGCTGTTGGGGCGGGGGGCGAGAGGGAGGGGCCTCCGTCTGGTGGCCGGCTTGCCCGAGGGGTCGTCCCCCTCACAGGGGCCGCAGCATGGACAGCCCCCTGCCCCCCGTGCAGCACTGGCCTGTGCCGTGCTCGCTTGAGGGTGCAGGTGCCGGTGGCGGGGGTGCAGGCGGGCCCCTGTGGAGTGCAAGGCACCCCCCCCGCTGCAAGCGTGCCCCTTCACTCGTAAGCACAAGGAAACGCTTCTTCCGGGGGGAGGGGGCATGTTTTCCTTAGTGAGCACTTGGCCGTAATTCGGAGCAGAGTTGGCGCAATGGAGTGGGGGGGCAGTGTGGGGCCGCGGCCCCCCTCGCGCGGACACTTTTAGCTGGGGAGCCGCGCTGCAGTCCAGCGAAGCGGCAGCCCCAGCCGGGTTCCCTCTTCGGCCACGGGGCAGGTGGGGAAGCGAGCAAGGCCACTCAGCCAGCGCCTCCGCTCCTGGGCCAGGGAGCCCCTCCCGGGAGCCCCAGAGCAGGCCTCCTTGGACTGAGGGGTCCTGGGGGCAGGCGACTGCGGGCGCCAGCCGCCTCTTCCTTCCGCACACCAAGGCCAAGCGCTACCCTCCGCTCCGGCCATCGCTGAACCCGTGCCAAACCGGTCCATCAAATGAGGGAAGAAGCTGCAACTCTTCAGCCAACCTTCCCAAGCCCTGTAACAACAACAACATTATTTCAGTTATTATTCCAAATTATTTGAAATAATTATTTCAAACTGTTATTTCAGTTTGAATGCTGCTACAATAGCCCGTATCCGGACTCCGTGTGGCTCACAATATAGATGCAAAGGTCCTTATGTTCTTTTTCCAACATGACTTCCCTCTCCCGTCCCGTCCACTCCAGTGCCCCTCAAACCGTGGGGAGTCTGATCGAAACAGCCTGCTCAGCAGCTGGGCTCAGACAAAGACCCAGTGGAGCGGTCTAGAAATGGCACGGACACCCCAACACCAGCAACATGGGCTAGCCTGTCCTTGGTGCTAACAACCCGTGGCTTATCAAGCGTGAGCACCACGAACCACGGCTTCCTGTGGTCTGTGCCCCGTGGCTTGAGGCCCCCTCAGTGCAGCGACAGCTCCCAGGGGACCCACAGCCAACCGCCTGCGTGAGCCGCAGCATTGCCGGGCCCACTCTGGGTCTCCGGAGAAGCCTGAGAGTTCTCCCCACACGCGTTTTCTTGCATGGGCTTTGGATTACATAAACAACATTCCTGCTCCCACAGCGTATGACGGGTCTTGAGAGCATGTTGCGCAAATCAGGGGCTTGCAGCAAAACAAGCAAGCCTTTGGCGAGCTCGCGTCCCTGTGCTGTCCCGAGCCATGTGGCGCATGGCGTGCGGGCGCTCCCTGGGCAAAGGTTTTCTCCAGCCTCTGGAGGGAGACCCCCGGGAAGGCCGGGCGAGCTGCAGCCTCCCGTGCTGACCAGAAGCCCCTCTTGGCCCACAGATGCCAGGCAAGTCGCGCTGGAGCGCATCGTGGGGGAGATCGCCTTCCAGCTCGACCGCAGGATCCTCTCCAACATTTTCCCCGACCGGATCCGCCTCTACGGCTACACCGTTGGAAACATTCCTGATAAAATCGCGCAGGTGAGGGAGCCTCCCTTTGTGGCCCCGGCAGCCTGGACCGGGGGAAGGCGAGGAGTGTGAAGGAAACAGAAACGGAGCGAGTCAGAAGGGGCCTCCTGGGCCATCTAGTCTGACCCCCGGCTCTAGCCGGCTCCGCTCACGACATGCCCACCATGTGCATGTCCAGCCTATCCTCGAACACCCTCACTGGTGGGGCCTCAACCACCCCCCCTGGAAGCCCCTTCCACACACCCATTTGGGGTCCTGACTGTCAGGAAGTGCTTCTGGCATCCAAATGGGGCCTTGGTGCATTGTGCTGTCTTGGAAAGCGGCTGTTCTTAAAAAGCAGGCTGAAACGTTCGTCAGGGTCTTGCTTCCCACACAGAGCCAGCGCGGTGCAGTGGTTAAGGGCACGGGACTGGGACTCAAAAGGATCTGGGTTCGAGTCCCCGCTCAGCCATGGAGCCAACTGGGTGACTTTGGGCCAGTCGCAGCCTCTCAGCCCAACCTACCTCACAGGGTTGTTGTTGTGGGGATAAGATGGAGGAGGGGAATGATGTAAGCTGCCTAGAGCCCTTTGTCGGAAACAGGCAGGATATAAATCGAAAAATAAATAAATAAAAACACGATCCGAAGAAAGAGCCAAGCCGCTCCCGCAGGACAGCAGGAGCAGGTCTTGGCCTGTGCCCTCCCGCAAGCTGGTCGTCTGAGCCTCTGGTCACCCGGTGCTTTCCAGGCTGTGGAAAAAAGGGAAGCGATGGCTCCTTCAAAGCCTCGGGGGGGGGGGGGTCGCCTTTTGCACATGGGGCCCGGGTGGAGCTATGGGCCAGAGCGCAGGGCTGGGACTGGGCGATCCGGGGTCTAGTGGCCGCTCAGCCATGGAGCCAACTGGGTGGCTGGGCAAATCACATGCTCTCAGCCCAGCCTACCTCACAGGGTTGTTGTGAGAATGAGACTGAGAAGAGCGAGAGAAGAGTTATGTAAGCCACCTTGAATTCCATCCAAGGAAATAAGGCAGGATATAAATGTAAACATGATTGTAAAGTGTTTGCCCGCCACTGAGAGCACTTCTGGGGCGCTGCCTGAGCACTTGTGGAGGGCTGCGGGGGGCCCTCAAAATGGGGATGACAAAAGCTGACTTTCAAAGCAGGCGCTGCAATTTCTGAGGAAAGGGTGGGATCGCAGAATGGGAGGGCTGGGAGGGCCAGGGGGGCAGGGGGACAGGGGGCCACCAGGGCCAGCCCCAGCTCAGGCGGGACTCCCCGCCAAACCATCCCTCAGTCCACCTTGGACCAAAGGCTGCAGCGAGAGCAGAACCGTTTGTGCTCACGGTGGGCAGGGGAGTGGCCTGATCCTGCGGTGGGACGCCCCAGAAGGGGAAGGGGGCAAGCAACACGTGGGGCGCAGGACTGTCTCCCAGGCCCACTGAGGGCTGCCTACCCAGCGACCCCCATGCTGCAGCTTGTTGTCCGGGCGTGTTGTCAGGGCACACAAGAGCGTCGCAGGCGTCCAGGTCCACCGGGTCTCCTGCGCTGCCTGGGGGTTCTGCCCCCAGCCTCCCAGGTGGGGCTGAGCGCCTTGCCCGGCCCACCTGCTGCAGGAGACCTGGCCCGCGGGGACGTGGGCAGGAGCCACAGTTGTGGCCCAGGCGCATCCCAGCGCTGCAAGAGGGCGGTGGTCATGGCCATGCGTGGCTGCCCCCTCACATGCAGTGCCGGGCTGGCGCGCCATCTCCAGCTGTGGAACAGCGTGGCAGTGGGCCGTGGCAGCGCTCCCGGCAAAAGCCAAGCGCCCGGGGGCCAGCTGGACCGTCCCGCCCGTCCTCTCCTGCGGTGCCTCACCTCTTGCGCGAACACCTCCCTGAATCCCCCTTTGCTTCGTTGCAGGGGGAATCGCAGGGCAGCGCATCCTTCCCGCGGCTCCGGGTCCGTGGCTCCGACCCGGCTGCCCTGCCCGGCTTTCCCGCCGCCAGTGCGGCTGCAGGCCACCGAGGCGCAATTTGCGGGAGTGTGGCGCCCCCTGTTGGCTCGTGCATTTATTGCCTCGCGTAACAGTATACCTGTAAATACCTGTAACAGTATTTTTAACGTAAGCCAATACTTTTCTGGACGTGATGATCATTGGAAGCTTGTGGCTGGGACCGTGACACCGACTCTGCGCTGTGCCAGTCGTCCCGGGCTGCCAATCAGGACGTGCCACCCGTGCAAGTCCAAGGGAGGCAAAGCCATCGGCCTCTTGGGAGCCCTGGAATCAGAGGGCCAGGCAACGGGGGTCTCGTTTCTCGGACCCTGCCCCTGATGGCTGAGGGGGATGGAAGCCTGCCCAAATGAGGGGAAGCCCGTGCAGAAGGGCCAGGGTGGGGGGGGGTGGCACCGGTGGCCCCTGTTCTCCCTCCAGCCAATCCAGGTGGCAAGCGCAGGCTCCCCGCAGCCAGAGAAGGCAGCCCCGCCGGAGCAGCGCCTTTCCTGTGGCTGCCCGCGCAAGCTCTCCCGTGGCCACGGTGCCGACCAGATGAACGGAGGCCGGCCCGGCCGCTCCGAAGCAGAGCAGGCGTGCCTCCTCACGCTCCTCTTCATCCCCCAGGGCGGAAGTGACCCCCTGTCCCCGCTGACCGTGGAGCAGCGCACTGGCATGACGGACCGCTACAATGACATCATGGTCCAGCTGAAGCCCCTGGGCTACAACCCAAACTTCCACCCCCAGTTCACAGAGCACATCGTAAACATGTACGGGATCCTCCGGGAGCGGCCAGACACGGGGGCCGAGGGGGACATCTACAGCGACGAGAGCTACCTGCGGGAGGTGATCGAGAACGTCGTCCCCCAGGACAACCGGGTGGACTGCATCGTGCTGCTCAACTGCCTCAAGCTGCTGTCGCAGGCCGACGGGAAGCCCCTCTTCATCTGGTGACCGACCCCCAGCGTGTGCCCCCCTGCGGACCCAATAAACCGTCTGGCAAGCAGCCGTGTCGAGTGCCTGTGTCGAGCCGCAGCCGGCAGCGCCTGGCCCGCTTCCCGGCGTGGCATCAGGACGGGTCTGGTCGGGCATGGCTGCTCGTGTGGCTGTTGCCAAGCAGGCCCATCAGACTCCGGGTGGTGCCCAGTCCCACAGCCCGGGGGCCGAGCAGGGGCCCAAGAGCAGCTCTCCAGCGGAAAGCGGGCACAGAGTCACCACTGCTCAGAGGCCGACTCGATCCGGGCTGGCAAGGCGGAGATGCGGGCAGTGGGAAGGGGAGGGTCCATGTGGACCAAGCCCCCTCCATGCAGGCTCCCAGGTCAACCCTCCCCCTCAGATGGCTGCCCAGCTGCCCCCCCATGTGGGAGAGCCCCCCCCCCCCGGGGTCACGCCTTCCATTGTTGCACAGCAGCAACAGCCAGGATTTCTTCCTTGATATCCGGCTGGAATTCGGCCTCCTGCAACTTGAGGAACGTTCTTCCATGTCCCGCACTCTGGGATGACTGAGCAGAGGTCCTGGCCTCCCCCCCGCCGCCCCCGAGAAAGCCTCGCGAGTGCTTGCAGCCTGCCCTCCTGCCTCCCAGGGGCTGTCCGATGCCCAGCTCTCTCGCTGCCTCCTCTGCACCCTTCCGGCTTATCTGCACCTTTCTTCAACTGCGCAGCCTGGTGCCCCCCGGAGGCCTTTCCATGGCTGCGCTACAGGTGGACCGTGTGTCTGTGCGGAGCCCCAGCGGACCCCCTGCGGGAAAAGGTGCCTTCTCAGCTGTCCTGGTCGCACCCGGACTTTTCCAGCTGCCCCCTCGCTGCCCCATGGGCACTGCTGTGCTTGGGGGTCTCTCGCTCACCGTCGCGCAGCGCCATGGGCCCGCCAGCATCCAGCCTCTGCTGCAGCCGCGGCTCCCCAGCAGGGCAAGGGCAAAGCAGCTCAGCAGGACCACGAGGCCCGGGATTGCCTCTGAGCCCGTGGCCTCCACATTGTGAGACCCACAGCCCCCCCACGGCAGGAAAGGGGTGTGCTGGGATCGCACCTCACCAGGAAATGGTCTGCTGCGGAGAATGGGGTTCTGTGCACCCCCCTGCAGACTATTCGCCTCATGGCTCGGAGCAGAGAGCAGAGGACGGGCTGGCCTGCCTCCTGCCTGGCCCAGGACATACCGAGAGGGGCCTGAGGAAGGCGCGGGGGCCCCGGAGTCCTGGGCCAGAGTCCCGGAGGCAGCGCACTCGGCACCACCTCGGGCAGGAAGGGTGCCTGCAGCAGGGGGGTGGCCCGCCGGCAGCCCCCACCTGCACCTGCGGCAGCCCCTCCAGGCTGCTCCAGGGCGGAGCGGCCTCCGGCACGGGGATGATGGCTTGGCATACGGCTGCGACTCCCTGCGGCCCTCTGGCTCGTGCTGTGCTGCACGGAGGACCCGGGGGGGCACAGCTGGGCCAGGCTGTCCCAGCACCTGCACACACTTGACCAGCCTGCTTGGCCGTGGCTGGGGGGGAATGCGGGCAACCTCCTTGCAGACCGACCAGGACAGGCCTGCGGTTGCTGCAGGAGACGAGGGGCTGGTGGAGGGGCTGCTTGGGCCAGAAGAGCCGGAGCAGATGCCAAGTGATGCCGCATCCGTGCCGGGAGCCCGTTCTCCACTGGCTGGCTGGCTGCAGCCAGGCCGGAAAGACCCCCCAGACGACCCCTTCCCTGCAATGTGGGCACGGAACTTGGGGGCCCACCCAGAAGGCCCCTTCCCACCCGGGGAGCCCTTGGCGTGTCCTGCATGGCCCATGAGATGGTGCGAAGGCAGGCTGGAGGCACTGCTGGCCGCCTGGATCCCGGCGGGTGGGCAGGAGAGCTGCCTCAGTGGGCCGCAGTTTGCATCCTGGTCCCCTGTGGGCTTCTCCTGCGAAGCTCCGCCTGCCCGTGTTCACCGTCACTGCCTGCTATCACATATTCATTTTGTGTATAAGCTTTTAATCCTGTGCTGCCTTGAGAGAGTTTTGCCCTCAAGGGCAGCCTGAAGGTAATTTTAAATCAATGCCTTACAAAGGTGGCAGGGGACCCCCCCCCCCGCCTCAAGCAGCATCACTCCCCCCCCCGCCCCCCGTGCAGCTTTCCCGGCCAGGCTGGCCCTGTGACCTGGCCCGGCCCGGCAGGGTCATCCGGAGCAGGCCACATGCCTGCCTTCCTGGCCAAACCAGTCCAGCAGTCCGGATGGCTTCCCTCGGCTGCTTGCCGTGCTCTCCGCACACTGCCTGGGGCGCTGGCCCGGATCTCGGTCTGCAGCATCGCTTGCAAAGAGGCGCCATTCAAGACTTGGGCAAACAGAAGCCGGTTCCTGGGATGCCGCTGCTCCGCGTGCGGCATTCTTCCCCTGTTTACTGTGGGAGTTGGCTGGAGCTCTCTGGGAGTCCGACGTTCCAAGAAAGCCTTGGATAAGTTTCGACATCCTTGCCCTGCCAGAAGTCCCTGTCCTGAGCCATTCGCCTTCCTGCAAACGAGGCTGGGGGCTTGTCCACTCCAGGGTTTTCCAGGCCAGGCGTACCCAGCTGTCAGCCCGGTCCAGGTGGCGAGTCTCACCTGCCTGCTCTTCACCTGCAGCTGAGCTGGCAGCGAAAGCCGGACTAGGCCCTCCTCAGCCCCGAGCACCTCTAGGGTGGACCAAGCGCTCCCTGGTCCTTACTGATAGCGCTGCGTGGTTGGAGGGCGTACAGGGGGCGGGGGGACTTGGGGCCAGAGGGCAGCCCTCCTCCTTGGAGAGGAGCCCCATCTGCATCCTTCGAGCTCAGGAGAGGCAAGAGGGGCATTCAGCCAGTCACGCTCTGTGGGGGCCTCGGTCCTGCTGGTGGTGCTGCTTCCTGGTGCTCTCTGCACGCACTCGCAAGACTTTTCCATGGCGGCTCGGAAAGGGCCTTGTAATGTGATCTGAGTTGCCCAAATCAGACACATTTCTAAGCACTCTCCAAAAACAAATACAGAAAGGACACGATGACCTTCCTGGGGACCAAGGTATGCCTTTACGGGCTCCCAAGTCCCCGAAGGATTGGCACCCACCCACCCACCCGATTTATGGCAACAGGTGTTCTGGGGAGTGGGTGCTGCGAGCCCGAGGGGCTTCTTGCACCGCATCATGGGAGCCTGAGGGGCTCTCCACACCGTTGCCACCCAGGCTTCCTGGGGTCTCTCGCGGGTATTTTCAGGGCAAGGAAAATCTGGCCTTACAAACTGCGCCGGGCAGGAATGAAAGCCCCCTGAGAAGAGGAGAATGGCTCTCCGGCAGCAGCCCTTGCGCTTGGTTAACAGGATGCAGAGAAAGGCAGGTGGGGGGGGGCACTATGCATGCGCTTGCGCTGTGCTCGCTCAGTTGGTCTGACGAACTCCAGAACGGATCCACTGTGGGGGGAGATCAGCAGCGTGACGAGGCTGCGCACCCACTCTGATCCTGCCAGCCCCTGCCCATCTCAGCCCCACTTCCTTCTCACTTGCTTCACTTCTGCCAGGTTGCCCCGCTCAGCACTGACCTCGCAGACTCTCCTCAGCCCATCCCATCCCTGCACAGGAGGTGCTGGGATCGGCTGCACGGATCTCTCACCCTCCTTTGCCCTCCCACCCGAACCCGTTTTCTCCCCGGCATGCTCTGTTCTTGTTTCCTCTGGACCACTGATCTTTGGAGGACTACCTGCGGAGGAGCTGGCTGCTCTGCCTTCTTGGCTGTTTCCACCAGCCGGGCAGGTAAAGCGGTCACTGAGTCCCATTTTTTAATTAACCCCCCGCCACTGGAAACGCTGCGGACAGGCTGCATTGTGACCCCAGGACAGCACTTCACAATGCGCACAATGCGCACTGCCGGATCAGTGCCTGGAGCGGGACCCATGGCTGCTCGGTGCCCCTTAGCGGTTCCTCATCCAGCTCTGCTCTTGGCACTGATCTTGATCACCTGGGGGAGGAGGTGGGCGAGTGCCAGTCAGATTTGCTGATGGCAAGAAGCTGGGTGACAAAAGCAGATCGCTTGGCGGACAGAAGCAAGATTCGAAGTGATCTCAAAGGGTTAGAAGTCCGGGCAGAAAGCAGCTGCATGCAGTTTAACAGAGGCGATGGCAGGGGCCGTGGGGGGAGACCTGCTCTGCCAGCAGCATGTGTGGAAAAGCTCTTGAGTTGCAGGCGATCAGCGCTTTGAAGTGGCTGCAGCTGATGAGAGGATGAAGAGCAGCTTGGGGACACTGCGTGTGGTGCCTGCGGTGCCCAGGGCCTGGCCTGGCCTGGCCTCAAAGGCTTCCCTCACCTGGAGGAGGATGCTGAGCAAGCGGGGCGAGTTCAGAGCGGGGCAGCAAAGACGACTGGGGACCGGAGCCAAGCCCTGCCCGGAGAACCGAAGGCCCCGGTGCCCTCGGCTGGGCTCCTGCGCTGAGCGGGGAGCCCATGGCCTGCAGGCCCCTTCCTTCTGGATGAATGTGCGGCTCAGGCAGAGGCTGGCCCGGAGAGCAGGAAGTGGGCGCCCGGGAGGCTGCCAGGGTGCAGCGCTGAGAGGCAGGTGGCCGGCAGCTCTGTGTGGGGGCTCATCTTAGAGCTGCACACGTCATGGTCCGCTAGCAACATCCCTGCTCAGGGATGGCGGGGACAGCCGGGGCCCTGGGCCTTCCGACACTGGCCCGAGAGCAGCGGCGGCTAGTGGCCGGCTCTCGCATCGTTGTCCAGGTGGCTCCTCTCCTCTGCAGGTCGCCGTGGGGACGTCAGGCACAAAGTACTCTCTGGAGGTTGCCCTGGAGACAGGGGCAGGTGAGCCGTGGCCAAAGGGCCGGCCAGCCGCCCCACTGCCTGCTCCATCCCCCTCCCAAAGACACAATGGCAGCCCAGCGGCCACTCCGGTCGTGGCCCAGGCGGGCTGGTGGGGGCTGCTGCCCGGAGAGAAGGTGAGGCTCCGGGTTCTGGCTGTTTCTGAGGCTTCATGTACAGGCAAGAGAAGGCTGGGGGGGCGGGGGGGGGCTGTGCTCCAGAAGGGCTGCCAAAGCCAGACCAGGCCTCCCCCTGGCCTCCCCCCAGCGGCACAGACACCGCCCCGGGCATGGCAGAGGGCCTCCGCGGGGGGCAGCTCCCCCCACTGGCCTCGCTGGTCCTGCAAGAGCCGCTTTGCTCCTCCCTGGATTCCAGGGCAGCCCCGGCTTGTGGAAGTTCCGTTCTCCCGGCGCCGGTGAGGGTGGGAGGCCAAGGCCGGACAGCCGCTCTTGACTAGCCCTGCCGAATGTCTCCCGTGCCCCTGGCTACCGTGCCCCCCCCACAAAAGCCCCCCAGGCTTTCATGGCCAGGATTGGGCACATGGGGAGATTGTGCCCCGTGGACGGGCTCTGCTGCCCGCGGGGGAGTCATGGTGTGGCTCAGCCTCGGCCCACCCGGCTGGGCTGTCGTGCAGATCCAAGGGAGAGTTGGGGGGGGGGGTGTCCATCGCAGGCCTGGGCAGGCCTTTCAGGTTCTGGAGGTTCAGGGGGTGAGGGAAGCAGGAGCGAGGCTGCAGCTCCTTTAATTGCAGGGTGGAGCTGCTGCCACCTCTTCCCAGACCCCTGGAAGATCCCTGGCTCAGGCACAGGCTGGCCAGTGCCAGCCCTGCGCGCCCTCCGGCTGCAGAGCCTGATCCCCGGGGAGAATCGGGGGGGAGGGGCTCTCTCCTGCCAGCCAGGAACCCACACTCTGTTTAATGATCAATGCAACCAGCCCAAGTTTGGCTGCAGGCAAGTGCCACAGAGGGACCCTTACGGGCCTTGAGGCCCGGTCGACCAACCCCAAGGCCAGCCGTCTGACAGGCAGAGCAAGAGGCCCCTCCATGCATGGGCCGGGGCTGCGGGGAGGAGGCCCCGGTGGAGATTTTGGGAAGGCACGGAACAGGGCAAAAGGGCAGGACCAGACCGGACTGCCGTCGCACGAGTCTGAGTCTTCAGGACGCCGCATCCAAAGGGAGGCAGAGCAGCTTTTATGCCACAACCCATGGGGTGCCCCCAGCAGCTGGAGTCTCTGGTTCAGGCACAAGCATTCCTGCGGGGTTGGGAGAATGTGTTTTTGGTGGCTCACCTGCTCACGGGCGCAACACGAGGGGAAGATGTGCTAGCTGGAGTAACATGATGCGCCGTGGGGATCTGTGGCAATGGAAGAACCCTCCACAGAGGCAAGGGGCAGCAAGCCGGCGTGTCCCTGCGGCAGCGCCTGGATACCGTGGCCAGAACGGAGCCCTGTGGGAGGGAGGGAGCGGGTGCCGTGGCTGCTGGGGGCCCGTCCTGCGCTTCCTGGCCCTCCACTGCCCGGCAGCCCGGACCCCAGGAAAAGTGCGCTGCTCCGGCCCTGCGCTGTGCTCCCTCCGTGCTGCTCCCCGTCCTTCGCATCGCCGCTTCCAGACTGGGCTTTCCTTAAAGCAGCGCCAGATGCGTCTCTGAGCCCCCACTGGCCTTCCCGGGCAGTAACGCAGACCCTCCTTCCAGTTAGACCAGGACCCTGCGGGCACGGCAAGCTGCAGGCCTCGACAAGGCAAGACGTTATTTCAGTAAGTGCAGTTTAATTCTCTAAGCGAGTTTCCTCTCTTTTCTTGTTACCTGCACGGAGGTCTCCGAGAGGCACCCGTCTCGGAGGAAGGTTTGTTTGGCTCCTCCCTTTTTCCTACTCTTACTCCAACTTGGCCTGCTTTGATTTTTAGATAAGGAAACCAGAGATAGGGAGCGTCCCCACCCCACTATGCGCCCCCACCATTGAGTTCCCTCTTTTGCAATCATTCCGCTTCTGGGTGTCTTTGGGAGCAGAAGTCTTCTCCAAACAGATCCATGTGCTCCCAAAACAGCAGCATTGTGTGGCGTTCAGAGAGGCGTGATCCTGAGTGGGCCTTAGAGTGCCCCTTTGCGATGCTGTGGCACAGGGGTCTTGGCATGCGAGGAGGGGTGCCGCTGGCTCTCCCAACAGACCCCTGGGCTCTACTGGAACCCCCCCCCCGCTCTCAGCGGCGTGGGCTGGTTCACACGACACGACAGCGGGAAGGAAGCCACTGGGCGTGTAAAGCACACGGACTCCGGTGGTGCCTCTGCCTTGGAGCGGTGAACCAGGAACGGCTCTCTGGTGGGCCTGAGGCTGGGCTGCCGGGCTGCTTTGGGACCACTGACCAGAAGCGTGGTGAGGCAGCTGCCGGCCCCGGGGTCGCCGCTCTCCCCCGCTTGTCCCCAGCAGCCCACGGGTTGCCACGCAGTACAAGCCAAGTGACCCCGTGAGGCACAGGCGTGCTGCTCTGGGGTGACCTTTCCCACGCAAGAGCCCCACCAGCCATGCGTCTGCCCCGCAGTTCTGCCCCAGCGGGCAGGGGGAGGGGGCACAAATGGGCTGCCCTCCTGCACCCGCTTTCACACGCCCTCCGCGCTCCCCGACGCGAGGCACAAGTGCGGCTCCCGCGTTCTTTGCGGGAGAACCAGGGCCGCCTACACATGAATCTGTGCTTTGCTTCTCCCGGGGCTTCTCCTCCCCGCCTTTCTCCGCCTTCCGTTGCACAACAAGTGGGACTGCGAAACCCCGGCGGGCCGGCCCTGCGGGATGCGGGGTGCTCGCTCGTGCTCCCTGCCCGAACATGGGCGAAAGCGACTGGAGGAGGCGGGAGGGCGCCTGGAGGAAGGAGAGGCCCCGCAAAGCCGGGAGCCCCCGGGAAGGCCTTGCACAGCTGAAGGGGCGCTGACCAGCGGACGGCATGCAGGAGCATCGCCAGAGGCAGGGAGAAGCCAACCTGCTGCCTCATCCAGGAAGCGGAAGGGGATCCCGGATCGGTGGCATCACGAGCCACGCAAGAGGCTGACTCTCGTCGCTTCCCTTGACCGCTTTGCATCCCAAAGCAGGTGACCAACACCCGCAGAATGCGGACAGCGGTGTTGGCATTGCAGCCACGTACTTGTTTCTCTTTGTCAGAGCAATTAAGGTGCTGTTTATATCTAATTACCATCCATTAGTATAAGCAATGAAGGGAAAAGGGTGCCAGTTCAGGAACAGGGAAAACAAGGAATCCGCGGAGACGAGGCCAGGCAGCACGTGCCCAGGCAGAGATCCTGCGGGTGGTGCAGGGCCAGGGCACGAGGACGCGGTGGGGCTCCCAGGGGAAAGGGCTTCAGGACCCAGTCTCCCATACACAGCACGGCTGAGGTGGGGAACGCAGAAACAGAGTCAGAAGGGGCCTCCTGAGCCATCTAGTCTGACCCCCGGCTCCAGCCGGCTCCGCTCATGGCATGGAATGGCGAGTCCTTTGCTGGTCTGGGCAAGAGCAGACGGGGCAGCCAGTGAGACCAGCAGCCAGGAGCCCTGGAAGCTGCAGGCCCCGATGCCCAGAGCTCTGCCAGCACACCGTTGCTGCCCCGGGAACTGCGCCTGCAGGCCGGGGGCCTCCGAGGGCAGCCAGCCGTTAGCAGGGAAGCTCCACCCGTCCAGAGAGAGACGCAGCTCAAGGCACTGCAAGTCACCCGGAAATGAAGAGTTGCTGCGCGAAATCCCAGAAATGCGCGTCCACACCAGCGAGTAGTGGGGATTTGGAGTGCGGCCCCCACAGAGCTGCGAGGGGAGCCGGGGTGTCTCTGCTCCATGTGTGCGTTGCACCCAGGGAGGGTCCCCCCAAAGTTGAAGTGATGCAGGAGGCCCATGCAGCGGAGAATGCAGGTGCGTGTGGACCTCTGGATCGGGATGGAGCTGCAGCGTCCTCTATTCTCGCATGACTGGCAGGCACCTGAGAGCAGCCCGTTGCCACCGGGGTGCCTGGGCACCGCGCTGGCTCTGCGGGAGGTGGCGTTCCTCAGAGTGCCTCCGGCGCCGGACCCTTCCTCAGCTCCTGGGCAGAACCACGCGGGGCAACCAGCACAGGCACGTGTGCTGCCATGTTTCGCGGCGTGTGCCGCTCCTGGGGTTCTGCCAGCCGGTGCTCTGATGGGCAGGCGAGGGCCTGCGCCGCCCCCCGGCCTTGGGGGCGCTTGGCACAGGTGGCCATGGGCCCTGCCCTGTGGCCGCAAGGCTCTGAGTCGTGGCAGGAGGCGGGCAGGCGCACACGTGTGCACGCTGAATGCTCGCCAGTCACCGCAGTGGATCGATCGCGAAGGGGAAGGCATGGCCGCCCGAGATTCGAGCTCGCACAGGTCACCCGGGGCCACTTGGCAAGTGTTCCCGAGGGCTGCAGCCGGCTCCGATCTCCATCCCCGGAAATGTGGCGGCAGCGGGTCCCTGGGAGCCCAGGCCGCAGCTCCGCTCCGCTCTGCTCCCCTAACTCGGCCCTCTGGCCAGGCGAGCCGCATTCCAGCAGCCCTGCGCTGCCCTTGGGGGGAGTGGCACATGGCAGGTACCACCTCGCCATGGGGAGAGGCCCGAGCCACTGTCTCCTCCTGTCCTGCGTGTCTCCAGCCACACGCTTCCCTAAACATGCTGCCCACGCCAGAGCGAGCCTCCGCGGATATCCCTGCTCCAGGCTGGTGCTCTGCTGCTCCCCTAGGAAGAGGGCAAGTTCTCCCCGCAGCAGGAGGCACAGCGTGGCCAGGAGGGATGCTCAGGGCCCTGGCGCTCGCACTCGGCAGGCATGGCGCAAGCCGCAGGCCCGGCTTTGTATCTCATTGCCCGGCACGCTACCCGTGTGGAAAAGGGAACTGCGTGACGCGCAAGCTCGGGGCCGGGCCAGCCACTTGGCCTGCCCAGGACCTATCGGGGGCTGCGCCAGCGTGGCAGGGCTGCCACAAACCCCCAGGCCCTCTGGCAGCACGGATCCTATGTGGGATTGTGCCTCCGAGCATTTCCTGGTGCAAAGGAGCTCCGGCCAGGTGAGCCAGCCAGATTCTCAGGAAACTATTTATGATGGGAACATCCGTCTCCCAGCAAGCGAGCAAGCACGTGATTCCCCTGGGCTCTGGCAGGCTGCGCTGCTCGCTCCCTGCCTCCCTCTCTCGCTGGCTCTACCTCCAAGTGCAAAGTTCAACCTGCCGCACTCGTTCACCTGCGCCTCCCACTCCACCTCGCCTGGTGCAATTAGACTTTGGGCTGCTGGCTGGCACCCATGCTCATAGCTGCTGGCTGGCTAGTGTGCAATTACACCAGGAAGCCGCGGAGCTTGGGCAGGCGCGTCAGCAGACATGTGCAGGCGGCATTGCCCGGCACACACCTGCCTCCCCGAGCACGTCCCCAGCAGCGCAGGTGGAACTCGGGGAAGCGTGACGGAGCGGCTTGCTACGCGGAGCACGTGACAGCCGGCCCGGGTGGCCTGCCAGCGCCGCGCTCCCGCCGGGTTCACCTCGGAAGGGCCTGTGCAGCATTCTCCCAGCGGCCCTCAGCCAGACGCGAGCCACGGACTCGCTGGCCCATGCCCGGTGGACCGGCGCCCTGCTGGGTGAGTGCTCTGCGGCAGGGGGGAACAGGGGGGGCAGGTGAGGAGCTGGGGGCGCGTGGGGCCGTCCCTCCGCCCTCACCTGGCTGCTTGAGGAGGCCTGGGAGGAGGCGAGGAGGGCTGGCGTCTCGCCTGGGCCCGGCAGAGACACGGCTTGCGGGAGGAGCTGCCTCTCCCGCCCTGCCCTGCCCTTGGCGTGGCTTCCCGTCTCTGCGGCAACGGGGGCGGCAGTGAGAGCACCGGCGGGTCCACGCAGGCCCTGCCCTCGGCAATAGCCAGGGGACCCCCGGAAAGCCCCCTTCTTCCCCCTGAATGCAAGCCCAGCCTGGCCCCCTGCTATTCTGACCCACCCAGAAAACTGCCCGGCTGGCCAGCCTTGCTTGGCGCACAGGCCGCGTCGTGCGCGCAGGGCCTCTGGGCCCGGCTGACGGCAGCTGTGGGAGTCCTGCTGCTCCTCTTTCAAGCAGAACGGACGGGGCGGCCAGACGGTGGCCGGACTCCAGAAGGTGCCGCAGCTCAGCAAGAAACCTGCACTGCTGCACTTGATAGCAGAAGAGGCTTCTGGCAATACTGTAATTATTTCTCTGCACAACAACCCAGTGAGGTAGACCAAGAGAGTCCTGTGCGTGCTGGACATTCGGGCCGCGACCAGCACCGCCTCACAGACGCATGATTGCAAGGACACTGCGCCTGCCTGGATCGGGCACGGCCCGTGCGGTCCCTGTTTTGGCCCAGGGGCCTTGGGCGCCACGGCCCTGCTCTGGTTCAGGCCACACTGCTGCCTGCCCCACTGGCACGCTAGCGCCCCACTGCAATGGTTCTGCCTCGCCGATGCTGACAGCAAAGCCCAGGCCTGAGGTGGTGGGATCAGGACCCACCTGTGGCTTGGCTGGGCCCCACCGGCTTCCTGGGCATGATGCCGGGGGGGGGGCAGCCATCGCTGGCAGGTAAGAGCGTGCCCCGGGCAGGCCCACTCTCGCAGTGCCTCTGGCACACCTGGCAAAGGCAGGACAGGAGCCCTTCTGCTGGGGCTGCACCAGAGTCGGGCCATCTGGTCCCAGTTCTGCTGGCATACTGGCCGAGCGGGTGCCTGACGGCCCACCAGCAGGCCGGAGCACGGCCGCATCCCCTGCCCACGTTCCCCAGGCGCACACTGCGTGTGGGGAGGGTGCCCGGTGCCCGCGGGGCCTTTCGGGTGGAGAGGGCAGGCCCGGGCCTGTGCCCCCCCGCACCGGCCAGTTGGGGGCGCTGCCCTCCCCCTGCTTCCAGGCCTGCTGGCTTTCCGCGGCTCCCCCTGCGGGGCGGGGGGGGGGCTGCCCTTGCCCGCGGTGAAGCGCCTCTCCCGGGGGAAGCGGCGTAGGCGGGCGGGCGCTCCCGAGCGCAAAAGGCCCGCGGGATCCCGAGCCTGCAGCCCGCCCGCCTCCCGGAGGCCTTTGGTGCGCGGCCAGGCGCCGTTTGCGCCGGGCGGCGCTTCTTGCGCGGCCGCTGCTTTGCGCGGGCGCCCCGCTCCGAGCCTTCCGGCGAGGGCCCCCCGCACCGGCTGTGCTCCGGCCTCGGCGGGCCGGTGTGCGCGGAGCCAACGGGAGCGGTGCTGCAGCTCTGCCGCCGAGCCGAGGGCGGCCGCGAGGGCAGGCGCGCCGTGCGCCCGGCCGCCCCGGCGAGGAGGGCGGTGCTGCGCGCCCGCGGGGCTGCCCTCGCCCCGGGCTGCGCTGCGCTGCGCTGCGCTGGGCTGCGCTGGGCTGGCCGGGCGGGCGGGCCCCGGGCCCGGCGAGGAGCGCGCGGCGGCGGCGGCGGCTGGTCCCCCGAGGTCGCCGCGGCAGGGGGGCTCCTGCGGCGCGGGGGGGCGCGGCTCCGAGGGGCGGCTCCGGCGGGGCGGCTCCCGCGGCAGGTCGGCGTCCGCTGTCGCCCGCGGCTTCCTGCCCGGAGGCGCGCTTCGTTCTTCGCGGCGGGAGCAGGTACAGGCGCCTCCTCGCAGACGCGGCGCTCCGGCGCTCCGGGCCGCTCCTGCCCGCCGGCAGCCCCCGCTGCCGGGCGTCCCCCGAGGCTGCGAGCGGGCCGGGGCGGGACACGCGCCCCGCCGAGCTCGGACGCCGGTGCCGCCCGTGGGCGCGGCGCGATCCGCGGTTCGGGGGATCCGGCGCCGCGCCCGGGTCGCCGCGCACAGCCCCCCCGTTGCGCCGGGCCGTCGCGGGGCCAGCCGAGCGACCGAAGGACGGGGCTCGCCGCTCCCCCAGGGAGGCTTCGGCGGGCGGCGCGCCTCTCGTGCCGAGCAGCTGCAGGCGCGGCTCCCCCGCCCGGCCCGGGCGCCTTCGCCCTGGTCGCCCCCGCCGCGCTCAGCGCCCCTGGTGGCCGGGCATTTGCCATCGGGAAGAGGGTGTGCGCTGGAGAGGGCGGCTCTTGCGCTCCCTTCCTAAGGGGAGCCTCCCCCCCCGGGCGGCTTCAGGGGCCCCCCGGGGCCGGGCCGCCTGCAGCGCTGTGCCAGCCGGCAGTTGTGCCAAGTGGGGGAGAGGAAGGGCCTTTGGGGGCAGCCGAAGGGGTCGGCCGTCCCGCTGCTCAGCGCCTGTCCCTTCGGAAGGAGGAAGGCGCGGGGAGGCCATTGGTGGGCGACGGTGGTGCCTCTCGAAAGGGGCCCGGAGGCCGCGTGCTGGAGCAGGCATCCTCTCGTTTTGTCTTGCAGCCCTGCTGAGCCTGGCGTCGAGCGGCCCTCGTGCCCGTAGCAGCCCCCCTGCACGCCCCTCCTCTGCAGCCTCCACGGAGGACCGAGGCCCCCGGACACCCCGCACGGAGCCAGCATGGGCCTGCGCGAGTCGCCCTACCCCAACTGCTGCCTGGGGGGCCTGGACACCGTGCTCCGGGCACTGCTCTTCCCCAGCTACTGGCTGCTGAGCCAGCTGCTGGCCCTGCGGCGCACCACGGCGGAGAAGGCGGCCCAGCGTGGCCCGGCCTACGCGCTGCGGGTCCTGGGCACGGGGCCCGCCCTGCTGCTGCTGCTGCTGCTCTCCGCCCCCCTGGCGCTGCTGGCCTTCCTGGCGTGGCTGCCCCTCCAGACCGCGCGCCGCCCCTTCGCCTACCAGCACACGCCGGGCCGCAGCCGGCCGGACGCCTGGGAGCTCCCCGGCCGGGGCCAGGCCCTCACCTTCGTCACCAGCAACGTCTGCCTCCTGCCTGACGGGCTGGCCAGGTTCAGCAACCTGGCGCACACGCAGCAACGCGCCAAGCGCATCGGCCAGCTGCTGGCGGAGGCGTCCTGCGTGCCGCACAAGCCCGGCTCCGGCCAAGGCCTGGGCGCCCCCGGCAGGCAGAAGTATGGGGCAATGGACCCCAGCCCCGCCCGGGCGTGCCAGAGCCTCCCGCGGGGCGACGCTGACGTGGCCATCGAGATGCCCCCAGAGGAGGGGGAGGTGGTGGCGCAGGGGCCGGGGGAGATCACGGCCCAGTTCCCCCCCGGCCCGGACTTCCTGTGCCTGGAGGAAGTGTTCGATCTGCGGGCTTCGGCGCACTTGCGCCGGCTCCTGGCCCCATGCTACGAGCACCTCGTCCACGACGTGGGCGTCTACGGGCTGGTGGGCTGCTCCGCCCTGAAGCTCTTCAACAGCGGCCTCCTCCTGGCCAGCCGCTACCCCCTGCTGGCCGTGCAGTACCACTGCTACACGGCCACCGCGGGCGAGGACGCCCTCTCTGCCAAGGGGCTGCTCTGCGTGCAGGTGAGTCTGTTGGGCTGAGCCCTCCGGGCCGCTGGGCCGCCGCTCGTCGTGGCGCCAGGAGTCCCCCGGAGGGTCCCCAGGGGCATGGCAGGGCTGCGGAGGGGCTCGCCGGGCTGGGAGGTGGCTGCCCCTGGGGCAGCCCTCTCGGGCCCTGGGCGCCAGGCTGCGGGTGGCCCCCCCGTGTGACTCAGCCCCCCGGCTTCCTGCTTTGCGTGTCTCAGGTACAGCTGGGTGCTTCACACGGACAGCGGATTGTGGGCTACCTGAACTGCACCCACATGCATGCCCCAGAAGGTACGTGCGGGCCGGGGAAGGGGCTCCTCGTGGAAGAAGGGCCGGGCGCCTCAGGCGTTCCCTCTGGCGCCCACCCTGCAGCTGCGTTGGGGACCTGCTGGTTTGGCGCTGGGGGTTTCTCTCCGGGCACTTGGCCCGACTGCGGCTGCTGCGGAGGAGCCAGAAAGCCGAAAGCCAGGGGCCAGAATGCGCGAATTGTGCCTGTGGCCACAGACCCGTTGGCCCTCTGTGGCTGCTTGCCTGCGGCTTTTCCCAAAGGCCCCGAGGTCCTCGAGCGCCTGCCGTGGCCACTTCTCCAAACTGGCCAGTGTCTGCTCAGTGCAGTGGCCCCGGCTCCCAGGCAACCTGAGTAGGAAGGGCTGAGGCTGCAGGGAAGTGGTAGCCACAGTGTGGGGCAGAGACGCATGTGGGGCCCATGTTCAAGGCCACCCGCAGCCATGAAGCCAGGCGCCCCTTGCGGCCCTCCTCACAGGGCGGATGTGGGGGTCGGATGGGCAAGGAGCCCCCTTCTCTGCCGTCCTGAGCTCCTGGAGGAACGGCAGTGAGGTGGACTGGGGGGCCGACCCGGCAGGCGGGGTGGGCCCTCGTGGGGCAGGCGTCCCGCCCTCCTGCAGCCCCCTGTCCTCCTGACTCCACGGAGGAGATGGAGTTGGTGCTGCCAGGAGGCTCACGGGGGTCCCGGCCTGGGTGGGGGCTGTGGAAGGCAGTGGGGGTCTCCACCTCACCCAGGCAAGGGGGCCCACTCTGCCCTCCCCACAGCCGATGCGCAGATCCGGTGCGAGCAGCTGACCTTCGGCCTGCGATGTGCACAGCAGTTCCAGGAGGCGCATGGCCAGCGGGGGGACGTCGTGGCCTTCGATGTGTACTGCGGGGACCTCAACTTTGACAACTGCTCCTCAGGTGGGTGGGGCGAGGGGAGTGGGGGGCCGGGCATGCCCCTCACTGCCCCCTCACACGCCTCTTCCTCCCCAGGGAATGAGAGGGAGCAAGGCCACGAGATCTTCCGCTGGTACACCGACCCGTGCCGCGAGGGGCCCCGGAAGGACAAGGCGTGGGCGATCGGTGAGCACCCCCGGGCCCCCGTCTCCCCAGGACGCCCCTCGGCTCCGAGGCCAGTGCATGGCAGTGCGCCTGCACAGGGTGGGTCGGGGTTGGGGTGTGGGGCAGGCCCCCTTTCTCCCTCCCGCCCCGATCGTGACCCTCAGTGGCTCTCCCTGTGCTCTGCAGGCACCCTGCTGGACTACCTGGAGATCTACCACGAAGCCGTGGCAACCCCAGAGAACATGCGGAGGTGAGGCGTGCCCAGGGGGCAACGGGACTTGGGGGCCAGCTGGCTTCCGGCTTGGGAGTGGCCCCTCTCCTGTGGGGCACCTGGCCGGGAGGGCAGGAGTGGGCAAGGGAGTTTCTGGGGGGCAAAGGCTGCGTGTGGCAGCTACACGTGGCTCCAGCAGGGAGGGGCAGAACCCCCCCCAGAGTTTCTTGGACGTTCATGGGGCGGTTGTGGGGGGGCGCGTCCCTGCCCAGAGACGCTGCTGTGCCCCACGGCCTGCCCCACATGCCACGCACGCCGCACCTTTGCTTGCAGGACACTGGAGCAGCCCTCCGGCCGGGAGAAGTTCCTGGCGGGGCCGGTCCTGGCCAACGGGGACCCCGACCCCTCGGCGACCTCGAGCAGCGGGCGGCGCATCGACTACATCCTGTACCGGGAGCACCCCGGCCCCGTGGAGCTGAAAGCGGTGAGGCCAGCCAGCCCCGTGGGTGTGTGCAGTGACCACGGGGGGCAGGCGGGGGGGCTTCCACGCCAGAAGGGCCTGCCGGGGTCAGGAAGGCTGGGAGCAGGCGTCCGAAGGGCCGGGACGTCTCTTCTGGGGCGGGGTGGGGCGGGGCCCCGGGGCACCTTTCCTGGCCCCCCTCCCTGGGCGCCACTCGCCCCCTTCAACCAGCGCATTTTCTTAACGGCAGCTGGGCGGCTGCGAGGTTGCTTCGGCACGGGTGGGAGCCGGCTTCCGAGGAGGCTGCTCAGTGTATGGGGGCCAAAGCCCCCTGCTGCCCCCTCTGGGCTGGGCGCCTGATCTTGGCAGCTCTTTGTGGAGGGGCCTAGGACTGCTTCCCCGATGGCCAAAGGAGCCCAGGGCCCCAAGCGGTCGCCCACCCTGGCGTGCAGCAGCGGGCGGAAGGGCCCGCCTGGCCCAGGGAGCAGACGTGGCAGCACGGGGTAGGGAGCGAGGCCCAGCCTGGCCCAGGCTGGTGCCAGCAGCGGAAACGCCGACCACGAGGAGGAAATTCAGTGCCACGCAGCCGCGTGATCTTCCCCAGGGCCGCTCCTCAGTGCAGCTGCTTTGCCCGCAGGGTCCCCGCCGGGGCTGCGGCCTGGATGGTGCTCAGCCTCAGCTTTTTCGCAGCAGGAACGGGCAGGCCCCCGACCTGGGGGTGAAGGGGAGGTCTGCACGGAGCCTGTAAGGGCCTGACCTCCTCTGGGCAGCTGTCGGGGGGGCAGCACAGCCCTGGGAGGTCTGGGCCCCCGCCTCGCTTCCCTTCTCCCCTCCTCACTTCCGTAGCCCTTTCACCGAGCAACCTTGCCCTTCCCTTCCCTTCCCTTCCCTTCCCTTCCCTTCCCTTCCCTTCCCTTCCCTTCCCTTCCCTTCCCTTCCCTTCCCTTCCCTTCCCTTCCCAACTGAGCCCCATGCCAGTGGCTTTGTCAGCAACTGCCCCCATGTGTAGGGGAGAGGCATCGCTCTGAACTGCCCCCTCACCGGAGGCCACAGCGTTGGCACCCATGCAACTCTCTCCGGGCCGTGGCACCCCCTTGCGCCGCTGCTCAGGTCCGCCTCCCTCCCACGCCGTGCGTGCAGGGCAGTGGGCCCGGCGGCTTCGGCGCAGGCAGGGTCTGGAGCGGCAGCCGGATGGCCCTCGGCTGCGGTTCCTCACCCGCCTTTCCCGGCAGGTGCCTTTCCTCTGCCCGGCCGTCTCCCCAGGTCGGCCAGCTTGGGCCAGTTCGGAGGACGGCCCCGGATGGCCCCAAGCGAGCTGCTGTAGGGCTTGCTCCGTGGTCCCGGACGGCCAAGTATGTGGCAAGCGACCCTGACAGAGGAGTCGAGGGGCGCCTCTCTGGCTCACTGTGGCCTGGAGCTGGCCGAGGCAGCCGCCCCGCAGAAGGCAGAGCCTGGTCCGGAAGGACTTGCCGTCGGGCACAAGCGCCAGGGCGCAGCTGTGCTTCCGAGCGCCGTTCGGAGGGCCCGGCTCGTGCAGCACTGCCGGGAAGGGCCGGAGGGCCAGTTCAGGGCCGGCTTTCATGCCGTGGCAGAAAAGAACGGACGTGCGCTGTGCCAAGGGTGGAGCAGCGGACCCACAGGGGCAGACGGCTTCTGCGGGACCCTGCGCTGCCCAGCCCCACCTGTGGAGCCATGTGCCGAGGCGGCCTGGGGAACCGATCAGTCCAGAGGAGCGGCCCTGTGAGCGGAGGCTGGGGGAGGCGATGCGCGGTCACGAGAGGCTCGAGGGAGATGCTTTCGCATCCCTGGCAGTTGCCACGTGGAAGGGGGTGCCGACTCCTGTTGCTCGGGGGGCGGGTGGCCCATGGCCCTGCAGGTGTTGTTGGGCTTCAACTCCCATCAGGCACAGCCAGCGTGAGGGGATCCGGGGCCCAATGTCCTCTGCAGGGCCAATGATCCCTCCCTGGGGGGCAGGCCTAGAACCGAGGGATGGCGGACGAGGCCTGACGCGAGGCAGCCCCCTGCGGCGCAGCCTCTTCCGCAGAGTGGCAGGGACTGGGGGCAGCCTGCCCTGCCTGGGCCAGGGGCTTAGTGGCCGCTGCACTGCAGGGCCCGGACCGAGAGGCAAGATGGCCCCCGCATCCCTTCCGACTCTGGTTCCGGAAGTCCTTCCCTGGGAGGGGGCCGGCCCCAGGCACACATGCTGCCAAGGCGCTGGTGAATTCTCCGTGACAGAAGAGGCCGCTGCCGTGGCCGAGCCCCTCGTGGGAGCTCTGCTCCCTGCCGCCCCCTCACTGCTCGCCCTGCACTGATCCTGCTTCTCTGCTTGCCTGCAGGCCGTGGAGAAAGCCTTCTTCATCACGCAGCTGGCCACCTGCTCCGATCACTTGCCCTTTGGACTGCGGCTCATGCTGACCTCTTCTGCGCGGCCAGATTCGTGAACCCTGCCACTGCCGGGCGAGGCATGCCGGGCCCAGGTGCAAGCTGCAAGGCAGCGGTTGCGCCCTGGCCCTGGCCCTGCCCCTGCCCTGGAGGGCCCACCGAGTCCCAGCGGGCTCAGGCCCCATCGCCCACAGCATCTGCCCTGGCCAGAGAGTTTGGCGGGGAGGAGAGGAGAGGAGAGGAGAGGAGAGGAGAGGAGCTGCCCCAGAAGCGGGGCCCTCTGAGTGCACCGGCCCCCGTCCGGTGCGCTCCGCCGACGTGGCCTCGGGACTTCTGCGCTCTTCTGTCCGAGGTGAAACTTGGATGTGGAGGTGTGGACTCAGTCACCACGAGGCAGTCTGGCCAATATTTGTGGAGTCTTTTTGAATCCTGCCTTTCGAGTGGGGCGGGGGAACCAGTCAAGCCAGTGCACAAAAGAGCCAAATGGTGAAAGGGTATAAACCGTCGTGGGGCGGGCGGAGGCGGAGGCCGCGGTGAGCTGGTGGAAGGCCGGCAGCGGGGGGCATCCTTGGACGGGGCCTTCCTGTCAAGGACACCTGGGCGGTTGAGGGCCAGAGGCCCCTTGCGTGAGGAGCGGCCTTCTCCGCGCTCCAAAATCAGCCCTGATTGTGCGCAGCCTCGGCTGAAGTGCCTCCAGCCCCAAGCCCAGCCTTCTGAACAAACACGACGTTTCCCTCCCGTTTGTATCATAGAACCGAAAGTAAACACCCACACGTTGCTCGAAAGTTTTGGCAAACTGTGCTGTGTCTCCCACGGCCTTTGAGACGGACAGACCAGCGTCCTGCCCTCCAGCGCGTTGCGTCACCTGTCGGAGGGGCCCGGGGCTGCTGGCGTGGGGCCCGTGGGCCGGGCTGGGGCTGCAGCTGCGGTCCGCTTGCTGCGGAGCGCATCCCCTTCCCGGTATCAAGGCCGGACAGGCGGTCCACCATGACCTCGCCGCTGCTGTCCTGGGCCCGAGAGCTGGCACTGCCCGTCCTGCCCCTGGGGCAGAGTGGCCATTGCGAAGCGCGGACTGGCTCAGGCTGCTCTGCCCTGGGAGGCACGGCTGCCCGAGAGGGCAGAAGGAGGGCTGCGGGCAGCCTCACGGGAGGAGGGAGGCCAGCGGCTCAAGCGCGCCTCCTCTCGAGTCGCGGACTGTCTGCGCCCTCCTGCCCCCCCCCCCAGCCCTGCGGCCTTTCTGCTCGCCGAGGGAAGGGGGCAGCGGCTGCGGGGGCGGGTGGCACCTTGGCCAGAGGCGCGTCCTGCGAAGCGCCGCCTGCCTTCCTGGCCCCCTGGCCTTTGGCTCGCTCTGCAGCGGGTGGCTGGGTCAGCCAGCAGGAGGCCGCCGGGGTCGAGGAAGCCTCATGTCCCCTTGTTTTATATTTCCGATCGCTTGCTGTTTCAGCTGCAACGTTGCAGTCCCGGTGTGTGCTTTGTTGCTCGGTGTCGCACTGGGTGACGTCCAGAGGCCCGCGGAGCGGTGGGAGGCCCTGGGAGTGGAGCCGCTCAGACGCAGACGGGAGCTGCGCCCAGGAAGGCCCAGACGCCTCCAGAATTGTGAAGCACACGCCTGAAAGCAAGAGGGGGACAGTCCCAAAGGTGCAAGCGCAGCGCAGCCGCCTTCAGAAACCATACGGCGTGCCTTATGTCCTCCGCATGCGCCGCACCGTTGGCCGCTTGTCCTGGCATTGCTTGTCCTGGCATTGTCCAAAAACATGACAGGCGCAGCGCTCCATGTTTGCAGCCTATTCCTCAGTGGTCTGGGATTGGGAGCAAGCAGTGAAGAGGCTGAGTTTGCTGGTGGCACCAGGCTGTTTAGACCGGGCCAGACCGACAGGAGCTCCACGGGGATCTCGGCTGAGGAAACGTGCATCAGAGCGGCCAGCCCAGCCCAGTGTGAGCGAGCGTAGAGCCACGCGGGGGGTCAGAGCATCCCGGGTCCAAGGATGCTTGGAGGAGATCTGGCCTGGCATGACGGGGCAAGGGGGGGTCTCGGGGCGGAGGAGGCAGCTGGATGGAAATGTCAGTTCGGCTCTCCGTGTCTGTGAAGAAGGCAAACGGCACGTCGGCACAACTCAGAACAGAATAGGAAACAGACTGGCCAAAATCTTTTCTCTCGACCCCATGCTTTTAATGTGCGTTAAAGGTTTTGTTCTATACTGCCTCAGCTATTGGGCAGTATAAAAATGAAATAAACGAACTCGGGGGAAAGGAGGAGGAGACTGCGATGTGTCACTAACACAGCGGTTAACATGCCCCAATGGAAGCGCCGACTCTTGCGCTGGCTTCCTCGGTTGAGAAAAACCGACGAGGCAACCCAGCCAGTTTCTCACGACCGGAACTGGCGGAAGGCGCTGCGCATTGCGCCGCACGTCTTGCACGCGGGAGGGGCAAGAGGCTTGCTCTCCGTTTCCCCCGTTTAAGGGAAGCTGGGAACCACGGCTGCTGCTTGCCATGCGTGTGGGTGCCGGGTGGAATGGCTCTCCCGGCCCTCGCACTCCTTCAGCGGTTTCCTGGTCTCTGAGCAGAAGCCCGGGGCTTTGAGGCACCTCCATCCATCCACCCACCCACGCAGGCAGTGGCGTCCCTCGGGGGCTTCTGGGGGGCAGCCACTGGATGGGTGTGGCGGACTCCTCCTCGCCAGGCTGCCCTGGCCACCCAGCCTGAGGGGGCTGCCCGCAGCGCCCGTCCGTGTCAGGAACTTCCCCTCCCGTCCCGAGCTTTGCCCGTGGGGCAGAGCAGTGGGCGCAGAGAAGCCCGGGCGAGCACGGCTGGGCTGCATCCGCCCCTCAAGCTGCTTGCAGAAGAGCGGGTGCCGGGCACCTCGCCTGCCCAGGGGGAACGCCTGGGGGAAAAGCCCTTGCCGTGCCCTCGAGCACCGCCCCGTGCTCGCACGGTCGCCTCTGGTTCCACGGCCGGCCTGCTGGCTCCAGGGTCCACCTTGGGAATCCGCAGTGATACCGTCTGCTTTGGTGCAGGTCCTCGCCCGCCCTCGCTGGTCCCGCCTCTGCTTCGCCCCCGCTTCTTTCTCAAAGGGCAACCTGAGGAGGGAGTCGCATGCCTGTGCCTCCGGAGGGGGTCTCTGGGGCTGGCGCAGCGCTTTGTGCCCCAAAAACTGAAGGCCGGGCCGGGCCAGCGGGGGAAAATGGTGCGGGCTTTCGCAGAAAGGAGCGCCAGGTCTCCTGCCTTTCGCAACCAAAAACAAACAGCACAACCCAAACCCCGGGCCAGTTCCTGCTCTTGCTGCAACCTCGTGGGCAAGGGCCCCCCAACACAACGGGGGGAACAAATGCTCACAGCAGAGTGTGGCCACCAGCAGGACCTGTATCAGGACAGTGGTCCGCACTTAAGGGTCCTTCCCGAGCCGTTCTGCAGATGCCTTGACCTGCACACGAAGAGCAGAGAATCATAGAGCATTTGCATTAGAAGGGGCCAAGGGCCACCCGGTCCAGCGCCCTGCTAGTTCAGGACTCCGCGCGCCACCGTCCCACTCAGGTGACTGCTGGTCCAGATGCTTCCCAGAGGGGAAGTGGCAGCAAAGCCATTTTGGGGGCCCGTTCTGGATCCACCGATGCCTGTACCGCCTTGGACGTCACGAGCCCTTTTGCCGCTCAGTCTGGCCTGCCTGAAGCCGCCACTGCACACACCACACGAGGCCAGTGGGCGCCTTCTCCCTGCATGGAGCGACAGGTGGGCAGGCCCAGCCGTGTTCCCCCCCAGCGTCCGAGGTCGAAGCCTCCAGGCAGGTTCACCGCTGATGGGGAGCTGCACGGTTGCCCCCCAGGCCGGATGGGTGAGCAGGCAGCTGGAGGGACCAAGCACATTCCGGCGGGGAGCTCGCTGCTCCGGCCTCGGAGGCAGTGCTAGAGAGGGAGAGTCGGGAGAGTCGCCAAACCGTCTGCTGTCCTGCCAGGAAAAGCCCTCATCCACAGATCCTCCAGGGGCCTTTCCCATTTTCTGTGCAGAGAGCCAGCGCTCCTGCATTCAGGCATCCCCCAACTTCAGGGGCGGCTGCCAAAACAGAAGCCTGCGCCAAGAGCAAGCACCTCAAAGCAGAAGAGAGACCCCCCCCCCCCGCGCGTAAGGAGGCCTAGAAGTGCTGCATGGCGGTGCCGGCCCCAAGGGCAACTCAGCACTGTGCGCACAGCGAGCGCGACGCTCAGGGTGCTCCGCAGGGGAGTGAGATTGGGGCGTCCACAGGAGGGAAAGGAGCAGCCACAGATAACGTGGGTCATTTTCACAGGCCTCAGCTACTGCATGGCCTGGTCATGGGGAGGGGAACATTTCTAGGCAGCCTTATGCCATGCAGACCTGGCCAAAGGGAGGCAGCCCTGCACGTGGGAAGCAAGCCATGCTGCCAGTGAGATGGACGCGCCAATCGGGACATGCATGCAGACACCAAGTGATGGATGTGAGGTCAACAAGCCCCAGCTCCCAGCATGTGCTCCTGGGGCCAGAGCACATGGAGACTTCCAGGAATGAAAGCAGAACAGAGCTGGAAGGGGCCGGAAGGCCGTCAGACCCACCCCCTGCTCCTGCAGGACACCCAGTTGCACCGTCCCACAGAGGGTTGTCCAGTTTCTTTCTGGATGCCTCCAGTGTGGGAGAGCCCCCCACCTCTCTGGGCAGCTGGTCCCACTGCCCCATTGCTCTGACAGTGAGGAAGCTCTTCCTGGTATCTACCCTGAATCTGAGTTGTCGCAGCTTGACTTGATTATTCCGCATCCTGCGCTCTGGCATCAGCAAGAGGAGATCTTGGCCTTCCTCTTTGTGACAGCCTTTGAGGTACTTATGGAGGGATCTCATGTGCCCCCTCATTCTTCTCTTCCCAAGGCTGAACATGCCCTGTTCCCTCAGTCTCCCCTCACAGGGCAGGGTCTCCAAGCTGTGGGTCATGATTGTTGCCCTCCCTTCATGCTGGGAGAGCCCGGGTGCCAAATCGGACCCACAGCCCCAGCCCTGGATCCTTTTTCCTGCCCTCCTCTGAAGCCTTTCTAGTTTTCCTGCATCTTCCTTAAATCTTGGTGCCCAGAACTGGACAAGGTATTCCAGGTGAGGTCTGACTAGGGAGAAGTATAGGGGAACTACTACTTCTCGTGATTTGTAAGTAATGCTTCTGTTAATGCACCCCAAATTAGCATTTGCCCCTTTTGCAGCTGCATCGCATTGTTGGCTCATGTTTAGCCTGTTCTCCACAAGAAGTTATTTTTCAGTTCTGTTGAACAACATGCTTCCCCTCTTGTATCGATGCCTTTGGCTTCTCTTGCCCAGGTGGAGGACGTGGCCCGCCCTCACTGAATCACATTCTGTTGCTTTTAGCCCGGAGTTCCAAGTTTATCGCCCTGGATCTTCATTATGTCTTCTGGGGTGTTTGCTGCTCCACCCAGTTCTGTATTGTCTGCAGATCTGATGATCTTCCCTTGTACTTCCTCATCTAAATCATCAATAAAGATCTTGGGCTTGTGGCTGGCAGGTCGATGCAGATGTCAGTTGAGGGAGCGGCTGCAGTGAATGCAAACAAGACTGAGCACTGAAGCTCCAGGGACACGGCGGCGCTGTGGGAGGGAGGCATGGCTGGGAAGCAGCCTCTCGCATGTAGCGGGCTCCGGGTGCAAGCCCTGCCCTCCCCGGATGCAGCTGAAGGAATTCCTGCAGGTTCCACGTTGGCACAGCTAAGGCTCTAAGACGGGATGTTCCGGTGCCTTTGCGCAGCCTCGAGCTCCGAGTGCAGCTCTGGCCCCCAGAAAAGCTGCGAGGGGGGGGACCTTGCCAGAGCTGCCTCATGCCCGCCGTGGCCCCGCCACCCCTTGCCCTCGGCCTGGTGGGAGCACAGCGGGTCTGGGGGCTCCGGGCTGCTACAAGACCGAGGCTGGGGCAACAATGGGCTGCGGGGTGCGATGCAGCCCCTGGACCCCGGGTGGGTGCAAAGGAGGGGCTGGTGGGAGGCACATCCCCCTCAGTCGCTTGCCGGGATGGGAGGGAGGTGGGGGGGCCCTCTGGGGCCTTCCCAGTGAGAGCCCTTCCAGCTTCCTTGCAGAGTGAAGGCCCCGCATGCAGGCTTGCTTCCTTCTCTGGCGCACAGGTGCAGTTTTGCATGGGGAGCCGACAGGGCCTGGCCCACCCCGAGCCCCTGGCTCGCGCTGGCGCAAAGCGAGATCATAGCAGTGATCAGAGACGAGGGGGAAGCCACATCCTTTCTGCGCAGCCGAAGCGGAGCACACCCCTCCCAGTGCGGACATCCTGTCCGCCCGCCCCGAATGCCGCGCATCCTGTCGGCTGAGCAGCTCCCACGAAGCAGCCCTTTCGCTGTCCCCAGTCCAGCCAAGAGCAGCCCGGCGTCCCCAGCTGAAGGGCCCACGGGGCGTGCCGGGTCCTGTCAGCCTTGTCTCTAGAGCCACGATTGCGACATGTTGGCACCAACGTCCCCCACAGGCGCCAACCGGAAGCCATCACCCAGAGCGCTGCCCATGCCCAGCCCCGGGCCACCCTTCCTGCAGCCCTGGGGAGCACGTGCCCCCACGGACCAGTGGCCCCGCCACAGACGCCGCGTGGCCCCGGAGCAGCCTTAGCCCAGCGTCTCCTCTGCTCCTGGCCCCGAAGCCCCGGCTGCCCTCACAGCCAAGAGGCCCCGTGGTCACACCGCATGGGGGCCACACCTCCCCGCATGGCGGGCTCACTTTCTGGGCAGGAGGGACGGCTCCAGACGAGACGCTCAAGCACCCCCCTGCGCCAGGCTCCTGCCTGGCTCTGGGGCTTCACCCGGCACCCCCCAAAAGGCACACCTGCACCCGAGTCGCATGAGGCAACCGCAGCGATCTGGGCTTTGTGGCGAGACCCTCAGCTGCCGGAAGGAGTCAGGATCCACTCCCACTACGGTGCACACCCCAAATGTGGAAATGGAAGCATTTCCTTATTTTCTATACTGCCCATAAGCCCAGAACGGCTCTCTGGCGGGACAGAGTCAAAAACCAACAGCACAAGTTAACTTATTAGTAGCTGCATGCCAAACGTCTCTACCCCAATCACACGATTGAAAATCGTATTTTACTCTCCAGTTCTTTGCTATAATTAATCTCACAGCTGTTATTAAATTTGTTATGAACTCTTTAATATTCACCTCCATTATTTCCCATCAAAAATTGACAGTCACAGTCTTGCACATATTTCGATCTTTAAGTTTAGCATTTTACTGCTCTCTTTAAAAGCTCTTTCCAAACCTCATTATATATCCACATTCTCATCACATATGAAAATACATACTTGCTCCATGACCACCTCTCCAGCATAGATTGAAATATTTATGCTATCTATGTCATTCAACTTCACCAAGATTAAACACCATTTCCATTATGATATTAAAGTGAGAAAAGGGTATATAAGCAATAAGAATTTTGACAAGATTTGGTGTTTCTTATTATGTGTTTAAAAAGGGGAAAGGATTCTAACCTTCACAGGAGTTATTAAAATTTTGGAATTTTGGAAGCTTCTTGAAAGAACTTTTAAAAGAGTTTTTAACGTGTATCCAATGGTCCCAGTGGTGGGATGCACAGTGTCTTGTACAATTTCTTCTAACTGTATGTTTACTGCTGTATGTTTTTATTTGAATGGTGAATTTTTCTTTTATATGAACGTTACATTGTAAAATTAATTAAAAAAACCTTACAAACCAAAATGCCAATAGCAATATTAGTAACACCAAGATTGAATATGCCTAATATGCGAACAGCAGCAGGCGCACGACAACCGCGTTCGTGCTGTGCAGCAGCAGAGCAAAGATGCCGCACAAGCCGAGCTTGGTCCTCAAAGAATTACGAGCATCGAACGATCCAGACGCCGGGAAACGGCAAGGCCGGGGGCTCCCGGCGCGCCTGCTCGGGGAGCGATTCCGCCGCCGCCCCCCGCCTTGGGGGCGTCTCCCGAGGGGCTCGGGCCGGCGGCAGCCGCGGGAAGGGGCGCCCCGCGGGGGGCGTCGCGCACAGCGGGGGCGCCCGGAGCCCAGCCCGGGCAGGGGCGCGGCGGGAGAAGCGGGGCCGCCCCGCCGTGCAGCGGGCGCCGGTGGGCTCCCGGGCCGGGGCGCCCGCGGGCGCGGGGGGCGGGCGAGCGCCTCGCCCCACGGCAGCCCGGCGCGCAGAAGCCCCGGCCCCACTCGGGCTGCCCCGCACCGCCCCAGGTTGTGTGGGGCTGCCCTCCCACCGGGCTGGGGCAGGAGGCGCTGGGCATCCAATCCTGCGCGCCAGCTGCGCGGATTTGGGCGCCGGGCGCGCATGCGCAGCAGCCCATGAGCGACGCAACCTGGGGGGTTTCTGACTCCTGGGGGACACCCGTCCCCAGAGCCATCCAGAGGCCTTTCTAAGGGCGCTCATGTGGCAGGGGCTGGGGCGGGGGCTGCCTCTAGCGATGCTGTGGGGTGCCCCACTGCAGACGGCGTGCAGCCCTTCACTTGCCACAGCTCCTGCTCCGTCGGCGTCTGACCTTGCGCAGCAGCCGTGGCTCGTAAGCCAGGCTTGCCACACTGCCACTCGCAAGTCCCCCAAGAAAAGGCCGGGGTGACGGGCGGGCACCCAGGAGGCACTCCCCCAGAACACCCAAACCCAGAGGGGTCCCGTGAGCCGGGCTGCAGGGAGGTTTCGGGCAGACCAGAGGACGTCCTTCTTCACACCGTGCGCACTCAAACTGTGGGATTTGCTGCTCCAGGAAGTGGGGACGGGCACCAATCTGGATGGCGTCAGAACGGGACGGGCAAGAGGAGGTGATCCGTGGCCACGAGTCTTGTGGGCCGTGTGCTCCGCGCTCCCCCAGAGGCGGCCTGCCTGCACATCCCAGTGGTGGAGGAGCTGGCGGGGCCTTGCCCCCCCCGCTGGAGGGGCCCTGTGGGCGGCTGCTTGGCCAGCATGTGTGAGGGCTGGACTGGGTGGCCCTTTGGTCAGCTCAGCTGGCTGGTCGCGTGTCCCTGAATGTGAGGCGGCCCCATCGACCCTTTTTCAGCAAATTGATTTAACGCTGTTGGTCCCAGAGCTGGTGAAGCACGTGGTGAAGCTGGTGAAGCTGCCCGCCCCCCCCCCCCCCCCAGTGTGAGGCTTGTGCGGGGCCTCCTGTGACTGGCCGGCATCCCAGGCGCTCAGCACGGCGTGTTCGGGCGAAGAAGCCGCCTGGAGGCTTGGCGGGCAGGAAGGGCAGGGTGCCGGCGTGCACAGCACACGTGTGCCTGGCGCCCTGCAGCCGGGAGGGCGCTGCCTCGCAAGGGGCCCAGCACGGCAACCCGCCCCGCCTCGCAAGGAGGCCTCCCGTGTCACGCGGCAGCCACTGCCACACTCAAAATGCACAGGAACCGGCCTGCTTGCACGGCAGGGCTGCTGCCGGCAGGCCGGCCCCACAACACCCCGCCACGAGCTGGCCTGAAAAGCCCCGTGGAGCCGTGCCGCAAGCGGGATGCTGCACTGCGGAGTAACCGTAAAACCGCGGTCAAACCGCGGGGAGTGAGGAAAGCAGCCGGAGCGTCGCAAGAGCCTCTGCAGGAGGGGGCGCAAGTGCACGGAGCAACTGGCTGCACGGGGCAGAAGGGTGGGGGGTGGAGGGGGAGGCCGAGCGGGGAGCTGGCGCAGCGGGAGCAGAGAGGGCTGAGCCCACCCCTCTGGAGCCCCACGGCAGCTTCTCCCCCAGGGGACAGAAGAGGGAAGAGCAGCCAGAGGCGGAGGGTGACCCTGGTCCGGCCCCCGCCTCTCAAGCAGAGCGGCCCGGAAGGCAGCCCTCCCCAACTGCCCCGCTCAGCCTCCCCCGGCAGGCATGCCTGCCCCGCATTCCCACCAGACCCCCCCCCCCACAGCAGTGCGCCCAGGGGCTCCCTTCAGCTGGTCTCCTGCGCCAGGCGGTAGTCGTAGAGGCTTCCTCGCTCCACGAAGCGCTGGTCCCCGGGGGGCGCCGGCTGCCCTTGGGTCAGGGCGGCACTCGCAGGGGGTGCTCCAAAGCCACCCCCGCCGGGGGTCCGCAAGCGGAAGACATCCTGCAGGAAAGAGAAGGGAGGGGACATGGGGGGAGGCACTGCCCTCCCTGGGAGGCGCACCTCTGCTTCTGCGGGCCCCAGCGAGGGCACACACGTGGGTCCTTACCCCGGGGCCCACCGGCACAGAGGTCTTCCCTCCAAGGTTGATGGTCCGGCCTTCCGAGCGGATGAGCAGGTTCAGCCCGGGGGCACCGGCCTCGCCACCTGCCAGGGAAGGAGCAGGCTGAGGTGGGTCCAGGGGGCGCGCGGTGCAGGGAAGTGCGGGACGGGCCCTGCACTGGCCCCGGCAGGCGCACCTGAGGTGGCCAGGGGCAGCCCAGCCCTCCCTGGGGCTGGGGGCGCCTGGGCCCCAGGCCAGCCCCTTCCTCACCTTGCAGTCCGTATGGCCGGAACGCCCGTCGCTCACTCAGCACCGACAGCACCATCTCCTCCCGGAACTGCAGCTCCCGGAGGACCCCGTCCCCTCCTCGGAAGCGCCCAGCGCCCCCAGTGCCAGGTGCCAGCTGGAAGCGCCGCAGAACCACCGGGTACCTTGGTGGAGGCAGGTGGGGAGGAGCTGTTACCCTCCGTGGGGCACCCCAGAGGAAGTGCCAGAGGCGGGTGACAGGGTGGGACCCACCAGGCCAGGTGCCGTACAAAACCACCTGCACAGGACCCAGGGCCGGGGGACAGGGCCCCCCCAATGGAACTCGCAAGCGCCTGGCTCCCCCCGTCTCAGGAGCGTCGCGTGCGGGGCCCAGTGTCTCCCCGGCTGAGCTGGCACCCCCCTTGACGCCCCACTCTGCCGCCTCCCCCGGGAGGCCCCTCAGCAGCACCCACCGCTGCTCCAGGATCTCAGGGTCCGTGATGCGGGTGTTGGTCATGTGGCTGTGAACCCCACTGCGGCCGTGCCACGAGGGCCCAGCCCCGGCCCCACCAGCCACCGTCTCGTAGTAGCCGACGCGCTCATTGCCGAAGGTGACGTTGTTCATGCAGCCCTGCGGGGAGGCGGGACATGACGGCCCGGGAGCGTTGCGGGGGCTCCACACGGGCTCCGACCCCCTGCGTGCCAGAGGTCCCCAGCTCCACCCTGCCGTGCCTCCACCACACCGTGCCCAAGTTTTGGGAAATGCACAGTAAGCGGTAAGGCCAGCTGCCTGCAAAGGGCAAGTACTATTTTGGGATGCATTAACAGAAGTATTGGATGCATTAACAGAGGTATGGAATGGGCTCTCCAGGGAGTTGCTTGGGCCACCGCACCTCTTGCCAGCCCCCTGCGCCTGCCCCTTCCCGCCCCATGGCTCACCTGAGAGGCCGCACAGGCCTGGAAGGCCCGCAGGATGACGTCCACCACCCGCTGCGAGGTCAGCACATTGCCCCCCACCACGGCCGCGTCCGGGGAGGGATCCAGCAGGCAGCCTCTGGGGACGAGGACCCGCACCGGGGCCAAGCAGCCCTGCGAGGCAGAAGCCGGAGACGTCCCACCTTGGCGGGGGAGCGCAACCTGCTCGGCCCTCCAGCCCTCCGGCCCCTGGGGTGTGCTTGGGAGCCGTGCCTCTTGGGGTGGGTTCCCGCCTGTCCCCTGGGCGTGCGTGCGTGCCACGGCAGAAGCTCTTCCCAGCCCACCTGGTTGAGGGGGATGTCCTGGCCCACCAAGCAACGCAAGCAGTAGATCAGGGCCGAGAGGGTGATGGCACGAGGGGCATTCCCGTTCCCGTACACCTCGTGGCCGGAGCCGGCGAAATCGAACACGGCGCTGCCCTGCGGGTAAAGGGGCACTCCAGGATCCCGATGGCACGGCCGAGCACGGCCCGCTCTGCCACCCCTTTCGGAGAAGCGGTGCCTCGTTTGCTTCCTTCCTGGTTGTGCCCGGCATGGCGGTTCCCTTTCAGCGCAGCTGCTCTTCCCCCACACCCAGGGGCCGCTCTCTCGGCAGGAACCCGGCGCCGTCACTGCACACGGGAATCTTTTGGCTCCAGCCGTGCAGGTTGCCTTGCGCTCGTGTGGCTGAGAGGGCTGCACCTGCCCCCTGCTGCCCCTTCCCGCAGGCTGGAGAGCTCCCCGCCATCTTTGAGTCTTGTCTTCACTGCCGCGGCTGTCGGGCGCTCACCTCCTGGGGGTCGACAGTCACCTTCAGGCGAATGGGGGAGCCGTCGTCCATGAAGTCCTCCGCCTCCACCACCAGGGGGCGTCCCGGCTGCCCCCGGCCGGTGGCAAACTCCTTCAGCATCTCCCGCACGGCCACCTCCGCGTTGGCCTGGGGGCGGCAGAGACACGTGTCTGCAGGCGGCATCAGGGACAGCCGTGTGTCTGCCTGACCCTCTCTCTTGCTCACGTGCACAAAGCACAGCCGCTGGCTTCCTCTACTTGGCACGGGACGTGTGGGGCTGGCGGGGGCCCTGCCTGAGGGTGCCCAGGAACGCGCTGCCCTGCTGGCCGGCCGGCGACATCCAAGGTGCTGGCAAAGCTCCCCAAGCAAGATGCCGGGACGGCCCCGCCGGCTTGAGCCGGCTTTCCAAGGGGAGCAGCTCCACATGGCAGCCGCTTGCCGTTGGTGGCTACTAATCCGCTGGCGGCTGTTGCCCCCGGAACAGGGGCAGCTGGCCTAGAAATGCCGGTGCTGGGCAGGCTGGGCGAGGCCGCGGTCGTCTTGCAGGGCGGACTCCATGGGAATGCGCCTCGCGATGAGGGGTCTCCCGCACGATCCGCTGGCTTTGCTTCTGCCCTCCCACGACCCACCGGGAGCCCCTCAGAATGGCTGGGGGGAGCCCCACTGGGGGGACTCCCAGGAGGGGGCCGCACAACGGAAGCGGTGCTTCGGGGCTGCCATGGTTCCTGCAGGGTCCATAGCGGGCCTTCCGCCTGCACATGCCTCCCTGCCCGTTCTCCACATGCAGCCGCGGGGAGGCATGAGTGAGGATGCGCCTCGGGTGAGGAGGGTGCTCTGGGCAGCGTCCCCCCCCGGGGGCCCACTCCTCACCTGGATGTGCGCCATGTACGCCTGCACCACTTCCAGGCCGTATTGGCCGATCAGCTCGCTCACCAGGTGGATGCCCTTCTGGTTGGCCGCCACCTGAGCCCGCAGGTCGGAGAGGTTGTCCTGCAGGTTCCGCGTGCCGCTGCTGCCGGGGAGGCGCCCCGGGGCCAGCAGGGCCTCAGTGACGGCTGCGAGGGAGGGAAGGAGCGAGGGAGGGGAGGGATGGCGGTGGCAGCCCGGCTGCAGCACGAGCCCGGGCCGGCCCGGCCCCGCAGCCGGCACGGACACGCCAACGCCAGCGGAGGCACCGGGGCCGGCCTCCGGCGGCAGCTCCCCTCCCCGCCGCGCAGCCACGGGGCATACCCTCCTCTTGGAAGACACCGCCCTTGACCAGCTTGAAGGAGATGAAGGTGGCCCCCTCCTCCTGGAGGCAGCGGGAGTGCGGTGGCATGGAGCCTGGCGTGATCCCCCCGATGTCGGCGTGGTGCCCCCGGCTGGCCACAAAGAACACAGGCTGGGCCGCCCCCGGCCAGAACACCTGCAGCAGCGGAGCGAGGCGCCGGGTGGGGGCCGGGCGGTGGGGTCAGAATGGCGCGGGCCTCTGGGCAGGCCCCTTGCGGCCCCCCAGGCTTGGTGTGCCCCCTGTACGTCAAGCGCCGCCCAGAGCCTCCTCCCCGAACTGCAGCCGTGGGGCAGGAAGAGCCGGGCCCGGGCTGCCCCCAGGTGCCACGCACAGCAGCCCCACCCGGGAAGAGCGCCCCCACGCCCACCCACCAGCCCACAAGCGAGCACTCTGGGGGGCCCGGGCAGCCCCGAGCCCCATGTGCCACTCACGGGAGTGATCACCGTCAGGTCGGGCAGGTGGCTGCCCCCGGCACAGGGGTGGTTGCTCAGGAGCACATCTCCCGGACGGAGGTCGGTGCCCAGGCTCTGGATCTGGCAAAGGAGGAGGCCCAAGTCCTGGGTACGGGGGCTCCAGAAAGCCCAGGACGGCCCCCCAGAGCCCAACCAGCAGTGGGCGGGGCCAGGGGCAAGTGGGGGGGGCACATGCTGGCATTCCCGCCCAGTTCAGAGCCCAGGTCTTGCCACTGATAGCTAAGCTGGAGCATCCTCAGACACCCAGGGATTGTGGGGGAGGGGGAGGGGCCCCCTGGGGGCATGAGGGAGGCCCCAGGCCCTGATTAGATGCGGGGGGGGGCAGGTTCCGAGGTCCATCCCCTCTGCACCCAAGGTGAAATGGGGCCAGCCTACCTGGAACTGCACCGCCTCCTGCATGGCTCCCAGATGGACGGGGATGTGGGGAGCATTGGAGACCAGCCCCCCATCTGGGCCAAAGAGGGCGCAGGAGAAGTCCAGCCGCTCCTTGATGTTGGTGGAGATGGCCGTGCGCTGCAGGATGCGCCCCATCTGCTCTGTGGGGGAAGAGCAGCAGGTGGGGCGAGGTGAGGCGAGGCGAGGCGAGGCGGGGCATGACAGCTGCACACTGCCTCCCCCCCCCGGCGGGGCAGACTCTGCGCTCACCTGCGATGCTCATGAAGCGATGGGAGAAGATGGAGAGCTGGATGGGGTCCATCTGGGGGCCGACCGGCTGCTCCCGCCCGGAGCCCACCGTGATGCAAACGTCCCCGAGCCGCGTCACTGATGCCGTGCAGCCCGGCTCCACGAGGATGGTGCTGCGGGCACAGGGAAAGGCTGGGCTCCTTCCGCCCTGCGGCCCCCACCTTGCCCCCTCTGCCCCTCTGCGGAGGCGGCCCCTGCGCACCTCCCTCGGCCGGCGAGGGGCCCACTCACCTGTTCTTGTCGATGATGATGCTGGGACCGGGGATGGTGTGGCCCCAGGCCAGGTCTTCGAGTAGGTAGACACTGGTGTCCAGGTAGCCGTCCTCAAAGTAACAGCGGGTCACCTGCAGGCAGCCAGCGGCAGAGCAGGGCTGGGGGCCGCGCTCTGCTCGGCCCCTCAGCCACAGCCGGAAATCCCTCTCCAGCTTCTTGGCCGTCGGGGCTGCTTGAGCCCTGAACCAAGCCGAGGCCATGCACGGCTGCTCTGGCTCCTTACAGGCCTCTTTCAGGAGGCGGCCAGGGACGAAGGGCAGTCCCCCCCGGCAGACTTTCCTCGCAAGGCTCCCAAGGCTTCTGCAACACCTGAGCCCCCCCCCCCCCGGATTCCCATTAAGCTAATCATAACACCAAGCAGACACTCATTAACTGGCTGGATAAGGCGGCCAAACCCGGCTGCGTATTTTGTCCTGCGTCCATCTCTCCCAGGGACTCTGGAAAACAGCACCGCGTGAGCTGAGCGAGCGGAAACTCTACGGCCACCCTTTGGCTTACGCCGTGCACGCTTCCGAGGCCGAGACCCAGGCCCCGATGCGCACAGGTCAGGTGCGCACAGTGCGTGACCCTCGCCACCTTGATGGCTGCATGGCCCTGGCTCGTGCCCCATCCACACCCCTCGGCCCGGAGCTGCCGCCGTGGTACATGGGGGGTCGGGCAGGGACCTCCCCGCCTGGCCAGCAGAGGTCACGGGGAACGGCACCAGGGCAGAGCAAGGATCCCTTGGAACTTGCTCTGGGGCGTTCGGCGGATTCTCCAGAAGCGCAAACGTTTCCCGAAGGGTGAGCCAACCCCGCCGGGAGGGCGGAGGATCTGAGACTGCCAAGCCGGCAAAGCGGGACAGGCCCTTCCCAAGGCAGCTTTTCCAGGCCATGAAGAACCTCCTTACCGCAGGCCTGATCCGATCCAAAGCCGGATCAGGCCTGCGGGGTCCAGCGCCTCGCCCCACCAGAGCCTGCCAGCCTTCAAAGGGGAGCCTGGAGCGCTCCCCCGCCCACTCCTGCTCCCCATCCCGGGGCACATCTCATGGGCTTCTCATCTGGAGACAGCTGCTGCCTAGCTGGGTGGCAGGAGGGGGCTCTGCAAAGGAGGAGAATGCTGCCCCCCCAGGCTGAGGCTGGCGCTGCAGGGCCGCCTCCTCCTGGAGAAGCTGGGCAGAGGGATGGTGGAGGGAGGCCGGCACGGCGGGGGGTTCTCACCTTCTCGAGGCGGGCAGGCCCCTTGGCGGCAGGCCCCGGCACCTCCTGGTCCAGCCCGAGACTGGCTGTGCCCCTCACCCGCACGTCATCCACCAGGATGTCCCGGCTGGGGATGGTGAACCCAAACTCCTGCTGGTACCTGGTGGGCGGGCAGTGGGAGCAGGATCAGCAGCGAGGGGGCACCGGGGGGCAGGGCATGTCCCGCGATGTGGGGAGAACACCCACCTGGCGGCGAAGGCGGCGGCAAAGTCCCCGCTGCGGCAGCTCTCTGGCGTGGCTGGGAAGCCCCTGGCGGAGCACATGAGGGCGCAGTCCGTCCGGGCGTAGCGCAGGTGCAGGAAGGTCTCGGTGCTCACCTGGGACCTGCAGCGGGGGCCGGGCGTGAGGGCTCAGGACCCCAGGCTGTGGCCCAAAGGAGGGCCTCCCCTCCCCCGAGAGGCCAGCCACGGCTCCGGCCTGCTCGGCCAGCGAGCTGCCCACCCCCCGCCGCCCGGCCGGGCCCCACCTGCAGAAGCCCTGCGCCTCCAGGGCCCGCATGCTCTGCTGCTCCAGCGCCGCCACGCGGCCATCCAGCTCTGCGTGGGAGGCAGGCCCGTAGGCCAGGGCGCAGGGCTCCTGGGCCTCGTGCACCACGTCCGCCAGCGCCAGCCCGTAGGCCGAAAGGATGCCACTGTGCCTGTGGGGAGCGGGGAGGTGAGGGCCAGGCCCCCGCAGGGCTCTGGCTGCGCCTTCCAGCCAGCCACGGCCACAGCCCCCAGCCAGAGCCTCCTCCAGAGAGGGAGCACAGCCCCTCTCCTGCCCTCGCTGCGGGGAGCGCCCAGGGCGCCTGCTCTTCCCACGGCTGCCCCACCACACGGGCACCTCCCAGAAGGCAACCGATCTCCCCCGGGCAGCCTGGCCCGCAGGACACCGAGCCATAGTGGATTGTGCAACCTGGCACAGGTGCGCCGTCCTGCGACCCCGGATCAAGACCCAGAGAGATGGGGTGCCCACCGCTGGCCCCGACAATTGCAGGGGCAGAGAGACGGGACTTCTGGCCACCACAGATCGCCCTTCTCTTTCCCCTCCGGCGTGCAGCCCAGGAATGCTGCCCCAGCCGGGACCCAGAGCCAGGGAACCTCAGCAGCCTCGCAAGGCTGGAGGGCTGGGCCAGGCCCCTGAACCGCAGCCTGGCCTGCCCAGCCCGGGGGGGGGGGTGGAAGAACCCCCCCCCAGCCTGTTCTCACTGCCCAGACGGGAGGGCAGGTGCAACATGGCAGCTGCCCCCCCTGCAGGGGCGCGTTGCCCGCAGAGCTCCCCCGCGGGGTACTGCTGCCTTCGGGCACGGTGGCCCCAGCCCCCCGGCCCCCCCAGGCACGTACCGGTGGATGAAGACCTTGCCCATGCCCAAGGTCCGGGCGATGGCGCAGGCATGCTGCCCCCCGGCCCCGCCAAAGCAGGCCAGCACGTGGTGCGAGGTGTCGTGGCCCCGGGCCTGCCGAGACAGCAGGAGGGGAGCGTCCGGGGCTGCGGGGGGCGGGCAGCCGGCACGGCCCCACTGTGCCCGCCATGGCCCACCCGCCTGGGCCAGCATTCCCAGGGGCGCCACCAGGTGCACCCAACCCAGGCAGGGGTTGCCGGCAGCAGGGCAGAGCAGAGCACCCCCCCCTGGGGACACCTTGGGGCTGCCGGCTCGGAAAGCTCAGCTCCCTCGCCCTCCAGGCCACCCCGCCACATCTCGGGGTGGCCTGTGGGGCACTGGCCGTCCCCCGCAAGTTGCCCCTGAAGGCGGCCTGCAGGCCCAGAGGGCTCCCGCTCCTCCGCCCCACCTGCCCCCTGGGGGCTCTGGGGCTCCTGCGCCCTCCGCACCTCTCCCGCCCGCTGGACCGCACGCCACCCCACCTGCGTCAGGGCCCGGATGGGCCTGCACATGGCCTCGTTGGCCACCCGGATGAAGCCCATGGCCACCTCCTCGATGCTGCGCGGCTGCGTGGCGCCCCCGAAGGCGCTGACGGCTGCGGCGAGCCCCCGGAGCGCCTCCCGTGCCGCCTCGGCGGAGAGCGGCAGGTCCTCGTCGGGCCCGAAGATGCGGGGGAAGAGCTCGGGCAGCAGCCGGCCGAGGCACAGGTTGGCGTCCGTCACCGTCGGCGGGCCCCCTGCGACCGCGGGAGAAGCGCGGGTCAGCCCCCCCGCCGCCCGCCCCCCCCGCCGCCCGCCCCCCCCGCTGCGCCCGCGCCCGCGCCGCGTCCTCACCCTTCCGGTAGCAGGCGGGCCCCGGGTGCGCGCCCGCCGACTCGGGGCCGACCGCGAAGAGGCCGGACCTGCAGTGGGAGAAAGGCAGGCGGGAATCGCGCGGGCGCCGCGCTCCGGTGGCGGCCCGGCTGGGAGGGGCGGCAAGGCGCGGGCCGGGCCGGGGATGCGCCCCCGCAGGCGCCCGCCGAGGCTTCAGGGTCGGCCCGGCCCCGGCGCGGCGGCATCCGCGGCGGGCACCCCCTCGCAGGGGCGGGGGCCCGGCCCACCTGAAGAAGAGCCGCGAGCCGCCGCCCGCGGCCACCGTGTTGATGTCCAGCTGCGGCGCCTGAATGCTGATGCCGGCGGTGGCGGCCTCGAACACGTGCTCGTACTCCCCGGCGTAGCGGCTCACGTCCGTGGAGGTGCCTGCAGCAGAGGCGCCGTGAGGCCGGGTGGCCCCGCGCCCGCCCGCCCGCCCGCGCCGCCCGGCCCCGCTCACCTCCCATGTCGAAGCCGATGACGGGCCGCCTGCCCATCGCGCGGTGCGTGGTGACCGCGTAGCCCACGACGCCCCCCGCTGGGCCGGACAGGATGGCGCGGGAGCCGCTGAAGGCCGCCATGGGGGTCAGGCCGCCGTCGGAGCGCATGAACAGGACCGGCACGCCCTGTGGGAGAGGCCGCCGGACCGGGCTGGGGGGGGCTGGGCGCACCCCCTCCAGCCCTGCCAGCCGCACTGGGGCACGGGCGCCGGCCAGAGGGAGGTGGGCGGCCCATCAGCCACGACCCGGGCAGGCACCGGGGCCCTCCTGCTTGCTGTGCAGCCCCCCCTCGTGTGCTCCGGACACCCCTGCTGCTGCCAGCCAGGCGCCCAACCCAGAGCGAGTTCGGCTCACCCGGCTCCTCGGCCCTCTGCCCTTGCAGCAGAGCCACAAATCTGGCCACGCGCTCCTGCTGTCAGAGAGAGCGCGGGCGCAAGGGTGTCCTGGGCCGAGCTCCCCGTGTGGCCACCCGGGCAAGCCCCCCCCCGCCCCCGGCTGCGGCACTGCACGGCTGCGGCGTCCTCGCTGGATAGCCGCCGGGACGGAGATGGTGCTCGGCGGTGCCGCCCCAGCCGCTTCGCGCTGCCGCCAGGTGGCACACCGCCCGGGGCCGGCCGCTGGGGCACACAGGCGGGGGGGGGGGCTCTCGGACCCACATCCCTCCGGAGGCTTCCCACCCGGGGGATGGCATGCTGGAGCAGGGGGACCAGTGAGGCTCGCCTGAAGGCCTCGCATGCTCACCTGCAGCTGGGAAGCGAAGCCGGCCCGGAAGCTGTCCAGGTAGCGGCGGATGCAAGGAGTGAGGTAGGCGTCTGCGCAGGCTGTGTAGCCCCGTGGGACGGCCCGCACCATGGGCATCACCTCGGAGGAGAGCGAGACCTGCCGGAAGCCCAGCTCCCGGGCCAGGGCCCCCACCTGCCGCTCGTGCTCCGGCCACCTGCGCGGGACAGAAGCACTCGGCACCCTGGACACGCGGCCACGGAGGGTGCTGAAGACATCGGAGAGCCGGCCTTTGCGTGGCGCTTCCTGCGGGCAAATCGCTTTACGGCCTCCAGCGGGTCTGCCTCACTGGCCCTCAGCCAGGCACCGCCCGTCCCCTGGATCCAGCCTTTTGGGGTGGAACTGAAGCCCCTCCAGCATCCTGGGAGGGCCACCAAGTTGGGGAGGGAAGGTGCTACTGGGGTGGAGGCCGGGCCTGACAAAGGAGGCCCAGGGGATGGGCCGAGCCAAAACGCCCAGCGCTACAAAGTGACGTTTTCAACTGCACTAAGCGGCATACAGTGCTACTCCATAATACGACGATGATTGGAATAGTAGCGGTAGCAACAGCGCAGCACCAGAGAGCCCAAGTTCGGGATCTGTGTTCGTTTTGCAGCCCGTATACCAGTTACTGGCAAGGGGAAGGCACAAAAGGTTTAGGCCAGCCTGGAGGCGGAGGAGGGGCCGAGGCCACGGGGAGAGGCCAGCTCTGCCTTCGTGATGCGGGGGGGTCCGCCTCCACCGCCACAAGTCCTCCGAACTCCGCCGGACCTCCTTGCCTTCCAGAATCTGGACACCTCCTCTCCCCACACGCAGGAGAGCCATCCCGGGGCCCTTCCTTGGAAAGACTGTGCAAGCCACCCCTTGGGCCCGGCGGCTGCACTGGGCCTGCCGCACGACTCTGGTGTTCTGGGGCGCGAGGCCAGGCTCGGGGGGCCTTGGTGGGCTTCCCGAGTGCTAGCTGGGCAGGATGAGGCAGCCAACCGATGCTCTGCCTGAGGAAGCCTCGCTGCTTCCCCACCGGGATCTGCCAAGGCGTCCAAACGGACCCCGAGGCTCACCTGGTGGTGCTGAATACGGGAGAAGTGCCTTGGGCTGCAGTCCTGCACTTAACCGGAGTTCCTTCTGAGCAAACGGGTAGCGCCCCAAAACGCAAGTTTGCCAGTCATTAAGGCTTAGGCGGAAGGCAAGAACCTAATCTAGGTATCTCTAACTTTCTGCTGCCCAGATGCCACTCTGGATGCCAGGCATGGCAGGCCCACAAGTCCGGAGGGCGCCTGGTTAGGGAAGCCGGGCCAGGCTTGCGTTCTCTGCTCTCACGGGAGCTCATTAATCGCCTGTAACCTGGAAGGGGGTGCCTGGAGCCTTGCCCTGGGGTGCCAAAGTGGCTTCACAAGACCGTGCTGCAGACTCGGGGGCTGCCCCAGTGGGAGAGGAACCTGCACAGGATCCGGGGGTGTTTCCAGATGAGCATCTCTGCTCATGAGTCACGGGATTTTACACGGGGAGACAGACATTGTTTCTGGCTGCAGCGGGGCTGTGCTCTCCCACCGCTTCCCTGGCCTCCCTTCTTCCTGCAGGGAAGCCACGGCGGAGGAGGCGCCACGCTGCTATCAGTGGGCTCAGGCACAGCCTTCGCAGCCGCCCCCTGCACGGCGCACGCCCAGCCCGAGGGCCAGAGCAGCACGCACATGTACGAGTGCAGGAGCACCACCGCCAGGCTGTGGATCCCCCGTGCCAACAGCGCCACCAGCTGTCCCCGCAGGGCGCCCAGGTCCACAGGCTGCTCCACCACCAGGCGCTCTCCAGTCAAACCTGGGAAGGAAGAGGCCCAGGGAAGTCTACCGGGGAGTGCCGGCTGCCTGCTCCGCTGCTGCCTCCCTGCTGCCCCCGTGGCTCGCACAGGGGCTATGCCCACCGTGGACCCAGCGCCAGCCCCCGGCACTCCTGGCCAGGAGCCAGGCCGAGGGGCCAGCAGAGGCAGCCGTAGGAGCACCCCGCCCACCCCCTGTGGCCTGGCCCGGGTCCCACCTGGGATCGGCCGGGACGGCTCAGAGAGGCTGCATCCCTCGCGATGCAGGATGACGCGCTCCTCCACCTCCAGCACGGCCTCGTACAGGACTTCTGGCACCGCGACGGCCTGCGGGGTGGTGTGGCAGGGCACAGAAAGCTCGCATCACAGCAGCCCCCGTCCTGTCTCAGCGTGGGGGGCACGGGAGCAGGCTGGACTCCCAGAGCCTCTCTGTGCATCAGATGTGGCAGGCCATGGGGCTGGCAAGGGCCCTCCAGGCACCGTGTCACCTGAGGGCCAGCCACAGAGGGCGCGGGCAGGGTGCCGGCGCAGGGCAGCCTCTGCAGCCCCCTCACAAGCGCTCTGAGGCCGGCCCAGCACGGTGCGCCTTCTCTCGCCCCGAGCCTCCAGGGACCAGCCCAGCTCCTGCTCCTGCTCCTGCTCCTGCGGAGCCCCGGAGGCATTTCAGGGTAATCCGGCCTGCGATGACAGCTGAGTGAGCTGTGAGGCTGGGGAGGCCCCAGAAGGCTTGCGCCAGGCACGGCTGGCCCCACTGCTCCACCGCCCAAGGAGCCGGCCAAGGGCAAGCGCCAGCGCGGCGGGGGCTAGGCTTGTGATCCCTCCCCCTTGGAGGAGGCTGCAGGAATGGTGGGTGGGGTCACATGCCTCTCCAGAGTGCCAGCCAGCTGGGCGCTGATCTGCCGCAGCAGCAAGCCCTTCCCTTCCCTTCTGCTCCCGCTCCAGAGAAGAGGGCACTGCCTGGCACCAGCCGGGGCACGGTGACGGGGCTGCAGGGCTGGGTACTGGGTGCCCGGCCACGTGGCTCAGAGCCCCTGCACTGACCAGGTCGAAGATCCGGGGCCGGGCTTGGTTGCCAATGTGCAGTAGGTCCCGGAAGCCCTTCGTGATGAGCAGGGCGACCGGCTCGCCCTTCCGCTCCAGCAGGGCGTTGGTGGCCACCGTGGTGCCCATTCGGATCCACTCGATGCGCGACGTGTCCAGGGGCTGGCCTTTGGGGAACGGGACGCCGCATTCCTGGGGCGAGCAAAGCGTCAGTGGCCCCCCGGCAGCCCCCCACACTGTCCCAGGACAGGGCACCTGGCCACAGCCCACGGAATGCACCTGCAAGGCCAGGCAGCTCCAGGCAGGGAGAGCCTGGTCTGAGTCCCGGCTCAGCCAAAGATTCCTGGGTGACCTTGGGCCTGTTGCAGCCTCATCGCCTGGCCTCCCTCACAGGGCTGTTGTGAGGAGATCCGGGTGGGCCCTGCAGGGAACGCAACAGCAACCTGGGGCCAGCACACGTGCCAGCGAGGTCAAGGGTGCCTTCCGGCCTCCCCTGGGCCCTGGGCAGGGATGGGGCCTCCCCAGGAGCGCCAGCAGCCACGGGCCCTCCTCCTGGGGCGCCCTCCGGCCTCGCCTCGGGTGACCGCCCAGCCTGGCTCGGCTTCCTTGTGACTGCTGGGCCGGCTAATCCCCGCGCGCAGCGTTGTGCAAGGCCTTTGTTCCCGCTCGGCTGCCTGGAATGCGGCGGGTCAAGGAGGAGCAGCCGCCTCGGCTGCCCAAGGCCGGCCAGGAGCCCCCGCGAGCGGCGCTCGCCCCGGTCCGGCCGGCCCCTCACCTCCTGCAGGATGCGGCGAATGCCCTCGGTGGGAGCATCGCGGTAGCTGGCCGGGTCCTCCGAGAGCAGCTTCAGCACCCGCACCCTCCCCCGGGGGCAGCGGGCGAAGACGTCGGTGAAGGTGCCGCCGCGGTCTATGGAGAACTGGAACTTGCCGGGCGGGGGCGCAGCCATGGCCGGGCGGAGGGAGGCGCGGGGGTCCGGCCGCCCGGATCCCGCAGGGGAGGCGAGGCGAGGCGGGACGGGGTCACCGGCTAGGACGGGCGGGAGGCGAGGCCCGGGGACGGCGCTGCGGACGCGCGACGGCGCGGCGCCCGGGAGACGGAGGGGAGCGCAGAAGCGCGCCGCCCGCGCTTTCCTTCCAGGCGGCCGCCGCGGGAGACCCCGGCGCAGCAGCTGTCAGGGAACGGCCGCCGACGGAGCGCCTCCGGCCCGGACCTGCTCGCCGGGGCAAGCCCCGCCCCCGCGGGCGGGCCGGCTCCGCCCCCTCCCGCCGGCCGGGCAGGTTCGGCGGGGAACGACGGGGGCGCTGCGCTCTCCGGCCGGCCTGCACGCCCGCCCCGTCGGCAGCGCGGCCGGCGCTCGGGGCCGCCTGCGCCATGGCGCGGGAGCTCCCCGGGGGCGCGGGGCCTTGCCGCGAGGGCGGAGCGCGCCCTCGGCTCAAGCGCCGCGCGGGCAGTTTCGGGCCGGGGACGCTGGAGGCGCGCCGGGATGCGGGCGGAGGAGGGCGGGCTCCGCGAGGCGCCCGCTCCCGGCCCGGGGCCGCCGGTGCGGCTCCGCCGGTGCGCCGGGCGGGCGCCAGCGAAAGGCTTTCCTGGGCGGGGGCTCCTTAGCCCTTCCGCGGGCAGAACGGGCGCCGCGCCGCCCCCGTGTACGAGCCCCGGGCCAGCGCTTCCCACGTGCGGCGCGCGGGGCGGGGCGGGGCCGGGGCGGGGCGGCGCTCGGCGCGCGGGGCAGGGCGGGACGGGACGGCGGCATGGCGGGGCTGGAGCTGCTGTCGGAGCAGGGCTACCGCGTGGACGGGCGCCGGGCCGGCGAGCTGCGCCAGATCCGCGCGCGGATGGGCGTCTTCGCGCAGGCCGACGGCTCCGCCTACCTGGAGCAGGGCAACACCAAGGCGCTGGCCGTCGTGTACGGGCCGCACGAGGTGAGCGGGGCGCGGGCGGGCGGGCGGGCGGCGGGGGCGCGCGGGGTGGGGGGCGCGCGCGGCGGGACGCGGCCCGGCCCGGCCTGACGCGCGCGCTCGCGCTGCCGCCCCCGCAGATGCGCGGCTCCCGCAGCAAGGCCCTGCACGACCAGGCGCTGGTCAACTGCCAGTTCAGCATGGCCACCTTCAGCACGGGCGAGCGCAAGCGGCGGCCCCACGGCGACCGCAAGTCCAGCGAGATGACGCTGCACCTCAAGCAGACCTTCGAGGCCGCCATCCTCACGCAGCTCTACCCGCGCTCGCAGATCGACATCTACGTGCAGGTGGGCGGCGCCCAGAGGTGGGGGGGCGGCCGGCGCGCCTGGGAACGGCCGGCGGCGGGTCAGGCCCCCGGGCGCCTGGGGGCAGCCGGGCCTCCTGCCCGGCTGGGGAACTGGGATCCGGCCAGGGTGCCCGTGCGGTGGTGCCTCGCCGGGCAGCTTGCTGGCCGGTCTTTCCCTGCGGCGTCCTGAGGGGCCTCCCGTCTCCCCCAGATCTTGCAAGCGGACGGCGGGAACTACTGCGCCTCAGTCAACGCGGCCACGCTGGCCGTCATCGACGCCGGCATTCCCATGCGGGACTACGTGTGCGCCAGCTCGGCCGGCTTCATCGAGGACACGCCCCTGGCTGACCTGAACTACGTGGAGGAAGCCGCTGCTGGCCCCCAGCTGGCCCTGGCGCTGCTGCCCAAGTCGGACCAGATCGCGCTGCTGGAGATGACCTCCCGGCTGCACGAGGACCACCTGGAGCCCATCCTGGAGGCGGCCAGCAAGGCCTGCAGGGACGTCTACGCTGTGCTGGGCCAGGTGGTGCGCGAGCATCTGCAGGAAGTCACGGCGCTGCTGGGCAAGTGAGGGCTGCCTCGGTGGCCGGGCGGGGACTCAGGGCCCCGTGCAGCGGCTCTCCATCCAGAGAGGGCCAGCGGAGGGCTTCTGCCTGCTGTGACAGCTCTGCCCCCACCGCTCCTGTCTTGCTTCGTGCTGACGGTGGATCATGGCCGAGGGGGCTTCTCTCCCTGAGCCATCTCTGCAGTCCTTGCCACTCGCCCCTCTCCTGCTGCGTTGATGGGAGGATTCTTGGTGGACGCTCCAACTGCCAAGCTGTACATACCACGTTTTCCCCTTTCTGAACAAGTTAAAGAAGAAATATTGTTTGGGACTGGCGTAACTGATTAAAGAAGAAATATTGTTTGGGACTGGCGTAACTGATTAAAGAAGAAATATTGTTTGGGACTGGCGTAACTGATTAAAGAAGAAATATTGTTTGGGTCTGGCATGTGTGTGAACAAGTCCTGTTGCCTCGCAGAAGCTTCCTCTTTGGCTTTAAGTAGGTCTGCCCTGCCTGTGGGGGCTCCCTGGCCATCTCCTCAGCAGGGTCTCCAGGAGGGGGATCCGTTATGAGAAGGATCCTGCTCACGTGCTTACAAATGCCTTTGTTCCCTCTCCAAGATGAGTGCCACGTGAAGCCCCTACCCCCATTAATAGTAACAGCTTTGACTATCAGGCTTTTAGAAACGAAGTAAATAAAACCCGGACTAGAATGTTGTACTTTATACCAAACTGTCATCTTTGCGGGTGTGTGAAATACATGTTCTTGGAAAAATGTTTGGAGTCCATTAAAATAGATCACCACTGCATGGCGGGGAAGTTCATGGCAGGCATTCTGGTGCTTGGAATACTCTTGGATTCAAGGGTTGGGTCCCTGAAAAGTCCTGAAGCTCCTGGTCTCTGCCTCCCCCCGCCGCAGCTTTCGCATTCGGTCTCTTCCCATGGCCGAGCTGAGAAAGACGGGTGCGGGGAGGCGCCAGTTCAGGGGTGCTGATGTGCGCGTACATTGGTGAGGCGCCGCATCCGGCGAATGAGCCTGCCTGGCGGGGTCACCTTGCCCTCCCTCTGGCCGCCGGCCATGGGGTCTCAGCTTGCACGGGCTGATGTGCTGAGCGGGCGCTGCTGCCCTGGGCCAGGCTGCCCACGACTCGGGAAGCATCCTCGGGCCTTCGGCAGCCTACGCGGCGGGGCAGAGCGCGCCTGAGCAAGCTCCGGTGGCTCCGCGAGAGCAAGCGGCAGAGGCCGCAGTCCGCCCCTGCCTGGGGGGCGCCGGCCCAGCCACACGGCCGAGCGCCCCTGCTCCGCCACCGCAGGCGAGCCCGAGCCCGAGCCCGAGCCCGGGCCCGGGCCCGGCGCGCCCCGCCCCGCCCCGCCCCGAAGGCGGGCGAGGGCACGCCGGGCGCGCAGGAGCCCGTCCCCGGGGCGGGCAGCGAGGCGGCGGCCAGAGGGGCCCGCCGGAAGTGCCGGGCCGCGGTTCCGGGCCGGGGCGGGGCGGGACTCCCGAGCGCCGCCCCCCGCCCCGCCCGCCCGCCCGCCCGGCCTCGCGCGCCATGGGGCTGCTCTCCGACCCGCACCGGCGCCGCGCCCTGTCGCGCCTGCTGCTGCGCCTCAACGCGCCGCTCTGGTGAGTGGCCGCCCTGCGTCGGCGCCTGGGGCGATGGCCCGGCCGTGTCCGCCGCAGAGACCGGCCGGCCGGGCGAGCGAGCGAGCGCGGGCTTCCGCTGCGCGCGGCCCGGCGGAGTCCGCGAGGAGCAGCCGCGCCGCCCGCTCCGCCCCCGGCGCGCCCCCGGAGCCCTGCGCGTGCGGCGGGCTGGGGCCCCCGGGCGGCGGCGGCGGCGGCGGCGGGGGGCGGCCTCGGTCCCTGCCGCGGCCCCGGCCCCGGCCCCGGCCCAGGCCCACCGCCGCTGTGCTGTCGCCCTTGCAGCGCGCTGTGCTTCCTGGCGGGGCTCGCCTGGTTCCTGGCGCTGGCCTGCCAGCCGTTCGCGCTGCGCATGTACATGTCGGAGAACGCCATGGGCTCCACCATGGTCGAGGAGCAGTTCGCGCACGGCAAGCGCGCCCTCGCCTACGCGCGCGAGTTCGCCGGCCACAAGAAGGCGGCCGGGTGAGTGTCGCCCCGCGGGGCCGCGCCGGTCGGGGAAGGGCCCTTCGTGCCGGGGGGGGGGCGCGTCCCGTGCCCCGAGCCTGCGCCGGGGCGCCAGCCGCCCCGGCGCCCGGCTCAGCCCTGGCTCCGCTCCCCGCAGAGGCATGCCGGTCGCCTGGCTGGAGAAGACCATGTGGAACCTGGGCCTGGAGGTGTACAAGCAGACCTTTTCCCGCACGCTGCCGTTCCCCGATGAGACGCGCGAGAGATTCGTACGTGCCGGGCCGCGGCCCGTCCGCCGCTGGGGTGGGGAGGCAGAGCCGCGGCCGCCTCACGGGACGCGGTGGGCCACGGACGGACGTGCGCCCGGCCTCAGGCGTTGCCCGTCTCCTCCGCAGATGGTGAAGGGCACCAACGTGTACGGGATCCTGCGCGCCGCTCGCGCCGCCAGCACGGAGGCCTTGGTGCTGAGCGTCCCCTGCAGCGAGGGCCAGCAGAACAACCAGGCCGTGGGGCTGATGCTGGCGCTGGCCTCCCACTTCCGAGGTGGGTCGGTCGGGCTGTGCCGCGCTCAGCCGCCTGTCCTGGGGCCGGACCTGCTGGCCTGAGGGGGGCTGCTTCCATTTGCAGAGAAGCTTGATGACACGTTGTATTGTGTGGGTTTCGAGCACTGTGACGCACAATCCACAGGACAGCAGCGGTCAGAGAGCAGGCCTTTCTGAGGTTGGCTCTCCCCTTGGGGCGGCTGCCTGGCGGCCTGTGGGCTCCCACAGCTCCCGTTGGCAGGGGAGGAGCCCCAGCTCCCCGGCATGCTGGTGCTGGGCCCGCCAGGCTGCCCAAGGCACTCAGCTCCCTCTTTGTCCCAGGCCAGATCTACTGGGCCAAAGATATCATCTTCCTGGTGAATGAGCACGACCTGATTGGGACGGAGGCCTGGCTGGAGGCGTACCATGACGTCAACATCACAGGTGAGTGGCAACCCGGGCGAAAGTCCCCCTGGGGAGAGGGGCTTGGAGGTTGGCGGCAGCGACCCAGCAGCCGCCCAGCTTTCTCTCTCGCAGCAGCCCCGGCCCACCCTGCTGCCTCCTGCCAGGCTGCCCCCCGGGGCTGGTGTGGCCTCTCCGGCCCCCTTTGTGAAGCCAGCCCGCCGGACCCACTTGCCAGCCAGGGCTTTCCTCCCCGGTCCTGGCGGGCAGGGCCTGGCAAGCCCTTCTGGGGAAGCCTCAGGGCCGCTGGCCAGCACCATGGGGCAGGCGGCATTGCCCACACGCCCGTTTCAGCAGGACGGGCGGCCTGCTCCCCTCCGCTGCCCTGCCTGCCCTGGTTTCCGCAGAGGTGTCCTCGTCGGGGACGCTGGGCCGGGCGGGGGCCATCCAGGCCGCCATCTCCCTGGAGCTGAGCAGCGACGTCATCACCAGCCTCGACATTGCCGTGGAGGGGCTGAACGGGCAGCTGCCCAACCTGGACCTGGTCAACCTCTTCCACTCCTTCTGCCAGAAGAACGGGCTGCTGTGCACCATCCAAGGCAAGGTGGGTGGAGCGGGGGCCGTGCAGGGACGCTGCAGAGCTGGGACGAGCAGAAGCCCCCCCCCGAGGCTGGCTGGACACCCCCCCCGCACACCGAGGGCAGTCTTCAGAGCATATGGCTCGCCTGGCACCCTCCAACGTCTGTCTTGCCTCTTGCCCGCGGCTCGCTGGGGCCCTGTCCTCCGCCTCCCTGAAGGGCTCTCCCGGCTGCCCCGGCCGGCCCTCTTGCAGGGGTGGGGGGTGGGCCAAGCCAGGCTCTCAGCACAGCGACCAGGAGCGCTGAAAAGCAGCTGTGGATCGGTGCCCGTCACCTGTCCGGCCCGGCTCGGCCTGCCCGCCCTGGCCCTGGGGCTGCTGGGCCCGTGGTCGGGCAGGAACACGTGCAGGGGGCCGTCCTGAGCCGCAACTGACGCCGGGGGGGCCCTGTCCCCGCAGCTGCAGCGCTCCGACTGGGACTCGCTGCCCGCTTACCTGCACTCGCTGCAGACACTGCTGCTGATGGTGCTGAAGCAGGGCTCGGGCCGGCCGCAGGGCGACCACGGCCTCTTCCTGCGCTACCACATCGAGGCTGTCACGGTGCGCGGAATCAACAGCTTCCGGCAGTACAAGTTTGACATGGGCATGATGGGCGCGTGAGTATGGCGGGAGGCCGGGCCAGGCGGGCGGCTTGACGGCCTGAGGCAGCGGGGTGCATGGGCGCCTTGGGGAGCGTCTGCTGGCGGGGCCTCCCAAGCAGCCGGGCCAGGCGGGAAGGTCGGCACGTGGCTTCGGGCCCCAAGAGAGCATCAGTTGTGACTCCTTTCCTGCTCCTCCCAGAACCTTGGAGGGAATGTTCCGGAAGCTGAACAACTTGCTGGAGCGCCTGCACCAGTCCTACTTCTTCTACCTCCTGCCCTCGCTCTCCCGCTTCGTCTCGATTGGGCTGTACATGCCGGCCTTTGGCTTTCTGATCCTCATCCTGGTCCTTAAGATATCCTCCCCCAGGGAGAGGTGTGGGGGAGCTGGGGGGGGCATCTGGTCTTGCTGCTTGGGAGCCAGGAGATGGTGGGGGTGGCTTTACCCAGCAGGAGATGGTCCAGAGTCAGCAGGCACGCTCAGGCGGGGACTTAGGCTGCTGGATGTAGCAGGCAGGGCGGCCATGCGGGGGGGACCGAGCTTCCGGAGGCGGCCTCTGGGTCGCTCAGCTCGTGAACGTCCCTGGAGACGCTGCCTGGGTGCCTGCGGCTGGGCTGCGTGTGGTGATGGGACAGGCCCAGCAGCTGGGGGGGCGGGCAGAACCAGAGGCCCGGAGAGGCTGCAGAGGGCTCCAGCCACCTGCCGCCCTGCAGTGGCCCAGGCGGCTCTCTTGGGCCGTGACAGGACAGGCTGCATGAGCTTCCCTTGACTGGATGGTTTCAGGACACAGGGACAGCCGTGTGCTTTGCGCGGTTAAGAAGGGAGGGAGGCTTTAGTCGATACGTTTTGGTCTCTCAATCCTCCTTTCGTGCGTCGGTAAAAGCACGGCGGTTTGGCACGGCTTTGCCTTCGGCAGCACCACCCCTGGGAGAGATAAAGGCCCCTTTGGGGGCTGTTGCTGAGCAGTTGCCCGGAGACCCCATGCTTCCCATACTGGCCCCTCCGCAAGGGTGGCCCTTGTGGTCTCTCCCTCCAGCGGGCGTCCGCCTCAGGAAAGGTTTGCCCGCCAGTGGCATGAGGAATGCCCCTGTGGGGGTTGCTTCTCAGGCCGGGGGGAAGGAGCAGCCCCTGGTGCTGGGAGCAGGGTGGGGCTGCTGGCCCCGGCGACCGGTGTCCCCCAAGGCCCAGCCTTCCGGTTTGCCTTGACTCCCTGTGCCGCAAACGCCTTGGACCTGTGGATGAAGCTCAGCAGGTACGACGCGGACCCGGACGGTCCACTGTGTGATGGCGACCAGCGTCCTGGCCCAGGGGCTGCGGAGGTGAGGCATGTGGGGAGGGAGCGGGGCTCTGGGAGGGGAGGGCCCAGGATAGGTACCGCCGTGCTCCCCGTCATGGGAAGGGGGCCGGCCTCGGCCTTGTGTGCCGCTTGCAGTGAGCCCTGCCGCCCACCCGATCCGCCCGTTGGGTGGCTTGGACGGCCGAGCGCCAGTTCTGCCCACCATGATCCCTCCCCTGGAGGGCCGAGGGCGCTGATGAGTGGCCTCCGCCGCTGCTCGTCGGGCTTGGCCTCCAGGGCAGGCCGCCTCTCGCGTCGAGGCCTCAGCACCCTCCTCTCCCGCGCAGGAGCCGAAGCCCAGCCTGCTGACGCTGGCGCCCCCCCTGCTGATCTGCCACGCCACGGGACTCGCCCTCTACTTCGTGCCAATCCTGGGGCAGCACATGGCCACGCAGCACTTCCCCGTCTCCGAGTCGGAGGCCGTGGTGCTCACGGTCATCGCCATCTACGTGGCGGGCCTGGCCCTGCCCCACAACACGCCCAGGTGACTGGCACGGGCTGCGTGCCCCCGGCCAGGGGGCGGGTGTGCCGCTCGCGCACAGCTGTGCCAGAAGCGGGAGCACGCCTGGGGCCCATGCTGCTCTGCGCAGGCACGCCCTGGGGGGCGTGGCTGGAGGTGCCGCCTGCAGACCAGCTCCCCTTTCTCCTGCAGGGTCCTGCTGGGCTCGGGAAGCGACCGCGGCTGGATGACGCTGAAGCTGCTGTCCCTCCTGTACTTGGCGATGCAGCTGAGCTGCATGGCGCTGATCAACTTCTCCCTGGGCTTCCTGCTGGCCGTCACCATGGTGCCCGTGGCCGCGCTCATACAGCCCACCGGGCCCAGGTACGTGTTCGTGTGGCCCCCATCCTGCCTCCTGGCCACTGGCCACACTGCTGTCCTCGGATGGTAACGAGCAGCTGGCGGGTGGCACGAGCGGGTGGCCGGCTCGCCTCTTCCCCCTCCGGCTGCGCACCACCACAAGTTGCGGCTGCCGGAACTGGGGCTGCCTGCAGCAAGCGCCGCGTCCCGGCTGTTGTTGGCCTGCGCCCCGTCATCCTGCCGCCCTGACTGCAGGCTGGTTGCGGTGCTCCCGGGACGAAGAGGGAGCAGGCCCCGGGCATTCCCCTCAGGTCCGCGTGGGCGAGGGGCAGAGCGCTGCCCTGGTATCCCGGTTCTTCTGCAGGTGCCTCTACGCCGTGCTGCTGGTGCTGGTCACGCCGGCCGCCACGCTGCTCTTCTGCATCTTCCTGTACCAGGAGCTCACCGAGTACCCCATCTCAGCATTGGAGGGCTGGCAGCGCTTCCTGCAGGCCATCGCGGAGGGCCTGCTGGACCACCACCTCTACGGCTCCATCGTCTTCCCCTTCGTGGCCCTCTTCGTCTACCCCTGCTGGCTGCTGCTGTGGAACGTGCTCTTCTGGAAGTAGCCCGCTGCGGGCGGCTTCTGGGCCCAGGCCGGCCTCTGGCCCGGCTCTCTTGGCCAGGCTTCCGCAGAGGCAGCCCCCACGGGGCACACGGCCTGGAGGCCTCTGGAGCTTCCAGGCGAGGCTTTGGGGCAGGGCAGGGCAGGGCAGGGCAGGCGGGTGGGGCGGGACAGGGCAGCGGTGCCAAGCCCAGCAGCCGAGAAGCCAGATCTGCCACTGTCTTGGCAGTTTCCAAGGCCACGGCAACCCGCTGGTTCTCAGCAGTTCTGAGGCACGGCAGGAAGGCGCCACCTTTGCTAGCAGGTGGCAGAACCCGGAAGCCTGGGGGAGAAAGGTGCTGGCTGTGGTGCGGTTCAGTCGCTCTACTGCTCAACTGAGGAGTGATTGTACTTTTGGGGGAAGAAAGAAGGCATCCCCGCTTGGGCACGGCTGATCCTTCCCGGGGCAGTTGCCGCTGTGTGGCCACAGACTGGCTCTGGTGTTCGAGAATGTCCTGAATGAGGTGCTGGGGTGGGGGTGGGCTGATCAGGTGCCCCAGCACAGGAAAGGGCTCTGTACGAAACTTGGAAATAAAGGCCTTTGAAATGCCACCCGTGTTCATTTCTGTTCCGCCTTGCAAGTGTCCAGCTCCTCAGCCCCTTGCGGAGTTTCCTGGTGCTGCTCAGCCAGCCACTGCCTCGGGGGAGTTCTGCGCTCTGGCCGGCTGGCTGCCAATTGTGGCTCTTGGCACATGTTCCTGGGGCTGGCGAGGGGTCTGGAGGCTTTGCAACCTGCTGCGTGCCCTGAAGGCCGTTCCCACAGGCAGCGGACCCCCCTCCAGGCAGCCTTGTTCGTGGTCCTGGGGAGGAGCCAGGGGCCGTGCTCCGTGTTGGTCCCAGTGATGTGGAGCAAAGTAGCTACGAGGCTGTGGAAGCGAAGCCTCAGTTGCTGAATAAGGCTGGAATGCAGGGCCCCTCCGCTGGCGGGCTGGCGGGCTGGCTCCAAATGCGCCTTTGAACTGAACCTTGTTGCGGAAAGCCACCAGGCTCCCCTGTTGGACCCATCCCGTTTTTGGTCTTTCTGTGTGTCTTCTGCCTTCCACTTTCCCTGACAAGATCGTCTTCTTGCGGGCTCCTTCCTTCTCATGCTGTGTGTCCAAAATTGGGCAGCCTCAGGGTTGTCAGTTTTGCTTGCAGGAAATGTGACAAGCAGTCTAAGTGCCGAAACAGAACTTCCATGCCCCCGAGGTGGCTGGAGAAGGGACAGTGCGTTCAGCGTTTCTGTGCTAATGCTGGAAGCCTCAGAGCCAAAACAGGACTGCTCAAGCGCCTGGGGATAAAGGAGAAGACGAAACCCAGTGAGTGGAGAGAACCTGTGGGATGCACATTGTCCTGGAAGGGCACATCTGTGCACATCTGTACATCAAGGGGCCCAGAACTCTGCAGACTTGATCATGTGACTGGACAGAAGTGCTGCACCGTGCGTGATACATACTTCTTCCCTGCATGAGAAATTCAGTTCCGGGAAAGCACTGTCGTCCCCCAGGCCAGACTGCTGGGGGTGATCCCGAGATGGGAATGCGAACAGGGAGGCTTCCAGATGAAGAAAGCTGCCCATTGACCAGACAAGCTTCACTTTATCCCCACCCCACACATGGGCTATTTAGATGCATGACCAAGAGGGGAAATTTCTGGATGTGCTGGCTGACGGTGCTGTAGAGCAGTTGGTCATGGAACTGAGAAGTGGGACAGTCCTGCATTTAATCCTATATGGGGCTGTGCAGGACCTGGTTGAGTTTCAAGTTTAAACTTAATGTTGAAACTCAACATTAAGAAAACTAAGATCATGGCATCCAGTCCTCTCACTTCCTGGCAAATAGATGGGGAAGAAATGGAGGTAGTGACAGATTTTATTTTCCTGGGCTCCAAGATCACCGCAGACGGGAACTGCAGCCAAGAATTTAAAAGACGCTTGCTCCTGGGGAGGAAAGCTATGGCAAATCTAGACAGCATACTAAAAAGCAGAGACATCACCCTGCCAACAAAAGTGCGTATAGTTAAGGCGATGGTTTTCCCAGTTGCAATATATGGCTGTGAAAGCTGGACCATAAGGAAGACTGAGCATAAAAGGACTGAGGCCTTTGGATTGTGTTGCTGGAGGAGACTCCTGCAAGTCTCTTGGACCGCAAGGTGATCAAACCAGTCAGTCCTAGAGGAGATCAACCCTGACTGCTCTTTAGAAGGCCAGATAGTGAAGATGAAGCTCAGATACTTGGCCACCTAATGAGAAGGAAGGACTCCCTGGAGAAGAGCCTGATGCTGGGAATGATTGACTGCAAAAGGAGGGGACAGCAGAGAATGAGGGGGCTGGATGGGGTCACTGAGGTGGTTGGTGTGAGCTTGAGTGGAATCTGGGGGATGGTGGAGGACAGGAAGGCCTGGAAGGTTGTGCACGGGGTCGCAATGGGTCAGACACAACTTTGCGACTAACAACAACACGACCTGGAACATGATGTCACTATTTCGGAACTTGCTGGAAATAGTGCTAGCAGAGTTCATAGGCACTTAAGCAGGAGAGGGCCAACGAGGCCCCAACCACCCACATTGGATCGCTCTGGAATGAAGGAAGTGGAAGGAAATGGAGAGGGTTGAAATGCCCGGAGATTGTGCAAAACGACAAAAATGAAACAGCGATGCAAGAGTATGGCGGAGGAGGCCGGAGGGCCATCGGCTTCAACCCCGATTCTGCAGGACACTGAGCCGCATGACGACGGTCCAGACGCTTTTGAACATAAATACTGCAACATTCATGAACGGCTTTTGGAAGCCACCCTATTATGCAGGATCTGAGGAGGGCTTGTAGTGCAACAGCACATTATAGTCCGAGACCGGCCCAGCCGCGCCGCTCCCGGTGGGGTGGCGGGCCGGCGGGGGGGCGGCCGGAGCCCGCGGGCGCCCTCTGCGGAGCGCGCAGGGCCCCTCCCGAGCCGCAGCTCTACGCGGGCCCAGCACTTCCGGCGAGGCGCGGCCCGGCTTCCGGCCGCGGCTTCCTGCCCGGCCGCCCCTTCCGTCGCGCGCGCCGCGTCAGCGCGCGCCCCTCCCGTCCCTCCAAGATGGCGGCGGCGGCGGCGGCGGCGATGGCGGCGGCGCGGAGCCTGGCGCGTGCCCGGGGCGGCCTCCTGCTCCCGCCCGTCCCCGGCGGCCCGCGCCCGCGGGTAAGAGGCGGCGCCCGCGCGCCCGGACCGCCGCCCGCCCGCCGCGCCCCGCCGCGCCGCCCGGCCCAAGGTCACCGCGCCCGCGGGGTCACCTCCGCGCCCCGCGCCAGGCGGCGGGGACCGGCGGGCCGGGCCGCGGCTCGCCCTGCGTAGGCGCGAACCGGGGCCGGGCGAGCCGGGGCTGCCCGAGCGAGAGGCGCGTTCCCGGGGCGGCCCGCCGTTGCCCCGCCGCCCTCCCTGACCGCGCGCTGCGGGGCGGCTGCCGAGGGCCCGGGGCGCCGAAGTCGCTGCCGCTGCCGCCGCCGCCGGGAAGGGCCGCGCCCGAGCGAAGCGACGGCCCGGCCCGCCGCGGACCTCCGCCTCGCCCGGTGCAGCGGCCTTGCGCAGCGGCCTCCCGGAGGCGTCGGGACGCGCCCGGAGCTGGAGGCTGCCTGCTGCCTGGCCAGGGCGGTCTGGCCGGGATGCCTCCGGAGTCGGGGGTGCGGGGGCATCCAGTCGGCCCGGCCCGGCCCGGCCCGGCCCTTTTGCGCGGAGGAGCCAGGTGCGTTGGGTCTCCGGCGGGCCTCGGTGGCCTCGTGGAGCGCCTGCGTCGGGCCGTCTTCTGGCTTCCCGCGGTCTGCTTTCGGCCCGGTGCCGCTGTGCCCGCGGGGCGAGAGCCGAACGAAGCAGGAAGTGCGCCGGCATTGTGGCTGCCCGGATCAGCCTTGGTTCCCCCGCAGCTGCAGAAGCGCTGGAGTGCCGCTCCCATCCTCTGGGGGTGATGGAGTTTGTAGTCCAACATTCCCGGGGCGCATCCGATTTGGGGGTGGTGGTGTAGAGGTGCTCTTGAGTGGCTGGGGGCCCGAGATGTCCCTTGGCTTCGCGTTGGATTGTGTTCGTGGGCCGGACTCCGTGCTTCAGGTTGCCTTGTGCACGGCCGCCCCTCACCTCGGTCGGCTGTTCTGGAGCAGGGACCCGGCGGGCCGCCCTCCCTTGCCTTGGGGCACAGGCCTTGCCTGCAGAGAGCCCCGCGGGCATCCCTGGCTTGAAGAAACCCGAGCAGCAGCTGCGAGAGGCCTCGCTGCAGGGCCCTTGCTGCCGGCCCGAGGGAGCAGCTGAGCGGAGCGGAGCTGTGCCGGCCCCATGCTAGGCTGCCCACCCGCCGCTTGGCCGAGTCCGGTGTGGAAAGCAGCTTTGCTTCAGCCACCGTTGGGGAAGGAGCCCTGGGAGCAGCGGGTGCCTCCCTTGCAGGCCCCCCAAAGGACTCGCGCTAAAGGCTTCCACGGCCTTCCCAGGTGCTAATCCCATTGTCCTTCCTGCAGGCCAACTTGGCGTCTGTGGCGGGCCTGTCCCGGCGCAAGAAGGTGGTCCTGACCGCACTGGGTGTGTTGACTGCAGGCGGAGCTGGCCTGGCCGTGGCCCTTCATACCGCTGTGAGTGCTGGAGAGCTCGAGCTCCATCCGCCAAAGTTGCCCTGGAGCCACGGGGGCATGCTGTCCACGCTGGACCACAGCAGGTGCGAGAGGGCCCCCGGGGGTGGGGGCGGGCAGGAGCGCCTCTCCAGGAAGGGTGCCGTGCAGCTTCCCTCTTCCGGGCTCGTGAGGGGCCACTGTGGGAGAGTGGGGCTGGCTGCAGCGGTCAGGGAGGAGGGCAGGACCTGCTCCTTTGTCCGTATCTGCCACAATGTGTTGCCGTCTCCTCGGGCAAAGAGGTGTGCGAGTCAGAAGCGAGGCGTTGCTGGAATCGAGCGGTTGCGGTGTCCTGCCCTCACCGACTCCCTCGGGGGCAGCTGCTCTCTTGCTCCTAAATGCCTCTTCCCAGATGCCTGAAGGTCCTTCCTCTCCCTCCCTCGAGGGTGGGAACAAGCGCCATTTTCCTCTGAGGGCCACGTGGTCGCTGCCTGCCTTTCTTGGTGCCGTGGCCTCTCGCCTGTGTTGTCCACCCTCCAGATCAGCTTTTCACCCCAGCAGCCTGGCAGACCACTGGGGTCTTGGCGCTCTTTGCTGCTCTGCTTGAACTGTGTCCTCAGAGAGAGAGGGAGCACGCAAGTGAGCCCGCACGATAGCTGTAGCACACTGCTGTGTGCTAGAAGTAGGAAAGGAGGGCCGCGTACAAGTGCCGCCATCCCCGCTTTTCTAAGACATGCGTGCACAAACACAGTAGCAGCAACCTCACAGCCTCCCACTTCCGAGGACTTGCTCAGGGCACCGGGCAGACTTGGGGCCTAGATGATGGCCTTCCTTGCGTGTCCCTCTGCCCCACTGACTCTCCGGAAAGGCCCCAAGGCCCCTGTCCTGCTCACCCACTTTCCCGGCTGCTGCTCCAAGTTTCTAAGCCTGGGGGTCAAGCGGAGGAGGGGCGCAGGCATGACTGCTCGTGCGCTTAGCTGTCCCAGGATAGCTTTGCGAGCCAAACCCGAGGAGCTGCTTGTAAGCATATGAACCGACTGTGCCTGCAGCGTCCGGCGTGGCTTTGAGGTGTACAAGCAGGTGTGTTCAGCGTGCCACAGCATCGAGTACATGGCCTACCGCAACCTCGTTGGGGTCTCCCACACTGAAGCTGAAGCCAAGGCCCTGGCGGAGGAGGTAGGCAGGGTGCACGGCAGGCACTGCTGAGGCGGGGCGGGGGGCGGCCACACAGCCGAGTGCAGAGCCCCCGCTGGCCTGGCACAGGGATGCTCTGCGGAGGCCTCCGGTCGTGAGGGCTCGGCTGTGTCACTGAGAGGGTGGGGCTTCTGTCCAGCTGCTCTGACAGGTTTGGCATTCCCTACGTCAGGTTGAGGTGCAGGATGGACCCGACGAGAACGGCGAGATGTTCATGCGGCCCGGAAAGCTCTCCGATTACTTCCCCAAGCCCTACCCGAATCCCCAGGCGGCACAGGCGGCAAACAATGGTGCATTGCCTCCCGACCTCAGCTACATCGTCAACGCCAGGTGACGTGCCGGGCGGGGGCCGGAGGAGGGCGTGCGGGGTCCTGGCCCCGGGACAGTGGCCGCGTGGCTGGGGGCCCCCGAAGGGAGACCGGCGAGGGCGCCTGGCGAGTCCTCCTCTGCCCTTCTCTTCCAGGCACGGGGGCGAGGACTACGTGTTCTCCCTGCTGACCGGCTACTGCGATCCCCCCGCTGGCGTGACCGTGCAGGAGGGGCTGCACTACAACCCCTTCTTCCCTGGGCAGGCCATTGCCATGGCGCCCCCGATCTACAACGAGATCTTGGAGTTTGAGGATGGTAAGTGGGCCGGGCCGGGCCGGGCCGGGCCGGGCCGGGCCTCCTTGGGCACCAGCCCTCGGGCGCTGACGGCCTTCTGCCCTCCCTGCAGGCACCCCTGCCACCATGTCGCAGATCGCCAAGGACGTCTGCACCTTCTTGCGATGGGTGGCGGAGCCAGAGCACGATCAGCGGAAGCTGGTTGGCCTGAAGGTCAGTGGCCAGCCCTGTGGCTGTGGGAACCCTCTGGCCCAACCCAGGCGGAGCCGGTGCGAGGCCGGTGGCTGCCGCCCCGGGCATGCGAGGGAGCCGGGGCAGGCGCCTGGAGCGGCCGGGGGCCCTTACCTGCGCCCCCGGCACACGAACAGGTGGCCCGCCTGCGCCCCAGCAGGCTGCGGAGGAGCCGCCTCGCTGGCCCGGCCGCCCGTCACCGGCCTCCCCGCTCCCTCCCTCCCAGGTGCTGCTGGTGGCCGGCATCCTGTTGCCGCTGCTGTACTGCTGGAAGCGGCACACGTGGTCAGTGCTGAAGAGCAGGAACATTGTCTACCGGCCCCCCAAGTGACCCCTGTGAGCGGCGCAGACTCTGATGCCGGGGCAGGGGCGGCGGCCGCACCTTCTTCGTGCCCCAGGAATGTACGGGCAGACCGGCAGCTGGACCGGCCGCCCCACCGGTGCACTTGCGGTTATTTAATGTTTCCCCGCCCACCCAGCTACCCCAGAGGGCCCTGGGAAGAGGACTGTGTGGTGCAGGGGCGGCCGGCACCCAATAAATCTGTTTCTTCAACCAGAGGGAAGCTGCTGTCGTGTGTCTCGGGGGTGGGCCGCCGTGTGCCCCCTGCCCTTCACCCCCGCCCAGAAAGAGCCTCCGGCAGAGTCCCAGCACTGGTCTTTTTATTGGCGGGGCTGCCCCCTTCTGTGCAGCAGCACCCCCACGCTCCTTCCCGCCACGGTCCCTCGACGCCGGGCATCACTGGCTCCTGCTGGGACTGTCAGGCTTGGGGAGCTGGGCCTCCGTGGCAGCGGGGGTGCAGCAGCAGGGGGGGGGGCGGGCCTGGAGAAGCCAGGCTGCCTTTTCTCTGGCTCTTACCCGGCAAGCGGAAGAGCACCTTCCTCGGAGATGGGAACGTCGCCCACACTCCGAGGTAGACACAGCGTGTCGGCAGAGAGTGAGGAGGGGCCCCCAGCACCCCCACAGCATTCAGGGTGTTTCCACGGACTGTGTGGCGGAAGGCCCGGTATGCGGCAGGAAAGCGAGGCCGGGAGCTGCGGAGGCCCCCGCCTTGCCCCCAAGACAAGTAACGGGTCCGTGCTGGAGGGTGCCGTCTGCCCGGTCTTGTCCCCGCAGCAGGTGCTCAGTGGCAGTTCTGGCAGCGAGGGTGGCACCGCTCCCCATCCACGTTGCACCGGCAGCCACCGCTGGTGTCTCCGGGGCCCTGCAGGAAGGAGGACCGCGCATGAGGGCCTGGCAGTAGGCCGGGCCCTCTGGCCACCTGGCCTTCCAGGGGGGTCGGCCGAGCTGCCGCCGCCTGGTCAGGTAACCAGCGGAGCCCAAGGCGCCTGGGGCCGAGCACGCCACGAGCCCACTGCCTCCCGCCGGTCTTGCAGGAGGGGGCTCCTTCCTGCGCTCTGTCCCCGAGTGCCGCCCGGGCAGGCGCTTGTTCTGGCGCGTCCAGCCTGGCAGAGACCTGCACGGCGGCCCTTCCGCCAGCATGCCTGTCTGGGGACCAGAATGGGGCGAGCCGCGTGATCCGAGGGTGGCCCCCAGCAGAACCGCCACGGAGCAGGCACAGAAGTGGGGCCCAGGCCTTGCTGTCTGTTGGGAACACCCCGGCAGCACGGAATTTGGGAACGGGCACAACCCTTCCTGGCAGTGCCGTTTGGACTGGACGCGGGGAAGCCGCTTGTCACCGCAGCCCAGCAAGGCAGTCGCTTGACCCAGATGCTGCCAGGCTGGTCCAGTCTCCTCTGAGTGGGTGACCTCCCAGACAGACCAGGGAACACTGGGGATGGACTCCACCTAGACTTTAGTAGAGCTTTCGACATAGTGGCATTCGGAGAAACAAATTAGCAAAAAGTGCACTCGATAGGGAAACTGTTGGGTGGAGCCACAGCTGGCTGCAGAATCGGGCTCAAGGAGCGCTCCTCGGTGGCCCCTTCTCCGGCTGGGCAGAGGTGCCAAGCGGGTGCTTCAGGGAAGCATCCCGGGACCAGCACGCTCCAACATTTTCGTTCATGATTTAGAGGAGCAAGTGCAAGGAAAGATAATTACATCTGCAGTGGATACAAAGCTGGCTGGAATAGCAAACACCCTGCAAGAGAGAGAAGTTCCAGGGTGGTCTCGGCAGGTTAGAATGCCGGGCAGAGAGCAACAGACGGAAATTCGGGGGGGATTTCAAGTTCTTCACTTAGGGACGCAAAGCCAAACACGCCGCTACAAGATGGGGAACACTTGGCTCGACGAGCCTGCAAACGAGAAGGATCTTGGGGTTCTTGCTGATCGCAAGCTAAGTATGAGCCAACAATGGGATGCAGCCGCAGAAGGAACAAGCGCTATTTTGGGCGCCATTAACAGAAGCATCACTTCCAAAATACAGTTCCACTACCTCAGCACTTGTCGGACCTCACCTGAAGGACTATGTCTAGTTCTGGGCAAAGAACTAGACATGTTTAAAAAGGACGCAGACTAGCCATGATTCAGGGAGTGGAGGCAAAGCCATCCGAGGAAAGACTGAGAACTGGGCATGTTCAGCCTCCAGGAGAGAACACTGAGGGGAGATATGATAGCACTATACAATTCCCCGAAGGCCGTCAAAAAGAGGAAGGGTAAGATCTCTTCTCATTCATTCCAAAGTGCAGGACATAGAATAACGGACTTAAGTTAAAAGTTAGGGTTAGGATCAGTAGGACAATGGAACCTTTACCTGGGGAAGTCGTGGGCTCTCCCTCGCCGGAGACATCCAAAAAGCACCTGGGCAGTCACCTGAGTGGGATGGTGTAAACTGGTGTCCTGCAATAGTAGGGGGAGGGACCCGATGGGCCTTCTGGCCCCTTTCAGCTCTGCCACTCTTTGATTCTGACAGCCTTTCAGTACCATTTGGTCTGAACACTTTCAACAGATCAGCTTCAGAAAGCAATAGGAAAATGCTTATACACACAGAATCATCAAATCCTAGAATAGCAGAGTTGGAAGGGGCCACGGAGGCCACCTGGCCCACCTGCCATTGCAGGAGACCAAGTCACGCCACCCTGCTCGGAGGGCTGCCCAGCTTCTCGGAACGTGGTGCTGGCCTGCTGCCTGGAGTCGATCCCGGCTCTCCACACCAGACCCTCCCATTCCGACTCGCTGCCCGCAGCTTCCTCCTGCCGTGCCCTTTTCAGCCTCTCCAGTGTCTGCCCTTGACACCCAATGGTGCACAGGCCCGTCCAGCACTCTGTGGCCCTTCTTGTGGCCCTCTGCTCGCTTTGTGACTCTTCTCCCAGTGCCCTCAATTAAGATAGCAACTAAAATTAAGCGAGCAGCAACGAAAATACTCGAGAGCACTCCGTGGCGTCAAGGTGGGTGCTCCACGGGGGACGTAAGCAGCATGCAGTGCCAGCCGGAAGCCCATGGCTCTGCTGGGTGAAGCGTGTGCCGGCCTTCCTGCCCATCTGCTTCTCGTGAGGGAACCCCCGCTGGCTTGGCTCGAACTGGACCTTCTGCAGTTCCAGCCCTGCTTGCTCTGCAGTCTAGCGGCATGCAAAGAGAGCTCCGGGGGATTCCCACTTGCCAGCAAAGCCCGCGCTGAAGAGCACGAGGCACACGCCTGCCGGCTGCTTCATACCCCAAAGCGTCTCCAAGTCCTGCTTGGGAGAGGGATGAGCCATGAGGACACAACCTTCAAAGTGTGTGCTCCCCTTCTAAAGCAGCAGCCTGCCCCCATGTTCCTGCACGATTGTTTTCAGGGTGTGGAAAGGGGTGTTTAGCCCGTAAGGGCAAAACTTGAGCATGCTGCTTTACCAGCATCCCTGCAAGAAGCGCCATCGCAGCCTTCCTCGCAGATGCCAGGAAATGGGGTGAGCGTGGCCAGAGCGCTGAGGGTACTGTGCTATATCCGGACACCACACTCTAAGAAGGGTTCCGATCCCTGGAAGCCATTCAAGAAAGGGTAACTGAGACAACCTTTCTAAGGAGCTAAGCCCTGTGGGAAAAGATGGACGATGCAGCAAGCTCGGGATGAGTCATCCTCGTGGGAGCTGCTGCTGCCCGAGAGGAATGGCGGCATTGGGGGCCAGGCGCCACCTGCTGTGGGGCCCCTCCGCTGATGGGAGCCTGGGACCCGCAGCGCAGAGCAGAGCCGGCGCCGAGGCAGCCGGAGGCCTCCCGGGAGAAGAGGGCAGGGAGCGGAGAGCCCCGCTTCGGCCGGGCACCCTCGCCCCCACTTGGGGCAGGCGCTGGACTACCCAGGGCCACCCCACCCCGTGTCCAGGGCCTCCGCACCCCCCCGTCCCGCCTGTGCCAGCCCGGCCTCCGCGCACACTTACCGCAGGCCCCCAGCGAGGCCCCTTGGTCACCCAGCAGATCTCGGTCTGGCACACGGGGCAGCGCAGCCAGTCACAACCGCCCTTCTTCTGCACGACGATGTGGCAGACGGGGCAGTGCATGGCCTCTCCCAGCTGCACCAGCGTCTGGCGGGGAGGAGGGGAGAGGGGAGCAGGTCGCCAGCTGCCCCACATGAAGCCTCCCCGCCAGCCCTCTTCTGCCCCTCCCTCAAGCCGCTGGGGAGCACTCTGGCGAGGGGGTCCGGGAAGAGCTGCCAGCTCTGCCGCAAACGCCCCCGGCCCCCGGCAGGCGGGGCTGCGGGCACCCCCTCACCTTGAGCATGTTGCTGGTCTCCCGGGCTGCTGCCTGCTTGTGGGCCTGGAACTGCAGCTTCTCCTGGTACTGCTTGCAGGTCATGCCCTCGTGGATGGCCTGCGGGAAGAAGGGGCCGGCCTTACTGGGCAGGAATGGCCCTGTCTGGCACCGGGGGGGGGGCACCTCTGGGTTTCGGTGCACGTGGCGAGCCCCAGAGGCCACGGGGCTCAGAGGCCTGGCAGGAGGCCGCGCCCGCGGGAGTGCTTCCTTTTGTGAAAGGTGAGCTGGGTGCACACGACCAGCGGCGCTCTGCCTTCTCGCTGCCCCTTTCCTGGGCTCGCCCGTCCTGGGTCACGCGCACGAAATGAGAGAGCAGGCAGGAGTGCCGCTGAGGGTGCCGCGCGTGTGTGTGACTCCCCGCCTGCCCTCGTGCCCAGCCCCTCTGCCAGCGGCGCACCTCAAGCCACGCCAGCCGCCTCCCCAAGACGCCCGCGGGGGCCGGGCTCACCTTGCAGGCCAGGCAGTTGTGGGCATGGCAGATGGGGCAGCGGAACTGGCGGGCGCCGTCCTCGCAGACGCACCAGCCCAGGCAGTCGGCTGTCTGGCAGTGGTAGCTGTTCCGGGCTCGGCTCTCGGCCACCGCCAGCCGCCGCTCCAGGAAGCGCTCGTACTCCTCCCACGAGACCAGCTGCGGGCGAGAGCTGCCTCAGGACCCAAGCTGAAGGGCTGGGCACTCGGTCTCCCCCCAGAGAAAGCAGCGGTGGGGTGGGGCTGGCCATGCCACCCGCTCTTCTGCATGAGGAGGGCTTCTGCACCCAGCCACCCTTGCAAGACCGGCCTTCTCGGACAGCTTTTTTTTGTGGGGGGGGGGGGAATGCAGTGTGCTGCTGCTGCTAACCGAGACACCCAGCACCCGTGCAGGATCTGGGCCCAAGGGCCGAGGCTGCCCAGACTCACCGCCCGGATCTCTCTGTCTTGGAGATGGCTGCCACAGGCGTAGGAATCGTCTCGGAAGGGACACGCCACCTGGGGCTCCTCGCTGCAGTTGATCAGCTGGCGCAGGCAGTCCCTGGGACCGGGGAGGACAGCGGGTGAGTGGGCGCCCGGGGGCAGCCCCCCGCCTGGCAGAAGAGCAGCTTACCTGCAGAAGCTGTGCAGGCACTCCCGAAGCAGCACCCCCTTGCCGGGCTCCACGTCCAGGTAGCAGATGCGGCACTCCATGTCCTCTCGGTTGGGCACCAGCGCCTCCTGGTCCAGCTGGCGCAGCTGCTGAAAATTCTGCAGCCGGGCCTGCTCCTGGGCCTGCAGGAGAATGCAGGGGGTCCCCACAGTTGGAACAAACTGCCCCCCCCGGGCCTTGGCCACAGGGGAGGGCGACCGACTGCCCAGATGCGGCAGCACCGCAGCCAGACGGCCAGGGTCTGCGGGCGGGGAGGTTCTGCCCCCACCCGGCCCCCTCCAGCTGGGGACCTGCCCCAACTCCACAGAAAACTCTACAGCAGCCCTGCCACACCGATGCGATAAAATGCCCGGAAGCACAGAAAAGTGAGCCTCCCACGAGGAGCAAGACGCACGTGAGGACGCGGCTGCCAAAATCCGCCCAGAAGCGTGGGCTTCTTTCCTGCCACAGCTGTATTTGGAAAGAACGCGCGCAGAGCATGGTGATTGTCCAGCCCTGTGCGACTTCCACCGTCTTCGCAGGTCCTTGGAAAGGAGGCCACCATAGTCCACATGCGGAGTGGGGTGCAACGCCGGGAAACGGGGACCGGCCTGTTGCGCATTTGCAGCAAGGGCTGAGAAGCCCCCTTGGCGGCTCTGAAATGCCCTCATTGCTCCGTGGCAGCTGCACCCACGTTTGGCCACGGAGACGCGCTCTCAGCAGCTGGGAAAGCCCAGGAGACTGTCACCAACTCGCCCGCTTAGCCATGTAAGAGCTAGGACATCCAACACCAATTCACAAGACCACAAGAGCCGTGTGGGACCAGGCGGGGCTCCTCCAGCAGCCTTCTGTTCGAGCTCCCTCAGTCCCTGCAGCGCCTGGCACGCCTCGGCACACCGCTTCCGAGGCTGGTGGCCCCACGGGCCAGCGAGCCCTGCCGGCTGGCCACCTCCTCCCCCTCGGTGGGCCTGCCCGCTCTGCTCTCAGGGCCCTCGCAAAGGGTGGCCGGCCGCGTCTCATGGGGGCGGATGCTGCAGTCCGGCTCTGCCCCGCACAAAGGCAGTGGCAGCGGCTCCCTCCGAGCGCTCCGGAAGCCCCACCACCACTCCAGGGATGCTCCCGGAAAAGGAGGATGACGCCCCCTGCCGTTTGCTCCACCCCAGGCGTCATCCCAAACGCCCCTCCCAGACGACTGACTGCAACAGCGAGACCCCCCCCCCCTTGCTCCGTCATGCCAGGCCAGATCTCCTCCAAGCATCCTTGGACCCGGGATGCTCTGACCCCCCGCGTGGCTCTACGCTCGCTCACACTGGGCTGGGCTGGCCGCTCTGATGCACGTTTCCTCAGCCGAGATCCCCGTGGAGCTCCTGTCGGTCTCGCCCAGTCTAAACAGCCTGGTGCCACCAGCAAACTCGGCCATGTCGCGACTGATCCCCATCCCGGACCACTGATGCAGAGGCGGAAGAGCCCCAGCCCCAGCGTGGCCCTGAGGGGCTCTGCTGCTGACCCCTCTCCAGTGGGGGGCCTGCCATTTATTCCCACTCTGCCCTCTGTTCTTCAAACTGTCACCGATCTGCCAGAGGACGCTGCCCCCGCCACCCCAAATTTCATAGCCGCTAAGTTGGCTCTGGAGTCTTTGGTGACTGAAAGCCGGTCGCTTCCTCTTCACAGCGAGAGTGTCTGTTGGAGAATGCTGTCCACACCCTCCGCCCCTGCGTGGGCATGGAGAACACAGGAACAGCACTGCAGCAAAACTAGGAGACTCCCAGTCAAAGGTCAACAGCGATGTATTTATTCACATGCCTTCCTTACAACAAACCTTCCGATGCAACACGCACGGGCCAACGCAAGCTCATTTGCGCCAAGCCTTCTGGCTCCGCATTGAGTCTAGTCACAAGGAGGTCCGTCTGTCTCAAACATAAGTGCACCGATTGTATTATTTGTACGGACACCGTTGAACCGAATGCTCGGCTCCGCCCTGGGCTGCCCGCCTGGGCCTGAGCCCTCGGCACGCTCGGAGCCTGCGAAAGGGGCAGCCAAGTGGCGGTGCCCACTTGACCAGAGGGTGCCAGCTGGAATCCCCCCGAAGGCTCTGCCAACCCACATCCACGTGGAAGACGGATCAGCTCCCCAAGCCCACAAGGAGCACCCGCCAGTCAGTGGCCAAACGCTTCACCTGCAGCCCAGGCTCCCCCGGACTCCCCTTGTGACACCCCGAAGAGTTGCTGCCAGCCAGCGCAGGTACAGCTCTGGGCGCGGTACGCTAGTTGCCCCTTGGTTAGGGAAGGGTTAGCCGAGAAGCCGCCGCCCACCACACCGTCCGAAAGGAGCTGCTGAAGGAAAAAACCTCAGGGCAAGTGGGAGCGCGGATGGGGCTGGGACTCGGGCCCGCTCTGCCACTGGAGACGTGCTCAGAGGAGCCTGGCTCCTGAAATCCAGGCCACGCCTTTTGCCCCTGGCCTCGCGGGACTGGCTCGAGGCCGGCCGCAGACCTGTCGGGCCGGAGGCGCGCCTGCTCCCGGTACAGAAGGCGCAGCAGAGGCCACACGGGGGCTGCTTGGCGGGGAGCTGCCGGCTCAGCCTTGCTCCGATCGAGCGATCTGCGTGTGCTGCTGCGGACCCAGCCCTGTGGCCGGGCAGGGCTCGCGCCCGAGGAAGGCGGGCAGGACGCTGCTCCAGCCGCCGCCGCCCTCAGCGGAGTGCCGCTTTCTTGGAAGGGGCTCTGGGGCCAGGCCGCGTCTCGAGGCCGGCAGCCTGCGCACCGCTGCTCCCTGGCAGGCCGCTTCCCACAGGCCGTCGGAGCAGGCGGGGGGGGCCCGTGTTGCCAGGCGGCTGTGGGTCGCTTCTCCGGGGCTCGCCCAGGAGGCGGGCTGGGCGAGGATGTCCAGGCATCATGCCGATCTGCCTGTGCCTCTTGTATCCCCCCCGAGTCCCCCTGCCTTGGCCCCCCAAGAGGCACCGCGAGGCCTCACCGCCACCGACCGCCGGGTGCCACAGGGCCTGCGCAGGGCGGTCCATGCCCGCTGCTGCCCGTCCGCCGCCACTGAAGTGCTCGTGGGGCTGCAGACACCACACCACACGTGAGCCTGCCCGGGGTGTGGCGGGACTCGGGCGCGACCGGGGCCAGGGGCCAGGGCCGCTCTGCCCAAGGCTCGGCTGGTGCCAGCCCTGGCGGCCTCCTGCTGCCACTTCCCAGCTCAAAAGCTGCGGGCTGCCCGGGAGAAGCGACGCTGGCTGCTGCGGCCCATCCCTGGGAGAGGGCGTGGGGCAGCTCACACACTTCTGCCCCGGACTCCTCGTGTAGGTAGTGCCATGACCATGATCCCCCCCACCCCCCCAGATTAGGAGCAGCTGCTTCAGATGTGTGCCCCAGGTGTCCACAGGACCCCAAGGAGGTGGCCTCGTGGCTAGCAGGGGCAGATGGAAGAGCCACTGCAGCTGTGCCAGTTCCTTTCTCGAGATGGAGCAGGAGCCGCACTGTGGCATCCACACCCCCCGTGGCCCCACAGCCCCCACGCGGGGGGCCTGCTGTCACCCCGCCCCAAGGCTCTTCTGAAGTTCACATCGGGGGCCACCAGGCAGCCAGAAGCCCCTGCAGGGCGAGCGCGGCAAGGAGCAGAGGCCCTCCGGGTTCTGTCCTGGGAGATGTCGGCCAGGCGGCCTCCACAGGCACGCCAGCGCCCTCCTGGCCAAGCGAGCTCTTCCGACCGCAGAGCAAAGCTGGCAGGGACGGCCGTGGGGCCTTCTGCGGGCGAGAGCCTTCCGGAGCGTGTGCGGCGCTCACTCCAGCAGCAGCAGCCCTGCCCCCACACCCCCCGAGAGGTCACAGAGGGACACTGGAGTCCGGCCCAAACGAACCCTTTAATGGAACACAGGAGTTGCTCTCAATTCACTCTGAAAGGTCGAAGACCACAGGGCCAGCCACCCATCTTCACACGGTGCCCGAAGTCTCCATGCAGAAGAGCCCTGGCCAGGCCGACGCGAAAGGGCACCAGCAGGTGCCGCTCCCTGCGGGACCCCCAAGGGCCAGAGTGGGACCGCCCACACCGGGGCAACAGCAGCATCCTATCCCAGGTTGGCTTCGGCAAGCGGGCGCCGGGCGGAGGCTGGGGCCGGCCCGGACAAGCCCCGCAGGCGAGGACGTCCTCCCTCCGGCTCAGGAGCAGGCAGGAGGATAGCAGGCCGCACGGTCGTCCCGCACCAAGTGCCATCTGGGCAGAGGCACCCGGTGAATCAGTCCCGCAGGCTCTGCCTCCCGCACGGCTCAAGTGGCAGGCGTTTCGGGGGCTGGAGGAGAGGCCCCGCCAGCAGGAGCGAGGGGCAGCCCGGGGAAACGGGGCGGCACCTGCGGCCGCTGCAACTGCCTGCGCAGCCAACACTCCCTGGCGTGAGGCCACCCAAGCGCCAACCTGCCACCCCCACCAGACAGCCTGCCACCACCCGCACCAAACCGCGGGGCACCATCAGAATGATGGGGAGCGGGACTACAGCAAAGTTCGGCTGACACACCAGGAAGAGAAGCGGCTCGCAGGAGGCATCCAGAGCAATGCTTGCACAAGGCACCGGCTGGATTCCAGCCTTCGGGCTCCCCTGTCCAAGCCCTTCGTGCGGGAGCAAGGCTTGGTCTGTGGCCGGAGCAGCAAGTGGGCACCACGCCCCACTGGGACGCCAATCAGACGAAGGGCGGGAGGCTGGGGGACAGTTGGGCAAGCCCCGTGGGGTCTCCCGGGGAGCCCTGCCACTGCCAGATTGCCGCTGCCGCACAGTTGCTGCGGGGGGCCTTAAGCCCTGTGGGGTACCCGTCCCCCCCGCACCGAGGCTGGCGGATCCACAAAGCCCCCGAGAGCAGTGGGCCACAGACGCACCGAGCTGCAGGTTCTCATAAGCGCATGAGGCCAGCCACCCCTGAGCCACCTGTCCCGTCCCGTCCCGGCCCGTCCCGGCAGCCGTGGGCACAGCACATGTCTCCAGAGAGGATTCTGCTGCCCAGACCGGTGCGAGGCCCCTCCACCAAGCGGAGCATGGGGCAGGCCTCGGAGAGACAGCTACAAGAACTCCGAGGAGAGGTGGACGAAGTCCTCCAGGGACCCAAGGCTGGGGGCATGTGGCACAGCTGAGCCATCTTCTCTCCTTCCCTTTTCCTGCCACAAGAGAAAGAAGAAAGAAGAGAAGAGAGTCAGCGCGGAGCAGGGCTCACCCGGAGCCTCTTCTCCCGGCACGGCCGCTTCCCCGTCAGCCCCACCCAGAGCGGCGCTTCTGCCCAGAGCAGCCCAGCCCGGCCCGCCACAGCCACGCTGTGAGCCCCCGGCACGAGGGTGGTCTCGCTGAGACCCCTGCCCGGTGAGGGCAAGTTCTTCTCGCAAGGCACTGCGTGTGCCCGGAAACAGGCTGAGGAACAGAACTAATGTAGAATTCAAGCACAGCACGCAAAAGACCATTTTAAAAAAATGCTAGGCAGGTGGGTCAAATTATATTAGCAGTCCGATACGCAGAAAATCTTTCAAGTATGATAATACATGAGTGAAAAGCTAAAAATCACTAACTCCACACATTTATCCATGATCAGTTATGACGGCAACGCCAAGTTCTATGGAGCCCCACTGAAGAAGGTGCTCGAAACAGGTTGGACACAGCAAACATACCTGGAAGCTCCCCCCTTCTTTTATTAATTATCAGAAGTATTTCTAGGCGGCCCTTAAGAACAATTTTGTCTCAAGGCAACTAACAAGAAATCCCAAGGCGGCAGAACCCCTTAGGCATGGCTGAAGAGTCAGAATCGATGAAATCAACGAGGACTGGGACGGACACACCAGGCAGCTCTGACACCGGCAAAGCTGAAATGCGACTGCAGTGAAAATCCAGAGCAGGCCGCAGAAATGTACTGAGCAAGGACCAAAGAAGCCTCCGCCACTGCCTCAGTGCTGGAGCCTGACGGGGGTCCAGCCTCCCCTGCAGGCACCGCCCAAGCTGCTAACCGGGCCGCTGGACACGGCAGCCAGCTGGACAGCTCCAGGGAGGGCTGCCCGGGAGGCCGCTCTGTGCACGTGGCAGCCCCAGCCAGGCCAGCCGCCCGCCCCCGTCTCCCGCGGCAGTCGCAGGGCACACTGCCGCCTGGAGTGGTGGAGCAAGGCAGCGCACCGGTGGCGAGACCCGCCAGGCCCCTGCTGCCCTTCTCCCCAGAGAGGGAGAGAGCCAGGTGCACGCACCCGGCTGCCATTCCCTCGATCAGCAGCGCTTGCCTGAAAGGAAGCCTAGAGGCATTTTACACGAAACAACACAGGGAAGGCAGGAAGAGGCTCCAGGTATGCAGATTCCGGAAGCCCACTCTGCTCCAAGCGCTTTCTTCGCTGGCACAGCGCGAAACGCAAACCCATCTTCAGCGCATCTCACAAAGCGGCCTTCTTTTTCCTGGGGTCTGTGAAGGCCGGAAGGGTGGCATGTGGACGCCCATTTAAAGGGGTCAGTCAGCTGCTAAACGCTCTTGCTCTTGAGAAAGGGAAGAGCAGTTTTCGGAAACTTGTGGAGAAGGACGCAAGAACCAAGACCGCTTCAACCAGCTGCAAGGATGCCGCCTTCCCTTCCCTGTGCTATTGGGGGCTGCCTCCCCCACTCCATTCGTTGCCCCCCCTCGCAGGGCGGACCCGCAAATGGTCAGCACAACACAGCAAACAAGCGGTGAGGCAGCGCCAGAAATCCCCATGCAGGCCTTGCATCTCAGTTTCGCTCCCCAGCCAAGGCCAGCCCCGGAGCCAAGCTACAAGTGAGCACCAGAAAAGACTCGTTATCATGCAGCCCTAGCAACAGGATTAAAAGCAAGCACCAACAAAAAGCAAGCAACTGGGGGGGTGGGGGGGATCCTTGGCAGCTCCCTTCCCACAGAGCAGAGGGAGCTCAGCGGCCAACCGAGGGAGAGCATTGCACAAGAGACGGGTTGCCTGATCAAGACTGCCAGCGCCGGCAGCCGCGCAGGAGGCGTCCGACGGGGAGGCCCTCGGAGGCTCCTCCAGCAGACGGCAGGGCCCAGAAGGGGGCGCCTGGCTTACCTTCTGATACTGCAAGACCCCCTCCTCCTCCTGCTGCATGCGCCACAGCTCCGCCTCGTCCGGCTTGTAGCTCCCGGGAACCGTGTAGTGGGCAGGCCGGTCTGCGCTGCACATCTCACAGCCGGGCCGGGTGGGTTTGTTGATGAATGTGCAGGTGGGACACGGCCAGCCTGCCTGTGGAGGCAGAGCAGAGAGCCCGCCCTCAGCACCCGCGGGCCAGCCACGTGCCGACAGTCCGCTGCGACACAGCCTACCTCCGTCCACCTCCCTCCGGCAGGCCTGGTGCCGGGCGGGGGCAGGAAGCCCCAAATGGGAGGCACTCCGCCCCCTCCCCTGCAACGTCTGAAACGTGGTCTCTGGGCAGGCCACATGTGGTGCCCCGTCCTGCCACCGGGAGGCCTGCCAGAAGGGAAGGCCCCAGGCAGTTTCCCGGCGTGCGATGCGGGCGCCTACCTGCACAGGGGAGGGGGGGGCGGCCGCTGAGGCTGCAGGGGCTCGGGCAGGGCCCGGAGGCTGGCTGAGCCGCAGGGCGCCCAGGAGGCGGCTGAGGTCCCTGGAGTCCGTCTTCCCGCTGGCACTGTTCACGCCTGCTGGCAAAAGATCAGCTGGAGGAGCGCCACCCGCGCCGTTCGGAGGAGCAGCCTGGCAGCTGCCGCAGGACCTTTCCCGCTCCCAGGCGGCAGCGCGCTTTGCTCGCCTCGGCCTCTGGCTCCATTTGCTCACCTCTCTTGGGCAGAGGGCTGGGCAAGGTGCTGTGTTTGTGCTTGGCGTCCGCACGGTCTGTGGGCGGCAAGGCGGCTGGCTGCAGCACTGCCCAGCTTCTGTCTTCTGTGTAACGCTGCTCTGAGAGGTTGGCGCCCTTTGCCGAGAGCAGGTAGAGGAAGGCCGTGTCTCCGTCCTTCCGAATCCCGTAAGAGCCGACCGTTCGGTCATCCACACAGAGGCACTGGCCAATGATCCAGCGCTGTACACAGGGGTGGAACCCATAATCCTGAAAGACCTGGGCGGGGGAGGTGCCAAGAAACAGCAGCAGGTCAGCACAACTAGCCTGGCCTCCCCCTCCATCCCATGTGCGGCGCCCCGAAGCCCCGCGCAGCCTCCCGACGAGGCCCAGGGCCAAGCTGCCCCCCACAGGCCCGTCTTCCTGGAGGCTTATTGGGGGGGAAGACGAGTACCCCCCCACAGCAGACTATGGCTTATAAGGCTACATAGTGATATACATTAATTTTAGCTGGTTCATGTTTTATTTCTGGAGTTCTCTATAATGTATATATTCCATTCATTGTTTTACTACTCCTGTTGTCTATTTTGCTTTCTCTAATGCTGGTTGCTCACTTATGGATTTTATCGTTAGTGGTCGCCTGTAATCGACAGTCGTGTGGTACGTTGCACTGTCTTTACGCGACTCTATGATGTACAGGTTTTTTCATGATGGAAGCTGCCCAGAGGCTACGGCTAGTGGGGCGGCCTGTGCATCCACTAAATAATAATAAAATGAGTCACCTGCTGCCGCAGTGCTGCGATCGTGGTGTACACATGGACCCGGGTGGAGATGCTGGCTGAGCACGTCGCATCTTCCACCTGTACCTTCATGCTAAGCGGGAGGAAAGCAGCCAGTGAGAGAGCCCGGGGCAAGGGGTGACCTGGCCCAGCCCGGCCCAGCCGCCCCACTGGCGCCGCCCCTCTCCTCCACCCACACCTGATCTCGCTCGCGGGGTAGCAGGACTCAGTCAGCAGGATACGCAGCGTGGTGTGCTGGTGAGCGAGCGCCGTGGCACAGCGCATGGCCTCCTCCTCGTCCCCGTGCTCAATGGCTGCAGAAAGACGATTCGCCAGCTCCTCTGGAGAGAAGTGGACGTATATTACATTCACGCACGTCATGCTTCTTCTTTCCCGAAGCGGTAGCCATATTTGACCGTTCCATGAATTTCTGCCATGTGTTTCTTAATCTGGTAACTTTCCTTTATTTTCATTGCTGGTGCACAGTTTAAGATTTCCGCACTAAAACTTAAGTTATGCATTTTCTTTGGGGCAGTTAGAAGAATTTCCAAAGTCCACAACAAATCCCAAAGCCTGCCCTATCCCGGTTTATTCATTTAATTGCCTTTCCAGGCCTTTGCGGTAGTTCACTAATGCACGGCGATTCAGGCAAAATACATAAACATAACTAGCTTTTTTGAACACCTTGAGAGAAAATTATTCTATTTCCCCTTATCGTCAATATTTTGCAAAACCCACCAACCTCTTCCAATCACCATTTGACAAACAAAAGCAGCTGCTCCGCCTGGAGACAGGACAAAGCTACGCAAAATAAGCAGATGGCATTTTCCCGACAGTCGGCTAACATTTACTACCGAGCAAACAAATCTGATAGACTTGCTAACTCAAATGTTCCAACGAGCAACAAGAGTCACACCATTGTTCTCTACTTGCAGAATGCGGCTCTCCAACAAAAACAGGTTCCGTAGCAGGATCTTTTTCTGCTCTGCCCTACTATTTGGAGAGCCGCCTGAGCGGAGTGCTGTGACTCGGCATCCAGCAGCAGCAGGGGGTCGGCCCTGACGGCCCTCCCAGCTCCACCTTTCTATGCTTCTATGTCCGCCGGCCTTCGCTGGCCAAAGAAGAGGCTTGGGCAGAACGACATGTAGCCCCACGCCAAACTGGCACCAACCTTTCCTTGCAAGCTCCAAGGGCAGAGAGGCCTCAACTTCTGACACGGGCAGGGAGTTCGCAGCCACACTGGTGCTCTCAGCGGCTGGGGAGGGAAAAAAGTGCTTGCCAGAGGCCCGTTTGGGCTCCGGGACCAACTGCAGCCAAACACTGCCAGTGCAGAGCCCCGTTCTATTCGCACAGGAAACGCACATGCCTCAAGCTCCATATAAGGGAAAATTAAGCTAAATGCAACCACACACACAGGCGTGTGTGCCATGAATTGCTGCATGCTGACTGTGGCTGCCACCTTCTTGGACATGTCTGCACCTCACTACTCTCAAGGTAAACGCAGGCATAGTGCCTCTGCCTTGCACACTTGCAGCCCCATGAGAATCTGACATGCTACTGCTTGGTCACTGAAGCGGGCATGCCTGGAGAGCGGGGCCTGTGCTGCTTCCCAGAAAAGGGGGGAGCTGCTCGCAGGGTCTCTTCTTCTGTGGCCTGTTTCAGCCACGGCAGCCTGTTCTTTCAGCTCTGGCCAGCATGACCCATGCATCCAGGCTACACTCCCCTGCCCCCCTCAAACCAACAGGGGCTGGCAGCCTGTTACATAAAAGGCACAAATTTCTCCTGAAAGGCACCGCGTGACTTTCTTGGTATCAGGGACAACAGAACAGCACTGCCTAGGGAAAAGCTTTCTTGGGCAGTGGCTTACCTTTCTGAACCTCCCGGAGGGAGCTGCTGACGACTGTCCACCACTTCTGCGCCTCGCGCTCATCCTCAAAGTGAAAGACGAGAGGATCATCCGGGCGGGCCAAGACCTTCAGCTCGTGACATGTGGCAGACTTCACTTCATAGGAGATCTCTCTGAGGTTGTATTCGACAAGGCTCTGGGAGCAGAAGAGTTACAGGGTTGGGGCAAGACAAAAAGCCCAGTCCAGTCCAGCTGAAGCCTCTACAGCCGAGCGCAGTCAGTAACGGAGCTGCAGAGGAAGCACGTCGCCCCAGCTCCCATCACTCCCTCGCTGGAATTCCACGTCAAAAGGCAGGACAACCCGCGCGCCTCTGTCTGCTCCGCTCTCCCTCGATCTGCTCTGCCCAGAGCATCTCAAGAAAGCAGAGCCGCAGAGCATAAAGGAAACGCAGCGGACCAGGCCCAAGAAGTGCAGCCTCCCAACCGCCTCGCCACCCAGCTGGGCAGCGGCATAGCCGGGTCCCCAGACCTCAGGCCGGGGCAAGAAGGCCCGACGGGAGTGCCCCCCCCCGCCGCCTGTCACCGGCACTTCGGAGCGAGGGCAACCCGCCGCGCGGGAAACGCGGCCCGGCTTCCTCGCGGATGCGCCCGCCTTGGCGGCAGGCGGGGAGGGCGGGCTGGACCGGCCTCGAGGCCGCGGAGGGGCAACGCCGCCGGGCCCGCTCCGTTCGGGGGCGCCTGCATGAGCCTCACCGGCCGGCGGCGCCCGGGCGCCCGGCCGAGGGGGCAGCAGTGCCGGGACCGGAGCACGCCGCCGCCGCCGCGCCCACGACCGAGGGCCGCGGGCTCCCCGGGCGGGCGGGGCGGGGCGGGGCGGGAGGGGCGCCCGCCGCTCGGCCCCGCGCGACCCGCCCCCCGCGCCCGCGCTCACCACCTCGGGGCCCGAGTCCGGCCCGCCCCGGAGGCCGAGTCGGAAGCGCTCGGGGCCGGCGCACGCGCTCAGCTGGAGCCGCAGGAGGCGCTGCGGGGCGCGGCCCGGCACCGGCGCGCGCGGCACCCAGGCCCGCGCCGAGCCCAGCAGCCCCAGGCCGGGCGGCGCCGGCGCGGAGCCCGAGCCCGGCAGCGCCGCCATCGAGCCGGCCGGAAGCGGAAGCCGCCGCCGCCGCCGCGCCCGCCCACCGCGCTTCCCCGGGAAACGCCGCCCGTCCCTCGGGTTCCGGCCCCGGCGCGGACGGGCGACCGCCGAGCCCGGCCCCGCAGCCGAGGCCGAGGGCTCGCGCAGACGCCAGGCCGCCCCGGGCCAGGGTTTGGCGGGCCGCCAGCAGGCGGGCGCCCGCTCTTCGCGGGAGGCCGGGCTCCCGTGGGGTCGGCCCTGCGGATTCGTCCCGGCGGGCGCGGAGACCATGGCCGGGCAGCGCGCGGAGGGGCCGCGGCAGCTCCAGGTAGGCCGGCGGGAGCCCTCGCCTTGCGGCCCCCGAGGACGAGGCTGTCGCGCTGCGCTCCGCCGTGTGGGCTGCTGCTCGGCAAGGCTCCTGCGGCCCGGCGGATGGAGGCGCGCTGGCGGCTCTCGGAGCCCTTGGCCCCGCGGGCCTCCTCTCCGCACGTCCTCGGGGGTCACCGGGGCCGCCCTGGTCGGGTCCGGGCCCGCTCCGCCCGCTGCGGCGCCACCGACGCGGACCGGCAGCCGCGCGCGCTGGCGCTTTCTCCTGCGGGGTTGCGGGCGGCTCCGGCTCGGGGCGCCGTTGCGAGCGGCGCGGGACCTCCCGCGGGTCGCGGCCCTCGCACGGCTCCGGCGGCCGGCGCAATGCCTGCGTGCGGAGCCCGGGCTTTACGGTGTAGGGGAGCGGCGGCGGCAGGCTGCGCTGCCTTGCGCTCGTTCTCCGCCGTGCGGAGGGCGAAGGCGCAGGAGGGGCGGCCGTGCTTTGTGCTTACAGGTAGCTGGGGAGGGCCGCTCCAGCAGAGCGGCTGCGCCGGCCTCGCTCGCCCGGCCCGGCCCGGCCCGGCAGTCGCGCCAGCCTCGGCCGCGTGGGCGGCGAAGAGCCGCCGCTGAGCGCGGGCCGCTACTTCGGGCCGCGGGAGCCCCGCCCCGGCGGGAGGGCGGGGCGACTCGCCCGCTGATTGACAGCCGCCCCCCGTCTTTGTTCCTCGGGCGGGCAGACAGCGCCCTTGACGCGGAAGCCAATCAGGGCCCGGACCTAGCCAGAAGGACGTTGACGGACATCAAAACCAGCCATCGGAAGGCTCCGATCCCAGAGACTGGCACTGTTTCCCACCAATAGCATTTAGGAATCTGGCAAGGGTCCAATCGTGGCTAGAGCAGGGCGGAGCTGCACGTTCTTGTTGTCGTCCTCGGAAGAGTCGGTCGCTTCGCTCGCCAGGAAGAAAGGACCGGCGGGCAGCGGAGGCTCGATTAGTCGGCTGTATCGTCCCGATTAATCGGGACCATGTCGAGGCGGGCGGGACCCCGGCGGGCCGCTTGGAAGAGACGGGCCGAGGCGGCGGCGGCCCCGCATTCGAGTTCGCTGCGGAGACTGCGCCGTTTGACGGGGCAAAACCCCTGAAGGAACCCCGCGGCGGATCGGGAGCAGCAAGCGGATCCCTGGCGGGTCAGTAACGGTGCGGCCTGGGCTGGGCGGCAGTCGGACTGCGCTTCCCGGCATGCTGTGCGGCGGGGTCGCCCTGCCAGGGCTTCCCTCTGGCGCGCGGCATCCTGGGAGCGGGAGTCTCGGCCTCTCTGCGGCGCGCGGCATCCTGGGAAGGGCAGTCCGCGGCGGCCGCCTCCCCGCGCCGCGGCCCGCCCCGTCGGCTCCCGGGCGGCGAGCGGGGCAGCCCCGTGCCTGGCGCGTCTCGGGCCCGGGCGGGCGGGAGGCCGGCCGCCGCCGCCGCCCCCGTGCCGCCCTTTCCCGGCTCCCGCGAGCGCCCCTGCTGGGGCGGCCGGCTCCCCGGCGCAGGTGCGCGGCAGCCGGGCCCCGGGGCGCCCGCCGGCCTGGGGCTTCTCCAGGTGAAGGCAGCCTGCCCGCCGCGGGCTGGGCTCCCTGCCCCTGGCGCGGCGCTGCCGCCACTCGGGCGGCGCTCGGGAGTTGTGCGGTCGCGGTCGCGGCCCCCGGAGGACGCCCGGCCTCGTCCGGGACCGACCCCCTCCGGCCAGGGCTGCCGACGGCTGTCGGGCGCGGCCTGTCGGGCGCGGGCGAGCAGGAGCAGGGGCGCCCGTGTCCTTGCGTCCTGCCGCTGGAGTTCCCGGGGGCGGCCAGTTAGCCGCCCTGGGGCCAAAAACAGTGGGCCGGGGAGCCCGGGGCTGGTCAAGCCCGGCTTGCCTCACATTACAGGCACTGCCACAGAGCGGCGACCCTGCAGCGCCTCCTAGCCCCCTTTTCTCGGTGATTTTATTTTATTTTCGATTTGTAGCCTGCCTTTTTCCTACAAAGGACTCAAGGCAGCTTCCATCTCCTCCTCTGTCTTATCCCCACAACAACAACCCTGTGAGGGAGGCTGGGTTGAGAGTCTGCGACTGGCCCAAAGTCACCCAGTTGGATCCATGGCTGAGCGGGGACTCGAACCCAGATCCTCCAAGTCCCAGTCCCGTGCTCTTAACCACTGCACCACACTGGCTCTCCGTAGTTCTCTGCACTGGCTCTCCATGCAGGTCACATTCTTCAGCGTGCTTGCATGGGGTTCTGCTGCAAGGAAGGGCACACATGTGAGCAGGGAGCGAGAGACGGTGACACCGGTTCTGTTGGCTGCAGGCTTTGAGAGAACGGTTCCTTTCCTGGGTTGTTGCTAGAAAATGTATCAGATGGACACCCCTGCAGAGTTGCTTGTCTTCCCAAGATCTAGAAAGCGGCCTTCATACCGGCCTGCTCTGGTCAGAGTCTAGTCACCCCTCATGGAGCCTCCCAGATGGCAGCCTCCTGTTCCCAGAGGGCTCAGCATTTCTCCATCTCCCCCAGGAAGCACGTCCTTGTGGCCGAAGCCCTGAGAACTGTTCTTGTGCCAGGGAAGGACGACAATGAAGCTCTTGGAAAACTCCAGTTTTGAAGCCATAAACTCCCAGCTGACAGTGGAGACAGGAGACGCACACATCATTGGAAGGTGAGGGTTGAGTGGGCTGCTGCACAGGGAAGCATCTGCCCCCCTTGGCACACAGCCCTGGCTGCTTTTCTGCGCTCCCCTGGCCTCAGGCTGGCTCACAGCTTTTTGAGAAGCCTGTTGGGCCAAGCGGAGGGCTCAGAAGAAAGCCCTCCCAGTTTTCCTTCAGCCGCTGCACCAGTGGTCATTCAAAACCTGCTGTCAAATGCTGGATTGGCAAAACACGGGATGATGGGGCCAATTTAGCACTGGTTAGCAAAATTTGGCTGGCGAGCCTGGATCATAGAAGCATAGAACGTTAGCGCTTGGAGGGGCCAGAGGGCTGTCAGGTCCAGCCCCCCCGCACAGTGCTGGGCTCCCAGTTAAGCCATCCCAGGCTGATTTATGCTCATCCAGTTGTGTCCTACATTCTTGGAGGGTAGGAAGGGTTGTAGCCTTTTAAAATTCTTTTGCCCCCATGCTGTTTTCTGTGTTTTGCCTCTTCTTGCTTTTCGTTCTTCTAATCCTTTCTTACAATAAAGAAAACAAGTGGTTTTTGCCTCTCTGAACGGACTTTTAAAAAGATAGGTGCTCGGGGGCTTCCAACCGGCAGTGGCAGGAGCCCCCCCCCCCCCCCCCCAGAAGCACTGTTGGTGGAATGCATGGTGGCGCCATGCCTCTTGCCACAGAAACGAGCTGACCTGCTCTGGGTGCCAGTTTGGCTGCATGTCTGGCTCGTTCGCGTGTGTTGGCCTGGGCAAGTTCCCATATTTGTAGCCTTAGGATGTTGGTTCGGTGCTCATGGTACTTTGTTTTTTTCATGTTTGTAGAGTTATTTTATAATTATGACAAAGGATTGCAACCCAGTTGTATACAAACTGAAAGTTCATGAAGGAAATTAAAAGAGATGCAACCATACACCTGCATTTTTGCTCCTGGGGGATTGTTGTGGGAATTCTGACAGTGGTTCGCAGCAGAGAGATGGGAAAGCATTAGCTCAGCCCTCGAATGTCCAGAAAGAGCAGAATTTTAACAGCCTCTTGGAGAAGGCTGGCTACACCCGTGTGCTTCAAGAGCGGTGATTGTTCGTATAGAAAGCCGGGGGAGGTTTGGCCTAATTCTTAGTCCAGTGGAAATCCCACCATTGCTCGGATGCTCTGTCAGCTTTTCATTGACTTTCTTTCTAATGGCAACAGCTGCGCAGGACTGGCTTGTTGGGTGGGGGAGCTTGTGCATCTGGCCAGCCGAGAGAAGGGGGGGGCCCTTGGGGCCCAAGACTCCCCTTGCCTGAGATGGGAACAGGCACAAGGGCTGCGATGCAGGTGGTTTCTCAGGATCTCTGCGGGACCTTTGGATGATGGAGCACTACAGCAGGCTAGTTCTGATCTCTCCTGGCAGTTGGTGCGACAGTCTCATAGTATCTCAGAAGATTAGAAATCTAATTATGGCAAAACTTTTACGGAGCATGTTATATTCCCACAAGGTATTTCCGGTCTGAGGTGCAGAGTGTGAAAATTTCCCAAAGGCGAGGACGCCAAATCAGAGTTTTTGCATGCTTTCTAATAAACCCAGAGCAATGATAAGCAAAGTCCCATGGTGATTGACTCTAATAAGAAAAGTCCGAGATCTGTGGGTATTGTTTAAAAAAAGGAAATTCTAAAGGCACAATTGCAAACAATTCCAACAAGGAAAAAAGACAACAGAAGAAGCCCGTGTTGCTTCACAAGAAGCGTAGCGATGGTCTGGAAGCAAAAAGGGGAAGTGGAACAGCGGCATGCAGCACAGAGCTGTAGGGAGGGCAGCAGGGAGGCCAGAGCTAGGAAGGAACGGAGGGCAGTGAGGGATGCTAAAGGCAGCAAACACGCAGGCCACCTTCAGGTGTGTCTAAAGTAAGAGATGGAGGACAGAAAGGGAATTCAGCTGCACAATTTGGACGGCAAAATAACAACAGGTGACAGCGAAAAGCAGCAGTGCTCCGTTCCAACTTTGGCTCATTCTTCTCCTGAAAGAGGATCTACGACCTTCTTGGTGAAGGGGAAGCACAAGCTGAAGGAGCAGGAGAGCAGCTCCGGCCTGAGGGGCACAGGGTCCAGGACCGTCCATTGGGCTGCCTGAATTCAACTCTCCAGGGCCAATGAACTCCTCCCTGGAGTCCTCGAGGAGCTGGCAGAACTCAGAACCACCATCTTTCATCTTTGAGAAATCACGAGGGCAGGGGAGGTGCCCGATGACTAGAGAAGGGCTCGTCTTGCCCGCATCTTCTGCGAGGAAAAGAACAACCTGGGAACTACAGGCCAATCAGTCTGACATTGGTCCCTGGGGAAATTATAAAGCAGTCGATCTGCAAGCATCTTGAAAGCAATGCAGGGATTCCTAGAAGCCAGCATGGATTTCTCAAGAGCAAACCCTGCCAGACGAATCCGATTGCATGTTTTGATTGCGTAACCTCCCTGTGGACTGTGGGAATGCCATGGGCATAGCCTCTCTTGACTTCGGCAAAGATTTTGACAACTTGCCCCATGATCTCTGGATTAGCAAACCAGCCAGAAGTGGGCTAGGTGAAACAGTGATCAGGTGGATCCACCGTTGGCTACAGAACCGGACTCAAAGAGGGTTCATCACCAGCGCCTTCCCAGACTGGGGAGGGGGACCAGGTGGGGTGCGGCAGAATTCAGCCCTGGGCCCCGGGCTCTTCGACACGTTCATCAGTGGCTTGGGTGAGGAAGTGCAGCCAATGCTTATCCAATTTGCAGATGACAGAAACCTGGGTGGGGTAGCTGATACTCTGGGAGACCGAAGGACAATTTAAGGTGATCTTGGTAGGTTGGAGCACTGGGCAGAACGCGGCAGAATGCCATTCAGCAGGACAAACGCCAGGTTCTCCTGGGAAAGGGGATCCAAATGCGCCATTGCAAGGTGGGCGATATCCTGGCCTGACGGTGCTGCAAGCGAGAGAGAAGCGTCTTGGAATTGGCGGAGGTTGCGGAGCACATGCGGGTCAGCAGTGCAGTGTGGCTGCGCAAGGGGCTGGTGCTGCACCTGCTGATGCCGCCCAGTGCAGCAACGGGTGGTCTGAGGACCGGAAACAAAGCCCTGTGAGAAGAGAGACAGAACGGGGCACGTTCAGCCTTGAGAAGCCTGGCGGGGGGGACCCGGCAGCCCTTTGAGAGGCTGCCCCAAAGAGGACGGTCAGGCTCGCTTCATCTTCCCAGAATGCAGGACACAGACCGATGGGTGCACGGTCCAGGAGGCCAGGCCCCGGCCATACCAGGAAGTGCTCCCTGACTGAGAGCAGGCCAGCAATAGACCAATGACCCAGGGAGGGGTGGGCTCTCCCCACAGGAGGCGTTCAGGATGCGACGGACAGCCACCCGAGAGGGGTGCCTTCACTTGGAGTCCCGCAGGGGGCTGGGCCCTCCGCCCTCCCAACTCCGCCGTTCTACCAGTCTGTGATGCACATTGCAGCTGCACCCGGGCAACGGGCGGCGGAGGAGGGTGGTCCTGGCTCTCGGGGGTCTCCGGACTCCACGCAGTGGCGGCGGCCTGCCAGTCTTCCTGCTTCTCGGGACCCCTGTGAGCCCTTTGCCTCGTGGCCCGGGTGCTCCCCAGGCAGTTCCCCCTTGGGTCAGAGCTGCCTTTCTCCCGGCAGGATCGAGAGCTACTCCTGCAAGATGGCGGGCGATGACAAGCACCTCTTCAAGCAGTTCTGCCAGGAGGGCCAGCCGCACGTGCTCGAGGCCCTGTCCCCGCCCCAGACCACGGGGATCAGCCCCAGCAGGTGAGCGCTGCCCCCGCCGGACTCGACCCGCCCTCTCCCGCGCTGGCCCAGTGGGAGTTGGGCCTCGCCGGCGTTTCATTGGGAGCCGTGGGCGGGGGTGTCCCTGGCAGCACGGAGCTCACATCGGAAGGCAGCCGCTCCTGGGGGCTGCGGTGCCACGAGCTGGTCACTCCTGCCAGGGGCTGCCGTGGCTCAGCAAGGGCGCTGGGGCGCCTCGTGCGCTCCAGCCCAGCCCCATGGCTTCCAACTGGCCTCGGCGGGCGCTCGCTGCAGCTGCTTCCTCAGACGGGCGGGGGATCGAGCCGTGTCTCATGTTCCAGGCTCAGCAAGAGCCAGAGCGGCGATGAGGGCGGGCCGCTCAGTGACAAGTGCAGCCGCAAGACCCTCTTCTACCTGATCGCGACACTCAACGAGTCCTTCCGGCCGGACTACGACTTCAGTGCAGCCAAGAGCCACGAGTTCAGTCGGGAGCCGAGCCTCAACTGGGTGAGCAGCTCCCTGCGCTGCGTTTCGGGTGGGGGGGCAGCTGTGCACCCTGCCTGACGCGTCGCGTGCAAGGGCGCCCCCAGGCCGCCGCCTCACTGCGGGCCTGCTGCGTCTCCCACCGCATCACCCAGTGTGGCAGCTGAGGAGCGCAACGGGCTGCTGAGGCTTTCCGGGAGCCGGCTCCAGAGCGGTGGGAGGAGAACGCGCCCCCATCCCTGCCTCCCTTTCCCCGCATGTCAAGCAGGAATGTCGCGCCGGCAAGACCCGCCCCAGGAGGCAGCACAGCTCTCCTGCAGGAAAAGAGCCCTTTGCCCGGCGGGGGCAGGGAGCCCCTCTGGCACGGCCCTCTCCCCGTCCCGGGCAGCCTGGCACCGGTGTAGCTGAAGGCCCTGCTAGAGACCTTCCTCCCAGCTGTGGCAAAGCCGTGCCCACACCGGGTGCCATGGGGGGCAGAGGCCGAGCCTTAACCGGTCCCTTTCCTGCTGGAGATCCGCCGAGGCCTGCCTGGCTTTGGCCAGCCACTGCACCCAGCACTGCGGGATGACCAGCCGAGCGGATCTGGGGGATGCCTCTTCCCCGCCTCCAGAGCAAGCAAGGCCAGCCCGCCACGGGATGCAGTCCCCACGTGTGTGTCTGCTGCAGGCTGCCAGGCCTGCCCCCACTGCCCGTCCAGCCTTGGTTAGGGTGCCAGGCCCAAGCATGGGGGCAGCTCGGCTGCCTCTGCCAGGGAGTGCCCTGGCCTGGGTCAGGCAGTCCCCGCCTTCCCAGACGCGCCCGCGTGGACCCGCCAGAGCCTGCGGCCTCTTTCAGGTGGTGAACGCTGTGAACTGCAGCCTCTTTTCCGCCGTGCGGGAGGATTTCAATGCACTGAAGCCGCAGCTCTGGGATGCCGTGGACCACGAGATCTGCCTCTCGGAGTGCGACATCTACAGGTGAGCCTGCCGGTGCCGAGGGTCTGCCCGGCCCTGGGAGTCGCCCGGCCTCTCTGGCCGGCTGCGCCCATCGCTCCCCCTCGTTCCTTTGCAGCTACAACCCAGACCTAGACTCGGACCCGTTTGGTGAGGAGGGCAGCCTGTGGTCCTTCAACTACTTCTTCTACAACAAGCGGCTGAAGCGGATGGTCTTTTTCACCTGCCGTTCCATCAGGTCAGGACGGGCGAGCCCCCCCCCCGCCCCCAGGTGTGCTGCCCCCGTCCGTGTCTTTCAGCCCGATGGGCCGGCAGCACGGCTGAGGTGCGCTTTCTCTTCCCAGCGGCTCCACGTACCCACACCCCGAGGCTGCGAACGAGCTGAACATGGACCTGAGCGAGGACGACGTGGAGGAGGCGGCCGGCACCTGCGACAAGGACGGTGGCAGCATCGAGGAGGACAGGTGCGGGAGCACGCTGCTTCCCCTCTGCGCGAGCGCCCGGAGCGGCTGGGGCTGCGGAGCCCTTGCCATGCCCTGACAGCTGGGGGAGGGGCTAGTCTGTGGGCTGGGCCCGCCCGCCCCTTCCAGCAGCTCCTGAGCCCCCACCTCGCCCTTTTGCCCCGCAGGAGACAGGTGATCTGCATGTGACTGCGGCTGAGCTGCCCCGCACGCCCTCGCTGCGGTTGGCCCTGCCGGCGTTTCCCCGCCCCAGCCCATGCTGCGCTGCCGCGCCTGCCCCGCAGATGCTGCCCGATGAGCCGGGGCCTCCGGACAGCCGGCCGGGGCGCCTGGCCCGACTTCGGGGCGCCGGACACGGATGCTGCAGCCCTGGACTTGTTGCTCTGCCCTTCCGCGGAGGGCTGGCCCGCCCCGAAGCACTTCTGCCCCAAGCCGGGCCCCAGGGGTGGTGCCTGCCTGCAGCTGTGCCGCGCCCCCTCCTCTCACGATACTGAATCGGCCCCAGCCTGCGCGAACACGGGGATCGGGGATCGCCCCGCTTCAAGGCACGGTGGGGCCGCTCCGCCGCCTCCCCACCTGGCGCTTCGGCCTGCTGCTTTTGGTGACTCTTCCTGCCCTGCTCTCCCTCCCCGTGCTCACGGCCGGACAAACTGCCGGATGGACTAGGGGCCGGGTGAGCCGCTCCTGCGCGCCGGTGCTGCGTGAGCCCCGGGAGGTGGCCGTCTCCTCTCAGCCGCAGAAGATGCGAAGCGGACCGCCAGGTGCCGGACGCGGGTGCCAGGGCAGTGCCGCTGCTTCGCCTTCCCGAGGGCCCCTAGAGTTTTATTTTTGTATTCAGGCCCGACAGCCCAGCCTGCCGCCTGCTTTCCTGGACCACCGGCTGCTCAACAAAGCTTCCTTTGCAGCCCCCAACGGGAGGGCGCGTCCCTTCTTGGCGAAGCCCATGGCTGCTGTCTTCCTCTCGGGGGCAGGGGGCGTTGCTGACAGGGGGGGTTGCTTGAATGCCCCCCTTATCCAGCCCCTGCCTGGACTGCACTGCTGCGCCGGGGCTGCCCTTCTCCCCCCTTCTCTTGCACTGACTTGATTCCCTCTGGGGAGGGAGGCTGTTCCTTCAGTGGGGGAGCAGAGTGAGGCGGAGGTGAGGGGGCGCCTGGGTGGGGCTGCATGGGTGGCAGAGCCCCCCAGCAAGCTGGAAGCGCCTGCTGGCACCGCCAGAGCAGCCCCCTGGCTTGGCAGCGCTGCGGAAAGGCAGCTGCTCTGCAGGCGCTCTGGAGCCAGGCCGCTGCTGCAGCTGCCGCGGGGAAGGGGGAGCTGCTGCCTGGGGGCTGCCTCCTCCCATCTTTGAGGGGTTCAAGAGGGGCTCCCCACTCGGGGCACCACCTCCACTGCCGGCTGCAGGCCGGAGCACTCCCACCTCCCCTGCAGCTCGCCTGCCCGGGAGCAGGAGGGGCAGCAGCCTGCCCCGGGCCCCTGCCGCAGCCCCCTTTGGCTGCCCTCCCACTTGGGCCAGGCAGCGAGCAGCTTGGGGAGTGCCCCCCCCACTGGAGTGGCTGGCTGTTTACTTCCTCCTTTGTTTAACTATGTTGCATAGCAATTATTGGTGCGGCTATAAACTCGTTTCCTCTGTGACTGAGCGTGTCTTCGCCTTGCCTCGCCCTGCCCTGCCCTGCCCGTCACTGCCCTTGAAGGGGGAGCGGTGGCAGCAGGAAGACGTGCGTGAAGGCCGGCAGGGGGCTCGGTGCCTCGGCCCTTCAGCGGCACGCTTGCGCCGGTCCGCCGGTCCAGGCCCTCAGGGCTGCGGGGTGCGCGGCGCCCCTTGCCAGGACAAAGCCGCCCCCGGCAGTGAGCGAGCAGGCTGTGCGCGGCCCGGCACGGGCCCCGGCATCCAGCGGCAGCTCTCCCCGCCTCGCTCGAGGGCCACGGGCTGCCTGAGCAGCTGAGGTGAGGCTGCAGCGGGACGGAGGGGGGGCCGCAAGCCGGACACCGAGGCCCAACGGGCGGAGGAGCGCGGGATCCGGCGTGCTCCCCGGCTGGAGAGCCTCCGCAGGGGGAGCTGTGGCCCCCGGGGCAGAGGGAGCAGAGATGCACCTGCCTTGTGCATCCCCCCGTGGGCTCGATGCCGCCACGCAGCCCACAAGTGGTTCAGGAGGGAGCCTGGGGCAGGGGGGCCGTTGCAAGGCCCCCTGGTGACACCCCGGCACACGCTCCCCTCCCAGCCCTTCACTTCAGCGGCGTCCACAGACTGCATTGGCTCTATCCCATGCACGGCGGGCAACCGGGGAGAAACGAGGCACCGCAAGGAACAGGCCTGATGGAGCCAGAAAACGGGCAGCCATGTTTCTTTAAAGCCTTGCCCTGAGCCACGCTCAAACTTGTCTGTCTGTCTATGTAGCATTTGCGTTTATATACCACCCTAGTAGCCTGGAGGGCGGTTTTGTTGTCGTGGGTTGCGAAGTCGTGTCCGACCCATTGTGACCCCATGGGCAACATTCCTCCAGGCCTTCATGTCCTCCATCATCTCCCGGAGTCCACTCAAGCCCACACCCACCGCCCCAGGGACCCCATCCAGCCCCCCATCCTCTGCCGTCCCCTCCTCCTCTTGCCATCTATTCTTCCCAGCATCAGGCTCTTCTCCAGGGAGCCCTGGGTGGTTACGAACAAGAAAACCCACCAATCCTAAACAAACAAATCGGCTATACCACGGCAGTATAAAATAACATAGTTAAAATGAATTAGATAAATAAATAAACCATTAAAGTCAACTTTAGAATATTGGTGAAATACTCGGGAAAGTCTGGATGGGCAACGAAGCCCGTCTTCCTTCCTGGAAGCTGCAGCTGCAGCTGCTGGAAAGGCCCCGAGGGGAGGCGGCCGCCGAGCCGCACAGGCCCCACCGCGCGGCCGCGCCTTCTGCGGGTGGAGGCGAGGCGGGGGGCCAAGGACCCCCCGGCTCCGGCTGCGTTTGCGGGCGGCGCGGCCTCGGGCCCCGGTCGCCCAGCAGCCCCCGCGGGAGCCGCCGCTGCGCGGATCGCGGAGGGCCGGGCAGCTGCTTCCAGGAGCGGAGGGGCCGCCGAGGCCCCGCAGACGCGCGTGGGAAGGGGCCCCATCGCGCGGGGCCTCGGGCGCTGCCGGCCAAGCAGCGGAGCCCGAGCGGCGGGAAGGCCCCGGCGCCGAGCCGCCGCCCTGCCGGGCCTCCGGCCCCGCCGCGCGCCCGCCCGCCCGCCCGGAGAGCCAACGGCCGCGCAACGCGGCCCGCCGCCTCGCCGGTAATTGCGGCCGCCCGGACGCGGGGCGGGGCGGGGTGGGCCGCGCTCTGCGCCTCCCCGCGCTGCTGCGGGGCCGGTGCGGGCAGCCCGGCGTCGGGGCGCCCGCGGCGAGGCCGGGGGGCGGCCGGGGGCCGGACTGCGCGCCCGCAGCTGCCGAGCGGGGCCCGGCGCCCCCGCTGCCGCCCGTGCCCGCCGAGCGGGAGGCTCCGCGCCGCAGGGCCCGCGCTCAGCCCGGCAGGCAGAGCCCCTCGGCCGGAGCAGGAGCGCCGCGGAGGCACAGGCGCCGGCCCGCCGCTGCCCTTCCGTGGGCGCGGAGCAGGGCCCGCGCTGGCCGCCGAGGGACGGGCGCTCCGGGCCCGGCGCGGATCCCGAGAGCCGCGGGTGGCGGGTCCCTTGGCGCGCCGCTGGCCTCACCGCCGCCCCCTCCCGCAGCGAAGCGATGCAGCCGGGCGGGAGGAGAAGGATGCCCCTGTTGGCACAGCTGACCGAGGAGGAGGAGGAGGAGGAGGAAGGGGCGCCGGCGAGCGCACGGCAGGCCCCCGTGAGCCCGCACTGGCGCAAGCTCCAGAAGGGCTTCCGGCACGCCGTGGAAAAGGTACCCGCTCGCCCACCCGTGGGAGCACCCCGCGGGCAGCCCTTTCCACGGTGGCCCCACACCTCCGGAATCGGTCGCCCCCCTCGGTCCACCGAGCCCTGTCATTGCCGCATTTGGGGAAGGCCCTGGAAGCGCACTTGTAGATTGTGGGGCCTGCTACTGCTGTATTTTTTGTGTATTTCAATCGCTTTCAAACACCAAATTGGTTTCATCATGTCCACCACTGGGGTGGGGGCGTCTACCCTGCAAGGAGGTCACGGAATATTTTAACTATGCAAGCCCACAGAATGGCAGCTGGTTTCGAAGGACCTGCCGCTCCACGCACTGCACACCCCGTCTAAGCCGCGCATCGAGCAGGCAACCCTTGAGGTGCAGAGTGAGCTGCAGCTGCAACATGAGCGCCGAGGGTGCTGCTGGCCCCCGATCCGGGCGGCCGCCCATAGTGGCCCCCCACGGGGCAGCAAGGGGCAGGGGAGTGCAGAGGGAAGTCCAACGCGGCCAGCCCGGCCCCTTGGGGTCCTGTGCCCCATTCCAGGAAAGCACCTGTGATCCGGATGAGGGTGGGGCGGCCCACGCGTCGCCCTGCTGGCGGAGGTGCAGCGCCGCTTCTCCCTCTTCTCTTCTCGCTCCGCAGATGAAGAACGAGGAGATGAGGGTGGCCTACCTGAGCCATGGGCTGCAGCACCTGCGGTGCGTGGTCCTCACCAGCCCCGTGCGCCACGTGGCCCACCAGCCGCTTGCGCGCACCTTCGTGGTGCTGGACGCGGCGAGCACACTGCACTTCCTGAAGGAGGACGGCACCTACCGGGGCTGCCGGAAGGCACCCGCCCCCATGACAGGGCTCCTGTACGCCGCCCAGGTGGACCGCTTCGTGGCCTGGGGGGAGTGGGCGCTGCAGGTGCTGGACGGCGGCCTCCAGCCACTCTCCTGGGTGCAGTCCGCGCAGCCCATCCACTGCGGCGTGTACAGCGAGCGGCTGAACCGGGTCGTGACGGCCGGGCCAGGGAACCTGACCCTCTGGGACTTCCGCTACGGCTCGCAGAGCCTGCAGTGCCGTGCCGCCGTGTGTGAGGGCCTGTCGCCCCAGGATGTCTTCAGCCACCTCGCCCTGGACACGGGCAGCGCGGTGCCCCAGCGCTGCTTCGCCTGCTGCGACTCCGGCGCGGCAGCCTTTGACATCTCCGCTGGGAAGCTCCTCTCCTTCCAGAAGGAGCTCCATAGCCGGTGAGGCTCCCCGCAGGGCGTGTGGAGAACCGGAGAACCGGGCACGCTCAGGGGACATCCCTGTGGAGCGTGGCAGGGTGGCTCTGCGCTGCTCTGCAGTGCCGCCCCCAAATTCCCACGGGAAAGGCCCCCACACAGCCTCTCTGCGGCCACACTGGGCTTGCGGAATGGGGCTGCCTGGCACCCAGTGCAGTCCTCGGAGAGGGGAGCTGGGAGGTGGGCAGGCCCTGCTCGGTGCGGGCTCCAGCCCAAGCCCCCATCTCGGGGCCGCCCAAGTTGCTTTCCCTGCACTGCTTTAAAAATGTGCGCCTTGCACGTCCCTTCTGCTGCACACACCTGTGGTGGCCGCAGAACCAGCCGGTGGCCTGGTAAGTCTCTCTGGGGAGCTGAAGCAGCACCCCTCTCCGGATGGCGGAGGGCAGTGTGGAGGCCGCTCTGGGCCGTTCCTCCACAAGTCAGGCCTTTTGTGGTGAGAAGGGAGATGGACGTGGCACGGGAATCCCGGGAGGGGCTCTGCTGGAGTGTGATGTGTGGAACAGGTGGCTGGGTGGGCCTGCGGTTCCGTCTGCACGGACTCCCCAGAGTCTGAAGGAGTAGCCCTCTCCGCAGCGGTGCTGCTGGCCCGGGGCTGCACAGGCCTACGTGGAGTCACCCACAGTGGGCCTGCTCCGGGCGCGTGTGCAGGGGACTGCAGCATGGACCGTGCTGATGGCTGCCCGGGCTTTTTGCCCAGTGCCAGATGGGGCTCTCGAGCCGCGTGGTGGAGGCAGCAGGCTGCCAGGTTGGGAGTGGGGAAGCTGCCACGTAACGTGGCTCCAGGGGGGCCCCAGCCTCCGTGAGGGGCCGGGCCTGCGGCGGGCTGCAGAGGTCTCTGCTGCTTGCCAGGGCGATCACGGACATCACCTACTGCGAAGCCATCGGCTCTGCCGTGACGGCCTCCCGGGACACGACCATCAAGGCCTGGGACGAGGACTGGCACGTCCAGACGGTTTTCGTGGGCCACACTGGTGAGCGGGGGCCGGCCCACCCCGGAGGCTGAGGGGGGGCGGCCGCAGCACCCACACTGGAATGCGCCTGCAGCGGGGGCCGGCGGGGGCAGGGCCCCTTCCCTTCCTGCCCCCTTGCAGGGAAAACACTTAATTCATGGGGAGCAACTGGCCACTGCCCCAGCTGGTCCTTTCCCCTCAGGGGACACCTGCATGCCTGGTGGAAATTCAACAGGTGGAGCTTGGAACGACGCCCCAAATTTCTGCCTGTTGCGTGCCTGGCTACCACAGCGCCACTGCATGCGAGAGTGAGCAGCCCTCAGGCGCCCCGGCTTTGCCGGGGCCTCTGTGCTCTCGCCTGTCTTGGCACTCAGGTGGGCGTGTGAGTGGGGCAGGGCAAGCACGCAGGGGGGGCCGAGGGGTGTTCCTCCCCGGAGCGCAGCCACCCTCCCCTCCTCCGCAGCGAGAGACCCTTCGCCTGTGCTCAGGCGCCCAACCACGCCCCGTGTGCCCCCAGCTCCGGTGGTGGCCGTGACCGCCTACCCGCAGCGGCCCCTCCTCTTCTCCGCCTCCCAAGATGGGACCATTCGCACCTGGAACCTCAACACCATCGACCAGGTGGACCAGGTGCACGTGGCGGAGCCGGTGGAGGCCCTGGAGACGCAGAGCGCCTCGCACGTCATCTCCCTCTCGGGCCCCTCGCTGAACTTCTGGAAGATCAGCAAGCTCTACTGCCTGCACACGCCTCTGGGCTCCCCCGCCGTGCGGCTGCACTGCTTCGACCTGCGGGCGCTGGGCGACTTCCCCGTGCGCGTCCTCTGCGTGTGCCGCGACGGCTCGGTGCGGCTGCTGGAGGCAGAGAGCGGCCGCCCCTGCTCCACGCTTTCCCTGGAGCGGCCCGGCCAGGCCCACGAGGTGGGCTACTGCCTGCCGCTGGAGACCCTCTTTGTGCTGACGGAGCTGGGCGACCTGCTGCGCGTCAACGCAGCCGTGGACCCCATGGCCATCAAGAAGAGCACACCTGCCAGCGCCTGGGGCTCGCGGCCCGGCTGCCTCCTCCTCTACAGCCACACCGTGGACGCGGCGGCCATCCACAGCACGTGGCTCCAGGTGGCTGGGAACAAGGGTCTCCGGAAGCCCTGGCAGAAGGTCCCGCTCTCGATGCAGGATAAGAACAGGTGCGGGGGCCCCGGCCGAGCCCGTGCGCTGCGGCCCCCGGCTGCTTCCGCCCTTGCGCGCGGCGTGTGTCGGGGCAGCTCCGGCTGGATTGCAGGCCGGGCGCCCACCGGGCCTGTGCGAGGAGTGTGCCCCAAAGGCCGTGGCTCTGCCACGTGTGCATGCGGAGCCCCTCCCATCCGCCGGCTCGGCTCTCTCGCCAGGTACCTGGTCATCCTGGGGCACCAGAGCGGCTTCCTCAGCGTGGTGGAGTGGTTCTCCGGCCGCATCCAGTACACGGTGGTGGCGCACGGCCCCATGCCTGTCACGGCGTTGGCGGAATACCCCACGCAGACGTGCGTCATCTCAGCCGGTGAGTCCCCGCTGCGCCCATCCGCCTCTTGGGACCCATTCTCGGGGGCCAGCTGGGGCAGCCGTGGGTCCCCGCTGAGCCCACGGGGAGGACGGAGGGGGGCCGCATGCTGCCCATGGAGGGACGGATCGCCCTGCCGGGGCCACAAGGGGGGCACTTCCCCTCCCTGCCGGCTTCGGCTGTTCCCCAGCCGCCTCTCAGCCCATGTGGAACTGGGCGTGTGGGGTGAGGCACCCTGCCTGCACGCGGATGCCTCGCTGTTCGAGTGCGGCCCTGGTGTGCCCCCCAACTCATCTGGGCAGAGCTGGGCCCGGAGGGCAGCTGCCCGTCACACGCTCTGGCAGTGCCTTCTGGCTTTCCTCCAGGGCCGAGAAGAGGCAGGAGAGCGGCACGCGTGGGCCAGCTAGCTCCCGGCGTCTCCTGCAGGGCCAGGGAGTGGGCGGTCCAGCCACGACCTTGGGGGAATAGCACGGGTCCTTCCACGGGAGTAACAGGCGCCTGTGGGAACGGGCGCAGCGTCTGCGGAGAAAAAGGAGCGCAGGGGCTGGGCCGGCAGCGGGAGGACAGCGTGTCCTCCCAGGCGGGGCCGCCTCGTGCCAGCGCCGCGCCTGCCCTTGCCCCCGGCCCAGGTGCCGACCTCACGGTGAAGATGTGGCGCCTCTTCCCCTACGCCGAGGAGTGCCTGCTGCCGCTCCTGTGCTTCTCCTGCTCCTGCCCTGCCACGCACATGTGCGCTCTGGGCGAGACGCTGGCCGTGGCCTTCCAGGACCCCGAGACCGTCACCTACAGCATCGTCTTCTACAACCTGATGCGGCAGACGCGCGCGGAGCACAGCCCCGAGGACGACGCACAGGACAGCATCACAGGTGCGCACGAGCCGCCGGCCGGGAGGGGCCGGGCTGGGCCGGGCCGGCCCGGCTCGGGGGTCTCACGACTGCCGCCTCCCCAGGCCTCTGCCACTGCCCCAACCTGAAGCTCTTCGCCTCGGCCAGCAGGGACGGCTCCGTGAAGATCTGGGACGCCAAGAACAGGCTGCTCCGGTGAGCGACGGGCGGCCCCCGTGTTTCGCGCGGGTGGCAGCAGCTCTGGAGGGCTGGCCTGGTCTCGTTCTGATGCCCTGTTCGGGGCCAGGGAGATGGTTCTGCTCTGCTGCCCCTCGGCAGCGTCCCCTTGTCCCTGCACATCTGGAAAAGCATCCACACAGTCAGAGTGATACAGCAGGGGAACCAGCTGCCCGGAGAGGCGGGGGGGGCTCTCCCAGACTGGAGGCATCCAGGGCAGAACTGGGCAGCCCTCGGAGTGGGATGGTGGGACTTGGTGCCCTGCAAGAGCAGCGGGTGGGACTGGATGGCCTCCTGGCCCCTTCCAGCTCTGCTGTCCTGTGAATCTGTGTGGCTTTCGCTTAGGGCTGGGGCCAGCGAGCCCCACTGAAGTCAGCGGGACCCACTTCTGCACGACGGTGCTGCTGGCCACCCGGGCTCAGGCACTGCTTGCGGGCCCTCAGGGTTCCCTCTGAGGGTGGCCGTGGGTAGCCGCTCGGCCTTCTGCTCAGCCAGGGCCGGTCCTCCCAGCATGGGCGCGCTCTCTCCCGAGGCCTCAGCCTGTCCTGCTCTTCTGAGCAGCACAGGCGTGCCTGCGGAGCCGTCCCCTTTGGCCCCTTTGGCCAGCGCAGCACCGCCCCCCCCCGCCCAGCTCAGCACCCTGCTCAGGCCCTGCACCTGCGCATCTCAGCCTCCCTGCCCTCGGCCACCCGGGCCTTCTCGTCCAAGGGCAGAGCTGTGTGGCCGCGTCCGCGCTTGCAGGACAGCTGGCATGGCACAGAGCTCCCCCCTCCGCCCCCCCCCTCCACGCAGGCACCTGAAGCTGAACTCCATCCCGGAGAGCCTGGCCTTCGCCAACCCCCGGGGGGACCTGCTGGTCGGCATCGAGCGGCACCTCTACCTCATCCACCACAGCAAGTACTTGCCCAGCTACTACAGGATGAAGGTGGGGATGGCTGCCCACCCCCGGGGCCCCCGGGCACGGGCTCCCACCTAGCCCATGCTCCCGGCAAGCGGCGGGGGCCGTGTGGCTGGGAGCCCCTGGGGGGCGGCCTCTGGCGGCTCTCGCAGGGACCATGCTGCTCGTGCCTTGCAGCTGCTGTGTGCCAAGTTCCTGGAGCCCCTGCAGGACGTGCCACTGCCCATCAGCGCCGTCTGTTTCGAGCGGCTCGTCCGGGAGAACGTCCGGCTCCTGAAGGAGGAGCCGCCGCTGGAGGATGCCGAGTAAGCTGGGGAGCAGGCGCTCGGGCACGAGCCAGAGGGGCACCCGAGGGGTGCATTCCCCGCGCATGAGGCCGCTGCCTCGAATCTCTCGAGGGGCAGTGGGCGGGGGTGGCTCCCGGGCAGACTTTGTGCTGCAGGTGCATGGCCCATCTGGGGGGCAGTGCTTTGTTGGCCTCACCAGGGAGGCGCCTGCCGTTTCCTCTTTGGACGAGGAGCCCCCCTCCCCGCTTCTGCCTGGCACCGACGGCCGGGCGCCCTGAGCCACGAGCTGCCGGTGGGAACGCTCTCCGTGCAGTGGGCTTCTGGAGGCACCGGCAAGGCTGCCAAAGCACTACATGCGGGACTGGAGAACAAGGGGCCCTCCGCAGCCGCCGGTGAAGCGGGTGGCTCCCCTTCCCCTGCAGGAACAGGAACTGACTGAGGGCCAGAGGGAGCAGGAAGCTATGAGATAAAGGGGCTGCAGCAGGAGACCCAGCGGGGCAGAGGGGGGCACTGCCAGCGGCCCTGGGGAGGCCGGTGCTCCCCTGCTGGCTCCACTGGCAGGTTTTGGCTACGAGCGACTTTGCCGCCTGTGAGAAATGCTCTGGAGAAAGACGGTGGGCGGCACGGATGCGCCAGGAGGCAGCCATGTGGCAGTGGTGCTGCCCAGAGCAGCCCCTGAGTCTGTCGTTCTGAATGGGCACGGGAGGGAGGCCGCCTTGGCCCCCCCTCCGCCTTCCCCGTAGCAGAGTGGGGGGAGCCCTCGGCACATGGCGTCAGGGCAGAGCTGGGCGGCCCTCGCGGGAGGCCTCCTCCCCAGCCGGTGGGGGGGGCAGGGATGGCTCGAGCCATGGCAGCCGGGGCTCTGAGGCCGGGGCGAGTGGGCGGGCGGCAGGGGAGCCTGCTTTCCCGCTTGCTCCGTCTGTCCCCACAGGTCCCCTCTGCCCGCAGCTCTCCAGGGGGACGTGCACAAGTCGGAGCGGACCAGCAGCATCTCTGACAAGGCAAGTGCGGCCGGCGCAAGGGGGGCTGCGGGCCACCTGGGCCACCGCGGGATAAATGTGCACGCGATAAAGGACGAGGGAATCGATGAACCTGGGGTGGCGCCGGCCCCGTCGCTGAGGCCGGCACATTACGTGCTGCCCTCGTCCGGGCCCTTTGGAAGCGACCCCTGGGCGCCCCGCGCTGAGCTCACGGGAGGCGGGGGGCTCCGGAGGAGAGCGGAGGAGGCCCTCTCGCTGCTGCTCTCAGGACAGATTAAGGGGGAAAATGGCGCTCCTTGGAAGAGAGGCGGGGGCTCCACCGCCTGCCTGTGGGAAACCGCAGAGCCCGGTGGGTGCAAGCAGCGCTGGCGTGGAAGCCCCCGAGGGGACTCGGCCTGAGCCCCACCACCCTTGCAGGAGTTTGCCCAGCTGGTCAAGAACAACGAGGACTTGCAGCTCCTCCAGAAGGGGAAACTCAGCGCAGCCAAGAAATTGCGTGTCAGCAGGAAAATGAAGGAGGAGGCCTTCGAGAAATACCTGGAGATATTTTACAAGAAGCGCCCCCGTCCTGAGGTGAGGCTGGGAAGGGCACAGCGGGGCTGGGTGATGGGGGGGAGAGCTCCACCCTCTAGGGGGCCGGCAGGGTCTGGGGCAAAGGGGACCGGCTACGTTGCGGCCATGAAGGCGTCCCACCGCCACTCCGAGGGTGGCGCTGGGGGTGGCCTCTCCCTGCTCTGGCAGTGCTGCAGGGCGCTATTTTGCCCCCCCGCCCCCCCCCACATCCACTTGAAAGGCTGCAGAGGTGCCTTCAATATGCAGGTGAAGCCCAGCGCCACCTCCCAGTGGCCCCTCTGAATCGGTCTGGGCAGGCGCTGGGCCGGAGGAGGGCCAACAAGCGGACCCAGTGCGGACAAGGCTGGGGGCCCCGTGGCGGGCGCCTCGTCTGTCCCGCTGCGTGAGAGCCAGCCTGTTCAGGAGGAGGTCGCACGCTCCCCAAGGGTGAGGTTTGTCTCTGGGGGCTCCTGGATCCAGAGCTGCCAGTGGAGGCACAAGGGGCTCCGTGGTGGGGGGCCCCTCTCGGCAGCTCATCTGAGACCCCGGCGATGGCCCTCCCGGGGCAAAGAGTCCGGCCATGGCCTTCCCTGCTCCGGCAGCCCCTCACTGGATGGCTGCCCCACGCTGCACGTGGGGCTGGCCCCGGAGGTCAGCTGCGCCACGGCAGGGCAGCAGGGCTGCTCGTGGGACTGGCTCCCGGGAACATCCTGCGGAGCTGCCGGTTGACGTCTGGGCCCAGTTCGAAGCGCCACCGCTCTAAATGGATTGGGGCCATGTTATCTGGGGAAACGCCTCGTCCCACATGTACCCACCCAGATCCCGAGGCCTTCTAGGGGTCCTCTTCCCAGAGTCCCCCCCCAAAGGAAGTGAGGCATTGAGCCCCCCCAAAGAGGTGCGTCTTACTCCTACTCCATATTCCTTTCAGCGCCAGGTGAAAACATGTTTATTTTCCTGGTATTTGTAACGGTTAACCGTTTAACTTCAGTTTTAAGATCGCTTTTCATCCGGAACGGCTGCCGTGCCTTGCGCTGATTTGGCCCCGGTCGCCGCGGCTCTCTTGTCTCACCTGAAGTTCTGCCGTTTGTGTGCTTCGACTTGCAAACTGCTCAGAGAGCCCGGCTCATCGGGTGGTATAAAAATGAGGTAAACAGGTGAAGCAGGACTCTGCCTGAGCCTCCCTGCCCGCATTTCCCTGCTCAGATCCCCAAGGAGGACACCTTCGATGCGGACGAGGTGCTGGAGGCCCTGCGCCAGGCCGGCTCCGTGTCTGAGCTCTACGGCCCCCACAAGCACAACGTGTTCCTGGGCTGCTTCCGGAAGCCCTCGGCCCTGCAATCTGCCGACCAGCTACTGCCGGTAACCGGATCCCCGCTCCCACCCAGCCATCCCGCAGACCTGCTCGCTGCGCCCACCGGCGTCCTCGAGCCCCTCCGGCCGGCCCAGTGCCTCTCGACGGACGTGGCCGCGCCCACAGAGCCTCGGTCTGCGGGGGCACGCGGGAGGCCGGCCGGAGCAGCTGGCGCAAGGCGGGCCCCGAGCGCCCGGGCCGGAGCACCGTGCCCAAGTCCGCGCTGGCCCCTCGAGGGCGTGGGGCTCGCCCGGCCAGCTCGCCCTCTTGTGCCCTTCCACAGGAGGACAGCGCAGCGACCCTCCCGGCCGCCACTTCCTCCTCCTGGCTCAAGGCCCGCTCGGCCTTGCTTACCGTCTCCCGGATCAGGCTGGCCCTTTCCACCACGAGGAGGGGCCCTGGGCAGCAGGTGAGGCCTCGTGGGGGGGGCAGGAGGGGTGGGGGGTCATGGCGAGAGGCCCTGAGGGCGCCCTCTGCGTTTCTTGTGCTTGCTGCCCCTGCCGGAACAGGCCGACGAGCCGTCCCCGAGAGAGAGCGTGGCGCCCCCACTGCCTCCGTGGAGCCCCCCCGTGGTGGCCGCCCCATCCTCCTCTGCTCCTGCTCCTGCTCCTGTCCCCGACGAAGCACAGAAGGAGCCCCCCACGCTGAGGGGCGTGTCCAGGGGCCTCCGGCTCGCCGCCAGGGTGCCCGCGCAGGTGCGCGTCGGGCTCCCCGGACAGAAGGTGAGCCCTGGGCCTGTGGGGGTGCTGGCAGGGGCGTGCGGGTCCCCGAGTGCCTGCGTGGGTGCTTCGCCCGCCGGGGCTGCAGGAAGGCACCGTCTTCCCCGGGAACGCGGGGGGAGCTGGGACGGCCCCCCTGCGCTCGCGACCGGACCAGGAAGGCTCTCCAGGAGGCCTGGGGCGTCCGCCTCCGCGGCTCCGTGGCGGGCAGCTCAGTCAGCGGCTTCCATGCGCTCTCCTCCAGGGACTTCCTTCTTCTTCTGGAAAGAGGCGCTTTGGTGAAGGGGCGGGTCGAAAGCCGCATTTGGCGCAGCCCCCGTTCTCCACGCTCAGTCGCCCGCGTTGCTCCCCAGGAGCGAGCGAGACAAGCGCCGCCTGGCGCGGGGGCAAGAAGGCCGCCTGGGCCCCGCTCGCGCTCGCCTCAGCTGTCCTCTCCACAGCCCCTCCAGAGCAGCTCCACGCTCCCGCTGCCCTCGCTGGACACGCTGCTGCCGGGGGCCGGCAAGCCGGGCACGGGGCACAGAAGCCGAGCTCTGGCACCCACGGCACCGCATGGGCGCCACGCGTGGTTGGCCACTGTTGGCCGCCGCGGTTGAGGCCCGTGCTTGGCGAGGCCCTGTGCGTGCAGCGCTGCGTGCAGACACAGCGACGGGCCGGACGGCAGCCGAGAGCAGCAGGGTGCGGTCTGGTGCCGAAAAGCTGCGCTTCAGAGGAAATGTGAGAAAGGCGGATGGTAGGACCGGCGCCTGCCTGCCTCCCACAGGGGATCTCGAGTGAGACTTCAGGGCTTAATCGAGAGGCTAGCGATTCAGTGTGGCTTCTCCCTTTCCCGGCATCTTTGCTAGTCCAGTTTGAGAAAATGCCATTTGCCGGGCACGCAACACATTCAGTCCATGTTTAGTGGCAAAAGGGATCTGGCGTGGCACATTCGGTGGCCCCCAGGCCACACGCCTGACTCCATTCGAGGGGCTTGGGCTGCCTGCTGGGGCTGCGCCAGGAGCCTGGGTGGCCCCTGTGGAGGCCCTGCGCAAGAGGACTCCCGGCGGGAGCTGCAGAGCCCAGGAGAGCAGGCGGCCGGCGGCCTGGCAAGCCATCCCAAGGCTCAGCTGCCCGGAGAAGCAAGCGAGGTGCCGAGCAGAGTGGCTCAGCTGCCCCAGCCCCTTCGGCCTGCGTCTGGGGGAGCCCGTGCGGGGCTGCCCCCCCACCACACCGCTGGAAGGCCTGTGCCCTTTGATGTGGGGCCGAGGAGCAGCTGTGAGGCACACGCTGCCCAAGCGGGGAGTGGAGGCGCCAGGTCGCCCTGCTGCCAGGAGCGCCCCAAGTGCTGCCTTCTCTGTGCATCAGATGTACGTGGACGTGGACCTGATGGAGGAGGATGAAGGCCCCCCGCCAGCCTCGCCCCTGCCCCCAGCGCCCCCGGCTGCCAGTCCCTCCGTGGGCTCGGCCAAGAGCACAAAGGTAAAACAGCCGGCAGCTGCCCAGAGCAGCCACAGCCGCGCTCCCCACGTTCCCCGTTGCATCGCCCTCCTTCGGCTCTCCGCTGGCCGCCCTGAGGGCCGTGTGGCCCTGAGGAATTGTGCACTGGGTGGGGGGAGAGGCGGGTGCAGAATTCTGCGGCTGGGGAGAAAGAATCCGGGTGGTTACGTGCTTCTCGGCAGGCGTTTGGCACGTCGCGCCGACCCACCTTGGCAGTAAGACACCGCGGCTTGGCTGTTGCCGACAACCGCGAGGCACAGGCCGGGTGCCGGGGCTCCTGGGGGCCACTTTCCCCCTCCCCGCCACAGCGTGAGCCGCTCCGCCCCCCTGCAGCCTGCCTTGCTGCCCCCTTCCGTGAGATCGCAAAAGCTGCTGGGCGGCTGCCTCCCTTCCCGAAGGGGGCTTGGCCGAGAGGCGGGAGGTTTGTGCAGGGCGGGGGCCCTGTGTGGGGGGCAGGAGGGGAGGGGCTGGTCCAGGGCCCCATCCGGTATTCACCCCGGCTGGCGTGTGCCTAGAGCGTGGCTTTCACAAAGCTCCCCTGCGTGAGCGCGAGCCAGGAGGCCGACCAGCCCGCCGGCGCTTCCCTGGGGCCACGGAGTCAGGTGCCCTCCACCATCATCAAGGGCTTCTTCCCGGAGAGGCAGCTGCTGGCCAAGAAGTGGCCCAAGCCGCAGAGGGTGAGGGCCGAGCGGGGCGTGTGTGGGGGGCAGCACGTTGCCTCCCGAGGGTGCAGGGGGCTGCCCGCCTCTTGAGCGCAGGGCGAGCACTGCTGGGGGAGTGTGCCGTGGGAGGGGGCCCCGTGCTGGCCCCTTGGGGAAAGGGGGCTGCGCTCTGAGGGGGCTGCGCTCTGAGCCACTGCCCTCCGTGTGCTGCCCACAGCCAGAGAGCCAGGAGGACGCCTTGTCCGGGCTCTCGTCCGGGTTCCTCCCCAATTCGGTGGTCGTGGAGCCGCTGCACAGCCAGGAGGATCTGCCGAAGGAGGAGAGGGTCATGCGGGTGATCGGCCCCCAGGAGGTGAGGCAGGGCTGGGAGTGCGGGTGGCCCGGCTGTGGGCCTGCAGCCCCCTCGCTGCAGGCCCCCTCGCCGTCTCCTGTGTCCTCCCTGCCAAGCAGCGTGGACAGATGAGGCGGAGGGAGCTGGGGGGCAGCCCGCTCGCTCTTCCTGGGCTGATGGGCTGTCCTGTCTTACTTCTGCATTGAGCTCAGCATCTTCCAGAATGCCAGAGCCGGAAGGGGCCCGGAGGCCCTCAGGACCACCCCCCTTGCTGTTTCAGGAGACCAGTTTGCACCACTCCACTCAGAGGGCTGCCCAGTTTCTTCCTGAATGTCCCCAGTGGGGGAGAGCCCCCACCCCTCCGGGCAGCTGGTCCCACTGCCCCATTGCTCTGACCGTGAGGAAGCTCTTCCTGGTATCTAGCCTGAATCTGGGTTGTCGCATCTGGAATTGATTATTCCGTGTCCTGAATTCTGGGATCAGTGAGAAGAGATCTCGAGGGAGCGATCATACTGGATAGCCTGGGAAGCTCCTTTTGGATCATTATGTTTCTGGATTTCTTTGTGACAGCCTTTCAGGTACTTCTAGAGGGATACTGCATCCCCCTTCAGTCTTCTCTTCTCAAGGCTGGACATGCCAGTCCTCTCAGCCTCTCTTCTTGGGCAGTGTCTCCAAACCCTGCATCCTTTTTCTTGCCCTCCTCTGGGCCCTTTCTAATTTTTCTGCATCTTTCTTGAATCTTGGTGCCCAGAACTGGACACAGTCCATAGGACCTCTGACTAGTGAAGAGTATAGGGGAACTGCTTCTACACATTTTTCTTGTTGGAATTGCTCATAGTTGTGCTTGGAGAATTGTCTTTTCAAAATTTCCCACCCCTCTTGGACTCCTTTTCCTTTAAGAGTGAGTTGCCATGGCACCTCACTCATAATTGTTCTGAGTTTGTTAAAATTGGCTTTCTTGACGCCCAGGGCTCATGTTTGATGCCAAGAACTATGTTTTTCTTATTTTTTGCTCCCTTTAAATTAAGCCAGATGCATTCAGTGGGGCTACTAAGCTCCTCCTCTTGTATTTCTGGTCCAAAGGGACCCTTTGAACTTCTCCCTTCTGTGATGCTCCCCGTTGTCGCCTGTCGCCTGAAACCTCTTCGCCGCCTCTTGTTCCCTGGAGGGTGGACACTCGCCGCTCCGGCCACTCTCCATGTCTCCGCAGGGCTCCGGCCTGGGCTTGCACGCACGCTGGCCAAGCCGGCCTCAGCCCGGAGAGGAACACGGCCGGGCGGTGCAGGTCCCCTCGGGGCAGAGTCCCCGGCCCGCTCCTTCCGCCTGCTGGATCTCCCTCGCTGAGCCTGCCGGGATCCCAGCGCTTCCCGTCCTCCCAGTGGTCTAGGGGGCCTCTCTGCGTGTGTGGAGTGCCGGAGCCACAGGGCTGCCCGGAAGCCTTTGTCACACCTTGTCTACGCCGGGGTGGGCTCAGTGCCGGGCGGGGGGCCTCCTGCCTCACCCAGCAAGCCCGCCTGGGGGTGCGGGAGCCTCCCTCCTGCGCCCCAGCTTTGCCACAGGAATTGGCGCAATCAGGCAGGCGGGTTGTTTTGGTGGGTGGGAAAAGCATCCGTGTGGCACTTCCAGTAATGTCAGTAGGAACAGGCAGCCTGCCTGAACAGGGAGGAGGAGAGGCAGGCGGCCGGGCGGCCAGTGGGGACTCGATCGCGCGCACGGCCGCTCCGCACCCCAGCCCAGCCCAGCCCAGCCCATCCTGGCGCAGCCATTGGGAAGTCGGGGCATTGTGGGGAACGGGGCTGGGCGCCCGTGCAGGGGAGGCGGCCTGGTCGGCTGCCCCGGGATGCTCCCCAGGGCTGCCTCTCCCCTTCTGCACTGCCAGGAGCTGGCTAGCCCCGCTGGAATTGGCGCCCTCTGGGGACCGGGCAGCAATGTTGTGCCTGAGGAGGAGGAGGACGAGGAGGAGGACGAGGTGCCGGCGGCTGGCATTTCCACGCCCAGCAGCAAGATGGTGAGCAGCGGCCCTGCCACGCCGTGGGGCCGGTGGGGGGCGGTCTGTGCTGCTCTGTGGCTGCCGTCCCAAGACTGCCGGGGGAAGTGGCAGCCTGCGGGGGCCCCAGGGGCAGCCGGCGGACTGCAAGGGCCAGCAGAGCTCCTCCTCGCGGCCTCTGGTGGGCACTGCAGGCGGAGCGTGTCCCAGCGGTCCCCCCTCTCTTCCAGAGCCTGCCGGAGGTTTTCCTGACTCAGCTGGACGAGTCCCAGTATGCGGAGCCGGGGCCATCGCTCCCTTGGTCGCTCCTGGACATGGAGTGCTTTCAGACGCTTTTCCCGGAGGTGGGGGCGCCCCGCTGTGTCCCCGCAGGCTGGGGGGCAAAGGAGGGGCCGGGGCGTGGCTGGGCCGCCCAGCCTCCTGCCTCTCCATGCACTCCTCTCCCCGTGTCTCCCTCGCCGGGTGTCCAGGTGGGGCTGATGGGATAGAGGAAGCTGCGGGGGCCGTGCGCAGAGCCAGCAAAAGCAGAAGGGCGGGAGTGTGTGGGAAGAGGGCTTGGGGCCGGGCCGCCCGGCTCAGCCTCGAACAAAGAGGGCCTCCTGCGGGAGGCGCAGCTGATCTGCCAGCCGCCTTCTGCTGCCTCGGCCTTCCGCCGCCTCTCGGAGCTGGATCCGCCCCGGGGCGCCCTCAGCCTCGGTTCCCCCCGCAGGGTCTCCCCCCGGAGCTGAGCCTGCGCGAGGTGGTGAGCAAGCTCCTGGCCGCCATGCTCACGGCCGACGCCGGCACCAACGTGGCGCTGCTGGGGGTCATCGTGAGCGTGAGGGACCGGCTGGAGGAGGAGACGAGGGCCGCCGTGCACGACACCCTGATCTACCTGCTGAACCGGCGGGGCGAGGGCCTGTCCGTTCTGGTGAGCGCTGCGCGGGCTTCGCCTCCACGCCTCTGGGGCCCTGCCCCACTCGCTCTGGGGAGCACTGCCGCTTGGCCAGTGTCTTCTGCGGGAGGGAGAACGGGCCCGGCTCACCCACAGGGGGGTCATCACAGAGGAGCCCCTGCTGGACAGGGGAAGTGGCTGTCGGGGCGCCTCCCGTGTGCCTCTCCCCACTGGGATGCGCTGCCGTTCGCAGTGCAATCTTTCCCAGAGGAGATTTCCGTGCCGCTCCGCCCTCCCCGTCAGTAGGCCCTGCGGGGCTGGTTGAGCGCAGAGCGGCCACCGCGGGAGCCCAGCAGACGACTGAGCTCAGCATGTGCCGTTGGGCCCCAGGCATCCCCGGGGCCCCATGGGAGGAGCGAGCCGGGCCTGCCCTCCCCTCTGCAAGCAGGAGCCTCCTCGGCTGCCCCGTCTCTCTTCTGCTGCGTCATGTCGTTCTGCTAAGGGGCTGCGAAAGGCGGCCCCCGGCTGGGACGGCAGCACCTGCATTTCCACCGCTCCGGGCGGCCCCTGCGGAGCGCCCATGACGGAGCCTTTCTGACAGCAGCCCAGGCTGCAGATCCCGCAGCTGCACCGAATGTGCACATTCACACGTGCCGGCCTCTGGCTGAGTCTTTGGGGCTGTGCGGCTCCGACGGGCAGGCCAGCTGGCCAAGGTGCTGCCGGGCCCCGGAAGGCACCACCGGCAGCGATCGAAACGGGATCCCGCAACACTGGAAGAGGATCCAAGCTGCGGCAGCCCCGGACAAGCTGGCGGTGGCAGTGCGGGGCCACAGGGCACCTTGACCTTCCATGGCACTTCCGGGACACTTGTGGGAAGGCCGGCAGGCCCTTGCGGGCCAGGGTGCCTTTCCCGGAGAGCCCAGCTGCCTGCCGCACCTGCTGCGGGCCGCCTCGCACGCCCCTGGCCCGCAGGGGCCGCAGCATCTCCGGGGGGGGCTCCTGGCTCGGGGGCGGTGCGTGCTGAGGCAGGGCTGGGGGACCCCGCTTGAGGAGGGGCTGTGCGGTGACTGGGCCCCCGCCTCCACTCCACCTTCCAGGACAAGTCCGAGCGCCGGTTCGTCCTGGCTGCCCTGCGGGCCCTCCTGCGGCTGAAGAGGGACAGCAAGGAGCTGATGGAGGAGCTGATGGCCTACTACCTGAAGTCCCCCGAGCCCATCAGGTGAGCGCCACCGCCGGCCCAGGAGGAGGCTGCTCGGTGGGAAGGGAGGTGGGGAGCCGGATCAGCCTGGGCTTCTGCTCACGCAGCGTCTGACGGCTGCTTGCTGGGAGTTCCCCGGCAGGATGGGCCCCCGCGCCCCCAACCACCGCCACGGGGGGCAGAGGGCCAGCCCCGTGCCATCTCCTTCCGCTTGACCCCCTCCAGTGCCGCCACCTCCTCGTTTCTCAACGCAGAATCCTGCTCTGGATCCCAAGGCAGAGCCTTCCGCCCGCCGGGCAGGCCACCGGGCCGCGTCCTGGTGAGGGCTTCTCCAGCCGTTTGCCTCAAGCTGCTTCGGGGCTGTTAGAACGGGCACCGTGTGCAGCCGTGCTGGAGCGAGCGGGTGCAGGAGTGAGCGGCACTTGGTGGCGAGTGTCCCCGGCCCAGGGCCCCCGTCAGGGCCCCCCGTGCTGCGCTGGCTCGTGTGGACACACGGCCTCCGCCTGCCGGGTCCTTTGCTTTTGCACCGGGGCTTCTCTGCATCCTGTGGCCCCTTCCTCCCTTTTGCGCAGGGCGGCCATCAAGGATCTGATCCAGGAACTGGGCATACAAGACCCGCACGACTTTTTTTTCAAGGAGATGGAATCGTGGCCGATGGAAGGGGACGAGTCCAAGGAGGCCCTTCGCGAGACCTGCCAGCAGTGGCTGGAGGGGATGATGTGGGAGCTCCAGGTGCTCGTCACTCTCTCCTCGGGGGCGCGGGACGGGGAGCCTCTCGCCCCAGCTGCAGGGCGGACCTTTGCCACTGCAAGCAGCGGCTGCATCCTGCGGGGCTCCGACCCCCCAGCACCTCAGGAAGGCGGGCTTTCTTGCTGACCCCCACTGGCCCTGGGCTGGCCCGCTTGCTTCGCTGACGGCCCCGGAAGGGCCTCTCCGGCAGATGGTGCGGCCTCGCTTGCCACGGAGCAGCGCCCCAGAAGCCGATCCCGATCCCAGGTCTTTCGGAGGAGGCTCTCTGGCAGCCCCTCCTGCCGCACTCGCGGAGGATCCCAGCGGGGGGCACGTCTGTGTGGCGCCTGAGCCCCTGCGGGCATCCAGCCGGGGTGGGGTGCTGGGGCCACCTGGCGACTGACCCGGCTCATAGCAAGTTACCCGCACTCCCCCCTCAGTCCCCCTGCAAGCATCATGGGGGGCACTGCGGTGGGACCAGCAGGTCTCTTCAGCCCCCCCCCCCCCCGTGCCCACACAGGTGCAGCCGAACCAGCACAGATGTCTCATGTGGAAGGAATCGGGTGGCCACCCCTTCCCGTGCAAGACCCAGAATTGTTCCACTGTCGGGGGAAGGCTGGGAGGAAGGTGCCCTTCTGCAGCCCCCCCCCATGCTGGGGGCCCCCCACTCCAGGCCCAAGAGCGCTCGTCAAGCGCCGCTCGTGAAAAGGCGTGTGCACATCCGGGGTCGATTTCAGAGGGCCGGCCCCGCCGTGTGCTGCGCTGGTGCTCTGCGCTTCGCTCGCCGCCCCTGGGGCTTGTCATGTTGGTCGACATCTTCCGGTCAGAGCGCTCCGCAGTCTCCCACCACGCCATTGTCCATACACCGGAAGATCCATGGACAAAGACGGCATTGTGGCGACACGCCTCTGGCTGGGGGTCCCGGGAGCCCTGCTCTGGCTGCACGGCCGGGGAGGCAGCGGTGCCCGGCACTCCACAGATGCCCAGGCCACCGTGCGAGCCGCCCAGAGCCGCGCTCATGCTCACGCCGGGTGCCGCAGGCCCCTCGTGTCAGACGTCAGCGGAGTCCGTGGCCATGGGGCGCCACTGCCTCCACACCCCGCTGGCACATCTGCTCTGTGGAGTCCCGTGCCTCTCCCCACCTTGCTTGCAACCACCCACGGCCTTTGCCAGCCCAGAGGAGCTCGCGCTGGGTCGCGGGGGGCACGGTGGCCCCAGCCCGGCTCCTCCGAGCCGAGGCTGGCAAGCAGACCCCAGTGTGACTGCCGGGCCAGGTGGCCTCCGAACCTTTTGCAGGCCAGCGGGACACCTGTGACCGCAAGGCATGGCTCTGATGGCAGGCTTCCTTCCGCAGGAGCACAGGAACAGCCTGCTGGGCCTTAGAGTCCCGTCTGGAGGGAAGGATTCCGCCGAGAGCTCCCCGGAGGTGAGGGTGGGGCGGCAGGGAAATCTTGAGTCCACCTGCTGGCTGCGTGGGGGACGCGGCCTCCCCCCCCCATTCCTGAGGGCGCCTGTGCTTCTCAGACCCCAAGCTCACCCAGTAGTTTGAATTAATGCTCTCCAGGGAATTCAAAAGTACAAATCAAGAAATATTTTGTGCATTGCCGCAGTTACCAATGGAAATATCCTAAAGCAAATACGCATTTTAAAAGCCAGCCTTTGGGAAATTAATCAAAGGTCTGTCTTTGGGGCAAAGCCGGCCGGTCGGAGCCAGGAGCATCCGGCCGGGTGACACGTTCCCAAGGAGATGAAGGTGGAGAAGCGCCTGGATCCCCCTGCTGCGGAGGGAAGGGGTCCTGGGAGCGCCAGATCCGCAGGCGCGTGGGGAGGGCACATGCTGCAGCTTCAGGGCCAGAGCCTGGCGAGGAGGCAGAGTGGCTGCACGGAAGTCCGGTGGAACGGAGCGAATGGGGGAGTCATCTCGGGGGGGGGGGTGTTGCGGGCAGGACGTCCTGGGGGGGTACGCCAAAGCGAGCAAGAGGAAAGAAAATGCCGCAGAAATGCTTCCTCGCGGGCCCACCACCCAAAGCCGGTCACAGCACGGGTCTGAACATTCGCCAGAGGAGGTCCTTATTGGTGTGCCGTCCCTTTGCAATTAGGAGCAGCTGGGTGACCTCACAGATGCTGAAGAGGAGGCCGAGCGGACCTCCCCCTCGGAGCAATTCCCGGAGGTACGACCACAAAAGCCGCTTCTCTGGGAGCCCCCGGGCAGGGCGGTGCCTGGGCATGCGTGGCACGACAGTCCACGGGGGTGGCAGGCCCTGGCGGGACCTGACCAGCAAGCCCGGATCGTGCCCACCAGCGGCTCTTTGGCCGCCCGGACCCCCTGCCAGCGATGCTTTGCTCCCGCGGTTGCTCCACATGAGGGTTTGTCGCATCGCCCACAGCCGGGCAGCCAACTGAGCGCTCTGTGAGGCACTTGGCCAGAACAGCCAAAGCCCCCGGACCACTACGCCTGCCTCGGGGCAGTCGGCCCTTCAGTGCCCCCACCTTGGTCGGGGGTCCTTCTGTGCTCGCCGCAGTTTCCCTCTGCTTCACCCTTTCTTCTCCCAAGCCCATAAGCCCCGATTGCTGAATTGATGGCCGGGACGGCCTTTGCAGGGCGCCCAAGCCCTTCCTTGGAGGGGCCGCCACTGGCTGAGCACCTCTTCTTGATTGGAGAGGGAGGGATACATTTCGCAGATGTGCGTAATTGAGGTAAACTTTTGGAGAAGCCTGCACGCAGACAAGCATGAGATCCTGCAGTGGAAAAGTGTTTCGTGCAAAGCTCAAATCACAGTTTGAGAACAAAGTATAAAACAGGCAGCCTGCGAGCTCATGGAAGGCAATGCAGGAATGACTAGAAGCCAACGTGGATTTCTCAAGAAGAAATCCTGCCAGATGAATGTAACGTCATGTTTGACGGGGTAGCCTCCAAAATGGAGTGTGGCAACACAGTGGCCATAGCCCATCTAGACTACAGCAAAGCCTTTGGCAAGGCCCCACGACAGCCTGATTGCCAGACTAGCAGAAAGCGGGAGAGATCGTGCCAGCAGTAGCCGGAGCCACAGCTGGCTGCAGAATCGGGCTCAAGGAGCGCTCCTCGGTGGCCCCTTCTCCGGCTGGGCAGAGGTGCCAAGCGGGTGCTTCAGGGAAGCATCCCGGGACCAGCACGCTCCAACATTTTCGTTCATGATTTAGAGGAGCAAGTGCAAGGAAAGATAATTACATCTGCAGTGGATACAAAGCTGGCTGGAATAGCAAACACCCTGCAAGAGAGAGAAGTTCCAGGGTGGTCTCGGCAGGTTAGAATGCCGGGCAGAGAGCAACAGATGGAAATTCAGGGGGGATTTCAAGTTCTCCACTTAGGGACGCAAAGCCAAACACGCCGCTACAAGATGGGGAACGCTTGGCTCTACGAGCCTGCAAACGAGAAGGATCTTGGGGTTCTTGCTGATCACAAGCTAACTATGAGCCAACAATGGGATGCAGCCGCAGAAGGAACAAGCGCTATTTTGGGCGCCATTAACAGAAGCATCACTTCCGAAACGCGTGAAGCACAAGTTCAACTACCCTCAGGGCACTAGTCAGATGCCACCTGGCTCCCTGTGTCCAGTTCTGGGCACCTGAGTTTTTAAGCTGCAGGCAAGTTACAAAGGGTACAGAAGAGGGTCGCAAAGATGATGGAGGGACTGGCGGCAAAGCCCTTGAAGAGATGCTGGGAGAACTGGGCATGCTCCTCCTCAGGAAGAAAAGGTGGGGGTGTGAGGCGACAGCCCTTTGCAAGTACCTGCAGGGACGCTACAGAGAGGCAGGACACGATCTCTTCTCGTCCATCCCAGGGTGCAGGAAGCAGAATTAATGGACTCGAGTTAAAAGCCACCAGTTCTAGACTTGGCACCGGGAAGAATTCCCTGACTGTCAGAGCAGTACAAGAGCGGAACCAATTAGCTGGGGAAGTTGCGGGCTCTCCCTCGCCGGAGAGATGTCCGGAAGGCATCCGAGTGGGGTGGCGTCCTGCCGCAGCGGGGGCTGGACCCGCGGGCCCTTTGGCCCCTTCTGACCCTGCGGTTCCATGATGCTGCAGTGAAGCAGCGCTCAAGAGCCTCGTACAGGGGGAAACCTGCACCCCGTCCTGCCCGTGGGCGCCTTGTTGGAACAATTAGCTGGCCATTGCAGGAAACAGGATTTGGGGCTGGATGGCCCATTTGGCCTCACCCCACGTCAGGGCGAGTCCTCTGCTCAAGAAGAAAAGGTCCGGCAACAAGGGAAAGAATCAGTGTCACGAGGACGCAGCATGGGATGGGGAAGGATGAGAGCCGGGGCCGGAACAGCATGTCCCGCGAAGAAGCACAGCTGGCTGCTCGAGCCACCAGCCGCTCCGGCCCGGCTGTGGAGCCCCTAGCAGCCCTGTCCCCACAGGGGGTGTATAGAGCCCCTCTCCACCTGCCAGCCCAACCCTGAGCCCCCCTGCACTAGAAAAACAGCAGGCCAGGCCAGACTCCTCTCCGGGAGGCGAGTCGGCGTGGGTTGTTGTGTCGTGTGAACCCAGGCTGATCCCTGCAAGGTGCTGCCTGCCGAGGTTTGCCTGCAGGCACCCCGGGATGTCGCTCCGGTGGGGTGCCCAGTCCGGCTGTGTGTCTGAGCACACGTGTGCAGGCCCAGCCAAGGGCTTCCTTTTCAAAAGTTCGAAAACTTGGGTGCAGTTCTCTGTTGCTGATGCTTGACAAGCGCTGGCAAGGCGGTGAGCAGCCCGCAAGGGCTGTGCTGCCGGGCACCTGGGAGAGCAGCCCCTGGCGCTCAGGCGGGAGGCCCAGGCGGTCTCGACCCGCTCCAGGTGACGGGCAGGAAAGGCCGCGGTGCACGCCAAGGGCACGCGGTCGTGCGAAGGGCACGCAAGCAGGTCCTGCCGCAGCGCCCTGGGGGAGCCGTGGGCTGGGAGTGGGACACCGGCCGAGGGGCTGGGCTTCGGCCAGGCGCACAAGGCGTTCGCGGTAAGTCCAGCCCCGCTGGGCTCGTTCGTGGCTCCTCGGACACCTGCCCCCTGGGGCCGCCTAGCCTGCCTGGCCGAGGGTGGCCTTCATGGTTCAGGGGCCTTACTGTCCCCCGAGCCCTTGTGGTGGGCCGAGGAGAGAAAACGACCTGCTCCCCCGTCCTGAAGGGCCTCCTCTGCAGGGGCCCTGATCCAGGCGAGTGGCCAGCTCGCTGCTGAGGACCTTGCGGGGGCTTGGGGCGCATTGGCACATTGTCCTTTCTGCTTAGGAGCCGTTGGGCGAGGGCGAGGGCGCAGACGCTGACCTCCAGGAGCCGCTGGAGAGGAAGGACTCTTTGCAGCGATTCTGGGAGGTGAGGCCTGCGGTGGCCCCAGGGCTGGCGGGCGGCTGCCTCTCACGCACGCCGGAGCGGCCTCCCCTGCCGGCTTGTCACTCTGATGTGACCCAGCTGAGCCCCCCTCCCCACCGAGCGCCCTCCCGCTGCATTGGACTGCGGCCCCCAGCTGGGGGGGGGATGCTGGGAGCTGCAGGCCAATGTGCTGGAGGCTGGCGCAAAATACGGCATGCCCATCGTGGGTTCGTGCCCATCATCCCCCTCTGGCCAGCAAGAGAAGCATTTCCTGGACAATGCACTGCGAGCCGTTCCGTCGGAAAGTCGCTCGCCCTCTTCTCCTCTTCATGTCTCAATGCCGGCCAAAAAACCGCTCACAGCTGCGAAGTCCCATGCAGGGCCACCCGCACCCGGGACCCGTTCTAAACGCGGGGCACCTCCTCGGGGGGAAGCCAGCCCCCCGCCTCCCACAGGCCCTTCGCTGCCCTGCCAGCGGGCCTGCTGGCCTCAGCCCTCCATCAGTTGGGCCTCTGCCTCCCCCAGGCGAGGGCAGAGGCTCCGCGCTGGACACGGTTCGTGCGCGCCCGGGACGCAGTCTGCTACTTCATCGACAAGCAGCTGGCCAGGGAGCTGGCGGAGCAGGAGCGGCTGCTCCCATCCGGCACAAAGTCTCTGCGGGACACGGTCGTGGCCTTGCCCCCCATCCAGAAGTAGGTGCTGCTGCTTGGGGGGAGTGCAGAGAAGGGGCGGGAGGCCCAGCACCTGCAGCGCGGTCCTCGTCCTTCTCTGCCAAAGTGGAGGGCGCAGGGGCGAGGGCTTGTGCCCCACAGGCAGCCCCTCCCAGCCCGGGGCCCTGTCGGGTAGGTGCCATGCCTTGGACAGCAGAGCGTTTCCGACTCCCAGCCGGTGGCATCTGCCCGGCTCGGGCTGCTGGCCTGTCTCGGGCTCCCTGTGCAGCCGAGCCTTGGCAGCAGAGCTGGGCTTGACCCTGTGTGATGCGGGTGGCACTCTCGGTCCTGCACATGTCCGGCACAACTGGAAGGGGTGGGCGTGGGGTGTGTGGAGGGGCCTTCCGGCAGCCCCTTGCTGGGCTTGCTCGGTCCCTGCTCTCTGGTGGCTGGCCGTTGAGCACTCACTCGTGCAAGGCTGTTGGCCAGTGAGCTGCCTTGTGCCCCGACAGGAGGCCCGCCATCCTGCGCCTGGGAGAAACGAACGCAATGCTGCGGAAGAGGGTTCCCGAGCGTGAGTGTGGGGCCCTCGGCCACCGCCCCCAGGGGGTGGCTGCGGCCCAGTGAGCCCCTTCCCTCCAGGGGGGTGCGGAGTCGCCCAGGGCAGCTTGCTGCGTGCCACAGAGTACCTGCAGGTGGTCCTTCGGGGTCAGCCGACCTGCCCCCTGGCCTGTCCCGGGGGAAAGACCCCGTGGCCGAGCTGCGGCCAGGCTGAATGGGGTCATTTCTCTCCCGCCTGTTCCTTGCACTTGGCAGACAGGGACCGGAGCGCGAGGAAACGCAGACGCTCCCCGCATCAAGTGCTCGGCTGATCCCCCCTTTCTACTCTGTTCCATTTCCCCAACGCAGGCTTTTACTTTCCGTATATCTTCTCCCGCTACCTCATGAAGGGCTTTGTCCCCTTTGTGAAGCTTCCTCTGCCCAAGATCGAAGTGGGCCCGTTCCTGCCCCCTCTGCAGAGGCCGGCCTCGCCCAGGACCTTCACTGCTATGCAGCAGCTCGTGCATCGATACTTCATCCCCAAGTTTTCCTATGCCGACAGCTACCCCTGAGGGCCAGCGAGGGGGCGCGTCCCTGGAGCCAAGCCACGAGATGCCCGCGCGGAAGGCTGCGGCCCCCAGGCCGGGAGGGGCATGCGGAGAGGGCCGTGCCCCGGGGGCTGGCTAGCCCAGGAGGCCCCCGGCCGCTCGGCCCGGCGGACGGGCAAGACTGGCAGAGGGAAAGCATGAATAAAAGCAGAGCGATGCCAGGCATTGACCCACGGCTGCCGCTCTCTGCTGGACGCACCTCGTCTCCCAGTGCCCCATCTCTGCAGCCGTGATCGGGCAACGTGGTACCCCACGCAGGGCCGGGCCGGGCCGGCTGGCCGCCTGGGAAAGCGCCGTCCTCCGGGGCCCCCCAAGGCCTGGGTGGCTCAGGGTGGCCTCATTCTGCCTGCCAGGAACAGAGCAGAGGTTGGGAGGGGCAGGACGTGTGGGGAGGGGGAGGCATGAGTGGGGCAGTTCGTGTCTCACGCCTGCCCACTCTGGTAAGAGGGAGGGCCCACGGGCAGCAAGGTGAGTGGCCACGGATTGCCTCCCGCTCCTTGAGTCATTCCAATCCCTTTCGGGGGCATCCACATTGGCGGCTCACCACTGGGCCAGTGAGTTCCCAGTTTACTCAGATGAGAGTGGTGGGGAAGCGGGCTGGATGCTCCGGCCCCTCCTTCCGGCCCGTGTGAACATGCTTCCACCCCCCACAGCTTCCTTGGGCACGCTGGTTTTTCTCACCCTAAGCCAATCCTGGACCCCAACCCCGAGCCGAATGCGGGGCTGCGAATCCCATCCCTCAAGGCAGATTTCCAAAAAGCAGGCTCTGCAGCTGTTTTTCTGAAAAGTGCTTACTCTCCCCCAGCCCAAGGCTCAAAAAAGGCACGCGCACCCTGGTTCTCCTAACGCTGATCCTGACATGGGCTGTACCCGCAACCCGACAATACCCAAGCCTCAAGACACACTTCCAAAATGCAAACTTGGTGGAGGTCACTAAGCACTGCTGAAAATGTCTGATTTCAAACACATTTAAAGCCCCAAAAGCTTCATGGGCGCCTTGGCTTTCCAACCCAAACACTGAACTGGACGACTACCAAACCCTGACAGATGGCCACAACGCTCACGCGTCGAGGCACGGCCAAATGCAAGATTTCCGGAAGCTCTTCTGCAGAGCATTCTCACCGCCCAGTCTAATGATGTCCCAGCGGACTGTGGTTCATCTAGCCCTAAACCTGCCCCAGGCCTTAACCCCAACCCTTGAAGGGCCTTGAAATGCCCCGGCCTCCGGGCACCATCCCAAAATGCTGCTTTGCGTGGTTTTTCTCCACAGCTCGTTCTGTCCGCCCAGCCTAAGCACACCCAAAGCCTCGACAACACCAGGAGCACGTGGCTTTTCTAACCCTAACCCTAACCTGGGCCCCGACCCAAACCCTAATCAAGGGCTGCAGTGATGGTGCAGGAAAGAGTTCCAACTCGGCAGCTGATCAAAGTTTTCCTGCGCATCTCATTCTTCCTGCCCTTCCTTGAAGGATCAAAGCTTCAAAAACTTGATGGGCCACCAAAAGGCCGAGTGGACGGCAGCAAAATTACGTGGTGCCAGCAGATGATGGTCTCCTCCCCACAACTCCTTGTTGCAAAAGAGCAAAGCTGGCCCTCCACTGCGCTGGACTTGGCAGACCCCCTTGCTGGGCTCGGGAGGGGGGCCTCTCACCGGCGGGGCCCGGCAGGACCCTCCCTAGCCAGGGGTTTTCCAGCCCGCTCCCCCGGCAGCGGCGCGATGCCAGCCCGCCACTCCGAGAGGCCTCCCCCCCCCCCCGGCTGGTGGCCAAGTAGAGCATCGTGGGCCAGGGCCAGCGGCTCCCAGCACTGGCCCGGGGTCCCCCCCGCCGTCGTCCCCAGCAGCTCCCGGTTCAGCGCGAGCGCTTGACATGCAGGTTAGCCGTTGCCACGCCTTTGCCCCCCCGCCTCAATCCAAAAGGGGCTGCCGGGGGTCTGGGCATCAGTGCGGCGCGGGGGTGAAGGGCGCGGGACGGGGCCCCGGGCGACTGGTTCCGGCCCCTACTCAGCCCTGGAGCCAACGGGGGGACTGGGCCGGGCGCCGACCCTCAGCCCGCCCTGCCGCGCCAGGTGGGCGCGCGGGGAAGACGGCGAGCAGGAAGAGGCGAATCGCGCTGGCGCCTTGCGCGCCTCGGGGGGAAACGCGGTGGGGAGGAACCCCCGCACGGGCTGGCGCTGAGCGGCCCCGGGGCCCGGGGGGCTGCAGGCAAAGGCCGGCCCGGCGCGCAGCCGCCGCGCAGGCGCCCCTCGGGCGTCATTCGGCCCGGAAGGCCCGTTTGCGGCGGAGCATGGGTGCGGGTGCCCCGGCGGGATGCGGCGGCCCCCCTTCCCTCGCGGCCCCGTGCCTGCTCCCGAGCGCCGCGGTCACGGGCTCTCCCCGCGCCGGGCCTCGGGAATCGCCCTTGCGCGGGGCGGGCGGGATCCCTCGCAGCCCTTCCCAGCCCGGCGGGCACCAGCCCCTCGGAAGCTGCCACTGACTACAAGCCCCAGCAGGCGCTGCTTCGGGGCTCGCTCCGCCCCCCGAGGCTCCGGGAGGGGCAGCCCCGGAAGTGGCGCGGCGGAGCGGCCTTTGGCACGGCCGCGGGCGCCCACGAGGGGGCGCCGCTGCAGCTCGCGGCCCGCGCCCCTCCCCTCCCTCCCTCCGGGGCGCGGCTTCTGCAGGCCCGGCGCTCGGCAGCGAGGGCCGCGCCGGGATGGACGAGCAGCAGGCCCGGGAGCTGCTGGGCTTCCTCCGCCCCGAGGCGCGCGCGGACGTCCGGGGCCGGGCCGCCCGCGAGCTGCTGGCGCTGACGGGCGGCGCGGAGGGGCGGCGGCTGCTGGCGGCGCGGCGGGACCTGCTGGAGGCCCTGCTGGGCCTGGCCGGGGACGCCTGCGCGGCCGTGGCGGCGGACGCGCACCGCGCGCTCGTCAACCTGGCCGCCGAGCCGCCGGCCCGCGAGGCGCTGCGCGGCGCGCTGCCCGCCCTGCTCGCCCGCCTGCTGGACGCCCGCGGCCCGCTGGCCGGCGCGGCCTGCGCGCTGCTCTGCAACCTGGCGCGGGACGAGGCCGCGGGCCGGCAGCTCTTCGCGGCGCTGCAGCGGCGGCGCGCCGACGGCCTGGCCGCGCTGCTGGACGCGCTGGGCGCGGAGGGCGCGCGCCTGCCGCACCTGGCCCCGCTGCTGTGCAACCTGAGCCAGCTGCCCGAGGCCCGCCGGCAGCTGCTGGACCCGGGCAGGCAGGTCGCGGGGGGCGCGGGGGGCCGGGCGGGCGGGCGGGGGCCGCGGGGGCCGCGGGGCGGGGCCGAGGCGCGCCTGCCCGGGCCTCATCCGCCCTTGTCCCCGCAGGGCCTGGTGCGCAGGCTGCTGCCCTTCACGCAGTGCGCGGGCTCCGCTGTCTGCCGCGGCGGCGTGGTGGGGACGCTGCGGAACTGCTGCTTCGAGCACGGTGAGCAGGGGGCTCCCCCCGCTGGGGCTGGCTGTGGGGAAGGGCGGCCTGGCCTGCTCGGCTCTGGTGGAGGGCGCCCCCGAGTAGGGAGGGGCTCTGGGCGGGCGCCCCCCCCGCCTGGGCCTGGCCCTGGCCCTGGCCCGTGGCTGATGTGCGCAGCGCCGCGTCTCCCCGCAGGGTCGCATGAGTGGCTGCTGAGCGAAGACGTGGACCTGCTGCCCTTCCTCCTGCTGCCTTTGGCCGGCCCGGAGGAGCTCCCCGAGGACGAGATGGAGAGTGCGTTCGGTTCGGTTCGGTTCGGTTCCGTGGGGCGGGGGGCCGGGCCCGGGCTCCGGTTCTGCTCAGCCGGGGTGCAGCAGCGCCCGCCTGGCCGGGCCCCGGTGCAAGGGGCTCCTTCCCGGCACTCCTCGGGTGCCCGGGCCCTTCCCTGCCCACGCCTGAGCCGGCTTCTCTCGCTCCCAGGGCTGCCTCTGGACCTGCAGTACTTGCCCCCCGAAAAGCAGCGGGAGCCCGACCCCGAAATCCGCAAGATGCTCCTGGAGGCCATCCTGCTGGTGAGCGCGCACGGGCCCTGCAGGCTGGGCGCCGCGTGAGGGCTGCTGGCCGACCCCGGTGCCCCACGTGGGAGCCTGTGTCTGGGGAGTTGCGGGATCCCCCCCCCCAAGGGGCTGTCGCGCCAGGCGGCTGACGGGGCTTGAACAGCTGCAGCCCAATTCAGCCTTACTGTGGAGCGGAGACTCAGGTGCCCGCCAGGCCTCACCGGAGCCAGTGCATCTAGCCTGTGCCTTGTAAAGCTTTCCGCTCCCGCTGGCTTGTCCCCTTTTTGATATTTGGCGTGCAAAAGCGGGCACTGGCAGAACTGGTGGGCCACTTCGGCTCCTTTTCCTGCAGTCTTTGGGGATAAAGCCCTTTCCGTTTATGAATGGTCTGCGTAGCAGCGGCACCTCCAGCAGTGACACCAGGGGGGGTCCGCCTTCATGTCTGGGCGCCTGGGTCCCTGGGCATGGCCCCCGACAGCTGAGTGTGCGTGTTTCTTGTCAGCTCACGGCCACCAAGATGGGGCGGCAGCTGCTGCGGGAGAAGGGCACCTACCTGGTCCTGCGGGAGCTGCACAGCTGGGAGGCAGATGCCGGGGTGCGCGCTGCGTGCGAGAAGCTCATCCACGTAAGTGGCGGGGGGGGCTGCCCGGTCCTGCCCATCCTCGCTCTATTCTGGGGGCTTTGCGGGGCCCTTGCATGAACACAAGCGCTCAGCGAGCGGGGCGTCTTCCAGTGTGTGCGGTAGGCCCTGAAGCCGCCCGGCAGGGTGTTTGCAGCCAGAACTGGCTTTGCCTTCCGTCGGAGTGGGGCGTCACGGTTCGCGGGGCAGGGTGGGAAGCCGCCCAGGCCGGGTGAGGCCTTCAAAGGCACTCTGCACGAGGGACGGGCAGCCCCGGAGCCGCTCGCTGGGAGCACGGGGGGAGGGGGGCCTTTTCAGCAGAGCAAAGGGCTCTAGCGTGTCTGGGGGCACAGGGAGAGCGGGGGGTGATCGGGCTGCCAGAAGAAGCTGGGGCTTGTGGGGGTACTTGGGAGCGGTGGCCATCCTGTCATCATGGGGGGGGTCTCCCCTCGTTCTGCCAGGGCCTGTGGGTTGGCATGGGGTCTGCCGGGCAGCCGCCAGCCTCAGCGGCTGCGGGGGGACAGGTGATGCCTGAGAGAGGGCGGGAGGGCCCTGCTCCCTCCGCTGAGGCCGGGTCGGTCTGTCCCGCCCAGGTCCTGATCAGCGATGAGCCTGAGGCCGGGATGGAGAACCTCCTGGAGGTGGAGATCCCTGCCGAGGTGGAGGAGCGGCTGCGGCGCCTGGACCGGGAGGAGGCGCAGCAGCAGCCAGAGCCAGGCGAGGGGCCTGCCCCGTACACAGGAGGACTGCCCAGATGAGGGCCAGCTGCAGCGTGGAAGAGAGCTGCTGGGGGGCCTCCCTCTGCTCCAGGAGACCCGTCCAGCGCCCCGTCCTGCTGCACAGTGGCCCAGGATGTGCCGGGGATGCTGGGAGCAGAGCTGCCGCGTGGCTGCTTGGGCCGGCGGGGAGCAGCCTGTGCATTCCTGACTGGACGCCACCCACGGGGGTGAAGGATGGATGGGCGGCCGCGCTGATGGACTGCGCCCCAATAAATCGTTGCCAGCACTGAAGGCGTGGGCTTGGTTATGTTCCTTCTCAGCCATGGCCCCTTCCTGGGCTCCCTGTGCCAGCGGGCACCTGGAGCTGAAAGGGACCGGGCGCGCACGGCCTTGCGTGTGGTGGGCGAAGCGTCTTGCACAGAAGTGCGGGGGGTGACTGGGGTAACGCTTTGGAAGGAACCGCTGGGGCCGCTACGCCATCGAGCAGTGACAGGCTTTTGCTGGGGAGGAGGCTGCAGCAGGGCCGCGCTCAGGCCGGGGCCTGCCACTCCCTGCGGGGCAGGAAGCTGTGCCTCGGCTCTGCCCACGGCTGTGGGGACCTCATGCTCGCAATGAAAGGGGGCGAGAGGCACACGGCAGCGGTACACAGATGTATGTGGAGAAGCGGCAGGCGAGCGACTTGAGACGGCCCGGGGCGCCTCTCCCGTCCCCGCTGGCGTCGAGTGCCCAGGGCGGCGCGCACAGCTCAGCAAGCGGCGCGGTGCGACTCTGAATAACCTTTAATAGTGCTCGCGGCATCTGGTCCTGCGGCGCTGGGTTCCGTGGGGCCGGGCCTGTGCGATGGGCCCCCAGCCCCGCTGGCCCATGCTGGGCGGGGGGCTGGTGGGTCACGGGCACGGCGTCAGGGTGTAGAGGGAGTGGACCTGCTGGGAGAGGCTGGAGGAGCCCCCGCCCAGTGCGGCCGCCCGGGCCGGCACCTTCTCCACCAGCCGCTTGCTGGTCGCGTAGGCGCTGGCGGAGAAGGCCGAGCCCGGCTTGCGGAAGTTGGGCAGGTGGTGGAAGGGCTGCAGGGTGGTGAGCAGGCTGGGCCGGTACAGGGAGAGTCGCGGGGGGCGCTCGGTCTTGCGCGGGCAGGGCAGCTGGAGGACGCAGCTGGCGGCCGTCACCTCGGGCCCCTTCTTCTCCGCTTTGGCCCGGGTGGGGAAGGCTCCGCTGGCGGAGGAGGCCCGGGGCGTGGGCAGGGCCTTGCCTTCCTTGACCGGCCCCTCCGGCGTCCGGGCCGTGCTCTCGAGGTCTGGCAGCTGGGAGGCGGCGCCCCCGGCCTCGCCTGCAGAGGGAGTGAGCGCACAGCTGTGGCTGGCTGGCCCTGCCGGGGGCCTGGGGGCCCGGCCCGCAGCAGCGTGTGGTCCAGCAGGCATCGGGCCTGCTGCTCGAGCGGCAGGGGCCAGCCGAAGCGAGGCAGAGGCATGAGGGGGCCCCGGTCCGCTTCCCTTGGGAGGGGGCGCCCCGAGGGGCGTGGGGAGCCGGGGCACGTACCTGGTGCCACCTGCGACTTCTCCGGGCTCACGCCGCACTCGGGATGGACCCCCATGGAGCTCATCACACGGTGGAAGATGGCGGAGGTGGCGGGCAGCATCCAGCGGTGCGTGGCCACCTGCTGCAGCCCCAGGCGGGAGGCCGGCTTCAGCTGCAGCAGCCCCTCAATGAGGTTCTGGCATTCTGCAGCCGGGAAGAGGGTGGAGCAGCTGCCGGAGGAAGCCGGCCGCGCCCCACGTCCCGCTCGCGGCCCCCCACAAGCAGAACCCCGGGCAGCAGCTCTTGTGGGGCGACGGCCGGCCCCTCGCCGGGCCACACATGCCAGCCCCCCACGGGGGCCCCGCTGGGCTGGCTTGCCTGGCAGAGCCTGAGCCGGAGTGCCTGGCCTCCTGCCAGCCCTGGGCCGGGCCGGACCGACTCACAGCTGCCCTGCTGACGCAGCCCAAGAGCCCCAGGCTGCCCTTCCGCCTGCGCGGCCCACCCCTCCCGGGGCTCGCCAGGCTGCCTCGGCTGGGCAGTGGGGTGCCCCTGGCTGCATGGCTGTGCCGGATGTGTGTGGGACCCCAGGACTAAGTGGGGGGCTCTGCCCGGGAGACTGGGAGTGATGGGCTGCTGCCGGGGCTCCTTCCCGAATGGGGCAAGGTGTCACCCCCCAGCTGCCCCATCTCCGGCCCAGAGCAGGGCACAAGGAGCCAGGTTGTGCTGGCCACTTGCTCCTGGCACTAGCCCAGCTGTGGTCGGTACACAGCCTCTGGGGCCAGCCGCCCCACGCCTGGTGGCCACCGCAGTGGAGCCTCGGGCCCCTTGGTGTGCTTGGCCGTGCGGGAGGGCCCCAAAGGGTGGCTCCTGGCACACCGCAGCCGTGCCTGGCGCAGCGTTGAGCGTGCGGGGCGGGGAGCCTGTGGAGGAGGGCAGCCCGGGGGCCCAGCGCCCCCCTCTCTGCTCTGGCTGCTTTGGGGGCCCTGGGATGGGGGGGCCCGGCCGGGCGGCGCGGCTCGTACCCGGGGAGATGGGCTGCCGGAAGGCGAGGCCCTGCTTGATCACGTGGATCATCTTGTGCGGCTGCCGCTCCTTGAACGGAAGCTTGCCGGTCACCATGGCGTAGAGGATCACCCCCCTGGAAGGGGCAGGGCAGGACAGGGCAGGCCGTCACTAGGCGGCACTTGGGGGGCAGAGGCGTGGGGCTCCCTGGCCTGTGCCCAGAGCAGCCGGGCAGTTCTCCAGCCTTGGACGGCCCCCAGCAGGGGCCTCCTGCCCACCCGCCTGCCGCCTCCGTGCCGCCGTGGACCAGCCCCCGTGGCACTCACAGGCTCCACAGGTCCGCCAACTCCCCGTTGTACTTCTTGCTCATGAGGATCTCGGGGGCGGTGTAGGCCACGGAGCCACAGAACGTGCTCATTAGTGAGTTCTTCAGGGAATAGCGGTTGGCAAAGCCAAAATCTGCAACGGAAGCAGAGTCGGGCGGCACCGCAGGGGATCGTCTGGCCTGCGACTTGCTGCAGGCAAGCCACGCGCATCCCTCAGCAACCTGGCGCTGCCCAGGTGGTGTTCCCGGCTGTGGGACCTGGATCTCGCAAAGGAAGCTGCGGAGGAAGGAGTCAAGCTCTCCTTTTGAGGCGCTTGGTGCACACCCAAACGGTGCGTGAACTGTGCTCTTCTTCACAAATGTGGCTCATTTCTTTATGAGGAGAAGCAGGACCGAGAGCCGCTGCAGCAGGATGCGGTGCTGCCGAGCAAGCTCAGGAAGGAGGCGTCCCTGGAAGGCAGGCTGGAGCCTCAGTCCCAGCCCCCATCCACCCCCCCCCCCGCCCCCGTTAGACCTATCAGCAAGACTGGCTTTGTCGGCCTGTAGCCGGTCGGGGTGGGAGACGTCGGCCACGGCTGCCCCGGTCCTGCGGAGTTGACACAGCCCATCCCAAGTGAGCCCCGGCCTGCATGGCCAGGGAATCCCTTGCAGAAATGGAGGAGCCGCTCACGCCTGGGGGCTGAGCCCAGATGTGGGAAAGGTGCTCTGGTACTTCGAGGGCAAAGCTGGCTCGGTCCCAGCATCCCCGGGCAGGCGACAGACTGGGCGCTCCGCCAAGCGTGGCTCCCTGGCGTGAGCTGCCTCCTGCCACCATCGTGTGCCCACCTGAGGCGAGGAACGTTGAGGCGCGATGGGCGCTTGCCAGCTCACCTGTCAGCTTGATGAAGCCTCGTTCATCCAGCAAAATGTTCTCGCATTTCAAGTCTCTGGGAGAAACAAAACGGCCAGGGAGGGAGTGGGCCCCCGGCCAGTGCGAGTTCCTTTTTGGCTCCCGCAGGCGCGGCACTGTCCGCGTGGGATGCTGGAGGGCCATGTGGGATGCTGTGGCGCACTGGCTCATCTGGCTGTGTGGCTAGCGAGCGCCCCCTGCTCCCCCCCAGGAAGCCAGACCCTTGAGGGGCCGGGGCCACCGCGGGATCCGCTTGCAGTCCTCGCCTGAGGCGCTGCTCGCTTGCGGCAGGCTTTGGAGGGTGGGGGCTGCGGGGGGGCAGGGCAGGTGTCCATCCGCCAGCGGGAGCTGTGGGATGGGGGAAGGGCTCAGCCTGGGAATGGCCCCCAGGACCCTCGGATGAGGCTCTCGGCACCTTCGCATCGGCTGGATGAGTGCCGGAGTCAAACCGTGCGGAGCGGCCAGCGGCATCCTCTGGCTGAGTGCAGAAAATGCCCCCCCCCCGAGCACTGTCCTCTTTGGGGGCCCAGGGTGAGGCTGGGTGGGGCCCGGGGCCCTGCTTCATCACAGCCCTTAGCTGCCCCCCCACGGGCTGTGCCCTTCACTGGGAGGCGCTCCTGGCCCCCCAAGACTGGCCCGCCACGTCCGGCCCCCCGCCCCCTGCTCCAATTGCCCGTCACCTGTGCACGATGCCCACATTGTGGCAGTGAGCGACGGCACTGACGATCTGGCGGAAGAGCCTCCGGGCCTCCTCTTCCTCCAGCCCGGGGTACTCCCTCCGGTCAGAGGTGGCGTTGATGTGCTCCAGGAGGTCCCCCCGGGAGGCCAGCTCCAGGACCAGGTAGGCGCGCTTGCTGTTCCGGTACATCTCGTAGAGCTGGATCTGCCGGGGAGCCGACTCGCTCAGGGGCCCGTGGCTGCCCGACCCACGTCCCACCCCCCCATGTGCCCACCCACCGGCCGGCTGTGCTCCGGGCCAGCCAGTTTGAAATGGCCCCGTGCCTTTGGAATTCCTCAGGGGCTTGTGGGTCTGGAATGGGTTTGAGGCAGCCACCAGGCGTGGCGCTTGGGCCCGGGTGTCCCTCCAGGGAGTCGCCCCTCCACTGCAGGGCTTTCCACTCGTTTACGCGGGTCCCAAGACTTGGCTTTGTGAGGAATTTCCGTGTGTCTGAAAGGTTGTTTGGCAGCCTTTTGTTTTACGCTGTGGCATATTTTAGACTGCATTGTAATGTTCTGTTTGTAAACTGCCCAGAGAGCTCTGGCTCCTGGGCAGCAGAGGAATTAAGTATATAGTAATACATATAAGAAATAATGGTGGCAATATCCAGAGATGAAGTCGCATCAAGCAAATGAGCGTCTTCCACCCCGCAGCGCTTTTCGTTCGAAGGAAAATGTCCCTCGGCGAGATACGAAGGGCCTCCGCAGCGATCCGGCCCAGAAGCGGGCGTCTCTCCAGACAGGCGGGGGGACTTGTCAGGGACACCCCCGTGGAGGGGAGGGAAGGGAAGGGAAGGGAAGGGAAGGGAAGGGAAGGGAAGGGAAGGGCCTGTGTCCCTTGGGGGCAAGGGGGGGCGGTCCCTGAAGCCCTCTGGGGCCCTGCTGGCGAGCTGTTCCTGGCCTCCCCCGAGCGGGGGTGGGGGCTCCCATGCTCACATCGTGGGGCCAAAGTGCCCTTCAAAGGATCCGGACCCGACCCAGCGCCACTGCGCACCGCTTCAAGGTTTGCCCCTGGGCCAGCGCTTCGCCTCTCCGTGTGTGGGGCCGGGGGAGGGCCTGCCAGGCTCCGGGGGCACGGCCAGCCGGGTTTGCGGGGGGGGGCGCAAAGGGTGCAGGGCTGGAACTGGGGCTCGGACGGCTTTTCGCGTGTGCCTGTCGCTCCCGGGGCACAGCCTGAGGGGGGTCCTGGGCAAGGGGCGCGCCAGGCCCCGCTCTCCTGCCTCGGGGGTTCCTGTGCTGAGCCTCCGCCTCCCCGCAGCCCCCGGCACCGCGGGGTCCCGGGGCGGTCGAGGCGGCTCTGGCAGTGCCGCCTGGGGGGACTGGCTCACCACGTTGAGGTGCTTGTAGGTGACGTTCAGGGAGTAGATTTCCCTCGGGAGGAACTTCTTGGTGTACTCCACTGGGGCCTCTGCCGTCGAGATGATCTTGATCGCCACCTGGAGACGAGCCAGCGGCGGTGAGCGCGCCCGTCGTGCGGCCAGCCCGGGCTGCCTTTGCAACGGCGAGCCGAGCGGGCAGGGGGCGGGCCGGCCTTCTGGGTGCTGCTCTGCTCGCGGGCACTTGCACTCTCCTACGGGCTAGAAGCCTGCCTTCAATCCGCAGTTGTGCAATCTGTGCCTTTTCCTGCAACCTTGGGTAGGGGTTCGGACAGCCCCAACCCGTTGTCGATCATGGATGCGCCCTGTGTTTTACGGTCCAGAGGTTCGTGCCGAAATCCATGTTGAAACGGCTCCACGGGGCCAGACGTGGGTTGAGCAGCCCTGCAGCCAGGCAGTGCCAGGCCTGGGGGGCGGGGGGCTCAGAGGCGCCCTCTCGCACAGGCATGTGGCCGCTGGGGCGGTTGTGGGGCACCTACAGTTCAGCTGCACAGCCACCCAAGCCAGGCGCCCTTCAGAGCCATGCTGGGACTTGGGCCTGCCCTTGCTGCTGGGCTCAAGGCTGGTGCCAGCACCCCCCCCCCGCCCCCCATGGCTGCCACAGAAGCAGAAGCCCAGGCTCTGCAGGGCCCACAAGGGCGGAAGCGGGACCGGGTGATCCCTGGGCGTTCCAGCCCAGAAGCGCAGCTCTCTCTCGCCATTTCACAACAGCAGCAAGAAAGCTGGTTCTCCCAGTGAAGAACGGTGCTGGAAGAGCTGCACTCAGAGGACCAGGAACAGGCACAGAAATAGAGCAGGTCAGGAGGGGCCACCCAGGCCATCTAGTCTGACCCCCGGCACAAGCCAGCTCTGCTCATGCAATCCCCAACATGTGGGTGTCCCATCGTTCCCTGGAAACCTTCACTAATGCAGCCTCAACCTCCTCTGTGGAACCCCATTCCATATCCTAGGGCAGTGATGGCGAACCGTTTAGAGACCGAGTGCCCAAACTGCAACCCAAAACCCGCTTATTTATTGCAAAGTGCCAACACTACACTAAAACCTGAAAACTGAGGTTTTAGCTTCAAAAAAAACCTCACAGCCAGTCCAAGCAAATATATATATATGCATGGCGGTGCACTGACCAGCCATGTGAAAGCTCAGATGAGTCGCGGCTAATGAGTTGCAGCTTGTGACGACATCACCTGGCACCACTACTCCTTTCTGAGCATGCGCATGGCCCCTATGTGCACTGTTAAACGATGCTCGCCTGCTGGGGTGATGCTGGGGCGACTTGGCTCATGTGCCAACAGAGAGGGCTCTCCTTGCCCACTGTGGCACGTGTACCAAAGGTTTGCCACCACTGGCCTAACCCTACCCTGGTGCACACCACTGGCCCTTGTTGTTGCTGTTAGTTGTGAAGTCGCGTCCAACCCACCACGGCCCCATGGACAGCATTCCTCCAGGCCTTCCTGTCCTCCACCATCTCCCGGAGTCCGCTCAAGCCCACACCAATGGCATGTAGCACTTTTACTGCATCGTCTTTCAGGATTTTGAATAGCTCAGCTGGAATACTGTCGCCTCCACTAGCTTTGTTGTTGCTCAGACTTCCTAAGGCCCATTTGACTTCACATTCCAGGCTGTCTGGCTCGAGGTCAGTGACCACCCCATCGTGGTTATCAGGGATGTTAAGCTCTTTCTTGTATAGTTCTTCTGTGTAATCTTGCCACCTCTTCTTAATCTCTTCTGCCTCTGTTAGGTCCCTGCCATTTTGGTCCTTTATTATGCCCATTTTCGCATGAAATGTTCCCTTCATATCTCTAATTTTCTTGAAGAGATCTCTGGTCCTCCCTATTCTATTGTTTTCTTCTATTTCTTTGCACTGTTCATTTAGGAAGGCATTCTTATCTCTTCTAGCTGTTCTCTGGAATTCTGCATTCAATTGTTTGTATCTTTCTCTTTCTCCCTTGCCTTTCGCTTCCCTTCTTTCCTCAGCTATTTGTAAAGCTTCCTCAGACAGCCATTTTGCTTTCTTGCATTTCTTTTTCTTTGGGATGGTTTTAGTTGCTGCCTCTTGTACAATGTTGCGAACCTCCGTCCATAGTTCTTCAGGCACTCTGTCTATCAGATCTAATTCCTTAAATCTATTTGTCACCTCCACTGTATATTCATCCGGGATATGATTGAGGTCATACCTGAGTGGCCTAGTGCTTTTCCCTACTTTCTTCCATTTAAGCTAAATTTTGCCACCAGAAGCTCATGATCTGAGCCACAGTCAGCTCCTGGTCTAGTTTTACTGACTGTATAGAGCTTCTCCATCTTTGGCTACAGAGCACATAGTCAATCTGATTTCTGTGTTGACCGTCTGGTGATGTCTATGTGTAGGAGAGTCATCTCTTGGGTTGTTGGAAAAGAGTGTTTGCTATGACCATCGTATTCTCTTGACAAAATTCCACCAGCTTGTGCCCTGCTTCATTTTGTACTCCAAGGCCAAACTTGCCTGTTATTCCAGTTATCTTTTGGCTTCCTACTTTAGCATTCCAATCCCCCATGATGATAAGGACATCATTTTTTGGAGTTAATTCTAGAAGGTGTTGTAGGCCTTCATAGAACAGGTCAACTTCAGCCTCTTCAGCACCAGTGGTTGGGGCATAGACTTGGGCTACTGTGATGTTGAATGGTTTGCCTTGGATTCGAACTGAGAGCATTCTGTCATTTTGGAGATTGTATCCCAGGACTGCTTTTCCTACTCTTTTACTGACTATGAAGGCTACTCTGATCTTCTGAGGGATTCTTGCCCGCAGTAGTATACCTGATGGTCATTTGAATTAAATTCACCCATTCCCGTCCATTTTAGTTCACTGATTCCTAAGATGTCGATGTTCAGTCTTGTCACTTCTTGTTTGACCACATCCAGCTTGCCTTGATTCATGAATCTTACATTCCAGGTTCCTATGGAGTATAGATCTTTGCAGCTTCTAACTTTCCCTTCACCACCAGATACATCTGCAACGGAGTGTCCTTTCGGCTTTGAGCCACTTGCTTAATTCTTTCTGGCGCTACTAGTACTAGCCCTCTGCTCTTCCCCAGTAGCATATCGGACACCTTCCGACATGAGGGGCTCATCTTCCAGAGCCACATCTTTTCCCCTTTTGGCATTGTCCATGGGGTTTTCATGGCAAAGATACTGGAGTGGGTTGCCATTTCCTTCTCCAGCGGATCACGTTTTGTCAGGGCTCTCTGCTATAACCTGTCTGCACAAACCCTCATGTAGGGCTAAAATACCACTGAAAAGACGGCGATTTTGAAAAAGCCTTCCCTGAGTAGCTTTTTCTGCACAGCTCATCATTTCTGCCCCTTCTAAACACATTCCAACCCTCAGAATCGTGCCAGGACACCTCGTTTTCCTAACCCTAACCCTACCCTGGTGCTCACCCCTAACTGTAATATAGGGCACAAGTTCCATGGAAAATAAGGCAATTTTGAAAAAGTCCTCCTTGAGTAGCTTTTTCTGCACAGCTCATCCTTTCTGACCCTTCTAAACACATTCCAACCCTCAGAATTGTGCCAGGACACCTCGTTTTCCTAACCTTAACCCTACCCTGGTGCTCACCCCTAACCCTAATATAGGGCAACAGTTCCATTGAAAATGAGGCAATTTTGAAAAAGCCCTCCCTGAGTAGCCTTTTCTGCGCAGCTCATCATTTCTGCCCTTTCTGAACACATTCTGGGCCACATTCCGGCCCAATCCTCGGCCGGCCCGGGATCCCCGCTACTCCGCTCCGTCCTGGGGCAGCTTCTGCCGTCCCCACGCTCACCATGGAGTGCCGCTTGCTTCTGAGGTCCGAGGCCAGCTTGTAGTTCTGCATCATCTTTTCTTGGGTGGCGTAGCCCAGGTAGACCTTGGAGAAAGCCCCCGAGCCTATCTTCTTGGAAGAGAGGAGGTAGCCGTTCTCCTTGCTTTCCCGAACCTGCTCCAGGAACGTCCTCCGGTCGGCCTCACGCTTGGAAAAGCTCCTCATGGCGTGGGAGCCCCCAGCAGGAGGGCAGCCCCGGGGAGGAGCCTGCCCTGCACCAGGGCTGCGGGAAACTCCGACGGGACCAGAGTCCAGGAGAACACATCAGCGCTGAGGGGGGAGGCAGGAGCAGGGGCCCTTCTAGCACGGCGCCTGGCTCATCCTCCGGGCGGGCTACTGCTCCTGGCCAACACAGGGAATGCCACATCTGGGGATTCCTTGTTGTTGTTCAGGCGGGGAGTTTCCACAGTGACGGGGGCGGAACCGGCGCTCCGGTGGCCGCGTTCTAGAACCGAAGCATAACAAGCGGGCTCAGAACCCCCGGCCTCGGCGAGGGGCGGCCGTTGCCCTGGACCGCCCCACCACTGCCCTGCTGCGAGGCTGGCACCGGCAGAAGCAGCCCAGGCTGCTCCGCGAGACAGAGCCCGTGCGCGCCAGGGAAGCCCGGTGGGTCACGTGAAATGCGCCTGTGTCCCATGCAGCCGGGTTCGCTCCAGGAGCAGGCAGTGGGCTGCTTGGAGCCCCGGGAGCCCCGGGGGGCCACTAGGTGAGGGACTTGGCCGAGCCACTGGGGGACTTCATGGCCCCCGGGAATGGTGTCCACCCCCATTCTCCAGGAGAGCCGAGGCACCCCTGGCAGCGTCCCCCGAGCCCAAAGCCCCTGCTGCCCCGGCCGTCTGGGGGCTGCATCTCTTCCGCAGCGAGCAGAAAGGTCTGCTGAAAGGGGGTATTCTTTAAAGCAAGCGGAAGCTGATTCCTGGGTCTCGGGAGGGGTTCCCTCCAGCTCCCACCGGGTCAACCCCTCGTTCCCCTAACTAAGCATGGGCCTCTCGGGGGCCCCGGCTCGTCATCCTTGGCAACCCCAGGAACTCAGCACTGCCTGAGTATGGAGGGCGGCCCAAGCGAGGCTGCGGTGCTTCCCACCTCCCAGCACTGTTGATGCAAGTGGAGTTGCAAAGGAGATAGGTCCCTGCCCCAGAGAGCTCGCACTTGGCATCTTGGCAGTGGGAGGGGCAGAGGGGAGGCGAGAGGAAGGAGGGCCCAAGCGACTGCCAGGCCAGGAGGCCCACAGGGGGCTGCCGTGGGTGTGCAGGAGAAGCACGGCTGTTGGCCCCAGCGCCCTCGGAGCAGTGGAAGCCGTGCTGGCAGTCGGTGGGCAGCCTCACCGGCACTGCAATGTCCTCCCAGGCGACGCAGGGCAGAGCCGGCTATGCCTTTGCAGGGGGCAGGGCCTTCTCCTGCACCATCCCTGGCGGGCTCCTCTGGCGGGGCCACGACTCGCTCTGTGCGCCTGGCCAGCTCTGCAGCACCTGCTTCCCTGCTTCGGTTCCTGCAGCCGTCCGGCCTGCGAGCCGAACCTGCACAAGCCCGTCTCCCGCGAGGAGCCAAGCAAAGCACAGCGACGCCCGGAGCCGAAAGGAAGAGCAGCTCTGCCCCACTTCTCTGGGCAGAGCAGCAGCAGACCCAGGCGGCTGAGCTGCGGCCAGCTGCCTCCTCACATGCCCAGGGGGAGCAAGGGGCGGTTGCGGGGCAGACGGGCCAGAAAGCGGGGGACCAGGCCTTGGCCCCAGAACCACGAGGCCCCAGGTGGCAGGCTGTACCGCACCTCTGTGTGTGGCGCATCTCAGAAGCCAGCAACGTGCAAGTCTCGCCTCCCAGGAGAGCGGAGAGCGGTGGGGTGCAGGGCCACGGGCTGAGTCAGCCCCCTGCCGTGCGTGCGTGTGAGGGGCCCTCTCTGACGTGGCTGCAGGTGGATCGAAGCAGGGCTGGTGGGGCTTGCCTGAGAGCGGGTTTTAATGCGGGGAAGAGCGCAGCCCTTCCTGAACACTGTGAAGGGGCAGGAGGAGGATGTTGCCATCGCTGCCCCCGAGAAACAGAAGGCCGCGGATCTGTAGCTCCGCCATACTGTGGTGTGGAGGGATCTGGGAGGGCTGCAGATCACAGGCTGCGCATGAATCAAGACTGTGACGTGACTGGGAAAAGGGCAGATGGAATTGCAGTCTGCTGAACAGAAGCCCCGCTTCCAGATCCCGGGCGGTTCCAGTGTCCCCCACTCTGTGCTGAGGCCGGGAGAGGTCAGGCCTCACCAGGAGCCCTGCGTCCAGTTTTGGGCACCACAGTTGAAAAGGTGCAGACAAGCTGGAAAGGGTTCAGCGGAGGGTGGGAAGGAGGCTCTGGGCAGCAGAAACGAAGCCCTGAGAGGAGAGAGCGAGAGAACTGGGCATGTTCAGCCCTGAGGAGGCTGAGCGGAGGCCCGGCAGCCCCTGCAGGCGCTCGCTTGAGAGGCCTCGCAGAGAGAAGGCTGGGATCGCTCTTCACTCACCCCGGAGCACAGGAGGACATGAGATGACGGGCTCAGATTCTGGGAGGCCAGGTTCTGGCCAGACACCAGGAGGAACTTCCTGACTGTTGCAGCAGTAAGACAACGGAGCCAGTGACCGGGGGGGGGGGTGGGCCTCTCCCACGCTAGGGGCATTCAGGAGGCAGCTGGACGGCTCTCGGAGAGGGATGCTGGAGCTTGGAGTCCTGTGCTGAGCTGCCAGTTGGACCGGGTGGCCATCTTGCTCCCTTCCAACTCCGTGCTGCGATTCCGTGAGTTTAACTTTCTCCACGGCACGTACCCTGGAAGTCTGCGTTCTGAATTGTTCCGATGGGCCTCGCTTATCAGTTTGGGAACCGGGTTGCAGTTTTGCCAGCATGTGCGGAACCCTGAAATTCTGAACGGCTGCATGTGAGGGGGGCAAACTGTTTTGATGGCGGAGGAAACGTGGACCCTTTGTGGGACTGCCGTTGTCAAGCCATTCCCTACAGCAGCTTACAGTACCCGTGAGAGAATGGGTGAAAAGCTCCCTTTGTGTCATGCAGGTTGCCCTAACACCTGTACCCCAAGAACCACGGGAGCCCAAGGAATCCGGAAGCGGCCAAGACGCGCCTGCTTGTCCGCAGAAGCAAGCCGGGCGAAACCGAGCACTGGACGTCCCGGTAGGAAGCGGCTCCAGCTGGTTGCGTTCCAAGCCTTTCTTCCGCTTGTGCAAAACACACGGAGAGCGACGCCCAAGAGCCGAGCCCAGCGGGCGGCGGGCCGGTCCCTCCGCCGGGAAGACGGACGTGGGGGGCCCACGGGCTGCACGCCCCGCCCGCGCCCCGCCGCGCCTCCCGCGCCGCCCGGGAGCTGCCCGTGGTGCTGAGCGCGGCGCCGCCTCGGCCGCCAGGGGGCGCGCCAGCGGCAGTGCTGCGCGTGCGCGTGCGCGCGCGTGGCTGCGCGGCCTGGGCGGGGCGTGCCCGAGCGGCGTAGAGAGAAGAAGGTGCAGAGCAGCCGGCGCAGGTGCTCGCGCTTGCGGGCGGGGCGGGGCCTCTTCCGCGCGCGGCTTGCCTCGCGGCCCGGGGCCTTCGGCGCCCTCCCCGCAGGGGGCTGCCGCGGAGAGGCGGCGCTGCCTGCCGCCGGGGAGGCCCCCTCTGCACTTTCCTATCTCTGTGGCGGCGGGGCGGGGCGCGGCGGGGCGGGCCTTAAGGACGCGGAAGCGCCGCGCGGGCTCCGCTCGCCAGGCAGGTGTGTGCGCGCCGCGCCGCGCCGAGCCGCGGCCGGGGGGGGGGCGAGGGGCTCCCCGCGGGCACCGGGCCGGGCGGGGCGGGGCGGGGCGGGCGGCCTTGGCGGCGCTTCCTCGCCTTCCCGCCCTCCCTCCCGCCGCGCGCGGGCAGCCGGCAAGGTCAGGGCGCGAGGGGCGCGGCTGCGGTGCCGCTGCCTGCCTGCCTGCCCGCCCGCCCGCCCGCCCGGGCGGCCCGGCCCGGCCCCCGTCGCCGCACCGGCCCCCGGCCAGGCCGGGCCGAGCGGAGCCGGGCGGGCGGGCGCGGCCGGCGGGCCCCGGAGCTCGGCCCGGGGCGCGGGGCTCGCCGCCTCGCGCGGCCGCCCCCTCTGCCGGCCACGTCTGCATTTGCGGGGCGCCGGCGGCGCGGCTTTCCGCCCATGTTGCGCGCCGCGCTCCGAGGCCCGTTGGCGGATTGCGGCAGAGCAACCGCATTTCCGAGGGCGGCCCTCGCGGCGGCGGCGGCGGCTCCGGCCGGCGCGGTGCTCGAGGAGCCCCTCGGGGAACCTGCCCCCAGCCCCGTGGGTGGCCGCGGGCTCTGGAAGCCCCCGGCGCCCGGCCGAATCGGGGCGGGCGGCCAGAACAGCGGCGCCTTCCCGCCCGGCCCGGGCGTGCAGCAGCTCCCCTTGGGAAGGGCGGCAGCCTCGCCGCGGGGGAAGAGCGGGGCGCCGGCGGGCGGGCGTCCTCCCGGGGGTGGAGCCGGCAAGTGCTCCTGGAAGCTTTCCGGGAGGGCAGCTGCCGCGGCCCCGTCTCCCCCTCCGGCGCGAGAGCGCTGTGGAATTGGGCAGTGGCCTTCGGGAAGGAGGTCCCGGCGCCCAAGCCCCTTCCCTGACCGAAGGGATGCTGCTGGAGGGCCTGGCCGGCCTGGTCTGGTGGCACCGAGGGGACACGCTGTTTGTTCTCGGAGGCATTTGCCTCGACGCTGCCCCCCGAGCGCTCCTATTCCGCCCCGAAACACCCCGCAGCAGCACCTGTTGCCGCGGTGCTCCTGGACTTGGGTGTTCCCACAGCGCTTCCAGCTGTGCGGCTGCCTGTTTGCCTGCTGTTGGCTGCAGCTGTGTCTCAACAGCTGCTTGTGATTGAGGGACACCTCCTGAAGGGGCTCAGAGCGAGGCCAGGCCTTCCTGCTGCGCCCTGCCCCCCCTCGATAGGCTGGTATTGCTGGCCTTCTGGGGGTGGTAGCGCCAGCGTGACTGAAGGAGTCGCTGGCTGGGATGTGGCTAGGCATGTGCGAAAGGGCTTCGGGTGAGCTCTGTCCTAAGGGCTCCTGTTTCGTTCGCAGGGCAAGGAGGAAGCAGGCAGCTCGGGGACCGCGTGCACCCGGGGTGCTCTGCTCAGAAGTTCCCCGAAGGGAGAGGATGAGCGAGCTGGAGATGACCTGTTTCCTGCCAACCGGACACGGTCGGAGGCTTGCAGACACCCCTGTGCGGGGGCTGAGGTCGTGGAGGGTTTCCCAATGCTAAGCTTTCCTGGAGCCTCAGAGTGAACTTCGGTCCTTCCAGCTCTGAAGCTAAACATCGACTCGGCCTTTGTGAAAGAATACCTCGTCCTCGCACCAAAACAAAACAGCGTCTCTGGGAGCCTCGTGCTTTGCGCTGTCAGCCGGGACCCGAAAGGCCAGGAAGATGTCAGCGTCACGGGTGAAAAGTAGGTAGAGCGTGCTCTCTGTTCCCAACTGGTGGGCGCATGTGTGGCTCTCTGGCTTGCTGGGGCTTGTGGTCTTTGAAAGCAAGCCAGGGCCACCTCTGGGGCCCTCAGAGCCCCCTGAGGCCTCAGCTTCCAGAAAATGCAGTTTGTCTTTGAGAAATCATGTGGCTGAGCTCCTCCACCTCCATGTCCCACCTGAGCACTTCAGGATACAGCTTGTGACTGTGCGATGTTGTGATCCTGGCATCTAGAGACGTGCCTGGAAGAGAGCGCATCTTTCTCTTGCTTCTTTTTAAGGCCGGAGCGGGAACGGTGCTTAGGCCCCACTCTAGTAAGCTCTGTGGCCAGCCCGGCTCTTCAGAGCAGGGGCACGTCACTTCTCCTTCCTGGGGCAAGAGAGTCGTTCATGGCACTGCCCCCTGGGCTGGTGTGCAGGCCTCACAGTCGGTCCTGGAGCTCCTGGCGGGGGCTGGATGCAGGCCATGCATGCCCTCGGCTAGTGCCTGACTTGGGAGGCTCCCAAGAGCCAGCCTGGCTCGGCTGGCTGGGAATAAGCTCCACCGAGCACGTCAGTGCCTGCTCCTGAGCTCAGGCGCGCTCGCCAGTGGAACTGCAGCCTCTGCTGTGGGTAGCAATGCAAATGCCTCAGAAGGGTTCCCATCTGAAGTGCGCAGCGCCTCGCTCCCTCCTGCCCTCTGCCTTGACCGTGCGGCCTGCTGCCCTCCGGGAGCTGTGCCTGCAATTCTGTCAGCCCGAGCCGGCCAGGCATGGTGAGAGCTGCGTCTCAGAACAGCGGGAGGTCATGGGCTCCCCCCGCCCTGCCCTGGCTGGGAGCACCACTGTGCACTGTGGTGCAAGCGTTCCCGGTGGCGCTTCCTGTGTGCCCCTCCGCAGGCGGCGTCTCTGCCCAGAGCACCTGTTCAGGGGAACGGGAGAGGAAGCAGGCCCTCCCCAGTCTGAGCTGAGCTACTGGAAGGCTGCGCAGCTGTAAGGCAGAGGAGAGATGGGTGCAGCTCTTCTGGCAGTGGCTCTGGAGACTTCTCGGGTCGTCTCTTTCCAGGCAAGCCTCCCCAGAAGGGGAGCGCCAGTTTGAGAGACCAGTCAAATCCCAAATGGCCAGTTAGATGATGGATGTCTGAGTGAGTGAGAGAAGAAGTCCGAGGCAGGCCAGGAGGGCTTTGCTTCGTGGTGCGGGACGCTTCTCCCCAGAGTGCCCCCTTGAAGAGCTTCCTTTGTCTGCGGCCGTGACGTGAAGTTGGGCTCTCGCCCGCCGCCTCCTGTCTCTGTAGCTTTCTTTGATCCTGGCTCGACAGGCGAGCTGAGCGGCCTTCCCTCCCGTGTTTCCCACAGCGAGCCGATTCCTCCCCAGACCAGGTCGTCTGCGCAGGGGCTCTTGGCTGGTGGCTTTGCAGGGAAGAGTCACCTCGGGGTGCTCACGTTGGCCAGGTGCTCTCCTGGACTGGTAGCGTGAACCTGGATTGTCGCCACGCTTGTAGAAAGCAGTGCGGGTGACCCTGCTGAATCCCCAGTGCCCGGCCACCCCTGCTGCCGTGCCCTGCCCCTTGGGTGATGACCGGCACATCTGGGGAACGTGGCACTGCGGTCATCGGCCAGGGAAGCTGCTCCGCTCTCGGCGCCTCTTGAGCCAGGCTGGGCTGGCGGGCTGGAAGCCGTTTGCCTGCTGCCGTGGTCGTTGGTGATGTCGGTTTCCCAGGGGCTGCTGCGAGTCTGGGGCCCGGGAATGTTCTGGAGCGCGTTCCTGGCCCACGCTTTGCCCTTCCCTGGAATAGGTGGTTTTCCCTTGTTTTGCCTTGTTGGGCGATCAAATGGCCCTTTGGTTCACGAGCGATTGCGGCGTGTGGAAGGAAGCATCGCCAGGGCGAGGGGGGACGGGAGAAAGCTGGTACGGAGGCCAGGGAGGGGTGCGTGGGACTCCGGAGGAGACACGGTCTGAGCAGGCTGGGCTCGAAGGCCTCTGCCTTGCCTGGCAGCCTGCTGGTCCAGCCTGCTGGTCTGCCTGTCCGGCGCTGCTAGCACAGCAGGCGGTCAGGCGGGGTTGCGGCGAGATCTTCGCAGAGCCAGCGCTGCGGGGAATGCTTGTTCAGCAGCTCGCGAGCGCTTCACATATTTTAAGTCTAGGGACAGAGCGGAATATGGCAATGCGAAGCCGCACACCCATCGCCGGTCATGCGGTATAGTTTGGTGAGGCTGGTACCCTGCAGCCCCAGAAAAACTGAATCTAGACCCTCGTCTTGATAGAAACTGGGTTGGGAATGATGGATGCTGGGGGACCGTGGCGAAGCCATTAGCTTCTGCCGTCCCTGAGATGGCACAATTCTCAGGTGAGCGCCGTCTCCGAAGCCTTTCCTGCTGGGTCGCCAGCAGTGGGCCGGCTGCCTCGTCCTCCACGGAGCAGCTGATGTGCTCCCCAAGTCCTGCTCTTGAGCTCGGCTCCTCAGCCTCAGCGCTGGCTGCCGGCCCTGTTTTGCATGCCGTTGAGATGTCTCATTCCCACCCTGCCCCTACTTTGAGGTGCTGCTGGAGGCGAAGGCAGAGCTTCCGGCAGCTCTCCTGAAGAGCCACTGGTGTCGGGGCTCCTTCCCAGGGAGTCCGGGGTACCTGCAGTGGGACCGTGAAGGCTGCGGTGAACCAGCGGCCCGGGGAAGCCCGTGGGAAGGACGGGGCAGGCAGGGATGGGGCGCCTCGGTGGAAAATTGGCCTCAGGCCCCCAGTGGCTGGTGTGTCGCCTCCTGGTTATGTCTGGGCGCCATGCTGCCTCGAGGTCTGTGTTGCTGCCGGTGCCCTCAGCGGCTCTTCCTCCCCCCCCCCCCCCCCCCACGTGAGCCCTTCCAGCATCGCGGAAGCGCCTTTCTGCTGGTTTGGGCTCGGCTCTTCTTCCATCCTGGCCGCAGCCCTGCCTGTCTCTGGTGCTCTGTCAGGATCCCAGCTGCCTCAGGATCCCTGTTTGTGCCACGGACGCCTCACGCGAAGCATCCGAGGCAGCGTCCTCCTTGTTGCAGGATATTTCCAGTACCTCTTGTTTTTCAATTGTAGGTTCCATCGGTTTGGAAGCCCACCCATCCCATTTCCCAGGTGACGTTTGATCGGGCTGAATTTTAGAAGTTGGTGTGGTTTGGTATATCAAATCAGCCAACGGCATTTCATGAACCTCCTTTGCTTCCACCAAATTCGCAATATCCTATGACCCGTTAACCCTTTCATGCACAGTCAGTATTCTGATGCATGGCTCTTGATAGCCAGAGGGGTGATACAGTTTTCAAAGCATCTTGAACCTGTGGTTCTGTTATGTGTGGGTTTTTCTTTATACTTAAGGAAATCTGACCAGGTTTAGTCCTTAAAGATAATCATCTCATGAGCATTATGTTAGTTGAAATGCAAATGTTCTACCCAGATTATATAATCAGTGGCGCAAAGATTGGGGCAGACTTTACCTGATGTTTGTGTGAAATGTAGTTTGTGCTGCTTTTGGTGTAAACGCCGTTGAAACACAGAATAATTGGGAAGGTCCAGCATCCGTCGGTTTGGAACTGGTTCCTGGCACTTCAAGCACCTTTGGAGGAGGCTGCTTTGGGATGTGTACCAGAGACCCAGGGCCCCTGCTGGGACCTGGCTGGGGGAAGAACTTGGGGGGCTTGATGCGGCGCCCTCTGCATTTTCAGCTCGGCCTTCAGCACGAGCCCCTGGTCACAGGAGGCGGTCCAGAGGGCAGGTTCTCCTGGACTCGGCTTAGAACTACCCTGTTCCTCCATGGCTTTGATCCAGCTTTAGCTTCCTCTGTGGGATTTAAAGCTTGCTAAATTGCATTTTCCATTTATAGTACTTTTCGTCTTGGGTTTATTTGTACACGTCTTGCTTAGCACACTCTGAGGAGCCCCGTGACTCATGGCCTTTGCCGCATTTCAATTCAGTGGTGGCTGAGGGCAGCTGCACTTCTCGCCTGCCTCGTCACATCTGCTTTCTGGCTCCTCATTTCAGAAGTTTGCATTAGAATCGTGTTAGAAGCGCAACGCATTTGGAGAGGAAAGATTCAAGATGTGCCAAACTGGGTGATAAAAGAAAAAGCCAGCCTGCAAGGGCGGGATTCTTGCCTTGGCTGGAGAGTTGCTTGGTTTTCCTTCCTCCAGCCTCCACCTCGGCTGTTTCTCTTAACATCAAGCCATTCAGTTCCACTGATTTATCTTTCCCGAGTAAGTGCAAGCAGTCCTCTAGCACTGTAGCTTCTGCCAGCACCAGTTCCACAGCCAGGTTTAGGGAATGAGCGTCATCTGCCCAGTTTTCCCTCTAAGTTCCGAAGGTCGAGAGGAACTGCAGAGGAGCTGAGTTTTTTCATCCATTGCTATCTTCACCTCTCCAGTGGTAAAAAAAATGCCATTGTTGCTGACCTCGCAACTCTCTGGCCATGGAATCGCAGAACCGCAGAGCTGAAAGGGGCCAGGAGGCCACCGGGTCCCACCCCGAGCTGCTGCAGGGCACCAGTTCACAGCACCCCACTCAGGTGGCTGCCCAACCTCTTTCTGGATGCCTCCACCATGGGAGAGCCCCCCACCTCTCTGGGCAGCTGGTCCCACTGCCCCATTGCTCTGACAGGGAGGAAGCTCTTCCTGACAAGCTCTTCCTGTCCAGCCTGAATCTGGGCTGTTGCAGTTTGACTTGATCATTCCGTGTCCTGCGCTCTGGCATCAGCAAGAGGAGATCTTGGCCTTCCTCTTTGGGACAGCCTTGGAGGGACTTCTAGAGGGATCTCATGTCCCCCCTCAGTCTTCTCTTCCCAAGGCTGAACATGCCCAGTTCTCTCAGTCTCTCCTCACAGGGCAGTGTCTCCAAACCCTGCATCATTTCTGTCGCCCTCCTCTGGACCATTTCCAATTTACCTGCATCTTTCTTAAGTCTTGGTGCCCAGAGCTGGCCACAGTATTTCAGATGAGCTCTGATTATTGAGGAATATAGGGGAACTACTATGTCTTGTGAATTGGAAGTGATATTTCTGTTAATGCACCCCAAAATAGCATTTGCCCTTTTGGCGGCTGCATTGCATTGGTGGCTCATATTTAGCCCGCTGCCACAGTTACTCCGAGGTCTTTCTCCTTTTCAGTGCTGCTGAACCATGTGTTCCCCATCTTGTATCGATGCCTTTGGCTTCTTTTTCCCAGGTGCGGGGCTTGGCACTTGTCCTATCGAGTCTCATAGGATGCTCGCAAAGCCACTGTACACTTTTCTAATGAGTGCGACCGCTCTTTGCTGGTGGAGCTTCAGGCTACAGCGAGCAGTGAAAGCTCGGCCGGCCATCCTGCTTCCTTGGCTCCTCTGCAGCTGTGGAGATGAGCAGCATCACCTCCCAGCCGAGCGGGGATGGAGGAAGAGCAAACAGAAATGGCCGTCCCGAAACAGGAAAGTGGCAGATGGCAGTGATAGCGACAGGAGCTCTGTTCTGCCTGGGCCTCCTTCCAGACCATGCTGAGGAAAGGAGGCCGGGGCCCTTGGCGGTCTGCACAGAGGGACTTGGTGAACATCCCCCAGTGTGGCATCCGAAGGTCTCCGCTCCCTGACCCCACGGATGGGGCTCCCTTGGCGGGAAGGGGAGGCTGCAGGGCTCACGCTCCTGGAGCAGCTGAGCGGCTCGGAAAGGGACCCGTGTCACATGCTATCTTTGCATAAGGCAAGCGGGCGGCTCTTTGGTGCCCGTAGCGTGTTGGAGCCAGGTAGTTAGCTGGCCTTTGTGTCCCACGGTTGGTGCAGCAGCGTGGCGGCCACTGCAACATGCCAGTGACCCCCCCCCACACACACACACGTCCGGCCAGCATCTCTCCCTTGAGAATTCGGGAAAAGTCACCCGACTGTCGGGTTGGGAGGCTGCGCAGGGATGAGAGTGGACGGTTGTGAAGGAGCGACGCACTGACCCCCCTGCAGGAATGCCCTCGGGAGGCTCTCCCACGTGCATCTCGTCTCTCCGTTACTCCTCCTCGTCCTTAGCTTTCTGTTGCTAGAACCAGACCATAATTTCTTTTTAAAAAGAGAAATTTAAATTAAATGTCATTTAAAATAACTCCTCTGCTTGCAAGGCTGGGGAAGAAACCTCCAAATATGCTTGTTAAAATACCTTCTTTTGTCTACTCAGTTGGCTTTTTGTACCTTAAGTCTTTAGCACCGGTAGATCTTCCTTAAACTTGCACAGAATTTTCTTGAACTTTGTAGTAGCTGGAGCTTTTAACTTTTCAAGCCTCTGCAAAGCCCCGCATGCCCCCTGCCGGCACGCTGCAGGTGGGCTCAAAGCGCCCGCCGCTGCCCCCGGGGCCTTCCTGGGGACACGGCTTGAGGCGGTGCAAGGGGCCTCATGCAGCACTGCCCTGGCACCCTGGGGCGGCCCTGCGGCTCCGTGGAGGCGCTTGCAGGGCTCCAGGGCCTCGATCCGGCCCAGCCCTGTTGCAGTCGCTGGTGCCTGCCACGTGATCGCTCATGCACCGGTCTGTCCCGTGTCCCAGCCTGAGCTCGCGGGGGGCACCGTCTTCTCTGATGTGCGGGCTGTGCCTTCACCTCGACGGTTGGGCCCTTGAGTGCTGTGCTGACCAGTGAACTTTCCGACTGACCCGCCAACCCACGGAGGGGCCGAAGCCGTGGTGGCTCAGCATGCGGTCCCGATCCAGGGCGAAGCCTGGGGAACTTGCAGGCCTCGCGGACAAGCCGGGGCTTGTTGTAGGACTGCCTGACCTTGCTTGGCTTCTGGTGTCATCCAGACCCATGTGGCAGCGGATGCCGTGGCCGAGCAAGAACCCACGGGGCCGCTTGGCCAGAGCGTAAGCCGCGCGGCAGCACCAGGAGGGAGACTGGCCACGCTCCCTGCCCACGGCAGGGGCGAGTGCTTGGCGGCCTGCGGCCTGGCCCAGAGGCTCTTTGTGGCTGGGCTGCTGAGCCGCCTCCGGGATCCCGAGGGCCGCAGCAGGGCCTTGCCGGGCCGCCGGTAGTTCTGTGTGAAATCCAGCGCGCGCGAGAGCAAACCGCAACCCCTTCGCTGCCAAGGGGCACCTTACACTTCTCCTCGCCAAGCCGCCCCATGGCACAGATGAGGCAGGCGGGCAAAAAGTGGGGCCCCCTGTGGAGGTTTGGGGGCAGCTGGCTGAGGCCTGCCGAGCCAAGCCTTCCTCCCTGCGCAAGGTCCTGTCCGTCCGTCCGCCTGGCTGGCTGGGAGCAGGGAGCCTTGTGCAAAGCCGGAGGGGGGCACCCTGGGTGGCTCCCTGCCCTCGCCTGCGCCCGCTGCCCCTGTTTTGCAGCTGCCTCGGCGGACCCGGTGCTCCTGCCGGGTGTGGGGGTGTGTCGGGAGCAGAGGGGCTGCCCCACGCATGAGAGGAGGGAGTTACCGGCCCGTCTGCAGCCCCTCCCGATGGTCTCCTTCAGGGCTGGCCGTAACTCTGATGGACGCCACGACCGACAAGGACCCGCTCGTGCACGAGCAAATCTTCGGCGCCCTCTGCTTCCTGGGGGAGGAGCAGCCCGAGGAGGTCTTGCACGCCTGCGAGGAGTACCTGCGGCAGCACGACAAGGTGATGCCCCCCCCCCCGGAGTGTGGCGGGCGCCCAGGTGGCCCGGCAGCTGGGGAGCTTTGCAGGACAAGGGCAAGTGGCGCGTGGCAACTGGGGGCCCGTGGGGAGGGCCTGGAGGTCAGGGTGTCTGCTGGCTGCGGGGAGCTCCCCCCAAAGTTGAACACATAGGGGGATTTCCGTCTGTGGCACCAGGCGCCGGTGAGCGGCAGCCCGAGGTTGTTGGCGCCTGGGCCCTTTGCGGCGGTGCCCCCGGCCCCCGTGCCGCTTCCTGGCAGATCGTGCCCGAGGTGGGGGGGGAGGGCTGCATGGGCCCCCTGAAGGCCGGGCTGCCCGCTGACCTCCCCTTCTGCCTGCCCCTAGCTGGCCTACCCGCACCGCGTGATTATCCTGCGGGCGATGGAAGCGGTGGCGAAGAGCAGCCTCGCTCACCTGGACAAAAGCACCGCGAAGGTCGTCATCTTCCTGGCGTCCAGCGAAATGACCAAATCCAAGGTGCGTCTGGGAGGGGCCTGTGGGCGGGACAGCGGGAGCCCCCTCAGAAGCGGGCCTTCCTGGCCTCGAGGCCGCCCCATCCCCCTGAGAGTGGGGAGGGCGGCCTCTCCGCTTGCCGGTTGCCCCCAGCACTGGCTGAAGCGGCACCTGTGTTCCCTGGGGTGTCTCCGGGGGCCCCGGGCCCCTGCGGGAGCCCCTGCCTGGCCGCAGGTCGCGCGAGACTCGCCGAAAGGGGCACCCGGGGGACACGCGTGAGTGCGCGCAGAGGGAACACAGCCGCCGCCACTGCTTCCCCCACGCTCCAGGAGGCCGTCCCGGAGTGGCAGCAGGCGGCCAGCAGCGTCCTCGTGGCCGTCGGCAGGCGCTTCATCAACCAGGTGATGGAGGAGGTGCTGACCAAGTTCCAGCCGGGCGTCCCGCCGCACCCCTTCGTCGTGCAGACCTTTGCCAGCCTTGCGGTGGCGAACGGTAGGCGGCTCCTGCTAGGGCGGGGGATGCTCTGCCGGAATGGACCTGGAGGGGGAGCGGGCCGGGGTCCCGGGGGGCCCCAGGCAGCACCCAGCTGAGCCTCCGGGCGGGTGCGGGGTGCCCGTGCTCGCTGTGTGGGCCTGGGCCGGGGCCCGGGCCTGAGTCTCCCCGCGTTCTGCCCACCAGTGTTCGGCATGGTGCCCTTCCTGACCTCCATCCTGGGGACGATGCTGCCGATGCTGCGGATGGCCCGGCAGGAGAGCCTGAAGTCGGTCTTCTGCTACGGTACGGCAGTGCTCGGCGTCCCTCCGATGAGCCGGGGCGGGTGTGCCGTGCGTGGGGGATCAGGCAGCCCCCAGCAAGGCCCTCGCGGAGCCCACGTGTGGCTTGCCGCTGTGGCTCAGCTGAGAGCTGCTGCCTCTGGGGTGCATGAGCCTGCAGAACAGCCGGCCCCGGCGCAAGAAGGGGCAGCGCTTCCGGCTGACGGCTGCTGCTGCTGCTCGGGGCCTTCCCGCCGCTTGCCCCCCCCCCCCCCGGTGGCTGGCACTGCACCCCAAAGCCACGGCCGTTCAGGCCCCTGTTCGGAAGGAACGTCCGTGCCCCCGTCGCAAGCCTCCCGCCGGCGTCCTGGAGAGCCGTGTGGAAGGGGCCGTGCGGACCCGCTTGGCCCATGCTCCCCCGCACACGTGCTGTCGGGGGCCGCTGCGGCTGTGGGTGCAGCCCCCCGGCATGTGCCCCCCCTCGGCGGAGAGCTTCCTGCTGCACGGCGGGCTCGCAGCCCAGGAGCTTTCCCCGAGCGCTTTGGCGAAGCCTGCGTGCCGCACGTAGCTGTTCCTGGGCTGGCTGGCCTTCCTTTCACGCCTTGATTTGTGCTGCGCTTTTTCCTTGCGCACTCAAAGGCGCTTGCATTGTTCTCCTGCTGCTGCTCGCGGCCTTATCCTCACGACAGTCCTGTGGGGGGGTGGACTGGGTGTCTGTGGCTGGCCCAAAGGCCCCCAGCGGGCTCCACGGCTGAGCGGGGACTCGAACCCCGGCCACCCGAGCCCCAGTCCTGCACCCTGAGGCGCCGCGCTGGGCCTTTTGCCCCGTCTCCTGGGGCGGCAGGAAGTTGCCCTGCTCCCTGTTTGTGTGTCGGGGCGCCTGCTGCCTCGCCTGGGGATGGTGCTCGGCAGGGGCCCAGCAGCTGGCCAGGAAGGGCCACCCCCCCACCCGGGGGCCCGTGGCCGTCACGTGGTCCCTGACCCGCAGCCCGTCCTGCAGCTCTGCAGCATTTCAGCGAGAGCATCCAGGAGTACCTGGCCAACCTGGACCAGGCGCCCGACCCGACGGTGCGGCGCGACACCTTCTCGAATGAGATTTTCAGCGCCTTCGATGTGCTCTTCAACGGCTGGCTGCCGAGCCGGGAGACCAAGGTGGGCGGAGCGGGGCCTCGCGGGGGGTTGCCCTACTCGACTGTGCAGCTCCCTCTGGCTGGGCTGGGGAGGGAGGGGGCTCGACTGGGCAGCCACGCCCAGACTGGTGGGTGGGCTTCCCCCGGGCACCGGGTGCCTTGCGTTGGCCGGCGCCTGGCAGCCCCTCCCCCATCCTCCCCCATGGCCCCCCGTCCTGCAGGGCCAGGTCGGGGGCCTCCCGTGGAGAGCGGCTCCTCGTTCTGGAGCGGCTCCTCCTCTTGGCCTCCTCATTCTGGTTGCCCAGCAGGGGGGGAGGAGGAGGAGGGCGGGGAGCCTCCCCTGGGCCGAGGAGGCCCTGCTGGGAGTGGGGGGCTGCCTGGCACCCAGGGGGCGAGCCTGGGCACTCAGTCCCGGGTTGTCCCCCCGCAAGTGCGCTTGGACCCTCGAGCTGTTGCTCCCCAGGCGTGGTGCTGGAGCCTGGGCGGGCGGAAGACGCCCTGGCTGGGAGGCAGAGCCGGTCGAGCACCGTCCCGAGAGGCCTTCTCCGCTGTGCCCGGCGGGCTGACGGCTGCCTCTCCACCTTGCTCGTTGCAGCTGCGGCTGGCCGTGGTGGAGGCCCTGGGCCCCATGAGCCACCTGCTGCCCGGCGAGAAGCTGGAGGAGCAGCTGCCTCGCCTCGTCCCGGGCATCCTGGCCCTCTACCGAAAGCCGGCCGAGGCTTACCACGTCTCCAAGGTAGGGGGGTGGGGCCCTTGCACCGAGGGCCCCAGTGGGGCTGTCGCTGAAGGAGCTCCGCGGCCATGCTGGTCTGCAGGCCGTCCTCTGCTCGAGCGCATGCCGGGCTTCAGTCGCCTTCGGCTCGAGGGCCCGTGTGCTGCCCGGCAGGTGGCAAGAGGGCAGGTGTAGGGCGGACAAGGGCCGGGAGGGCCAGTTAAGCAGTGGGAGAGCAGAAAGGGGAGATCCAGCGTGGGAGAGGCACTGGGTGGGCGGGAGGTGGGGGACCCTCGCAGGTGGGCAGATGAGGGGGGGCGGCCTTGGGGTCGCCCTCTGCCAGGAAAGGGGGCGGGTTCCAGTGTCCGTGTCCCCAGGACTGCGGTGGGGGGGGGAATGTCGCCGACTCTACCGAAGCTCTGCTCTCGCAAGCCTCGAATGCCACCGCGCACTCAGAGACCCTCCGGCCGCATCTCATTCTGGCACCAGCTTCTTCGGCAGAGCCCTTTTCTGTGGGACAGTGGAGGCCGGCTGAGCCTCTGGGGGGCTCGCCAGGTGTGAGAGGAGTGTGCCGGCCTGCCCTGACCCGCGGTCCCTCCATAGAGTTTGTGCCAGATCCTCGAAGCCTCCGTCAACATCGGCAGCCGGACTCTGGATACGCAGCTGGACATGCTCCTCAATGCCCTCCAGCTCCAGGTGGGCAAGAGGCCGGCTCCGGGGCGGGTGGGCAGGCCCTCAGGCACCCCCTGCCAGCCGCTCACTGCAGAGGTCAGGCAGGGCACGGCGGGCAGGGAACCCCTATTCTGCCGTGAGCTCTGCCGCCCACTCATGTAGCCCTGCCCTGCCCTGCCCTGCCTGAGCAGACAGCTGGGGGCAGCCGGGGCTCGTGGCGCAGTCCCCTTCTGCTGAGCGGCGGGTGGGGGGTGGAGGTGAACGATGCATGCGGCTTGGATGGCCGGCTGGGTGGTGCCACGGTGCTCGGAGTCCAGACTGCGGCGTGGGGGGGTGCTGGGCCTCATCCCCTCAGCGGGTGTCTTGGGGCTGGCCGGCCTGCCTGCCCTGCAGGGTGCTGGCTGGGCCAGAATGGGGAGGGCTGTGCCGTCAGTCCTCTGTGGGCCCCCCTCGCCAGGGCCAGGGCCCCACCTCTGCCCGTCTCAGCCGCCCCCTCTCCTCCCGCATGCAGATCTGTGCCCCTCTGGATTCGTCCATGCCGGTGTCGCTGAAGAACCACAACGAGGTCCTTCGGTGCTTCACGGTGCTTGGTGAGAGCCCTGCACTGCCGGGTGGGGGGAGCTGCACAAGGGCCCCCTGGCAGGCGGCGAGTGGGGCAGGTGCCCAGTCCAGCCTGGCCCAGATGCTGCAAACCGCCCTCGCTCTGCAGGAGGGAGGGGCCTGGGCAGGGACTGTCCTGAGCGCTCTCCTGCAAGGCCAGGCAGGTGGGCCAGGGACCAGTGCTGGGAGGTGGGTGGGCAGGACTCGGGGGGGCGCCTGTGGGGGCTGCGAGGGGGGCGGTGGCTGGCTCCTGCCCTTCCCTTGCCCCGTGGGTGACGGCCGGCTCGGCTGGCGTCTCTTGCAGCCTCCGCCTTCCCCGACCGGGTGCTGGCATTCCTGCTCCCGAGGCTGGAGTCGGGCAACGAGAGGACGCGGGTGGGGACCTTGACCATCCTGCGGCAGATCATCAACAGCGTCTGTAAGTGAAGAGGCCCCGCGCCCCCCGTTGGCTCTTCCCGTGTATGCCAAGCCCCAAGTCCGGGGCCTGCTGAGCCGAGGAACGGCCGGGCTCTCGCACGTGTTGGCCGCCAGCTCCCTGCGTCAGTGCTTGGCCCCGGCCCAGCCGGGGGCAGCTCATGGCCCTGGGGTGTCACGGGCTGCCCTTCGAGCGGGCATGGCAGGGAGGGGGATGGTGGGGCTGCCGTGTGAGGTGTGGGGGGGCCCTCAGCTGCACGCCCTGGTCGGCCGCGGACGGTCGCCTGTCGCCCGCCCCTGTGTTTGGCCCGCCTTTGCTTCTGGGGCGTCTCCTGGGCTGTCCAAGGAGGCCTGGAAGCGCCAGAGCCACCTGTCGCCCGGACAGCTGCTCCTCTGGGCGAGGGCCTTTGCGGACTGGCCGGCCGGCTCCCGCAAGCCCCTGCTGGCCCCGTGTTTGCCCAGAGGTGCGCCGGCGGCGGCCTCCAGGTCTGGCCTCCTCGGGGCGGCTTCCTTTCCTGCCCCGCCCCATGGAGCCCCCCACACACCCAGCCACTGACGCCGCATCTGCCCCCCCCCCCCGCCAGCTTCCCAGATGGAGGCCAAGAAGCTCTTCATCCTGTCCTCCATGAAGCTGCCTCTGCAGGACAGCAGCAACAAGGTGAGTGGGGTGCCCTCGCCCCCTGCCCCTCTGGACGCCCCCTGCCCCGGCGCATTCACCTCCCCGCTGCTGCGGGGGACCTGGTCTGTGCCGCACAGATCGTCTCGCCCCGGGTGGCCAAGGGAGGCCGTTTCAGCCACTTGCCTGGCCCCGAGGGGCTCTGCTGCGAAGCCACCCTCTCGGGGGGGAGCTCCCCGTGGCAGGCCCCCCGGCTGAGGCGGGCCTCCCACCCAGCTCAGGAAGGGCAGCCTGTTTGGCCCACACCGCCCCTGGGGGCCAGGGGGGCGCCCTCTGCTGTGCCTGGGGATGGGGGCCCCAGTCGCCTACCCAGCCAGCAACGTGCCCGGCTGCTCTCCTGCAGGTGAAGCGGGCGGTGGTGCAGTTGATCAGCGCCATGGCCCACCATGGGTACCTGGAGCAGCCGGGCGGAGAAGCCCTGATCGAGTTCCTCGTCCGCCAGTGTGCGCTGCCAGCTGAGCAGGTCCGGGGTTCCTTGTGAGCAGCGGGCAAGGGGGGCGCCTTGCAGCTGGGGGGCCTGCACAGGCGTGTCTGAGCCCCTTCTCGGGCTGAGCGGATTGTGGCCAGCAGGCAGGCGGTGCTCAGGGATGCGGCCATAGGCCGTGAGGCAGGGTGCCCGGGAGCCCTGTCGCTGTGCCAGGCGTGCTGGCTGGCTTCCGTGAGGATGCAGCTCCCGAGGAGTCTGGCGCTCCGCCCGCTCCGTGGGGGCCTGGCCTGGCCTGGCCTGGCGTGGGGCCCTGCTGTGGCCACGCTGAGGCTGCCCAGCCAGCCCTGTGGTCAGGCGGGCCCTCGCTTGGCTTTGGTACCGCACAGGCGCCCGGCCACCCTCCCAGCGGGTGGGCGGCCAGGAGGAGCTCCCCGGGGCCCCCTCCTCAGGGGCTGGCTCCAGGGATGGCTCAGCTGGGGCTTGAGATCGGGGGCGAGGATGCCACCTGCAATATTCCCCAGGAAGCTGTGGAGGATGGGAACTGGGTCGGCACGTGGTCTTGAGTCTCGGCAGAGCAGGCGAGCCGCGCTCTTTGTGCTGAGAGAGCGGCGTGAGGGCCCACTGGCGTGGCTGGGGGCGTGTGGGGCTTGGCAAGCTGTTGGCCGGGGAGAGTCACAGGGCAGAGACGTCCGGCTCGGTGGCGGCAGGGCCCTGCTCGGCTTGCGCATGCCCCTCGTGGCTCGTTCCCACCGGGAGCCCCCAGGCCTGTGAATCTGGGGCAGGCGCAGGCCGACCGCTTCCTGCAGAGGAGGCTCCCCCGGGACAGTGTCATGGAGCGGGGCCCGCGGGCGCAGCTCCGGCTGTGCGTTTGCGGTGCTCTTGGCATGTCTTTGGACGGTGCGTGTGTGCAGTCCCCACAGCCGCCCCGGAGGCACTCCCTGGAGACCGAGGACGTGACGGACCGGCAGCTCCGGGACATCAGCGTGAGCACGCTCTGCCTCCTCAGCAGCACGGTGGACAGGATGGCCGACGTGAGCAGCCCGTTCCGCCCGCGGCTGGGTGCCGAGTCCCCCCTCGGTCCGTGTGTGGGGGAGCTGTGCCCCGTGCCCCAGCGTGGGGAGGCTGCCCCCAGGCAGCTCGGCCCGGCGAGGAGAGGGGGCCCGGCCCAGCCCGGCCGTGCGCTCGGGTGGCCCTGGGCCCGGCAGCAGCGGTGGCTTCCCTTGTGGCCCATGCCGCTCCGGCTGGCGCTGGGAGGGGGCAGGGAAGCAGGGAGGTGGGGGCCCGTCCTGTCCTGGAGGGCCTCGTCTCTGCGGCTGGCGGGCTGGCTGGCTCGGTGGGGTGGGGGTGATTGCTCCCGATGGAGGCACTGCATCCGACGCGCTGCCCTGCAGGTGCTCTGGCCCTCGCTGCTGGCGTTTGTCACGCCCGTCCCCCTGACCGGCGCCCTGGCCCCGCTCTGCCGGAGCCTCATCTACCTGGCCGGCCAGAGGCAAGAGGAGGACGAAGCCGCCTTCCAGCTGCCCTCCGACGGCCACGGTGCGTGTCCAGCTGGGAGGGCTGTGCCGGGGCCTTCTGTGGAGTGCGGCTGGCATGTGCCGCCAGCCTCTGCCGCGAGATTGGGGCCGCAGTGCCGTGGTGGGGCTCATGGTGCTGGCGGACCGTCTGTCTGGTCCCAACAGCCTCGGGGGGGGGGGGCTGAGAGCCGGGCGGCCCTGCCTGGGACCTGTGCCGTAGGCTGCAGCCCACGAGCCGCATGGCCGTGGCCTTCCCGGCTGCAAGGGCTTGAGCGCCACGTCTCGCCTGTGGCGACTGCGGAAACACATCTGCTGCTCTGTGGGAGCTCTTCCGCCTGTGGCCGAGCACCGCTCCTCCGCTGCCCTCACACGCCTTCCCGTGGGGGCGGCTTTGCCCCCCCCCAGTGTCTGACAGGCCTCACGCCTTCCTCCTTCCCTTCTGCAGGACCCCTCCCGTCCGCTTATGCTCTCCTGACACGGTTGCTGGTAAGGGCGCTGAGGGGGGCCGGCCCGCGTGGGGAGGGTCCTGTTGAGCAGGCGGGGAGGGGGCCCTGCAGACCCAAGCAGTGGGGCTCTGGCGAGCGGCTCCCCATGGCAGTCCCCATCCCCGGCCTGAGTTGCTGGAGCGGTTCTGGGCACCGGAGAGCAGCTCGCCTTGTCCCTGTCCTCGTGTCCTCCTGTTGGTGAAGTGCAAGGCGGCCACTGAGTGCCGACACATAACAGGTTGCGGGAGAACAGAGATCCCCAGTAGCCTTCCGCCAAAGTTGCGGGAGAAGCCTCTGCCCACGTGAAGAGTTGGAGCCAACCTGGGAAGGTCCCCCTGCCCTCCCTCTCCCTTTCAGCAGAGCTTCTGACGTCTCCCCAGGGCGGCTCTTCCTGCCGCGGGCTGGACGGGGGACGCCGGGGTGCTCTGCCTGGGCCTCACACGTCTTCTGCCAGCCCCGACAGACGGGGTCAGGAGCCTCCCATCCCGAAGGGCCTTCTGCCCCGTCAAAGCAGGCCAAGTCCTGTGCTCTCCTGAGCCTCTTCAGCAGTCGGTCTGGATCCGGGAGCACTGGCTCTCCCCCTTGCCCTTCCACCGCCGCCTCAAGACCGGAGGGATCCACCTGAGGCGGCCCTGCTCCGCGTTCCCCTTTCCTCAGGGAGGACCTGCTCGGCCCCCCGGATTGGGTGCCCAGCGCTGGTGGCCACCCGTCGCGGCCCTCCTCTAGAAGGCACGGCTCTTGCCCGCCTCTTGCTGGCCGCTCCCACCAGGGCCCTGCCCTCAGCCCAGCCCAGCCCCGCTGCTGGGGGACGCGCCGCGGGGCTCGCAGAGACGGAGCTGCGCTGCCGCCCCCTTCCCCAGGGCCCGTCCCGGGGGCCTCCAGCCTGCGCTGCCCTCCCTCTGCCGACAGGTCGTGGCCTCCCGTCCGCACGCCGGTGAGGGGCGTGCAGCCGCTGCCCTGCGTCTCCTGGCCGTGCTGCACCGCGGCCTGCACAAGGCCCTCCAGCCGCTCTGGAGCAAGGAGATCCCTGCTCTGCTGGGACACCTGGAAGGTAAAGGCGGCGGTGGCGGACTCGCGTGGCGGGGCCGGCGGGGCCGCGTCCTCTCCGTGGAGAGGCCCCTGCACGGGCCCTCTGCCGTTCGCCCGCAGCCCGGGCCAGGGGCTGCCTGCGAGGGTCCGGGCACCACGTAGCGCACGGTAGGCGGGGAGTGTTGGCTGGATGAGGCGCTTGCTCTTCGCAAGGCCGACCCCAGGCGCCGGCTCGTCGTTTGAGGAAGGACTCTGCGGCGCCACTCCAGGCGAGCCGGCGGGCAGCCGAAGGGCCCTCGCGGACCTTCCGGGTCCGGGCCGCATCGGCAGACGGGCTCAGGGCTGGCCTGAGGGCTGAGCAAGAAGAGCCCGCCCCGCAGCCGCGGGCTCCCATGTGGCCAGGGCCAGTGGCTCGCGGCAGTCCTCTGGGCCCGGGTCTCCTCCTGGGAAGCTGCAGGAGCGGCTGGGGGCCGGCACCTTCCACGCCAGGGACCCGAGCAAGCCCTGCCAGGTCTGGCGTGGAGGACCCTCGTGGCTGCAGGGAGAAGCCCCTGGCCGCCTCCACCTTTTCTGAACAAGCCCCGGCACCCCCGGGCCGTCTCCCTCTAGGCATGGGGTCCCCCGGTATCTTGGGCCCCCTCCCAGAGGGGGCAGAGACCGTGTCTCCCCCAGAGAGCCGGTGCTGCATGCGGCTGAGCTTGCAGGCCTATGGCAGTGGGTGGCTACGAGTCCCCGGCAGCCCCCACCGGGCATCGGGTGTGGCTGCCGTGTGGCATCCAGCCACAGAGGGAAGGCCAGAAGCCCTCAGGCTCGGTTCCTCTGCTCTCCTCTCCTCCAGCGAACACGGCGGCATCACTGTCCCAGAAGGAATGGGAGGAGCGGCTGCTCGCGGTAAGGAGTGGCCCGTGTACCAAGAGGCCGGGCCAGCGAGCGCCCTGTGGGCCGTGGGGGGGGGGGATCCGGATGCTCCCGGGAGGCTGGGCGAAGGGCCCCATTCATGGGCGCTGTGTCACAGAGCGCCCAGACTGGGGTGGAGCGCACCTCCAGGCGCTTGTGCGCTTCCTCTCCGCAAGGCCGCCTTTCGGAAGAGTCGATTGGGCTCGGGACTGTTCTGGTCAGGCGGCCTTTCTCGCGTGCGCCCTTGGCCGCCCCCTGCAAGCAGCCTCCCCGAGTGCTTGTGGAGGGCTGGGGGAGGCTGCCAGGGCAGGAGCTGGGTGCCGGAGGGCCGCCGGGGCAGGGACCGTGGGCAGGGCAGGTGGGGGCGCACTTGCCAGGCGCATGGACCCCAGGGCCCTGCTTGGCCATGGCAGGAGGCGGCCAGCTCAGTGGGGTCGGGGGCCCGGGCCCGATTCTGGGCTCTGCTCCTTTCCATGTTAGGTCCTGTCTCCCGTTTTCCCTCTTGTGAGAAATGAGGCCGCTTGTGCGCCTCCTCTTCTGCTCCCAACCTCAGCCCCATGGGGTGGCTTGGGCCGAGCGCCACCCGGGGAAGTGCCAGGCGCCCCCAAGCCCCAGTGGAACCCCCGCCTCACTCCGCCCCACGCAGACCCTTTCTGCACTCTCCACCGTGGCCTCCGCCCCCTCTTTAAGAGCCTGATACTGGAAGTGCTCGAGCCGCTCTCGGGGTGGCTGTGGGCCGGCGTTGCTCGTGACTCCCCTGTGCATCCCTGCAGCTCCTCAGCCGGACTCTGGCCACCGTCGCGGACACGCTCTGGACCCGCCGGCTGGTTCTGGAAATGCATCGGCAGCTGAGCAGCTACTGTGGGGCACCTCCGGAGAAGGTCGGTTACCCCGGCGGGGCCTGGCTGAGCAGGTGGCTCTCGGCTGGTGGCGGTGCCATGGCTGCGGGGGGAGGGGTCTCCTGCCCTGGCACAGTGGGGAGGGTGGTGGGAGCAGAGCCGCTGAGGTCTCCCAGGAGCCGAGCTGCAGGATCCTGCTCGAGGCCACTCTGCCCTCCCCTCCGCAGAGCTTCCTCTACAAGTGCATTGGGACGGCCCTGGCCGCCTGCCTGGACAAGGAGCTGGTGCAGAGGCAGCTGCAGGAGCTCCTGGAGACGGCCAGGTACCAGGAGGAGGCAGAAAAGGAGGTGAGGCTGCCGGAGGGAGGGTCGGGGGCAGAGGGTGGGCTTGGCAGCCTGTGCAGCCCCCGGCCGGGCCTGTGCGGCGCTGCTGCTTGTCCGTCAGACAGGAGGGCTGGCCTGGCCTGGCCTGGCCTGGCCGTGGCGAGGGGCCCCTTGATGTTGAGGGACATGGAGTTGCCGCCTGCTCAGGTGGGCCCGTGACGCAGACGTGGCTGCTCTCCGGCGCCTGACGGCATTTGCGCCACCTTCCCGCACACGGCATCCCACGGCATCGCTTTTGCAGCCTGTCCGGTGGCTCGTGGCAGACTGCCTCCCCCCACGCTGCGGGAAGCCGTGCCTCCCTGCCAGCTGCCTCGCGAGGAGGCCTGGCCCCGGCTGGGGGAGCGCCGGCGGCTGCTGGCGTGGCCCCACCGTGATCCTGTGGCTCCCCCCGGGCACGTGGAGGGGCCAGCGACGGCAGACTCCGCCTGTTCCCGCAGGGCCTGGCCGCCTGCCTGGGTCTGTGCGCAGCCAGCCACCTGGACGAGACCCTCGCCAAGCTGGAGGAGTTCGTGAAGTCCGACCTCTTCAAGAAGTCCGCAGGGCTCTTCAGCATCTTCAAGGTGAGCGCCTCTGCCAGCCCCCCATGCCATCTAGGAGCGCCCCAAGTGTGGGGCCGGGAGCCGGGGCGGGGGCTCGCTGAGGGGGCCCGGCAGGCACGGACGTCATCACCCGCCGCCGCCTGCTGCAGGATCGCAGTGACAACGAGGCCGAGAAGGTCAAGGGCGCCCTCATCCTGTGCTACGGCCACGTGGCCAGGCACGCCCCGCCGGAGCTGGTGCTGGCCCGGATCGACGCCGACATCCTGCGCAACATCTTCCTCTACTTCAACACCAAGGCAAGTGTGGCTTGCCTCGCACGGGTCGTGGAGCCGCCGTCCGCAGGCTCGGGTCGGGTCGGGTCGGGCGACGTTAATCCGTCTCTCCTTTATCTCGTCCAGGTTCTGGGAATAAAGGTAGAAACCAAGGTACAGTTTCAGGCCTCGCTCTGCCCTCTTGTCCTCTGCCTCTCTCTTCTCTGGCGAGCTCTGGGCTCGGAGGCGTAGGGTGGCACCGTGCAGCAGGCCTGAGCAGGATCCGGCCCGCCCGTGCCACACCGTGCCCTGGGCCGGGCCGGGCCGGGCCGGGCAGAGTCACTCTTGACTCTGCTCTCACAGTCAGGCCCCCGCCGGGCTCCCCCAGGCCCCTCTCTGCGGCCCAGGAACTGGGCAGGGGAGAGTCCGGCCAGGGGGGCGCCCTGGTCCCTGCGGCTCTGGCTAGCAGAAGCCCTTCCTCTGGCTCGGGCCAGGGAGGCCTCACGTGGGCGAGTCAGACGCGTGTGCCTCCATCCTGCTGCCTGGCTGAGGGAGCGGGGCCTCCCCGTGTGGGGGACGCAGAGTCCTGCCTGGGACGAGCCCCCTGTGACTGTGCCCCCGGCCGGGCCCGGCCCGGCACGTGCGCAGAGTCGCAGCCGCGTGTGCAAGATGGAGGCCGCGCAGCCTGCAGCTTCCCTCCCCCCGGGCAGGCTTCTGCCCGCCGGGCCCCCAGCCCGGCTTTGGCTGTGGGGCCAGGGACTGGGGTGGTCCCGGGCAAGATCCACCCACTGCCCCCGGCTTGGCCGGGGAGGAGCAAGCCGCCACCGGAAGGGGAGCAGCCCGTACGCAGAGGCGGGCGCCTGTGCCTCCCAGTCTTACTAATGCCTTCTTCCTGTTGTTTGCACTAACTGCTGGGGGGCACGCTGAGGGGGCTGCAAGGCGCCGGCTGGGGTGGGCTGCACATACAGCCGCCTGGACCACCGCTGGCGGCCTGGGGCTTGAGCAGCCCGACGGTGGTCCCAGCTCGCTTTGCTTCCCACCGACCTTCCTGGTGAGGGGGTGGGGTCTGGCGCTGGGCCCCTCGGAGAAGGTGCTGGGTGGGGGGCCCCTTGCAGGCCACGCCTGCTGGAGGAGAAAGCCCCCGCTTCCGACACTGGCACCTGCTGTGGTCACAGCGTGTGACGTCTCGGTCCTCCCCCAGCCAGCCAAGGGGGGACGTGGGCGCATCCGGCAGAGTCGGCCCTGCCAGAGGGCTGCCCTCAGCCCCGCTCTGGCTTTCGAGGGGCCGCGGGGCTTTCGGCAGCCCGTGCGGGTCTCTGCCCCTCTGGACAGCCTGCCTCCGTGAGCCCGGGCAAGGCCCGCCAGTCTGGGGCTGTTCAGCCGTGGCCAGGCCCTGCCGTGGCCAATGGCCGTGTGAGCTTGGTCCGGAGGGGGCCTCGGGCACGCTTGTGCAGCCCGTGCGCAGCTTCCTCGGGCCCCCCGGCCTCCCTGGGCCTTCGCACGCCCTCGGGGCGCCTCGCGGTGGGCTCGGGGCCGGCACGGGCGGCCAGCTGCCGGCCGGCCGTGCAAGGAGCCAGCTGCCGGTCTGACCCGCCGGGCTCGCCCCCCGGTCTCCCCGCAGGACCTGACCCTGAAGCTGTGCCTCATCCGGAGCATTTGCATGATCTGCCGGGCGGCTGTCTCCAGCGCGCAAGCCCGCGGCTTCAGCTTCGCCCGCAAGGCCGAGCTGGTGCTGCAGATGATGGTGAGGACTGCTTGCTGCGCGGGTGGCCCCCCTCGGCCCTGGCCTGCTGCTGCACTGCGCAAGGAGCTGTCCCGGTGGGTGCAGGCAGCGGCTCTGGGCAGCCTGGCCCTCTCCGGTACCGCAGGGAGGGTGAGCGCAGCCCTGCTGCCTGCCCGGCCACCGGTCCCGGCAGCTCTCGGGCCTCCAGGCACGGCCGGTGGGCCCGCCCCGCTTTGAGCCCTCTGGGTGCGCTGGCCCTGCCGGCCAGGAGGGGGGCGTGTGGTGGTCCCCCCGGTCGGGCGTGAGCCGGAGCAGCGGCCGGGGCACTGCCCACGTGATCCCTCCCGCAGGACTTCATCCGAGCCGAGCCGCCCGACTCCCTGCACAGCCCCATCCGCCAGAGGGCCATGGCCGCCTGCGTGTACCTCGTGTATCCTTCTCCTTGTGCCCACATGGCAGGGGCCGCGTGGCAGTGCCTGTGAGGCGCCCCTGGGCCTCCCTGGCAGACCTGTTGCGACGGGCCCTCGTGCGCTCCCAGCCCTCACCGGGGTCCGGAGAGCCTGGGGCAGCGCTGCTGCATCGGCTGAGGCCCCCCTGCCCAGGCCGCCCCTTGCCCCGTCAGCGGCTGGCCACACGCACCGAGGAGCCTCTGGTAGACTGCCTCTGGGCACGGAGGCTCGTGCAGCTGCCGGCTGCTCCCTCCACCAGCGCCTCCCCGGACAGGTCCGACCCGGCGAAGGTCGAGGTGCTGGGGGCCACCACATCCTGTTGCTGGGGCTCCCGGACATCCAGCCACTCCAGGCAAAGCTGCCTCCCCACCCCACCTCCTGGCAGCCGCTGTTGGCCCGTCCTGAGGGTCGTTCCCAGCCCTTAACTTGCGCTCAGTGTGCTGGAGCCCCCCCTGAGTGGCGTGGAGACGGCCGAGCTGGTGGAGACGTGCCTGGCCAGCGTGCTGCCCCTGCCCGAGGCCCCGAGGGAGCGCGAAGGGGCACTGCTGCCTCCCGGGCAGGAGGAGGTATGCCTGGCAGCCGCACGGCCTGAGCGCCTGCCTCCGGACGATTTGGGTCCGAGGACCGTCGGGATTTGGAGCGGACGCTATGGCTGCTGGGGGAGGGTCACCCACTCGCAGGAATGGCCGCCGGGGTCCCGCACTCGCTTCCAGAGAGCAGGAGAGGAAAGTGCCCCCAGCCAAAGTCCAGGCAGAGGTGGGGCTGAGGGCCAAAGCGCAGGCTCGCCCCCCGAGCCCAGGCAGAGAGGTGCTGGGGCAGCACAGTTGGAAACGCGGAACGAAGGCCTTAAGAACAGAAAGCGAAGATTGCGGGGTGGGGGGACCGTGCTGGACGCTTGGCCTGGAGCGCCAGCAACTCTGCGCGGAGCTGACTCGGCTTTCCTCTGGGGTTTGTCTGTCCAGCCAGCTAAAGGGGTCGGGCAGCCCCACCGTGGGGTGCCAGCTCTGGGGCATCCTTTCTGTGCTGCAGGAATGCTTTCTCGCACCCCTTCCGGCGCTCTGGAGCTCCCCCTCGCTGACGGGCACTCCTCGCTGGGCCAGGCCGGCGAGTGGGGAGGGGAGGCTGCCCCCGGCCCCGGGGCTCCCCGCGCCGGCATCTGGTCGTTGCGCGGCTCCCCTGAGCGCCTGCTCCTCCCGCTCTCCTTCCAGCCCCTGTGGGACGGCACGCTCCGCGCCCTGAAAGACCTGCTGAAGAGCCTCCTCTGCCGGCACATGACTCCGCACGGCCTGCAGACCCTGTTCGAGGTAGGGCCCCCGGCCGCCTCCCCCTGCCCTGGGCCACGGGCCCCTCCTGCCCGCCTCCCGAGGTCCTGGTGCCGCTGGCCCAGCCGTGGCCCCCGGGTCCTCCAGCTCCCAGCCGCGGGCCCGCTTTGCCCCACAGCGCCCCGGCTGGTAACTGGCTGGCCGCCCCCTCCCTGCGCGGGAGTGCCGAGGCCCCTGCTGTCCCGCTGTTTCCGCAGCACCTCAGCCCCTGGATCAAGTCCGCCGAGGAGCGGGAGCGGGAGCGGGCCGTGGAGCTGAGCGCCGCAGTGCTGCAGTTCTACTGGGAGAAACTGAACGTCAACGTGAGTTTCCCGTGCCGCTTCCAGGCCCGCGGGCCGGGATCCGTGGGCTCGCCTGGACAGCTGGCTGATCCCAGCCGGCTCTGGGCGCAGGGCTGGCGTCCGGGCAGGCGCTTCAGCTCTGGGGGGCCATGGCTGCAGCGGGGTGGGGGGCCACGGGCAGCCGCGGCTCAGGCCCCCCTCCGCCCCATGTGCAGACGGTGGTGCCCTTCCACAACCTGGGGCAGCTGGCAGCCCTGCTCTCCCCCCGCTGCACCGACTCCCTGGCCAGCGTCCGCCAGCACGCCGTGGACGGCATCTGCGCCCTGCTCTACATCCAGCTCTGCTACGAAGGTGACCGCAGGGGCCGGGGGGGGGGCTCTCTGCCGCGACCCCCTCAGGGACAGTTGTGTCCGTGTCGCCCCCCCTCCCCCAGCCTGCTGCCATGTGGACGCGCTGCGCACCACCTTCTCGTGGAAGCGCATGTGTGGGGAAGGCCTGTGGGGCCGCCTCGCTTCCAGGGGGGCTTCGCAGCAGCAGCCGTCTGGCCAGAGGCCTCATCTCAGCCGGGGTGGCGGAGGGTTCCTCTCAGCAGCAGGGGGCGCCACGTCCCTTCGGATGGATGGAGCCGCAGGACTGCGCTCCGGGCGGGCGGGCCCGGCCAGGGTCACTCCAGAGGGGCAGCCGAGGCCCTGCCCTCCCCCGGCAGAGCGGGGTGGCCCGCAAGGGGCTCTCGGGTGCTCCCCGGAGGCTGAGGCAGAGCCATGCAGGGGCCGCCCGGTGGCTTCAGCGCCCGGGCCACCGCCCTCTTTCCACGCAGGGTTTTCCCGGGATCACCGGGATGAGTCCATCGAGCGGCTGAAGGCCCTGAAGGCGAGCCTGAGGGACCCGGACGTCCACGTGCTCTTCCAGGCCTGCTGCAGCATTGCCAAGGTGGGCCCTCCGGCTGCTCCCCGGGGCAGTGGGTCCCGGGCAGCCTTTGCCCCCATCCACAGTGGGGAGGGTCGGGACACTGCCCCGGGATGCCCACAGCAGGCCAGGTGCCCACGAAGCCCTGACAGCGGCTGGCACTCGGCCCCTGGGGCGCCCTGGGCTGCCTGAGCCCCGGGCGAAATTCTGCAGGCACGGGAAGGCGGCCCCCCTGCCCGGCGGGCTTTGGTGTGCCCTTCGCCCTGTTCTGTGGGGGGCGGGCCGGTGCAGGGCGGGCAGGGCAGCCCATGCAGAGGGGGGCTGCCCCGGGGTGACCTGTGCTCTCCCTCCCTCCTGCCAGGTGGTGGCCAAGCGCCTGCCCCCCGAGCAGCTGCTCAGCCTCCTGCTCGCTCTGCTCGGCGGGCTGGCCGATCCCGACCAGAACTGCTCGCGGGCAGCCGCCGTGATGATCAACGCCGTCCTGAAGGAGCGCGGGGCCGTCCTGGCGGAGAAGGTGAGGCGGGCAGGTGCCCGGCCCAGCCCGGTCCGGCCCGGCGGCCCTCAGTCGTCGGGGGGCAGCTCTTGTCCCGCCAGGAGTGAGCCTGCCCCGTTGGGGGCAGGGCTGTGGGGCCCTGGCAGCCGCCGGCCCCAGGCCTGGCAGTGGCCCCAGTGATGGGCAGGGCCCTGAGAGAGCCACTCTGCTCCCCCCCCCCCGCCCTAGAAGTCTGTTTTCTGAATTGGGCGGCCTGCGCTGTTACCCCCTGCGGAGCTTTGGGGCAGGTGTTGGCCTGTCTGCACTGGGGGGAACTGGCAAGGGGGTTCCCCCCCCATTGCAGGGCCACCCTGAGGAGGGGGATGCGCTCCGGCGTGGGCCCGCCAGTTGTGGGCGGCTTCTTGGGCACTGCCTGGCCCGGCCTTCCAACCTGAGCCCCATGGGGAGGGGTCTGCGAAGGCCCGTGCAGCCCCAGTGGCCCGACCGGCCGCCTTCGTCCGCTCAAGGGGGGCTGCAACCGGCTCGGAAGGGGGCGCTCCTTGTGCCGCGGCGGGGCAGGGCAGCTCTCCTGGCGCGCCCTTTAGGGGGTGCCTGCTGCAGCCAAGGAAGGGGCCAGCAGCCCCATGGGGGCTTGCAGGGTTGGGGGCAAGGCGTGGGCCGGCGGGCAGAGGGCCGTGGGGCCAGGGCCTGCTGCAGGGCTGTGTGGTGGGGCGGACGAAGAACCGGGAGCCGACGGGCGGCCTTGGGGCTCAGCCCAGCCTAGCCTTCTGGGAAGGGCAGCTTTGTGTGGGCAAGGGGTGGGGGGGAGAAGTGGCAAGGAAGGCGCGAGGCTGGGAGGCGGATGCGGTGAGCCTGGCGGCGTTTCCCGGCTGTCCGAAGGTGCCCGAGATCCTGGTGACGGTGCACGCCAAGCTGCAGGAGGTGGACGAGGAGCCCGTGCGGAAGGCCGCGCAGCAGACGGTCTGCATCCTGGCCACGCAGCACAAGGCCACCGTCGTGGCCGGCCTCCTGGGCCAGCCGCTCCCCTTGGACTGGTAGGGAGCCCCCCGCCCGCGGGGCCGCCCCGAGCCTCGGGGCCCTGCAGCCCCCTGTCCTGGGGAGCTTGGGCGAGGGCCGCGGGCGCCTGGGCATGTGCTTGGGAAGGTTGCCCAGAGGCCGGGGTGGCTCCTCTCAGGTCCCCCTCCGCTTCTGCCCCCTCCCGGCAAGCCCTGCCCCGTAGACGGCCTGCGGCCCTTGGGCCAGGCAGCCACATGTGGCCCCCGGCCTGGTGGTCGCACAGGGGCTGAAGGTCCCGCCCCTCCAGAGTGGAGGAGGCCCGGTCTGCCCCTTCATGGTGGGCGGGAAGGGCGGGGGTGAGGGGAGGGGGGCTGGCGGGGCAGAGTGGCCCTTCTGCCCCCGACCCGCCCGTGTCCCGAACACCCGCCTGCGCCCTTGTCCTTCCCTGCAGCTCCACGGGCACCATGTGGCGGGCGCTGGCCACGGAGCCCACCCTCGCCTCCCAGGTCATGGAGCTGCTACTGGAGAAGGTGAACCGAGACGTCCCGTACAAGGAGACCAAGTCCTTCCTGCGGGGGGGCGGCCCGGAGCGCGTGGCCACCCTGCTGCCCCTCTCGGTGAGCGTCCCGGCGGCTGCCCCCCTCCTGCCCGCCCCCATCCCGGGACACGATGCAGCCCCCCGCCCCGCAACTTGGGGCTCCTCCCGAATCGGCCTCCCTGCTGTGTGCGTGGCTGTTAGTGCCGAACCGTGGCTGCCCTCACTTCCTGCCCTTGCGGGGAAGCCGAGGCGGCTCGCCCAGTGCCAGTCCGTCCTCACAACGGCCCTGTGAGGCGGGTTTGGTTGAGTGGGGCCAGCGGCCCAAAGTCAGGCAGGGCGTAGCTCCCGCCCCGCGGGTCTCCCTCCCGATGCGCTGACCTCTCGGGGTGTGTGGGGGTCCTCTGCCCCGGCCGTTCCTGGTCGGCGGGGCACCTGGGGCTGCCCTCGAGCAGTGGGGCAGGGCGGGAGGGCGCTCTCGGGGGAGGCCTTGCTGCGGGGTCCTGCCCGTGGGTGGGGTGCCCGGGGCTGCCGTGTGCTTCTGGCCTCCCGGTGGCCGTGCCCCCTGCCTGCCAGGGACCCTTCAGCACCCGGGTGGATGGGCCCTTGTCCCGTGTTGGCCCAGGCCTGTGCCGGCAGCCGCCGAATTGCCCGGCCTCGTCTGCCCCTGCCCCGGGCGCAGGTTCGGGCGGAGGAGCCCCGGCTGGCCAGCCGCGGACACCCTGTCTCATCCGCGCCTCCTCCTCCTCCTCCTGCTGCTGCTGCAGGCCACATGCGCGCTGCATGAGATCATGTCTGTGCGGGAGTCTGGGCCGGCCGTGGCGGGCCTCTACGCGGACCTGTTCGCCTCCCTGCTGCTCCGGGTCAGCTGCGCGGTGGGCGTCCTGCTCCCCAAGGCCGTGCAGGCCAGCGAGAGGAAGAGCGCCGCCCGCGGGCAGCCCCTCCGGGCCCTGGACCCCTGCAGGTATGGGCCGGGCGAGTGTGGGCCGGGCCGGGGGGGAGCCGGGGCCGGGGCCGGGGCCGGGGGGGCGCGCGGCAGCCGCTCCCACCTGCCATGTGGAACTGATTTTGTTTTTCATAAACACGCTGCGAGTGTAACGTGACGGCTGGATAACGCGCCACGGCCCATAACGTATTAGGTATGAAGGCAGGCCTGACCTCCGCGGGGACGGCGCCCCTGCCTTCCGCACGCTCGGCTCTCCCTAAATCAGGAAATATTAAATCGCGCTTCCTGTTGTAGGCTGCCTGCGGTTTGCATCTGCATTCCTCCCGTGGCGCTGGGGTGCCCGTGCTCCGGGTTGGGTTACGGCCGCCTTTCCGACGGCTGGGATGGGCGGGCTGGAGGGAGCGCTGCCAGGCGGGGGGCGGGGGGGCCTCCTCCTGGGTGAAAATGGGCCGGGGTGGGCGGAGGAGCCTTCCGGCTGCACGCTTCGGAAGTGCCGCGCTCCCCTGCAAGCTTGTGAGCGGCGAGGCTGTGGCCCTCCCGGGGAAGCTGCCTCTCCTGGGGGCGTCCCGGCTCGGCTTCCGCTGGCTGGCAAGGGCATGGGCCACCCGGCACTGCGGGTACCTTCGCCGGCTCCTCCACCGCTGCCACGGAGGGGCCGCCTGCCCGCTTGCGCCCGCGCTGGTGTGTTCCACGGCACGGCCTTCGGATTCGGCAGCCGGGCGCGATGCCGCATGGGGGCCCCGAGGTCAGAGGGGGCGCTGCGTGCAGCCCTCCCGCCTCCCGTGGTGGGTGCAGCCTGGCGCTTGCCTTGCCAGCCGGGAGGGAATCGCCCAGCGCCCCTGCCAGCCTTGGCAGGCCGGGCAGATCAGGCTGACGGCACCGTGGGCCCCCAGGGGCTCCGTCCCCACACAGCACCCCTTTCCCTGGCTGGCACCTCCTATTGCGGAGCTGCTGCTGATGCCTGTTGGGGGGTCCCGGTGGCTGCCCCCCACGGCCTTTTGGGACTAGGACGGTGGCCGGGCAGCCCAGGCACAGGCCGGGGTCCAGGGAGGCACCTGGGCCTGCTGCCAGAGTCTCTGAGAACGGCCGCCTGCCCGTCCACACACTGCTCAACCGAGCGCAGCGCCTCTCCGGTCGGGGGGGGGCCGCCAGGCCTGGCCCCACACGCTGAGCTGAGGGCACCTCTGCCTTCGCGAGCGGAGGGGGCTCGGAGGGGATGGATCTCTGCTCAGCCCCTTGCGCTCCAGGGAGAGCTGTCCGGAGGGTGTGCTGGGGAGGCAGTCCTCAGGGCGGGCTCTGCTCCCAGAGCGCCGGGTGCCCGCGTGGCTCTGCGCAGAGCGAGTGCCGGGCTCCTCTGGTCGGCCCTGAGAGCTGGGCGGCCGAGGAGCGAGGCTGCTCTGCCAACTCGAGGCACGCGGGCTGCTGGGGCTAGGCGGGCAGGTTGCTCCCCCATATCGGTCCTCCTTCAGGCAGTCGTCTGGGCCCGCCAGAGCCCGGCTTGAGGGCAGCTGGGGGGCTGTGCCCCCCCAGCCCAGCAGTGTTGCGACTTGTGCCCAGCACCTTGTCGGCCCTGGGAGCTGGCCGAGGGGCTCGCGTGACTTCCGCCCTCGCGGCGTGTGGCCCTTGGACCCAGCCCTTCCTTCGCCTCTCGGATGCGGCCTGGTGGGAATGAGGGCCGTCCCGGGTGGGGCGCATCCCGTGCAGCCCTCCCTGCGGAGACTGTCGGCGTGGGAGCAGCTGGCTTTCCAGCCTCCCTGTTTGGCTCGTGGCCGCCGCGAGGGGCTGCCGGCCTGTGGGTGGCACAGCGCAGCTGTCCCCCTGCCCAGCGGAGGCCCTCACATGACACGCACTGCCCGGGGCTGGGGTGCCGCAGGAGTGGGTGGCGGAGCAGCCTCGCCTCGGGCCTACAGCCGGGCCCTGCCACGACGGAGCCCACCGGCCGTCCCTTCCCTTCCCTTCCCTTCTCTTCTCTTCTCTTCTCTTCTCTTCTCTTCTCTTCTCTTCCCTAGCTCCGCGGTGGAGACCCTCCAGGCCATGCTGGCTCGGGGGGGCAGTGAGGAGGTGGTCCAGTCAGTGGCCCAGGCAGACGGCTGGGAGCTCCTGCGGAGCACTGAGAAGCACCACGAAGGGGTCGCCCTCCTGGCCAGGTGAGCGGTGCTGCTGGGCCACCCTGCCCCACCGGTGGCCTCTGGGTTGCCAGCCTGTGGGGAGGCCCCGCTCTCGCAGATGCAGCCTCGGCTGGGACCCGCAGCCTTCCCCTCCTGGGCAGCTCCTCTTGTGGGCAGCGGCTGGTGAGCCTTTCTGCCTCTCGCGGGACTGGAGCTCCGGCCTCCAAGCCTGCTTGGTTCCAAGCCGAGAGGGAGCCCCGACCAGCTCCGGGTACCTGGAGGGGGCACTTCAGCCCCTGGGGCCGGGCCTCGGCCGGTGGGGCCCTACTGCAGTGCAAGAGCCCGTGCCTGCCTGGCGTAGGCTGGCCGCTTGGCTGAGGCTGTCTGCTGGGGGGCGGGAGGGCTGCTCCGGCCCCGGGGTGGGGACGGCGCTGCCGCTGTCCGGGCTGCAAGGTCCGGCTTTGGTGCTTGCTGAGGTGGGCTCAGGAAGCGGCGCCATCCCGGGGCGCGGCCGAGTCCCTTGCCTGGATGGAGCCAGGGCGGCGGGCCTGCGGGTGGCTTCCTGCGGTGGGGGCCGTCGGGCTGCCGTGAAGGGGCAGCTGGCCCTCGGCCCATGCCAGAGCCGGGCACTGAGCTGGGGCCACGTCGTTTGCCAGGGCCATGGCGAGGCACGCGGGGCCCAAGCTGCCGCCGATCGTGAGGAATCTCGCTCCGATGCTCAGCAGCATCTACGACAGCCAGCGGCTCACCACCACCGCCTTCTTGGCCGAGGTGAGCCGGGCCCTCTGTCGGCAGGGGGAGGGGGCCCGTCCCGGGAGGGTGGTCCTGGTCCCCGTGTCGGTGCCATGCCTACTGGGAGCAGCCCCTCGAGCTAGATGGTGGGGTGGGGTGGGATGGGGGCCCCGGGGAGACCCCCCTCCTCTCACTGGTGCGCCCTGGACTGCTGCGGGGCCCTCGCGCCCCGGGAACAGCCGGGACAGGGCTGGGAGCGCCACCCGGGCAACGCTGCCGCCGGCGGAGGGCCTTCTCCCCACGGGGGAGCCAGGCTCGGGCCTGGCCGTCGGCGGCATGAGCCAGCAGCCCGTCCCTGCTCCCTGACGTACCGCCCCGAGGAATGGCGTGAGTCAGGCCGCTTCCTCCGCGGACGCCGGCCCTGCCGCCCGGCAGCCCGTCCCAGCTGACTTCCCCTCGCGCCGGGGCCGTCAAGCAGCCTTTGTTCCGCAGGGCAGCCCCCGCGCCAGCCCCCTCATAAACCGCCTCTTAGCGTCTCGGCGGTGGAGCAGCCGGCTCGAGGCTGCGCTTGGCCGGGGAAGCCGCGGCTGGACGCGGGCCAGGGCGCAGGGATGGGACGCGCCGCGAGGCCGGCTCCCCGGCCTGCTCTGGCTAGCAGCTCCCCGGCGCGGGGCCCGCCTGCCTCTCCCGCCCAGGTGGTGACGAGGTGCGAATGCCGCGGCCAGGCGCAGAGGCGGGCCGGCCAGGGGGGCCCGGTGGGGGGTGCCAGTGCCGAGCCTGCCCCCTGGCTGGGCTGGGACTCCCAGCTGGAGCCTGGGTCAGCCCCCGGGGCCTGGTGCCTGTGTCCGCAGGGCATTGCCACCTCGCATCCTCCCCCGAGCGTGGGGCTGCCCCTTGCTGGGCCTCCTGGGTCACCGGCTCTGCGCAAGCTGCCGGGCCCACTTCAGCCCGGGGGTCCTGGCGAGTGGGGCCGGCAGTGGGGGCCACCGCGGACTGCGTGCTGGGGAGGGCCTGGGCCTGCCCCTGCGGCCCGGTCAGCCCCTGCTGGTCTCTTGCAGCTCCTCGGCAGCAGCGTGGCAAACGACCTGGTGCTGCTGGAGTCCCTGATGGACAGCATGACCGCCCGGCAGAGGGACCCCTGCACCACCGTGCGCGTGCTTGCACTCCGCGGGCTGGGCAACATGGCTTCCGGCTCGCCCGACAAGGTGAGCGCGGAGGAGAGGTGTGCCCAGTGGGCCGGCACCTGCCTGGGCTGTGGGTCGGGGGGCCCTGCCCCGCCTCCCCTCTCAGCCCGCAGTCCTTAGCCCGAGGGCCCGTTCTCAGGGCAGAGCTGCAGGGCTCCCCCGGCACGGAGCAGGGCCACCCGCCCAGCGGCAGGAGCAGAACGCACGGAAGCGAGCGAGTCAGGAGGGCCTCTCAGGCCCCCGGCTCTGCTCATGTGTTCCCCCACATGTGGGCATCCAATCTTTCCTGGGACGCCCTCACTGATGGGGCCGTGACCACCACCCCTGGAGGCCCATCCCGTGCCCTGGGGGTCCCAGCCATCGGGAAGTACTTCCTAAGCCTGGATCCTTGCGCTTTGCACCACGGCCCTCCTCCGCATGGCATTGCCCGCGTTCCTGCATGTGTCCGCCGGCAACGAGTGGCAGCACCATGCAGGGGCCTCTTGGTCCGAGCCGCATTCGGCCGCCTTGCTCTGGCCCGCAGGGCTCTCCTGGCAGGGTGGGGGGGCTCGCGAGCGCAGCCCTGCTGGGCCAGCCCGGTGCCCGCAGGATCCCTGGGGCAGCGGGAGGCGCTTCTGCACAGGACCGCTGAGCGACCGAGCGCAGGGCCGGGGGGCCGGTGGCCTGTGGAGCCGCCTGCGCCTCGAATTTGTGCAAACCGTGTTGTAAACCGCTTAGGGAGTCCTGTGGGGCCGTTAGCTCAGTATGCAAGTTCAGTAATAAGCAAGCCGACCCCCTCAAAGCCATCCGACTCGGCAGCCGTCCCCACGTCCCGCGCGGCAGATCCCGGCCTTCCACTGTGCACTGGGCCGTGTGTGAAGAGCTTCGTGTCCCTTTCTCCTCGGTGGCCTCTGCGTCGCACTGACAGGAAGTCTTTCCTAGCTCAGCTGGCTTTGGCGGGAGCCCCACTCCCCCCGGTCTGTTCTGACCACCCTCCTGGGCGCCTCCGGCCTCTTTCCCTGGCACCCCGAGTCTGCCACCCACCCGCTTCGTGGGCGACCCCTTGGCCTCTAGCATGGTGGGAGGAGGCTGAAGTCTCCCTCTCTCTCCCCTCCAGCGTTTGGAACGGCTGCGTTATGCCGCCCCTCACGTGCCGCCCGTAGGCGAAGCGGCCCCCGTTGTCCTAGCCGAGCCCCGGAGGGGAGCAGCCGCAGCCCCACCACCCTCTCCGCTGCCCTTCTCTGCCCATTGTCAGGGTGGCAACTGAGAAACTGCAGCCGTACGACGCAAGTGTGATCGTGGCTGCCGTGTTTTCGCTTCCGGGTTCTGCTGCCTGGGCGCTGGGCCTTTTCCCACCGCAGCTCGCGCTGAGCCGGCATCTCCGAGGGGACCCCACCGGGTCCCTCCTCCCTCGCTCGGGCACTGCCGGCCGCTTGAAGCCACGAGCTGCTGACTTGCTCGCTTGCTTAGGTGGTTCGGTGCCATTCACGCGGGTGCTGCTGTCTTGGAACGGCGCTCAGGATCATGTTCGAGCAATACAATTTGCAATATAACGTTTTCTTTATAAGCAATTTTAAAACATGCCTGCCTCATAAAACCACCTTACAGCAATAAGGTTAATCAGGGATATACAGTAATCAACAATGAACAAGAACAATATATAGTAGCAATCAAGCTCCTGTTCCTCATGTACGGATAACAATCTCCAAAGCCAATATAAAACCAGATAAAGTGCCTAGGAAGTAAAATGGCGAGAAAATAAAGAGGCTACACGCCGGGTCCATAACTGGGTTCCACAGCCGAGAAGGCCCTTCCCCTCTCAGCCCCTTGGGGCCAGCGAGGTGATGTGCCCCTTCCCGCCCTGGGCCAGCTCCGGGCACTTCCCCGGGCGGCCGTGGGTGTCCCTGGGCACGCGCCAGCCGGGCTTCCTGATCCCTCCCCGCAGGTGCGGAAGCACGGGGCACACCTCCTGGCCTCCATGGTCAGCGGCATGGATGACCGGGACGACCCGCAGCAGCTGGTGGCCCTGGAGGCCATGCGGGGCCTCTCCGCGCTCCTGCCCTTCCTGGAGGAGCGTGACATCCAGCCCATGCTGCTGCACGTGGCCATCCGCATCCGGCCCTTCTTCGACAGCGTAAGGATGCGCCCCGCAGGGGTGGGAGCCCAGCCACGGGGGGGGGGGGTTGGAGGGGCTGACGACACCCGTCCCCCACGCCTCAGGCTGGCAGAGTGCGGGGCTGGCACGGGGGGGGGGGTGGCAGCTCTGCTGGGGGGCTGGCAGGCGCATGGGCCCCCATGGAGGGGAGGGGCCCTGCTCAAGCCAGGTGCCCTTTTCCTCGGGGCAGAGCCGCCTCGGCTGTGGGGCTCTGGTGGAAGTGGTGGGGGACGGAGCCGGCTGGCTTCTGCCCCAGCCTGAGGGTGCCGCTCCCCGTGCAGGAGAGGTGCGAGCTGCGCACGGCCTCCATCGCCCTCTTCGGCAGCCTGAGCAAGTTCACCTCCGGGGCCGGAGAGGAGGCCTTCTTCGAGCAGATCCTGAACGGGCTCGTGACGCTGCTGCTCCACCTGCAGGACCCGAAGCCCGAGGTCATCAAGGTGGGTGCCGCCCCGCTGGCGAGTGGCTGGGTGGCTGGCTGGCCGGCCGGCCGTGGGGTGGGGAGCCGGGGCTCAGCCCTCGCCGTGTCGTCCTCGCAGGCCTGCAAGTTCGCCCTGCGCATGTGTGGCCCCAGCATGGGCTGCGCCGTCCTCTGCGACATGTTCCAGAACCACCTGCACGAAGACCGGAGCCTCCACTACGGCGAGTTCATGAACGACGTCTCCAAGCACCTGGTGAGCCCCGCGGCCGCGCCTCCTGCCCGAGCGCCCAGGGCCCCGCCGAGCAGAGCGGCGCTTCGTGCGCGGGCCACGCAAGCCACGGTGGCCCCCGCGGGGCCAGGCGCGGCTTTGCTGGAACGGGGAAGGCGGTGGGGAGCTGGACAGCCCCCGCAGGGTGCTGGGGAGGGGGCTGCCCAAGCAGTGCGCGGGGGGCCTCAGCCCACTGAACTGGGCCCCTTGTGGGCTTTAGCATCACAACTTGCTGAGGCGGAGCGAGGATCGCATGTCGAGCCCTTCTAGAAATGCATCTGAATGTGCGGAGTTTAGCAACTTCGAACCCGCAGATCCCTTCCGTGGGGGGGAGCGCAGGGCTGCGACCGGCCAGAACTGGAAGCGGTGCCCCTGCGGGCGCCTCTGCAGGTGCCGCCCGTCACCCCGGGGCCCCCCTCCTGCCCTCCCTCCCGCAGATGCAGAGTTACCCAGAGACGCTGAGCCGGCTGGTTGCCACCAACCTCTTCTACTTCAAGAGCAACTGGGCCGACCTGCGAGCCGCGGCCCCCATGTTTGTAGGTGAGCGGGGAGAGGGCACCGGGAACGCCTCCCTGCCCGCCCGCCCCACTGGGTGCCCCGGGGGGCCGGCCTCGGGCACCTGCCGGGCTGCGGTGGTGCTGAGCGGTGTTGCTCTCCCTGTGCCGCCAGGCTTCCTGGTCCTGCACGTGGACAAGGCCCACAGCCAGCAGCTGGACCTGGAGCAGCTCATTGCCGGTGAGCGGGAGCAGCTGGGGCCCCGTGGGCACAGGGGACGCCTCTGCCCCACGCAGCCCTTTCTGAGGGGCGGCCGGCCGGCCGGGAGCAGCCCACTGGTCTCCCTCGGGAAGGCGGTGGTGGGTAGGGGCTCTGCCGGGGACAAGGCGTGCCCGCTCCCCCTCTGCTGCTGCGCGCTGCCCCGTGGGGCCCTCCCCTCTTCGGCCAGGCGGACCCCCCCCCTTGCCAGGCTCAGGTGCCTGGCCCGGGACCCACGTGCGGGAGCAGGGCTCCGGCGTGCCGCCCCCCACGGGTCCCTCCCGGGTCCGGGCGGCCGCTCCAAGCGCAGCGCAGGAAGCCGCTTAAGTAACCCACTTTCCTGGATTTCGCTGCTGTTTTTCCTTGTCAGCACTGACCTCATCGCGTAGAGTAAGGCTTGGAAAATCTCTGTGCTTTCCAGCGGAGCTTAAAACCCACTAAAAAAGGGAAAGCTATCTTTCCGTTGGCTGGGGGAGAGGTCCTGAAGAGAGGCCCGTCTGTGCAGTAGCGGGGGATGCTGTGGCGGGCGGGGGGGCGGCCCGGCTCCGGATGGGGTCACCGCAGCTTCCCGTATTGCGCGCGAGACGCTCTGCCTGCCAGCGGCCCCGGGGGAGCTCCTGCAGCTGGCCGGCCCGAGCGGCGCGAGGCGGCCGGGCACATAAATCAGGCCGTCTCGCTCGCTCTGGAGGGACGCGGGAGACTCGGATTTGCAGTGTAAACATGCTACTGGAAAAATATTATTGTATCTCCGCTGCTCGGGAGCAGCCTCAGGCGCCCTCCGCTCTGCAGCTGGGCCCGTGCCAGGCTTTGCATCGGCAGCGGCCTGCCCCCCTGCCTGCTCCCGGAGGGCCCGGTGCCCTCGGCGCCCCGGGCACGGCCCTCTTGGCGGGCAGCGTGGCGGGCCTGGCATGGGCGTCCCCGTCCCTTTCGGGTGGTGGGGGAGGGCGGCCGGACGGCAGCCGGGCCGGGGCCCCAGCTGACCCCGCTTCCCCCTCTGCCCTTCCTCCCACGCAGCCCTGAGCGTGCTGCTGAAGGACCCCGTGGCCGCAGTGCGGGCGAAGGTGGCCGAGGCGCTGGGCCGCCTGGTCCGGATCGTCTGAGGGCCGCACAACTCCGCCCGGAGCCGTGGGGAGGGGCCGCCACTCCCACCGCAGACCTGCCCTCCCTTCGGACGCCTCACGTCTTCCAGCACAGCCTTCCAGCGCAGCCGAGCCTCTGCACGGGCGCCGTCCGAGCACCAGCCCCTCGCCCGGGGTGCCTGTCGCTGCGCAACGGGAAGAGCGGCTGCGCGGCCCGGCTGGCCCATGCGCGGCCCGGCGACGGGGCTGCCTCCCTCGCGGCCCACCTGCCCACCCCTCCGCCCGGGCGTCCCCCTTGGCCTCCACCGGCCCATCTGAGCGCACGCCCAGCAAGCAGCAGGTGTTGGGAGGGGCCGGGCCGGCGGGACCCATTCCCACGTGTGCCCCCTGGGCGGCGCTTGTGCGCTCGCTCCTTCCTGCCCGGTTCGTGGGGGCTTCCGCGGAGGCATCTGTGCTCCTCCCAGGTGGGACCATGTACATACACGCAGACAACTTATTTTTAATAAAGGACCCGCTTCTCAGAGACAAGCGCTGTCAGCACCTCTGGCCTCCTTCGCCGCTGTGGGCAGACTTCCTGGATCAGGGCGGTGGCGTGGGGCTGCCGTCTCCCCCACCCCGAGCCAGCTGTGTGTTGGCAGGGCAGTGGGTCGTCGCGGGTCTTCACTCGGCCTGCCCCCAGTGGCTCCTCGCCGCGTCCGCTTGTCTGCTGCACACGTGTCTCGGTCTCCCCCCTGCTGCTCGGCCTCCTTGTGGCACCCCCCCCCCCGTCGCCTCTCCACGCGCCTGCCTGGCTCAGCCCCCGCCCCCGCCAGCAGGCTGGCTGACATGCTGGCGTCCCCCAGGCCTGCCAGCCCCCCACCAGGTCAAGGCCCCCGCTTCCCACTCAGGCCTCCGTCCCCACAGCAGCCTGAGGGGCCAGTCAGCCGGCCCGAGCCTGCAGGAAGCGTGTCCCCCGTGCCTGGCTGGCTGGCTGGCGTTGGCCGGGCCACTGCGCCGTCGAGGCAGCCCGGGCCGCCCTCCCGAGGCTTGTTCCGCTCGCTGGGCCGGCGAGGGGGCAGCTGTCCTCCACCCCTGCTGGGACCCTGGCCCGTTGCGCCCCGGCCCTTTTCTGGGAAGGCTGGGGGGCAGCAAGCCGCTTCCAGGGCGCAGGACGGGGAGACGGGCTGAGGGAAGCTGGTGCGCCCTTCGGCTTTGCAAGTGAGCGGCCGGCCGGTCAGTGGCGCGCTGAAAGTGTGGCTCTGTGGCCTGGCGCCATGGCTGCTCCCACGTGTCCGCTGCCTGTGGCAGAGGGGCACTGCTGCTGCCCAGGCGGGGGGCAAACGCCAGCCGTTATTTCGGGAGCAGAGGCAAGGCTTTCCCCGAGGAACAGCATGTGGGCCCGGGGGGACAGCCCCACCGCGCGGCTTCCTGCCCTGCTGGGCACCCTGGGCAGCCACTGCCCCCTGGCCCGGCCCCGCGGCTGGCTTTGCCGTCCGGCCACTGCCAGGGAGGCAACCCCCCCCCCCCCGAAGCCCTTTCCCTGGCCTCAGCCCCACCTGGCCGTTCAGCCGCAGGCGGCTCTGTGCAGGCTTGCCCAGGGAGGGGGCCCGGGCCCGGCTCGCCCTCCGCCTGCAGCTTGCCGGGGCAGTTTGCTTCCTCCGCTGAGGAAAAGGGTGGCCCCGGGGAGGATGGGGTCCGCCCTCCCCCCAGAAGCACCTGCCTTTACCCTCACTGGTGCGCACACCGCCGCTCCTGCCCTCTTGCTGCAGGGAGGGAGTGGGGCGGCTTCCAAGGGCCCCTCCACTCTGCCGTCAGAACAGTGACCCTGCAAGGCAGGCCCAGCTGCAAGGCTGCCACTGGCCCCAAGCCACCCAGCGGTCCTGAGGACTAGCGTCCCGACTCCTCCAGCACGCTCAGCCAGTGTGCCAGACCGGCACTTGCCTGCCCGTATCCCACTGCCAGCAGCCCCACCGCGTGGCCAGTGAGGCCCAAAGGACCTGTGGGCCCCAGACCGGAAGCTGTGCCCCTTGCCCTGCTGCACGATCGGCCGGTGCCCCCGCTCTGGGCGCACCGGCATCCGGCGGGGAAGGCAGCGGCGCTCTGCCTAGCGACCCAGAAAAGAGGCTGAGGCCGGCTTGGGCGCGTGCTCTGGGGGAAAGATGGTGGCGCGGGCAGCGGGGAGGGCCGTGCCCCAAGCCCCGGATCGTTTGCCCAGGTGCGGGTCCTTGTGCGGCACCCAGAAGGGGCCGTGTGTGTTCTGCTTATCCCGCAGCTGAAGTCCTTCGGGCCGTTCACACAACGGTCCATCGCACAGAGATTGAAACAGAATACAATACAACGCAGTGTTGAAAGAACGCAAGTTTAAACCACGCAGTGAGCGAGAGAGAGAGACCACGCAGTACAGCCGGAGGGGCCGACCCTCAGGCCCCCGGGCACGGGACGGAAGACAGGAGGCGCCGAAACACTTCTCGGGGACCAGCTCCCCCTCCCGGGGGGGCAGGCAGAACGTGAAGCCGGTGGGCCGCCTCCCCACAGCGCCTGGGGGGCCTGCCCCTTCCTCCCGTTCCCGCCCCGCGCCCGTGCCCAGGCGAGGAAGGATTCTGCGCCTGTGAGAGACCCGGGGAGTTGAATGAGAGCCCAGCCGTGCGGCTCCCCCTCGGCCCGGGGCCACCGGGCCCGTTGGGCTGCAGCCGGGGCCGCGGGGGGCCCCGCAGGAGGGGAGGGGCGGCCGGCTACGTGAAGAGGCGGACGGTGGCGTCGGCCCCCGCGGAGAAGAGCCAGGGCTGGCTGGGGTGGAAGAGGACGTCCAGGACGCCCAGCTCGTGGGCCGGCGCGTGGCCCTTCAGCACCTTGACGGGCACGATGAGCGGGTTCTGGAGCAGGTCGCTGCAGGGGGGAGGAGAGCAGAGCGCCGGCTGAGCCGCCCGCCGGGGGCCGGTGCGTCGGGCGGCAGGGCCTCGCCCGCGTGGCTCCCCGGGGCCCCCGCCCCCCGCCTGCCCCGCACCTACTTGTAGACCATGCCGTGGCACACGATGACGCTGCCGTCGTCCGAGCCCGAGGCGAAGAGCGGGTAGTGCGGGTGGAAGGCCACCGCCCTCAGAGCCGCCTTGTGGTGCCTGCCGGGAAGGGGTGGTCGGGGAGCATCAGCCCTCCTGCCCCAGGGGCCTCCCTCCAGCCGCCAGCCGCCCCCCGCCCCACGGCCAGTGCCTGCTGTGCGCGGGCCTCCGCCGAATCCCCAACCACGGGGGCAGCCAGGCCCTGGGGGCGGCAGGGAGGGAGGGCCCTGCCACCCCCGCCCCGCATCCCTCTCTCCCGACCACGGGGATGTGGGGCTGGGGCATCTCCAGGAGGAATGGGGGGGCGACGGGGGTGGGGAGCGCAGGGCTGGGCCTGTCCCGGCAGCAGGAACTGCCACAGACACGGCTCAGGTCGCCGCCCTCCCCCGGGCCCTGTGGCACAGGAAGAGCAGGAGCCGCTGCTCTGACGCAGGGGGGCTCGGGGGGAGCGCAGCCCCACGGGGCCCACCCCCCCGAGCACATACCTCAGCACGCGGTAGGGCTTGGTGGACAGGTCCAGGTCGAACCAGACGAGCTTGCTGTCGTAGCTGCCGCAGATCAGGTTGTCGCCTGAGGGGAAGCGCAGCGCCCTCGGTCAGCCCCCCGCGTGCCCCACACCCTCCGCCCCCTCCGCCGGCCCCCCACTCACCTCCCGGGTGGAGAGCCATGCTGGACACCCACTGGCAGTTGGGCAGCAGCTTCTTGGCGAGCTCCTGCCGGAGGAGGTTGTAGACGCGGACGCAGCGCTGGGTGGCCACGAAGAAGTAGGGCCGCGCCGGGTGGAAGAGCACGCGCTGCACGGGGCCCCTGCTGCGCCGGAAGGGCGCCTGGCTCCAGCGCTTGCTGGCCTGGTGCAGCAGCACCTGCAGGTGGCTGTTGTCGGCCACCACGCTGGCGAAGTAGTCGCCCTTGCCGTGCCACGTCACCTGCGCCAGGGGCTGCGGGGGCAAGCGCAGGGGCGGGCGTGAGCGGGGGGGGCCTGCCGGGCATCTGTCGCCGGCACCCGGGGGGCGGGGAGGCCCAGCCCCCTCCGGCCCCGGCTTGGGCCTCGCGGGGGAACGAGGTCGAGGTCTGGGGGCCCCGCTCCCGCCGGAAGGGATGCGGCCCACGTGTGCCCGCCCGCCCGCCCCCCCGCCCGAGGGCAGCACCTTCCCGTGCTTGACAACGAGCCGCACGCCCTGGCGCCGGTCCTCTCCGGAGGCCTCCTCCCACGCCACGGGCTGTGGACGCGCCTCCTCGGGGGCCACGTAGCTGCCGAGCAGCCGGTCGGTGGCCTCACGCAGCAGCGTGTCCCCCAGGCCGGGGTTCACCAGGAGTACCGACTGCTCCCTGCGGGGACGGTGGGGGAGGAACGGGAGCATGTCTCAGCGGGGCAACGCGTGCGGAGCCCGGGGGCTCGGGGAGGTGGGCGCCCAGCCGAGGGCACGCTCCACCCAGCCCGGCTGGGGAATGGCTTGGGGGCCCCTTCGGTCCCGCATTCTGCTTGCCCGCTTTGCTCTTCGTAGCTGCGACCGAGTCCGGAGCCTGAGGCGAGGCTGTGGCAGAGCAGCGGGTGGGCCGGCCAGGGACCTGGGCAGGGTCTGCCGGGGGGAGCGCCCCTCTCCAAGCCCGGAGGGTCTGCTAGTCTTCGGGCCAAGGCACAGAGTGCACAAAGCCCCCCCCGCCGCCCCATGGCAGCTGGCTTTGGTGGGGCTCCGGGGCCATGGGCGACCTCTCCAGTTTCCACCCTCCGTGCCCCAGAGCCCCCTTGCCAGATCTGTTCCGGTCGCCCCTGGCAGGCGAGGCAGCCCCTCCGTGCCGTCACCCCCCACAGCCCCCACCACCCTGTGCCAGAGCCACACTCCGTGGGACGATGCCCCCGGCAGCAGGACCCCGGCTGGACTCACACGGCGACGGCCACCAGGCAGAGGAGGGGACTGGGGTTCCATGCGAGGCTCTTGACGGCCCCGCGCACGGGGAGGGTCTTCACGCAGCGCGCCGAGCACACCTCCCAGAACTTCACCGTGCCGTCGTCGGAGCCTGCAGGGAGGCGGGAGGGGGGGCGTGAGGCCAGTGCCACCCACCCACGGAGCCCCCCGCACCGTGTGGGCGGCTGAGCCCGCTACCCTCCGCTCACCTGACGCCAGCCACTGTCCTTGCGGGGAGATGCTGAGGCAGCGCACGAGGCTGGTGTGGCCCCGGTAGACCTGGCCAAGGGGACACACGGCAGCGGGTGACACCCCTGCTGCGGCACATCACGCACCCGCCTGCCGCCGCTCCCCCAATCCAGGGTGGAGGCCCCCCCCGGAGGGGGTCTGGGGGCCTGCCTCCCCCGCCCAGCCCCCACCCTGCCCAGGTGCCAAGGCGGCGCAAGGGGGAGTCGGCACGCCTTTCAATGGCTCCCCGGACGCCTCACCAGGGCCTGCGCCGTGGGGAAGGGCTGCAGGTCTCGCGGCTTGGGCAGCTGGGGGATCAGGTCCTCGGGGTCCACATTGACCTGGAAGAGAGTGAGCTCGTGTGGATGCCGCCTTCTGAAGGGGAACGCAGGGGCCACACGAGGCCAGGGGCCCGGCCCCAGCCCGCGGAACACCCCTCTCCGCCCTGGCGTGTTCGCCTTGACAAAAAGAACAGCCCGTGCCGTGCAGGAGACCCCCACCCCGGGGGTCACTGGAGATGAGGGGGCTACCTCTGGTGGCCACTGGCCTCCCCCTCCCCCTGCAGGCCCCCAGTGCTGCACGTGGGGGAACGGAAGGCATGCTGCACGCCCCCCCAGCAGCCGAGAGTAACAGAAGGCGCCCCCCCCCGCCCAGTGCCCCTGCCCTGCCCTGGAGGTGCTCCGGGCCAAGGCTCCGCCCGGCTCGTTCCGACTCCCGCAGCGAGGGCCTCCGTGCCGCCCGGCCCCGCGCGCCGCTCACCCGCATCTTCCTCTGGCGTGGACACAGGTAGAGGTCGAGGCAGCGCTCGAAGCGCTCGTGGATGAACCGCGGGTAGGCCGGCACCTGGCGCAGGCAGTGGAAGCGCCGGGGCAGGAAGTTCCGCTTGCGCTCGGAGGCCTCCTGCTCTTCCCAGGCCAGCTTCTGCGGGGACAGCGGCAGGTGTGGGAGGCGGCCAGGGGCCCCGGGCCCCAAGGGCCGCCTCGTCCTTTGTGGCCGGGCCACCCGCCCCGGGGCAGCGCTGCCACCCAGAGCCCCTGCCCGGGCCCACTCACCTCCTCCTCTGTGGGCAGGTACTCTGGCGGGGGGTTGTAGGACTCCTCATGGCCAGGCAGGGGCAGCTTCGGGGCCGGCACGTGCATCTTGTGCCGGCCCAGGATGGAGTTGGGGTCCTCCTGAGCCCACAGGTCGTAGAAGGCGGGCGTGTCCTCCGCGGGCTTCCGGGGCTTGATCCAGCCCATCTTGATGGCGTGGACCAGCCTGGAGACCTGCAGGGGGGTGGGACCCGTCACCAGCGGCCCCTGCCTGCGCCGCCTGCCCGCTGGAGGGCTGCGCTGCGCTTCCACGCTGCTCCCAGGGCCCATGCTGCCCCCGGGGCTCGTCTCGCCCGGCTGTTGAGCAGGGCTCCTCGCTCCCGGGATAGGGGCTGCGGGGGCCCCCCTTGCTTCCCACGCTGCTGTTTCCAGCTGGCGAGGAAGAGGCCGGCAAGCCCCCCTCCCATCCGGCCCGGTGCTCCAGGGCCCCGGCCCGTCCTGCACTCACCTTCTCCTTCTCGATGAGGGAGGGGATGAAGCTCCGCTTGTCGGCCGGGCGGTTGGTCACCGGGTGCAGCATCACCTGGCTGCTGAAGAAATCCACGGCCGGCTGCGAGAGAGACAGTCTCAGGCGGCTGCCACCGCGCCCCCCCCGCTCACCCGGGGGGGGGGACGCCAGGAAGCGGCGTGGGGGGGCGATGGGGGGCAGAAGAGCAGGCCTCACCTCGTAAGGGTTGAACTTCACCTCCCCGAAGCGGCCCCTCTGCAGACGGGTCACCAGCTCCACCTGTTCGTCCGTCAGCTTCACGTCTGCCCCCGTCGTTTTGTCCTGCACGGTCCGCCTGGCGTGGGCAGCAAGCGGGGCAGGAAGGACGTCACCGCAAGCGGGTGGCCCCCCTCCCCGGCCGGGGGGCAGGCGAAACCGCCCCTCCCCAGCAGCCGTGGCCAGCCGGCCTCCCCAGCAGAGGCGCCGCTGCTCCTCCTGCGGCAGGCCGCCCCCACACGGAGCCGCTGCCCGGGCCTCCCCAGAGGAGCCCTCCAGGGTCCCCCAGGCCCTGCTGGGCCCTCCTTCCCAGCAGACTCGTCAATCATGCTTGCAGTGAGGGATGATGGGCACTGGAGTGCAGCATCTGGGAAGCCTGCCACAGAATTTCCAGGGGCCGTGTACAACCTCGCGTCACTCCACAATCAGAGGGCTTCAGATGATATTGTGTGTGTGTGTGTGTGTGTGTGTGTGTGTGTGAGAGAGAGAGAGAGAGAGAGAGAGAGAGAGAGAGAGAGAGAGAGAGAGAGAGAGAGAGAGACCCAGGATCCTGCCGGCTCCACTCAGAACACGCCCAGCTCATGGCTCAGTCTTTCCTTCTCGTCTCTCTTCCCACCTCTCCCCTCATCCACGGCGGGGCACCTACACCTCCTGGCTTGGCTATTCAGGCGTGCGCCTCCAGGGCCTCCCTTTCAGCGCCACCCTCCCCTCCCGAATCCCCTCTCCCAGGAGAGGCTGCCCAGCCTGGCCTTCGACTGACCACTTCCACTGGACTGTCCTAGCATCCTGGTGTGAAGACAGCGGAAAGCCACGGACACTCAGGATCACGGACGCTCCCAAGCCCCCAGGAGAAGCCCTACTGGATCAGGCCGATGGCCCGCCCAGTCCAAGACTCACGGTGGCAAACCAGCTGTTCGCAGGCTCAGTGGGAAGGGGCAGAGCCCAGAGCGCTGCCTGCCCAAGCCCCCGAGCGAGCGAGCGAGCGAGCGCGCAGGCATGCCACCTCAGCCTGGCCGGCTGCCCACAGGATCCTCTGAGCAGCAGGAGTGCTGAGCACCCTTCCGTACAGGACGGCTGAGCACGGAGCCGCTGAGGCCACAAGCCACCGAGCGCTGCCTCCCGTGGATCTGTCCGGCCCCCTCTTAAAGCCCCCAAACCGAGGGCTGGCACCGTTCCCCGTGGCCACGCCTTGCACCGTCCGCCTGCGCCTTCCGCGAAGGAGTCCTTCCTCTCGTGGGTCCTCGGTTCCCACCAACGGGCCCATGAGTGGCTCTGGGCTCTTGCGTGATGGGGAGGGAGCGCGCTGGCATAATTCCGACCTCCTCCTCACTTGCCGTTTTTCCACGCCGACACACTTTGGCAGCCCAACCTCAGAAGGTCCCCCAGATCACGCTGGCCCAGGCGCTCAGGCAGTCACGCAGGGCTGCCCTGCGCAGGAGCCGTGTGCAGTCCGCGGAGCGGGCCCCTCTCCGGGCGCACTCCTTGCCTTTAAGCTTTGTTTTTACTCATGCTTTCAACTTGCTGACCCAAAACAGACGTTACGCTACCAGCCTGTAACCCCCGGATCCCCTCCCTCAGATCCCGTGGGATTCTACCGATCGTTTTCCAGCCCTCTGGTACAGAGGCGGATCTTAGGGACATAGTAAACATTTGGGTAAGCGCAGCAATTTCATATTCCAGTATTTAATGAACTCTGGGACAGTTACCAGATAAAGCCGGCAAGTTTCCGCTTTCAGTGCGTTGGTCCGGTCGGGGGCTTGTCTCTTGCGCCCCGCCTGCCGTGCTTGCTCAGGTTCCCTCTGCGAACGTGAATCCGGGGAGGGGCTCCCGGGCGTTCCTGCCATCCCGTTCCCCTCTGGTGCCCCGTCCTCTCCATCACTCATCTGCTCAGCACTCTCCTCTCCCCAAAGGACAGGGGGCCACGGGGCGCTGTCCCCGCCTCCCCCTGCCCATCTGCCACGGGCACGGTGCCCTCTTACCAGTAGTCGGGGCTCTCCATCTTCTCCAGGAAGCGGTCCAGCTCATCCTTCGTGCGGATGGGCTTGAAGATCTTCTTGCCGTCCAAGTCATAGCCGATGTGCGGGAAGTCCTGGTACCACTCCATGGGGATGTTGCCCACCGTGTTGCGGATGTCCTGCGGAGGGAGGAGGAAGGAAAGGGATCAGCGCAAGCCGCTCCCACGGGGGCGAGCAGAGCGTCCCCAGCGCCGTCCGCAACGGGTCGGGGGGGCGAAGCCCGGCGCTCCTGGCTGCCTGCTCTCCTGGCCGTGAGCTTGGTGGCTCCTTGGTGATTGCCCTACTTCCTGCAAGGCGAGCGTGCCCCACCTGCGGCGGGAGCCGCTCTGCGCTCGAGCAGGCCAGCACCTCTGGCACCTGCCCTCCGCCTTTGCCTGTGCAGCGCCCCGGAAGGTGGCCTGGCAGCTCCCTGGTCCTTGGGCCGAGGAGGAGGCCCGGATTCCGCGGAGACCGTCCCCCCCACGCCGCGTGTGCGCGGTGAAGCCCCCCACTCTCCTCCCACAGCCCCCCCACAGAGGCGCTTATTCATTCATGAGATTCATATACCAGCAGTGTGGCAGCGCAGCGCTTAGTAGCGCCAAGTTCTTCAGGCGTCTGCAACCATCGAGCACAATGTAGTGAAACGGCATCAAGCCAAGTGCTCGCAAGCGAGCCCAGCACTGCTCTCCGGGCCCTAAAGGCCGAACGCCTTCAACGTAACAGGAGTCCTTGCCTGGTACGGAGACGACCTCAGGTGGAACCGCAGACACTGGGGCTGCTCTGCCGGGGTGCCCCGAGAGGTCCTGCCCTGCTGCACCCCTGCAGGCTCTCCCCCACCCCAAATTCGGCTCCCCAGACCTCCTACATGGAACTCTGCTGCCACATGGGGCCCTAGAGCAGAGGCGCGCAATGAGCCAGAGGGCCAGCGGGCCCAGCCCCTTCCCCAGCGCAGGACTCCCAGTTCAACCCTTCCTCGGACGGCTGCCCAGTCGCCTCCTGACTGCCTCTGGGGGGGGGGGGAGATTCCCCCCCCCCGGCCATCAGTCCCATTGCTGTGCTGCTCTCACCGTCAGGAAGTTCTTCCTGACATCTAGCCGGAACCTGCCTTCCTGTAACTTGAGCCGGTTACTCCGTGTCCTGCACTCTGGGATGCTGGAGGAGAGCTCCTGGCCCTCTCTTGCGTAGCAGCCTTTCAGGCAGGCAGAGCGCTGCCTTATCTCTGCTCAGCCCGCTCTTCTTGGGCCTCACCAGACTGGTCTCTCGCTCTCTCCTCTTGGGGCTTTGCCTCCCATCCCGGATCATCTTTGCTGCCCTCCTCTGAACCCTTCCCAGCTTGCCTGCATCCCCCTTGGAGTGTGGGGCCCAGAACTGGACACGGGACCCCAGAGGCGAGCCACTGGGGCCCGCCGCTGGAGGGAGAGTTGGCCTGCACCATAGAGACCTCCCTTTTCAACACCCCTGGCACGTATCGCCTGCGTCCCCATCTGCCCTCGGGCCAATCTTTTCTTCTGCCCGCCCTGGCTGAGTCCCAGGACCTCAAGCCGCGGGCGTGAGCGATGGCACAGTCCCACGAGCGGCTCCATTCTCCGATTCTGAATGACTGGAAACAGCACGGCTGGCCCACCTGCGTGCTGGAGGGCTGGCAGGACACGCGGGCACAGCAAGCGGCCCTACTGCTGGCAGCCCTGCGGACGAAAGCCTCCCGGACGGCCATCCGAGGGAGGCCCCTCTACCCGAGGCAGCCGGGCGAGGCAGGCGGTGCTCGGCCCCACAGCAGGCAGGCTATGGGCCACGGGGCCCAGCCACCCTCCAGCACCAGGGTGCCCACCCGGGGAGAGCGGGGAGCGCCCCCACAGTGCAGGCCGACCCGGACGGCCCGCTCTCCAAGGAAGCGCGCCTGCTCCCAGCGCGGCGGCCCCCTCGGCACCTGGGGGGCAGGCTGCTTCCAGGACAGCATCTGGAAGCCCCTTGGGGAGGCCCAGGCGGTCCAGCTGCGGCCCCTCGCGGCTCCGTGGTGGGAGGCACGGGCTGGGCACCACCCCGGACACAGCCTGCGGCTCATTCAGGGCAGAGGGGGGATTAAGCGCGGCGGGAAGGGCGGGGTGGTCGGCTGCGCGGCAGCTCCAGGGCCCGTCCGGGCAGAAGGCCTCACTTTTTCCAGCACGCACAGCGCTGGCAACCGCAGCCTGGGTCCGGGCCAGCTTTCTATCAGCCGCAACTCAGCCTTCCCCGGGATGAGTGACACATCGCTGGGGAGGGGACAGTCAGGGGGCCTCAGCGGCCGACCCCCCCCCACTCCGGCTCGACCAGCCGGAGAGGGAGCTGGCCCGGAGGCCCAGCACAGGATTGCGCCAGCAGCCGCCGGAGTGTCCGTGCGTGCCTTGGCCCCACAAGGCTTGCTTGCCCGGGGGCTGCCGGAAGGCACCACTGCCTCCCTCGCAGGGCGCCCGGTCCCGCTGCACACGCTCGCCAGCGGGCTCCCGAGTCCGCCAGGCGCTTGCTCACAGCGGCTGCGCACAAGACGGGAGTTCAGAACCGCTTGCAGGCTCCAGAGCACCTGCGTGGAGCACCCGGCGGGCGCACCTCCCTTCTTCCTCACACCTTGACCTGCAGCCATTGCCAGAAGCCCCAACTTGCCCCCGCAGAGCTCACGGCCTTTCTTCCCTCATCCACAGCCCGTGGGGCAGCGAGGTGTGAAGGGGGCCCCAGGCCGCCCCACCTCAGCCCCCGGGGACACCTCATGAGGCCAGGCCGCAGCGGCTGGTTTCCATGGACCCATGGGAAGCGCGAGTGGCCCCTGGGCTGGTGCTGCTGGAGGCGGACGGCTGGGGGGCCACCGAAGACAGAGGCTCCCGCCCAGCCCCCCAGCAGCCTGCTCCGCTCCCCCAGACCCTTGCCAGGAGCTTCCCGGCCGGGGATGGAGGGGCGGGCCCTGCAGCCCAGGCAGGGCCCAGCACCTGACAAGAGGGAGGGAGGGGGGGATACCAGCAACCCAGGGAGCCCGCCGGGGGGCATCCCTCTGCTACTCGGGAGGAAACACGGCTACGCCAGCCCCCCCGGGCACGGCGTTCCCCCCTCCCTCCTCAAGTTCCAGCCCTGCTGCTCCCAGGCCTGTCACGCCTGGCTCACGGGCAGCGGGCGGCCGTGCCAGCCGGCCACTTTCGCCTGCCTGTTGCCTTTGGCACCGAAGAGCCGGGCAGCCCCCGGGGCAAAGCCCTGACTCCGCCTGCGCCCTTCTCCCCCACCCCGCTGCCCGGGCTCCACAGCATGCAGCCAGGTCCGCCACGGGGTCGCAGGAGGGCGAAACGGATCCTGGGGTCCGGAAGACGCGTCCTCGGAACCCCTGGCCTGGCCCCCTGCCGTTTGTTCCAGTCTTGGCAGAAGCAGCTTTCTGGCTCCGTGGCTTCACAGGTGAAGCTGAAGCCCTCGGGCAGATGCCAGCATGGCGGAGGGCAGGGCAGAAGGGCCCGCTGCTCTGGGCGCCTGGGCGGACACACCTGCCCAGCTATGCGCGCTCAAGGTGCATGCTTCACGTCTCCACCTGGCACAGGGCTGCTGGCGTGAAGCTCCGACCACCCGGCAGGCTCGAGGGCCGATGGGGCTCGCTGGAGATGCCGCCGCCACTGCAGGGCTGGGGCAAGACGCCTGACCCTCTGCTCCGCTCCGCTCCAGACCATGTGCGTGGGGTGCTCAGCACCCGCCAGCGCAGCGCAGCGCATGCCTGCAGACTTTCCTCCGCTCAGTAGCCAGCCAGCTCCCGCCCCTCCCCTCCCTCCCTCTTGCCTCCCATGTAGGTTAGCGCATCACCCGAGTGAGCTCAGTCGTGCAGAATGGGGGCTGGCGCTCCCCCCCGTCAGTCCCGCCCCCACAAGGAGCTGCCGTCATGTCACTCAGCCACACGTCTGGAAGTTGCTCTTGGAACGGCCGAGGCATTCCTCCTCCTTGGAGCGCATTCCTGGCAAGGGGAAGGATTCTTTTCCCAGTAGCGCTCCCTTGAAAATAGCTGGGTCCACGTGGAGAATGGGGGGGGGGGTCTGAGGGAAAGCCAGGCCCATCCGGGTGGCGGCGTGAAAGGGAAGGGAGGTCTCCGGCCAGGGCACGCGGAAACGGTCCTTCCCGTTTCTGGGGGTCGTGCAGCAGCACAGCCTGCCCCCTCCCCCGCGGCACGGAGATGGGGATCCGCGCACCAGGCCCCTGCGCACGAGCACCGGGAAGAGGCGCCCCTGCTCCATCCAGCACTCCCGAAGGAGCGGCCAGCAGAAGGGCACAGAGGCCCGTCCTGCGCTTGGGCGGGCACAGAGCAGCAGCAAACCGGAGGGGAGGCTGTGCCTGTGCAGTGCCGGGGGAACCCGCTGACTCCCACCCCCGTGCGTCCGTCTGCTGGCCCAGCGTGGCCCCCTGCCGGGGACACAGAGCTGGGCGTCCCCAGGGGCCAGCACGGGCAGGCTGCCAGGTCGCAGAAAGCAGATGCAGCGCTGAAAGGTGTGAGGGCCCAGTGGGGCACCCGATCCCCAGAAAGCAGGGGCTCAGCACCTTTCCCATGGGAGGGAGAGGGGCCACCGGGGAGAGCGGCCCAGGACCGCTCTGCCACCTTCGGGCAAAGCAGGAGCCGTGAGGAGCCCTCACCAAGTGCAGCCTCCCCGCTGGGCCCTTCACCTGCCTCGCTGGCCCTCGCCTTGGAGCCCGGGAGAAAGACCCGACGGTCTGGAGCGACGGGGCCCAAGCGGCGATCCGATGTGGCCAGGTGACAATGCAAGCGGCGACCCCGCCGGCTACTACAGAAAGACACGAGACCGCGAAGGCAGGCAGGCAGGCAGGACAGGGCAGCTGTGCGAGTGCAGTCCTCGGCTGCAAGGAGCATTCCTCAGGTCAGCTTGCAAACCGAGGGGAGGGGCACTCGTTCACCTTGACGCGAGGGGGAGCCAGGGCCAGGCACTTCGTGGCGCGGGATGCGAGCAGGCGGTGCAGGCCGAGCAGGAAAGTGCTTCTCCGTGAAGCCCGGCTCTGCTAGGGTTAATCTTTCCCGCTGTGCCCCATTAGCAGGAGCAGCAGGATCCATTTGGTTATGCCTGGTGAGAGGAGGAGGGGATGAGGGGAAGGAGCCGAAAGGAGTGCTCCCCTTTCCCTCTCCCTCTCCAGGAACTGGGACGGTGCCACTCGCTTCTGAGGCCCCGCATGCGGCCCCCCCATCGCACTGACGCTGCCTCCGTGGAGGACACGAGCCGGGCCTGCTGTGTCCACAGCACTGCTGCTCCCCGGGCTTCGGCGGGACGCCCAGTGACTGCCAGGATGCCAGCAGGCCCGGCCGCCCCTTGCCGTGGCCCCGTGCAAGGGACCTGCCGGGCAGGCGAGGCCGGGACCCCACAGGTGAGGGCGGCCCGTGCGCGCCTCCCTCCCCCCTCCCCGTGCGCGGCCGCCACTGCCGCCTCCTTCGCCCAGCAGAAAGGAATGCTCAGGTAGGCGTGACACTGCGAGCAGAGGAGGGGCCTCTCCGGCCAGCCACTCGCTGGCGCTATAAAGCGCTCGCTCGGCTCCTGCCACACTCCACACGGAGCCTCGGGACGCACGCACACGTGTGCAAGGGGGAGACACCAGCTGTGCGGTGTGTGGCAGGGCTCAGCCCCTTCTCCGCCAGGGCGGCCAGGCAGGGGAGGCGGACAAGTGGGGGAAACGGAGGGCGTGCCACCGGCGGGCTGCTGGGGGACGGTCCGGACAGGGCCCCGGAGCGCCAGGGAAGGGGCCGTGGGGGCCGCCTGCCCGTCTGCTGGCCTGCACCGCCGGCTGGGGGATGGGGCGGCGGAGCTGAGAGTGGTGGCCCACACGGACCCCCCGCTGCTGGCCGTGCCCCCTCTCCGGTGCCCAGCCATGTCCTTTGCCATGCTGCGCTCGGCCCCCAGCCGGTTCCTGTACCCCGAGATCAGCATGCTGTCGGAGGACGAGGAGAACGGGAGCGAGAGCTCGGGCTCGGACGAGAAGCCCTACCACCTGGACGCGGGCGGGTACGGCCTCAAGGGCGGCAAGCGGCGGAGCAGCAAGAAGAGCAGTCGGATCAGCAGGGAGCCGCGGCAGCGCCACACGGCCAACGCGCGGGAGCGGGACCGCACCAACAGCGTCAACACCGCCTTCACCGCGCTGCGGACGCTCATCCCCACGGAGCCGGCCGACAGGAAGCTCTCCAAGATCGAGACGCTCCGCCTGGCCTCCAGCTACATCTCGCACCTGGGGAACGTCCTGCTGGTGGGGGAGGCGTGTGGGGACGGGCAGCCCTGCCACACCACGCCGGCCTTCTTCCACCACGGCGGCGGTGGCGGCGGCGGCAGGAGCCCACCCACGAGGGAAAGTGAAAGCTCCCAGCCCAAGCAGATCTGCACGTTCTGCCTCAGCAACCAGAGGAAGATGGTAAGCCCTGCGCTCTTCCGGCTGGGGGGCGGGAGGTGGGAGGAGACCCAAGGGGGGCTCCAAGACCCCTAAGGAGCCCGACCCTGGCCAAGAGTTCACCCCACGTGTCCTGCGGGAATCTGGAAGGCGCTGCAATCCCTCTGGTCAGAGGGGAAGAGAAGAGGATGCATAAGCCGGCCAAGGAGAGATCGCTGGCCCCGAAGAGACCTGGAGAGGGGGAGCTGGGGCAGAGGGCAGGCAGGCTGGAGTTGCCCTCAGGGGGCTGCAGGGCCCTTGGGCGGGGCGGGGGGCTAGTGCTGACCAGCTGGCCCTCCATCATTCCTGCCATGCCCTGGACGGAGCCGTTCCCACCTTCCGCTCAGCAAACGAAGGGCAGGAGGCGATGCTGCCCCAGGAGCACCCAGGAGAGGCGTTGAGGCCGAGCTCCTGACGCAGCACCTGCCGCACGGCCTGCCCGGTCACGGGGCGTGTGGCCTGCGATCCTGTCCAGACAATGAACGGCCTGCCCTGCACGGCTCAGGCGGGCGCAGGAGTGGGGAGCGGGGGCCCCTTCTAGCCTTCGATAATGAGAAGTTCATGCCTACGAGCCCGTGGGCTGCGACGCCTCGCCTGGTTTGGGAGGGCTCTCTGGAGCAGAAACCTCAGGCATGAGAGGGTGGCTTGCTTGCCAAACGGCTCCCAGGGGAGAGGAAGCAGGTCCCGCGACGGCCTCTCCCCGCAGCTCTCCTCCCACGGGGCAAGTAGAGCTTAGACCAGGATCTACCAACAGACCTTCAGGTGACTTCCAGCAGAGGAGCAGACAAAACCGAAAGGGGCAGTTTCTCCTCCTGATTTAGGCTGCTAAGTCAAGACATGCTTTGCGGAAAGGAAGGTGGGTCCCGGTTGCAAGAGACCTTTGCATGAGCTGCTACAAAAACCAATTCCTGGACTGAGCATGTGCTCAGAGTACTTTGTTCCGCAAACTGGTGCCCGCTTTCTGGACGGTTCCAGTGGGAAAGGCAGATCCTGTACGGCTGAGGTCTCCCCATCCCCGCACTAAGTCTCGCTTCCCAGTGAAGAACTGGAAAGATCCCCCACGCCATGGACGTCCCCGCCTCAGCCACAGGCGGCGCTGGGGCCCCTTGCGAGTCCTCCCCAGGCTTTGCCTCCGCCCCACGCCACCTCGCAGCGGCTCCACGAGGCACCCGCCTTGTCTGCTCGGCCCCCCACACTGCACAGCGTGGCCGTGCTTGGCCTGCCCTGCGCTGCCACCTTTGCAGGCGGACCACGGCCTTTCCGCCGTGTGCCAGGCCCTCGATCGACACATCCCCCCACGAACGGCCTGGAGAGCACGAGAGCGGCTCCCGCGCCACATCCAGCCCCACAGGCAGCCCCACGCAAGCCTCCTGGAGCTAAGGCTTGCTCACTAGGCTGTGGTGCGAGAAAGAGCGAATAACGAGGGACATTTTGCCAAGTGGAAGAGCAAGATATGCGGCCTTGCTCAGGGCGGGGAGGCCCACCCAGCGGCCGGCAGGTCCTCGGCAGACTCCGGCTTTGACCGCACCACCAGGCATGCGAGTTTATCAGCGGCCAGCACTGCACCGGGTGAACGGGGCAAGGACAGGGCAAAACGCGCCACCTGCATTCAAAGCCAATGCGAGGCCTCAGCCCTTACGAGGAGCAACGGGATGCTGCTGAATGTAAACAGGCTGGATGGAGTACAAGACGCAAGACAATGTGCCTACCAAATTCCTGAATCCTCCTTCAGAGGAGTCAGAAGAGGTTCAAACCCCGCTTTTCGATATTCGATCGGCTGACTGCTTTGGTGCAGCAAGGCGTTAGCACACGACTGGAATCCTGGAAGGAAAAAGAGACGTTCCGACAGAAGTCTCCATTTGCGCTGGTAGCTGCGACAAAATGCGGCGTCTCGGCACTTAGAACTCGCATGCAACTCGGGTTACCCAGGAAGAACGACGCCCAGGCGGGGCGACTGGCATGATGGTGGCGCACGCTTGCACGAGAGGTGCCCAGGAAGCACACAACCGGGACTGCAGGCAGGGAAAAGAACCCGGGGGCCCCAGGCAGACGCTCTGGTTGCCACCAGCCGTGCAGGAGGAGGCGCTGCTCCCGAGCGAGCGCTCAGGATGCCCCTGGTGGGTCCCCCTCTGCTCTGCTCTGCTCTGCTGTTCTCTGCGTACAGACGGTCCCGGCTCTGGTCCGGGCAAGGCCGTGGAGGCTGCTGCAGGCAACAGGGGAGCCGGCCCGTCAGTGTGCCGGTGGCAGGCGGGGGGGGGGGGGGTCTGACCTCCGTTTATTTCATCTTATTTGTCTACTCCATCTGTTTATTCTATGCATTTGCTCTATGAGATTCCTGTACTATCATTTAATGTCTATACTGCCCAACAGCCAAAGCTCCCTGGGCAGTTCATACAGCTGGACATTTCTGGGTGGCTCACAATAACTAAAGCAACAGAATGTATCGCAAGGACACGCCGTGGGACGGAGAAGCCAGGCCCCGGCAGCGCCTGGAGCGGGAAGCGGTGGAGTCCCCCGGTTCTGAGGTGTGCGTGCCGGGGAAGGCTGCCAGGGCCAGGAACTGCGGGGCCAGAGCCCCTGCGCATGGCCACCTCGCCTCGCTCGGCCAGAGAGGCTCCTGAGGGCGGTGCCACATGGGAATGGTGGTGCGATCCAAGCTGTCTCCACTTGCACCGCTGCTGCCTTTGGGCTCACACAGCGAAGAGCGTGCCTCGGAGACCCCTTTTCACTCGCATTAAAAGGGTGCATGATTGACTGCAAGCATGTTATTGCTCTAGCTAGTGAGCCCTTCCATTCTGGAATGTGCCGGTTTCTCTCAAAATCTCTTCCCCTCCGTCTGGCTTCTGGACTTGGAGCGAGGGGTGAGCGCTCAGCCTCAGGACCCGGGGCTCAGGAAGCCCACCGGGCCTAACCCCACTGCCAAAGGCAAACCTCGCCACCCAGCAGCACCCTGAAATATTTCAAAGTGGAACGGCAAGCACAGGAGGCCGCGGGGGTGCATCCTGGAGCACACGCACATGTGTGACACTCGGGAACCGCCAAGTCCCCAGCGTCCGCCCAGGGGCTTGAGGTAAAAGAGGAGGAAGCGCGGAAAGAAAATGCGCCTTCTTCGGTTTCAGCGTGAAAAGGCAGGTCTGCCACAGAAGCAGAATCCGCTCCGCTGCTGGCAGGCACTTCCGCACGGAGAAGAGTGGCAGGGGCCCCTCTGATCTTCACAAACAGGCCAGGGCAGGCAGCCCCTCCATCAACCTGCTCGCCTGGACTGTCGTGCTTCACCAAACATTTTGGGAAGGAGAGCAAATACACTTTTCCTACGACTAGCTGAACAACTTGAGACAGCAAGAGCTCTACCTTAATACCCGACTTCTATATTTAGGGTGGAAAAGTTGTGAGAAGGGGAAGATCCATTCAAAGGTTTATGACACTAGAACGTTGTCTGCATTTTAATGTCTCCCACCCTGAGTGCAGTTTTCCGTGGACGGGTGCCCTGTCCATTTAATGAACACCAGATGAAGAAGCAGACTTGCCGGGGGAGCGGGGGACAACGGCAGCACACAATAGATTCCAGAAACGCTGTTCAATGCCGTTTGCAATCACTGCCATGAAAGAAGGGAAGCCTGGAGAACCAGCCCATGTGGTCTTTCTCATCTGCTTCGACAGGATTTCGCATCCGACGCGGCACCGTGCAGCCAGGTGGAGGAACTGCCCTTGCCTTGCACCCGGGGGGCAGTTTCCCACTGCATCGCTGCTAGATGTGCCCCCCCGCCACCCGGTTTCGGTGCGATGCCCCCCGCTAGCAGGAGGCCTCACGCTCTCTGCTCTGCACGAGGGGGCCTGAAGCAAGCGGAGCAGCCCCGGCACAGGAAGGGTTCGGCAAACGGGCAGTATTGCTTAAATGCCGCTGAACGTGTTCAGAAATAGCTATAAGCAGTTCAAAAGTAAATACACCAACGTACCTTTAAACACACAGAACTTGCGAAAACATTCATAAAGAAACGGAAATAAATCGCGGCCAACAGAACACCAGAAGCAGATTGGGCTGCAGACACCACCCACGCAGGCTCAGCCAAGGGATGGGGCAAGGGCAGCGTCCTCCGTTCCCTTGGCCTGCAAGCCCATGTGCCACAGCGGCTCCCTGCCCCCGGCCTGGGCCAGGCGAAAAGGACGCCGCTTGGACACTAGGGTGCAAGCACGCCAAGCGGCTCTCGGACCTTTCGACCGTGGGACGTAGGAAGCCACCCTCCGGCCAGCCAAGCTCACCGCCCACCGAGCCCGGCGTTTCTGCACTGGCGGCTCTGGCTCTCCCCGCGCGCCTCCTGCCACCCGGCCTCCCTGCCTGGAGGCGCCGCCGAGGCACAAGCCGGAGGCCCTCTGCACTCAAGGCACACGCCGCCCGACGAAGCCAGGGGCACCCACGAGAGCAGAGACAGCAAGCCCGGTCCCGAGGAGAGCGCGCTCACCTTCCAGCGCCTCAGCCCAGCGTCCTGCCTACTCTCCCGTCTACGCAGGGTCAGACCCCTTGTCCCTCCAGCCTGGTTTTCCCGAGACTGATATTCCAGAGAGGAGCTTCTTCCCAGCCCAACGTGGAGATGCCGGGGAATGAATCTGGGAACTCCTGCACCCGAAACTGGGCCTCGGCCTCGAGCCACAGCCTTCTCTGGCACTGCCGTGGCACCAAGCCTCGCCAGTCTGCTTCCGGAGCCAACCCTCTTGCCCTGGTCTCCTGGGCCGCAGCCCCTCCTGTTCCGCGTGTCCCTCCGCCACTGCTCCCACTCCTCATCAACCGGTGTGGGAAGGGGCCCCTTATCCCAAGCGCCAGGAGCCTCCATACAGCTGCAGTCACACGCAGGTGGCCGTGGCCACAATGTGCTAGGAGCATGGGCAAGGGGGACCGGACTGCCCTCTTGCATGAGACCACGGGCCTACGAAGGCCACAGCCTGCTCCCCAGCAGTACCATTTCCGGGTGGCTTGGTTTCTAAACACTCTGCCAGCGCCTTTGGTGGCCTTCTGCCTTCCTGGGGAGGCTCACAACCATGCGCACGCATGAGCACCGTGTCAACCCCTTGCTGGGCAAAGCAGCCCTTCCCTTCTGCCCAGCACTTCCCACCCAGCAGGTGCATGGCTGCTGCAGGGCACGGGCAGCCGGGAATGGAGGCCGTCCGGGGCCCTCTTGGCAGGCAGGCGCCTCGTTCAGTGTGTATGTGCGGGGCACAATGGGAAGGGATCATAAGGGGCCGTGGCCATCCTTCTTCACGGCAACCTTTTGAAGGCTTTCTGACCCTCCCAGAGCGCGCCAGCTGTTGGGCAGTATAGAAACTAAATGAGCAATCCTTTAAGCGGTGCGCGCAAACTTGTACAAAATGTGGAATGTTTCTGCGATGGCCATACATTAAAAATATGCCATCCTCTTCACACATGGGTCTACTACACATCCACTCTCCCGAAATCATTCTCAAGAGATTTTGAGAGCTACAGGAGCTGGTCTTCAGGCGAGGGTGGCTCACGGGTCCCAGCCCATGACGGCTGCGCTGCACTGCCCCTCCTTCCACACCCAGGGTGCTCCGTGGCCACGCAAGGTGCTAGACCAGCCTGGAAAGTAATTCACCGCGGTTTCCTTTTGTTGTTGTTAGTCGCAAAGTCGTGTCTGACCCATCGTGACCCCATGGACAACTTTCCTCCAGGCCTTCCTGTCCTCCACCATCTCCCGGAGTCCGCTTAAGCTCAGACCAACTGCCTCAGTGGCCCCATCCAGCCCCCTCATCCTCTGCCGCCCCCTCCTTCTTTTGCCATCTATTGTTCCCGGCATTAGACTTTTACCGGCCACCTAACCCGAATTCTTTAGCCTTAAAAAGAATCCAGGACACTTCGCCAACATGCTTCACCGACGGATAAGGAAGGGGACAGGGAGCGCCTGGGCCTCCCGCGAGGTGCAGATTTCGCAGGCTGCCGCGCGGGCTGGCTCTGGGGCGCTGCCTGCCTTCGCCTCCTCCGGTTCCCTCGGAGGCTGCTGGGGAGGACGCCACAAGGCTGGCCCCGGCTGTGGGCAGGCCTCCCGCCAGGACGGACCGCCACTGGCCTCACGGGCCTCCCGCCCGCACTAGCAGGCCCCTGCAGTGCTCGGCGTGGTGTGGCCACGCGCCCCCGTCTCAGGCCCTCCTTCACTGCGTGTCCCCAACGCCAAACAGATTCCCCAAGCCGCGTGACTGGGAGGCAGAGCAACTGGCCCGCTTGAGTTCCCCAAGAGCAGGCGCAGGAGGCGTTTCTGGTGGCCTGTGCCCGCTTTCCCCTGCTCCGCAACGCTCCCTCCCTCCCTCCCAAGCAGCTGTTTGCTTAAGAGCAGGAAAAGGCCCCACTTTGAAGTCGCAACTCAGCGGGAGGCTAAGTGGCCTCCGAAAGGAGAGCGGCAGCTGCGCCTCTGGAGGTCTAGGGGGGTCAGGGCTTAAGGGAACCCTCTCACAGGCCAGCAAAGGGAAAGAGACCCCCCCCCCCCGTAAAGGCTTCCCTGCTCAGGAAATGTCCCGGGCAGAAGCCCCTGATTAGGACCAGAGAGGGAAACAGGAGTATGAGCCCCTGGGTGCCAACTCCGCATTACCCAGGTGATTCCCCCCCCCCCCGTTTGACTCCGGGTGCTGTCAGAGGCAAAGGGTGCTTTCGCCCCCCCCCCAGCTCGACCCAGATGTGACTGGCACAACACGGAAACGGCGCCTGCGCAGTCCAGTGCCCAGAAGTGCTCGGCGGGGCTTGGGCAGGACGCCTGAGCAGACGTGGCCCACGGCAGCTCCTGGGCCACGCGGGAAGCCCAACGCGTGTTAGCGGTTTTAAGGCGAACATGAGGTGATCTGTAACAGTGCATGATCCGGCACACGCTCTGCATGTGTGAAAATACAGCACCCACCTGCCCCACGTGGCCAGAGAATCCTGCAGAGGCGAGAAGCGTTGATGGGACAAAGCTGGAAGCGGCCAACTTGCACGTACAGGAAACACGCCCCGCTCAGGAGAGGCTGGGGCCTGGGAAGCTGATCGGAGGCATATGTTGGAAGCCACCGTGCTCCTCTCCAGTCCGCAGCCGAAGGAGGCTCCCTGCCCCATGGCAGCCCCCCAGGGCAGAAAAGCACTTGCCCTCAACGTGCTTGGCCACTGGCGTTTAATGCTGAGCAAAGGGCCCCGTCGACACCCATCCTCAAACAAAAGGGTGCAGAATCGCTTTGCTGACATCATGGCTACTTGTTTAAATTCACGCCTAGATAGCTTTCCTGACGCATGCCTGCATGCCTGTCTCTTGTTAGAAGGCCCAGGGATGCAAACGCTGGTTTTCACACCGCATTTGCTTAATCAGGCAAGACAAGCAGTTTTTCAGACAGGGCATCCATTCCGCCCAGCTCCATGCATGTGGCTGGAATTGGGCGGGCACTGGAGGGAAGGCCACGAAGGCCAGGGCGCTCGGCTGCCGAGCAGAGCCCGGCTCCGAGCTCCTCCAGCGGCCACACTTCCCCCCGTGGCACGGAGGCGACAAGCTGCAGCAGGAGCCCCAAGGCGGCTCCGCGGCCAGTGGGCACCTGGAGGCCAGCTGTGCTGCTCTGCTTGGGGCGCAGGGGCTAGGAGGTGCCTTTTCCTGCGCTCACCCCCCCACCCCCGAAGATGGGCCTGCTTCACAATCCCCTTAATTTACTGTTCCTGCTTAACTTAATGGCAGCGGAAAGGCAAGGTGATAGGGGAAAAATTATGAGGCGGGATTTTCCGAATCCCCATTTCCTCTCCAGACAGCAAGAGAACTCCTGGGGCCTGAACATCTGGGAAATTTAATTTCACCATTTCTGAGCTGAACACCCCCCTGGCCTCCCCTTTCACAAAGGATGAGGCTGCCTGCGAGCACAGGCCGCCGCCGCCGTTGATCCCACACCGGGCACAGCGCACGGGGGAGCCGGAGGCCCCCGGCCCCCATCCTGCGCAAACAAAAGCCCCAAGCACCAAGGCCGCAGCGGGGGCGGCGATCTGCGGGGCAGGTTGCTCTGGCGGCCCGCCCGGCCATTCTGAGACCCCCAGACAGGCTGATCCGCCAGAGCGCGGGCAGCCGGGGGATGCCCACCACTGCTTCGCCCCAGGACAAGCGAGTGCTTGCTGCCCCGCGCCCTGGTCCCCCCACGGGCCGTGCGCTCGCCCCTCGCTGCTGAGCTAGTCAGGCTGCCCAGAGTGGGAGCGAAGAGCGCGCCTCGCCAAATCGTCGCTGGGATCTGCTCGGGCAGAACCAGTCAAACTGCGGTCCACATTTCGTGCTCATCCTGAGGGCAGGGGGCTGATGGAGAAGGGCAGACGAGGGCACGCCCCAAACAGAGAACCAGGGAGGCCGGGGGGAGACCACTGGTCTCCACAGCCCTGGAGCCCCACATTCCTTCGTGAAGCTTTTGAGCATCCGTTGCCCTGGCATCTGATGGGCACGTGGGTTTGGGCTGGAGCCAGGCTGCAGCGTTCGCAATCCGCTGAGCACCTCGTTGTAAGGCAGCACCAAACGGCAGCGGAGCCATCAAGGCCCCCGCTGCCTTCAGGAGTGGCTGCCTGAGAGGAAGGGCCGATGGCTCCGGAGGAGGAGGGAGACTGCAGGACACAGGGTGCAAGGAGGGGGAAGTCTGGACACACGGGACGCAAATGAACAAGGCGGGCCCAGTGAGGACTTCAGTGGAGCACTTGTAGGAAAGAAAGCTGCAGCAGCAAACACAAAAAGGGATCCCTGCGGCAGCCAGGTGCTTTCTGGAGCAGCCTCACCTGCTCTCTCCACCAGAAGTGCTTTGTCTAACGTTGTTCATCCACTCTTGTCCCTTTGCAGAGTAAAGACAGAGACAGGAAGACAGCAATTCGAAGCTAGACAATGACGGATCCGGGAAGGTGGTGGAGGAGGAGGCATTTAAGAGGGAGATGGAGCGAGGGAGAACCCACACATGGAAAGCAACAGGACAGATCCTTCCAGCCTGCACCGAACTGCCACCAGGAGCTCTGCGGTGCTGCCCAGGATAAACTTATAGCAGGCTGGCCCGGAAGAGACTCTGAGCACCTTCGGGGCTTGGATTCGCCGGCGAGAAAAGGCGAGGCGGGACTCTGCTCTGCTGCGAGGCAGGCACTGCAGGACTGCTGCTGCCACGAAGGGGGCGTCCTTCTGCTCGAGCAGCGGGCCAGGCTCACTCCCGACAGGGCGATCCTCACGGACCTTGATCCTGCTGGGAGGCTCTTTTTGCTTTGTGGGTGGGATGCCAGGAGGAGGAAGAGAGGCTGAAGCGGATGCGCGGCACTGTGGGCTGCTCTGCTCGCAGAGCCTTGGGTGGGGCTATGATCAATGCATGCTGGAGATTCATGTCATTGATTACCATAATATAAACCCAAGTTATTTGTACGGTGAGACGAGAACGTTGTGCTGGTGACGTGCACGGCCGTGCTGCTCGGGGGGTCTGCGCACAGCCTTGCCATGTGTGCGCGGAAGGGGTCTCCTCAGGCAGTAGTTGCTCTCCATCCGTAGCGCACGAAGGCGTGGCCCATTCAGAGCAGGTCCGAGGCCGAGGGGGCGTGGATCTGGCCTCTCCGGCCAAAGCCCAAGGCGAGCACGGACTGGGGAGGTGCCACGTGAGCGAGGAGAGAGGCCACAGGCGGGCACATGAGGCAAAGCATGGCCCAGAGGTACCCCGGAGTGGGACCCAAATCCCCCCTGCGAGCAAACTCCAGATGATGCCCGGGCACGCTCCCCGCTGCAGGATTCGACGCGCGGCTCCAAGGGGGGCTGAGGCAGGGCAGGAGTGAGGGGGTGGGGGGGCAGCTCCTCTGTGGGGCTGGCGGCAGCAGCAGAAGCTGGTGTCCCCAGGAGTCGCATGGAACGGTGGGCAAGCGGGAACGCCTCGCTGGTGGCAGTGCTGGCAAGACCCCGCTCATCAGCTGCAGTGTGGAGACGAGGGAATCGCAGCCTGTGGCGGGCGGGCGGGTGGGCGCGGGGTGGGACTGCCGCCTCTGTGCTCTCCCGCTCTCACAGTCAGGTCAGTCCTGCCTGGCCGGGGCCTCTTTGGCCGTGACGTTGGGCGTCTAGAAAGCACTGCACCCTGATTATCTCACAAACCGCAACGAAGGGTGGCGCAAACTCTCACAGAGCAGGTGGACTGCGGGAAGCGCCCAGGAGCACCTGGCTCTCCTTTCGCTCCAAATGCGGCCTGCTGGCCAAGGGGGATGCCAGCGAAGCCGCCCTGAACAGCTTGTATGCCCACACAGGGAGAAAGGGGCATCGGTGTGCAGGGACTGTGGAGCAAGCCATGGGCACGGCAGAGGCGCAACACCCCAAAAGCTCTGTGGACAGAAACTGTATTTAATTTAAAGATCGAGAGAAATTAGGCGTTTGGGGTTTCTTGTCTGAGGGAAGAGGGAGATCAACAAAAGAAAAGGAGCTGCAGCGGCCTCCCCAATTCCTGGTGCACGCCAGGTGTTTGGGACTTTAACCAGAGAGCCTCCCCTCCTGAAGGCGTCCGAGATGCAGCTGGGCAGCCACCTGTGCAGGCTGCTTGACCTGGAGTGCGGTGGACCTGAGGACCTTACAGGCCTCTTCCTACTCTGTCATTTAAGATCCGCTCCTGCTGGGAGTTGCATTGTAAACACCTGGAGGGCACTAGGCTGGGGAAGGTCGCTATGCAGCCCGGTGGAAAGACTCACAGTGGAAAGAAGACAACAGATTCTACCACGAGTTTTTGGGAGAGAGGCATCTGGCCCAGGCACCCACTCACGTTTTTGCTAATCCACAGAGCAGGATCCTATCCTCTCCCCGTTACGGCTATCACAAGGGCTACTGAAAGGTTTCCATTACGCATTATTTTCAGTAGTCTGCCATTCTCCAAAGCAGTTGCCTTAGTTCCTGACTGGCTCTGAATCAGCTCAGCCCAAGCTGGTTGGCGCTGATGTGGAAGGCGGGAACAGAGCGGGTTCACCGTGCGAGGGGGAGGCCGAGACGCTTCATGCTGTTGCCAGTAAAGTTTTTTCCCAGACAGAAGCTAAAAAACAAAGGAGGAACGGAAAGCAAGAGTCGGGGAGAAAGAAACGAAGAGATTATGAAGCTACAGCAAAGCACAGGCTGATCATGCGGCTCAGACCTCAAGAAGATCCAGGAAAAGCGGCAGCAAACAAGATGCTGAAACAGGAGGCCGGAGCGGCTGGTGGCTGCCAGCCAAGGCCGGGAGCGAGCAGGCCGTGGCTTCCGTGGGCCAAGCTCCATCGCTCACCTGACCTCCCTCAATGCAAACAGAGCCAGTTGAATATACACAGGAGCAAAGAGTGGGGATAAGCGGACCCTTCACACAACAGGGGGATGTGAGAAATGGCCTCCCCGGCCGCTCCCCAGTGGGGGGGGGGTGCCTTTGGCGTGCTCTGCCATGACCCCACGGTGGGGGGAGCCGCAAGGGCATTGGCAGTACCACTGCGCTGCCTTCCTGCCCCACCTTCTTCTCCTCTGGGGAGGAAACCCAAGGAAAGGCCCAGAGTCCTTACCCACACAGGGAACCTGCAAGGTGCACTGGGCCGGCTGAGAGTCAGCGATGGGCTGCAGGTCACCCAGCGGGCGATGTGACCAAGGTCTTCCCAGTCCCAGCTCCCCCCCCCCGCCTCTGCACCACACCAGCTCTCAGAGCCGGCCTGGTGTGCCCGGGCCATGCAGAGCGGCTCAAGCAAAAATGGCCTGCGAAGAAGCCACTCGGATCCCTATAAAGCGGGTGAATGAGCGAGAAAGGGTCACGGGGACAAGCAATGTGAGAAAATCTTGCCGCCCTAGCAAACAGCTCAGTGAAGATGCTGGCCCAGTGGGCCACCACTGTGAAAAGGGCGGCCAACGCATGAGGGATCGTGGGCAACGTAAAGACTGCAAGGCCTTTATGCCATCCTCCTCTAACCTGGCACCCTCCAGATGTTCTAGACTACAGCTTCCATCTTCCAGCGACACAGGCCAGCCTGGCTGGGGCAATGGGGGTTGTCATGCCAAGTGCATGGCAGGTGCGTGGCCTGGGCAAGCTTCTCGATGTGCGTCTGTGTTGTGACCACACTGGAATGACGTGGGCCGTTCTGGCCGCCCCTCCTCGAAGCGGTCATTGTAGGGTGTAGAAAAGGGCAACCAGGTGTTTGGAGCAGCTGCCCAGGTACCTCCCCAGCCAAGGACACAGACAAAGTGGCGGGAGAGGCGAGCTGGACATCTGAAGCGGCCTTATGCGTGATGTGACGAGACAAGTTTTTCTTCCCCCCACCGGGCTGCCCTCTGTGGGAGATTCAGGAGACTCAAGGGAGCAACTGACATGCCGCACGGCTTATCCATGGCGCCCGATGGCACGAGACGTGGCGACAGCCACCCACCAAAAGGGCTTTAAACGGGGAGTGCCAGACTCGGCCAGAGGGTGGCTGTCACCGCTGCAGCCCGAAGGGCACACGCAGCTTGGCGCACCAGCCCACCTCCCCCCCAGCACGCCAGCCCCGGGGAAACGCGCGGTGCCCTCCACTGGGGCATCTCTGGCCATTGTGGGGGCAGAGGGGTGTCTGGCTTGATCTCGCCTCCGGGCTCACGACCCGCAGAGGCTGCAAGCGGCCCGAATTCCGGCAGCACAGCAAGCAGATGCCCGATGCCCGTGCGCCAGCGGCCGCTCCTGCCAAGGTGCCTGTTCCTCACGCGTGCGTTTCTCCCACCTCCGCAAGGCCCGTTTGCCCCTGAACGCGGAAGCGGCCCTCGAGGTGCATCGCGGCAGCTTGGCTCTCCTGCAGGTGCTCGCTCCGAAGACACGAGCGCTCGTTAGCGGCACGGGGGGGGGGGGGGAGACACACAGCAGGCCTTGCGGGTACAAATCCAAAGACGGGGAGAGTCGCGCCTTGACGTAGGGCTTTGGCCCAGGCACCCTGCATGAGGGACCACAGCCACAGGCAGGACCAGCCGCACCCCTGGGCCGCGTGCGTGTGAGAGGCGTGCGGGAGAGAACAAGGACCTGTGAGGGGCGCGTAACATTTCCGCCAGAGACACTCCCCTTCGCGCAGCTGTGCCCTCACTCACATCTGGCCGCCAGGTCTGGGACAGCCTGCCAGCGCGTCAGTAGCCCCTGCTGGAGTGCAGCGCTAGGGAGGCAGCCGGGGGGCTGTGCACCGCCACCCCCACGTCTGTCCGGCTCAGCTGACAGCGACCTCCACCAACCACGCAGCCTCTCCGCCGACTCGCCCATGGAGCCACAAGCAGTTCCCGGACTCCTGAACCCCCCCAGGTCCTTCCCAAGGTGGATCAGCAAGGACAAGTCAGAGACTGCAGGACCAGCACGGGGCGTTTCGCATGTTCCTCGCGCCTTAAGAAAGCGAAACTAGGCAGCGCTCGTCCAGAACCAGCCGGCTGGGGCTGGCTGGCCAAGCAGAGGGCACCCCAGTGCCGACCCGGAGGTCACGCCAGGTGAGGCACCGGAGGGAGGCTCCCTTCCAGTGGAGCCACCTGGGTCAGGAGCCAGCCGACCTGGGGGAGGGTGGCAACTGCATGCAGATGGACGAAGGTCTGGCACCAGCAGTGGCTGCTCCATGAAGGACGTGGTTCGATCGCCCTTGCAGACTGCGGAGCTTTTCCCTGGTCTGCAAGATCTCCCTGCTGCCGAGCGCAGGAGGAGCTTCCGCATTCCGGCTCAGCCTCACTTCCACTGAGAGGCAAACCCTCCGCTACTCGGAGGGCTGGAAGCCATCCACATATGTAGGTAGCACAGGTGTTCTCACTTCCTGGCCCCCAGAGACAGGCAGCAGTAGGCAGGCCCTCCTACTCCACATGTGCCAGCAAACCCTGCTCCCCCATCGCTGGTGCGCTGCGCCCCCTCCTCCAATTTCTTCAAATCTGCCCTTTCCTCAAGCACAAACAAAAGCAGAGCTGGCCGCCGGCCTCCCGTCACGGATCTGGGGCAAATTAGGGACTCCAAAGGACCAGCAGCAACCTGAGCCCTGGGCTGTCGCCACCAAGACTGCGGCGGGCCTCTGTCTGACCCTCCCCCAGGTGCACCTTGACCCCCCAGGTGCCCGAGCGCCTCGCGGGAGTCCTCTGACCAGCCCAGGCAGGGCGGCCAGCAGAGCTGCTCCGTGGCACCCTCACACTTGCTAGCCCAAGAAGCAACTGGGAGCCACTGCCTGATGGCCGCAGGCCCTGCGTCCCCTCCCCTGCGGGAGGGCCGCTGACACCGAGGACCGTCTGAGCAGGACAGACAGGGCACGCCAGGGTTGCCTGTGCCCCGGGCAGCAGAGGCGGGGGCCGGCCTGTGGGCGGCTCATGCACGTGCCACAGCCCCAGGCCTCGGGCGGCCAGCGGTAGCCTTGGAGTCGCTCGGCAGAGCCCGCCTCCCCACTGCTTCCGTTCTCCCCCTTGGAGGCCTCCCGCCAGATACCCTCTGGCAACGCACACAGCTGGCAAGCTATTAAAAGAACACAGGTGAAAATTATAGGATGGCCATTAAAGTTGCAAAGGTCTTGGAGAAGAAAGGGAAAGCCTCCTTTTACACACCTTTCCAGCCGCTGTTGAAAAGAATTGCCCAGGGGCAGCCCTTTTACTGCCAAGGCGGGCAGGCGGCTGGCTGGACGGAGGCTCCACACATGCAGGCGGGTGCACCCCCCCCCCCGCTCGTGCACCCGCTGCAGCAAGCGCGAGCCAGAGAGCGAGCGAGCAGCGACTCTTGCCTTAACGCAAGGCTTCGGGCAAAGACAGAGGGGAGAGTCCGTTCCAAGGCCCTCCACCTCAAGCTGTTCTGTGGGAAACACAACGGGGGAGGGAAGCCGCTAGGTGCGAGGGGACAGAGAGCCCCCCGCCCCCCCGAGCAGGACCCGTGGCTCAGCGTCTCGCCCGGTCCTGCTACCCCGGCGCTCCCAGTGGAAAAGAAAACCCGCCAGGACGCCGCCCCAGGAGCAGCATCTGCAGGAGAGCCGGGCGCGCCGGTGCCAGCTGCAAGGCGCAGGGCTCGGCTGCAAGAGGCTGCAGCTCCTCACTAGGAATGAGGGAATCCGACAGGCCGGACGCCGCCGAGGTGCTCGGTCTTCCCACTGCCAAGCTCAGTCCACACGGGCCTGCAAGACTTGACTGCGAGGTCCAGCCCCGGCTTGCAAAGCCATACGCATCTCCACACGCATTTTTCCAGACGAATGCATTGTTTGCACACATTCTCGAAATGCATGTACTGCTAACAGCAGTTCTGTGTATTTTCACGTGTAAACACATGCGCACAAATGTCGAGTCTATTTCATTAGGCACCACATCTCACTCAGGAAACTCGTCACGGGAGATGAACCACATTTGTGGGTGATGTTCCGTAGCTACCCTGGGGAGCGACAAAAGGGTTGTCTCACACAACACTAACTATGTTCCATTTGCACTTAAGAGCTGAGCGCGGGTTGTCACTGAACTGTGGGTCATCTGAACCCAAATAGGCTAACAGGCAGTGGTTTGCTAACCATCAACAACCCACCAGCAAACCAAGAGCTCTCCTCACGGGGCTCCTCCTAGCGCACGTTCTGGAGTAGCCCATGGTTTCCCGACAACTGAGCGACATCCAGCAACCGAATCTGAACCGAGCCTGTGAGAACCCAAGGCATTTCCTAGCCAGGCCTGCTCCGTATCACTGAACCATGGAATAATAGAGCTGGAAGGGGCCAAAAGACAATGGGATCCAGCCCCCCACTGTTGCCAGGCACTAAGTTACACCCTCCCCCTCAGATGGCTGCCCAGCTGCCCCCCCATGTGGGAGAGCCCCCCCCCCCCGGGGTCACGGCTTCCATTGTTGCACAGCAGCAACAGCCAGGATTTCTTCCTTGATATCCGGCTGGAATTCGGCCTCCTGCAACTTGAGGAACGTTCTTCCATGTCCCGCACTCTGGGATGACTGAGCAGAGGTCCTGGCCTCCCCGCCGCCCCCGAGAAAGCCTCGCGAGTGCTTGCAGCCTGCCCTCCTGCCTCCCAGGGGCCGTCCGATGCCCAGCTCTCTCCTCACGGGGCTTCGCTTCCCGGGCCCCGGAGCTCCCTCACTGCCTCTGCGTCCTTCCGGCTTGCCTGCACCTTTCTTCAACTGTGGTGCCCAGAATGGGACGCAGGCCTCCAGGCAGAGCCAAGCCAGTGCAGAGTAGAGGGGAACTAGTGCTTCACATGATTTGGAAGTCATACTTCTATTAATGCATCCCGAAATAGTATTTGCCCTTTTCGTAGCCCCATGACATGGCTGACTCATCTTCAGCTCATGATCAGCAACAATTCCAAGATCCTCCTCACTTGCCGTCTTGTTGAGCCAAGTACTCCCCATCTTGTAACAATGCATTTGGTTTCTGAGAGTGGAGCCGGCTGGAGCCAGAGGTCAGACTAGATGGCCCAGGAGGCCCCTTCTGACTCGCACTGTTTCTTTGTCCTGGGTGCAGAGCATGGCACGAGTCCCTGCTGAATTTCATTCTGTCCTTTTCAGCCCAGTGCTCCAGCCTATCCAGGCCACCTTGGATCTTCTTCCTGTCTTCCAGGGAATTCGCCATTCCACTCAGTTCTGTGCCATCTGCAGATCTGAGCCTCGTTCCCAGCACTTCCTCATCCAAGTCATTAACAAACATGCCAAAGAGCACTGGGCCCCAGGACTGAGCCCTGCGGACCCCCCTGGTTGCCCCTCCCCAGTCGGAGAAGGGTGAGGGCGCACCCCGAGTCCAGTTCTGTCGCCAACTGTGGATCCGATGGACTGCTGTTCCATCCGGCCCACTTCTAGCTAGTCCTCATCAGGATATCTTGGGGCAGTTTGCTAGAAGCTTCGCTTCAGTCAAGGCAAATATCCTTAGCAAGATTCAGATGTCCGTTATCAAGGTTACAAAGGGAGAAGAGGCTGGCTCCCGTCTCCCATCCGCACGCGCGTCTCCTTCCCGAAGAGGCATGCTGACCAAGTGGCGGCTGCAACATTTACCGCGTGCTGGCGTGAAGCACCTGGGCACGATCCCAGGGATCGACTCTTCACACCGCCATGGCAAGCCTGCGGGGCAGCCAGCCTTCTTCCCAGCTGCGATGCTGGGCCAGATCCTGGCCACTCCCAGCTCCAACGCCTGCGGTGGGCAGGGCGCCAACAGCTCACGGCCTCTCTGCCTCTCCTCCCACCTGGTGCATGGGAGGGAGTGGGAGCAAGGACCACCACTCTGAGCATTCTGGGTAGCACGTGTGACCCGGGCGGCAAACTCTTTCAACTCTTCAAGGGTGAGAGCAGAGCATTTGGAGGGCAGCCCCTGCCGCTGCCGTGCGTCCAAGGCCCTTTCTGGACCACCCGCCTCACATGCCCAGGGCCCTCCAGAAAGAAGTCTCTGAGCAGAGCTTTCCAAGGACATGGAAAGTAAGCGCCCACCAAGCATGCCTGGAAGAGGCATTTATACTCTAATTTGCCAAAATTTTAGATACAGCACAAGACTTGTAGCATCATTTTTAACGCTTGGCTTCCAGTTATTTATAGGCCCCTGAATAGCTTAGTATTTTGCATAACTATCAGACTTTAACTGAATGTATTTGAAAGGAGACGGATTCTGTTTTGGCAGATTACGCAAATGTAAAAGGCAAAGCACCTCCACGAGGCAAAGCGTATAACTTCTCCCTTCTTGGCCCTCTCTCTAGTTCCACGGCTTAAGCTTTGGCTGCCCACAACTACAATGGTACTTTGAAGTACAAAGAAAGACTTACCGTATTTTTTGCTCTATAAGATGCACCTCGTTTTTAGAGGAGGAAAACAAGAAAAAAAATATTCTGAATCAAATAGGCACATCATCACAGGCACTTTCCCCATCACTTCCCCATGGGCTGCACATCTGACAGACTTACTGCACACACATATTCGCTCTATAAGACACACAGACATTTCCCCTTACTTTTGAGGGGGGAAAAAGTGCATCTTATAGAGCAAAAAATATGGTAAATTTGCCAACAAGACAAGACAACACAACACTGGATGGAATAGCAAATACCCTGCAAGACAAAGATAAGATGCAGGATGAACAATGGAATGAAATCCAGCTGGGACAGACGCCAAGTCCTTCACTTAGGAATAAGAAACCAAATGCACCATTACAAGATGGGCAACACTTGGCTAAACAAGACTACAAATGAGGAGGCTCTTGGGACTGTTGTAGATCCTGAGCTGAATATGAACCAACAACGTGATGCAGCTGCAAAAAGGGCAAACCCTATTTTGGGCGGCATTAACAGAAGCGTCGCTTCCGAAACACACGATGCGCTGGTTCACTATGCTTGGCACCAGTCAGACCCCACCCAGAGCCCGGTGTCCAGTTCTGGGCACCTGAGCTTTAAAAAGATGCAGAAAAGCTGGAAAGGGTAGAGAGGAGGGCAACAGGGCGATTCGGGGACTGGAGGCCAAGCCTGTGAGGAAAGATTGAGCGAACTGGACACATTCAGCCGCAGGAAGAGCAAACGGAGGGGAGATACGGCAGCATTCTCAAGTACCCGGAAGTCTGTCGCAAAGAGGCAGGACCAGAGTGCGGGACACAGAATAACAGGCGCAGGTTAAAGGAAACCAGATTTAGACTGGACACCAGGAAGAATTCCCCGACTGTCAGTGCCGTATGACACTGGAACCGATTAGCTGGGGACGTTGTGTGCTCTCCCCATGCCGAAAGCATCTGCACAGCCATCTGAGTGGGATGGAGCAACCTGGCAGGGGCCGGACACTATGGCCTTCTGCCCCTTCCAGCTCAGCTATTCTGTGATTCCACGAACTAATCTTGTTCACAGCAGAACTGATAAAAAAGCACCTTCAATGAAACGAATTCTCACGGCGTATTACAGCTATCTATGTGCTGATACTCCACTTTTCAAGTTAAAAAGCGGTTTATAATATAGCTAAGCCAACATTAAAACAGTTTAAATAACAACTTGATAAAAACACACAAAAAACAACAAACAGGGCCGGGAGCTACGAGTGCGCTGGCTTTATTTAACGAGCGGTTGACTAATGCCAAGGGGACGACTGGCCTGGTGTCCGGCCAGCAGCAGGTTGGGGCGCAGGAGCTGCAAAGGCGGGGGGGGCTTCCCTGTGGTGAGACCCCTCCGAGGAGGTGGGGTGGGGACGCGCATTCCACCGACACGGCAGCCACAGGTAAAAGCGCCCTTGTCTACACACGCCATACCTGCACATGGCACTGCAGGTGTAGAACCAGCAGACTTGGCCTCCTTTAGAACACGCATTTTTGCTTTTGACTGACCATGTCGAGTGCGTATCAGCTGAGACGGCCCGGTGAGGGTGGCCACATCACTTTCCAAAGCCGCATTTGCTCAGGGTCAGGGCCCTGAGGCAGGAGGAGAACCCTGGCAGGCACCTGTCTCGCCACAGGTTGAGACGAGCCCTCCACGCTTGGCACGGCGACGAAACTGCTGTCCCAAGCATCTGAATGAGGCCCCTGCCGTCCCCTGCCAGCGGTGCGGGGGGCGCTGTGACACAGGACTGCCCAGCGCGCGGCCTTCCTCGGTCCCTCGTTTTGAGCAGGCCCTGCCCTGGCTGTCAGACCCCCGCAAGCTGCAATGGGCTCAACTCTCCTCTTGGCCACTAGCCCCGGGTGGCAAGAGCGCGCACAGAGGCAAAGCCGAGCATCTTCGGGCACATCCGGGAGCCCCCCGAGGGCCAGGGCTACATTTCCAGCGGTTCTGGGGACCTTTCTGCAAGCAAGGGCAGAAGCCGAGGCAGGGGCTCTCGCGCATGGGCTCATGTTCAAGGGCGTCTCCGTGTGAGGCAGCCTGGAATGCAGGCTGAGCCCTCCCAGTTCCTCGACGGGGCCACTGCTCTTCAGCATGGCCCTGATCCCTTCGCCAGAGAGAAACAACCCCTTCCCTGGTGCAGACGGGAAGGAAAGAGCCTCTAGGACTGGTGGCAGGCCGAGCCCTCTCAGGACCCAGCAGAACCGGAGTGGAGCAGAGCGAGCCAGACCCTGGCGTGGCAGCAGCTGCAGGCGAGGGGCTCCCCTTGCTCCAGGGGCGTCTGGGGAAGGAGGCCCCGGGCGCACAGCCCCCAAGCCCATGCACGGTGGCAGATGCTCTTGGTGAACTGTGGAACTGGGGAGGGGAGAAACGGGGGCCTGCGGCTGCTGATCCCTTAGTCCTACCTAGGTGACCAGAGGTGGCTCAGCAGCACCAAATCTCACAACAAAATGGCAGAGGCGCCCACAGACACGCAAGGCCCTTCCGCGGGGACGGAGAGGGAGAGGGCTTGGGAGCCACACGGGCACGGGCCTCTCCAAACCAGCTCGGGGTGACTTCGGCGTAGCACCATCAGGCCACTGCTGACCGAGCCAGGGGCCTGTGCCCACTGGAGCTGCTGACACTCTTCCTCCCGGCCCCCGGACCAGGCGGCTTGTCTTGAGACAAGTGGAAGGGTTTCGGTTTGGTTCAGAAGCAGGAGAGCGCAGTGGGCAAGGAAAAACTGCAGTCGAGAGCTGAATGTGGCAAGAGGTTGAGCAACACATGCCCAGAAGAGGAGCGTGTCCTGCCACACCGCGAGTGAGGCGTTCCCCCTTCCTTGCCCAGTTACCCGAGAAGCGCCGTCTCCTTGGAAGGGTGCTGCGCAAGAGGCTGAGCAGTCAAGGTGCGGGAGCCAGGAATACGGGCGCTTCGGGGCATCCTCTTCCTGCCCGCCCTGCCAGTCCTGGCCCATCCAAGGCAGGCGGCGAGGGGGAAGCCGCTATGGGCGCGTTACGTGGGGAGCTGCGTCCGGCGCTGGCAAGAGCGGGGAGGCTTCTGCTTCCTTGCTCTGCTGGCTTGGACCTCGTCCACAGCAAGTATGTGCATCCCACCAGCTGGATCTCTGCGCAAGCCGCCGGCTTTGGCTCCCACAAGGCGAGTGAACTGTCCAAGTGCAAAAGAGCTCGGGTGAAGGCGCACTCGGGGCCCCCCGCGGGCCAGGCGCCCCACTCTCCGCACAGCCAGGAGACCGCGGGGGCAACCGGGGAGGACGAGCCCTAAGCCAAGGTGTCATGGGGGGGCAGCAGGGGTGGGGGGTGGGAGAGAAGAGAGCCACGCAGATCAGAAGCGAGCAAAATAAAAACAATTCTAACGGCAGGTTCAGTACTAAAAGTAACCCGAGTCCAGATTTCCTCTTCTTAATCCTCCAGGAACCCACAGATGGCTGGGGAAGGGGATGGGGATGGGGATGGGGATGGGGAAGGGGAAGGGGAGGGGCGCCTGCCCTGCCCACTCACAACGGCTTTCATCCCTCTCCGCTTCGTTCCCGGTTTGAAACAAGCAAGGGTTAGCCGAAACGGAGAGGCCAGGATGTGGGGAAGCCAGCTTGGGGGCAGGGCACACCGAGGCCCCCTGCAAAAGGGGGCCACAGCGCAGAGGGTGCTAATCCCTCTCCCCCACCCCAGGCACCACCGGGTGCTCAACCACTTGGATCCGCATGTCCTGTGGTGCTGCAGCAGGCAGGCGGGCAGCCCGGGGTCATCCAGACCCCGTAGGTCGCCGTTCCCACGAGCACCAGCCACCAAGACCAAGAGCCGGAGGTCGCATGAGTTGCGGACCAAGCCGTCTGGGGGGCTGAGCTGCTACCCCACATGAAAGCCACATGCCAAAGACACTGGGTGCAACCCACGAAACTTCCCACACGCACTCGGTCCTGAGGGCCTCGCCCTCTCGCCAGCACCCAAGGCAGGAGCCCTGCTGCTCCGACCTGGTGCAGCACAGGCACTGACTGAGCTGCGTCAGGCCTCACCTGGCTCAGGTGCTCCTCTGGGCAGCCTGAACGGTCATTTTCCTGGCGGCCCATTTTGCCTACGGCTGCCCCGTCGTGCTGTCCTCTGAGCGGCTAGTGAGACCCTCCCTGTGGCCAGGGGGAAGAGCTGCTGAGCTGGAGGAGGAAGCGGCGCCCCCGAGCCCCCCCCCGTTTGTCCCCAACAGGTAGCGGCAGGGGAGGGGAAAGGAGCAAATGAGCTGCCACCCTTGCCACATGATCCATCACAAGGTGCGTCACTGCTTCGCACCTGTGAGGATGCCAGGAAACACATGTGGGCCCCCCTCGCCAGGGGGACGGGCTTGGCAGCTCTTTCTTCCTCTGATTTAGGTACTGCGAGGCTCGGCCTCCCCCGGGGAAGCTGGACTGTGTGCTCAGCACTCGGCCAGCTGGGATGGGGACGGGGTCTGTGGGGACGGACTGAGCGCAGGCCCCTGGCTAGCCTCGTGGAGGCAACCGGCGAACCGGATTCTGCAGATGTCCAGGACAACGGCTTGGGAGCAGCCGGCCGGCCAGCCGGTCGGTCGGTCGGCCGGCCTCCCTGCCTGCCGCACCATTACCAGCGGCAGTGGGGAGAAGCGCTCCTTCACAAGGCTGCATGTTCTCGCCTGCCAGCCCCCCATCACTCCCCCTCCCCTCCCCCTCCCCTGCAAAGTAGCTCCAGCTGTCAGTGGCGCAGATTGGAAGTGCAGGTACAGGGGCTGGCGCGCTGCCCGTCTCCCTTGTGTCTGTCTGGCGAAAGAGGAAGCCAGTCCACCTCTGGAATCCTTCACTCTCTCCTCGTTGCTACTCTCCCCGCGTCCCTCCGGGGGATTGGGGGTCAGGCTCGCTCGCTCGGCCTCTCTTTTTTCCCCCTGCCCCTCTCCGATTACAATGCAGGCAGTGTTCACTCCAAATCCCCCACTGCACGTTAATTCTGCTCTTCTGTCTCTAACGACCGAACCGCCTTCCTGTGCCTTCTGTCTTTCCATTACTCCTCCGCTATTTTTTATCTCCGACAAACAGCGCACGTCAGCTCCAATTGGAGCGAGTGGGGCAGGGAAGGGGGGCACGGGCGGCCCGCCACGGAGGGGCCGATCCGCAGGGCCTGAAGCCCCACGGTCCCGGGTCCTGGACGAGCGGCAGCCCGAGGCGGCTCTCCTGCAGGGAGGGGGGCAGGGTCTGGCTGTCCACACCGTCACGGGCCCCCGCTTCAACGCCAGCCGGGGGAGCACAACCTGCACCGAGCAAGGTCATTCTCGGACCGCGTGGCTCCTCTGCGGGACTCGAAGCGGCTTCGTCATCCGACATTCCCCAACACAACTTTTTCTTTTTTCTTTTTGGCTTTATCATCTTGCTGGATGAAAACACCTGGACACTTCAAAAGCCTGCACACCTTTTTGAATCCGTGAATTAATCTGATACAGGCATTATACAAATATGATTTCTGGAGTACTTCTTACGGCAAGGCCGGCAGTTCTTAAAACTAGCGACATTTTACGAAGAGAAATTAAGGGGTAAAGCTAAGGAAGAGAAAAGCACAGGATGCAAACATGAGCTTCCCGAGACGCTCCGGTTCGTGACGTCAGGGCCGACACCGAGGGCGATGCGCAGGTTCCCGTGGTGGGCATCACAGTGCCCAACCGCTCAGAGCCCCCCTGCCCAGAGTGTGGGGCGGCCAGCCTCTTGACCCGTGTGACGCCAGAACCCCTGCACGTTCCCCGCTCTCGGGGCTTACAGGAGGCATCACGAGGCCAGCAGGCACGTCCAATCCGGTATGTGCCGTCTTCCGAGGGGGAGGTGCCCCTCCAGAGAGGAAGACGGGCGTGCCTTGCACTCCTGCCTCGCACGCACGACTAGCAGCACAGTGCCGGAGTGTGGGTCTGTGGCTCAGCAGCTGAACCCCTGTGTGGCACGCCTGGCCCCAGGCTCGATCCCCAACGGCACCTCTAGGCAGGCCCGGAAAAAGGCGCTTGTGGCAGCCCTGGAGAGGCGCCACTGTTGGGCACGCTGGGCCGGAGGCGACCGTGACTGGGCCCACCCGGTGCACGCTGCAGGGCTGCCACGGGGTCCGGACAACCCGCAATGGCCCGCTAGGGCTTAGGTAGGCGCAGTGAGCCGCCACGGTGCCATGGATGCCTGGCTGGAGGGATGTCCTCCCGCAGACCATGAATCACGGGGGGGGGGGGGGGTGGCTGCACATGCCAGATGGCAGCCGCACGCAGCCGGTTCGCACGGAAGCCTCGCCGCGGGTCACCGTGCTGTGCAAAGCGCCCCACGGGCGCTCCTGGCCAGCACAGACGGTTCCAGGGCCAGGCGGAGGAAAGACCCTCTGCTCCAGGCCCACGTGCCACACCAGCTCGTCTGGTTGCGGCCGAAAAAGACGGGCTCAGCAACGGGCGCCTGCAGCAGATCGCTCCCACTACGCCGAAGAGGCCTGCTTATCCACGGCGGGGCTGCAGGGGTGGCAGCGCTTCCGGGCACTCTTGCCAGAGCCCCGCACAGCCCCACGCACTTGGGGGCCGCGGAGCTCCGGCGCATTTGGCAGTCACGGCTGCTCTCTGGCAAGGGGATCCCGCCCCCCCACAAGGTGGGCTCCTCTTACTGGAGGAGGCGCCCTGGGCAGTTCTCAGTGCTGCAATCGGGGGGGGGGGCACCGCTCCATGGCCACCCCCTCATAAAAGAACCACCCAAATTTCGCCTCTGTGCAGGCCAGGCTCAGCTTGTTAAAGGGTCACTGGAGAGATACAGAGGAAGCCCAGACCTCCCTCCCCTCCCCTCCGCTGAGCCTGGCAGGCCATGCTCCCCATCAGCCCCCCCCACCCCGCCAAGCTCAAAAAGGCCGGGAGGAGCCGCGGCAGCTGCAGCTGGGCAAGGCACGCTAGAGCGGCACAGGGGTGGGCCACAACGGCCCGGCACGAAAGGGCGGCCCGTTCCACGCGCTGCCAGCAGTAGCAAAGCTAGGAGTCAGCTGCCGGAGGGGCTCTGCCCCTTTGGCCACTGGCGCTTTCCAGTCTGCATTGGTGGGCACAACTGTCCTGCTAGGCCAGGAACTGTTGTCCCCATTTTGCAGACACCGACTGAGGAAGAGAGATCGTGGCCCGTTGTGAGTCACTCAACGCATTCACGGCCAAGCCAGGCTTTGAACCAGCCCAAAAGCAGCCCAGCTGGGCGGGAAGGCTGCACCGGTGCCCCGGCTGCCTCTTCAGCGACATTATGCGACCTTCACAGAGGGCCATCCCCCCCCCCCGCCCCGTCGAAGCGCCTTCCTCATTTCAAGCTGCCTGGGATCCCCAGCATGGCACGGAACAGGTGAGATCCCCAGGTGTGGACAGAACTGACGGGCTTCAGGCGACACACAGCAGGGGACGGCCTGTGCGGGGCCTCCGGACAGCTGCTGCTGCCGGGTCTGCGATGCTCCGGGGCTGCCACCCCCCCATTCAGTCCACGAAGCACCCGAGATCTGATCTGTGAGGAAGACGCGGTCAAGATGCCTCCTGCTGAGGCAAGCGCAGGTTCACTCTGCAGCAAAGCCCATGCAAGGCCGGAGCCGGCGCATGCACCCGAGGCGGCCGGCGGTCCTGCCAAGGCTCTATCTCAGAGCTGCAGCCACGGCTGAGATTTCTGCCAAAGCAACACTGCAGACCCCTGCGATTCGGAGCAGAGGCAACGAGGCCAGACCTGAGGCGCGCACTCGAGGAGCAGGGGGACCCTCCGGCGGACTCTGCTTCCCCACTTCCGGCCCCAGTTCCAAGCTTCCCCAGGCCGGGAAGCCTCCCGAGTGATGCCGCACGCCTTTCACACAGGAGTGCGGATGACCGACGGAAAGGTCATCCGCACTCCCTCCAGCCTCCGGGAAATTCCCTGCCGCCTACAGAGAGCCCTCCAACTCCACAGCCGCGCGGGCCTGGAAGACGAGCTGCAGTAGCAGCAGGTGCACCGGGAGAGTAAGGCCATCTTTGACTCCTGCGAGATCACCTGCAGTTTTTAAGCATTTAATAGGAAGCCGCTTCAAGAGTGAGTAGGGTGGGAGAACGGGCTTTTAGCATGTCAAATCTGAGCAGCCAAGGCCTGCTGGTCCCAGACCACAAGTCAGGAATCCGACAACAGCAGAGCTGGAAGGGGCCCGAAGGCCATCAGGGCCAGCTCCCTCCGCAGTGCAGGACTCCAAGTCAGGCCGTTCCTGGCAGGTGGTTCTCCAGCTGCCGCCTGGATGCCTCCAGTGTCGGGGAGCCCAGGACCTCCCTAGCTCACTGGTGCCATTGCTACCCTGCTCTGACACTCAGGAAGCTTTCCTGGCTTCCTGCCGCTTGAGCCCATTATCCAGTGTCCTCCCTCTGGAGATCTTGGCCTTCCTTTTTGTGACAGCCTTTGAGGGAGGGATTTCATGTCCCGTCCCCCCAGCCTTCTCTTCCCAAGGCTGAACGTGCCCAGGTCTCGATCTCTCCTCACAGGACCTCTCCCCGTCCCTGGATTGCCCTCGCTGCCCTCCCAGCTCGTCTGCATCTTCCTTAAACATCCCTCGGCTCAGAGTCGGCCTCTGCCAAGAAAGGCCTCCGTAGTCCCTCTGAACTGCTCCTCCTCCAAGGAGCGACTTCTGAGGTTGCTGCCTCCCAGTTCTGGAGTTTCGGAGTCCCACCTGCCATCACCTCCAGAGCCCGTCACAATCGGGAACTCGCAGGAGGGTACACTGAAGTTTATGGCATAGCAGCTCATCTGGCCCCCAACAGCCATAAAAGTCCCTCATCAGCAGCCGGATCCCAATGAGCAACATACCAGGAAATGGTGCTCCACCCAAGGCAAGTCCTACTTCAGCACAACCTCTCTGGCAGCTGAAAGCTGTCTAACCTTTTGCCATAACTGAGGGTGGGAAGGAATTTTCCTCCACGCTCAGCCCAGACTGGAATGCTCCTCTTCCCCTGCAGCATGTGGCTTGGCTCATTTACTTGAGCCATCTATTCTGGGAACCTGTTATACGCAAGGCCTAGATCATGGGGTTGATGGGAGGCCTGCCTTTTGAGTGGGTAGGAAGAACTTTTCAAGTCTGCAGTTTGGTTTCTCCTTCATATACATAATAGTTTACAGATTTGCTGAACTCAGCCCTGCTGTCTTCAAATCCATCCTCCCATTTCTCCCAAGGTAAGTTTTGATCTGCATCAAAGAGCACAGGATGAGATTCCTGGTGCAGCGAAAATCTTGCTCTTAGAATTCAGTTCTCTTCCCAATTCAGTTGTTAGTTATTGCTTTTGCTAATATCTTCCCCTTCTTTGAATTTCTTTTCCCTCACAAAGCCGAAGCAAAGTGCCCATTCCAGTGGGTTCAAGCATATGAGGGGCTCTGTCAGAGAGTTGTTTCTAACTAGCCTTGAAGCAAACTGCCTTGAAAGTCATTTTGCTCTTAGCGGGGGCCTGACTTTCTCAGCAGCTTAGCTATAAGGGGCTCCGTGTGTGGAGGCCGAGCAAGTATTCCAACTTGGCATCTACATGCAGTGTGCAAATGAGAAAAACCGGCCTTTGGTAAAGGGAAGAGTCACAAGAACTTCCTGGATAAGGGAAATTTGCGAGAAAAGGGTGAAAGTCGAGCCCTGTACTTCAGCCCGGGTGGCCCCAGACAGCCACAAGGTGCGGCGGGGCCTTCCTGTGCCCGTGGTGTGAGGGCTGCGAGACGCGCTCCGGACCGTGCCTCTCCTCCACGACAACGGCCAGCACGCGAGAGAAGCACCACCCGCACAAGCTGCACCACTCTCACACCTCTTGGCGAACCGAAAGACGAAGCACCGAAAGACGCTGTCCTGAAGAGCCCCCAGACGGCCGCTAGTCCTGCGTGCCGCACCTGGGCTGGCCGTGGCCTCTGGAGGGCTGCCACCCACAGAAGTGGAAGGGAATCTAGGAACCTTCAGAGAGAGGAGGATACGTTTGCCGAAGCCAAAGAATCACAGCTGCCAAGGAGCCTGAACTGGATCCTGGCCCTCCCGGCTGCGGGGAAGAGTCAAGATTTATCAGGAGGTCTGTCCGAATGTTCAGACATTGCAAGTTCCCTGCCGGAGTCTCACAGCACCCAAGGGCGGAAGTCCTCGACCACAGTGCGTCGTCCTTGCGCATTCACCCTTCTATCTCTACCCACAAACCAGCTGACCTTCCAGCAGACTTGCCTCTGATCCTACTTGCAGTGAATAAAGGGAATCTTTGCTCGCCACCTTGTATTTTCTGCACATTTTAGCGATTTCCAGGGCCAAAAGTACGCAACCCGCACTCTTCCGCTACTCCTTCTGCAGCACCCGAGGTCTCGTGGCCGTGGAAGTCTCCTTTTTCACAGAACGGTGGAAGTCTCTACTCGTCATTTCAGAAATACATTTCAGTAGCTGGTGGAAACGGATCCCAAGCCACTTCTCCTGGTTATGGGAGTTGCTGCCTGAGCCCCAGGCTGAATGGAGCCGAGCGCCGGACTGCACACCCGGCCGAGATGCGCTGCCTCCGCCAGCCTCGTCACCTCCTTTGCGTGGCAGCGAAGCGGGACGCTGCTCCCGCAGCACCCAGGGGCAAGCGGCACGGCCACCGCCGCCCCTTCCACGGAGCATGGCCCTCTCGCCCCGAGAGCCCGCCCTCCTGACCTCAGGGCCATGCTCAATGCGCGTGCCAGAGACTCCCCCACACGGCTCTGGCAGGACTGCCGTGCTTTGTCAGACAGTGGTGGAAAAACTGGACTGGAACGTTTTCTGGTACGAACTGGGCTGACCCTCTGCGAGGAGCCACCACCCCCTCCAGCAGAGTCCCCTCTTGCACGGGGGCTGCTGGGGCGCCTTCAGCACCGCCGGGGCGCCATCCTGGCCCCACGGAAGCGTGCCAGCGCCGCCGTGGCCACACGCACACCTGGGGCAGCCGCCCAAGAAGCACCGCTCCTGGCTCTGGCATGGTGGCTTGCCCAGCCTTCGCCCGCCGGTGCCCGGGGCGGGGGGGGGGATGTTCCACCTCGCGTCCCTGAAGGCCCGCTTTCCCCGCACAGGGCTCCAGGTCAGCTCCAGGTAGGGCTGGAAAACTCGGGAAGCCGCGGCTGCCAGCAGGCAACACCCACACTGGGCAAGGTGGACCAAGGCAGATCTGGCTGGGGATCCAGGCGGCACCTCGTCTTCTCTCCCTCTGCCAGGAGCAGAACCCGGGGAGATGAACCCAGCTTTGCACCTGGCAGCCCTGGCTGAATTCTGCCACTTCCAGGTGGGAGGGGCCTGCAGGTGACATCTCCAGGTTGGGCAGGGAAGGAATCTGACCAGAAACCCAGGAGAGTCCCTGTGCTGCCCGTCCATATGGAAGATGAGGAGCGAGAAAGCTCGTGGTGCCTGGCCTGGGCACGAGGCAGCTGCCTCCGCTGCTGAGACGGCACGAATGCCTTGCACATGCATATTTATAGGGCGCTCCGACCTCCAAGGGGGCCATCATTCCTCCTGCTGGGCGTGTGAGTGACTCCGTACACCATCAGCCTGATGGCTGCTGCCTCCTTCCATTTCTTCCTCTGAAAAGCAGCTGCATCTCCATCCAATTTTGTGTCATATCTGAAGGCAGAGGTATTTTATAGTCCTTTCCACTTGAAATGAACCTCGTGCCCATAAGCGGCGTTTTTGGTCCCGCTAACTCCAGCTGATGTCCAGTGAATTCCGAGCCCAGGAAGAAACTCTGCAGACAACCTGCTTTTCCTCAGACATCTTCCTGGACCTCTCTCCCCTACCCCTCCCTCCCGAAACCTTACCTCTTCCTTCCAGAAGAGTGAAATGTTTCATGCTGGGTGAAAATTAAAACCAATGTAGCAGCCACAGCATGGAGCAGTGGCCTGCAGGAAAAGGCAGACAGAGGGCAGGATGACGCGGGCTTCGGGAAGGCAGAGACGGAACGTCCCCCCCGATGCCAAGACATTCCTGAGCATGGTGAGGAGAGCTCCCTGCTGCGGGAATGTACACAAACACACGTGGACGGCAGGCGGCCCAAAGCTCACCTAGTGCGGAGAGACGCGCACGCCTCTGCAGGGCGGCCATATTCCCCCCGCTCACCTGATGGCTCCTCCAGTGGAGAAGCCCAGACTAGATTTCTGCTTCTCTGCCTCCCCCGCCAACCGATGCGCACCTCCCCGCCATCCCCACCCGGCAGGCACTGCCACCTGAAAAGCACCCCGGGGCAGTCACGACACGGTTTTGGGGCTCTGCGGTGCCTCCGCAGCACACGCCGTCACCTTTAGTAGCAGCAAAGCCCATTTCTGAAGAATGAAGCCAACATTGTTACGCTGCCTCATTACCCATCTAACACTAACCGTTGTCCCTGGCTTCATTGTCCACTGAGTAATTAACCGCTGAAACACTGGGCCGCGTTCAGTCTAATAAAAGCTGGAATCTAATTCACTAGCTCAAAATTAACAGGGCTAATGAGCGACATGTTCGTTAGAACCAACACCTCCAGTGCAGCATGCAAGCTTGTTCCACGGACTTCTGCAGGCCACGATCGGGATGGCTCCCGTAATGGGGCTGCGGATCTATGCCTCCCACGGCAACTGGCCATGACTGGTGTTCGTGGCAGCGCCCTTGCCAGCCTGTGCAGAAGACCAGGGGGGGGGGGCAGTTGCATGCTGTGCTGGGCACTGGAGACCCCCTGAGGCAGCGCAACCCTGACGCTGCTTCCAAGTGTCTCCAAGAGCAGGAGTTAAGGAGAGCCCTTGATCCAGGCTGGGGACTTGGTCAAGGGGAACGGTTTGCTTCCTGGGTGCCGCAGGCTGTGAGAGAATCCCTCCCCCCACTCAGTTCTCCATCATAAGCAGAAAGACTGGTGGGAATGGGGAGGTCCCCCATTTGTCTCTTTTGGTTTTGGTGGGGAGAGGAAGACAAGGGTCCTGGTGGCTCTGAGCAGGTGGTGGCATCACAGCTCCGGGTTTTCTCGGCCGAAGAAAAGCCCTTTCAAGGGCCGGGGTCAGGGCTGACTCTGGGGAGGAGGTGGGCTTGGGGCCCCCTGTGCAGGGAGGCGAGCAAGGGGGCACGTCCCTCCGGCTCCACTGGGCCCCCCAGTGGCATTCAGCACGACCGGCCACAACGTCCTCCCGAGGCACCTGGCCTGGGAGCCCCACCCCGGAGCGGCCCTGCTTCAGGCTGGCTGCGGGCTCCGGGAAGCTGGAGCCACAGGCCCACGGAGAGGCCCGCTGGCCTGTGGGGGGTCTCCGGCTTCCGCTTTAAATGGCCTGCTGTTCCAGAACTGCACCGGGGAGCCGAGGACAGTATTGGGCTCTGAGGCTCCCTCTCGTCAATATGCCAGTGACACCCACGTCCACGTCTCATTTCCAACTCACTCCACGGAGGCTGTGAAAGCCCCCAGCCTTGTCTGGAGGCCGCGAGGGACCAGATACTGGCAAACAAACGAACGAACGAACAAACACTCTCTCCCCATCCAGACAAGGCAGAGACCCCGCTGCTCACAAGGCAACCTGAGTCAGGGTTGGGGCACCTGTATTCGAGAAGGGATGTGCCTAGTTAATGCCTGAGACGGGGTCTTTTCAGTAGCAGCACCCCAACTGCAGAACTGCCTTCCGAAATACGACTAGTCATTTCCTCATTTGTTTCTATAGGCAGGCAGTAGAGAGCCTTCTTCTACGGGGTTTTGCTACTGTATGATGGTCTGCTCTTTCTTGTTCCTGTGTTTCTTGATTTGACGTGAAGTCTTAATGTGCTTATTGTACTTCGCTCCAGGTGCCTGTCGGGCAGAGAGTGCAATTTATAAAACAAAAAATGAAACCAGGGCCACGAGCAGAGAGAACCGAAATCGCTGCTGGCCCCATCCGGGAAACCCTCTCCACGGCACCTGGTGGGCTCTGCCCCTCCCTGCCCCCGGCACGCCGAGCTGGGAAAGCGGCTCGTGCAGGCAGGTTCCAGAGCGCGCTCTCCGGCTCCTGCGCCACGCTCCGTGTGCTGCAGACTAGGCGCATCGAGGGGCGGGCGGGCAGAGGCTGCAGGGAACCAGAAGCTGCTGCCACCGACCGGGGTCACCAGTGCCAGACGCACAGCTGGCTGGCTAAGCCCACTTTCCTCCTTTCTGGAATGCTGGTTCCGGCAGCAAGGCAGGGATCCCAAAAGACCCCCGCAAGATGGAGGTAAACTTTCCTCCGAAAGGGCAGCCCGTAAGCTGAGACGGACCCAGCGCACAGAGGGGGAAAATAAATGGAAAGAAAGTTTCCACTCCTCACCTCAAAGCTGCTGTGGGTTTCTTTCCCTTTCTGGGTCAGCGAGAGAGATGATAATTTCAACTATTCACTGATGTCATTTTTTCCAGGGTAAGAAAAAGCTCTCTCTGCCAACCCCCCTCCGTTTCCTTCCACGTTAACATGCTTCTATGCAAACACTTCAAAATTCAATCTTGGGGTGGCCAGAAGGGAGAGAGAGGGAGAGAAATTCCTTCCCTCTTTTTATAAGGGCATCCACACCCATTCCTCAGCATGGGGGCCTCATACCACACCCAGCCCCAAGCCAAGGGGGCCGTGCTTTGCTCGGAGCCCAAAATAGCAGTGTGCCTGCTCTTTCCTACCATGCCAGCAGCCGCCTCGGCTACCGCAGGAAGTGCCGGCCAAGGGGCTCGGCTCGCGCGCAGGAGAGGGCCGGGCGGCAGCAACTCTCTCGGGGCAGGAGGTGCAAAGCCGCTCGCCCAGTCCAGCACCCGGGCTCCTCCTGCAGGCCAGGGCAAGCGGGCCCGGCTGCTGCCAGCAGAGTCCAGCAAGGGAGGAGCTGAGGAACAGGCCAACCCACGGCAGCCCAGGAGCGCCCCACGAGTACCCGGGGTGCTGCACGAGGGGCTGCTGGGGCGGCAGGCCCTCTCCAAGGCACCAGGCTGCAACTCAAAAGGAGAGTGACGCGAGGGACGTTCTCACGCGGTGACGTGTCATGCTGTTAATGAGCAAACACGAAGAGCTGCACTGTGCCCCTCAACTATTTAACGCAGGCGTACAGCAGGATTTCTCCACTGGCCTGGGAAGCTGGGGCAAACATTACTTTTCAACTACCTGCAGCTTTCTTTTAGAAACACGGAGACAGAGCGAGTCAGAAGGGGCCTCCCAGGCCACCTAGTCTGACCCCCGGCTCCAGCCAGCTCTGCGCATGACATGCCCACCATGTGCATGTCCAGCCCGTCGTTTGTGCTGCTCTGCACCTCTAAACCGCTTCCCTGCCCGAACGCAGGAGGCGCCATCAGGCGTGACCCTCGGCACCCAAGCGGGAGTCCCGCTCAGCGTCCTCCTCAAGCCAAGTGTCCCTGGCTGCCTGCACCTGCTGCCCACACCCTCCCGGCTCACGTGAGCCACGGCCCGCGCCCTCCATCTCCTCCTCATCGCCGCGACCCGAGCGGCTCACGCCCCGCTTCATCAACCAGCACATCGGTCCTGAAGACCAGCTCTCCCATCACAGAGCTCACTGGTGTTTCGTGAACATCTACTGGTTGGAGGCGAAGGGAGCTGTGGTCCGGCCCAGCCGGGGGGCAGAGGGTACGCCAGGCTTCCCTCGGCACTGACTCCATGGTGGCGCAGCGAGGCCCGCACCCGTCTCCCACACTCCCCGAGGCACCTTAATGGAGGCCCGTGCCCTGCTCTCTCTGCAGTGGAGTCAGCAAATGGGCCTACCAGAAATACCCCCCACCCCAATCTGCTAGCGTGGTTTTTCCATGATTTTGGCCTCCGCCTCCAAATTTAGGGGAATCCTGCTTAATAGATTCCAGATTCAGACAGCAGCTCTTCTTCCCCGGTCTTCACCCGGGTCCGCCACTCTCGGGCCCGAGGCTCCCTCCCCATTACTGCCTTCTTTCCAGAACAGGGCAAGGCCACAAGCTCGCCCTAGAGCTGTTGCATCAATTACTGTGCCATCACGGCAGACGATTGCTTCTGCGGGATTCATTCTGATTTCCTGTGCTTACCACCCAACACATTTTGCTTCCGCAAGAGCGAAAGCCTCTTCCCAGGAACCCCCGTGCCAACCCACGCGTCTTCCATTGCCGGCTGCAACACCACAGCTACAGCTGGCGGCCACAGCTGCAGCGTCTGGCGGCCCCAGGGGCTTCCTGGGAGGCTCCTCTTAGCGCCCCCACCAAAGGGCAGCAGGAGGAAGGCATGGCAAGGAGCGGGGGGCCCTCCCTCCTTTCGCCCTTGCTGAACGCAGCCAATGTGGGAACGGAGTCTGTCCAGACGGGTGCTCGGTCTTTCCGCAACACCCCACATAAGGAAAGAGCGTGAGGTGACCCCCGAGGCCGGATCAGGCCAAAGGGCCTTCCTGCCCAGCACTCTGTTCAGCCCAGTGGAAGAGGCTCCGGCAGGCCGAGGAGGCAAAGGCTGCCAGCGCAGGACACGCAGCTGCTGCGGCCGCCTCCTCGGTGCACCTGCCCTGCCAAGCGGGCCATGCTGGCGGCCCACACGGCAGCTCGCACTGGGCAAAAATCCGGGTCAGCCGTGTCCTGCACGATGCCCGTCCTTTGCCTGAAGCCCTGAATCACCCAGGGCCTGCCTGCAGACCCCCACGCTCTACTCTGATAAGGGGGGGGAGTTGTCCTTCCCACCCCACACTAGAGGCATCCAAAAAGAAACTCGCTGGCCATCTGAGTGGGATGACCTGCGACAGCAGGGGTGGGACCCGATGGCCTTCTGGCGTCTTCCAACCCTTCTCTCCCACTGCCGGGACTCCGTTACTGAAAAGCGCCTCCCACAGAGGAGAGAGAGGAGCAGGCCCGGGACAAGGTGCGCCCGCTGCCTGTCATGCCCTGTCATTTGCCCCCGGGGCCTCGGTGGGGTGCTTTCCAGTCCGTCACGGAAGCCTGGGAAAAGGCGCTTGCAGGGGCTGCAAAACGGGATGCCCCTGCACGCTGCGCGCGGCTGAGCTTCGGGCTGGTCTCCTTTAATAGACTGCGGTGCCATTTCTACACACCCCACAGCCACAGCCCTCCGGATGGTTTCGGACGGTCCCAAATCAAATCTTCCCGAAATGCACCTGCCCGACCCTGAAGCGAGGGCTTGGGGGCCTGTCTGAAGGAGGCGAGAGGACGGCTAACAGAAGGGGGCCTCCTCAGTGGTGACCCCGCTCCTGTGGAACAGCTCCGAGAACGGTCCGCCGGGGCCTTCTTTGCGATCTCTTTGGCACCACGCAGGGACAACACTGTTGTGCAGACATTTAAACAACTGATTTCATCTCCTATAAATCTGAATGGGATTTTATAGTGTTAGAATTATTTTAACTTCCTATGTTACTCTCCTACTCTCAGCTGTATAATGTTGTGTTGTGTATAGTGTTATACATGGTGTTGTCATGTTTTTGTTTATTGGCTTACTGTATTTGATGTATATTATTGTTATTGGCATGTATGCTTTCACTATGTTGATGTTTTCAGTATGTTGATTTTGCTTTGTAATCCACCTAGAGGATCTGGTGGGACCAAGTGGCTGAGGAATACAAATTAATTACTTAAATCAACGAAGCACTGAAATGTTTAAAACAAAGAATGACCCTGTTTAAAGAACACCTGGGATGGATAATCCCCTCAAGCCCCTGGGTAGCCAAGTAGATCTTTAACAGGCTCAGCGTGAAGGGCTGTCTTTGCCGGGAACTACAAAGATGACAAGTTTGCGGCTAGCTGGGAGGCTGCTGCGTAGATGTGGCCGCCGTGGGGAAGCCCACTCCCACGCTGGCACCCCCTGGGCTGGCGCTGCGAGGAAGGCCTCGGCGGGTGAGCGTAACACAGGCAATCCCCGGGCGACGAACATGCTCCACTCCTTCAACATCTTTAAGCTGAGTAAGTCTGATCACATACAGCTGGCCCTCCACATTCATGGGGGCTGGGGCACAGGACCCCCGTGAACATGCACCTGCCTCTAGGCCCCCTCCCCATCCAAGCCCACCAGGGCCTCCTCTGCGCGCCAAGGAATTGCCAGAGGGCTTCCCTCTCCAGATGGATGGGGTCCTGGGAACCCCAGGGAAAGCATGCTCCAGAGCCCCCCCCCCATTTCTGTGGGAGTGCTTTGGAGGAGCCCCTCCCTGCTTTCACTCTTTCTCTACGGTGATGAAGATTTTCCACAGATCTTTAACTCAACTTTTTAGGTTAACAGGCTTTATGGCAGCTCGTTTCTAAGCACGGGTTGTTTGTAACTCGGATGCTCGTAAACCAGGGACTGCCTGTATCCTACCAGGTCGAGGTCGGGAGAGGTGCTCCAACAGGTACTGTGGCTCCATGCTGTGCAAGGCTCAGCAAGTTAGAACCAGCACCTTGAACTGGACTGGGAGGAATATGGACTGAGACAGGATGGCCTGACGCAGCCAGATCTACTGGCCCTGGTTAAGCCGACTGCTTAACCAGGTAGCAATCCAGCTGAGAGAGTACCAGGTCTTGGATGACTGAGACCAAGCCATTCCTGTCCACGGACAGACACTCCAAGGCTCAACGACAAGGATGGCTGAGGAGGACCAGCAAGCTCCTTCAGGGGAATGCAACCCCATCCAGACCAGGCTGGCCTCCCCCGCCCTGGCTTTCCGGTCAATGGAAGTGCCCAGCAGCAGCAGCAGCTCAGGCCTGCCGGCACTGAGCTTCAGCTGGTCCGCAGAGGCCCGTCCTCACCCGCCGGTGATGGGGAGGAGGAACAGCGCTCCTTCGCGTGTGGCGCTGCTCCTGCACCCAGTTCAGACCCCTGCACTGCGAGAGCGCCGACTCGCCCGCCTAGACGGAGTCGCAGCACGACAGCTCTGAATGGAGTCTGCCGGCTCACTGTGGCACAGGTGCTGACGAGCCTCTTCAAAGCCCGGAAGGGCACAGGGCTGGTGCACCGGAGGGGCTACCTGCTCCCGTGCCATCCTGCCCGGCATTTTCAGAGGAAGCCCATCTGCGCATGCAACCGCTGGGACGCGCCAGTTACGAGATGGCATGCGGCCCCTGGGCTGCTCTCTGCAGGGCAGCGACTCTGTGCTCTTCCCAGGACCAAATCAAAGTGCCCCCGACACGCCAGGTGCTCGCGGTGCAGCTCAGACCGGTTTGAGGCCGACTGGTTGTGTGCGCTGTGGTTCCGACCCCTCCTGCTGCAATGTGCTTGTTTTCGAACCGTGTGCGCTGCTGGGGATTCCGCCGCAGGAAAGGAGCACCTCTGGATTTAAAGAACAAGTGAGCGAAGAGCGATCTGCCGAAGGGAGCGCTGGAGCAGCTGTGAGCACTGGCGGGCTGGGAAGCTGTGTGCGCTCCCGGCGTGAGCAGCTCAGGAGCCGTCCGCCAGCAGCGCGTTCGAGGGACCCCCCCCCCCCGCTCTCAGCTAATCAGCTACTGAAAGAAGAGCTCCCTCAGCCCTGCCTGCCTGCCAGCCAGCCAGCCAGCCAGCCGGCCGCTGCGTTCCCCCTCCCCCCCCCCCCGGTCAGCTGCACCACGTCGGAGGGAAGTAGGCCTGGAATAGCCGCTGGCGCACAGCGGAGCACTCAGCGCGCCGTCATTCATTATCCTCCGACATATGGAATAGTCATTGCGGGAGGAAGCAGAACCAAACAAGAGCCCCAAACTGCTTCCTCCCAGCGAGGCCTTGACAGCCTCTCCAGCTCCCAGCCATTCATCTCCGGGCGGCTGGGGGCCGGGGGGCTCGGGCAGCAGGCGAGCGCTGTGCCGGCAGGCGGCGGGGGTGGGGAGGGGGCGTGAGAGGAAGGGGCTGGGATTCCCCCGCTCTGACACGCAGCCTGGGGGGACCTCTCTGCACAGGCGGCCGCTTTGCTTTGCTTGACTCTCGCCGCCGATGGCCGCGGCGGCTCCTCTCCGGCGGCCAAGCGGGGATGCGAGAAGGGCCAGGGCGCTGCAGCAAGGCGAGGCCGGGAGCGCAGCCGCCTCATCCAGGACGGCCGGGCCACGCCAGGAAGCCAATTTATTTTGTTGTGTCTCTTCCCAGAACACGCGGCAGAGAGAGGCTCGGGCGGCACGCCAGGCCCAGCGCCGGCCGCTGCCAACTGTGCAGCAGCGCAGTGGGAGGGGGAGGAAGTTTAGTCTGTGCTGCCGAGCACGGGGGCAGCTGCGCAGGCCTCCCTCTGCCCTTTGCTGCTCTTCCAGGGAGTCAGGAGCCTGCAGGAGCCGGCGGAGAGGGAGGGAGCACAAGCTGCGGAACGGCAGGCCGCTGAGCGGGGGCCAAGCGCGGCCCTGGCACTTGGGCGGCCGTGTTCCAGAAAGGAAGCCGGCCCCCTGCTCCCCACCAGGCCCAACGTTCCACGCAAGGAAGCCCAGTCCCGCTGCCAGCAGAGGCCACAGCGAGCCGTACGCGCCTGCCCGCCTCTGCTTCCCTGCACATCCATGAGGCTGCCGGGAGCCCAGGTTGCCCATAATCTGGAAGGGGGTTTGTGAGGGAGGAACCGGGCAGGGCAGGGCATGGTGCGCGGGAAGGGAAGGATAAAAGACCATGCAGGCAACACTGGGGTCCAGCCAGCAGAGCACCCAAATCCCCCAGGAGCCCCCGCTTCCTATTCACAGAAGCACGGGATCACAGAATAGTAGAGCTGGAAGGGGCCACGAAGGCCACCTGGTCCAGCCCTCTGATGTTGCAGGACACCAAGTCACGCCACCCCACTCGGAGGGCTGCCCAGTTTCCCCTTGAATATCAGCAGTGTGGGAGAGCCCTCCACCTCTCTGGGCAGCTGGTTCCCGCTTTCCCTGATGTCCAGCCTGAATTTGGGTTGTCACAGCTTGTCTTGATCACTCCACGTCCTGCACGCCGGCATCAGCAGGAAGAGAGCTTGGCCTCCCACTTTGGGGCAGCCTTGGAGGCCTCCCCGTATTCCTGGGCTGGCACCTGAAGGGCCTTTGTGCTGGACCATGAGGGGCCCCTCTGCATCGAGCCACCGCTGGGCCTTGCGCCAAGGGCCTGCAGCCAGCCCCCCATGCGCACGGGAGGCTGCCAGGCAGCGCCCGGCCTCACAGGCAAGGCACGCCCGTAACAGGAGGAGCAGGCTGCAAGCCCCCACCGCCCCCTGCGTAAAAGGCACGGCTCCTGCTGTCGCGGCAGCGCCCGGCAGGAGAACCCCCTGCCAGCCGACCTCGCTCGCTGCTGCCTCGGCGGGACGGCTCAGGGCACAGCTGCAGGAGCCATCATCCAGCTGGACAGGGCTGCAAACCTGGAAGGGCTCCCCTCCTCTTCTAAACGCATGACCTCATAGCAAAACATCTCCACTTGCCGTTTCCTTTGGAAGAGGGCAGAGGGATGCGTGCAGACGGAGCCCAGGCACAGCAAACCTGTCGGGAGCAGCGGCCCACGCCAGGAGGCCGGCGGCCGCGGAGAGGAGAGGAGAGGAGAGGAGAGGAGAGGAGAGGAGAGGAGAGGAGAGGAGAGGAGAGGAGAGGAGAGGAACGGGAGCAGGCCTAGCCGGAGAGGGGGAAGAGCCGTGCCCGCGGGGCTGCGCACCAGCGCACCCTGCCCTTGCGCCCCGGCGCCAGCGCTGCGCCTGCCCCGGGGCCCAGGGGGCTCTGCCCAGCCCGCTCACCGTCCGCCCTGCCAGTCTGAGTCACGCTGCACACTCAGCAGCCCCGCATCCCGTCTGCAGCAGCAGCCAGTCCAAATTTTTCCACAGGAGGCGGGGGGGGGGGGGCCGGAGACGCACTCCACTGACTCATTCTCCTGCCCTGCTACCACTGTGACTTCATCGCCGCGCACACGATGAGCAAGCTGCTAGTCCTCAGGCGTGCAGCTCTTCATCTCTCCCCCTCCCGCACCCTAGCTTATGCTGCACCCTTCCTCCTTCGCCGCCGTGCCTCCTTTGCAAAGCCGCTGCCAGCCCACCCGAGGCTCCCCAGGCCCAGCCTCCTTCCCTCCATCTCGCTCAGTCCCACGCGCAGGCTGAAAGAACCGTGGACGGGCCTCACAGGCCTGCGCGGCATCTGTGGCTCCCAGGGCTCCGCTGGTGCTGAACAGCCCCCACAGGGCAGGGGCAGAGGGAGACCCACCCTCAGAGGGCAGGCGAGGCAGTAGAATGGGACACGCTCCAAGGCTGCCAGCCAATTGTGTCTGCCTGCGTTAATGAGGCCTTCCCTGGTTGCCCTCAGCCTCACGCCACCAGGAAGGACGCTCGCCGCAGTGGGGAGGGACCGGCTGCTACACCCACAGCTCCCCAGCTTGTGGTAGGGATGGGGGGGAAGCCCCAAATCCAAACCTCCATGGCCTTAAAGGACTGTTGCTACCCTTGAGCTTTTCCCTTCGGACACCAAATGGCCCTGGACCCGCCTTCCAACAGGCCTGCCTCACGCGGGCCAAGGTGATGCTTAGCTGGACTCCCACAGGGCGTCTGACACGGACGGAAAGAAGGCAAGGCGAGGCGGGCAGAGGGAACAGTGGGGGCATGTACACAATAGGGCCCCACAGCGACCTGTATCGGAGAGAGCCAAGGCTTTTCAAACTGCTCATGAATGGACCAGAATCTCCTAATTCTTTAGGCTCGTCAAAACCAACAAGGTCTGAACGGAGCTCCTTGGGAAAAGGTTGTGACCGCAGTGATTGTCTGGCTTAAAAGTAAGGGGAGCTGAGACTTCGTGGAGGTGTCCCAAATTCTGGCGTGGAGAAAGTGGAGTGGAGGTTTTTCTCCCTTTTTCGCAACAGCGCGAGTCGAGACGGCCACCCCGGGACGTTAGTCCGCGGGAGACTGAGGACCGGTAAGAGGAAGGGCATCGGCACACAGAGCACAGGCGCGTTGTGGAATGAGCTTCCGCACGATGTACGACAGCCTCCACTTCCGCGTGGCTTCAAAGGGGGCCTGGCTCCGTGGAGAAGGCTGTCACTGGATTTCGCTGCTTGAAGGCAAAGAGCTCTCAATTCAAAAATGGTTGATTTGTAAACCGGGCATGTTAAGCCACGGGAAGTGAAGATGGAGGGGAGACGCGTGGCACTCCACACGGACATGCAGGGTTGTCACGCAGGGCAGGGCAGGATCGCTCCTCGATCACCCCTGGGTAACGGGCTCAAGTGGCAGGAAGCCAGATGCTGGCTGGTTAGCAGGAACATGTTCCTGACTGTCACAGCAGCGTGACAACGGGACGGATGCCCAGGGAGGTTGCTGGCTCCCCCTTACTAGAAGCATTCAAGATGTTTAACCGGAGTCACGTGCTGAGCGGGCACTGGACCTGGTGGCCCTCTGGCCCCTTCCAGCTCCTCTGCTCTGTGATTCTGTGATGGACAAAATACACCCTCGTAAAGATCGATCACGATTAAAATCCCGATTTGCCGTGTTTGCCATACACATACATGGACCGCGATGATTTGATTCAGAGGCTAGAAACAGAAGCCGCTCTGAGGGAACTGCTTCATCTGCAGATAAACGGGGTCACCGTGCAATGAGACGCGCTCCCCACGAACACGGCCGGGGCGCACGAAGCAGAAGCCCCGAGGCTCCGCTGGAGGAGAGATAAGTGCAATTACAGCGGGGCAGGAACAAAGCCCCCGGAAGCCAGTCCGATGTCAACAGGCTCTGAATCAGTGCTCCCCCCACAGGGACCCTGAAATGGGAACAGCTGGGGAGGGAAAAGCCTTGGATTCCAACATGAAAGAGCTGCGTCCCGGGGTTACGATCGAGACATTACACAAGCATACGTTCTGCATGGCCATATATTTCATTACACTCTCGATCTCTATTCCAGACCCAGCACTTCCGCAGCTCTCGCCGGAGACCAGGTGGGCTTCCAGTCTGCAGATGCCCCACGCGCGAGTCTTCACCGGGCCAGAGGGGCAGGGAGGCAAAAAGTCACTGCTCGGGATCCCCGGGCAGCGAACTCCAGGTTCGGTCCCCTCGTCTCCGGGGCTCCATGCCATTCGAACCCCCCCAAAGAAAGCCCCGAATCACCACCTTCCTCCAGAAGCTTAGCCAAGCCACCGCGTGGCCTCCACAAGGGCAGGCGCCCAGGCACTTTGGGTCTGCAACTCCCATCAGCCCCAGCCAGCACAGAACACAGGGACGGATGACAGGCTATAGACTAAAGCAGGCGGAGGGCCACAAATTGCCCACCTTGCTCTGCAGAGCTCTGGCTGCGAAGGAACGCGCTCAGGCGACCGCGCGCACCCCCAGCAGCTGCGCCCACGCGGCACACAGAGAACGCGAGGCTGTTGGCCTCTCTAAACCGAAGAACAACAGCCTTCCACACCTCCTGCATCGTTTCTTACGAAGCCAATTTCCACAAGGTTTCCGAGCGCGCCTAGCCCTGGCACTACCCCGTGCCACCTGCCTCCTCAGCGATTAACTAGGCCCTCTTTCCATATGGCGACTGGGGGGCACCACACCGCCTCCGGCGTACAGCTGCCCCTCTGGGCTCGCCCTGCTTGAAGGTGCCTGGAGGACCTCCGGGCCCATTCGCTCTTTGCCCAGCCCGAAGCCGCAGAAGTGGGCCAGTCGCGGCACGGAGCAGGGTGCTGGGACACGGGCGCGTTTTCCTCCAGGTCTTCCCAGGTAGTATCCCAGTTTCCTCAGCGGCAGGACCATCGCCGGTCGCGGCCCTTTTCACGTTGCCACTGGACTTTTATGGGGACTCGAGAGAGCGGCCAGTTTTCTTTTCTGTCTTTCCCTGGACAATTGCACGGCGGCGCTGGCAGTGCTTTGGAGGGCGCTCTTTCACCAGGGTGCACCTGCAGCTGCCCAGCATGAAGAGTCCTGCACGGTCAATTCCCTTGTCTGCCCCAGTTGCCAAAGGGAGCGCAGAAGCGCCGTGAGAACCAGACCGACAAGGCGAGGCTGCATGCACGGCGGCTGGGCCCTGAATCCCAGGCTGCCAGCTGAATCGCATCGGAGAAAGGGGAAAGCTGCTGGGGGGTGGGTGGGGGGCACATTCAAGAGACATGCCCTCTATGGGTGACTGGGAACCTCCCCTGACCGTTCCCATGTGCTTCACGCGCTCCACTCCCAGCTCCTTGGATGGCCGAAACGTGCAAGGAAACCGTGGAGGCAGAACGTGTCCTGCAGGGCAGCCCGGAGTGCATGCGTGTAAGAGACCAGCGAACGTAGCAATGACTGCAGCAGCAGCAGCAGCAGCAGCAGCAGAACCGCAGCGCTCCCTGGGCTGCACGAAAGCCCTGCCCGGGCACGGGCGGAGGGACGCCTCCGGCTCCCGCCAAGCGGCTCGCTACCCAGCCCCTGCAAGCTGCGGGACACATGCTCTCCAGGATTCTGCTGGCACACCGGCCGACTGCGGGTCACACAAGCGACGTTTGCTGCCTCAAGAGAAGGCACCCCGAGGGAAGCGGCCTTGGCTGGGACGGCATGACAATCGGCCACGGCCGGTTACACGTGGCCAGCCGCTGTGCCACGTGAACCAGGTCCCTGCTCGGGCTACTCTTCCTAAGGCCACCCTTGCCATTTCCGTGACTTTGCTCTGAGCCTTATCGCACTCGACAAAGTCCTACTAGACACGCAGAATCCTCTGCATGACGCGGTGTCAGCTGTTCAGTGGTGCATAATGACTTCTGCAGCTCCGGCTCTCAGAGGGCCTGGCAATGTTGCAGCTGAGGCACCTCCAGGTTCACACCATCACTCGTGTCACCTCCAGGCCCTCCTCCGCGGTGGCACTGCCCAGCCCGACACCCTCCTTCCAGCATCAGGGATTCTGGAGGGTCTCCTCTCCCGGGGTCGCTGCACATGCCTCCTTCCAGGCTGCAATCTAATCTGGCCGTTTCCACCCAGTGCTCCAGCCCGCTAGGGCTCCTTCCCCTCCGGCCGACTGCTGTGCAAGATGCAGCCTCTTCGGTTTCACAAGCACGACTACCCTCCTCCCTTCCATCCAACACAAACCCTCTGGCAGCAGCACAGGCACCGGCCAAACTAACCAGACCTTCCTGCCCCAAACAGGCTGTTTTTGGCTTTCCCGGGCAGATGCTGCCCCCCCATTCAGCAGCAAGGGCCCGGTCGCACCAGCAGTCCAGTTGCCCCCCGAGGCGAGTGGCGCACCCCCTGACTAGTCACTCCTGCCCCCTCCCTCCCTCGGACACAGTGGGAAGAAACTGCTCACATGGACCTGCACAGTACAAACTGCAGGCTGTCAGCAGCGTGTGGGGAAGGGCACACCAAGCATGCGCACCAACCCAAAAGCAGACCCAGAAGATCCTCCTCTCCTGCAAGAAACAAGGAGCCGGTCTCCTCCTCCTCCTCCAGCTTCTTGCTGACTGTGGAGCCATCCGCTCAAAGGAGCGGGAGAAGAACTGGTCTGGACGGGGCAGGAGGCACATCCAGCGCAGCACTGTGCTCCCACGGTGGCTGCACACCATGAGGAGGACGAGCGCAAACACACCCTCCCCGGCAACAGGTGCTCCCAGCCTACTGCTCCCGGTCGGGGAGGGCATCTACCGCCATCGGCAGCCTGGGAACAGCTTTTCACAGCCCTCTGAGCCGTGCAGCTTCGGCAAAGTGCAGCCCATGCTGGGCAGTGATGGCTCCCGCGTGGGCCATGGCCACTGGGCTGCCCCTGCTTGCAGAGAGCACCCACCCTCCAAGCTCAAACAGCCACTCCCCAGCCAGCACCGGCTGTAGCACTGAGACAGATAGGTGGCCAGGCCCCGCCACAGGCTCAGGGGCCAACCCAGCCCCACGTCCACCTGGGCAAGGCCACTGCGGGCACCGGGACACCGGCTGCAAGCGATGCCTTCCTTGGCTTCCCCACCCCGTGCGGGGTGTCCCATCCTGTGCCAGCAATGCGCTCTCTACAGACAAACAGGGCAGTCTCTGCGCGAAAGAACAACCTGGCGCAAGCCCAACATCGGGCATGGCACTACTCAAAAGCCAGTGGGGGAAGACTTCGGCCTTCCCGCAGTCCCTGTCTGACCGCAGAGGGGCCGTTCTTGGGCAAAGGAATTTCCAGGGGAGCCAACAGCATGAAACCACTGAATTACTGTTCGTCAAGACACCTATGGCTTGAATTAGGATTTTGGGCCGGGGGGGGGGGAGGCATATGGGTTAATTAGCTTAGCAAGCCTGAAGATGCCTGCTTTGTGAACAGCCTGAGTCTAAGCGTTCTGTGTTTCCTTTCCCTCCGATCTGCTTACAATCTCTCCATCTAGTCATGTGCACATACATGGGGAGGCCAGGATAGCACATTATGTGCCGGAAGAACTGAGCTCCGGCCCAGGAACGCGCATGCCACACTAAACGCGCTTGTCGCCAAGGCGCCACGCCGACGGCCTTCGCTGCTCAGGCTGCCACAGACCCTGCAGACAGACAGGTGGGGTCCCTTGACTCGCTTAGCGCCACAGCGAGCGCAACGGGCAGGGCTCTTACCTCCTCGTCAGAGCTGTCTTCAGCGTACTCATTCTCCACGGGAGGCTCCTGCTGACCAGTTTCTGCGGCCTTGGACTTACGGCCCAACAGCACTTTCTCGGTAGAAGCCTCTCCAGCCTGCAATACAAGATGGCAGAAACCATTACAGCTTTTGCTCAGGAAGAGGAGGGGATGTGCGTGCAAGCTGCTCACACCTGGCTTTCTGACTGCAGTTCCACCTACACTGCTGTCTCTCGCGATGCCAAGCACAAACCTTCCCATCAGCGCCACGCCGGCGGGAGGGCTCTTCTGTCCTGCTGAGCCTCGCGTGGGCAACCTCACCCCCTCCGAGGCTCAGCGCCATGGGGACAGGCGCGCACGGGCAAAAGCAGCTTGAGCTGGGGAGAAGGGCGGTGGTGCATCAGTGCAGCCATGCTGGGACTCCGAAGCACAGCACGAGGCGCCCTTCAAGGGCTGCCCCAGGCGCCTCCTGTTTGAGGCTGGCCACGAAGGCCAGGCAGGAGCTGCGCTGAGGGCGTTTCCTGGGTCCTACCTGCTTCCCCCTTTCCTGCACTCCCAGCTTCACATTAATGTGAGGGTAGAACTGCCTCTGGAAAAATGGCCACAGAGGTTGTAGGGGAGAATGGACAGTAAGGAATAGGAAGCATCTGTCCGAGGAGAAACATGAACCCCACAACTTTAAATTTTTGGAATGCAAGTTGAGAACACGCCACAGCGCAAGTATACAGTCCTGTATTATGTTTGGAAAGAAGTTGGATTTGTCCAAACAAAAGCTACTTTGCCTCTTTCAGCATTCAGAGGTGCATGTGCCATTACTCTGCATTCTGCTTCTCGGCTCTGATGCCGCTTAAGGAAGGAGGTGAGAGCCAGGGTGGCGCAGTGGTCAAGAGGGCAGGGCGGGGACTCGGGAGACCGACCTGGGTTCGAGTCCCCACCCAGCCATGGAGCCAACGGGGTGACTTTGGGCTAGCCACAGGCTCGTAGCCCAACCTACCTCACAGGGTTGTTGTTAAGGCAGAACGGAATGCAGGAAGACCATGTGAGCTGCTTTGTGCTCCTTCGAAGAGGAAGAAAGGTGTGGCATAAATGCAAAGCCACCGCCACAACGAGAATGGTGGGCTGTGTGTGCAACCGTCCGTACGCAATCTTCTTTCTCGTGGCCACACATGAAGCGACGGCACCCGGGGGACTGGCTGCCTTCGGCATCACAGCTACCAAACAGTCCCCACTACAGCTCCACGTGGCCACGAAAGGAGTGGACGGCTTGAGCAGCTTCTCCCCACCATAATATCAGAACTCGGGCTTGGCCGCCCGGAGGTTCAGGGCAGACAAAGGGAAGCTCCTTTCCCAAAGCGCTTCCGGAACCCACTGCGGCGGCTGTCACAGGAGGCACCTTGGCCATTCCACAGCCGGCACCGGCAGCGCAGCAAGCAGCTCATTCCACTTGTTGGGTCTGGACTGAACGGCACTTCGCAGTGACCCAGAGGGGCTGGCCTGCCAGCAGCCTTTACTCCAGACAGCTAAATAAAACCTCTGTTTGGAGGCAGCAGGCTTCCGCGTTCCCATTCTGGGTGCATAAACAGCCAGGGAAGCCGGCTTCGTTCGTGGCGTGTGGGCTTTCCAGTGGCATCTTGGTGACAACTACTAGCCAAAAGACGCTGGCCTAGAGGAGCCCTCGCTCGGCCTCATCCAGCAGGGCTTTTCCTCTGTCCTCGCGTTCACCTTGGGCTCCGCAAGGAAAATGTTCCGCACTGGGGCTTTGGGACAGGACAGGATCTGGCCCCAGCCAGCCTGCCAGGTTCCAGCCCACGGCCTGGCGGTCCAGACTGCACCCACGCACTGGCCTGGCGTGCGGGTGCAGGCGAGGCTGCACATCCTTCCTGGAAAAGAGATCTGCCCTCCTCCGCTCAGAGGGGACCCAGTCTGCAATGGGCTTTACCAGGACTTGACGGAATAATCAGAAAAGCAGCCCCACAAAACACCCCTCGGGGGAGCAGTAAACTCCACACGGCGTGTGATCCCCTTCTGCCGTGTGCAGCCCACTGCACGGGCCTTGGAGCCCCCCCCTCACTTCCACTCTCCTGGCCAAGGGGAGAAAGTGGGGCTGGGGGCTTGGAAAGCACAGGGCCAGCGAGAAGATGGGATTACAGTGAAAACAAAGGCTTTATTAAAGTCTTTGAAAAGAGTTGATCGGAGGTAAGTTTTTTCCCAGGCTTTTGGCATCGAGAAGGGTTTGTCTGTCTCTCCCCTCTCCCCCCACCTTGCTCTCCCTCCTCGCAGCGCTGCGTGGCCTTGGAGCAGAGCCCCTCGCTGCACATGGGCCTCCGGTGCAGCGAGCGGCCACGGCCGGCGAGCCCAGGCCACGGAGGTCGAGGGGTGACTCCGCATCGCAGCGACCTGGCAGAGCATCGCTTCTCGGCCAGCCTTGGGGACAGGAGGTCTGGGTTGACGCGGGCCCCGCTAGCTGCACCGATGGATCGGGCTCCCCTGTCCCAGGCCTGGAAGGCGGCCAGGGCAGGGCGCAGCCTCGGGCTGTCCAGAGCGCGCCAGCTGCAGCTGCCACGGCGCCCCCTCCGCTGCCACCAAGCAGCCTGAGCAGCGCAGTTGGCAGCTGATGTGTCGCCTCCCGAAGCGGAGGGATCTGTGGGCAGCACGAGCCTGCTGGGCTGGGCGAGCGGAAGCGAGAGGCTGCCACACATGGGTCTCCTCAAAAAGATCCCAAAGCCTGAACATTCCTCCTGACAAAAAGTCTGGAGCGGCATTTCTTCTGCCACTGTCTTTCTCTGTTGCGCCTGCTCTTCTTGGAATTTCCTACAGCTGCAACGACGCTCTCGGCGAGGGCCTGTGGGCTCCACCACGGGGTCAGGCTGCCTTGAGCGGAGGAAAGCATCCTGCGCAGGGAGACGGGCAAGGCGGCCGCCAGGGGGCAGCAGGCAGCACCGACAGAGCGCAAACGCCAGCCAGGAAGGCCACAGGAAGAAGGTCCTGCCTGTGCCGGGACCCCCAAGCGAGGCGAGCTGGCACGGTGCCGGCATCTGCTGATTTGGCAACGCGAGTGACAAAAGGAAGAGCACAGAAGCCCCGCGTGGTGCGGAAAGCTCATTTCGCCTGCAGCGAGCCGGAGCAGGAGCAACACAGCCCTGAGGCAGCAACACGGACCTAGCGCGGAACAAGGCCCGGCTTTTCAAGTTCCATTTGCAGAGCTGTGCCACCTTCGTTCCAGCATAAAAACCCTCCTGTAGCCGAGCGTTTACGTGCAAGGCTGGGCTAGGCAGGCAGCCGGACAAGATGAAGATGCACGCGAATGAGGGGCAGGGAGCGTGCTCCCCACCCTGGCATGCACTGGAGCCACCCCGGGTATGGAGGGAGGAGGGGCTCCCCGGCCAGTCAGACCCTCGCATGTGCAACCCGTCATGCACGGCCACCGGAGCCCAATTCCAAGAGCCTCGGGGGCCGTTGGTGGGGACTCCCACCCAGTCTGGGATGTGCACGAGCGCGAGCCTCCCCTTTCCCTGCACACCTTCTCTAGCTCTTGTGGGGAACCTCTGGTCAACAGGATCCCCCCGTGGGCCACCAGTTGGCTCCCCGGGCACCACCATGCCCCCTTGCCAGGGACAGGCAGGGTGCTTACCTGTAACCTGCCTGCAGCTGTGCCAAGGGATCTTCCGTGCATTTGCGCACATGGGCAGGGGCCCCATTGGCGGGAACATTTTCCTAGCAAAAGTCCTCTGGGTGGGAGCCCCTCCTAGATATGTCCTGGGCGGAGGGGCCGCTTTTCCTGAGACTGACGTTTTGGCCTCAGAACGGAGGAGGAAAAGCCGGCAAGGGCCTGGCCCACACCATCCAGGTATGGGAGCAGTGGGAAGGAAGTCACAGGGAGTGAGGCTCTTGGCACTGGCGTGCGACCAGTGGGCGGGCTGTGCGCACGCACAAGTGGCCATTCCAGGAACAGCAATGACAGGCAAGCAACCTCCCTTTCCTCTTCGGGGTCTGCGTCACACACGCGGCAACCGGTGAGCTTGCCTCCCACAGGAGGGCAGCTGTCGGCGGCAGAGGACGGGCAAGAGCGCTGCTTGGCTGAGTAGAGGGAGCCTACCCGGAACAGGCGTCAAGCTGGCAGGGCCGGATGGAGGGCGACGGGGGCCACGCCGCTGCCGTGCAGAGCCGCGGCAGGGGGTGTCAGTGCGCCATGCTGCAGGCACTGCCATCACTCTGGCAGGATGTGCTCTCGGTCACTCAGGGGCCTCCAGTCCGGACAGCTGGCGAGCCAATTTGATGGTCCGGGTGACTCAGTGCGTGGCCTTGTTGAGGGCTGAGCCACTCACCTCTGAGCCATCCATCGCATGCAGCAAAGAGTCTCTGGGAGCAGCAGGGGGATTCGGTACGGGACCGGCCGAGTGCCAGTGCCCTGCACACGTCCAAAGTGCGCAGGGCCAACTCCACTGGGTTGCAAGGAGCTGGGAAGAGCAGCACCAAGACGATGGAATCGCAACGCAACATTCAGAAGGAACGTCTGGGCAGGCTGCAGAACCTCTTCATGCATAAGAAAGTGAGGAATGCTGGAAGGAAGCGCAAGGTATGACAGTGGCCCGCCGGCCTGGCTGGAGTGACTGCCACCAAGAGCAGAGGCGTGAGTCCATGGTGGCCAAAGGCGCAACGGGGGCTGTGCAAGAGCCTGCACGACCACTGACGGGCTCCGTCCCGGCAGGAAGAAACAAGGGTATGAGGTCAGACTACACAGATCTCCTGCGAATCGACGGGACAGCAGATGCAGGAATACTAAGGAAAGCTGCCGACCATCCACTGGAACAAGGAGACTGCCACCTTAATGCAGGTTGGTTGCAGGTCTCTGAGGTGCAGCACATGGAGGAAGCGCACAGTGTAACGGGTGAATACAGACTGAATGCAGATTAACGGCCTAATACAGAGTGAAGGTTTCCCCTCAGGCGGAGGCTGCAAAAAGAGGAAGAGGTGCGCTTTGCTCGGCAGGGGTTTCTCTGTGTTCAGTCACAGGACTTCGGAGGAGGGACGGGAGGTCCCGGCGTGCTGGCAGATCCCCTGCGCAGCGAGGTGGGTGATCCTGATGCCTTGCTGCAGGATCGCCCCGTGGTCCAGGAGACGACGTCTGGTCCCACAGAGAGCCAAACCAACCATGGCTGGACAGGCAGAGAAGGTTGGGGCACAGGGCTTGCTTCTCCTCCAGATCCTTGCCAGCTTGCTGATCATCAGCAGGGGCAGTGGGAACAGGCAGAGCAGGGTCCCTTCCCACGTCTCCCTGGCCAAGCCCAGTCTGGGAGCTGAAGAAGGCGCTTTCGGCAAAGAGGTCCACCGACGTGGAAACCCACGTTTGGAAGAGCTGCATCTGGACGTCGCTCCCATTCGTGGGTCTCCTCAGGGCATCCACAGGGATCTTGGAAGCACATCCAAGGGATGCAGGGCCGACTCCACCAGGCTGCACGGAGTGGGGAAGAACTCCAGCGAGTACGGAAGCGCCAGCCTCTTCTGGGCTGACCTGTGCTGGGGCTGGAAGACGCACGGACCAGAGCTGCAGTGGCCACGTGCACAGCCCAGCGGACGGGGTGACTGCAACCGTCAGTGCCACGAACCCCAGGAGCCACTGCCCTGGGTTGGCCTGGAGCCACGAGGCAAAGCCGATCGGTGCCACTGCCCCGTCCCAGGGAGGCAAGCCTACGCTGTCCTCGCACTGATGTCGTCAGTCAAGGCCAACCGGCTCCTTTGGTGCAAGATTCTGCGTGAGACCAGGAGGCGCATCTTATGGGGGACGTGACCTTCCCATGCAGCAACCATCACGCACGGCTGCTGGACATCCATCCCAGGAGCTCCGTGCAGCTGGTGAGGCCTCCCACCAAGCCTGGAGTGTGCATGAGCACATGTGCTCCTGTGACGGGACGGGTCCATCCTCCTTCTCTGGTGCCACTGAGTGCCAAGAGGCGAATACAAAGCAGAGCGTGGAGCGAGGCATGGGCCAGAGTGCTCCTTGCGACAGCGCTACGTCCTCACCAGCACAGGAGGGGGCGATGCTAAGCACATGGAGAAGAAGCTGGGCTTCCACCAGGAGCATCACAGGAAGCAGTGGCGGGGGACCAGAGGGCTTCCTTTGAACCCGGCCAGTGGTGCTGCCCCTCCTGCTCTGCATCAGTTGCTCACCGTGCGGGCGCTGAGGAGGCCTGTGCCGGCAAAGGCAGCTCTTCAGGAGGACGGCAATTCTGAGAGGCTCACTCCACAAAGGCTGAGGGGATCCCGCAGAAGGAACGTGGTGTGATGTCCCTGGACCTGGGACAGGCTTCCCAGCCATCTGCAAGTTGGATGGGGTTGTGCCAGCACCCTGCAGGGGTCTTGCTGCGTCCTCTGCGTATCCCGTCCAAGTGACTCCGCCACCTGGGGGACCTGTTTGGAAAAAACCTTCCCAGGTCTTCGGAGGGGGAACCTGGGTCCTGCCCTGAAAATGTGTCTTCAGGTAAGTGAGCAAGCAAAGCAGTTCAACAGGTGTCAGAGAGCACTAAGCTTGGAAGGGGACGTCAGGTCCAAACCCCACTCAGCACAGGACTCCCAAGTTAAACCACCCCTCCCAGACGGCTGTTCTGCTGCGTCCCAAACACCTCTAGTGTGGAGAACCCGCTGCCTCCCTGGGTCAAGCACTCGTCCGAGCATTCAGCCGGAGCCCGGCTCCCTGTGACTTGAGCCTGTTATATCGTGTCCTGCGCTCTGGGATGATGGAGAAGAGCTCTGGCCCTCCTTCCTTGGAAAAACCTTCCAGCTGGAGGGCAGTCAGCAGAATGAAGGGAAGTGGGGGGAGAGCGCGGGGGGGAGGGCTAGCCAGGGCAGAGGAAGGCAGCCCAGCCGGTGAACACCTGTGCCATGTTCTGGCCCTGCGCTGAACTGCAAGACTGCTGGCTGCCCCATCAGGATGACTTCAGGTCTCCCGCTGCTGCTTCTGAATGCTGACCAGCGCACAGCAAGACCTCGGCTCATCCACAGCTGAACAGGCAGAGAGATGGCCGAACTGGCATGCACAACCAAGACCTGGGAGGGTGAACGGGGGGGGATTTGCCCAGCTCGGCCCACCAGGCTACCGGCTGCACCAGCGAGAGACTGGGGAGCCGAGGATGGGCCGGGGCGGGGGGCCATGCTCTATAGCAGTGATGGCGAACCTTTTAGAGACCGAGTGCCCACACTCCAACCCAAAACCCATTTATTCATCGCAAAGTGCCAACACTGCACTCAAACCTGAACACTGAGGTTTGAGTTTACAAAAAACAACTCACAGCCAGTTCAAGCATATCTATCAATCTATCAATCTATCTATCTATCCTTGGCAGCACACAGAGTGGCCATGCGAAAGCTCAGAGAAGTCGCGGCTAATGAATCGTACCTCGTGAAGTCACCGTCTGGCACCGCGACTCTTTCTGAGCATGCGTGGGACCCCTATACACACTGTTATACAAAGCTCAGCTGCTGGGGCGATGCTGGGGTGACATGCTCACGTGCTAACAGGGAAAGCGCTGCGTGCCGGCTATGGCACTCCAGCAATAGGTTCCCCACAACTCCCCTGACAGTAATAAATGACAAAGTTCCACTGAAAATATGGCAATACTGAAAGAGCGCTTCCTGAGTAGCTTTTTCTGCGCTGCTCATCCTTTCTGCCCCTGCTAAACACATTCCAACCCTCAGAATCGTGCCAGGACACCTCGTTTTCCTAACCCTAACCCTACCCTGGTGCTCACCCCTAACCCTAATACAGGGCACAAGTTCCATTGAAAATAAGGCAATTTTGAAAAAGCCCTCCCTGAGTAGCTTTTTCTGCGCAGCTCATCCTTTCTGACTCTTCTAAACACATTCCAACCCTCAGAATCATGCCAGGACACCTCGTTTTCCTAACCCTAACCCTACCCTGGTGCTCACCCCTAACCCTAATATAGGGCACAAGTTCCATTGAAAATAAGGCAATTTTGAAAAAGCCCTCCTGAGTAGCTTTTTCTGCGCTGCTCATCCTTTCTGACTCTTCTAAACACATTCCAACCCTCAGAATCATGCCAGGACACCTCGTTTTCCTAAACCTAACCCTAAGCCTAACCTGGGGCTCACCCCTAACCCTAATATAGGGCCAAAGTTCCATTGAAGATAAGGCAATTTTGAAAAAGCCCTCCTGAGTAGCTTTTTCTGCGCAGCTCATCCTTTCTGACTCTTCTAAACACATTCCAACCCTCAGAATCGTGCCAGGACACCTCGTTTTCCTAACACTAACCCTACCCTGGTGCTCACCCCTAACCCTAATATAGGGCACAAGTTCCATTGAAGATAAGGCAATTTTGAAAAAGCCCTCCCTGAGTAGCTTTTTCTGCGCTGCTCATCCTTTCTGCCCCTACTAAACACATTCCAACCTTCAGAATCGTGCCAGAACACCTCGTTTTCCTAACTCTAACCCTAACCCTAACCCTAACCTGGGGCTCACCCCTAACCCTAATATAGGGCAAAAGTTCCATTGAAAATAAGGCAACTTTGAAAAAGCCGTCCTGAGTAGCTTTTTCTGCGCACCTCATCCTTTCTGACTCTTCTAAACACATTCCAACCCTCAGAATCGTGCCAGGACACCTCGTTTTCCTAACCCTAACCCTACCCTGGTGCTCACCCCTAACCCTAATATAGGGCACAAGTTCCATTGAAAATAAGGCAATTTTGAAAAAGCCCTCCTGAGTAGCTTTTTCTGCGCAGCTCATCCTTTCTGACTCTTCTAAACACATTCCAACCCTCAGAATCGTGCCAGGACACCTCGTTTTCCTAACCCTAACCCTACCCTGGTGCTCACCCTAACCCTAATATAGGGCACAAGTTCCATTGAAAATAAGGCAACTTTGAAAAAGCCCTCCTGAGTAGCTTTTTCTGCGCTGCTCATCCTTTCTGACTCTTCTAAACACATTCCAACCCTCAGAATCATGCCAGGACACCTCGTTTTCCTAAACCTAACCCTAAGCCTAACCTGGGGCTCAACCCTAACCCTAATATAGGGCCAAAGTTCCATTGAAAATAAGGCAATTTTGAAAAAGCCCTCCCCGAGTAGCTTTTTCTGCACTGCTCATCATTTCTGCCCCTGCTAAACACATTCCAACCCTCAGAATCATGCCAGGACACCTCGTTTTCCTAACCCTAACCCTACCCTGGTGCTCACCCCTAACCCTAATATAGGGCACAAGTTCCACTGAAAATATGGCAATACTGAAAAAGCCCTCCTGAGTAGCTTTTCTGCGCAGCTCATCCTTTCTGACTCTTCTAAACACATTCCAACCCTCAGAATCATGCCAGGACACCTCGTTTTCCTAACTCTAACCCTACCCTGGTGCTCACCCCTAACCCTAATATAGGGCACAAGTTCCATTGAAAATAAGGCAATTTTGAAAAAACCCTCCTGAGTAGCTTTTTCTGCGCTGCTCATCCTTTCTGCCCCTACTAAACACATTCCAACCTTCAGAATCGTGCCAGAACACTTCGTTTTCCTAAACCTAACCCTAACCCTAACCTGGGGCTCACCCCTAACCCTAATATAGGGCACAAGTTCCATTGAAAATAAGGCAACTTTGAAAAAGCCCTCCCTGAGTAGCTTTTTCTGCGCAGCTCATCCTTTCTGACTCTTCTAAAGGCATTCCAACCCTCAGAATCGTGCCAGGACACCTCGTTTCCTAACCCTAACCCTACCCTGGTGCTCACCCTAACCCTAATATAGGGCACAAGTTCCATTGAAGATAAGGCAATTTTGAAAAAGCCCTCCTGAGTAGCTTTTTCTGCGCTGCTCATCCTTTCTGCCCTACTAAACACATTCCAACCTTCAGAATCGTGCCAGAACACTTCGTTTTCCTAAACCTAACCCTAACCCTAACCTGAGGCTCACCCCTAACCCTAATATAGGGCACAAGTTCCATTGAAGATAAGGCAATTTTGAAAAAGCCCTCCTGAGTAGCTTTTTCTGCGCTGCTCATCCTTTCTGCCCCTACTAAACACATTCCAACCTTCAGAATCGTGCCAGGACACCTCGTTTTCCTAAACCTAACCCTAACCCTAACCTGGGGCTCACCCCTAACCCTAATATAGGGCACAAGTTCCATTGAAAATAAGGCAACTTTGAAAAAGCCCTCCCTGAGTAGCTTTTTCTGCGCAGCTCATCCTTTCTGACTCTTCTAAAGGCATTCCAACCCTCAGAATCGTGCCAGGACACCTCGTTTTCCTAACCCTAACCCTACCCTGGTGCTCACCCCTAACCCTAATATAGGGCACAAGTTCCATTGAAGATAAGGCAATTTGAAAAAGCCCTCCTGAGTAGCTTTTTCTGCGCAGCTCATCCTTTCTGACTCTTCTAAACACATTCCAACCCTCAGAATCGTGCCAGGACACCTCGTTTTCCTAACACTAACCCTACCCTGGTGCTCACCCTAACCCTAATATAGGGCACAAGTTCCATTGAAGATAAGGCAACTTTGAAAAAGCCCTCCCTGAGTAGCTTTTTCTGCGCTGCTCATCCTTTCTGCCCCTGCTAAACACATTCCAACCCTCAGAATCGTGCCAGGACACCTCGTTTTCCGAACTCTAACCCTAAACCTAACCTGGGGCTCACCCCTAACCCTAATATAGGGCACAAGTTCCATTGAAGATAAGGCAATTTTGAAAAAGCCCTCCCTGAGTAGCTTTTTCTGCGCAGCTCATCCTTTCTGACTCTTCTAAACACATTCCAACCCTCAGAATCGTGCCAGAACACTTCGTTTTCCTAAACCTAACCCTAACCCTAACCTGGGGCTCACCCCTAACCCTAATATAGGGCACAAGTTCCATTGAAAATAAGGCAATTTTGAAACAGCCCTCCTGAGTAGCTTTTTCTGCGCAGCTCATCCTTTCTGACTCTTCTAAACACATTCCAACCCTCAGAATCGTGCCAGGACACCTCGTTTTCCTAACCCTAACCCTACCCTGGTGCTCACCCCTAACCCTAATATAGGGCACAAGTTCCACTGAAAATAAGGCAATTTTGAAAAAGCCCTCCTGAGTAGCTTTTTCTGCGCTGCTCATCCTTTCTGCCCCTGCTAAACACATTCCAACCCTCAGAATCGTGCCAGGACACCTCGTTTTCCGAACTCTAACCCTAAACCTAACCTGGGGCTCACCCCTAACCCTAATATAGGGCACAAGTTCCATTGAAGATAAGGCAATTTTGAAAAAGCCCTCCCTGAGTAGCTTTTTCTGCGCTGCTCATCCTTTCTGCCCCTACTAAACACATTCCAACCTTCAGAATCGTGCCAGAACACCTCGTTTTCCTAACTCTAACCCTAACCCTAACCTGGTGCTCACCCCTAACCCTAATATAGGGCAAAAGTTCCATTGAAAATAAGGCAATTTTGAAAAAGCCCTCCTGAGTAGCTTTTTCTGCGCTGCTCATCCTTTCTGCCCCTGCTAAACACATTCCAACCCTCAGAATCGTGCCAGGACACCTCGTTTTCCTAACCCTAACCCTACCCTGGTGCTCACCCCTAACCCTAATATAGGGCACAAGTTCCATTGAAAATAAGGCAACTTTGAAAAAGCCCTCCCTGAGTAGCTTTTTCTGCGCAGCTCATCCTTTCTGACTCTTCTAAACACATTCCAACCCTCAGAATCGTGCCAGGACACCTCGTTTTCCTAACCCTAACCCTACCCTGGTGCACACCCAACCCTAATATAGGGCAAAAGTTCCACTAAAAATATGGCAATATTGAAAAAGCCTGTGTTCAGGACGTGCTCCAATGGAACAAAGCTCAGGGAGCCAAGGTTCAATTTGGATGCCAGGAAGCCCTTCCTGCCAGTCAGGACCCCAAGGGTGTGGAATGGGCTTCCCTGGGAGGTGGCTGAGGCCCCATTGGTGAGGGTGTTCAAGGATAGGCTGGACGTGCACATGGTGGGCATGTCGTGAGCAGACCCGGCTGGAGCCGGGGGTCAGACTAGATGGCCCGGGAGACTCCTCCTGACTCAATGTTTCTGTTTCCATGGTAAAAAATGCTGCGAATGCAAACTCTCCTTCCTTCCTGGACCCTGGCATGAAGCTGCATTTTGCCCGGATGCAGCCTCTTCTCCCTGGCCCCTCCCATTCCAGAACGGGAGTTCCAGCAGCGACCGGCTGACAGAATTCCGGCACGTGGCCGGGCAAGGCAGGCCACCGGGGTGCTTTGCTGCATTCACTCTTGCAGAAGTGCCCCAGGAGGAACAGCCCCCCATCACCGAGAAGCCACTGCTTCGGCAGAGCCCCAGACTCTTTCACGTGGGGAAGGCCCTCAATGTGCTTTCAATAAGACTCACAACTGCCAGCATGCTCGGGATTGTGGAATTTTTTCTGCCTAACCCACACAGAATTAAGTTCTTAAGAATCCAAGAGTTAGGTCCTACTCTAAGGGTTGAGCATGGCTCCACTGCTTTCTCTGGCACTTTCTAAGGGGCTGGCTGGCCAAAAAGTGATCAGCACAGCACAGCTGAGAATCTGACTGATGCTGCTGTAAGAGCAAAGCAGAAGCAAACCCCTACTGAATGGCTTAGGGGACCTCTGGCTTTCCCTGCACGTGAAACCTTTCTTTTGCACTTCTCCGTGTACGTTCTGCTGCCTCCTTGATGAGGAGATCAGTGCATCTGACCCCTGGCGTGCTTCTCCCAGGCTTTCCCAAAGTCTTCCAACGGAAATCGCACTACGCTTCGTAGGAGGCCTGCTCACTCCTCCCCAAACCTCCGAGTTTCTACAACTTATTTGCACCATACCCCCATTCACTGTAGCTGTCTCGGAGACCAAATCTAGGCACAGCTGCTTAAAATCTTTGCCAATAACACAGACATCATAGTTACGCAAAACTGAAAACTGAGAGATTGAGAAGCTGCGATGTGCAAAGTCTCACTATGTGTCCATCTGCACAGCACTACGAATTCTGACAGGCAATGGCCTTGCAGGACCTCAGAGACAAGTAACTTCCGCAAAGCAGCCCGTACTGCAATCAAACGCAGGAGACGCTCTTATGCATGTTCAGGTAGAAGGAACTCTTGGAACTTCCAGCATTCCTCAGCTGGCACCGCTGGCTGGGCAATGCTGGAACCTGGAGGACGTTTAGCTATCTAAATGTGCACAGGCCTTTAAACAATATTGCAGGGACTATAAAAGTTACGAAACACACCACTTAGAAACATAGAAACAGAGCGAGTCAGAAGGGGCCTCCTGGGCCATCTAGTCTGACCCCCGGCTCTAGCCAGCTCCGCTCACGACATGCCCACCATGTGCACGTCCGGCCTATCCTTGAACACCCGCACCGATGGGGCCTCAACCCCCCCCACGGAAGCCCATTCCATGCCCTCGGGCTCCTGACTGTCAGGAAGGGCTTCCTGGCATCCAAATGGGACCTGGGCTCCCTGAGCTCGGCTCCACTGGAGCGCGTCCTGTCTTAAAACACTGAGCATCCCCCTTCAGCCCAGCAATGGTAAGACACAGCTCATCTGCCACAGCAGCGCACAGCAGCCCTCCCCAGCCCTGCCACCTGAGACTCTTGCCGAGGGAGAGCCAGGAGATGAACCGATGAACCCACATGAAAAGCCCTTGGCCAGCCAGAGTCTCAGCCTCGCTCAGCTCACAACATTCTTGTGAAGATAAAAAATGGGCTGGCCCAGAACTATGTAGGCTGCGCTGCACTCCTGGCAAGAGAGAGAAAGCGACACTGATGAGGATGAGGATGGTGGAGTGCAGTATGTTGAAGGGAACTTCCCACCTTTCATTGCGTGCCTCAGGTGTGCAAAACAACGGCAGGGAAACAATCTTATTATTGAAAGAATACAAAACTGCTTCCTGGGAATCTTCCTCAAAAAGCGAGAGCCGCATGAGGGTGCAATACCATCCATTCCACACTCGGACATTGTACACGTACTTGCTTTTTTGGAGACAACGCCTGTTCTTCTGACTTTTCTGACTTCTCTTCAATGCTACTGTCGTAGTCTTCCTCCTCCTCCGTGACACTGTCACTCCCAGAATCCTCCAGCCCAGAAAAGAAACTTTCGTCACTGTCTGTGGGATCATCATCACTTTCTTCTTCTTCGTGCTTCTTCAGGGTTGGGGTGCTAAAAAGAGGCTAATGAGAGAAAACAACACACTTCAGAGCGCCGTACTATCACCAGCGCCCAATCCGCTTGCAGGCCACAAGGCCTCCCCTCAGAACAGGGCAGGAAGGTTTGGTGAAAGTTTCACGCAGCAGAATCAGTAATCCAAGAGAGTTGGCAGAGTGAACCTGGAGTTCCCCTCACATGCCAGGAACACGGCATATTCTGCAGCCAGATCAGCCTCATTTCCACTCGGGAAAGCTTATCCTGGGGTCAAACCCACCTCCACAAAAATTTATTTGGTCCCAAAATTCACTGCACCTTCGCATTTCAAGTTATTGCAAAGAATCGGATTGACTTGTAAAAACAAAAAAATCTTTGCAAGCTCTAAGATGACGGAGCACAGTCTATTCTAACACATCTTTTGGCGCAAGGTGCTTGTGAACGTCAGTGGACTGGTCTGTGCGTCTGCAAGGCGCTGGCCTGGGCGAAGCGTGGACCACCCACGGAACGCGCCTTGGATCAGGCACGCCCCTTCCCAGCCCCGTTTCCGGCTCTCCCAGTTGACCCTCGGCCATGCGCTTCCCTGAGCAAGAGGGCACACGGGCAGCGGACGTGCGCGGCGCCGGCGGCCAGGCTGCGGAGGAGGCCGAGGCCGAGGCAGCAAGGGCGGCGCACGGGATCCGGGGCTCAGCGCTGCGGCGGCTGGGATCGCGGCGCCGGCGGGCCAGAGCACGCCGCGCCCGCCTGACCCGGGGGATGCGGGTCCCGGGGAGGCCCGAGCGGGGCCGCCCCGCACGCGGGAGGGTGCCGCGCCCGCGCCGCCGGCAGGGGGGCACCAGGCGCAGCCCACGCCCGGGTCGGAAGCGGCCTTCTGCCCAGCCGGATCCCGGCCTGCCTTCCCGCCGCCCTCGACCGAGGCAGCCGGCTCCCCCGGGTCGCCCTCGAGCGCGGCGGCTCCGAGCCGCTTCAGCCCGGGAGGCCTGCGCCGGGGCCCGGGGCCGGGCCGCATGGCAGGTGGCCGCCCGGCAGCCTCTCCGCGGCGGACGGGCAGGAAAGGCTCGCCCCTCGCCGCCGCCGCCGCCGCCGCGGGGTCTCCCTCCGGCGAGGAGGCGCGGCGCCCCCCAGGCCGCCCTCCCGCCCGGCGCCCAGCCCCGGCCCGGCCCGGCCCGGCGGCGCCCCCGACCCTCACCCGGCGGCGCCCGCCGCTGCCGCTGCCTCCGCCGCCGAGCGGCTCCATGGCTTCCCGCGCGCGCCGCAGCCGAGCAACTCCGGCGCCGCGTGCGCTCCCAGGCCGGCGGCGCGCCACGGCGCATGCGCGCGGGGCCGGGCCCGCCCCGCCGGCAATCTCGCGGGGCCTCGGGAGCGGCTTCGGGCGAGCGCTGGCCTTGTCCGCGCCGCGGGCCGCCCGCCTTCCGCCCGCACGAGGGGAAGAGCGGCCCGCGCTCGCTGCCGCCACACCTCGGAGCGGGGAGGTCAGAGGTGACCATGCCCGCCGAGGCTCGGGAGGAACGACTGCGCAGGCGCGGGTGGCGCGAGCCCGGCGGGCGTCTGGGAAGGACTGCGCACGCGCAGATCTTTCGCCCCCGCCGCCCGCAGCCTGGCCTCTCCATCACCCGGCAAGAAGGCAGAGGTGAAGGTGCCTTCGGACCGAATGGTGCTGCTAATTTAAAATAGTTATTTTCAAAACTAGCTTTGCGTACAAATCAATGCCTCACAACGACTGGAGGCAATTATTGCTATTAATCTGTTTGTCTGTTATACCGCTCCATAGCTGAGACCCTGAGTCTTTCACTGCTTAAGAGGCCTAAACTTTCCGGTAACGCCGCAGGTGTGTTTTGCATGCGAGGAGTTTTGCTTTTAAACTCCATCTTGCCTCAGACCCATCTTTGTTGGGGCAGTATGACAACGGAGCCAATGACCTCGGGAGGTAGTGGGCTCTCCCCCACCGGATGAGTTCAAAATGCAGCTAGACAGTCCTGTCGAATCCCCGATTGATCTCTGGAAAAATAGAAGACTCGCTCCCGAGAGACCTCCCCTCCTGTGCAGCTGTTCAGAATTTCAGGGTTCCGCACATGCTGGCAAAATTATGCAACCCGGTTCCCAAACTGATAAGCGAGGCCCATCGGAACAATTCAGAACACAGACGTCCAGGGTACATGCCGTGGAGAAAGTTAATCTCACGGAATCATAGCACGGAGTTGGAAGGGAACAAGACGGCATGAACAGGACTGACGTGCAAGGTGGCCATAAATCTTTCCCCACCCGCATCAATGCGCTGAATGAAAATAGTACACTGCACTGTCATAGCAAAACCTTTCTTGCAAGGACACATTCCATTTATTAAACTGATTAAACTCCCCCTCCCGCATTTAAGCGCCGCGCACTACTCTTCAGCCGCTAAAGAGTCGCGCATGCGCGAAGACCTGCCGGGACGAGGAGCGCGAGCTCGGGAGCAGCAGGAGCGCATGCGCAAGAGCGTGCAAACAACAGCTGGGAGGCGCATAATAAAGTCTAGACGGAGCGGCGTGCGCGCATTCCAGTGCGCCTGCGCGTCGCAAGATGGCGGCGGCCATGCCTACCTGTTCTGAGGCGCTGCCCGTGCTCGGAGGGCGCGGGCCGCGGCGGGCTCGCAGCAGCCTCCGCCGCTAGCCGCCCCCTCGCTCGGGCGGCCGCGGAGTCCGCGGCGGACGGGCGGGCCCGGCCCGGCCCGGCCCGGCCGGCCCGGCCCGGCCCGGCCCGGCCGAAGCGCGGCGCGGCCGAAGCGCGGCGCGGCGCGGCGCGGCGCTCCCGAGGGGCGAGCAGGCCGCCGCCTCCGCCTGGTGCGCGCCGGCCAGCTCGGGCAGCCCCGCCGGCGGGGCATGGAGACCTCCGGCGCCGCCGGGGCGGGCGGAGGGGGCAGCAATGTGCCCGCCTTCCTCACGAAGCTGTGGACGCTGGTGGAGGACCCGGACACGGACGCGCTCATCTGCTGGAGCCCGGTGAGGGACCGGGGGCGGCGCGGCCTCTCTCGCACGCAGCCCGCTCCGTTGCGCGTCGGCCCGGCCCGGCGGCGGCCTCGCCGCGGGCTGGCGTGGGGGGCATCCGGCCGCGATGGCCGGTTCGCGGCGAGCCCGGCGCCGATAGCGCGCGAGCTTCGCGGGCCGAGGGGCGGGCGGGCGGGCGACCTGTTGCTCACTAGGCGTTCTGGGCCGCGGCGATCAGGGATGATGGGAGCTATAGTCCATAGCCTCTTCGTGGATGTGCAGACCTCCTTGGCAGCCAGTGCGCAGCTGGTAGCTGCGGAGTTTAGAGGTGGCTTGCTCTGCGATGCAGCTCCCTTCCCGCTCCTCTCCTTGAGGAATCGCCCTTAACCTCTCCTGCCAACCTCCTCCGCATCGCCCCCTCGCCCTTGCGCTCGTCTTTCCCTGGCCTGCCCTGCCCTGCATGCCGCAGCTCTGTGAGCAAGGAACGTGTCCCCGCCGTGTGTGCTTAAACATGAAGTGGCGGCAGGTCCTTTCCGTAGCGTGCGCTAGCAGATGTTTCCTGGCAGAGGTGTTCTTTTGGAGGGAGAGCTTTCAGTTTTCCCAGGCAACTTCTTTGACCTTTTGGTTTCTTTTGCCGTTCACCACTGGTTTCTAGGAAATCATGAATCTGCTTTCTACAGCATTGGGTATTAATTAAGGAAATTGAGAGCTAGTGTGGCCCTGCAGTTGGTTTGCACTCTGCAATCCTATTTTTAGAACAGTAATATAGGCAGTTGAATGTTGCAGTGCAGGGCACTGTCAGCTTCTGTACTCCACATATGGTATTAATAATTGGCTTTATGCTCTGAGAGAAGGCTTCTCTGCCGAATTAAACAGGTTTTTGAATATTATCATTGCCTTTTGGCCATGGGTAACCACCTTCCCTGCTCCACCTGCTATACCAGCTTCAATTCTATAGTACTCTCTAGTCCATTTTCTGATTCCTTCACATGATCATCTCTGCCTAAATATCTAGAATACTTAAGCACTGGTTTTCTTTCTGCCTGTGCAGAACACACACACAGTCTGTATTTGAGATGACACTGTCTCCATACAGAAATGCATTAGCCAGGTTGCTTGTCGTCTTAATTTTGGTGATGGGGGGAATCGGCACTTTTCAAGCTGCTTTCATTGCTGAGCAAATCAAGATTCTGTTGCTGGAGCTCTTAAATGTGAAGTATTTCTAAAGCAAAACAAAGGATCATGGGTAATTGGGAATACTAGAAATAGTAGGGCAGGTTTCTGGATGAGAAGAACAGCCTTGATGGCTGCTGCTTACATTTTTGCTGGAATAGGGATTGTATGAGCTTCATAGAGGGAACTGTCTGGTAATTGTTGTTAAGCAACATGAAAAGTATTATTAACTGTTTGTATGTATTTACTTACTTTCTATGCAGCAGTGCTCTTAACAATAGGAAGAATCCTGCATAGAATTTGCTTTCAGGTTAACACGGACCACATAGAGACAGGGCAGGTGTGCCACGTGACTCTGTTTTCCCAAATGGCAAGATAAAGGTATTTGTGCTGAACAGAACTGAAGCTTTGTCATCACCTGCTGCTTTAAAAATAAAATGCACGTGCAGAACAGGAAAACAGAACAATCTTCACGGGCTGTGCTGCTCAGTGGAGGGAATGGGGGGAGGGCCATGGAAGAAGCCCCCCAGCACCTTCAGTGCAGCCCTGTTTCGGCTGTTCTGCTTGCTTAGGCTGGACATCACCTGCTAGAAAATGGACCCTTCCTCTTGTGTCATTCGCGTTGGAGAGCCTGACTCATCTTTCTTTTAGTCCTGCCGCTGCTCAGCATCCTGCACTCACTGGCCGCTTTCTGCCCCATAGCCCTTCATTTCAAATATCTGCCTTTGCTCTTGCCCTCCACTTTCTCCTTCCATGGCATTGCCTTCACCTGCCCCTTTTTATTCCCATCTGCATGACTTTGCCCTTCCTGCACTCTGGCCGGGACACTCTTGTCTCTCTAGCTGGGGGAAGGTGTCAATTCCAAGCAATGTGGCTACTGCTCAACCAAGTGAAGCTGGTTACCAGGTTCCGTGTTCGCTGCCTGTGTGTTTGGGTGTCTGCTAGCAAGATGTGGTATCTGTTTCCACATGGTTCAGCTGTGCTTCCAGGAGCTGGGGGTGTTTGGCACCCTCCTGTGTGTTTCATGCGGCTTTCATTAAGAATCTTCCACGTGTTGACATTCTTTCTTATCTGGGAGACCAATTAGGAATTTCTTTGGTAAGCAGTGTTTCCCAAGAGCCTTGTTTGGGTCAACCACATTAGAGGCTGGTGCACGTTCTACTTCTAACTCTCCCTTTGCTAACTGAGGGAATTGCACTGGTGGAGATCAGGGCTTGTGCACCAAGATGATGGTGGCAAATCACCACTTTTCCCGTTGCCTTCGCAAACACTAGCTTCCTCTAGTGCAGCGCGATGAGCACTAGCCTTGGTGTACGGCTGGATCCTACCCAGTGAAAAGGGGGCAGGGAGAACAAGACAGGACTTTACGCGATGCAGGCACATGTCTGAGCAGGACATTGTTCGCCTCGAGTGGAGATGGCCAGTTCTGGTAGCTACTGTGTTGACTTGCGGTGCAGTCTCCCACGTGTTTGCTCAGAAGCAAATGCCACTGTGTTGAGTGAACATGCATGGGACTGTGATGTTCTTTTTTTTTTTTTGAACAAAGCCTGTTCAAAAGCTTGGCTTCGGGAGAGCATCTTTAAGGTCAGGGAGTTAAAGCATTTTGTTCTTTGTCTCTGTTATGCTAGGGCTCTTGACATACGATAAGTATTTTTCTCTAACAATGAACATCAGCTTGCTTGCAGTGTAGTAAATAATATTGCATGGTGGCCTGATTATAAGGATGGAAACTTTTGAACATAGTGATGCTGCATGGACGGAAGAACTCCTCCTTTTGGCGCAAGTAATATTTATAATATAGTACTATTTTTATTGAGGAAAAAGCCTTGTATTCAGCCTTGGGTTGCCTGAATACAAATGCTTTATACATAGGAGAGAGAAATGGGGTGTCACAGCGCAATCCTGTACATGTTGCCACTGAGTTTAGTAGAGCTTGTTCCCAGGTGAGCGTGTGTGTGATTCTATTCTTTGTCTTTTATACCTGATCATTTGTACCTGAAGAGCCAGGGTGGTATAGTGGGTAAGAGCATGGAACTGGGACTCCAGTCCCCACTTAGCCATGGAGCTCACTGGATGACTTAAGGTCAGTCGCAGACTCTACCCCAACCCTCCCTGATAGGGTAGCGAGGAATACAGCTCCTTGGAAGGGGGGATCTAAATACATAGTCAGGTATTGCACTAGATTTCAAACAATGCTCATGCTACTTATTTGTTTTATTTAAAACACTTGTATCTCGTATATACTACACGGGTCTCAAGACAGCTTACAACAGAAGCAACACAATTAAAATAAAGATGAAACATTAAAATTACTGTCTTAAAACACCATACACTTTAAAATATCGGGTAAATAGAAAGGCTTTGGCCGGGTGCAGAAGCGAAGAAAGCGCACCCCTCTGTGCTTCCAGAACTAGGGCGCTGCAACAGAGAAGGCCCTTGCCTGCGCACCTGCTCCCCTCGCCTCCTTTAGAGAGGTCTCTGGGAGAAAACCTTCAGAGGAGGATCTTCAGGCTTGGGCAGGTACCAAGAGAGGGAGACACTCCTTCAGATATCCAGGCCCTAAACTACTATTTAAAGCGATTCTTTAGGTACCGCTAATAATGTATTTTTATTTGTTAATCTTATTGTATCATAAGATGCCAGATGGAAGCAGAACAGCATCTGTGTGGATGTGGGCCTTTCCTTAAAACTATCTAGTATATTATTTAACACAGTTGAAATATAAACATAGAATTAATACTTGATTATACTGCTGCAAGTGAAGTAACTTGTACGGAGGAAATAGTGAAATTTAGCATAACCATGTAAGAGTTCAAGCAGAAAATATCAGACTAGTGCATTTATAGAGAATTGATGGTAATGCATTGAAATACTAGACATGGGAATAATATATTTAATGAATGCAATATTTTTTCTGGGCTACATCCTGCATTTTAACCTCTGCATTCACTATTGTAACTGTTTTCCTTGTAGTGTAGCACCAGGCATCTGTGTGGAGTTGTGCTTTGTGTAGATTCCCCAGCTGTATGTGCCCCTTTCTCTCGTGTTCAAATTTTGCTAGGTAGGTTTCCAAAAAAAAGAAGAAAAAAGCCTTTCTTCTGGTAGCTGTCAAAAGCAAATGCTTGTGAAATGGGGGTGAGATGTAGATCTACCAAAGCAGGGAGGCATTGAGAACTGTCAGGGGACTGTGTAAAATCTAGGGAAGCACACTGTTCCACTCGCCATCCCCTTCTGGGCAGGGAAAATTCCTTTGTCTCTTTGTTTTTCAGTTGAGAGCTTTCTAGTGTGTGCAGGGGAACCTCTCTGCAGCCTTGCTTGGTCAGTGTCCATTGATGTTCTGTACTGCACTTTGACAGCAGAGAGCAACAAAGGGGTAATGAGCCAGTACGGTCACTGCAAAATGCCACTTGGGCATGGGGAAGTGGCCGTCACTGGCAGCAGCATGGGGGCTCCAGAAACAAACATTGGGTAGAAACAGAGCGAGTCAGAAGGGACCTCCCAGGCCATCTAGTCTGGCCCTTGGCTCCAGCCAGCTCTGCTCATGCCACGCCCACCATGTGCGTGTCCCGCCTAGCCTTGAACACCCTCTCCGATGGGGCGTCAGCCATCTCCTGTGGAAGCCCATCCCATGCCCTCGGGCTCCCGACTGTCCGGAAGTGCTTCCTGGCATCCAAATTGGACCTTGGTTCCCTGAGCTCGGCTCCAGTGGAGCACATCCTGCCCTCCTCCGCAGGGGAGAACAGATCTGCTCACCTCTGCGTGGCACCTCTTCTCCAGGCTGAAAGACCCAGCTCCCCCAGCCTCGCCTCGGACAGCTTTCCCTGCAGTCCGGCCACCATCCGTGTGGCCCTGCACTGCTTCGCTTCCCACTGGGCCCCATCCTCCCTGGAGTGTGGAGCCAGAACGGAGCACAGCGCTCCAGCCGCGGCGCACCAGAGTCGTGCAGTGGCAGTAGCGCCTCTCTCGATCTGGAAGCCACACTTCTGGCTCTGCATCTAGAGCTTTGATCACAACAGTGTTCAGATACTGGAATACTGACTAGAAGAGGAACTAGGCCAAGGAAGAGGAAGGGAGAACATTCCATGGTGAGCCCGATTTTGTCAAGGACTCTGTGCGCCATTTCAGAGACAACACACACTCTTGCATGTGGATTGGCACGTCCTGTGAATTTGCCTGCATCTTTCAGGTGACCAGGTGGACTTCATGAATCAGGGACCACACAGAATTTTTCTCCCGGAGGCCTGGAGGAGGGGAGCAGTTGAAGAGTCTGGCAGGCGTTGGCTTGAGCCAGATTTTGCTGAGCTGCTCAGTGAACAGAACTGACAGCAGTGTGGAATCCGTCGTTCCACGGGATGCGTGCTCTCCTGTCACCCGTGGACCTTGGGAAAGCAAGCCCACCTGAATGGTGCTAGGCTCTCGGGCAGCAGCCTCCGGCCCCCTCCCTTACCTGCTTTCCGGCTCCGGGTACGCATGTGCGCACTGGGGTTACTCTGCGCACTCGTAACTGTTCTGATGCCTTGGCCGGAACCGCTTCCCCCCAGCGTTGGGGCTGCAGCACAGGCAGGCCTCTGTGGAGCCGTCTCACCCGGCTCTGCAGCGCAGCTTCGGAGGCGGGAGGAGGGCGGGAGGTGTGCCCGCTGGAGGGGCACGCTAATCGTCGGGAATGCGCTGGTTCAAGCTGGTCGAAGGGCTTCAGGCCCAGGGCTGTGCTGTTTATCACGCCACAGAACTCGTCTGTGTCCTCTTTCTGCAGCATGGTCACATGGTTGCTTTTTCGACTTTGTCTGTTGCCGTGTTATTGTACTGCTTGACTTCCAGGGCAGCACTTGTGAGCAAGGCGTGAATGGCAGAGTGGCCTTTTTGGCAGCAGTCCTTTCCCGGCGGGGGCTGAGTCAGCAGCTTGACGGTCTGCAGTGCAGCGTGCCCGTGCCTTTCGTCAGAGTTTTCCTGGCTGAGCACGGAGCCCCAAAGCGCCCGTCTTCCCCCCGAGACCGGCACACAGGCCAGGTGTCAAGGGCAGGATTTAGGGATGTATCGTAAAGCGGGGTGGCTGATTTCAGCCTGGCTCGGCTGTGCACTGGGAGTCTGGTTCGACCGGCGTGCGTAGTGGGATGGACTGCGGCTTTTGATCTTAAAGCAAATCTCTTGCAAACAAACCAAAGCTGCTAAAAACAAAAAGCAAGCGAGTTGAAGAACAGCCAGGCCACCAAAACAGTTAACCGTGGCAACGAGGAGCAGCAAAGGATGCTGGGACGAGTGCCAGATGAGTCAGTTGGAAAGGCAGCGGGACGAGAGACGCGGTCCTGTGTCTGCCGCTGCCACAGACTCACCTCAAGGGCAGCTTTCCAGCAAAGGCAGAACATGCACCTGCAAGGCTCGTGCGCCAGCGGGGAGGCGGATGCGCCTGTTTCCAGGGAGACGGAGCACCGCCCTCCGCGTTGAGTCGGCCACGAGTGAACGGCTGATGTGGGTGGAGACACCGCAGCAGCTGTTGCTGCGTATGCCTGAAAATCGGAGGCTGTGCTTGACAAGTCTCGCCAGGTCCCGTCTAGCGGTCCGGTCCCACACGGGCCAAGCAACTGCCTGTGGGAAGCCCACAAGTGGGGCAAGCGCGCACTGGTGCCTTCCACCGTTCGTGCCCCAGCTGATGCCAGGGGGTGCAGTACGGCCTTTTCTGCCTAGTACCCACGGGTTGCCTTAATCCCTGTTCATTTGTTCAGTCCCTTTGTAAAGTTGTCCAGTTTGGTGGATATTCCCATATCCGGTGTCAGTGAATTTCCTAGTGTAACGATGCACCGTAGGAAGACGTGCTTCACTTTCTCTGCTCCGATTCTCCCTCCAGTCAGCTTCACGGGAGGAGCCCAATGCCGGCACTGGCTTCTCCCTCTCCACTCTTCTGCAGGATTTGTAATGTTTTGTTGCATCTTCCTTTACTCACGTTTTGCTAAGCCGAGCAAACTCAGGTGCTCCCCTTTTCTCATGGGTTCTTGCTTCAGCCTCTGGGTCATCTTGGTTGCCCTTTTCTGCAGCTTTTCCAACTCCACGATATCCTTTTTTAGGGGTGTGGACCAGAAGTGTGCACAGTGGCTAGGTCCAAACAACATGAGGAGCCCCGGCTTGCTGGTATTTCACCCTGATGAGCTGGTTCTTCAGGAGCTGCTGCAAGAAACCCCCATTTGCTCTGTGGCTTCCCCAGTCCACAATGATTTGCCATGCTGTCCAAAGCCAGGATTGCGGTCTCCACGGCCCTGGTGCGCACCCACCGCAGAGTCCTGGGGAACACTGGCAGCTGCAGGAGCTGCCTCTGCTGCTCTTCTCTGCCTGTTACCAGTGCAGGCCGAGGAGGATGAGGTGGGTGATGCAGGCAAGAAGCAGTGGACCCCTCAGGACAGAATCTCCCACCAGCATGACGGCTGATGACACACGTGCCAACAGTGGGAGGATGAGGAGCGAGGATGGAAAGTGATACTGTGGAAACTGTGATGATGTAGCCACCTGTTGGGCAGGCCATGGTAAAGAGAGCAAGAACTGCGCAACCACGCGGGGCTGTTTGTGATGTTGCGTGAACACAGCTGCCATTTGTGGTGTGGTCCCTCCCGAGCTGTGCCTACGCTGCAGGAGGAGCAGCTCCTCCTCCCGCACCAGCCGGGTTCCTGGCTTCATGTGGGGCGTGCCGCACCAAGGATGCTGCAGGAAGAGACATGGCCCCTGTGGGGTTGCACAGCGGTGCTTCTCTGTGCAGGCCTCGCCCTGGCGTCGTGTGGTGCCTGCACCCCCGTGGATGCTGTGCAAAGCTGGCCAGCAGGTTTTGGGACAGCAGCTGTTCTCCCCCTCCTGGCAGGGCTCCCGTTGGCACAGATGTTGGGGCATGCAAGCAAGGGGAGGGGCCATCTCCCGGTGGTGCCGGCAGCAGTCGCTCTGCCAGCAGGAAGCTTCTGTCAGATCGCACCCAGAGCTGCTCCTGAGGGGAGCCCACACAGCTCACTGCTTGAAGGGCCTGAAAGGGCGCCGCTTGCCCTCGGTTCCGCACTTCAGGGTGACCGTGCACAGCGCCCTCATCTGCCTGCATCCCCCAGCTGAGTCTGACCTTGGCATCTTGCCCCTTTGAAGGGAACATGAGCCCTAAGGCTCGGTGCTCCTCGGCTTTTGCTGCAGCTGTGCAGTCCAAAGCCCGGGGTGCATTGCCGTGTTGCACAGCACCGAGAGGCATCAGGCCCTTCATGCCTCAGTGGCATTCATCGGAGCCACTGGAGCCAGCAGCCCCTGGACCCTTTCAGCTTCTTGTGCGGCAAGCCCTTCCTGGGCAGCTTTGCAGCTGCAGGAAGGCTGGCGGAGGCGCCAGGCTACGTGGCCTCGTGGTTGGTAGTAATTGGCCAGGTGTGGCTTTGCCAGCAGCCGCTTGCAAGCCAGGCTGTGGTGGTCTTTGGCTGGTGGGCTTCGGCGTAAGCAGGGCAAGGTGCTCTGCTCACGGGTGGCCCGTCAGGCCCTGCCTTTCTCTGGAGCAGTGTGCTTAATATTGCCGCAGGCGGTGATTTGTCCGCAGCCTGTCTGGTTTGGTGCCTACCCAGTATCAGTGTCAGCTGTGTTTGTGCTCCCACCAGATGGAATCGCCTTAACAGGATGACGACGCAACAGCAGAGCTTTCTCCGCTATGAAAGAAAACCTACTTGTAAAAAGTCTTTCACTTCTCTTATATCACTCTGCCAGATTGAAAATATTTTCTCTCTCTTGTAGTCACTGTTATATTTTGACAATAAAATTCCTGCTATGTGAGTCAGAAAAGTAATGACATCCCACTCGGTTAAAGAGTTGTGAATTTTTCATACCAAATGGCTGAACTATTGTTCCTACCAGGCAGCTATGAAGCTTGGGGCTCAGGGAGGTTGGCATTAGGACGGGCTGGTGCCAAGCTGGTTGCTGTATGGCAGTGATGGCGAACCTTTTAAAGACCAAGTGCCCAAACTGCAACCCCAAACCCACTTATTTATCACAAAGTGCCAACCCTGCAATCAAACCTGAATACTGAAGTTTTAGTTTAGAAAAAGCACCTCACAGCCAGTCCAAGCGGCCATGCGAATGCTCAGACAAGTTGCGCCTAAGGAGTCATGGCCTGTGACGTCATCGCCTGGCGCCGCTACTCCTTTCTGAGCATGCACATGGCCCCCATGTGCGCTGTTATCCGATGCTTGGCTGCTGGGGCGATGCTGGGGCAACTTGGCTTGCGTTCTGACAGAGAGGGCTCTGCGTGCCGGCTGTGGCACATGTACCGTAGGTTCGCCACCACTGCTGTATGGCCTGAGGCTGCCATCAGCAGTCGGCGGCTGTTTGGGTTAGATAAGCACCAGGGTCCCTGAAGAGACGGTGGGGTCCCTTCAGCCTCGGTCCTTCGCACCTACGCCCTGGAGGCCTGCCTTCACTGAAAGAGCCTCTGAAACTGTGGCTTGGGGAAAGCCGTGCAGGAAGCAGTGCGGGAGAATGTGAAGTCCCCTGACACCTGGCTGGCTGCGGAGCCCTGGGAGCTGCCCTTGTGGGCATTCCTTGGCCCCTCAGTGGGGCAAGAGGAGTCCGAGGGCCCTGCCTTTCCACAGAGAGGCCCACCTTGCACACAGAGGCCCGAGTGTCCGTGTGCCTCGAGGGATTTGATTTGAACGACTAGGTTCTAGAGTCAGACTGGATTTCAGGTGTGCACACAAGCCTGCCTTCCCCATAAGTAGAGGAAATTGTCACTAAAATATTCCCAAAGCAGGCTCTTTTATGGGTTTTACCTCTTTTACTAGTTTTTGCACCTAGGGAGAGAAACATCTGATAGACTTCAGGCTATGCACAAAAAGATCCAAATACGTGGATTATTCTGCCCAAAAGGGTTCGCTTTCAGTTCTGCTGCTTGCCCCCGCTCCTCACGCTTAGCTTCTTGCGCAGATCTGTTCCACTCCCAGCAATCTCCTATTGATTGAATGTTTTGAAACTTAGCACTTAAGAGATGAGGGGTTGATTCTGTGTGCACAGCTATGCTAAGGAACAGTGGGATGACGGTCTTGCTCTCAGCCAGCTCTGCATATTCATGCAAGCATGTGAGCTCGGCAGGCGCCAATGCACAGTTCTGAGAACCATAAAACCCAGCACCTGTGACAGTACCGTCCAGATAGCAAAACTGCCCGATCATCTTACCAGAAGCTCTGGCATGGCATGGCATTGCAAAGGGCTTAATGGAATTCGTTTACCAAAACCTTTCACGTTTGCGTGGATGTGCAGCCTCCTGCTGCATAATTACAAACCAATCCTCACTGCATGATTAATAACCTCTGGACTCTAATGTATCTTATACAGAAAGCTATCTTTAGCTATTTTTTCCTCAAAAAGCATTTTTATTTTTTAAAAAAATCCATTTTGAATTTAAAAATCTGGTATTTTTATTTTAAAAACTCGTTGGTTTCCATCCACCCAGGTACGGCTGCATCTGCCTTCTCCATGGCGGTGGGCCCTGGTTACACGGAAGACTTCACAGCAGGCCTTTCGGAGAACCGTCAGACCTTGGTGGGGGGAGCTCGGTGGGGCCTTCCTTGCTCTGCTGTGCAACTGAGGGGCGGGGGCATGTTTCCTCCGCCGAGGTCCCAGGGCAGCCATCTTGTGGTGTGCGCCCACAGAGACCAGTCGGGGCGTTCAGGATGTTTTAGCCACGTGATCCCAGTCTTGTTCAAAGAGGACTCTGCACTCTTTCCCCCGCCATGCGCTCGGTCCTGGCTTTGGGGAGGAGCTCTGGCTGAGCTGGGGAGAAGGTGGTCCAGCTCGTGAGGCAGCACAGGGCCGTGAGGGGTCCATGGTACCTTCCAGCCGTTGGCCAAGGCTGTCTGCCACCCCCCATTCCAGCCCTGCCACCTGCCTTTCCACAGGGGCAGTCGGCGACTTCCTCCCTTGGAGTGGGGGCAGCGGCTGCTCAGCCCACACGTCCGTGGTTGCTGCTGCGCCAGCCTGAACCGAGCGGCTTTTTTTCGCATGCTGCCTGGGAGGCTTTTGCGCCAACAGGCAGCCTGAACATAATCGTAAACGTTAAAAATTTCCCTCAAGCGCTTGGGCTCTCTGGACGCCCGTGTTTGCTGATGGGCCAAGTGTGGGATAGGAGCAGTTGTGCCAGGTGGTCATGCACGGGGCACCTGAGGCCCCAGACAGGTGGCTCAGCCGAGCCCCTCGTTTGCTTCCCTGGGTTTCTCCGGGCCCCTGCACCTCATGCCACGGGGGGACTGGCTGGTGACGTGTGACCGACGTGCCATGGAGGCGTCTGCCGCACGCGTCCCGCTCACCTGGCCCCTGCGGCTGAAGGTGGCGGCTTGGGTCTCCTGCGTGGGGAGCTGCTTCCTGGCGGCCCCCCGGCGACATCCGGGCAGCAGGGGACGCACCGGGGTCCGTCTCACCTCCTATTCCGTTGTCGTTGCAGAGTGGAAACAGCTTCCATGTTTTTGACCAAGGCCAGTTTGCCAAGGAAGTGCTCCCCAAATACTTCAAACACAACAACATGGCCAGCTTTGTACGGCAGCTGAACATGTGTAAGTATGCATTCCCCGCAGGGCCAGCGTTCGCCCCAGCAGCCTTTCAGTCCCCAGAATCATGGGAGAGTGAAGTCGGAGGGGGCCAGGAGGCCAGCGGGTCCAAGCCCTTGCGGGACGCTCGGTCGCACCAACCCGCTCCTGCCTTCACGGAGCCGCAGTGAGGGTGGCTTGGCTCAGCATGGGCATGGGGCTGGGTGGGGATGCTCAGAGCTTCAAGCACGGTGCTTTTCCACAGGAGCGGGCGGAAGGCAGATCTCGCAAGTCAGCTCCCTGAAGCCCCTGCCAGCATGGCTGATGGTCGGGGAAGCTGGGAGTTGGGGTACAAAGCACCCTTCTTTTCTGTTGGTGCTTCTCAGACTGCCCTTGTGCCCACAAAGCCTTTGCCTGCCAGCCTCCCTGTGAAAATATATTTAAATAAAAATTTGGGAACTGCGAGGGCACAAAATGCTCCTTCTGGCTCCTCGTCTTCCTGCAGATTGGCTGTTCAGTGAGCACAGGAAGGCAGAGCGAGGGGCTCCCTGGCCCCTTTGCATTTGCAGCTCTTCCTGCTGCTCGCCTCCAGCCTGCCACTTCCCCCGCGCCCGCCTGCCCAAGCTGGCCAGACCTCCTCCACGGCCAGCAGGCCCCCAGACATTTTCTCGGATTCCCCAGAAGGCGGGGGCCCTTGCTGCAGGGCTCCCCTCGGTGAAATGGAGGCAGGCGCTGCAGGGCCTTGCGCAGCCTCTTCCCCCCCCCCCCGCGTTCCCGGCCAGGGCTGGGGGAGACAGGCGTTGCAGTCGCGCCTGGAGGGCACCGCGCTCGGAAGCTTGGCCTAGCGAAAGGAGGTCTGCGTCCCGTTGCTGTTCCCAGTCTGGGATGCAGCCACAAAGGACTGCGGCTGGGGCTACAACCCTGACGGGGCACCTCTCCGACCCCAGCCTGCCCAGACGCTGCGCTTGGTCCCTGGGCTTGCCTCTGGGTGCCAACCCCTCGAGAGGCTCAGAGGGCGGCAGCTGGGAGGGGTGCCTGTTCTACGGTCTCTGGAACACCCCCCCTGCTGCGGCCCGCCTGGCCCCACATTTGCCATCTTTTTGGCACCGGGGTTGGACAGCCCTGCTTGCAGTGGCCCTGAAAGACCTCCCTGCCTTGCACAATTTGCCTTTCTTTTACTCTCAGCTGGGCCTGTATTACTGCCAATGTTCTTTACGCTATTCTAAATTAATTTTTAATTACTGTTAATGTTTGCATTTGGGTGTTTTTTTTGGTTTGTTTGTTTTTGTTTTTGGCATACCTTGTCGTAAACCACCCAGAGAGCTTCAGCTATAGGCAGTGTAGAAATTATTATTACACGAGTACCTGTAAAACCTGTTGAAGCCAAAGTTTGGGCGAAACCTGGGGAAGTCTGTCCCCCTGGCAGCCGTGGATCTCCTCCGATGCTCGGCCTGGTCCTGGAAGGCAGGCCAGAATTCAGGGAGCAGCGCCAAGGGAAGCCAGCGGATCCCCACCCCGAAACGGATCTAGCATCGTGCAGCCGCTCTCTCAGCACGGTGCCTTCATGAGGCGTCTTTTCAACTGCCGCCTGTTGCTTAAGCCACGTTGGGGTTTAGTGAGCGAGAGAAAGACGGAAGAGAAGTGCTTCCGGCAAGCTCTGTTGGAAGCTCCCTTGCCCTTTGCTAATTGTTGGCAGCAGTATTGCCGCTCATTCTCTTCGCTGGATGGATATTTCTGCATATTGAGGGCAATCTCAAATGTTCTTGGCATTTTTAAGGAGTTTGTGTGACATGCACTGTCACCAGGGTTGCCAGCTGCTGCTTGAGTTAATGAATAGTCCCACTGCTTAATATATTGTGACACTTGCTTCCTTTTGCAGGACAGCTTGCAATGGGCTTTTTTAAAAGACGGAGCACTTTGCCTGGTGAGAACAGAGCAAAGTGCATTCTAAGAAGTCCGCCAGGGAGGGTCTTGTGCCATCCAAGAGGCGCTCTTCAAAGGGGGAGGCAATGCATGGCGAATGAGTGGACCCGGAACGGTCCCTGTGCATGCCAAAATGAAAAGGCCACATTCGGTGACGCACAGCTTCCCTGGAGCGGCAGATGGCAGGGACCCAGCGCTCCCATGTAGCCTGAGGTGCCGAGCCTGCCTGAGCTTGGGAGCTAAGCAGGGTCAGGCCTGGCTAGAATCTTGAGGGGGGGATGTGGGGGCTTGGACCCGGTGGCCTTCTAGCCCTCTTGTGCCTGTGTGACTGTGTGACTGGCCTGATGCCGCAGATGAGCTGCAGTCACGATCAGCCGCTTAGCTGCAGGGGGCAGACCTCCGGCCGGGGGAACCCTGGCCTGCCGCAGGATCTGTGGCTCTGCTTCGCGTTCGGGGAACTGAGAGCACGAGCGGCCAAAAGGTGCCGTCTGCCGCTTTGTGCGACTTGGAAAAGGGCGTGTGGTAGAATGGCACGGTGCACAAGCTTGGCAGGTGCTGCTTTCTGCTCCTGGACGTGGAGGAAGGCCAGGCCTCGCAGGCCGAAGGACCGGTGCTCAGGCAGTGCAGGGGCGGCTGGAAAGCCCCCGGCCCTGCTGCCAACGTGCGCTGCCGCCTTGCCTTCCAGATGGCTTCCGGAAGGTGATCCACATTGAGCAAGGCGGCCTGGTGAAGCCCGAGAAGGACGACACGGAGTTCCAGCACCCGTACTTCCTGCGCGGCCAGGAGCATCTCCTGGAGAATATCAAGAGGAAGGTCACGAACGTAAGTCTGCCCGAACACTTCTGGGCCCCCATTCGAGACCGCTCCCAGAGGATGCGCGGCCAGTGTCAGCCCGTGCTTCACAGCGCCTTCCCGTCGCTTTATTTTTCAGTGTCCCGATGGGCAGCTGTTCACGCGATCCAGCCAGGGTGGCCGCCAGGCGGCTGTCCTTGTGCAGAGGCAGGCCACGCACCTCTTGTCATTGCATGGCGGAAAGAGGGTGAGGGGCTGCCCCTCGCTGCATGGGGGTTTCTGCTGGAAAAGCACTCGCCTCGCGAGTGGCTTCAGCCTCATCTGGCGCTCAGCCGACCCGTCCTCTCGGACGCACCGCCTCTCGTGTCGTGCCGTCTGCATCGCTGACTAGGGCCCAACACTGTCAGTGACCCCGGGTTCTCTGCACGCAGGCGTCCTGCAGCCTGTTGGTGTCCCCGGTGATTCCACTGCAGTGGACTGACCTTTCTTATCACATCTGTTTGTAGACATTCGTTTAATTTCACGATCCACTTTTCCAGAACTGTTCACAGAAAGCAGTAGGTAGCTCCTAACTGAGGAGACAGATCTGAGCTGCATGGGGCCCTTACTCGCTTCCCTGTCATGGTTCAGTCCCTTGAATTACTTCCAAATCACGAGAAGTAGTAGTTCTCCTATACTCCTCCCTGGTTGTCTGGAACATTGTGTCCAATTCTGGACACCAGGATTAAGAACGATGCAGGAAAATTAGAAAGGGTCGAGAGCTGGGCAACCGAAATGATCCTGGGTGTGGAAACACTGCCCTGTGAGGAGAGGCTGAGAGAGCTGGGCATGTCCAGCCTTGGAAAGAGAAGACTGAGGGGGGACATGAGATCCCTCTGTAAGTCCCTCAAAGGCTGTTACAAAGAGGAAGGCCAAGCTCTCCTCTTGCTGATGCCAGAGCGCAGGACACAGAATAATCAAGTCAAGCTGCAACAACCCAGATTCAGGCTGGACATCAGGAAAAGCTTCCTGCCTGTCAGAGCAATGGGGTGGTGGGACCAGCTCTCCAGAGAGGTGGGGGGCTCCCCCACATTCAAGGCAAAAGTGGACGCCACCTGAGTGGGGTGGGGTGACGGAGTCCTGCAACAGCAGGGGCTGGGCCCGAGGGCCTTCATGGCCCCTTCCCACACTCTGACTCCACAGTTCTATGAATTTCGGAGACATTCCCCAGCCCACACAGCGCCGAGCTTCCCTGCAGCCCCACAGGCCAGGCTTGCTTCTGTCAGTGGCCAGTGCAAACCGTCTCGCCTGCCCGGGAACAGCTGAGGCAGCGCTGCCTGGAACGCTCAGTGAGCCCTGCCAGAGACTCCGAGGGGGTGTCACTTGGGCCACGGGGGCCGAAGCGGAATCACAGAGGAGCGATGCACGTGGGGGCGCATGCGCTCGAAATGTGCCCGGGCGGCCCCTGCGTGTGCGGGGGTGCTGGCGTGCTGTGCCGAGAGCCCGGGTGCCCCAGGGTGCCGCCCATGCCTGGAGCTGCCTCGGGAGCCGCACCGGCCACGTGTGCCTCGTCGGGCCCCGGCGGCAGCTCCTGTTGCGAAGGGGCGGCACGCCCCCCGCGCGTGGGGCCGAGCCCGCTGCTTCCTCGTCAGGCGGCCGTGGATCACAGCAAGGGCGACTCTCCTGCTGCCTCCAGGTGTCCGGCATAAAGAGCGAAGAGATCAAGGTTCGCCAGGACAGCGTGACCAAGCTGCTGACCGATGTCCAGGTGATGAAGGGCAAGCAGGAGAGCATGGACTCCAAGCTGATCGCGATGAAGCAGTATGTACGCAGCCGCAAGCGGGGGGGGGGGGCTGTGTGCGCGGTGTTCTGGCACCCTCTGCTGGTAGGCAGCCCGTAGCCGCCTCGGTGCTGCGGCCGCTGAAAGCGCTCCTGGGCAAACTCTCCGCCAGGAGCAGGGCTACTGCTTTTTCTCTGATTTCTCTGAGCAAGCTGGTCAGATTTCTGCACCACCTTTGATTCCTTGCCCGGAAGGGTGGATTGACTTGACTTGACTTGACTTGACTTGACCATTCATTCATTCATTCATTCAACGACTTTGTATGCCATCCCCTTGCAAACAAGCCTCGGGGCGGCTAACAACGTATGAAAATACAATTAAGAACAATATATAATTTAAAACTGGATAACGCAGATCAGACACTGGGGCAGAAGGTGTGCACTGCCGTCCATTCTCAGGTGGAAAACCTGCAGACAAGAAGCTTGGCGGGGCGGTGCTGACGTCGCCTTGCAGCAGGCAGGCAAGCAGGTGGGGGGGTGGCGGCGTGTCCTTGTCTGGGACGGAGCAGGCCGCCGAAGCGTTCGCTGGGGCTCCCTTGCGATGGGCGAGGCGCCCGGCAGGGAGGTGCATTCGGGAGGGCAGAGTGCATGACTTTTGCTGAGTCTGGACGGCACCCGGACGGTTCGGACTGGCTCTTGATTCCAGCCCACCCCCCACAACCCGGGCAGCCAGAGAAGCGGGGGGGGGCATTTTGTCCTCCGTTTGAAGGTCAAGGTGCCCGAGGGCTGTTTTTATTTCAAAAAAGCCTCTCCCTTCTGCTCATTTTGCCAGAGGCTTTTCAGCGTCTCCCTTCAACTGGGATCCACGGGCTTTATTGAACAAGCCCCACTTAACCTCAAAGTTCAGCTTCCCTACACCCGTCCCCCCCCCCTGGTGTGGCAAAACCAGCCGGCTGAGCTGGCCTTGCGCGCTCCTGCCCTGGCCCAGCCGGGCACATCAGGCGGAGGGAGGCCTGTGGCATGTGCTGGCCTCTGGCTCACCCTGCACGACTGGCTCGCTGTGGCGAGGCTGTGGGGGGCTGCGCACCTGCACCTCTGGGAGGAAGGCTGCTCTGAGTGAGGCGGTAGCTTGAGGAAGTGCTTGCAGAGGCCTGCGGCGAGAGCGCGGCCCGAGAGCGATCGCCAGCTGCAGCGCTTGCTGGCTAGCCCTTTCGCGCAGAGTGGCGCAGCTGCTTCCACCGTCCGCCTGCCGCCAAAACGACCGCAGGGGGGCGCTGGCCCCTCCTTTCTGGGTGCCGGGTGCCAGGCCTCCCCAGGCGGGCCGCTTCCCCACGGAGGTGGCGCCCACAGAGGCCCCTTCCCCGCCGGTTACCCGCCTCACCTCAGTTGGTGAAGCACTCGGTGGAAACGCACTCCAGCCGATCGGGTGGCTGAAATAGGCGCGCATGCGGCAGCCCCGTCTCGCCACTAAGCCGGTCTCTGCAGCCCTCAAGCAGGCCTGGAAGCACACCGGGAGCTGGTGCGGGGGCAAAGCTGAGGCAAAATGGCTGCTTCTGGCCGACTCTCTTGGGGCCGTGTTCTGGACCCGCCATGGCTCATGGGCCGAGTGGGAAGGCGGCCTGGCACACAGCACGGCTCAGTAGTCCATGCGGGGAAGTTATGTGGCTGGTGATCAGACTGTTTCTGGTAGCTGTGGCCGCGGCTGGCATATGAGCTGAAACTGGCAAGAGCTGTCTTGCGCCACAGCGGTCCGTTGGCCTGCAGTGCCCAGCACTGGATCAGTGGGCGGCCCTTTCGTGGGACCATCCAGAGTGGGCCAGCCCCACTTAGCTGAGGGGCGGGGCCCACCTGACTCGCCCTCCTCCAGCTCCTTGGCTCTTCCTGGCCAACGTGCCGCCTGGCGTGAGTAGGCGCACTGGGGCCAGAAGCGGCGCTCTGGTGCTGTGGGGGACGGCTCATCACAGCGGGCTTTTGCAGATCCCGCTTTTCCCGGGCGATGAGTCAGTTGTCTGCAGGGTGCACCCATCCTGCAGGGTTTTATGGCTGGCCCCATCCGAGGAGAGGAACTGCTCCCCTCCGGCCAGAAGTAGCCACTCCTTGTCCACAGGGCACGGGGCGTGATGACCGCAGCGCTCCTCGCCTCCCTGAGTCATCCGGGCCTGTGGCCTCTCGGGATCTTCGCCTCCTGGCTCGTTGCTGGCCCCTGCCGTGTCCCGCTGGGCCATGGGAGCATTCCCGATGGCCCCCTTCCCAGCTTCTGTTCCTGTGCGCTTCGTCGTGGCAGGGAGGAACTGTGAGCCAGGAGCAGGCCTGCAGGGGGCTGCCTGCCCACACAGCGGTGCTGCAGGGGCGAGTGATGTGGTAGAAGCCGGTCTCCAAGCAGCTTGCCCCCCTGTGGTATTTAAGATGTGGTGTTTGCACCCCTTGGCTTGCCCTGCGCTCTTCCTGAGAGGTGCCTGGTGTCGCCTCGCGTACCTCCTCAGGTCTTAGCTTTCGGAGTGGAGCAGGTCAGGTGCCCAGCACTGGAGGCCGGGGCTCCAGTAGCATCGCAACCGTCTCCTCTGCCCCGGCAAGATGAACTTAGCCAACGGTTCTTTTCAAAATCTCGTCGTTCTTGGCGTGATGGAACATGGGTGGGGGCAGTGCAAAGCGCCCACAGCCATCGCATAGGCAGCCTTGTGCCTGACTGGATGGAAAGCCGCTGGGAGATTTCCTGCCGTGCGTAGCGGGCAAGTGCTGGGCGGGGGTGCCTTGCCCACGCTCTTACAGAGTCCAGCAGGTGTCTCCGAGAGGCAGTGTGCTCTGGACATGGATGCCGGGGCGAGGAAGAGTGTCCGAGCATGACGTGGAGCCAGCTGTGGGCAGGCGCTCTGGCCGTGGCCTGGCATGGGCCTTCTTCCCGGCAAACCCCTCGCGAGTCAGCTCGCGAGTGGCTCTTTGCTCTTCTAGGCACAGGCCCTCTCAAGCGTGTTGTGGCTGATCCTGCTCCGCTTCTCTGGGCCCCTGGAGGGACCGCAGGAGGCAGCGGAGCCTGGCCCCGCACTGCAGTGTGTGCGCGCCGCGCAGGAGCTGAGCACGGGGCAGGCCTGGCCTGAAGCGGCTGCTCCACCAGCGTCCCCTCCCCTGCTGGCTGGCCTGTTTCACCCCAGAGCCGGGGCAGCAGCGCTGCGGCCGAATCGTGTGCTTGTCCAGCTGACCCGAAGTGCTCCAAGTCCTCGCTTTGTTCCCTTCTGCTCTTTCCAACCTTGCCTGGGAGGTCTTTGGCGTGAAAGTAGAGATAGCTGGCACAGGAGCCACGTCCGTGCTGGGCTTAGGAGCGCTGGATTCAGATTTTGCCCGGACTCCGGTGAAAGCTTTCATTTTTGAAAGGGGTGAGAGAGTCACCCCTGAACACACAGATGATGAGGAAGCCTGCTCCCGGGTGCACTCGGTGTTCTGCAGAAACAGGTAACGGCCGCCTGATCCTTCCGAAGCGAGAATGACAGTTCGACTCTTCCTGTGGAAGCAGGTATATTCGGGGCTTGAGGCTGGCCAGGGGTTTCTGCAGGAAATCTCTTTTCCAGCCCTTGGAGCTCCGGCTTCTGCTAACCTCTGTTTCCCCTTCCTGTGTTTCCATTTGTTTTGGATCCTTAACCACCTCCTTAAAAGGGAATCTGTGCTCCAGACGCTTCATTACAAGCATATTGGTTTTGGTCTGAATCACTTGTAGTTTTATATATGGCCGTTCCCTTCAGAAAGCTGCTGTTCGCGCTCTCGTCACAACACACGCGCCCCTGAGGCGACTGGCTCTCGGTTGAACCTGCAGTGCTGCATGGGGGGGAGAGGGGAAGCCGGCCACTTGGCAGGGCTGGAGCTGTGGCCGGGGCCTGCTTGGACCCTGCTGCCCCCGGGCCGTGGGGCGGGGGCGCTGAGAACCGTGGCCGAGGGGCTGTGCCCGCTCGGCCCCTGCTGCCCTCCCTCCCAAAAGGCTCGTGCAGGGCTTCTCTGGCGCCACACGCCGGCATGCCCTGGGCGCTACCAGCACACTTATTCTGCCGAGTGCGAACTCAAGGAGATTCCATGGGCGCTCTCAAGCGTCGGGGCCTGGTCCTGCCTGAGTGGGAGCTGTGGGGCCTGCACGCATGGCCCTGCCTGGGTTCGGGTTGCCGCAGCAGCTCTGCTGGGGCCCCGCCGTGAGCATTGGTGCGGAGTGGGGAGCCTGCGTGGCGCGATCTCCGTGCTGGCGGCCCGCACAGGGCGCCTGCCTGCTGCTGCAAGCACCGGCCTCATGGGGTGGGACAGAATGCGCTGCTCCGGTGGCGGCTGCCCCACGCATGGCTTCAGCTGTCCCCTCAGGTGGCGAGCGTGGCGCTCCATCTCGCCACCACCTGGACCCTGTGCCCGGGACGCTGCGCACAGGCCGGGCGTGCTGCCTGCGTGGGCGATGTGCTCAGTCCTCGCCTGCCTGTGGTGACTGCGGGGAGGGAGGAGGGGGGCGGCAAGGCGCACCCTGCCCCCTGAGCCGGATGCGCCCGACCCCTCCCTCCCTCCCCGCACAAGCTGTCCCTCCTAGCGGGAAAGTGAGGCAGCAGCCCTTGGCCGAGCGGGGGCCTGTTGGGGGCTGAAGTGGAGCCACAGGCTTAACTCTGAGCGGGCCGCTCAGCGAGGGCCAGCGGGGTGCTGCACCTGCATGCCCTGGCCGCTCCTCGGGCTGCCCTCGGGGCTCGGTCCCGCTTGGCTTGGCACCTGAGGCTCCTCTGCGGGGACATCCCAAGCACTTCCTCCCGGCCAGACGATGTTTACAAGGCCCTGCCGTTTTACAAGGCCCCTGTTGCCCACAGAACGCCGAGGTTTAAAGTTTCTCCTGGTAAAAATAAATCCAAACAGACGCCCTCTCTGGCCCTCTGCCTCGCCGTCCTTCCCCTTCCCCAGAATTGGTTTACCTTCTGCAGCACCTCTCCTCTTCCCCCCACACCGCTAAATCATACCAAATGATAATTTTGACCCATGTTGCTCTCTTTATGGTTCCACAGTTCCAAAAGCAACAACATATATTATCCTTTTGACACTCACCGGAGGGATATTTTGCCTTGGAACATTTGCTGAAGAGATTGTGTCTGTCAGTAACAGGCCAGAGAAAAGCTGAGCTCGGGACTAGAGGAGCCAGTGAGGGGACGGCCAAGCTCCAGTCACCGTCCTCGGAAACGCCTCGTTAGCGGAAGTTGCCGGCCTTCGGGGACCACGGGGCCTCCTTCAAAGGCAGCGCCGGCTGCAAGGCCTCCTCGCGTTGGGACTAGGCCCAGCCTGGGCTCGGGGGCAAGGCTTTCAGAGGCGCGCTCGCCTGCCCAGCCCCTTTCGGCTCGCTCGGGCTGCCTTGAGCACGGGCTGCCCCTCCGTGCCAGGTGAGGAGCCTCGAGGCCAGCTCGGGAAGGAAGCCCTTGACATGGACGCGCACCCTCTCCTAAGCGGAACCAGCCGTGGGCGCAGGGCACTGCTCCGCAGCCCTCGCTGCCTAGAGGACAGGGCGAGCCTTGGCAGTCCCGCGGAGAGAGTAGGGCTCAGGAAGGGCGGCGTTGGGAGGACCCTTGCACCGCGGGAGCGGGGGCATGCTCATGCCCTCTTCCTTGCCAGTGCTGCAGATGTTGGTCCGGCCCTTCCGTGCACGTTTCCAGCTGGGCGACTGCTTCCGCGGTGAAAGCAGCAGGCAGCTGGTACCAGTGGCTCGGGCTCCTGGGTGATGCTTCCTTAAAACTGAGCCGTCCCTTCACACTGGCAAGCATGTCTAGGGAGGACACCGGCCCTCGCCCTGCTCGCCGTCCCCTCACCAGGGCCGTGGGGCCGTGAGGGAAGGCGTCTGAGGATGACCTGACTTCCAGGCAGGCCAGTGTGGGAGCAAGCCGGGTATGGGCAGCCCGGTGCCCGCCAGGCGCTTGGACCGTGCCCCCCACAAGCACTGAATTGGCGTGGCCACAGGCAGGGCTGTGCAGACGGTGGTCCGGAACATCTAGAAGACACCGGGGGGGGGAAGTGGCTCCTCACTCCCCAGCTGTGCGGGGCTTCACGGCTGAGCGCCAGCACTTTGACTCGTGCTCAGAAGCGAACCAGGCCCCGCGCCCCGTTGGCCGCCCAGCAGTGACACTGGGGAAGCGCTTGCCAGGTGGCCTCCCTGGGCAGCATCGCGTTTCCGAGCAGGATTGCTGACGTGCGGGGACGCGCGCAAGGACCCTGTGCTCCGGCTGTCCCATGCGTGCACGTGTGCCTGCGCCTGGTGGAGAGGGAAGGGGTGCTGCTGCGGCACCTCGGCTAATGGGATCCGGCCCAGGTGGGGGGGACACTCGGGGTCCCCTCTGCTTACCATGTTCAGCAAGTGCCTGGGCCGTTCCTTAGTGATGGCTGAGCCCCAGAGGAGCCCTCGCTGGCTCAAGGGGGTGCCGCCTGGTCCGGAGCTCCCGCCGAGCCTCCCAGCGGAGGGCCACTGGGAAAGCAGGCGGACCACTCGGTCTGTGGCCGCCTCCTGTGGCAGTGGGGCATCCCACGGGCTGCCGCCTTTGAGCATGGAGGGTCCACTTGGCTCTGGTCGCCACAGCCACGGAAAGGGCCAGAGCTGCCAGCCGCCTGGTGGGAAGGGGACGGCCTCAGAGCGTGGTCTGCCTCCTGAGCGCTGTGCCGACAAAGGGCGGGCAGGCGGCCTGCTGCCTTCGCAACCCTGCCTGAAGCTGATGACCTCCGAACGAGGCTGCTTCATGCGCGTGTCGTGCGCTGCAGCCGCTCTGAATAAGAGGCCGCATGTGTTCCAGCTGCTCCAGCCGCCACACCTCCGGCTCTGCGTGCCGGGGGGCTTTGCTGGCCCGGAGCCAGGCATCAGCTGGCTCTCAAAATTGCTCTGATGGGCTCACAGCACGGCATTTGGTGCAGGCTGGGTGGACGTGCGTGCCCGTGCCCGCCCTCCTCCCTCCTCTGCCGCTTGTGCAGCTGTGCTTAGTCACAGCTCGAGACCATCTGAGGCTGGTTTTACTGGCCACATCATTGCACAAGGTTAAGGGCTTCTGGAGCCTTCGTTTATGGGGATTCTGATGATTAAGATGTTACCAGCTGTGGCTGGGAGAGAGCCAGGAAAATCTGCCTGCCGATGCAGGCTTGCTCCGCGTGCTGAGCCCCCGCCCCCCCTGCACCTGGAGCAGCCGGTAGCCATGCAGCTCGCCACCCACCCCGGGAAGCGGGGCAGCCAGCCGCCCCGGCCTTTGGCCCCTGCCTGCCCCCCTCCGTCTGGCAGGACCCATGGCCTGTTGCGTGCAAACGCCGGGTTCTGCACCTGGGAAAAGGAAGCCAAACGCATCATTACAGGGTGGGGGATTCTTGGCTCGTTCCTACACGCCCGAAATCGTCACGGATCACAAGCTGGATTTGTGACGTGGCTACAAAAAGGGGGAACGCTCCGTTGGGCAGCAGCGGTGGAAGCCTGACTCCAGGTGCCCGGCCGGTACATCCTTGCCCTTGCTCCGCACTTGCTGGGCTTCTGGAGCCTGTCCTGGGCAGTGCGGCTCAGGGGAGACACAGGCGGGGGGGGCACAATTCAGAGGGGAGCAGCAAGGGCGATCGGGGGACTGGGACAAGGCCCCACAAGGAAAGACCGAGAGAGCTGGGCGTGATTGGCCTTCGGGGAGATGAGATGGTAGTTTTCAAGGGGGCGAGGGGCTGCCTCGTGGAGGAGAAGCAGGGTCCCTGCTCAGGCGTCCCAGAGCGCAGGCCATGGAATCGAGGGCCAGGAAGCCAGAGCCCGGCCAGACTCCAGGAAGAACCTCCGGGCGGTTAGCGCAGTACGACAGGGAAGCCATGGTCCAGGAGGTGGGGGGCACTTGCACCGGGAGTCCTGCGCTGAGCAGAGGGTTGGTCCCGATAACCTTGCTGGCCCCTTCCGGCTCTGCCATTCGGTGTTGCGATAACTGGCCAGGCCAGGCCTAATCCATGCAGGTGGCAGCTTTCCTGCTGCCCTGACTAGCAGCTGCAGGCAGGTGTTGCTGGGGGAGCAGGTGGGGGAGCAGGAGGATGAGGGCCGCAAGGACCCACGGTGCGCCCAGTTGTCACGGGCTTAAGAAAACGGCCCCCACTCAGTGTTGCGAACACGTCAGCCTTTGCCTTGTGAGCTCCCGCTGGCCATATCTCCCCTCCCATAACATGCAATACTTCCGAAGACGGCTGTGAAGAGCCACCAGGAGTGCTGGGGTGAGGGGCCCGTGCCATCGGTCTGCCGGCGTCACCCAGTTCAGGCCCTCCTGTTCCATCGCACACCCGGCTGGGAGCTTCCAGCCTTCCTTGTCGCAGCTGATGCATTTTAGAGATGGAAATAAACAGCAAGGTGGTCAGCGAGGGGCGTGGAAGCCCTGAGCCCGCCCCTGGGCCCCATTTGGGGCTGGGAGAGGGCCAAAGAGCGGGGCCTCGCGTCTGGGCAAGATGCCGCCCCTGTGGGGGCAGCTCCTTGGTCGGAGCAGTGGGGCTTGGCCTGTCCCGGAGCAGTGCTCCTTCCTCCATGAGCGGGGGGTGGGGGGGCGCTTGGGGCCTCGGCCCAGGTGCCTTATGGCCAGCCTTCTGCTGCCTCTGTCCAGAAGCAGAGACCTGAGGGGGGAGCAGATGGGGAGGCCAAAGCAGCTGGTGGGTCAGGTCACCCAGTGCCCACGCCTTCCCCCCGCACTCGCGCCCCTGGCGCTGCTCTGCTCCTCCTCATGCGCAGTGCGCTGCCCGTCTCATTAAATAAGCTTGGCAGGGGCGGCTTCCGGTGGCGCGTTGCTGTGCGGGTGGGGCACCCCATGGATGCCTTCGGGGCGCATGCTGGGCGCTGGCTCCGTGCCCTGCTGTGGGCGAGATGCTCGTCCGGCGGCGCTCCGCTCCCGGCTGTCAGTCCCAGGGAGCCTCCGGGACAGGGAGCCTCTTGGAGCGCCTCGGCCGCTGCTGGGCAGAGCGCCTCCTGGGGCTGGCGAGTGGTGTGCCCGTGGCGGCTGTTCAGAGTGCAGCCTGGCTTCGCTCTGTGAGTTTCCTCCTGTTCCCGTAAAATGCACCGGGTGCTGTGCTGCAGGGCGGCATGGGTTTTATTTTTAATAAAAGGAAAGATCTCTCTCTCTCGCTCTCAAAAAAGCCACCTTTCTGCAGTGCCGCTCACCTGTCCTCCCCGTCCCCATCTCTGGTTCTCCCACCCGGTTTCACACATCAAATGGGGGACACAGACACCCCCCCGGGGGAGGAAGGAGGAGGCCAGAGCCAGCAGGCAGCTCCGCGCCGAGCCCGCTTCCAGGCCGTCCGGGGCTGTCTCCTGGGCCGGGCGCAGGCCCCTGTGAACAGCCCGCCGCGCCGCGCCGCACCCTCCTCCCCAGTGGCTGCCAGCAGCCCCATCGTGCGGCTGCTTGCCACATGAGAGTGGCTGGCTGGTGCTGCGCAGCAAGCGCCCTCTGCTCGTTTGGAGTCCCCCCCCCCCCGCATGCCACCCGGGATCTCTTTGATCTTTGCGCGCTGAGCGAGGGCAGAGGCTCGTGCTGCTGCTCCCAGGCGGCTGCCTAATTGCTGCTGGCTGCCGGCTGTTCCCCGGGGACCGAACGGGAACTGTGCCGCTAGAATCTTGTTAAATACCTCCCGTTCCCACGGGGATTTTAATTCTGGAGCAGGCAGAGCCAGGTGCTCGGCACCGGGGCCTTGTGCAGAAGCAGCTAATTTTGGGCGCCTGGGAAGGTGGTGTTGATTTTCGCGGGAATGCGGAACGGCCTTGGAGGGAAGCCCCCTCCCGCACCTTGAGCGGCTCGGAGGGGCGGGCTGGCTCTGCGCCTCGGGGGCCTCGCAGGGCTGCGGCGGCCAAGGGCGCCACGTCCCAGGGTCTCTCGGTGCCAGGCGGGCTCCGGTGAAGGCGGCGAGAGCAACAGGGTGCCCGGGGCTGCCGCTCCTCAGTGACCCACCTCAGCGGCGTTCCCAAGGTCAGCAGGTGCCACCTGCCGAGCCGCGGCCGTCTGTTGGCGCAGTGGCCCCCCGTGGCCTGAGAGAAACCGTAGGCGGACTGGCCTGCCTCAGCACCCTCCCACCCCTGTTCCCCAGCCCCTGGGGCACGTGGGCATGTGGTGCTGGCGGCAGCATTGGACCAGGCCGTCAGGGCCAGTGGCCGTGGGGGGCTGGGCTCCCCCCCCATGAACTCATCGGGGCCCTCTGAAAGCCGCCCAGATCCGTGAAGAGCATTCTGGGCGCAAGCGCATGCCGTGTGAAAAGGGGTCTCTCTGGGGTCTCCCCGCAGCCGGCTCGTGCCAGGCAGTGTGTGTGTCTGTGGGGGGAGAACGGGAGGGGGCAACTCCCTGCCTGCACCAGGCATGACTTGAAGCGCCTCTCGTGCCTCTCCTTCCTCGCCTTTGCTCCAAGCGAAACCGTCTCGCCCGTCGTCAGCGTTCCTCATGGGAGTCGCTCCAACCCTGCACCATTCTCGGTGGCCTCCTCCGCACTTTCTTCACTTCTACCATGCCCATCTTCAGGCGCAGTGGCCAGAACTGGACGTAGTGTCTGGAGTGTGGTCACACCAACGGTACGTCTCGGGAATGCACGTCGGCAGTTCCCAGCCCGCTCCAGAATGATTCCTGGCGTGGCACCTGCCTCTTCACAGCAGTTGAGCACTGGGCGGACAGGGTCCTCCTGTCACTGCCCCACGAGCCCTCTCTCGGGCAGCTCCCACCAGCCTCTGCGTGAAGCAGGTTTCTTGCCCCAGCAGAACTGTTCTTTGCGCTGCTGACGCCTGCTCCCCCAGTCTGGGGAGATGCCCCGGGCCCCATCTTGCCAGCACCCCAAGGCGTGCTCCGCTCGCCCAGACCCCCGTGTCCCCTGAAGCCACCCCCTGCCTTCTGCTGCAGCAACAAGCCGGGGGCCGTCCCTCCAAAGACGTTCTGGAGGGATGTTTTTAGAGTATTGTGGCTTCCCGCGGCTTGCAAGGAGTTAACCGTGGAGAAGGGAACGTCAGGTTTTTTCTTTTGCATGCTGTTTTACAGGGCAATTAAATGGCAGTGAAGAGTTTATAAGGGCTGGCTTCAAACGCTTCATTGTGGGGTAGGAAAAGATCTTAGGAATGCTTTATTTTTTCAGTGTGTCCAGGATGACAAGCTCTCGCCCTGTGCCCACCTGCCTCTCTTAAAACACGCCACCCGGGGATCACCAGGATCTAGCGCCACATGTCTTCCTTTCAATAACATGGTGGCGCGGCCTTTGCAGGCTGCCGGTGAGCTTGCCAAGATGCAGGTTGGGCTCGGCACGGGGATGTACGAAACCTGCTTTTACTCGGCTGGTTGTGGTCAGCTGCGTGGTGCTATAAAGAGCGTGAAATAGGCGTTCTGCTTTGGGAAGGGGAAATAAGGGGCAGGCGGAGGGGCCCCGGCTCGGAAGCAGCGCCCTGCTTCACCTGCAGTGCGCCTCCCCTGCGCGTTTCGGCCCGGCTGGGAGCCCTCAGGCACACGGGGCTCGCTCCAGCGCCTCCGTCTTGGCCCTGCCACTCGCGCCCCAGCCTGACAAAGCGTGGCCTGCTCTGGGTGCCTCACACCAGCTCACACCAGAGTTGCTCAGAGAAACGAGAAATGCCACCTCTGCTGTGACCAGAGTAGGCACAGCCCATGTCTTGGTCCTTGTCACCACCCGTTATAACAGGCTAACCATGAGCCAACCATGCGATGCAGCTGCCAACAGGGCAAAGGCCATTTTGGGATGCATTAACAGAAGCATCACATCCAAGTCACAAGAAGTAATTGTTCCCCTGTGCTCCTCACTCGCCGGACCTCACCTGGAATACTGTGTCCAGTTCTGGGCACCAATATCCAAGAAGGATGCAGGAAAATTAGAAAGGGCCCAGAGGAGGGCAAGAAAAAAGATCCAGGGTTTGGAAACGCGGCCCAAGAGAGAGAGAACTGATGGCACGTTCAGACTGATGGGGTCCGAGATCTCCCTCTGTAAGGACCTCAAGGCTATCACAGAGGCAGGTCGAGATCTCTTCTCGCTGCTGCCAGAGTGCAGAACACGGAATGATCCAGTCAAGCTGTGGCAACCCAGATTCAGGCTGGACATAGGAAAAACTTCCTCCCTGTCAGAGCAATGGGGCAGTGGGACCGGCTGCCCGGAGAGGTGGGGGCTCTCCCACGCTGGGGACATTCAGGAAGAAACTGGGCAGCCCTCTGAGTGGGGCGGTGCAAACTGGTTCGAGCCTTCTGGCCCCTTCCAACTCGGCTTTTCCGATTCCAAGGCTGCATGCAAATGTATGTGAACGTCATCGCCAAGGCCACGGGTTGCTGGGGTCCTGCTGCCCGGCTCAGGGTGGCCGTCATTTTCCTTTCAGTGAGAACGAGGCGCTGTGGCGGGAGGTGGCCAGTCTGCGGCAGAAGCACGCGCAGCAGCAGAAGGTCGTCAACAAGGTGCGCCCGGGCCTGCCTTTTCTCCGCCGGCCGCCTTCCGTGAGGAGCGGGAGGGGAACCCAGGTGCTGGCGCTTGCAGCCCACCTGGAGAAGGGCGTGGGGAGGAGATGGGGCTTGATGCGCTCGTGTACCCTGAGACCGTGGGGTGGAGGCTGCCAGCCCTACAGGAAGCAACCTGCGGGTGGTGCAGCCAGCTCCCTGTGGCGAGCCAGGGCCCAGTGTGAAGCCGTGAGAACGTGCGAGAGCCGCAGGGCAGGGCGGCGGCGGGTGGGGTGGGGGCTCTGTTCTGAAAGTGCCCGTGGGATTCAGTGCCTGGGCAGCAGCTCCCGCCGGAGCCCCTTCTGCACCTCCTCCTTAGGGCCTCCTCTGTCTTCCCCGCAGCTCATCCAGTTCCTGATTTCATTGGTACAGTCCAACCGCATCCTCGGGGTGAAGAGGAAGATGTAAGTGGCACATGGGGCTTGGGAAAACCTCTGGCTTTACAGTGACCAAAGTAGTAACCTCCCCCCACCCCCTGAAGGGTGCTCCACCAGGGACTCTGCGGCTGTCTGTTCCCCCCGCTCTCCCCTTGCCTCTCCCGCACATATTCCGCCGGGTGCCCTGCCTCTTCCCCTGCAGCTGCCCCACAGGCGCACCATCTCCCCAGGGGAGTCACATGGCCTTCAGGACCAGTAGCCACAGATGGCCGCCTCCCATGCGATCTGGGCCAGCCTGCTGTCAAAGCCCTCCAGGTCAGCGGCCGTCACTGCATCCCACGGAGGGAGTGCTCCAGGCGTCTTTGGTGTGCTCGCAGAAGTGGATCCACGCCAGCTGCACACCGGCCCCCGGCCGGTCCTGAGGAGGCTGCAGCCGGGTGCCCCACGCTCCTGCTTTCCCTTCCAGCCCCCTGATGTTGAACGACAGCAGCTCGGCGCACCCCATGCCCAAGTACAGCCGGCAGTACTCCCTGGAGCATGTGCACGGCGCATCCCCGTTCTCCGTGAGTATGGCACTCTCCCGGGAGGGGGCCGGGGGGGTGCCGCCGCTTCCCGCCCTGCGTGTGCCACTGGGCGCCCTGCAGCTGGAGCAGGTGAGGCACCGCACCGCTTCCCCGGGCACATCCTCCCGGTCTTCCCCTGCAGCCCCGCCGTGGGTGGAGCTGGCACCAAGAGGGCTGCCCCCTCCCTCCCACCTTCTGTCACAGAAGTGTCACCGTCAGCTGCCACCCAGCCTCCAGTTACCCGTTCACGCCGCGCATCCGCTGTCCCGCCCCAACACGCGTCTCGCCTCGCGTGGGTGCCCAGCCCAGAGACCCACCAGCGCTCGCGCCCTCTCCTGCCCTCACCCACCCGCCACCCCCTCCCGGGCCCTCCGCTGGCATGGCAACTCGTGTTTGGGCCGAGCTTCCTTCCAAGCCGAGTCTGCGCCACGGGGGGGGGGGGGGGGGCTGCAGTGCGCAGGTGTAGCTGGCTGCCACACCGGAAGCGGGGGCGAGAGCGGCCATGCATGCCACAACGCTGGGCCCTCCCAGAGCGGCCACCCACCTGCCAGCCAGGCGCCTCTGCGATGCTTCAGGTGGGGAGGGAAAGCCCCTTGCCGGAAGGGGTGCTTTTCCTCGAGGCCGAATTTCTGCCCGGGGCAGAGAAGCCCTGGCGTACCTGCATGGGTGGTTGGGAGCAGGCTGCCCGGGGGTCTGAGGTGTGCCAGGCGAGCCTGGGCACCGCATCAGGTGTGCTGTGCGTGGCCCCCCGGGCAGGGGCTGACCGGGGGTGCATGCCCAGTGAGGCCATCCCCAACGCCTCCATCTCATGGCAGGCCGCCTCCCCAGCGTACAGCGGCTCGACTCTCTACTCGCCCGACTCCTCCACCAACTGCGGGCCCATCATCTCCGACGTGACCGAACTGGCCCAGTCCAGCCCGTCGGCGTCCCCCAGGAGCAGCCTCGACGGCAGGTGGGTGCCCGCCTCGGGGTCCGCGGAGGGCCCGCTCGCTCATGGAGGGAGCAGGGTGCCTGCTTCAGGGCCAACCTGGGTGGGGCTGGCTACATATGTCCCGGGTCGCTGTGCAGCTGGGGGAGCCAGGAGGCCCCCGCAAGAGACCAGGGAGCACAGCGTCTGCTCCCACTCCCACGGCGGCGTCTCCAGGGGACGGGGAGAGGAGCGTGAGTTGCAGCCTGGCCGTCGCGTCTCCCCCTTTGAGTCTCTGGTGTGCGTGATGTGGAAGGGAGTGCGGCGCTTGCACTCTGGTTGTGGTCGTCTGAGTGAGATGGGAGAGTTGCCGGAGTGCTTGAAAGGCACAGCCGAGAGAGAAGCTGCAGAATCCACACGTTCTGTGGGCCTGCCTTGACGGCCCCGCGAGGCCCTGAGGCAGCAGGCCTTCCCTGCGGCCTTGGCCCAGGGGCCAAGTAACTCCCCTGCGCAGCGCAGCGTCGCTGTCCCGCGGCTTGGGGACCCTGGGGGGGCTTCCATCCGCCAGAGGAGCCCGGTTCCCCCTCTGCTCTAGAACCCCGTGGCTGAGCACGCCAGTCCCAAAAGGACTCGTGGAGCAGCCCCCAGAAGGCTCACGTGTGGGGTGGGCAGGCCTGGGAGGGAGGCAGAGTGCGGGACGAGCCCTGCCCTGCCCTTGGCGCCTGGCCAAGAGGCTCTCTGACTGGGGGGCAGCGAGACCTCCGCCCGCCGCGGCCGAGTGCTCTGCTTCCACAGGGGCACCTGCTCACCCTCGATTTGTGCCTCCCTCAGGAGCAGCCCGGCCGTCCGGATCAAGGAGGAGCCCCCCAGCCCCTCTCGCAGCCCCCAGCCTGAAGAAGCCAGCCCCGTCGGCGCTCCCCCCGCCGAGACCCCCCTCTCGCCCTCTGCCTTCATCGACTCCATCCTGCAGGAGGAGGAGCCCGGCGGCCCCCTGGGCACAGCCGCCCCCGCCACGCAGCGCCCAGCCCCGGAGAAGTGCCTCAGCGTCGCCTGCCTCGACAAGTGGGTGGGGCGTGGGGGCAGAGGCCCTTGGAGGGCGAGCTGGGGGGAACCGAGCCCGCGGCCAGCGATGGTTGTCTGGCCACGCCTTTGCTTTCCTTTGCCTGTTCGTCTGAATCCTGCCGGGCCGCGTGTGCACGATCCGTGCGGGAAGCAGCATCCCGGGTCTCCTGCTCCCAGCCTGAGCCGGGCAGCCCCTCCAGGGCGCCACCTGGAGCCAGCCGGGTCCCGGGGGCCGCAGCCACGCAGGGTCTGTTCAGGCATGGGCCCGCCTCTGAGCTGATTGCCGGGTGCGGCATCCGCTCGGAAGAGACCTCGGCAATTCCCTTCGCCCCAGCAGCACACGGCTGCGGAGCCGCCAGAAGCACCCGCGGAGCCCCGGGGCCCTGCAGAGGGAGGAACAAGGAGAACGAGAGGGGAGCGGGACTGAGGCGGGATGGGGGTGTTCCTAGGCGGCCCAGCGCAGATCCCCCGGGCGGGTGGCGGTGCTCTGAGACCAGCTGGCCCAGGCTGCGTTTGTGGAAGGCATGCAGACCCCCTCTCCTCTCCTCTCCTCTCCTCTTCTCCCCTTCTCCTCCCCGTAAAGCTCAGGGCCGGCCACCCGCCTGTCTCCCGCCCAGCTGCTCGGCGTGTGTTGTTTGCTTCGCTTGAGGCTTCCCTGAGCAGAGCCAGCCCCCCGGGCAGTCCCTGGGCCTGGCAGTGGTCCTCGCAAGCTCAGGCGGAGGGGCTGCCCGCATCGCCTGCCCCCAGCCCCCTGAAGCACAGAAACTGGCCATGCCAAGGATCGAAGGGGGGCCTCGGGTCGGTGTTCTGGCCCTGGTGGAGTTGCTGACGGGGGCCACGTGGCCCCAGGAGCAGGGAAGCAGCCCAGGGAGCTCTGCGTGAGACGCGGGAGCTGCCAGGGGGCAACACCCCATCCCTCTGCCACTGCCAGGCACAGGCACTGCCAGGGGGGACGGGAAGCCAGTTCCTCTCTGCCCCCAGGGCCGCTCCGGCAGGGTCTGCCCTGCTGCTCGGCCCCTGCTGCCTTGCTGGCTCCACAGAGGCTGGGGCCTCCATCTGCTGGCGGGAGGCCTGCCCCGCTGCTGCCGCCTGGTAGCGCTCGGAGACGGGGTGCCCCAGGCAGCGGCACTCTTAGTCAAGGGGGCCCGTGGCAGGGCCAGCTCGCGGCTGTGGGCAGGGCACCTTCCTGCCCCGCGTACCTGGTGTCTGGTTCCAAAGCCAGCCGGGCAAGTGGCTGGCTCTTACTCCAGCCCTGGCAAGGGGCAGCGTGGCCTGCCACCCTCGAGGGCGTGGGCCCGCTTGTGTGGCACAGGCCACCTGCCACGGGGCACCTGCGTTTCTGCCCCTCCGTCTGTCCACCCATTGCCCAGTCCCACCTCCTGCTGCCTGCGGACCCCCCGCCTGTGGCCAGCCCACCAAGGAGGGCAGGGGAGAATGACCCCTGTTCCCGCTCTGGGCGCCCTCCCTCCGGGCTGTTCCGAGCACTCTCCTCCCAAGCAGCCGGGGGGCCGTGCCGTGCTAGCATGTGCCACGGGCCGGCCAGCTCCTGTCCGGAGCCCTGGAAAGGGCACCCGCGTGCTCTGCCTCTCGAACGCAGCCACCGCTTCCTCCCACGGCGCTCGGCTTCGGGCCCCTGAAGCTGCTGTCCTCTTTCTTTCTATCTTTCAGTGTGGCTCGCGCTCCACAGATGCCTGAGGTCACCTGCCTCTTCCCCAGCCCTTCCTCCTCCTCACTGCACTGCCGACCACAGCAAGGGTTAGCATTCCATAGTTTCCCCACTGAGGCGGGGGGGCCTTCCCGTCAGCACTGCCGGCCCCCTGCCGCCTTCCGCAGCCGGGACGAGGAGGTCGCGCCCGTGCAGGGCGCTGTTCACGCTGCAGTGGATCCGCGGCTTGGAGGCGTCCAGCCTTCGCTCCCCATGCTCCTCGAGGCGCAGAAGAGGCACCCCAGAGGGACAGGGTGGGGGGCAGAGCCGGGCCTCTCCCTGCCAGGCACAGCCGCCCCGTGCGGAGCGCTGGTTCTCAGCTTCAGCCGGGAGGGTGCCAGCACGCGGGGTGGGGAAGGCCTCTCTGCGTGGGAGGGGCCCCACCCCCCAGCTCAAGCCCTCCCTGTGACTATCCTGGGTGGGGGGGCCGGCAGCTGGGGCGTGAAGGCCCACCCCAGGCGGCAAGCTGCGCGCCTGTGCCTGGCTCGGTCAGATCCCCCGCGAGGCTGCCTCCAGGGGCCGCACAGGGAGCCCCGGGCCGAGCACACGGCCGGCCGCAGGGCACGCCTGCAGGGGGCTGGCTAGCGCGAGGGGCTCCTGGCCCGGGAAGAGCAGCACCCTGGCTGGCACGGGGTCCCCGAGCCCAGCCTCTCCAGGCAGGGCTGGGAGATGCACAGCCAGGGCCAGCCGCGCGGCACCGGCAGGGGTGCAGGACTGGGCGCTGCCGTGAGCTCTGGGCTCTGCCACAGGCCGCGCCTTCTCCTGACGGGGCAGCTTCCCCCAAGCCCCCTTTCCAGGCGGTTCCTGCCCCGAGACGGGCCAGCCCTCTCCGCTGCACAGGCCCACCGGACCCTTCAGCAGCACCGGCCAGCCGTGCTCCTGGGGCCACGGCCCTTGGAGAAGCCCGTGGCTGCCTCGACCGGGCGTGCTGCTGGGGCAGGGGCTGGCCACGTAGAGCTGCTTGGGGCTCCCGAGAAAGCCGGGCGGCACTGTGGCCCCCGGCACGGGGCATGCCCCCACTGCCACCCAAGAGGAAATGCTCCCCCGCAGGCTTCTGCCCGTGGAAGGCCCTGGGCCGCCAGGCGGGCTGCCAGGCTCAGCGAGGGCTGGGAGCAGGGCGAGGCGGGGTGGGGGCCCTTTCAGAGGGCGCCGCTGACGGTGGCCCCGGCCTTCCTTGTGTTCCCAGAAACGAGCTGAATGAGCACTTGGACACGATCGATTCCAGCCTGGACAACCTCCAGGCCATGCTGACCACCCACGGCTTCAGCGTGGACACGAGCGCCTTGCTGGACGTAAGTGGCCTGCCCGGGGGTGCTCGCCTGGAGGGCGCCGGCCCCGGGTGGCTCACCCCGCTGCTCACGCTGCCCTCCCCTCCCGCCCGCCTCTCCGCAGCTCTTCAGTCCTTCCATGACCGTGGCGGATATGAGCTTGCCGGACCTGGACAGCAGCCTGGCCAGTGTGAGTTTACCTTCGCCGCTCTCCCGGGGGGAGGGGGCGCGCCCCACACCGGACGGAAATGCATGCCTCCCCCATGGCGCCCAGGCCTCAGAGAGCCCCTCAGCCGAAGCCCTTCCCGCACTCCAGGAGGGCTGCGGCTGCATCACGCGCCCCGAGAGGCGCGGGGGGGGGGGGGCTTTCTCAGGTCAGCCACTTCTGAGCGTGGAGCGTGGGGGCCAGGGGACGCCCCGCTTTCTGCCATGAGTCTCCGTCGTCTGCTCAGAGCAGCAGCAGCCCTGTCCATGTCTGGGGGGAGGGCTTCTCCCGCCTTCACCCCCTGCCAGGTCGCCGGCAGCTGGGCAGGGCCGTTGGGCGTGCCACTTGGGGCAAGAGCTGGCCCGTGGGGCAGTGCGAGCCAGCGTGGGGGGGCCCCCATGTTCCTTGGGGTGCGGCTGGATGCCGCTGGACACCGCCTGTGCGAGGGCGCCTGGGGGCCAGGGAAGCCCTCGGGCCGCGCAGTCAAGGCGCCGATGACGCGGAAGACGCCCGCGGCCCGTCTCCTGGCTGGCCTCCGGAGCTGGCGGCCTCTCGCCCGAGCTGCCTCGGTTCAGCAGCGCTGCCGCTCGCTCGCTCTCCCTCTGCAGATCCAAGACCTCCTCTCCTCCCAGGAGCAGCAGAAGCCGGCAGAGGTGGAGGACTCGTCCGCAGACGCAGGTGCATGGGGTCCTCGTCCCTGCCGGGCGTGCGCCTGCCTGCCTGCCTGCCCACTGCCCACTGCCCCTTCCTGACGGAATCCTCGAAGGGTAGAGCTGGAAGGGGCCGGAAGACCAGCGGGCCCGGCCTCCTGCTCTCGCACGCCCTCCTCCCGCAGCTCGCATGCCCAGGGGGCCGGGGGTCTCAAGGGGCTGTCCCGTACTCGGGGGGCCTGGCTCCCTTGGGACCCTGAGCCTTGGCTCCCGGCCAGGGGAGAGCCTTCCCCATGCGCCCCCGCCTGCTGCTGTGCCAGGGCTTCCCGCGCCCCTCTCCCCCCGTGCTGATGGCGGCCCCCTCTCCGCGCCCTCTCCTAGGCAAGCAGCTGGTGCACTACACGGCTCAGCCGCTCTTCCTGGTGGACTCGGGCACCGTGGACGTGGGCGGCGTGGACATGCCAGTTTTCTTCGAGCTGGGGGAAGGGCCCGGCTTCGCGGAAGAGGAGGAGTACCTGGAGGACCCCGCCATCTCCCTCCTCTCTGGGACAGAGCACCCCAAGCCCAAGGACCCGGCAGTCTCCTAAGGCTGAGCCTGGGCCAGGGCGGAAGAGAGGCCGGCGGGACGGGCCTGCCCAGGGCCTCCCTGTTCGCTCCTGCGCGGCAACGAGCCCCCTGCTCACTCTGGCCGCGGGGGGGCACGCCTGTGCGTGCGCAACCAGGCTCTTGGCCCCTCCCGCAGGCTGGCCGCTCTGGGCAGGCACAGGGGCTTTGAGAAACAGACGGGGATGCTGGGCATGGTGGGAGAGCGCATTCTTGGCGGCCCGCTGGGGCAGCCGGCATCTCTGGCGTGCGGCACTGACTCCCCCCGGATCGCTGAAGGGGTCCGGCTGGGCGGGGAGGATCCCCCCTCCGTCGGGACGGACTGCAGACTTGCCGGGAGAAGGAGACGTGTCTGCCCCACACCTTGGGGGCCGAGGGCCGCGTCCCCTCGTGGCATCTGCAGCCAGGCCTGCTCTTCTCCCAGGTGTTGCCGGCACCCACGTGAGATGTGCCCCCCGCTCCCCCCACGGGGTTTGTTTTCCTTGGCTTAGCAGTAAAGGGTTTGTACATTTACACTTTGATTGTTACTAGAAGAAAATGTATTTTGGATTTTTACATGAGAGAAGAACCCCTCCCCTCCCCTCCCCTGTCCTGCTATATAAATCTCTCTATATACATACTCAAATATATAGAGCTATATGAAATGGTTCCTCACTGTACAGGCTGAGTGGCGCTGGAAGCTCCGTTTCTGTGTCCTGTTCCTGTGGTGGCGAGAGGGCCCCAGGCCCCAGGGGGGCTCCCCGGACCTGCTGGGGGAGGGCGAGGGGGCCTCGCGTGGTCTGCCCATTGCTCCCCAGGGTCTCTGGCATAGGCCTTTGGAGCCGCGGGAGGGTGCCGGGGCGCACACTTGTTCGCCTGCAGAGCGGTACTCGGACCTGAGCGAGCTGCCTGGCGCCACGGGGCTCTCCTCCGGGGGTCCCCTGCGCTGGCACGAGGGAGGCGGCTCTGACGTTCTGGGCCCAGGTCCCTGGGGAGGGGGAGCAGCCAATTGCCCCTTGACTCCCGGCCTTGTCCTGGTAGCTCGGCCCGGGCACGGTCTCCGTTTGCGGCTGCCACGCTTCTACGGGGGCCTATTGGAGAGCGCGGCACACCGCTGTCTGAGGCGCAAGCAGGAAAGGCGCCAAGCCAACTGTGCGGCCCACACTGGGGGCTGCTTTGCCCACCCCCGCGGCTCCAAGGTTGGTTTTGGAGCCGAGCTCCGGGCCCTCGGGGCCTCCCCTGCATGCACAGCAGAAGCTGCTCCACCTCAGACGAAGGCCGGGGGGATCCTGCCCCCCCCCCCCCGGTGTACGAAGCAGCCCCATGCAGGCTTGCGCCGCGCCCTGCCTTCCAGCTGCCTGGACAGAGGGCAGACAGCTTTGTCGGCTCCTGGCCCCATCGCGCAGGTGGCCCCAGGTGTGCCGCTGCTCCCATCTCCGCGGGCCCCGCGGGTGCAGTCGCTCCTGGGGCGCTCGGCAGGCGGCTCTCCCTGGAGCCACCCTCTTCCAGCCAGCCAGCCAGCCAGCCAGCCAGCCAGCCAGCCAGCGGCCTGCGGGAGCCCCGTGGGGCAGCTGGGACTGCTGCGGGAGCCGAGCTGAGCCGAGCCGAGCACGGAGCTGGCCCCTCCTGGATGGAGGGGAGGGGGAGAGGCAGTGGAAAGCGGGGGAACCCCACCCCTGGCGGGCAGCAGCGGTGGACAGTAGGCAGACGCGTGGAGGGGCCTCCGTGTGTGCTGCACTCCTGCCACCAGGGGAGAAGGCCAGCCCTGCCGGGTGGGCTGGGGACTGAGCAACCCCCGAGGCCACTCACGCCTCCTCGGCCAAGCCAGGTCTGGGCTGCCTGCAAGCTTCCCCCAGGACATAGAACATGGAAACAGAGCGAGTCAGAAGGGACCTCCCAGGCCATCTAGTCTGGCCCTTGGCTCCAGCCAGCTCTGCTCATGCCACGCCCACCATGTGCGTGTCCCGCCTAGCCTTGAACACCCTCTCCGATGGGGCGTCAGCCATCTCCTGTGGAAGCCCATCCCATGCCCTCGGGCTCCCGACTGTCCGGAAGTGCTTCCTGGCATCCAAATTGGACCTTGGTTCCCTGAGCTCGGCTCCAGTGGAGCACATCCTGCCCTCCTCCGCAGGGGAGAACAGATCTGCTCACCTCTGCGTGGCACCTCTTCTCCAGGCTGAAAGACCCAGCTCCCCCAGCCTCGCCTCGGACAGCTTTCCCTGCAGTCCGGCCACCATCCGTGTGGCCCTGCACTGCTTCGCTTCCCACTGGGCCCCATCCTCCCTGGAGTGTGGAGCCAGAACGGAGCACAGCGCTCCAGCCGCGGCGCACCAGAGTCGTGCAGTGGCAGTAGCGCCTCTCTCGATCTGGCTCTGCATCCCAGCTGTCCTGCCGCCCGCCCACCCTGCCGGGGTTGCCCTGCTGCTCCAGGGAGACCAGGCCTCCCCAGGGGTCACGACGTGGCTGTTGCCCCCCAAGCCCCAATGTTGAGACACCAGTCAGACGTGCTGTTTGCTTGTCTTTATTGCGCGAGGAGCAGGGGTGCGCCTCAAGGGCGGCACGAATAGCGACAGGAAAGGCAGGCCCACCCAGCCCAGCACCCCCAGCTCCAGGAGGGGCCCCAGCTGTTCACCTCCACAGTGCCCCCGTCCCCGCTCCCCCACACACACACAGCAGCCTCTGGCCACACGCACCCCACTCCAGGTGGTGAAGGGATCCCCGCCCTGCCCTGCCCTGCCCTGCCCCGCCCCACTCGCCCTCTGGCCAGGACTCTGCCAGAGGGCCCAGCGCTCGCTCGGGGTCTGGTCGGGAGGGCAGGGGAAGGGGGCCTCTCCTGCCTGCCTGCCACCCAGTTCAGAGGTCTTGGGCCTTGAAATGGGACAAGGAAGGGCCCAGCGCCCTCCAGATGTGGCTGTCGCAGGGCATTGGCACCTGCCCAGGGGGCCCGGCCAGCCCTGTGAAAGCATGCCGCTGCCCACCAGCCTTTGCCACTGCCGAGCCGGGAGGCCCACACTGGGACCCTCTGCCAAGTGGGCGCCCTGCCAAAAGTGCCTGGATCGGTGCCTTGGGGTTAGACCTGCGGGGAGGGGTCTGCCCTGGGTGGAGCTCTCCTGCCCACAGCCGGGGAAGGAAGGGAAGGACGAGACAGCCCCTCCGCCTGCCCACCATCCTGGCCTGCCGGGGGAGGGGGGGTGCTACTACATCTCCAGGTGGGCCAGCCATGCAGGGCTGGTGCGCCCCGGGGCAAAGGCGCCCCCCCTTGAGCTGCTCTGCCCAAGCTCTTGCCCCCATCACAGTGCACAGGGCAGGACTGCCCATCCCTTGGCGCTGCATGGCAGAAGGGGGCTTCCGCCAGATAATCCCCCAGCCCTGAATTGCGAGCAGAGCACCTGGGAGGATTACTGGTGGCATCGGGGGGGGGGGTTGGCCAAAAAGACACCCAAGTGGGGGCAGCGGGACTCTCCCTGGGCTTTGCCCAGCTTCCTCTGCTGTGGCACACCCTCACCCATCCGCACCCCACACGCCATGGGGAGGCCTCTGCCCAGAAGCCCAGCCGTGGGGCCGAGGATCGCCAGGAACAACCGTGGTGTTTGCACGCTGGAAGGGGGCCGCCAGAGGAAGGGCTGGCCTGGCACGCTTGTGCCTGGGGGGAGCCTTTCCCTCGGTCTGAGGACTCCCCGGGCTTGTGGGGGTGCCGCTTGGCTCCTGGCAGGCGTCAGCTGGAGTCTTCTGGCCTGCAGGGGGCTGCCTGGAGCACCCCCCATAGCCCAGCTGGTTGGTGGGGGCACCGGGGGGCCTCGGGAGCCTTCCACCTTATGGCTCTCAGAAGGCCCGGCCCGCAAGCGCTTCCCCTGGCACGGCACTTCCTGCCCAGGGGATGGTGGGCCATTTCTGTGGAGGCAGTCGAGGCAGCGGTGAGAAGCCTGGCCCCAGCCTCCCGCCCCCGCACCCCGATCTGCACCCCGGGGCGCGCTGGGTGGCGGGCTGAGGCTGGGGCTCCGGGGCAGGAAGCCAGCTGCGGAGGCCGTGTGGAGCGGGGCTGGAGTGTGGGGTGGGTGAGCGGGTGCAGCAGTGGGCGAGGCGGAGTCAGGGTCTGCCGGGGCATCTCGGGACCTTCAGCGAGGGGTGAGCGAGGCAGCAGCCGTCCTCACATGCCTGTGGAGAGGACGCGGGAGCTCAGCATCTCGCCCTGGACCTGTGCCGGCTGCCCTCCTGGCAGCGCCCCTGCTGCTGGGCGCACCCTCGGAGGGAGCCTGCCCTCGGCACGCAGGACGCCCTGGCACAAGGCCGTGGCAGAAGGAACTCGGGCCGTCGGGTCCGGAAAGGCCCGGCGCCAGCAGGGCGCACCGGGGCCATGTGCGTGCGCTCGCCTCCAAAGATTGCACACAAGGGACGTGCGAAGGGTGCACGGGTGCGTGGCTGGGGCTTCCTCCCATGCTCAAGGGCCACCCCTGTGAAAGGGGGCCCCGCGGGAGGCAAGCGGGCGAAGGGCTTGCAGAAGGTGGCCACCCGCTGCGGCCGCAGGAGGTCCCACAGGTCTTGGGGCTGCCCTGGGAGATGGTGGGGAGCGGTGGCTGCTGGTGGCCCCTCGCGGCAAAGGACGGCTGGCAGGAGGCCAGCAGGCCAGGCGCCCTGCGCGCCCGGAGGGGCCCTCACTGCGGGAACGGCATGCTGACGGCCCCTGCGCCTCCCGGATGCTTACCTTGGGATGTGAGGGATTCTTCCGAATCCACTTCGTGGTCCACACCTGGGGGGAGAGTATTCCAGGTGGCAGTTTTCACTGGCGCCAGCTCCTGTGCCCCCTCCCAAGTCAGCCGGCCCCCCTGCCCCAGGGCAGTCCGAGACCCTTGGTCGCCCTGTGACCCAAAACCCTGGAAAACTTACTCTCCTGGGACTCGTGGGAGTGAACGGAGAGATCCGAGCCAGGACCTGTAACAAGAAGCACGCATCTTTTCCGTGCCCAGGAAAGCGGGCCGAGCATGGGGGAGCATCGGAGGAGCCACGGTGGCCCCCTCTGGGGTCTGCTGGGAAGGCAGCCGAGCCAGAGGGCCGCGAGGTGCGTCCCACGTGGCAGGGCCGTGGATGTCCCGGAACCGATGCCTGCGAGCAGCTGCAGGGGCTCCGCTCGTGCCGAGAAGCGGCCAAACGAGGCGGCTGCCTCCTGCCTCCCGTGCCACGCAGGGGCAAACCGAGGCTGCCCCCGCCGCTCACCGCCGGTCGTGTCCCCGGGCAGCAGGTCCAGGCTGAAGGGGCCCAGGTGGGAGGCGTCGCTGTTGAGCACGTCGCCGTTCAGCTCGTCCGTGTGGGACCGATCCGCCCCCGCAAAGCTCGCGGGGGTCACCCCTGCCCGGAGCAAAGGGGGGAGGGCTCAGTGGGGCTGCCTGCGGTGCCCCGTCCGCGACTGCCAGCCCCCATCGCGGACGACTGCCAGTCCCCGTGCGGGACGCCCAAACCCACCTGTTGGCGTGTGCTCCGAGGGACCGGCCATCTCGTCTGCGGGCACAAAGGCAGAAGGGTTAGGCGCACGGCCTCCGTAGCTTGGCGCTGCTCCGCTCCCCCCCCCCCCGGCCGCTTCGCTTCTGCTGCGGGCCATGTGCAGAGCGGAGCGCCACCGCAACCTCCTGCAGGTGGGGAGTCGCCAGCAGCCCGGGCAGGAACAGGCCCTCCCCTTCTCCAGGGCCCCTGCAAGCCGCACAGGGTGGCCGGCGGCCCTGTCCCACAAGCCAGAGCCCTTGTGCGCTCCACCGGCAGCCCCCCCCCCCCCGGTGCCGGGTGCCTTTGGGGGGAGAGGAGGTTTTCCCCTGGGGGCCAGCAGGACAGCCCAAGGGCAAGCCTCTCTGTCTTTCCCCCTCAGCCTTCTTGGGGGGAGAGGCCGAGCCCCCACCCCCACCCATGGAAACACCTTCCCTGCCCCGCTCAGCAGCACAAGGCATGAACTGGCGCCTCCCGCCGCTTGTTTGGCTCTTCAAATCACTGTTTGTGGCGGGGCTGCGGGGGGGGGGGGGTCCATGTGGCGGAAACAGAGGCAGCGGAGCCTTGGGCCAGCCGAGTCACGTCCTCCGGGGCCACTTCCCACTTACTCTCTCCAGAGGCCTCCGCTTTGCTGGGGATTTTGGGTTCCAGATCTGCCATGGGCTCTGGAAGGGAGAGACATGATGGGGAGGGGTGAAGCTCCCCCAGGCCGGGCCCCCGCCCCCCAGCATCCCAGGGGCTTGGGACCTTGGCTGGGAGGCAGCCCTGCATGTCGGGCTCCCTGGCGTGGCCTGGGCCAAGGAAAAGGAGCGGCTTCCCGGCACTCGAGTCGCCCCGTCCGTCCGCCTGCCGCAAGGACGTGAGCGCCCCAGGCCTACCTGGCGTCTGGCTGCCTGTCGGTGCAGGAGGCTCCGGGGAGGTCGGGGGCTCTGGGAGGGAGAGCAAGGCTTTATTCCACGTGCAGGAGGGCGACTCCCCCTTGGGCCCCCCAAAGGCCAGCAAGTGGCAGCCGTGCCACCCTGCGGCACCAGCGCCCCTCTGCGTTCTCTGCGGGACACGGGCCATCTCTGCCCCCGGGAGTGAGAGGACACATCAACGGGCCACATCCGGAATCCAGGTGCGGAAGCCTGCCGCCTCCCAGGCCAGCCCGTCGCCAAGCGGGGTGGGGGGCCTGCTTCTGGCTGGAGGAACATCTGGGGGGGGGGTCCAGCCTGAGGCTGCTGAGTGAGCCCTGGCTTGAATTGGCAGGGGGCTTCTGTTGGCTCCCCCAGGGCTGCTGGACTACCACAGCCCACGCACTTATCAACCCCCCTTCTGGGTCATCTCCGAGATCATTTGGCAGGCAGCTGCCTCAGCCGCAGGAGCCACGGCCACGCTCCTTGCACTGGGTCTTGGGCAGCTTGCAGCCCTCGTGCACTTGGCCGGGCGAGGACGCTGGGCCTCCGCCACAGTGGGCTGCAGGCTGTGGGAATGGGGCCTTGTCTGCCCTCCACTCCGCTCCCTGGAGGGGCTTCCAAGGCCCAGAGCCCCCTCCCCTGCCCCTCCCCCTCCTTGCATCGCCACAGCGATGGGTTGGGGCCCCTGCATCTCACCATCTGCGACCACTACGGCCAGAAGCAGCACGGCAGCCGCGGCGACCAGGAGGGACCTGCGGAGAAGCGGGGGCTTAGGGGGCCGTGAGCGACCAACCGGCGGGAGCCCGCTTCTGCTCAGGTGCGGAGCCTCCTCCACATGGAAGGGCAACGTCCACTCCGACCCTTCCGAGGCTACACAAAGGGTGGGAAGAAACGGAAGGGAAGCTGGGGGGGGGGGCTCCCAAAGTCCAAAGGATGCGACTCCATAGGGGTTGAGAGGGGCCTGGGTCCTGCAACCCCAGGGGCCCCAGGCTGCTGGGCTGGATGGAAGTCATGGGGCCTGGTCCCGCCATCGCGCCCAAAATGTGAGGAAGGAGCCTCGTGGAGGCCGTGTGACAGGTGCGGAGCTGCTGGGCCGGGGGGGGGGAGGGCCGGGGGGGCTTTGGCCCTAGGCCCTCTGAAAGGGCTGGGGGCTCAACCCCCTGACGGTTCAGAGCTTGGGAAAGGGCCTCTTCCAGACAGCAGGCACTCCCAGGGAGCCATGGCTGGAGGGGGCCACTGAGCACAGCCCCCGCTTGTGGGTCTCTGCTTGGGGGCTGGCAGCTGGGCAGGCTGCGCCTGGTCCCGATCCAGCAGCGCTCTCCTAATGTTCGTAGCTTTAGGTCATTTGGGGGGTTCCCCAGAGCGTGGGGCTTTGTACCCTGTGCGCAGAAAAGGCCTTTTGCACATGCTCTGGAGCAGTCTCGGGTACGCTCCTCCCGAAGAGGATAGGAGAGGAGCCCCGCCCCGCCCGCCCCGCCCCGCGAGGGCAGAGCTCCTGCGGGGAGCGAGGGGCCCCCATCGCCCCCTCGGTCGCCTCGCAGAACACGGCGCGGGCTGTTGCGGCCCGGCGAGGGCGCGCCTGGGCACCGGCACCCCCGCCGGTATTGCCCCGGGGTCCGCGCAGGCACTGGAAGCCCCCGGGCCGGCTGGCTTGCAGGCGAGCCGCGGCAGAGCCCCCGGAACGGCCCCGCTCCGCGCCCTCCACGCGGGGACCCGGGCGAGGCTGCCCCCCGGGCCCGCAGGGGGCGGCTGATCGGGAGCGCCCAGCGCGCCCCTCCTGCGGCAGCCCCCGGCAGCCGGGTCCCCTCCGCACGACCACGCCGCGCGCCCGTCCCCGGCAGCTCCTCCGGTGCGGAGCGGCCCGCGTCGCGTCGCGCCCCGTCCACCGGCAGGTGCGCGGTCGGGCCGGCGCTCCAGGCGAAGCCGCGCACGGGGCCGGGTGGCCCCGGGGGAGCCCCGGCAGGCTGGGGGTGCGGGGCGCCGGCCCGGCCCCCGCGAGGCCGCTCCGGGCCCGCCGGCGCTCGCTCACCGGCGCTGCGCCCGCATGGTCCCGGGCAGGCGAGTCCGACGGCGGGTCCGGCTCAGGCAGCGCAGCTCGACGCCGTGGCGGCCCTCCCTGCCGAGCAGCGCCCGCCCGGAGGCCGTTATATGGGCCTCTCCCCAGGGAGGAGTCGGGGGCGGGCGGCCAATCCGGGGGGGGGGGGCGCGGCGGGCGGGAGGGACGGAAGCCCCGTGCGGGGCCCAGCGGGCACCTGCCCAACCGGCTGCCCCTGCCGGGGTGTCTCCCGCACCCCTCCCGGGCCGCTGACGAGCTGCCTTCCCCGCAGCGCCCGGCTGCACCTCTGCAAGGTCCAGGGCTCTCCGGAGAACGCGGGAGGGAGGTGGGCACCCTGCCCGGGTTCTCCCGCCTGCCTGAGGCCCTTAGCACTGGGCTCAGGAGGCAGCAGCCGTTCCTCCCCCCGCCCCGTGATGAAGGTCGCTGGAGCCCTGTCCTGCCGTGGCCCCCTGCACCCTGGACAAGCCCCCCGGCCCCCAGCCGCAGGGCAAATGCCGGAGAGGCTCCGGAGCTGGACCAGAAAGCAGGGCTGTCCAGGAGCACCCCCGGCCCCAATCCAGCGCAGCTGGTGACGTCTCGGGACACGGCAGTGGCATCCGCCTGGGCACCCAGAGGGCCGAGCGAAGCACCGGGTGGCGTGCCCCTCTCCCCTCTCCAGAGGCCGGGCTGTTCCCCTCCAGAACAGGCCTGGAGCCGGAACCAAGGGGTTCCACGCCACAGCACCACAAAAGCACACGGGGGGCCGGTTTGCCGCCCCCCGCCTGCCTGGCAGAGGAAGCCCCGAGCCCAGGCGCCCCCGGCCCCTCCCCCACCACGAGGAAGGTGCGGCCGGCGGCACAAAGGGCCCTTTGTGGCCGGGGAGCACCTGAATGCGCTTTTGTTCGGGCACCGCTCAGCGCGGCGCGGGAGGCTCCTGCAGGGCGTGGCGGGGCAGGGGCTGGCTCTGGTGGCCAGGACAGGTGGCAGGAGGGCAGGAGGGGGCTGTGGCAGTCAGCCCTGCCCCCCAGGGCAGCGGTTCCGCCACCCAGCGAGCCAAAGGCTAGGCCGGGCCTGCGATCGGTCCAATCCGGCATGGCTCCTCTGGCGCAAAGGCTGCTGTGCGGACCACGCTTCTGACACGGGGCTCCCCCGGGGCTCCCTCTGGGGATGGCGGCCAAGCCTGGGACCCTCTGGAGGCGGCTCCCTGCTCCCCTCCCTGGGCAGGCAGGCAGGCGAGCTCCTGAGCTGGTCCTCGGGCCTGTGGCCCCCTGGCTGGCCCATAGACGGGGGCTGGGGCCACTGAAGGGCTTGCTTTGCTTCGTGAGCCCGGCGTTGGCGGAATTGTGGGGCACACGCAGCTTCTCCGCTGTGTGGGGCGCCCATCCCTCCCTCCCGGCACGGAGAGGCCTGCCTGGGGCAGTGCCTGCGGTCGGCTGCTGGCCCCGCTTGCCTCGCCGAAGTTCTGGGGGTGGCAGAATCTGCAGGCCAAGGGCTGAGCCCTCAGAGCCCCATGGCTCATCCTCCCCGGGAGCAGGACAGCTGGGCAAGCTGCCCCCCAGCCCGTGTTCGCCCACCCTTACTTCTCCCGGTCTCCGTTGCTCAGCCTGCCACCTGCTTGCCAAGCCCCTTAATGTTGGTGCTGGAGCGGCCTGGGCGGGGGGGGGGGGAGCCTCGGAAGGAGCCGCACGCAGCTGCCAGGAGCAGAATCTTTGCAAGAAACGGGGAAATGGCCTGGAAGGGGCTGCCCTGCCTAGATGGGAAGCTGCGAGGAGCAGGAGCCGGACCCTCCCCCGGAACACTGCACAGGCCCCCACTGAGCAGCTGGCCCACAGCCAGGCCGTGGTCGCATGAAAGCGGCCGCCGGGCTCCCCATCTGCTCGTAAAACCTTCCCTGGATCAGCTCACGCCTGCAGCCATGTGCGGCTCCCAGGAGCTGCTCCAGTCTGGCCAGCGGCAAACAGGATTCTGCACCTGGCTCTGTGTGCTGGGGGGGCGGGGGGCTGCACCAGTTGGATCAGGCCAGCCACAGGCTCCGAGGGAACCCTGGGCTGCAAGGCTGCTCTGTGCCCCTCCCTGGAGAAGGCGCATCAGGGCTCCTTGTGGCAGCCAGAACAGGGCTCACCTCCCTGGGGCATCCTGAGTTACACACACACACACACACACACATTTTGTGAAGTGTGGGGACAGTTACAGACCGGAGAGCTGCAGTGCGGAAAGAGTTGTTTGTTTGCCTGCTTGTTTTCCGGCTGATCCAGGCTGGGGTGGCGGAGGGCCTCGCAGAAGGGCCGCCTGCGGCTGGGGAGACGTCCCGGGCTACCTTCTTCCAGGAGGGTCGCCTGAAGGCCTGTGTCCTGGGGGACAGGGCTGGCTTCCAACGAGCGGCACAGCGGGCCGGGGACCCAGCGCCCACCCCCTCTGATGAGCGGGGCGCCGATGCCGCCTGCCACCTCGCTCCGAATCCCCCCCGCACCGCTGAGCTGCCCCTCCGCAGCAGCGGGGCGTGCCGTCCGTTCTCAAGGTGTCTCCCTCCACCGCCCTGCGAGGCTCCTGCCTGCTCAGGGCTGCCTCGCACCTGACCGCCGGTCTTCCGCCCTTCCGCCTTCCCTAGCACGACTGTCCTCTCCGTGAGAAGTGATGGTGTGCACAATAATGTTGGGGTGCCCTGATCTTCCATGGGCAGGTAAGACCCCCAAGACTTGCCGTGCCTCCCGGCGGGGCTGCAGAATGCGTGGACAGGGCTGGCGATCGATCGGCCCCCGGTTCGGCCTGCCCTCTCCTCGGCTGTGGCCCGGAGGGGCCTGCCGCCAGCACTCGCTGCAGCCCTGGGGCGGCTGAGGGCCGCGGGTTCCACTGCTTCGCCTGATCGTCTGGGGCAGGGGACTGCGGGGCCCGATGGGTGCGTGTGGTGGGTGGGGCCGGGGTGGGGGCCCTCTTTCCTGTAGTCCTCAGACCTGGAAGGGGGGTGCAGCCTTCCTGCAGACCGCTAGGGCTGGGTGGGGAGGGGGACCCCCGGGTCCTGCCCCTCAAAGACAGGCAGCCACCTCTCTGACTCGAGGGCGTCCAGCAGGCCGAGCCCAGAGCCCCGCTCAGCCCTCCGCAAGCCTCATGGCCCTGTGGAGCGTTGGCTTCTCGCTGGGCATGCAGCCCCACGGGGGGCCCTGCGGGTGGCTCGAGGAGGTCCGGCCTGCCTCCTTCCCCTGCACCTGCACCCAGGAGGGAGGGGCGGAGTGTGGCGGGACTCTCCGGGCAGGCGGGCAGGCGGCCTGGATGCCTCCTCCGAGGGGCAGTAGCCTCTCCGCCCACATTCCTCTCCCACCTTGCCGGCCAGGTGGAACAAGGGGCTCTTTGCTGCGGGCCAGGCAGGCTCAATGCGCTTTTGTTCCCCGATGAAAGGGTCCCGGGAGGGTGGCTCAGCAGATCGCTGGGCGAGATTGGTCCTGGGCCTCTGGGCGGGAGCGCGGGGGTCCCAGAGCCGCCTGGGGGAGTGCAAGCGCGCGGCCCCAGCCTTCCTTCGTGCCCAGGGCCCCTCCACGCAGCCCCTCTCATGCATGGCGGGCTGGCCGGATGCCCGAAGGGTCCCGCAGGGCGGAGGTGTCTGTGGCCCTGGAGCGTGGGAAGGAAGGGCCAGCGGGCAGGCGGCTGCCTCTTCTGCCCAGCGGCAAGGAGCACCGGCCGAGAGTGAGGGGCACGTGGCCAGGCGGCCCGGGAAGGCTTGCCTGTGGAGCACATGCAGTGCGGAGGCGGTCGGCGAATTGCCCCTCGGCCCTCCGGGGAGGCCCACACGAGCGGGGAGCCCTCCGGGACGGACAGGGCTGTGTGGAGCCTCCTCGGCACGGCCAACACTGGCTCACGAGGTGGCCGGCTGGGAGGGCCTTCTGGGAAGGGGGTGCAGCTGCCCGGGGCACCACGTGCCTCTAGCGCCCCTCCTGGGCAGCCCCACCAGTGGGCAGAGCAGGCCCCCTGCCCAGGCGCAGCCGAGGTCTCGGAGCGGAGCCTGGTGCCCCACAGGGGGCTGCCCCTGCAGCAGTGTGCAAGCCGAACCCGCCCCCATCCCACCCGGGAGGCTGTCGTTCCTGGAATGGGGTGGGGGGGACCCGGTGGCAGAAGGTCTCCTGCTGCTTGACTCCTCTCCGTAGAACTGAACGGAAAAGCCGCTCAGACTTGAGTCTTGGCTCCCCGGACCTGGTGCCCTCAAGTTGTGGTGACCCAACTCCCATCATCCCCAGGCAGCACACTGCCGAGTCCCATACTTATGGCGGGGAGCACAGAATCCCACGGCACCTCCGGCGCCTAGCCTGGTGCTTCGGACCCCACCGCCAGCTTCTCGGCCACTTGCCCCGCCCCGAGGGCTGGCCGGGCCGGAGGGCTGCGGGTTGGGGGGCTGCCGGAAGGCGGGCGCATCTGGCTCCCACCAGGCACGTGCCCTGTGCGGCCGTGTACAGCGCCGCCCCCTCCCCCTGCGGCGACGAGGAGGCAGCCGCCCCGCGATCCTTCAGGCTGGAGGCAGCCGGAGAGGGGGGCTTCTGTGCGCCTCCAGGCCGTGCCGGGAGATCCGGGCTGTGGCTGAAGGGCACCCCTGTGCTCCGGGCACATGGCACACCTGGTGGAACCGGGGCAGCTGCTGAGGCTTCCAAGGAGGAGGGGTGCGGGTGGCCCCACCGCAGGGCTTGTCCTCGTTTGGTCCACCTGAGTTTTCTGAGCGAGTTCAGCTCCCTTGTGTATAGTGAACACACTGCGAGACATTCTTTTATTTCAGGTACCATGTTTGACACCGAAACGGGTTAAAATGAAACGCTATTGAAACCGAGTAGCCCTAAAACGTGGGGCCGAGCAGGGAAGGGCCCACCTGGAAGAAAGATGCTTCCAGGAGGCGCCGGAGCCCGGGCCGCCCCCGAGCCCAGGAGAGGCATCGCCACAGGGGAGGCATCCATGCGCCAGCGGCTCCGGTCCCACGGTGCAGCTGCAGGATTGCCAGAGGAGGTGGGCCTGGGGGCTTTCTCCGACCCGGAAGGGGTGGCATGTATAGATAGTCAGGAAGGGTTTTGCAGAGCTGGTGCAGAAAACACCTCAGGCAACAGTACCAGGGGTCGGTGGGCAGCTTGCGACATCTGGAGCTTTTGGCGTCAGAAAGCGGCAAGTGGGGGAAACTCGGCAGAAGGGCAACAGGCTTCCCGGCTCTGGCCCTGGGGCCCCCTCCCGTCGGGCAAGGCCTGCCCCGCAGCACGCTGGACTTGAGGGTCGTGTGCGGGGGGTCAGTACGGCCAGGCGTGTACACCGGATGCTGCAGCAGGCTGCTTTGCTGCTCCTGAGCAGAGGCAGCGGGGGGGGGGGCCCAGCAGGACTTCGGGGGGCCCTGTGCCTGGCTCCAGCCAGCCCAGGCCGGGTGGGCCTCAGCCGGGCCTCCATGGGCGCCCGCTAGCCAGGGCAGTGGGTGTTGCAGGCGTCCCCGGAGCGGAACAGGCTGTAGACGCTGACCAGCGGGAACATGGTGAGCGCCCCCACCATGGAGCCGAGCTGCACCACGGCCCCGCACCAGACCAGGGCGCTGTGGCCCTCGTCGCGCAGGATCACCCCGATCATCAACTTCACGTAGGAGAGGAGGCCCACAAAGAGGACCCAGCACACGACCTGCGGGGGGGACGGGCGACACCTGAGGCCTGGCTGGAGCCTCTTGCACCGCCCGCGGCCGTGCCCATGCCACCCCCTGCCAGAGGGCCCCTGGGCTGGCCCAAGGGGGGCTGCTGGAGGCAGGCGCATTGCCCTCTGGCCCACTTGGGCCACCCGGCTTGGATGCACGATGGGCACCACCAGGTTGCGATCCCAGGCCTCATGCGCACGGATGATCCGAGGCATTCATGGCCCAGGGCCCAGAACAGACCTGGCGTGGCCCGGCAGTCACAGCCAGCCCCCTCCCTGGGGGGCCGCATGGCCTGTGCCCTCCGGCAGAGCGCTCTGGGGCAGAGCAGGCCTGGGGCGGCTCCACAGGGGCAGGGACTGGGCCTGGTGGGAAGGGACGGTCCCTCCCCACAGCCCAGTCGTACTTACGACGAGGCCAGCCCCGACGGGACTGCGCACCAGCGGCGGGCAGGGGCTGAGCACGGCTGTGGCCAGGAGGTAGCTAGCAAAGAGGCTTCCGGCCAAGGACAGGCCGCCCAGGAGCATCAGGGACCTGTGTGGAGAAGGAGGGGGGGCATGAGCTCCCGTCTGCCTCAAACCCCCCGGCCGGCGAGGCGGGGCCCGTGCGCTGGCGGGCTGCACATGGCTTGGCACGGCACCCGGGGCCGCCTAGCCGAGCGCACGACTGCGGGTGCCCTGCCTGGGGGCTCTGCCCACCCTGCCCGGCCGGGCGCTGTTCCCTGCGACCCCAGCAGGAGAGGGCACGGGCCTCTGGCCGGGGTGCCACCCTCCCTCGGGAGCGTTGGGCCGTGGGGCCTTCTGCCCGTGTCCAGCCACAACCTGCCCTGGCCGCGTGAGGGCCGTCCGGCTGGCTGGGCAGAGCGGGCGGCTCAGCCAGCAATGCAGGACGACCACCGTGGAGCCAGCTGGGTGGTGGCCAAGGCGTCCCCCCATTCCGTGTGTGGCTGGGGAGGGGAGTGTGCGCTTGCTGCCCCCCCCCGCCCGCAGCAGGCCCCCGCCTGGGCCCAGCAGCCCCTGCTGAGCACACGCCCCACGCCCCGTACCTGTTGGGCAGGAACATGCCGAGAAAGCAGGCCAGCGGGTTGGCCAGGGCGGCCAGTGTGGCGGAGAGGTGGTAGGCGGGGGCGCCGTAGGGCAGGCAGGAGTAGGACTGTACCGCCGGGAGCACGCCGTTGGTGAGGCCGTTCACCCAGGCCAGCAGGCCGAACACGAAGCCCATCTGGGGCCGGGAATAGGTGGGGAGGCCGAGGGGGTGGCCCTTGCGCGGCTCAGGGGCCGGCCCCATCATGGGCCGCTCTTCCACTGCGGTGGGCGTGCCTCCCGCCCCCTCCACGTGCGGCTGCCCCTGGGGCGCCTCCTGCGCTTGCTCCCGCCGGGCCACCGGCAGGACATTGAGGAGGACGAAGGCGGCCAGGGAGGCGGCCATCATGCCGCCGAGGGAGAGGAAGAAGGTGCGGACGGAGAAGCGGGCCTCCAGGTACTCCGCCCGCAGGCCGGTGCCGGTGTCATTGCCCGCCTGGCTGCCGTTCACGCAGCGGAGGGCCCCCGCGCCCTGCCCCAGGGCCACCAGCCCCGGCAGGAGCCCGCTCAGCCCCTCCCCGATGAAGTAGGTGGTGAGGAACCGGGCACGCAGCCTCCGCATGTAGGGCAGGAAGGTGACGGAGGAGGTGCAGTCCACCAGGGCCAGGAAGAAGAGCAGGGCGAGCAGGGCAGTGCTCCGCGGGTGGCCCCCCAGCACGCTGGTCTCCTGCCAGAGGAAGGCCAGCAGCAGGCAGGCCAGGCCCCCGAGGCCGAGGAGGGCGTAGATGACCCCCACCTCGTCGAGCCGCCCAGGGCGGAGGCGGTGTGCCAGCGTGACGGCCAGCGGCCCCACGTTGGCCAGCTGGATGATGACGGTCAGGCAGGAGGGCAGGAGCCAGCCCTCGGGGGCGCTGGGCACCAGCAGCGGGAGCTCCACCCACACGCCATTGATGGCCGCCCAGGAGCCGGTGCCCAGCAGGCAGACCAGTGCGTGGACGGCCCAGGCCATGGCCCTCGGGGATGCCCTGGTGCCGAAGGAGCGGCACGTGGCCGGGGATCGTGCCCCACCAGGGCCGGCAGGTCCTCGGCAGCAGGGTCCCGGGCCCACAGTCCTCGGGTGCTGCGCAGAGACGGGGGCTCCTGGCGCTCTCTGGCCACAGTCTTCGTGCGGCGACACCGCCACGCTCTCAGCTGCGGGAGGAACGGACGGCAAGGGGGTGGGCAGGGCGTGTAAGGACACCAAGGACCACCCTGCCCACGCCGCGGCTGCGTCGGGGTGACCCACGGGCGGGTCGGGAAGCCCCCACGGAGCAGGCAGTGCTGGGGCGGGGCGCCAGGCTGACCGCGGAGGCGGGTTTCCCACGCGGGACGGACGCCCTCCGCGCTCGGGCTGCCGCGGGAGTGGCGTGCGGGGCGGGGGCGCCCACGCTCCAGTCCCGCGCCGGCCCGGCCCGGCCCGGCCCGCCGCTCGCTGCGCCCGCCAGGCTTCCTCCGCACGGCCAGCCCAGGCTCCCCCGCAGAGCGGGGCCGCCCGTCGCCTCGCCGGGAGGGGGCGCTACCGCCTCGGGGGCACCGCGCGGGTCTCCGGGCGGGCGGGCTGGCTGGCCGGGCTTCTCCGGAGCCCGCGGGCGCGCGGCCGAGCCTGCCCCATCCCGGGCCAGAAAGCGGGAGGGCGCGCCGCGGGGAGGCGGAGGAGCTCCGCGCCCGCGGCGCCCTGAGAGCGCCTCCTTTGCCCGCCCGGCCGCGCCGCGCCGCCGCCGAGCGACACCGTCTCCCGCGTCCGGGCAGCGCCGGCGTCCGGGGACCCCGCGGGGCAGGGGAGGCGGCGGGGCTCCCGGCGGCGGCGCGCGCGGGCCAAGCGGCGGCCGGCGCCAGCTTCGCGCCCCCCGCGCCCACCTCACCGGGGGAGCGGCGCTCCAGCGGGCGGGCCCGGTTGCTGCTCCCGGGCGCCTCTCCACGGCCAACCGAGGGGACGTGCAGCGGCCGCCGGTCCCTGGCTTCGAGCGGGAGGGCGAGAGAAGGCCCCGGCCCTGCGCCCCCCGGAATCTTCGTCGCGATGGGGCGGGCGAGGGGGCAGCGCCCGGGCGCGGCATGCGGGGAGCGGCGGCTTCGCAGCTGCCGAAGGGGGCGCGCGGGGAAAGGCGCAGGGCTGCCGTCGGGGCCGACCCGCGCCGTGCGCGCCCCACCTCCCCGCGCGGCCCCCGCCAGCCCCCTTCCTGCCCCAGGCGGCCCGCCTCGCGGAGGCGCGCCCGTGCGCCCGGCACCGGGAAGCGCCCGACCGTCCAGGCGGCAAGGGGCTCCCGGCCAAACACGGACATCGGCCGGTCGGCAGGCGGGGGGGGGGGGGGCGCGTACTCGTGTCGAGCTCGACAGCGGCGAGCTGGGGTGGGCCGGGCGTGGACGGCCCGGGAACCGGAGGACCGGATCCTCCGCGGGCGCGGGCGCCTGTCTCCCCGCGAGTCAGTCCTGCGACCGCCCTCGGTCCCTCCAGCCCGCACGGCTGGCACTCACCGGCGGCGATGGCTCTCTGGGCTCCCGGCCAGATGCGCTCCCAGTGCGGATGCTGTCGGGGCGGAATCCGGGCCGTGTGCGCACAGCAGGGGCCCGCCAGCGAGGCTGGGCAGCTGGACGGGCACAGAGGCGAGGAGCGGCCCCGCCTGCCCAAGTGCAGCCGAGCGCAATCGCCGCGTCCGTCCGTGGCAGCACGTGCTGCCGGGCTGGAAGTCAGTTGCTCCAGCACCTTCGGCTCACCCCCGTCTTCTCAGAAGAAGTCAATATTTGCCAGAGTTTTGTGTTTGCTGGATACTGACAGAATTCCCTGTGGCACTTGCTGGCCGACGATTGTGTCCGGCAAATGCCACTTGATGGGATCTAGTTCCCAGACGAGGTCAGCCACAAGGTCAAATTCTGGTGGAAAGATTCAAAATTCATGTTCTGAATTCCAGGGGTTTGTGCTGGAAACCTGAGTGCTCAGACCCGGAATGCTAGTGAATTGTGAAATGTTGCAGGAGTTAATTTCAGCGCTAACTCAGCTTAGGAAGGCCAAGCGCTCCGGGCCCTGCGGGGCGGCTGCACTCGCTGGGCAGCCACTTCGGTGTGCTGTGCCTAAGAGGAAGCCACTGCCCTGCGCTCAGGACCCAGGTTCCCATCCAGGGCTGCGGCAGCTTCAGGGCATGGCAGGTTTCTGTTGGAACGCAACTCAGGAGAAGGCACGGTCTCCTCTCCCCTGACCATGGCCCCAATCCGGATGTGCAAAAGGGAGAAGATGCAAACCCCAGGAGGCCTGTCCTGGAGACGTTTAGGGTGGCCCTGTCCTGGGAGCCTGGAAGAGTAGAGTTGGAAGGGGCCAGGAAGGCCGTGGGGCCCAGCCCTCTGCTCTGGGCAGGACTTCAGGCCTTCCGGGAACGCCCACCTCCAGCCCACCTCCTCCCCAGGTCGCGGGTTCCATTGTCATGCTGCTGCGACGGTCAAGACGTTCTCCCTGACATCTGTCCGGAACCCGGCTTCCCGTGACTTGGGCCCGTTATTCCGGGGATGATGGAGAAGAGACCCTGGCCTCCCGCTCTGTGACGATGCTGCAAGTGCTTGTAAGTGCTCTCCTTTCTCCCAGAGTCTGTCTTCTCTTCTTGAGGCGGAACATGCCCGGTTCTCTCGATCTCGCCTCCCAAGGCCAGTCTCCTGTTCCCGGGTCGCCCTCGCTGCGCTCCTCTGAACCCTTGCCGGCTTGGCTTTGGTGGTGCCCTCCCCGTCGGAGGCAAGACGCGCCTCCTGCTCATGCTGTCCCCGCTTCCCCCATGGGCCGCGTAGACCCCCGGGCACTGGGTCTGTCTCAGCACAGTCCTGCCCTGAGCAGCGGCTGGACGTGGCGGCCTTCTTGGCCCCTCCCGAGGCTCCTTTCCCAGGATTCCGGGGTTTCCTTAGTGAGAAAGAGGTCAGAGTGAGCCGAAGATCTCCGACTGTGCCGAGGGCAATGAAATGGGAAAGGGCACCCCCACCAACACAAGTTTGAGGAGTGCCGATGGGCCCTCTGAGCAGTTCCCAGCATCCCCAGGGCTCACGTCTCCCCACTGCCCCACTGATCCACCGGTACTGACTGTGGCACCTGCACCTCCTGCAGGAGCAGCCTCTGTGGCACCGGCTTCACCGGCCTGGAGACCTGCTGCCCCCTCCTACTGGGGTTGGCGGGACCCCTCCAGCCCAATCGTGCCTTGGAGGAGAGCTGCCCGCTGCCCTTTGGTTCCAGCTGAGCACCCGCGGCACCGGCATCAGCGGGGCCACGCTCCCTTCGCTGCGCACGGCTGGCGTGGCCTGCCAGGTAAGGCGCAGAGCCGTCCAGCAGCAGCCTCTGCTGGGAGCCGGCTTCCACGCAGGAGGGCGAGGGAGGGAGGAAGAGAGGGAGGGAGCCCACTCTTCGGGCTGCACACCGACCCGCCCTGGGCAGGCACCTTGTCAGTCACCCACGGAGACAGCAAAGAAGGTGGGCGGACAGGCTGCTCACCTGCAAGCGCGGTTCTCCGAGAGGGCACCTGCCACGCCTGCAACTCACTCGCATCCCCGAGTGGTGTTGCCCCCAGGCCTGACGCGCGGCCCAGGTGGATGCTGGCTTCTGTCGCCAGCGAGGCACCTCCCGCGACACAGCGGCGCTGATCTCTGTACCGAAGGCTTTGCTCAGGTCAGAGGCCAAGCTAGGTGGCCTCCAGGCCTGAGGGACTGGGAGGGAGGCGGGATGGTGGCCCAGGTGGGGAAGGACTCCGCCAAAGTTTCCCGTTTCACACGCTTCCTGAAGTGAGGCTGCCTGTGTGGGTCCGGAGCCCAGGTGTGCGCCGAGATCCGGGTCAGTTATGAACAAACGCGACACCTGGGGCCCCGTACGGGTCCCACTGCTTTCCTGCCTCTGCTGAGAGAGCCCACCTTCTGTTCCTGCACATTTTCCTCTTCTGCATCCAGGCGCTGACCCATACGCGGCCCTCTCCTCTCATTCCCTGATTGCTGAGTTTGCTGAGGAGTGTTTGTTGAAGGACTTTGCCAGACGCCCTTTGGAAGTCCCAGTAAACAACGTCTACCGGATCGCCCGGTCTGCAGGATTGCCGGCCCGCTCAGAGAACTCTGCAAGTTTGGTGGGACGGGACGTGGCTTTGAAGCGCCCCTGCAGGGATGCGTCCAGTGCAGCTGAGATCACAAGCAGCTCTTCCCCGTTTGCTGAGGAGCCAAGGCTGGGGAACATGGGGCACTGGTCCTGCTTCCTCTGCTTCCACTCCCCGCTCTCCCCTTTCTGATGCTTTGGAGCAGCGCTCCTGGCATTCCTGAGCAGGCAGGAACCCACTGGGGTGGAGCTGCTTCGAACGACTGGGGGCACCTGGCCGGGAGAGGCCGTTCTGGCTGGCTCCTGCTGCGGGGCACTCGGGCGCTTCGGGCGCCCCGGACTGCTGCTCCTTCATGCCAACCAGAACGTGCGTGGACTGTGCAGCTGGCTGCGCCCCCTTTTCTTTGCCACTTCCTCTTTGGATGCGCCACCTCAGGATCGCTGGGTGAGGGGCCTTTTCGGTCGTGGCTCCGTTTGTGGATGTAGCTCCCCAGAGGTGTGCCTGGTGCTGACCTCTACATATCTCAGGGCCAGGCTAAAACCTTGTCATTCCCCCGGCACTTTAAGTGTCGAGATGTTGTATGTTATCTTTTGTGGCAGTGTGGATGAATTATGTCGATTATTATTTATTTATAATCGAAGCAGTTTTCATACCGTTTCTTATTTGTTATAGGTTTTGTTTTTATTGATCATGATTTTAAATGTTTATCCTGTTGTGATGTTGTTTGTTTTCTATTTTAAATGTTGTAAACTGTCCAGAGAGCCCACTGGATATAGGCACTGTATAGCAGTGCTTTAAAGCAAGCGGCAAGCCAAGTACCAGCATGTCCTGCCTGACTCACCCGCCTTCGCTCGGGGCGTCCGGCATCAGCAGACTTGCCTCATGGCTGCCATGTGAGGAATCTGGTCTCGGAGAGCCAGGAGCTGGATCCTCCTTGGAGGAGGGGCCCTTCCCACGCCCTGCACAGGGGCAGCCTGCCCCCTTCTTCGACTTGCTCTGGGAATTCAGCAGACGGGGGCTCTGAGCGGCCCCTGACCCAGCCCGTCCACCTCCCTGTGCTTTCAAGCCACCGGCCTCCTCGCCAGCCTCCACGGCTGTGAGTGAACTGGCGGATCGGCAAGCTTCAGGGTTACCCGGCAGGGCGATCCTGGACGGAGGCGCAGGCTGGCGGGGCGGCTTTGCCCAGCTGCAGGAGAGGAAAGGGAGCGCGAGAGGCTGCCGGTCCAGCCGCCACCGCTCCTGAGCAACGGGCAGCGTGAGCAGTGCCTGCCCTCTGCCCTGCCGCTCTCCAGAAGCAGCCCCTCTTCTCCGGGCGCTTGTCCAGCAATCGGGGCTCATCCTGGGCAGAGGCCTGGCCTGGCCTGGCACAGCACCTGCTGGCAGCCGCCCTCCTTACACAACCGCTCCCTGGACAGACCTTTTCCCCTGCTCGTTGCCCCAGGCTCAACTAATTAACTGCCGGGTAGTGTCCAATTAACTTTACATGCCCAGCGTTGTTTGAAAGACCATGAAGGCGTATCACCTGACCCGGTGCGCCCCAATCCAAAGGGCCGGCTCTTGAAAGCCGACCGGTGCCGGCCACTCCTGGCATTCTGGCCAATGAGGCTCGTCTGTTGCCCGACGGAGCTCTTGGACAGTGAGGCACACAAGATCAGGCGCCCCGGTGCAACTCGGGGCCCTCAGAGCCCAGAAACTGGGAGCACAAAGGAGCCCAGTGAAGAATCTCCCCAAGACGATTTTTGGGGAGAAAAGCACGCCCTTTTCCCTCGACCCTCACAGGCAGGGTCTGGATGTTGGCGCCAAAGCACAAGTGGCCCAGCGCACGTCCAGGTGCAGGTGGCCCAGGCTGCAGCCACGCCTTCCTGGCGGCACCTGCCACGAGCCCAGTGGGTGAAACGATCCGTGGACACCGGGGCAGCACACGACACCACGGCACTGGGATCGGGGGGCACAGCCGTGACACCCACCTACCCACCTGTCCCCCGGGTCACTGCCTGGGCAGCTTCTCAACAGCTCAGCCTGGCGAGTTTGGCGATCGGTGTGTCTAGCCAAGAGCGGGCCCATTTCTCCTGGGGGTGCAGGGCCCAGCTCTAAGCACTCACCCCCACTGCCCCAGCCTCTGACTGGGCAGCAGAGCCAGGAAGGTCCCCTGTGGCTGTTCCACCACACCAGGGCCTATTTTACATGAAAAACATTGACTATTGTAAGGCCGCCCGGCAGGAGCTACAGATGAGAAATCACGCAAGTGAGCAGGGGTCTCAAACATAAAAGTTTATTTCTGTTAATGCCCCTTCCTGGACTGGCCCTGCTGCCGCGGCTCGCAAGGTCGCACCTGGCGCTGCTCAGGGCCTCAGCGCAGCCGCTTCCGTCTTCATCCTTTTGGAGGCTGCGAATTATTTCAGCCGTTCTGTCGGGATTCCCAACCCAGAGGGGGCAAGTGCAGAGGAGGGAGGGAATCTCAGAGAAGGCAGCTTTGGTCCCGGGCTTGAGAGCGGGCAGGGCCGGGGGGGCCGGGGCCCCCCTCGGCCCCCAAGTCGGAGCGGTCCCTCCATGGAGAGCGCTGCCGGGTGATGCGCTTCCCCGGCGGGTATTCCTGGAGAGGAGCCCACCCTGCCAGGGGGTCCAAGTGCCCGCAAGTGCCCCTTCCTAGGGCAGCGCTGCAAAGGCGCGACCAGGCCTGGCCTCCAACGGGCTCGGCATGACCGCAGGCGCTGGCCCACCCTCACTGGGGCAACAGCACCAGGTGGGCCTGAGCTTCCGGGTGAGGAGCGCGGGGCTTGGCCGGCAGCTCCTGAGAGCAGGGGGCAGCTGTACGGGGGCAGGGGCCGGGGACCCCCTCCTCTTCCAGGCCAGCAGTCTGGGCAGCTGGCTGCGCAGAATGGCAGGGCCCCTCGCAGGGTGGGAACGGGCACGGGCACCCCCTGCGCGGAGGCAAGCGGGATCGCCTGTGCCAGAGGCCCCTGCCCGGGGGGCCAGGAGCTCCAGAAGCCTCAGCCGGCGGGGCCCCTCCAGCCCCGGGGGCTCACGCCACACAGTTGTCCCTGCAGTCGACTCCTCTGTGGAAGAGCTGGTAGATGCTGGTGAGGGGGAACATGCAGAGGGCCCCCACCAGCGAGCCGGCCTGGATGACGGCCCCGCACCAGACCAGGGCGCTGTGCCCAGCCTCGTGCAGCAGGCTGCCCACCACCACCTTCAGGTAGGAGAAGAGGCCCAGGAACACGATCCAGGAGAGCACCTGCCGAGGAAAGGCACACGCAGCCTCAGTGCCCGCGCGGGAGCCCGAGGCGGTTCCCCCTCCCGGCCGAGTCCCAGCCAAGAGCTGCAGCAGCACCCACGGCCAGGCCCCAGAGCACGAGCCGGCAGCTCATCTGGGGCCGTCCAGGAGCAGGAGGGCACGGCAGCGCTGGGCGCCCCCCCCCGCCAGGATGCCGCCGAGGCCCCCGTCGGGCAGCCCGGTGGGAGCTGCTGCCACACTTACCACCAGGGCGATGCCGGCAGTGGTGCCGACCAGCGGGGGGCACGGGCTGAGGGCCGCCAGCCCCATGAGGTAGGCCCCGAACACGCAGGCCACGGCGGAGAGGGCGCTCAGCGCCAGCAGTGACCTGGCGAGAGGCAAGCCGGCGGTCACCCGCAGTGTCGATCCCCCCCGCGGAGCTGCCGGGGCGGCAGTCGGTGGGGAGGGGCCTTGCCTGCATCCCGATGCCCCTCCGGCTGCAGCCAGAGGCCAGCGGGCCCTGCTCCCACGGGAACACGGCGGCGTGCTGCCCCCGTGTGGCCAAGCAGAGCGGCTGCACCGGGCGGGCGGGCAGGCCTGCGCCTGCACTGCGCCTGCCGAGGCCGGGCAGGGTCCCACTCGGGGCCCCCATCTGTGGGGCTTTCTTTTGCGAAAGTGGCTGTGGGCAGACGGGCTGCGGCGGGAGGACAAGGGAGCGCTCGGCTCTGCACCGGATGCCCGGCTCCACGCTCGAGCCCCGGCCCAGACGAGCCCCGGTCGGGGGGGAACTGGTGGGCTCAGACCGCCCAGCCAACCGCCTGCCTTTGGCTTCGGCTGCGGGGGGCTGGGGACAGGTCAGGCCGCTCGCCTCCCGCCCACTGTGCCTTCCACACCTCAAAAGCTACTGGGGCCCATTATAATGCGGCTCCGCAGGGCTGCGTGGCCGCCGGCGTGGCGCCTGAGAAGTAGGAGAGCCAGGCGTGGCGGGAGGGGACGAGAGGGCACCGTGTGCCATGTGGCAGCCCGCCGGCAGTGCCCGCACCCCGGGGCCTCCCAGGCACACAGGCGGTCGCGGGGTGTCCCGGCCAGTGCCCACAGGCGTGGCCGAGCGTGTGGCGGGCGGCCCTGCCCCCACCCACCTGCACAGCAGGAACATGGCCACGAGGCAGGCCACAGGGTTGGCGATGTTGCTCAGCACCACGGAGAGGTGGTAGGCCAGGTCCCCGTAGGGCAGGCAGGAGTAGCTCTGCACGGCAGGCAGCACGCCGTTGGTCAGGGCGTTGGACAGCCCCAGCAGCGCCAGCAGGCCGGCGTTCCTCCTGGTCCAGAAGGACGGGGCGGCGGCGGCGGCTGGGGGCCCAGCAGACTCTCCGGCGGCGACGGTCTCCTTGGAGGGGTCGGGCGAGGGCCCGCCGTCCACTTGCAGCGGGAAGGACTCCTCGGACCCCACGCTGTCCTTGGAGCGGTGCCTCTCCTCTGGGGCGGCGCCGGGGCGGTGCCACAGCACCAGCGCCAGGAAGGCGAGGGCCGAGACGGCCAGCAGGGCCAGCAGCAGCCAGAAGTAGGCGGTGGCCGAGAAGTTCTCCTCCGGGTAGTGGGGCTGGGTGCCGTTGAGGCACTGCAGCTGCCCCACGCCCTGGCCCAGGGCGAGCACGCAGGGCAGGAGGGCGCTCAGGCCCTGCCCGATGAAGAAGGTGCGGATGAACAGCGGCGGGAATTGGTACATGAAGGGCAGGAAGGAGACGTTGGAGGTGCAGCAGCCCAGCGCCAGCACGAAGGCCAGGGCCAGGAAGCCGACGCTGTGTGGCTCGCCGGCCACCACGGCCGTGCGGTCCCAGAGGAGGGCCAGGAGCAGGGCGGCCCCCACAGCCAGGCCCTGGATGGCGTGGATCAGCCAGCGCTCCCTCAGCCGCCCGGGGGCGAAGTGGTGCGCCAGCGTCACGCTCACGGGGCCGACGTTTCCCAGGGCGATGAGCACGGACAGGTAGGCGGGCAGGTTCCAGCCTGCAGAGAGCAGAGCGTGCCGGGCTGCTCAGGCAGAGGACCCACGGAGGCACCGGGGCCAGCCCCTGCCGTTGCAGGACACGCGGCCCGAGAGCCCCCCCCCAGCGAGGCCCTGGCAGGGCCCACACGGGGCTGCTCCCGGCCCGTCTCCTCCAAGCCCCCAGACGCCTCCGCCCCCAGCGCACCTGCCTCTGCACAGCCGCTGCCAGAAGCTACCGTTCCGGCAGGAGGCCCGGCACTGCCTGCTTGCAGAGACGGGTACCGCCGGGGGGCTTCCTCCCGGGGCCGCCGCATGACCCACCACCATGAAGGGTGGCTGGAGACTGAGCTGCCGGATACCCCAGCCACTTGGGAGGAGGCGGCAGCCACCCCGTCCGTGCTTCCCGGGCACGGAGGTGGGTGCTGCATGCGCCCCGAGGATGCCGGACAGGCGCTCGCTGCGAGCCAAGGCTCCCACGCAGGCATGGCGGTTGCAGCGAGCCCTTCCAGCTCCCACGAAAACCCTGCAGGCGGTCTCTCTGCCTCAGGCTAGGCAGGAAACATTCCTTCCCTGCTGCCCCGCAGCGTGTGGGGCCGCCCACGTGGCCTCCCTCCTCGGCTCTCTCATCCGTGGCCCCGCTCATTTTCACGCTCCCCCCCACAGGAACTGCGACTCCTCCCGGTGCTCTGCCCCTGGAGACCCCGAGGAGCCGCCACCCCACTCTGCCCGCCAGCACTTCCTGGAGTCTCGCAGCGGCTGGAGAGCCTGGCAGCCACCGAGGTCCAGCAAACCGAGGACCTTGTGGGAGGCAGGGCCCTCGCCTGCGCGCCCTGGGGCACACGCGAGGGAGGGCAGGGCAGGGGGCCGCCAAAGCAGGGGCGGGAGCCTCGCAACTGCTGCTCTCGTGCCCCACTGGCCTGCCCAGCCGCCCCTGACCCATCCTGCGCCCACTAGGTGTGCACCGCTGGCAATGGGGGCTTCTAAAAGGCTGATGCAGGAGGGAAAGGGACTGCTGACCCCCACTGCTTTCGGGCGGAGGGCCAGCCGCTGCCTCTGCCACGGGAGTTTCCTGCCCGGTCGCGAGGCTCAGTGGGCGATTCGGGGCCAGTCACGGTTACAGCCTGGCTGACCTTGCAGGGGTGTTGTGGGGGCAAAGTGAAGCAGGAGGGTGGGAGCTGGTCTGGGGTAGAGGGAAGCCCTCATGAGCAAACCGTGGGTCCTGGCCTCTCCCAAGAGGGGTGGCATCCATCGGGCAGCCCTTCCGTGCCCCTCCTCTCAGGGGCTCGGGCACCCCTCAGCAAAGGGTGCTCCCCACACTGGGAGAAGGGCCACCAGCAGGGTGCCCTGGCTCGGGACCGCCGAGGCAACCCGACTTGGGGCGCCCAGGAGCGGAATGCAGGCGGGGAGGCCTCTGGCCGGACGGGGCACGGCCCCTCGGCACCCAAGGAGCGCTCCCGCCCGCGTTCCCGCCCTTCCCAACCGGCTGGGCTGGCGCATGACTGCCACAAGGGCCCCTCCCCTTCGCCCTGGCCCTGCTCCTCACCTTCCGGCAGCATCTTCACCACCACAGGCAGCTCCACCCACAGGGAGTTGACGGAGACCCAGGAGCCCATCCCGAAGAGGGCCACGAGAACGTGGGTGACCACAGCTGTGCTGCCCAGGGAGGCAGCCATCTTCCTTGCCTGGAGGAGACGGGACAGACGAGAAACCAGTGAGTGCCGCTGCGAACAAGAAGCTTCGCCCGAGCGCTCTCCCACCCGGTCCTCCTTGCCTTGCGCACGCATGGCGCTTTTCGACTTTCCATCCCTCGGGCTCCGGGCTGGGAAGCTGCGGCACCCCCACCGCCGGCAGCCCTGCTGCTGCTCTACGATGGGGAAAACAAGCCCCCGCCAAGCGCCGGGTGCGCCTCCCGCCCATCCCTGATGCTGCTGCTCGGGGCAGGGAGGGCAGGAAGACCTTCCTGGGGAGGCGGCTCCCTGCCTAGCCAGCTCCTTTATGTCGCCACCACTGGGCAAACACAGCACAGCACAGCAGGAGTCGGTCAGAAACGGAAGCCAGGCCCGAGAGGAAGCCAGCCTGAGCAGGGGCGGCTGAGTCCAAGCGGCACCCCCTCCCCTCCCTTCCCCTGCCCTCGGAGCCGAAAAGCACTTGGAGCGAGACGACTGGAGCGTGGCCCGGCCTGCCCTCCCATGTGCCTGTGTGGGCACGCTGACTTGCAGCGGCGGCTTTCTGGCTCGGGTGCAACGATCCCAGGGCAGGAGCAGCCGCCCAGCTGCCCCCTTCGATGCCTTGCGGTGACCAGGGTGGGAGGCAGCGGCGGAGGAAACCTGCCCGCGTGAGGAGGGGGCTGGGAAAGGCGGGGAGCTTGTCGCAGGAGATGCGGGCAGGCGCAGCACGATGGGCAAGGGGGTTCTGGCAGAGGAGTGGCCAGAAGGGGAAACGGCGGAGGGGGAAGCTGCAGCAGCCCCCCTAAAAGGGAACCAAGAGCGTGCAGGACGGGAGAGAAGCTGGAGAACGGCAGAACGTGAGAGCAAGAGAAACTGGAGCGGCACGATGTGGTCACAGCTCCGGCGAGGGAGAAGGGCGGCATCAGGAGACGCGCCACGCCTGCAAATGTGAGGGGCAGGCGGGCCAGCAAAGCCGGGCACGCGCGAGAGGCTGGCACGGGGGCTTCAGATGCCCACCCTCACGCGTGAGGCTTGGGGGAGGCCGCGAGGCATGAGCTGCGTTTGAGGAAACCAGTCATGGCAGAAATGAGGATCGGGGAGTCCATGGGAGAAACAGCGGAGCCAGGCAGTCAAAGAAGCTGCCGCAGAGGAGGCCGGCCTGCCCCCAACGGCGGCAGAGACACTGGTCTGGCCGGGAGGCGCTCTGGGAGCTCGGCCCTTCCGCCCCGGCTTTGCTTCTTTCCTGCTCGCTGGAAAAGGTCCCTCTTTGTTCCGCTGGGCTGGCAGGAGGTTGGCTCACCTGCTCAAAGGGGGGCCCGAGCCCCCCAGTGGCAAGAAAGGTGCGGAAGGGAGACGAGGCCCCCTGGCTGCCTGGCGCATCTTATCTGCCACGGAGACTGAAGGACAGTGGCGCAGGTGGACACAGGGGGGGGGGGCTGCGGGTTTCCCGGGCTGCCCGCTGCCCTTGCCGTCTCCTCTCACGAAAGGCCCTGGTGCTGTTTTGCTAAGCTGGCCTTGTTCCTGAGGAGACGCTTCCACTTCAGCCAAGGAAGGCGGAGAGGACATCAGTGGGATCCGGGTAAAGCACGCTCACGGTGAGGCCCCGGCCCAGTGCATGATGCCTCCACCCCCGTGGTGTGCCCTCCTTACCCACGACCCTGACGTTTCTCTCCTCGGCCCTGGATTTCCCCAGCAAAACCCCAAATTTCACCACCTGGCCTTTCATCTTCCCTTGACCGCCAAAGACAGCCTTCTCCAACCTGGAGCCCTCCAGACGTGATTTACAACAGAGCTCACTCGACGTGCCTCAGTATTTGAGCTGCATGTCAAAGCACTGCACTTCGGCGTGCGGCCTGCGCCAGCAATGCCGTCCAGCCAACTTTCCCCGAGGATCCGTCTCTGAAGGCACCGGGCGCAGCCTCCCCAGGGCTCTGGCTCCATCCCCGACAGCCGGGTCCCTCCCGTGGAGCCCAAGACGGCAGCGGAGGGCTCCCAGCCCATCCAGGGGGTGCCAGGCACCTCCACTGCACCAGCAAAGCTGGAAACTCACCTTGCCGCTCTTCCTTTGTAGATCGCTCAGGCAGCTGGAGCAACCTGGAGGCAGCGATGGGGCACGATGCTCCCCCCGGCCCTCCTCCCGCACCGCAACGATGGCATCAACTGCCGCCTGCCACACAACCCGAGAGAGGCCTCCCGAGTCCTCCCTGGGTGTGTATTCCCGGCACTCTCCCAGGCGTGTCTCGGCAGGAAGGCTCCTGCGACTGCCAGCATGCCCGAGCCAGGAGGGGCTTTCCCGTCGGAGCAGACCTCTCGGCGTGTGCCGCGGAGGTGCGGCCCCCCGTTCACCACCAGGCGGCTGTTTCTGCTGCCCCGCACGTAAATGGAAGCGTCCAGACCAGCCCTGTAGCAACCCGGGAAAAATCCCTGCTGTGCCAGGGCTGGCGGGGCCACCAGCGCCACCTGTCGAGGAGGCCAACGCACGGGCTTCCCAGTCTGCGGAAGGAATCCCGCCTGCCGCCTCGGATGCCTGGTACGTGCCGCAGTAGCACACCCTTCCTGCGCTGGCCGACAGCCAGCACTCCTGCCTGCCGCCCGCACGCGCAAGGCTGTGGGCTGGCTGCCACGAGCAAGAGCGGGCAGCCCCGTGTGCCGGGACAGCCAGCACCCGAGGGCTTCCTCCCTCCAGATCAGGCCCGCGTTCTGCGGGAGGGGGATGAGGCGCCGGCTGGCCGCCACCGGCTTCCTCTACCCATGGCCGACCAGAACTGGGAGCACAGCCCGTTCCAGAGCGGCACATTCACTTCCTGCCAAAGCCGAGCCAAGCCCAACCCAGCCAGACGTTCCCCCCCTTCAGCCTTTTCCCATCTACTTTCTGCCCCTTCGGGGCCTGAGCTCCCTCAAGATAGCTGAGCGACACCGGGGTGCCTGCCCCATCCACTCCTGGGTGCTAGTACTCAAACTAAAACCGTTACTGCGGAAGAATTGCACAACTTTACTGTTAATGATGAAAGAACTGAAACTGTGAAAGATTTCGCATTCGTTGGTTCAGCCATCAATTCCAACGCAGCCTGCAGTCAAGAAATGGAAAAAAGGCTAAGATTCGGAAAGGGTACTAGAAAAGTTCCTCAAGTAGAAGGAAGTTTCTCTGGAGACGCGGGGCCAAGATTACCGACACTACTGCACTCTGGATCACCACAGACGGGTGTGGAAGCTGCACCACGAAGAAAGCTGGCGGGGGGGAAGGGGGGCATTGAACACATGGAGCTGGAGAGGAGACCTCGGGGTGACAGAAAGAGGGGCAAGCGGCTCCCAGACCGAGTCAGAGCAGGGCTTTCCTTTGAAGCAAGAATTACAAAAGTGACGCTGCCGTGCTTTGGGCACGTCACGAGAAGGGGAAATTCCCTGGAAAAGGCAACGGTGCCGGGAAAGGCGAAAGCAGAAGAGGAAGGCCACACATGGAAAAGGAAGCCACAGCCCTGAATTGCCAGGTGCCGCGTGGGGCTGTTGTGGATGCGACACTGGGAGGGCCTTACTCATAGGGTTCTTGCACACTGGGTGGCACACAGCAACGACAACGTCCGAGGCAACACAAGGAGAACAGGCCAGCGAGGGTCCCCCACCAGCTCTTACCTTCCGCCGGTTCAGGGGCAGCCTCTTCGGGGCAGCCACGGAGCCCGCAGCGGATTACCGGGCAGCCAGGCACGAGGCACCGCAGGACGCCCCGGGAGCATCAGGTGCCGGCGGCGGCATCAAGAGGGCCTTTCCGGGATCCTGAAAGCACAAGTCCCGTCAGCAGCTGCCTGGAAAGCCGGCCTGGGCTGCTGGAACAGAAGCTGCTCGGCTAGCGAGATCCCTGCACGGGCCTCTGGCCAACTATTTTGCAAGCCGCACCAGGTTCTGCTCGCGCGAAAACGCCCCAAGCAGCTTAAAGGCTGGACTGACCGCCAGGCGCACTCGCTTGCTCCGCTGTGCTGCTCACCCCGCCCCCCCACCTCCCTGGCCCAGGCATGGCGTCTCCCTCTTCCCCAGATCCCCTGGGGGCTTCTCTCCTCAGGCAGGGACTTGCCTGCCCCCCTTCTCTCTGCTGCCTCAGCACCTACACGGGAGTGTGCTGGACCTCACTGGCCCATCCTGGGGGAACAGTGGCGGCCGCTGCCTCTGCGACGCTTCCTGGTGTCCCGGTGGCCATCAGTGCCGCCTTCGCCCTTCAGACTTCCAGTTACTCATTCTCATTTACAGCGCCAGGCGAGAGCGCCTCCGACCAGCTCCCGAACGGCAAGAGCGCCCACGTCTACAGCGGCACAGCCAACGGCGCTTCAGAGATAAGGTGGTGCAACCTTTTATCCGCGGTACGAAAGATAAAAGGCCGGTTTCTCCAGGGAGTGGTTAATCCACGAAGGAGCAGGAAGCAGCGGGCAAATGGAACGGGCAGTTCCCACGATGGCGGGGAATGTGCAGCTCGTCCTGCAGAACGGCTCTTCCCGCCACGCGTCTTCAGCTCCCATATCAGTTAACTGCAGTTGGGGTGCACGGGGGGGCCGAGGCAGCGAAGGACTCCACAATGTTTAGGCTTGTGAAAAGGCATGTTCGAAAAGGACTCCCCAAATTGGGGGAACGGACAATGGAATGACAAGAAATGGAAGGAAATGTCAAGTTCCGTTTCTTGTCATTCCACTGTCCGTAGGCGCCCCACCTATGGAACGCGCTCCCCAGAGGGGTCCGCCTGGTGCCGTCGTTATTTGCTTTTCGGCGGCAGGCCAAGACCTTTCCATTTAAACATCATTTTAATTGTTGAATTTATTTATCGATTTTATATTTATGCCGGGATGTCTCCAGATTTTTTTTATGCATCTGTATCGTTATTTATTTGCATCGAAAGCCGCCCCGAGGCTTTTGCGAATGGGACGGCATATAAGTGTTCGAGATAAATAAGTAAGTGATGCCCGTTGGGGCAAAGACCCTAATTGGCACTGAGTGATGGAAATGTCAACCCAGTCTGCAAGCAAAGCAAGCTCACACTAGGTGCAATTAGGCAACGAGGCCAGTGCCTTAATGCCCTGAAGCACATACCCGGCCCGGCCACACGTGGACTACTTGCGAGCAACTAATCGAGGCCTGCCAACACAGAGCGCGCCGAGCGGGGGAACCAGGGCCGGAGCAGCTCCCCTGCGAGGAAGCGCTGCACCGCCGGGCCGCTCGGCCCGGGTCACGGTGCGCCCGCGTGAAGCGGGCCGGGAGCCGAGCCGGGTATTCCGGGGGCCGCCGGCGTCCTGCAGCGAGCGGGGGGGCTTCGGGCACAGGGGACGAGCCAGCCCGGGGCTTGCAGGGCCGGGGCGCGGGCGCCGCTCCCTGGGGGGCCGCGGCGACCCCAGGAAGCCGGCCGCGCACGGCGGGGAGCCGCTCCCCGGTTCTTCTCGCGCCACGAGGGATCCGCGCTACCGGGGGCAGCCGACGCGCAAGACTTGCAGGGCAGGCGCGGCAGGTGCATCCGCGGCTTTCGCGGGGAGTCGGCCAAGCAGGCGGCCGGCACGTCCGGCGCCCTCCCGGCCCCGAGGCGCCACGAGCCGGGCGGCAGCGGCGGGACGGCGGCGGCGCGGCTCTGAAGCCCCGGCCGCCTTGCCGGGGGCGCCGCTCCTGCCCGGGGCCCTCGACGGGGTGGCGCTGCTCCCGGGCCCCGGGCTCGCCTGTCGCTGGCGCCCCGCCAGGCCCCCCCCCCCCGCGCAGGGCCGCCCGCCGCCCGGAGCCCCGCCGCCCGCTCACCACGCGCTCCGGCGGCGCTGGGATGCGGCGGGGCGGGGCGGGGCGGCGGCGGGGCGGGGCCTCCCGGCCTGCCCCGCGCGCCTCCCGGCCTGCCCCGCGCCCGCCCCGCCCCCGCGGCCCCCCGACCGCGACCGCGAGCGCTGGCGAGGACGAGGACAGGCGGCGGCGCCGGGGCTGCTCGCCCCGCCTCGCGCTCCTCCCGGCGGGCCCGCCCTGCACGGCGCGCCCGGGATGGACGCGAGGGCCCCGGCGGGGAGGCGCAGGGCTTCCCGCGAGCGGGCGGCGGGGCGCAGGGGGCCCCCCAGCCAGGCCCCGCGGCGGCGGCGCCTCGCGGCCCCTCGCCGGGCGGCGCCCCGCTTCCTCGTGCACGAGACGGACGACGACGTGCTGCTCATCGTCCCCAACGTGGCGGCTGCTCCCGAGCGCCCGCGCCCGAAGGCGCCGCGGAAGAGGCGGCCGCAGGGGCGGGGGGAGGCGAGGGGAAGCCGCGCGGGGCAGGGGCCTCCGGGCCCCCGCGGGCCGGGAGGGGAGGCGCGCCCGCCGCCCGCCCCGGCGGCCGCACAGGGGGCCTGGGGCGGGCAGCTGCCCGCGGAGATCCTGGCCCAGATATTCCGGCTCGTGGTGGCGTCGGAAGGCGCCGTGCCCTTCCTCTGCAGGTGGGGGCGGCGGCGGCGGCGGGGGGGGGGGGGGCTTGCCCGCGGGGAGGTGCCCGGCTGACCGCGTGCCCCGCGCTCTCGCGCCTAGGGTGGCCCGCGTGTGCCAGCTCTGGTACGGAGCCGCTTCCAGTCCTGCGCTGTGGCAGAAGGTGTCCGTCAGCCATTGCTGGACGACCCCCGGCAAAAAGTGTCCCCCCGCCCTAGAGAAGAGAGTCCTGGGCACAGTGGAGTGGCTGGCTGCCAACAGGTGAGGGCTGGCCTTCGCCTCACGGGATGGGGAGCGTGGGCGCCCGCCAGACCCCCCCCCCGCGAGGCTCTGCGCTGTCCGGCCTCCGCAGCCTCCTCCATGCTCCTTGGAGCCTGCCAGGAACTGGGAATGGTTTTCGGCTTGCTTTCTCCTTGTAGATTTTCCCATCTCCAAGACTTTGCTCTCTCCCACTGGAAGAGTCACGTGGCTTTCGTCCTGAAGGTGAGCGGTGCTTGGGCCAGCTCTGCCTCCCTACCAGTCTGTGGAAGCTTGTGCTTGGGAAGTGGGCAGAACGATGCACAGGGAGCCAGCGGGCGGTGGCCGGCCGGCCGGCCTGCCTTCTGCAGTGCATTGCAGAATTTTGTCTTGGCAGGAGAGAGCAGCTGAGCAGCTGTGGCCAGGTGCTTTCTGCCAGGTAATCTTCCTTTCCTGACCTAAATTTTCAGGCACTTGGCAGTTCCTGTCCTCTCCTTGCATCTCTCAAACTGTCCTATTGCAGTGGGGTAACCACAGAGTCCCTGTGCACACTGGCCGGATGCTGCCCGCAGCTTAATAGTCTGAACCTGCAGAACTCCCAGGTGAGGGTTCAGCCATTGCAAATGTTTGGCTTAAGGCTGGGATTTGCGGGGAGGGCTGTACCAGAAGCAGAGCCATCCTGAATCGGAGCAGAGGCTCAGTACTTTTGGCTCAGTAGTGGCTGACCAGGCGCCCACTGGCTCCCCCGAGCAGGACAGGAGTGCCACAGTGCCCTTCTAAGCACGTTCCCCGGCGACTGGTGCTCTCAGCACCGTCTCTGAGGCCGAAGAACAGCCCTGCTGGATCTCCCAGCACTTAGAGCACATGATGGTGCCCAGGCACCCGCAGGATCCCTGGGCAGGATGGGTGGAACGGCTTCTCCTGCGCCTGGCCGGATAGCAGAGGTGGCACATAGCCAAGGGGGCTCGTAGCTGTGCATGGCCATCTCCTGCATGCATTTCTCCAGTCCTCAAGGGCCCTCCCTTTCACCCTGCGCCTACCCCCACCGGCTCCATGGGATGAACCCCCTTGGCTTCTGCCGCTGTGGGGTGCCAGCTCAGCCTCAGCCGGCAACTGCTGCCTGTCTTCTGTGTGACTAGGTTGACTCTTCGGCAGTGATCAGACTCCTGGAAGCTGCTGGCTCTCGGATCCGGTACCTGTGGCTGACGTACAGCAGCCGAATGAGCGCCATTATGGCTGTGCTCTCGGTAAGCGGAAGGCCCTTGGAGGGGTGCCCTGGCCAGTCCTGGGATGATCTCCGTATGATGCGGAACCTCTGGGTGGGGCTTCAGGAAGTACCGCTGCCGCTTACTGTTTCTGTCTGGCTTGGGAACGGCAAGCCCCCCCCCCCCGCCTCACAGAAACCCTGCTGCTCCAGTTGGAGAGGCTGGGGTGGGTTGGCCAAGAGGCGAGCGCCTGGCGCATATCCCGGGAGCAACCAGGTGTGCGCCTGGGCTTAGCCGAACTGGATGGGAATTCCGGGAGGTGCGGTCCAAATGCCTCTGAAGGCCACCGGGTTGGGAAAGGCTGCTCTAGCTCATCAGTGCTGCACTTCCTGGGGCCAACTGGGTGGGCCTTCGTTTTCCAGAGCGGCAGCTGTCCGGAACTGCGGCTCCTGGATGTGAACACGGAAATTGAGCAGAGCAACCAGCACTTCCAGCTGCCCGTCGAACAGCTCCAAGCGGCCTGTCCTCAGCTGCAGGTGCGCATGGCTTTACCTGGGGCTGCCCAGGGCAGATGGGCTGGTGGCTCCGAGGCTGCTGCGAAGTGCACAACCTCGCTCGGGTTGTGTGCAAGTGCCACGCTCGTTCTTTGCCTGCCACACACTCGGATCAGGTTCTTTGCGGGGGGCTGCCTGAGGGAGGAAGCAGCCCGTGCGGATTGTCCGCTGCGGAAGGGATCAGGGCTCGGCCCCGTTCCACGCGTGCAGTTGGGGAGCAGTTTGCCGATTAACGAATTGCCGCCGGGTGACCAGCTCCGCGCGGTTCCTGCTCGCATCGCCGTTTGTTTCCATCTTGCAGGTGCTGCGCCTGATCAACATCGTTTCCTTCCCCAAGTCCATCCCCGCCTCCGCCCCCAAGTGCCTGGGCTTCCCGCTGCTCGAGGAGCTGTGCCTGGCCACCACGTACTTCTCCTTGGTGGACGACAGCATGCTGCAGCGCATCCTGCGTGCCTCGAGCCGGCTCCGCGTGCTGGACCTGCGCGGCTGCTTCCGCGTGACGCCCAAGGGGTTGCATCGGCTGCCGTGCCCAGGTGGGTGGACGAAGAGCAGCTGCCTTCGCGTTGGTTATGCCACCGTGGCGGGGGGGACATTGCCAGGTGTCGTCCCCTCACCTGGGCCTAGGCCAAACGTGTCGGCAGCTCTGCGTGCTCAGTCGAGGGTCCCTACCCCACATAGAAGAGGCCGGTGCCCCACTTTAAGACACCACGCAGCTCCGAACTGAGCTGGGCCGTTCTCCCCGGCCCCGAGCAACAGCAGAGGGAACAGGGTCCTGCAGGGGGATCGGCCGTATGGGGAAGCGGGGCTCTCCCTCCCTCTGGTGGGGGCTGCACGCTCGGGCTCCTTTCGTCGCAGAGCGGGGCGACAGGGCAGTTGGGTGGCTGTCTGCAGGGAAGGGAGCTGGATGGGGCAGAGACCGCCTCCTCCATCTGCGTGCTCTTTGCTCCCCCCCATTTGGTATGTGATGGGGACAAGCAGGGGGCCTCCATCTTGTGTTGTGGGCGCCAAGGGTGAGGATTCCTCCGCAGAAGCGCTGCGGGGGGAAATCCCCAGCCCCAAAACTAAGCTAGTCCCGGGAGTCCGTCCTCACCCCCCACGCCGGCCAGGATGCTCAGGGTGACCTTGAGCTGGGAAATGACGGAGGCCCCGCGCTGGCAGCGCTGCAGTGGTGGGGGCGTCACGCAGACTGGGTAAAGGCGAGCTCGAGTTCCGAGGGAGGGGTTCGTTTTCCCGGTGGCCGGGACGGCCTGTGAGCAGCTGGTCACACCCCTCCGTGGTTTTCTGATTTCCGTGCACATCGATCACTTCGATCGCGAAACGCGATGCCCTTCCTGTTGTGAGCGACCGTGTCGATGGCGCGAGGGTGCAGGGGAGACCTGTGGCCTGGGACTCTGGCAAGGCGGGTGGGCGCCCCTGCGATGCCGCCACAGGCTGCCCCTCCTCCCTGTCGTTTGCTGTGCTGGTTTTAAAAGTAACGGGTAGGTAATCTCAGAACCGACCTGTTGGCCGTTGCATCTTCCCCACCACTGCGAACGTCCAGCGGCTGGTCACTCCTTGTGTGTGTCTGCTCCTTGGGAGGTTCGGCCTCCTGGCACGCTCAGCCGGACAGCCCTGTGCTGTGGGCAGGCGCCAGGGGAGCCCCTCCCTCCTCACTGGCGGTGGGCCCGCAGCCCCTTGCGCTTGCCTCAGGCGCAGCGGGGGCTGCCCGACCCCTCCCCTAATCCCCGGGTGCTTCTGCAGACGTGGAGCAGCTCTACCTGGGCCTGTACTGCAGCGCCAGCCACCTGCGCCTCCCCCTGGAGGGGAGCCCCCTCATCACCGGGAAGTGGAGCCACAGCCTGCGGGAGCTGGACCTGACCGGCCAGTGCTTCAGCGAGAGCGACCTGGAGCAGGCGATGGCCGCCTTCACTCAGGAAGCGCACACGAGGCGGGAGCCGGTGCTGCGCTCCCTCAACGTCACCGGGACCAAGGTTGCCGTCAGCACCGTCAGGTGAGCCAGCCGGGTCCTGGGGGGTGTTCGCTTCTGCTCACGAGGGCTCAGACGGGCGGCACAGAACAAGCGAGGGCCAGAGGCCTTCATCAAGCAGAAGCCCTTGCGGGAACCAGAACTCGGCAAAGGGGGGAAGCCAAATGCTGGCAAACACCCGGACCCCCGAAGCACAGCAGCCAGCCCTGGCAGGAGCTGTTGGTCGGAGCAGGCGCCAGGAAGGGCTGGAGGAGGGAGGCCAGGCAGCCCTTCAGTGCCGCCCCACCACCAGCCGGTGTGCCCGGAGGGGGTCGGCCCTGCGTGCCCCCGCAGCCTCCTCTTCTGGGGTTGAGCTTGAGGGCCAGAGCTGCCCTGCCAGACCCATCTGCCATCCAGCCTGGCCCCCGGCCTGCTCTGGGGCGTTCGGGGGCCACAGGGCTGCTCTCCCACCTGTGACATCTGCCGAGACTTCCTCTGCAGGCTTGGAGCCAGCCGGGCGCTGCGGCCCTGTTGCGGCTGGTGCCGTCGCATCCTGCCCGTCCTCTTTGCGGGGGGGCGGGCAGCCCGGCCGTTCCCAGGGCCACAAGCGGGAGGCACAGCTGCTCGGGGGGCCTCACCGTATTTCCCCACATGGCTGGCCGTGGTGTTCTTCAGAAAGGCATGCTGCCAGTTTCCCGACGAGGGCGGTTGGGGAGGAGCCGGTGTGGTGCACTGGGAGCCTGGCTGACCTGCGTTTCTTCTCCCTGCATGTGGCACAAAAGCGCACTGATCGCGAGCTGCCCTGCCCTCGGCTACCTCAACCTGTCGTCCTGTCGCCACTTGCCGCGTGGCACCAAGAAGGCGTACCGTGGCCATGCGGAAATCCGCCAGTGCCTGCAGCAGCTCCTCTCCAGCTCCGAGGAGCCTGCCCCCGCAGAGTGGCCCACGTGACCACTGCCTCCCCGAGGAGCCCGCCATGCCAGCGCCAGTGCAGCCTCTCCTCCGCGACGGGCTGCCCCGTTCTTCTCAGGAGCTGCGCCGATCCTGGCGGGATCCCCATCCCTGCCAGGGTGGCATCCCTCCGGCCCACAGGGGCATGCGCAGAGTCCCGCAGACAACGGGGAGCTGGCGGGCCTCCCAGCTTCACAGGAGGGAACTACTCAGGGTGCTTTTCTGCTTCCCTTTTGTACCTTACGTATGTCTTTTCTGGGTTTTGTAGATCTCAAGTCGAGCAGCATTAAAAGAGGTGTTTTGTTTTTGCTGAGCGTGGTCTCCCCATCCCTGGGCCTGGGGGCAGGGCCAGCTTCCCAGGGAGAGTGGGGTGATGGAAGGGGGTTGAGACCCAAGTGGGCTTGCTTGGGGAGAAGCTAGCAGGGGAGGGGCTGTCCTTCAGCTCTCCATCCCCGCGTGTTTTTGTGGCATGATGGCGCTTCTTCAGCAACCCCAAAAGAGCAGCGGGGTTCAAGATTTCTCTAGTGAGGTGGAGGCTTCTTTGGGTCCGAGCTGTTGGGCCGTCTGGATGCCGCTTGCATGCTCTGGATTTTAGCTCTTACAAACTGAGACGACGACAGTGATGACGACGAGTCCTGCCTTTGCTGGCTCATCAAAACTAAGACATGCTGCCAAGGGGGTTAAAAAGTGTCGGCTTTGGGAGTCACTTGGGCTCACTTCCAGTTTAAAGAGGGAGGCAAAAACGAACAGGCTGCTGGGAACTTTTGCCTGGGCCCACTTGCAAATTTGGAAGCGGCAGGCGAGGAGGGAAGGAGGGCAAGCGGTTCCGTTGGGGAAGCGGTGGTCTCGTCGGGCGCGAGGGCTTGTGCGCTGGATGCCGCCCGTCTGGAGTGTCAGGCCTGGCCTTCGGCTCGGCCGGCTCCTGCCCCAGGGCTGAAGCATCTTGCGTGTCGAAAGCGTCTTCCGGCGAGATCCAGCAGCGCTGCTTCCCTTTGCTGCAGGGTTGCTGGCCTTCAGCCTCCACCATCGACACTGGGAATAGTGGGGCTCTTCCCGGAGTCTGATGTGGGAGAGGAAGTGAAGCGGGAGGGGGCGCCCCACAGCCTGCTGGCCACCGGTGAGCCCAGTTTCCATGGGGATGGGGGGTTCTGTTGCGGGGTTGCTACGGCATCGGTGCTGTGGCCGCCCCACTCCGACTGCAGGGCCGGCCGGGGATGGATGTGCGGGACCGGCCTGGACCCAGGCCGGCGCCTTTGGGGTCTCCTTGGCTCTGCCAACCCTGCGTGAGGGTCAGTGGCTATGGGAGAGGCTGGGGGGCTGCGGGTGCTTCCAGAGGGAGGGAGGGCCGCTGGAGCTGCCGTTCCGCCTTCCCGCGGTGAACGGACTTTTTCCAGCCCCAAAAGGGACAGAAGCGCAGCAGGGTGGCCAGCGGGCGGCGGAAGCGCTGGAGCAGCAGAAAGTGCTGCGGGCGAGGCAGGCAGACGGGCGCACCAAAAGCGCAGGGCACCCCCACAAGCACCGCCAGCATAGGCAGTGGCCGGGGGCCATGGGATCTGTAGTCCAAGCACTGGGAGCTTGCCCTTTTCTGAGAAGATGGCGTGGGAGGTGAGGGAGCAACCCAAGCGGTGAGGATGAGGAGGCCGTGTCGCTGCTGCGGGGTGGGCGGCAGGTGCGCACGGCCTCTCCAACTGCAGCCTCGCAGGCCGCTCTGCCCCTTCTGCCGCCTCGGCCCGCCTGGCACGGGCTTTGAGTGCCTGCCCGCCCCAGAGCACAGCAGAGGGCCCCGGGTCTCGTCGCCTGCGTGCGGGGATACGGAGCCGACCTGGCGTGTCAGCAGGCGCAGTGGCCGGCGTGGCCTGGCCTGGGCCCACAGCCCCGACGGCCGGGGTCCCCCTGGAGCCCAGTGGGCCAAGGACTCGGAGGCAGCGGCTTCCGTGCGGGTTGCCAGGTCTTCCCAAGCGCAGCTGGAGCCAGCTGAGCACGAGCCGGCAGTGCTGCTGCATGGCTGGAGCCGCCAAGTCCGCGAAGGAGCGGGTCACGGCGCTCTGCCCCGGCACCCGCGTCCTTCCGGTGCAGCAGGCCTGCCACCAGGCAGGCAGGCAGGCTGGGGGGCAGAGCAACTGGCCAGCCCGGAGGCCGCTCCCCCCACTCCCCGCGTGAGCTGCCCTCACTGCTCCCGGCCGGCTTGCCTGTGCAGCCCCCCGCCTGCCGCCCTGTGACAGGCAGCCCCCTCCTCTCCCGCAGGCCCTTCAGGAGAGGGGCGCCCAGGGAGGATGGCCCTGTCCGTTTTCAGGGGGCCCCTCACTCTCTGGCGCTGCAACTTCATCAACTCGGAGAAGCACCTGACTGAGAAGCTGCAGGAGAACAAATACTTCCCGTTCCAGGTGCAGCAGCCAAAAGGTGAGTCCAGGCTCCAAGGGGAAAGGTCACACCAAAGCGCTGCTTGGACCCCCAGTGACCACCCGCCAGCTGCCCCAGGGGTTCGCTCAGAACATGGGAGCAGGGCTGGGTGCACCCCGCCGCCCGGCTGCCCTCCGGCCAGCCCCAGTCACCAGCTTCTGCCACAACCAGCTCCCCTCCTCCCCCGGGACTTCCGGGGGCCCTGGCAGTGGGACGCAGGAGGTGGGGAAGGGGCGCATGCCCAGCATTGCAAAGACCAGGCCCAACCCCGGCCCTGTCTCTGGCCAGGGAGAAGGCGGCATGCGGGAGAGGCGGGCCTGTTCTCAAGGCATCGGAGCAGGGCGCCCCTCCCAGCGTTCCTCCTCTCCTGCCGGGGCGAATGGATTGCGTGGGTGGGGGCCGCGCGGGCTGGACTTGGGTGCTTTCACAATACACGCAGTAGGACCTGGCCAAGGGCAGAAAGAGCCGGACAAAAACACCAGCCTGTGCCGGCACCGAGCATTAGGGAAGGCGCCTCCCGCTTTTGGGGAGGGTGCAAAAGGCGCCACGGCTGGTCGTGGGAGGGCAGAGCCTGCAGAAGGGGCCAGGGACCACGGGGGGCTGGACTGGACGGGCGCGCAGGGCAGGCAGCGCTGGTCCGCGCGCTGGGCTTCCACAAAGCGCGCCCCTCCGGGCACAGCAGGCGTGGGGCACGGCGCACACCGATACACGGCCCGTGTGCCCGCCTCGAGGGCTGGATGCGCCGCCACCCGCTTTTCTAAGGGCCTGGCACAGCGCGGCACCCGGAGCCCTTTCCTCCTTGGAGAGCCGGCGCCCAGCCCTGCGGGCCCCGCTCCAGCGCCCCTCGCAAGCGCGCGCTGCCTCTCCCTGCAGTGTTTGTGATGGAGTACTACAAGGACATGATCTGGAAGGGCACGCTGCTGTTCCTGGCCTCGCTGGTGGCCAGCATCTTCTACTTCCGAGCCACGAAGGTGGGCAGTGGGTGCGGGGTGTGGCGGCCCCCCGCTCCCAGCTGTGCCCTTGCGCAGACCGCCCTTCCGGAGGGCTTCCAAGGCGGCGCAGGGACCGCTGGGCCGGGCAGCCCCACCTGAGCGGTCCTCGGGAACGCGGGGGACACGGCTGCTCTTCTGCGTGGGGGCGCGGAGGGCTGGGAAGGGGTCCCCACGGCTCGGCTCGGGGCCTTTTAAGGGATCCTGAGCACGCGTGGGCGCAAAACGGCCCCCAGCTGCTGCTGCTGCTGGCTGGGGCCGGAACCGTGTGTCCCGGGAGCTCCTCCGCCCGGGCCGCAGGCGGTGCTGCCGCAACGGCCCTTTCAGGTCACTTAGGGGCTCCGTAACTGGCGGAGCGGCGGGCGCAGAGGCGTGAGCAGGAGGGAAGGGTGGCTTTGATCTGGCGCTGGGCAGGCTGTGGTGCCGGGCTCAGGCGTGCCTCCGTGCCTGACACGCCGCCCCTGCTGGGTGGGGCAGCCCGGCCGTGGTGGGAACAGGCAGGCGCTGGCCACCGAGGCCCCCCATCCACCCGGCCCGCCTCCCCAGGGCTCCCAGGACTTCTCGGTCTTCTTCGTCTACGGCATGCTGAGCGGGCTGTGGCTGGTCGTGAGCAACATCAACAAGCGCCGGCTGCTGATCAACCACCTGAAGGGCATCTACCAGTTCTACATCAAGGGCATCCTGTGGCAGGAGGGGCCCCTGCACCAGATCTACGTCCGGCTCGTGGCCCAGCGCGATGGTACCGGCGGGGCGGGGGACCCGGACCGCGTGCCTCCCATGGCAACGCCCCCGCCTCCTGCGCTGGTCCGCTTCCCACGGGAATTCTCCCGGCTTGCCTCCGCTCTCCAGGCTGCTCCGAAGGCCTCTCTCCTGCCCTGGTCTGCAGCCTTGCCAGACTCCTAGTCCTCAGGGCCCAGCGCCTCACCTTTCTGACCCCGTGGCCTGCTGGCCTGCGCCCAGAGGCACTTGGCATGTGAGCTGCCCGCACGGGCTGGCAGGCTGTGAGGCACCGAAGGCGGCTTTGCTGCCTTCCCAGATTTCCAGGCAGGGGCCACTGCGCGGCCAGTCGGTATTCTGGAATCTGTAGGCCCCCCGATAATCTCGGCTGAACATGTACCAGCCGATTCCCAGCGTCCCCCGCCCATTTGCCTCCCATTCAGACACTGCTTTCTCCGACTGACCCCCCCACTCCTGCTGCCACCCAAGCCCCCCCCAAACAACCCCCCCTCCATCAGGGTGCTCCCCCCCATCCCCAGGTGTCATCAACAGAATGGGGCAAAGGGTGTTTCTGGAGGAGCAAGCCTCCCACGCTGACAGGGACATCTTGGAATGCCACACGGTAACCGTGTCAGCTGGGGACGATAGGCGTTCCAGTCCCACGCGCTGTAAGGGCGCCAGGCCAGGGAAGCGGCCTTCCTCCGGTCTCCCTCGTCCGCCCACACAGCTCTGCTGTCGTGCTCTCTGAGCTGAGCCTGGTCACTGCACCCTCCGGCCAGACTTGCGCATGGGCCTGATCCGCCAGCAGCCACCAGAGCAAGCTCCTTCAGAGCTTTCCAGTGCAAGGGGGGAAGGAAAGTTCGCCCCCCCCTCATGCCCACAGCACCCTCTGAAGGCCACCCTCCCCTTTCCAGCCTACGGGAAGCTCTTCTACACCCTGATCATCAACGGATACCGGCTGGAGGTGCTGACCCTGGCTGAGCTGTCGGACAAGTTTGAGGTGAGAGGGGGATCTCGCCGTGCCGGGGGCAACAGAGCGGGGCTGCCGCGGGTGAGGCCTGCTCCCTTGGTCTCCCGGGCCCCACTGCTGCAGGGAGACAAAGGCACAGGGCGCTCCCCACCGTCTTTCGGGCAATCGTGGGCGTTTGGGGCGGACTGCGAGGCAAATGGCGAGAAATGTTGCAAATGGTTCTAAGAGCTTCCTCGGAAGATGCAGGCTTGCTTCCAAGACAGGCAGGCAGGCAGTGGCCCAAGGTGCTCAAGTCCGCCCTGCGGAAGCCGCGATGCGCTCCGTGGAGAGCCACAGCCACACGGGCTCACGCCTGCTGCCCATGGCAAGCCACAAGCAGGCAGGCTGAGGCACGATATGGGGCGTGTGGGCTGGGACCCGCACCCCCTCTTCCCCCTTATTACTGGAGAGGAGGGGAGCTCCTTGGGGGAGGTCCCGGCAGCCCCTCCACCGCCTCGTGGAAGCCCCTGCCCCCTGACGCTCTCCAGCCGATCCTGAGCCAGCCCCTGACGCCCCCGCCTGGCCTCCCTCACGCTGGGACTCCGGAGCCGCCTTGGCTCCTTGCGGGAGAGGCCCGGAACGGCCAGTCGATGGCGTGCGTTGCCAGTGGAACGAGGGGGCGAAATGACCGGGGGGGGGGACTGAGAGGGGGCGACTGAGCCGCCCCCGCTGCCTGTGCTCCCCACAACAGCAGATACAGGCGCTGGGGCACCGGGTCGCTCGCAACCTGAACCTCAACTACTTCGACTACGAGGACGTCTCCTTGCGCCATGTCATCCGGCACATGCCCCCGGAGAAGGACGAGGAAGACGAAGCGGAGAACGACGAAAACGTGAGCGTGTGAAGAGGATGCGGCGGGGCTGCGGGGCTGCCCGCCATTAAACAGAGACGGCACGCTGAGGGATACGGATGTGCAGCACGCATGTTACGCCTGCGGGTCCCGTTGATGGAGGTGCGGTGGCACTTCTTCCTGCCCTGTGGGTCACGCATGCGGGCACTCAGGAGGGTGCATTCTGCCACTCTGCTGGGGATCCCGTGGCCCGTGCGGGGGCCCACGAGACCGAGACTCCTCCTGCGATCCTGGGTAGGACTCGCAGGAGAGCGAAGGGGCCATGAAGGCCATCCGGTCCACCCCCTGCTGTTGCAGGACACCAGTTTACACCACCCCACTCAGAGGGCTGCCCAGTTTCTTTTTGAATGCCTCCAGTGTGGGAGAGCCACCACCTCGCCAGGCAGATGGTTCCACTGCCCCATTGCTGGGACCGTGGGGAAGCTCTTCCCGATATCTAGCCTGAATCTGCATACTCTCGACGACTCGATTATTCCGCATCCTGCGCTCTGGCATCAGCAAGAAGAGATCTCGACCTCCACCTCCTGCTTTGCGACAGCCTTGGAGGGACTTCTAGAGGGACATCATGCCCCCTGCCCGCCATCTTCTCTTCCCAAGGCTGAACGTGCCCCGTTCTCCCAGTCTCTCCTCCATCGGAGCCCCACTCCAGAGGGGGCCCAGCATTGCGCATGCCTGCGCCTCCCTCACCTGCTCCCGCTCCCCAGCCAGGACCCTCCGGAGGCCACCTGGGCCGAGTGTGGCTGCTCAGGTCACCCCCTTCCCGCCCTGTCCCCAGTATGCAATCCCTCCTTGCCCCAGGTGGGGCCCGGGCTGCCGCTGCCCCCCTGCCCGGGTGGTGCGTTTCCGCATTATGAACGGGGTCGTCAGGAAAGGCTGCCACAGCCCAGCGTCTCTTGCCCTCTGGGGTGCCCCTTCCTGGGTGGGCTCAGGGCTGCTGCTCCTGCAGTTGCCCGGCTGCAGGACCCGGAGACCTTGGCCTTCACTGGGGGCTTCCCAGGCTCTCTGAGGACACGCGCTCCACATGCCCGGCAAGCAGGAGGGCTGGTTGCCACAGGGATGGAAGACCCCCTGCCCCCCGTGCGCCTCGCGTGGGCCCTGGGACCCACCTCTGCACGGGACCTGCTGATTCTGAGCCGGCCCAGCCCGGAGAACCCGTCAAGCAGCAGGAGCAAAACGGGGTGACCCGCCCCCATGGGAGGGCAGAGCTGGGGCACCAGTGGAGAGGGGGCGAAGGCCACGCATGGGCCCGGTCTGCCCTTGAGCCGCTGCTCTCCATTCCAGGGGCCTCCCCTGCCTGCGAGGGCCTGGGCGAGAGCCGCCTCTGGGTCCCCCGGCGCTCACAGCTTTTGCCACGGTGGCCTTTCCAGCCGGCCGCTTGACCCCTGTCCTGCTCCTGCTGGGAGGCTCACCTCCCGGACAACAGCCAAGTAGCTGACCAATAATCTCGTAAGACACAAATATGAACCAGATAACTGCAAAAGCTCCTGTCATCGCTACCCTTTATCTTAGGAATGCGAAGGCCGTTTTCCGGAGAGCAGCAATTTCACAGTGAAAAAGCTCTTGGCACATCTGAGCATCCAAATCTCAGAGCAGAGTGGCACTGGCCACGTGTTGCTGGGCAGAGCAGAGTCCGCCACCTCCTTGGTCGGCAACGCCGATGAAGGGAGAGTGGGTGCTCTCAGGAGGAGGGCCTTTGCCTTCCTGCAGCCACACTGACACCGAGCCGGCTGCCATCCCAAGACCCTCCCCCTTGCAGCCGGGCCTTTGGGCCCCTTTCCCTAGGCACAGAGCTGGGCATCTGTCCGTCCTGCATGGCATTCTGGGACTTCGTCCAGCGTCCCAGTCTCTCGGCATCACTGGGACTGCTTCGGTCCTCCAGGGCATCAGCTCTTCCACTCAGTCTTGTGTCATCTGCACATTCGATACACGTTCCCTGCACCTCCTTGTCCAAACCATTCATAGAAATGTGGAAGAGCACGGGGCCCAGGACCGAGGCCCCGGGCACCCACGCCATGCTGTGGGGTGCTCTCATGAGCATTCTCCGGGTCGGATTCTGCGGCCACTGTGGGGCCAAGTAAGAGTCGCTCCCTCTGCCCCACTTTGAGCTCGTTCGCTGTCAGGGTATCACGGGGCACTTTGTGCTGCAATGGGCCGCGTTGCCTGCTTCCTCCGCTGGATGGCGCCGGCGGCCTTCGTGGAGCTGCGCATTCAGGCTGGGAGCGCTCCCCGCGCCTCCTTTTCCCAGCAGAAGCCGAAGCGGCGGGGGGCGGCGGGGCGGGCAGGGCTGTCCGTGGACTGCAGGCACAAAGGGCAGACCCGGGCGACGAGCGGTCTGCCTGGCGTCGGCAGGGCCAGGGACACGTTTCTGGGAGGCCCGGTGGGGCACGGACCCATGCCCCCGGCGGTGCGCTCCCTGGCCTGCGTCCCTCGCCCGTCCCCAGCCTTTCCGCCTTGCTTCCAGCCCTGGCACCTGCTTTCGGGGCAGAGAGCAGGTAGAGTCTGAAAATCCCCCGCGGCTGGAAGGCAGTCGCGTGTGACACGTCAAAGGAGCGGGTGGGGGGGGCAGCAAGGCGCAGCGCAAGAGGCACTTCCCAACTTTCACGATGTGTGGTGTTAGCTCGAGGAAGAGGGTCTTCAGCAGCCGGGCCCCATCGCAGCCGAAGAGTACCCCCGATGGATGCCACTCTGCGGCGTGTGCCGCTTACGGGCCCGTGCAGCCTCCACCCGGCTGCGCCGCGGGATGGCTGCCTCCCCGCAGCTCTTCTTGGGCATGGTGGGCTGCGGGAGGCCTGCCCGCTCCCTTCGAGGCCTCGTGCCCCCGCGCCCCGCCGAGGCAGCTGCACAAGTGCAGGGCCTGCCGCCCTCCCCCTGGCTGCCGCCTGCCCACAGGCTAACCTGAGGGGGACCAGGCCGTCCGTGCAGGGAGGGTCTGGCGGCAGGAGTGGTCAGCTGGCGGGCTGGCGATGCTGCACGTGATCCCAAAGCGAGCTGAGCACAGACCTGCAGCATGGCTGCCGGGGGTGCAAAACGTGGGGCCGGCCCCACCACTCTGCCTCGTCACCCTGAGCTGGAAGCCCCACAGAGGCCCCTTGCAGGGGGAGGCCGGGTGCCCTTGCAGCTTGTCCAGAAAGGTGCCGGAGGGAGAGGAGACCCGGAGGGCGCTCCAGCCGGGATCTGCCAAGCCCTCCCCGCGGCCAGGCCTGCCGCGTCCCTGTCCCAGATCTGCCCTGCTCCCCAGAGAGGGGCTTCTCCTGCGCTCCGGCAGGTCTTTGCTTTCATTAGCCTTATCGCTTCTGCCACCTTTGCCCATCAATCACGGCGGCCGTCTCTCGGGTCCGAAGGGAGGCGGCCGTCTGGCGGCATGTGATTGGCCTTGGGGAGGCTCTGCCGCCTGGCCCCCTCCGCTCAGCCGCTCGGAACGCGTGCGTGCGTGTCTGCTGGAGCAGCCACCTCCGTCGGGCCGGGCCGGCCCTCTCCATGGCCCTCCGGCCAGGTCTCGGCCCAGGGCATTCAGGGATGCCCGCACGGCCTCTGCGTGACTGCAGGGTGCCCACAAGCCTGTTCAGCCGGCCCGAGGGACCCCCGAAGTGCATGCGGGGGCCCTCGGCGAAGGGATGCTCCGGGGTGGAGGTCCCAGGGGTGGAGGCCATGCTCCGGTCAGACCCCGACCCCGGACACACCTTCCTTGCCCAGCACCTCCTCTGCTCCGGTACGCCGCCTGAATCACAAAGGACCTGTGCCGCTTTATCCACAGCTAGTATTGTTTGAATTTTATTTTATTTTCCACGTTATATTGCTTTACAGTCTGAAAGCTGGAGCGCTCTGACCCCTTCGTTGCCTTGTCCAGAGGAAGCAAATGCCATCAGATACAGCATGTTTTAAAAAAAACAGAACCGAATCTGCCCAGAATGGCCTGCGGCCGCTTTTCCCCCACAGCAGGAACCCCAGGAGCCACGTATAAAAGAAGAAGGTTCCCCCTGGCCAAGCTGCTCTACCCCCCCCCCCCCATCTGTCGGCCACCAGGCCCATGAGGCATTGTCAGCACGGCCAACTCAAGGGCCCCCATCAGGTGGCCGCCTCTTCTGTCTCGGCAACAGGGGGAACCGGGCGGTATCGTGTGACTGGCCGTCCGGGTCGCCAGCAGGGAAGCCGGGCGCTTGACCGCGCAGCAGCGGGCCTGATGCGCGGAGAGACCCAGGGAGGGCCTGGCCCCCTCGGCGCCGCGGATCAGCCGCTCTCTCAGGCGCCTCCGGACGCGCAGTGGCGATGCGCACACTGGAGGGGCCGCGCACGCCCCGCGCAGCTCCTCAGACGCTCTGCAGCCCCGGGCAGGCTCCGCGGGGTGCAGGGGGGAGCCGCTGGAGGTGCTCCCCCGGCCCCCTCAAAATGAGAGTGAAGCCGTGCAAACGCGGTGAGGGGGGCGGAAACCCAGCCCGCCTGCCTCGCCTCGCCCCCGCTCCTGACCCACCCAGGCTGGTTCTGCAGCGGCGGAAGCCCCACCGCGAGGCCGGCCAGGCAGGGGGCCCGCCTGCGCCCCCCAAGCGCCGTGGCCGTGACAGGCGCCCCCCCGGACTGCTGTTGCGGAGTGAACAATGGCCCAGGCCGCCCCCGCCGAGCGAGCCCTCCGCCGCTGGGCGGGCGGCTGCCCGGGGCCCCCCGGGGGTGGGGGCGGGGGCTGATCTGTTTCTTTATTTACCGCTTCATTTGCGATCAGGGGCAGCGACAAGCGGCGCGGCACAAAGGCCGGGCGGGGACCGCGCTGGGTCCTAGCGCCCCCCCTCGGCGGCTCTGCGCACGCCCGGCGCCCCACGGCCGCATCCCGCGACGCCGGCCTCTGCGGGGCCCCGGGGCGGCGGGCGGCGGGGCGCAGGGGGCCTCCCCGCCGCCGCCTGCCGGGATGCCCCGCTCCGTCCCCGCCCGCGGCGCTCTGGCCCCCGCCGCCCTCGGGGAGCCGCGCCCGCCACCCGTCTGCGCCGGAGGACGGAGCGGCCCGTCGCCCCACGGGCTGCCGGAGCGGCGTGCCCCGGGTAGACCCTCGCCCGAAGGGGGCCGCGCTTCCGCCGCGCGCCGGCTCGCCCCGCGCCCGCTCCAGGCACGGCGCCTTCCCGGCCACGGCGAAGCCGCCCCTTGCGCTGCGCGCTCCCGGCCTCGCCCTCGCCCGGAGCGGCTCCCGGGGCGGGCGGACGGGCGGGGGGCAGCCGTCGCAGCGGCGCCACCGAGCGCGGGGGCCCCGGCCTGCCTCCGCACAGGGAGCGGGGTGGGGACCGCGCAGGGCCGGCGGCCGCATCTGGAGGAAGGGCGCTGACGGCGCGTGTGAACTGGCGCGCCATGAGGCCCCGGGTCCCCGGTGGCCCCTGCTGCACCAGCCGCCCCGTCCTCGCATCTTCCAAGCCTGTGTCGAGGGGGCAGGGGGCGCGCCCGGTGGGCTCCCTCGGCGGCGCCCGCGCATCTCGCAGGGGCTCCCGGCTTCCCGGGCGGGCCCTTTCCGGCCCCCCTCGGAGACGTGCGAGGCGCGAGGGCCCTTCCCGCTCCACTGGGCGCCTCGGGGGCTGCTCCTCTGTCACCCCGAGAGCAAAACCGACACCATTGAGGAGGAGGAGGGGCGCGTGGGGGAGGGGCTCTGCGGATCCCCCTTTGTGATTCTGCGGCTCTCAAAAGCCCCCTTCCAGATGAAGAGGTTTTTTTTTGGGGGGGGGGTCCTCTTCTGTGGCCTTTTTTTCCTCCCAGAGGGAAGAGGAGGCCCTTCACCCTCGGAAAAGCAGGGCATGCTCAGCCCCAGTGCGCATGCGCATGGGCAACTCCGCCGCCTGATTTCCTCGCAGAGTCGGAAGGGGCCGTGAAGGCCATCGGGTCCGTCCCCTGCTGGTGCTGGACACCAGCTTAGCCTTCCCCGACCTGGCTCCCTTCGGGTGTATTGGACTACAGTTCCCTCCATCCCCAGTCGGCATGCCCGCAGCACAGAGAGGGAGCCTACACTGAGAGTTGGGAGAAGCCTGGGACCCAGATAGGCTTGGAAGAACAATGCCAAGTCTCGAAGCACTGGGCTCGAGGGTGGGCGGGCCCAGGGGGCGGCGTTCTGCCCTCTTTTCTTTCTCACGCTCAACATGCTAGAGCTCAGTGAGGTCATCTCAGTGCGGTGAGAAGCTGACGGCTGGGAGATCCAGAACATGGCCAAGCGGGGCTTTTTCACAGGGAGCATAAATTCTGGAATTTGCGTCCGCAGGATGTGGGGGCAGCCACAACTTCTGGTGGCGTTCAGGGAAGAAGCGCATTCATGGGCGCATTCACTGGACACATGCATTCATGCGTGAGGAGCTACCACAGGCTACTTGTCCTGGTGGAGGCATGCAACCTCCGGTACCAGAGGCAATCTGCCTGCATGCTCCACTTGCTGGGGAACATGGGTAGCGGGGGCTCTGTATTGGTGCTGCTGTGTGAATAGAGCCAGAAGGCTGGGCTGGATCCAGCAGGGCCCCTCGGGAAGGGGGGACAGAAAGCAGAGCAGGTGGGGCCGCTTTGGGGGTGGTTCAGGGGAGACAGCCTTGGGGTTCCTGCCGCCTCCAAGGAATGGGGCGTGGGGGGCTGGGGAGAGCTTAGCACCGCAACTGCAAGGTGTGAATGCTTAAGCTGCAAGCTGAGAGTGTGTCTTGCGCCCTCTGAGCCTTTTCCTGCAGTCCTGGGTGCACCTCTTCCAGGCTGCCAGGGCGACACATGCTCACAGACGAGGGCACACCCCACATTCCGCTCGCGTGCCACAAACCTGTGGAGGTGGAAAACACGTGCGAGGGAGGGGGTGTATGCATGCATGCTGGCGCATGGAGCTGCATGTTCCTTCAGTGCAAGAGGGGTGCCCTGAGCAGGTGTGAGAAAGTCAGCAGACAGACGTGTTGAGTTCGGCACAGCAGGAGCGGGGAGCTGCAGCAATTAAACTGATTAACGACAGCAGCATCTGATGTGTGGCGGGGCAGACGGGGCCGGCCTGCCGTCGGGACGCCCTCCCCCTCCCATGCCCACACAGGGTTGCAGAGTGGGCAAGGGCAGCGAGCCCCTGGAGGAGCCGCGAAGGGCCCCCGCAGCCGCAGCATGGACCCGCCGGGGCAGGGGAGAGGGAGGCCGGAGGAGCGGTGGTGCCCAGCCTGGGCTGCTGCGTGGAGGCCAGGACTCCTGCTGGTGCTGCGGGTCGCCTGCACCGCCCACACCCGCCCAGGGCTCTGCTGGTGGGGGGGGCGGGGGGGCCGGGAAGAGGGAGGGTCCCCTGGTCCTCTTGGGGGACTCGGAGGCCATGGAGAAAGGGCCGCCAAGGCCCAAACGCACCGCTGCTTGCATGCTGACCCTGTGTGGCTGCAGGGCTCCCACCCGCCCCCCTCAATCAGAGCCTCCTTTCCTTATCCTACGTTCCTCCTCGTTTGGCAGGGTCACCCATTCTGCCAGCCCACCCTGGCCAAAAGCCACGGTGCAACTCAAAGGGAGCTGGACGGACGATCAGGGTCATCATGGGTTGCGCGCCCGTCCCCCTCCATCCTCCTGTGCGCGCCTCTGTGGCTGGACCACCTCGTCTCCTCTCCCGGCTGCAGGCGCAAGCCCTTCCTGCAGCATTACTGCCTTCGCCTGTGTTTCCCCAGATCCTGTGAGCCAGGAGTCAGTCCCTGCTGGCCAAATGTGTACAGTTTTTCATCTGTCAAAAATATTTTTAATTTAGAGTTGTGTAACTCCATGGGAAACACAAAAACAGAGTGAGTCAGAAGGGTCCTCTGGGGCCATCTAGTCTGACCCCCGGCTCCAGCCAGCTCTGCTCACGACATGCCCACCATGTGCATGTCCAGCCTATCCTTGAACACCCTCACTGATGGGGCCTCAACGACCTCCCATGGAAGCCCCTTCCACGCCCTCGGGGTCCTGACCGTCTGGAAATGCTTCCTGGCATCTAAATGGAACCTGGGTTCCCTGAGCTTGGCTCCCTCGGAGCGCATCCTGCCTTCCTCTGCAGGGGAAAACAGGGCTCTCCCCACCCCCGTGTGACACCCCCTCGCGTGCCCTTTACTACCAAATAAAGGGACTGCAACCTCTTCCATCTTCCTGAAGTCCCTTCCTTTGATCCACACCCCACCTTTCCCCTACAAATGGCACTCAGGGTGCTTGGCAAGCTGCAGACTTAGCAGACTGAAACACCGTAACACCAACCTGGAATAAAGACAGCAGTTATGGAAAAAGCCAAAGGCCCCCTTGAACCAAGCGGCCTCTGCCTGCCGCCGGAAGGACAGCTGCGGGGGAGTGAGCCGCGCTCCCACCAGGAGGACGTGCCACAGTCTGGGGGGCCTCTGGAGAGGCCTCCCCTCTCATCACCCCGAAGATCTTGCTCTGCAGGAAGGGCCACTCCGGAAGGACGGGGCTGGTCCAAGCTGGCTGGCGGAAGGCTGCACCTTGCACTCTGCCTGGAAGGACGCCAGTCGCCCGCGAAGCTGCTGAGGCCGCGAGCCGCACGCTCCCTGGGTGGAGCCGGGCACCCGGGGGCAGGCGAGTCCCGGGGCGCACGCAGGCAGCCGCCTGCACTTCGGAGGCCCGCGTGGGGTGGGCTTAACTCTCTTCTTGGTGCAACGTGAAGCCTGTTGCAGGGCGTTTGCCCCGCGGCTGGGGCCTGCTCGCTGTCAGGCGGGGCCTTTCTAAGGCATGCCTTTTGCTTTTCTGTTTTTATTTGGTTTTAAATGTTGCTTTGTCAGCGTTGATGATGTTTCAATTGGTATATTTTATGCTGGAAAACGCAGCCCTGAAACAACCTGTGCAGCAGGGAATGATGGGCTGGCAAGTCACAGCGGAAGTGGCAGGGATGGGGTGGCCAACGGTCTGCGGTGTGCTCAGCCGGTGGCTATCAGGCGGTGCAGACAGCCGGACCCCAGGGCTCGGCCTGCGTGGCCAGTCAGCCCCACGTCACCTGTGCACCCAGCCTGGAGCCACGGGCCCGGCAGGCGACGGTCACGGTGCAAGCCTGGGCTAGGATTGAGCCCTCCCGGGTTGTTTGCCCCCCCCCCAGAGCCCGCCCTCACCAGGGCCGGAGGATGGCGGCGTGGCTTGACTCTTCAACAGGTCGCGGTGACTGCGCACGGCAAGGGCTGGCTGTGTTTGTGCGGCGCGACCGGAGATGCCGCAGTTTGCAGTCCATTCCCGTGCCCGGACTTCACGCAACGGGGCGAGCCTCTTGCTCAGAGGCTCTGCGCTGGATGCTACTGCCCACAGTCCCCTGCCGCACAGGGGAACGCGGATGCCGCTCATCCTGGAGCACATGGAGGAGTGTCCCGTGCCGCTTGCCCAGAGACCTGTGGAATCGGGAATGGAAGCCCGGGAACATCAGGGAAGCAGGGAAGGAGCGACCCGTGGCGGTGAGATTGCTGCCGCAGGCCGCTCCAGCCACACAGCCACCTGGCAGGCAGAGGCGAGTCTTCCTGGAGTAGCCCTGTGTCCATTCACAATATTTGGGTGCCCCTCTGCCGTGGGGCCGACTCCACAGCGGCAAACAGTGAAAAAGCTGAGACAAGACACAGCGATCACCGAAGTGAGCCGCAGTAGGAGTGGCGACGGCAAGCATCTCGGTTGCTCAGAATGTCCTTAGAAAAGCAGCTCTGCTAGTGGCTGTGGCTGATGGGAGTTGTTGGCCAGCACATCTGGAGGGCACCGGCCCGGGGAGCTTGTGTGGAAGGAGCTGTTTCTTACACATTCGCTGTGCGCTTCCAGTGGCTTTCAGGGCCAGAGGTTCCGCCCTTTGGCCACCCAGCAAGAGGGACCATTCGCCCGCTCGCTCGGCTCGGAGGCCTGGTGATGTGCTGCTGGGCCCGGGCCGAGGGCCCTGCCATGCTGCGCCAGCATCCGGCGTGTGGGGGGGCTGCCTCCACCTTCTCCACATGCTCCAGGCTCCTCTTTCCTTCCGCCCTTGCCCTTTTCAGGATGCTGTCCGGGGACTGAGAGAAGTGGGGGACAGGGAGGGTACTCCTGGCCGGCCGCGGCTGGCACCTCTGGGCACGGTGAGGCGCGCACGGGATGAGGCAGTGGGGGAGCAACAAAGACCTGGCCAGGGTGACGAAGATGGGAGCTGGCAGCCGTGCGCAGGGAGGACGCTAATGAGCTGCCGGAGCATCTGTTGGCCCTGCCAGGCACCTGCCAGAGATTCCAGCGCAACACGCACCAGCCGCCACCTGCCCCTGCCCCTGCCCACGGGGCAGGTGCCCCTCCCCTCCCAGACCGTCAGGCGCCCGGCTGCAGGAGGGGGCATGGGGCCATGGCCGGGCGCATGGCAAGGAGCACAGGCTTGGTTTGGGCATCCTGCACAGAGGGGCGTCTTCAGCAGCAGCGCACCAGTTCCGCACTGGTTTGGACTCGGGACTGTCCTGGGAGTGGATGATGGAGCCCCCTCCCCGTGGGTCACTGCGAAGGTTACTGGCCCGGACCCACATGCAGCATGGGGCACTTTATGGGCCCATTTCGACAGACAGACAGACAGACCTCCCAAAAAGCTCCCTTCTGCCTCCGTGGTGAAGGCACAAGACCGGCCCCGAGCCGGTGAGGCAGCAGGGAGATGTGCCTCGGAGAAGGCAGGCTGCTGAGGTGCCTCTGTCCGGGGCGGGCTGCAGATTGCCCGTTAATACACCCTCTATTGCAAGAGAAAGCATGGCCTGCAAGAGAGCTGGCGCAGGTCCCGTTCCTGCAGCTTAATTGCCTTTGTACGCGTTCCGTTTGCACGGTCACTATCGGAGAATGTCGATCGCAGAGCAAGCACTGAGAGGGCAGAGACCGAGGGGTGAGAGCAGACCGACTGCCCTGGAGGGCCAGGGGCTCCGGTGGGAGTGCGCCTGTGCCCCCGGCCTGGGGGGGCTCTCCCCAGCCCCCAAGCGGCCCTCAGTCAGGCTGACCCAACCACGCAAGTGTCCGGGAAAGGGATCCTCTGTGTGGACCCAGAGCATTTTGGACGCCGCCGGGGGGCCCGTGGCCCAGCTTCCCTCTTCCGTGTGATCCTGGTGGCCGGTGTGCTTGTCGCGGCGGCTGCAGTGCGACCTTTGAAGGAAGGCCGGGTGCGTAGGCTGGGGGTCCTCGGATCCTGCCAGCTTTCGCTCTGCCACGGCCAGGGCTGCCCAACAGGTGCCGCTCACGCCCACTCCAGCAGAGCAGGGGAGACCCTCCGGGTGGCTGGCACCCATTTTGTCTGGCTGGAGGTGTGTGTGGGGGGGTTGGACTTTCCCCTTTGGGCACTGGAGGTCTTGGGCTGGACGGACACGCCTGGTTTCCAAGCGGGACGGCCTCCTCCATGGGGGGTGCGCTGGTGGTGCTGGAGCTCAGGCTTCCAGGGAAGGGCTGCCCAGCCCCCCGCTCAGCTGGCTCGCTCGGAGGGGGTGGGGTGCCCTCCCCTCTGTGCTGGCTGGGCAGCTCAGGGCCAAGCCCACCCTCATTAGCAAGGGGGCAGATGTTCAGGTGTCTGAGCCCCACGGGGTCCACCTGTAAGCAGCATGCGACACGGAGCCGCGCGGGGCCTGTGGTGCTCGAGCCCGGCTCCGTGGCGGAGGGCGGCTCGCGCACTGGCTGCCTCGATCCCGCGGGGCCCTCTAGGCCGGAAGTGCAGGGCTCTCCACGGGCGACTCGGGGCACGAAGGGGGCGCTGCAGAGGCCGCTTCCTCTGGAGAAGCAGCCGGGAACCGTTCAGTCCCAAAGGCCTTCCAGAGCCTTTGCATGGCCACCACTTTCCCCGATGCTTCCGCAGAGCACCAACGCTCCGGCCCACGGCATGCAGCTGCATGCAGACCCTGGCGGGGCAGGGGGAGGGGGCATCACAGAGTGGACCCCCGGACAGGGGTGCTAAGCACCAAAAGGTTGGGGCTCAGGCCTCAGGACCAAGCAAATTTCGTGCCATTTGACATACACGCTTCAGCCCCCTCCACCGCCGTCTCTCTCATCTACAGGAGCCTGTCTCCTAGTGGCCTTCCTGTATGTAAAAGGGGGTGCATGGGCTGGGGAGAGGAGGGAAAATGATTTCAGAAAGATGCCTTGGGCAGAAAGATTGGGGGGCAGGCAGCTGCAAGAGAAGCATGTGTGCCCAGGGGGGTCACATGCAACCGGGGGGGGCTTTGCTTGCGCCAGTGCCCACGGGCAGCCCAGGCATGGAGGGGCAGCTGCCCTCCCAGAGACCAAGGATGCTACGGGAGGTTCCAAACATAGTGGGCTGCCCCTTAGCACCACCTCCGCCCCCCCACCCCATACCGCAGGCAGGAAAATGCTGGCGCCTTCTGGCCAAAGCAGGCCAGTCCGGGGGTAGCGGGTGGCTGGGCTCTCCCTCTCCTTCGCAAGCAGGACCGGGCCGGGCTCCCCCGCTTGGAGCCAAGCACCGCCGGCCGCGTTGCCCTCCCTTGATTGCCCTCCTCCCGTGATGCCTCCCAGCGCCCTGCCATCTCCCCTGGATGCTAAGCACAGCCTGCCCCTCGTCCGGAGGGCCAGCTGCTGCATGGCAGAGTGGAAGGGGCTCTCAGCCTGCTTGGCCCTGGGCGAGGAAGGAGCCCCTGCAAAGGGGAAATCGTGCTGGGAGCGCGGCCCGTGGGACTGGGCGGAGGGCTGGGGGGGTGGGCTTTGCTGGCCCCTGCTCCCCCGGCACCCGTGGCCACCCTCACCTGGGAGCCGGGGTCCCTGCCCAGCACCTCCGCATGGCGAGCCGAGCCTGGCCCGTCCCGGCTTGCTCTGCCTCACTTCCAAGTCCCCCTGAGCTGGATTGCTGGGGCCTGAACCCGGGGCCACCCGCAGGTGGGGCAGGTTCGAGCTGCTGTCTCCGGGAACTGGGCCAGCCTCTCCTTCCCGACTGGCGTCTCTGAGGTTCTGTCCAGCGGTGCTGTTTGACCCCACGATTCTTGGTTTTGGTTTGGGGAAATGGAACTTCTCATAGCCAACCTAGACTGCTACAAAGGCCAATTTTTTAAATGTACAAATGTTTAGTAAAGTATTGCACAACATAATTAAATCTATCGCTTTAAAAGGCTTCCTTTTTCTAATTAAAAAGATGACTTATAATACAGCTAGAATTAACATAATAATCATTACACAATTTGGTAATCCCTCAAACAAAATAAGCAGGGAATGAGAAGCCCTCAAGCTAGTCGCAGCTTCGGTACCTGAGCCATTTCTCCCCTGGGGAGGAAAATTCCTGCCCCCCACCCCCGTTCGGCCTGCCGCAGCAGCGGTGCACCCTTGAAAGAATATCAAAAGATCACCCCCCACCCGCAAACCACCCTCTGCCCACCCTCCCAATTCAGCCTAGCAGTGGTTATTCCATGCTAAAAGAAAACACTCTACACATGGTCAGGAACACTCTTTTTGTCCCCACTGAGGGCTGTATCTGGAACACCGCAACAGAAAATTGTGTAGCTTGGAGGCCTCATTTTGGGGAGGGGCGGCTGAGAGAAGGGACCCCTCACTCAAAGCATGAAGCCGCAGCACCGTTTCCTCCTGTCTTGGTGACCCTGCAAAGTTCACGTGAGGACGTCGCCCATCCTGGGATGGGATCGCCTTCTGTCCGCTGGGGATCGGGGGCACCTTCCGGAAGAATCGGAGCGGGGGCCCAGCTGCCCCAGCCACGAGCGATCGGGCTGGGCCGGGCTTACCGGGCTCGCCATTCCCGGCCCCAGCGAGCCTGCTGCCCCTTCGCCGCTCCGTGGCCGCGCGGAGGGGGGGCAGGGCCCGTGCGCGCCCCACGGGAAGCGCGCCCCTCGCCCGTCCCGAGCGGTGCTCCACCGGAGGCGCTTCCCGCCCGCGCTCCTGCGCCGCGAGCCCAAACGGGGCTGCGCGGGGCGCGGCTCTGCGCGCAACGGCCCTTGCCCCGCGCCCCCCAAAACCGGGGCGCGCTGGCCTCGAGCCAGGCCTGCCCGGGCGCCCCCGCAGCGGCAGCGGCAGCGGCAGCGGGAGCGGGAGCGCGCCCTCCCGGGCCCTGCCCGCGCAGGAGGAGCGCGCCGGGCGGAGGCGCGGCGCGGCGCGCTCCCGCGGAGCCTCGGCCGACCCTCTCCTGCCTGCCGCCCGCGGGAGCTGCAGGATCCGGCCCCTCATTAGCATGGCTGCCAACTGACCCGCTCTGCAGCCCTCGGCTGAGGGGCCAATTAACCAAGCTCGGCTAATTACTGGCACCTGGACTCGACTCCGCGCTGAGGCCGGGAGCACCAGGGCCCAGTGGATTGTGCAGCCTCGCATTAACCCCGTGCGCGCCACGCCTGGCGTCCTGCCCCAGTCGGCGGCCGGGCCCCTGCACCTGCTGGCCAGCGCCTTCCCTTCCCTTCCGCAACCCCACGCCCACCCCTCCGACCGGGACGGGCAACGGCAGAGAGGCCCGCGTGGGCACGAGGGGGGCGCCGTGGCAGCCTGCCTGCTCGTTCGCGCCAGTGTCGCACAGGCAGTGGGAGGCCGGCCAGGCCGAGAGGTGGCCACAGTGCCCCCCACGCCGTCTTGCAAATGCTGACCAGCGCTGTCATTCTGCCCAGTGCAGGGGGCTGCTTCCCAGTTCATGCGGCCCATGCAAGGGCGGCCAAAGCAAACGCCACTCTGGCCAGGCCTGTGCCACGGGGAGAGAGTTTCCGAGGCGAGACCCTCCGTCTTTCTTTGTTTAAAATCAGGACTAGCAAGCAGGCCTTTTTCTTGGTTTTGCTTTCCTGTTTCAGGAACATAGAAGTAATCGCAAAGCGTGGAAACGTGCACAGGGCGGAAGAGGAGACGTGTGCCTTGGGCGCTTCGCGATTGAAACAATGCGCATGCCCATCTCCGCAAGACCGCAAAGCCCACGTTCCAAAACGGGGCAGCTGCACGACGGAGGAGTGCCGAGGGAGGCTGGCTGCCGGCTCCTCTGGGCCACCAACCCCAGGACCTCAGGTGGGGGACAGGCTCCCTGACCGTTCTGGGGCTGCGACTTGCACAGGTCGGCCGTGGCTGCTGGAGGCCAGGATTCTCGCCACCGACCGGGCGCTTGGCTCTTCTTGCTTCCTTCCGGCACTGAGGCGCCACGTCAGACCAAATGGACAATAACTTGCTCTTAATTACATCATTGATTTGTAGAAGGGAGGGGGCCAAGAAGCCCCTCGGGTCCAACCCCCTGCTGGCGCAGGGCTCCCAAGTCACACCAGCCCATGCAGCTGAGCCTCCCACCCCCAGGTCTTCCAGGGTGTTACCGATTCTGCCTAGTTTTGGGTCACCTGGAAAATTATGTCTCCTTCCCTGGACTTGCTCATCGAGATCATCAGTAAAGGTGTTGAGGAGCACTGGGCCCGGGACCGAGCCTGGCACCCCACTCATGACCTCTCTCCAGGTGGAGGAGGTGCGGCCGACGAGCACTCGCTGCGGCCGATCCGAGTCCAGTTGCAGTAGTAGTTGTGTTCAGCCTGCTTTTTGCTAGTTTGCATATCAGAAATTGTTTGTTGAATGCGTGGCTAAAGTCTAGGTGAATTATCTCCGTGGCATTTCCACGGTTAATTTGGGAGGTTACCCAGCAAAAAATGAAATTGGGCTAGTCTGGCAGGGTGTGTTCTTGAGAAATCCACATTGGCGGCTTGTGGCAATTACTGCATCGCCTTCAGGATGTGTGCAGGCCGATTTTTCAGTCATTTGCCCCCGTATTTTCCCAGGGCCTGATGCCAGACTGGCCTTGTCGCCTTTCATGCCATGCTTCTTCGGTAGCCTTGCTCCGCTGCCCAGGCTGCAGGGACCTGGTGTAATCAGGCCGGGGCAGGACTGGGGCTGGGTCCCTGGTAAGCAGCACGGGAGGAGATGGGCATGAAAGAAGCGGGACTGGAGGAGCAGGATGAGGCTGAGCTTCAGGCAGGGGTCTGGTCGCCTTTAGGCTGGCTGGACCCACCTCTGGTTTGCCTCTGGTCTCCTTCAGCAGCCCCAGGCTGCAGTGCTGTGGGAGTGGCCGGGGCACCTGGGTGTCCCCGTGGCTGAGCCCAGGACGGCAAGGCAACCTGCTTTGGATCAGCGGGGCCAACCCCGCGTCCTGGAGAATTGGCTCCTGGCAGGTGGAAGCCTCGTGGTGCCCAGTTCTCTCTCTGTGGGAGCTTTAATTCTGGAGCCTTCTTGGAGGAGAAGGGGTGGGATGCCCTGAGGATCAGGGCCGTCTGAACGCCTGGGCCGGATGGGCACTTGCCCGTGGGCCCCATACTAACCTGTGTATGTTAACCCTTGAAAATGGGAAAACTTCCAAAATTAACAGTCATTGTAGTCGTCGTAGGGGCCCCAGGACACTGCTTTGCCCAGGGCCCATCATGCTGTTAAGGCGGCCCTGCTGAGGATGAGGGTTCCGGGGCCCAGGGAAGGGCAGTCATACTTGCAGCGGACCAGCTGCCCCTGGAGGGGAACGGAGAGGAATGGGGCGGACATCGGTGGGTCCCTCCCCCGCACGTCTGGCCACAACCGAAGTGCAGCTCTGGCGGGTCCCTCGCTTAGAGGCCCCTGCAGGGTGCACGGCACAGGGCAGGGGTCACTAACTGCGGCCGGCAGAGCAGGCAGCGCGCTCCAGGTGGCCAGTCCTGAAGACGCGAAGATGTTCTGGGCGCGCAGCAGCTGTGCTCCTGGCACACCTTCAGTGCCGTGCCCGGGGGGGGGCAGTCATTTGCGGAGCTTGTCTCACGGCCAGGTGTGGCCCTTCTCTCAGGCAGCTGTTTGGATTGCTCCGCACAGATCTGCTCGGCCACCAGGACGACTGGACGCGTGGTGGTGAGGGGCGGCATGGAGCAGTCGAGCGACCGCTGAGCGGCATGTGGGAGGAGGCAGCTGGCCGGGCGGCGAGCGGCACGAGGCCCCGTCCGTGTTGGAGCACGGCCCAGCGGAGGGGCTGCAGATGCTCTGCATTCTTCCTGTGCCCCCGACCCCGCGGGGGTGTGTGTGCTGTGGTTGGGATGCTTGTGCCTTGTGGTCAGGCAGCCACAAATGTGTTGGCAGAAGGGGGGGGCCCTCTGCCAAAAGCGGGGCGAGAGAGCATGCCAACTCCCATAAAATCTGCAGGTGCTAGTTCGCATGTAGAGATGCAAATTTTAAAGGAAGGGTTATAATTTGAATAGAAATATGGCGCATGGAGTGCCAGGCTGTAGCCAAGCACACTGTACGCATGGCGGGTCAGGACACGGCCCGGGCATCGGCCCTCCTTGCTGGGCAGCCCTCCGTGGGTCCCCCCCCCAACAGACGGTGCCCTCTGCCCGCCTGTCGAGGCAAGGGAGGGTGCGTGCCCCCCCAGCCGCACTGCAGGCTCCTGGGGGCAGCGATGCACAGCCAGGGCTGTGGCTGGCCCTATGAGGTGCCTGCCAGGCCGGGCCCAGAGGAGCCCGGTCGGCCACCCTGCTGTTCCCTTCCTTCCGCAGGTGGCGATGGAGGAACGGCCTCCAGAGGGGTGGAAGTGGGGCTTATTCCGGCCAGTGGCCTTCCAGTGCCCCTGGGAGCCAGTCCTGACTGTGCAGGAAGCATGTAGGGCTGGAGACCCAGGAGGGCTGGAGGGGGGCCACACCTTCCCCAGAGGGAAACGGAGGCTCACTGCCAATTGCTGCCACACACCTGCTGGCCGGCCCCTGCAGGTGCTCCAGCGCAAAGGCTGCTTTCGGGGCCTGCTGGGGCCTTCAATTAAGGCCTGCAGGGCATTTGCTGGGGGCAGAAATTGACAGGAATGGGCTGAAGGCCCTCTTCATTGAGGGATAACGAGCATCATTGTTTAAATGTCATTTGCAATCGCTGTAGCATAATATTAAGGAAATAAAACATGAAAAACACAATTGTTCCAACTTTTAGTACGTCAGTAAGAAATCTGTACATGTAACTATAATGTAACCATTTTATTACATACATACAACAGCATTAAAAGACTAATTAAGAGCATGCTAAAACAGAAAGTGGGAGAAGAAATCGTGGATTATAGTATTAGATCACACAGAGCACTAGCAAAATAGTAAAAACGCAACGCTGTAAAATTCTTGCCACTCAGCACCTCCCCAAATGTTAGCTTAATACGGTCCTCTGAGCGTTTCTCTTTTCCGGTCGGAACTGACTTTTGCGGGAATCATCGGCATTCCAGCCTTTCCTTTTCTAGACCAACGCAGCTGGATGGTCTGGCGCATTTTCTCGATCAAGCGCACATCCAAATTCCAGTCATTCAAATCCACTTGAATGTGTTGCTGCAAATCTTTACCCGAGGAAAGCAGAACGATTTCGAGTCTCAAATACTGCAGAAACCCACTCAAGGTGCAGCCCCGCCCGGGTTCAGGTGGACGAGGCGGCACTCCCAGCATGCCCTGGCAACGCGGGGCATGCTGGGAGTGGCAGGCCGGTTCCCATCTGAGCGGGCAGGGGCAGCGGCGGGCACCTTCCCTTCTGGCGGGGAGGGCGAGGGCGAGGGCGAGGGCGCCCGCCTGGACACGGCCCTGCGAGGCTGCGCCTGCCCGGCCGGGGGCGCCTGCTCCCGGCCCTGAGGGGCCCCCGGGCGCTCCTCGCAGCCCCCTCGCGCTTCGGCCGCACGAGCCTGGCTTGGGCTTCCCTTCTCCACGAAGTGGCGGGCGGGCGGGCGGCGGACCCCGCGCAACGCTCCGGCGGCCACAGGTGGGTGGGTGGGTGGCAGCGGTGCAGGGCCCCCAGCCCCCAGAGCTCTCCCCGGCCCGGCCCCCCCCCTCCTCTTCTCCCCCGGCGCCTCCTGCCAGAGGCAGGCGGGGCGGGGCGCGCCGCGCTCTCTATCGCGCCAGAGCAGCCATGGGGCGGCGCGCCCCCCCCCCCGGCCCGGGAATCCCCCATCAAAGCCCCGACCCGGCTAATTCCCTTCCCAGCCCGACTAATCAGGCTTAGGCAGGAGCGCGCGGCCTTATCTGGGGCTGGCAGGCCGCGGGGGAGCCGGCCGGCCGGCCTGATACCAGCGCGATCGCGAGGCTCGGAGGGGAGCCAAGGCCCGGCCCCCGCCGCCCGCCCCGCCGCCGAGGCGGCCGGCCCCCGCGCGGCACCTGCTCCCCCAGGACGGTCCGCCAGCCCCCGGTCGGCCCTTCCTCCCCCGGCCGTGCCGCTGGCCGGAGAGGCGCGCCCGCCCAGAAGCCCGGGGCCGGGGGGGGGGGGCGGCGGCCCGGGTCCGTGGCCCGGCTCCGCGGCCCGGCACCTGCCCTGGCTGCCGGCGCGCTCGGACGCCTCCGGTCTGCGCGGCGCCGCGATGGTGGCGGGCGCTGGGCCCCGCGGGCTCTCCCGGCATCCCCCCACACTCCCCGCTCCAACAATGGCCTCTTCTGCAGGCACTCGGGCTAATGAGGGCCTTTTCATGCCGGGAGCAGGTGGGGGAAGCCGCGGCGCGGGGCCGCTGCGGGCCAAGCCGTTCCTGGGGAAGCGGATTCCTTCCCTCCTGCGCAATTCGGCATCGCCGGCGAAGCGCCTTCGGCCCCAAGCGGTTCCGCCCGAGCTGGCAAGCGGGAGGGGTGGCGGTGGCGGTGGCGGTGGGGGGGACACCGCGGGGCAACGCGAGGAAGGGAACGCGCCCCCTTCCTCGTCCGCTGCGCAGAGGGGCGCGGGTCGCCTTTCCGCCCACGTCGGGCCGCTGGGTGAGCTGCGGCTGCAGCCGGCCAGCTATTTCGGCGCGCGGTTTCTGCAGACAAAGGTGGAGGCATTTGCTGCGCGCTCCGAGCAGAACTGCCCGCGAAGCAGAACCGCTCGCCAGAAGGGCTGCGGGGCCCACCCAGCTGCGGGGCCCCTGTGCGGCTGTGTGGCCTGGAGGGGCCGTGAGAGGGGCCCAGCCCTGCAGCAGGTCCAGACACCCTGCTGAGGCCCCTGCGCCGCCCGCCTTGTGTTGTCCTCCGGTCTGTGAGTGGATGTGTTGCGGTTTTGCTCTTTTGACGTAGAGTGATTTCTGCCTGCAGGGCGGTGGCACATGAGTGGGAGGCAGGCTCGCTCAGGTCCCCCCCCCCGCGCAAGCCCCCCCGCCTCCCCTGGATCTCCCCTGGCTGCCCTTGCTGGGCGCACCTTTGCGGCAGCTGGACTGGACTGGCCTTCTGGAGGCAGAGAATGGGAAGGGGCCAAGCCCTGCTCCCTTCGGCGGGGGGGGGCAGCTTGTACTCCCCCCGCTGCCTGGGCCTACCTCTTCCTTCAAGCCCACCATGCATTATGCTGGCCGGGGCTGATGGGAGTCGTAGGCCGAAGCACACAGGGAGCCCAGCCTGAGTTAGTGAATGGCCGCTGTGCTGCATGCAGGTAAATCGGGGGGGGGGCAGCGCTGGGGGGGGCATGGTTTTGGAGGTCCTGGAGAAGGAGTGAAGGACAGTGTGGCTGGACTGGGGGGTCAAGCGTCTTGGGAGCCACGTGAGGGGCGAGGGGACAGCTCCTGGGATGGGGTGAAGGCAGGCATGTTCTGTGGTGGGAGCGGATGTCCCCCGAGGGGGGCGCAGGCTCCCCCCGCAGCCGCTCCAGCGCAGACCTGCCAGGCCGGCCAGCCCAGGAGGAGCAGGAGGAGGCTCGGGGTCTGGCCACTTAGCCAGGGCTGGGCAATCTTTTCGGGCCAGAGCCCATGTGTGCCAGTCGCTGGGGATGGGGGTGCTGGGGGATGGGGGCTGAACCCCTTCTTCCCCACTCCTGGCTGGAGCTGGCAGGGAACCCACGTGAGCCGAGCTGCAGGAGGGCGGCTGGGGCCACGCAGCTGACGGCTGCAAGTCTCCTGGACCACCTAAAGCGCAGTGGCAGGGAGGCCCAGTCTTTCGGGGCAAAAGATGCATTTTGAAAAAGCATTCTGAGAAAGGGGGCTGCTGGAACGAGGGCCCTGCCCTGGCTGCAGCCCTGGGAGCTGGCACTGTAGCACCTCTGGGGGGCACCCAGTTGGGGGTGGTCCCGGACCCAGCTGGCCTCTGCTGGTGCGGGTGCAAGCCATGCCCCGCCACGCCTGCTCCTTGGCAAGGGGTTGCGAAAAGGAGGCCTGCCGGGCTGCGCCGATCAATCCTTGGCCAGCGACGCGGCCCTCCTCCTCCTCCTCCTCCTCCTCCTCCTCCTCCTCCCTAGGCTTCGCTTGGAGATGGCCAGGAGAGCCCCCACGCCCTGCCCTAGAGCGAAGGGCCAAGGCCAGTGCTGCTCCCCGGCAGCACTTTGTGACTGAAGGAGAGACCGGCCAAGACCCCCAGAAGTGCTGCACATTTGCGTGGATCGCAAGGTGCGACTCGCTTTCCCCGGGCGGTGGGAAGGCTGCTGTGCTTGCGACTGGCCTCATCCAGGCCCCTGCGGCAGGGCGGCCTTGGTTGTTGCGAGTCTCTTGTGAGCTTTGCAGTTTGCTCCTGTGCATTTCTGGGGAAGCGGGTTGGCAGCAAAGAGCAGGGGTAAAGGTGGCCAGAGGACAACGTGCGTGCCCACCGGGTGTCCTCCAGCTCTGCCCCTTGAGGACTGCACAGGCGCCTTCGACTGCAACCCCCGGGCAGCCCTGTGGGAGCGCCTCCCCCTCCCTGGGTTTGCGGCATCTCGCCTGATGCAAGGTCTGGAGATCCGGAACCCCGCACCGCACCGCACCGCACCGTGCGTGGCCTGAGCAATGGGCTTTGCAGCTGGGCTTGGGGTCGGTTTTGCTCCACGGCCTCGTGCAGGTCAGACCAGGAGGGCAGCCGAAGAATGTCGCAATGTTGGCAGTGCTGGGTTGGAAGAAGGGGCCCCAAGCCCCCACAGGTCTCTTGCCTGCGCCCCCTCCCCCCGGCCCTGGGCCTCATCCTGCCCTTCCTTTCCAGCCCCGGGAGCAGCTACCTGTTCGGGAGGCGGGTGGTCCGGCGCTGGGGTGGGGGCCCGCCGTCTGTGCCGCACGGGCAATTACGGCGGGGGACAGGCAGGGCTGGGTATCGCAGCTGACAGTGGCCAAGGGCCCCCCAGGGAAATGAGGGCGATGGGTCCGCGAGGGCCCAAGGCTAATTAAAGGTGGGGAGGCGCATGTGGGAAGAGGGCTGGCTGGCGCTGGGGCCTGATAGGGAATCGACACACACATCTGCTCCACGCCAGCTCAGCACAGGGCGATAAATCACAGCGGTGCCCCCCCCCCCCCGTTTCGCTGCACCCAGCCTGGCCTGGAGCAGCCTCCTCTCCCCCGCCCGCCCGCCCGTCCCTCCCTGCCAAAGGGGCACATGTGTTTGGAAATCCTTTGCCATTAAGGGAGAGGGAATTGGCAGGGGAGGCGGGTTTAGAGAACATTAACCAGGCCGCCACATGCGCCTTTCAGTTGATTATCCTCCAATTAGTCCTCCAGGCGGGGCTGCCCGTTGCCAGCGCCACGGCCCTGCAGCACTGGCGGAACCGACCCACCTCCAGCCCATGCACGAGGCCCTGCTGGCTTGGGGGAGACCCTGGTGGGGGGCAGCAGCCTCGTGGGCCTCCTGGGGAAGCCGGGTTTGGCATGTTGTGCGGACCCAGCCAGAACGGTGGCCCCCTAGTGCTTCCTCTGGGTGTGCTGCTGCGCGTGGATCCGTGCCGCTGTGGAGCCTGCCCTCCACGCCGGAGACGTGGCCTGTCTGTGGCTGCAGCGGAGGTGACCCCCGCTTAGATCGGCACGAGGGCAGAGCTCATCGTGTGCACGTGGCAACCACAGGCCACACACGTCCAGTGGCTCTTCGCTCCCACGAGCCCCGGGCCCCTCCCTGTCTGAGGAGCCTTCAAAGAGCGAAGTTCTCCCTCAGTGACACTCCTGCCTTTGCGTTCCAAGACCTGGACTGAGGCGGCTGCTGTCCAGCGGCGCTTTGTCATCTCAAAACCGTAAGCGTCCGATGTGGCCCTTTTGAAAGGGAGCCCAGCTTGGCCCTCATGATAAGGTGGAGTAAGGAAGCGGGGATGCCGGGAGGATGGTGCGGCGCTCTGGGCTGGGTTCCCCACCTGCCGGCTCACCTGAGCGAGGGAAAAGCGCAGCCACACCTATTGGCCCACATGGAGGCTGATCGTTCAGCTGAAAGGGGCCAGCAGGAGGGCTGCGCGAGCTGCCAGGGTTCCCCATGGGAAAAGCTGGGATAGAAATCAAAGACTGAGCACATCACCTGCTCTGTGATCACACACACAGCTGCTTTTCAGGCCCCCACCTCCAGAAAACCAGGAGCAGGCCATGGCCATCCATGTGCCACCCATGGGGGCGATCCTCCGCCCAGAAGCGCACTGCTCACTCCTGCCAGCCTTCCCGCAGTGGCCTCCACGGACCCTCGGGAGCAGCATGCAAGAGCCAGGTTCTCTGCCCTTGGGGGGACTCAGGTCGCTGCCGCACTCCCCCCTCCTCAAGTTTCAAAAGGGCTGATAGCCCAGAAGTGGTGGCTGGGTAGGAACACGGCCCTGGTGCTTACTCCCAAGGAAGCCCCCCCCCCCCCGCCCCGTCCAGGCAGCAGAAGCTCCCTCCGCTATAATGCGTTTGTCATGCTGGTACAAGGATTTGAGCTATTTGAAATGCAACACTGCACATGCTCAGAGGAATAATTGGAGCGGAATCACCGCTGGCAAATGGCGCTCGCTCTCTCGCGCTCTCTCTCTCTCTCTCTCTCTCTCTCTCTCTCTCTCACACACACACACACACACACACACACACGGGCATGGAAGCAGTTGTACAACGTGGGAGAGCAGCTGGGCGGGTGGCAAGAAGCGAACTGCGCGGCGCTGTGGGCCTGGGCGAAGGAATGTGCGCGGCCGTCTGCGGGGTGGCGGCTGGGCCCCCGAGAGAGAGCAGGGCCCGCCCGGCCGGGCTGCCGCACGGCCCGGGGCGATTCCTCGTCTCCGAGCCGGCTCCCTGCTGCCCGGCACTGGCGGGCTTGTCCCTCCGTGCGCCCGGGCCGGAGCTGCTTGGCCGGCGGCGGCTCCCCGGGGACGTTTGGCGCAGCCCGCTCCCCGCAGCTGAGGGAGCAGGGGCGCCAGCGGCCCCTCCGCGACTCCCCGCTGGCCCGGCCCCGCGCGGGGCCTCTCGCACGTCCAGCCGCCTGGCACCGGCTCCGCAGGCCCGCGCCCCCTGGCCAGGCTGCTGCTGGCGTGCCCGGGCTGGAAGAGCGGCGAAGGGCACGGCTCGGCACCTGCAGCCGCCTGCGGAGGGGCGCGGTGCGGTGCGGTGCGGTGCGGAGCGGAGCGGAGCTGAGCGGAGCGAGAGCCAGCCCGGCTGGGCGCCCTCCCGCAGCGAGGCGATTCCTGCGGGCGCGGGGGGCGCGCTCGGATCCAGAAGCCGGCTGGTGCGGCAGGACGTGGCCGGGCGCCCCCCCCCCCCCACGGCTGCAGGCCTCCCCTGCAGCAAAGGGGAGGGCTGGCGCTGCGAGCCGCTCTCCCCGCCGCAGCTGCAGCGGCTCCGGGGGGGGGGGTGTCAAGTTGCAGCCCGAGCAGGCCGGGGCGCGTCAGACTGCAGCCCGGTGTCATCCCGACAGAGGCGCCAAGCGACGGAGCCGAGGGGCGGTGCGAGCGCAGCGGCAGAGCCCCGCTGGGTCGGGCCAGAAGCGCCCCAGTCCGGGCAGCGGGCGCACGCAGCGCGTCTCCTCCGGGAAGGGGGTCGCCCCTCGCCCTCGAAGCTGTCGGGTCCGGAGAGGCGGCCAGCCACCTCCCAGGGCCGCAGAGTCCCCTTTAGCGGCATGCTGTGTGCAGGAGCTCCTCCCTCGCCCTCCCACCGATCCGCCCCACGGGTTGAGTGGTACCGAGAGGGAGAAAAAGTCTCCCGCTGCGATCTCCGCGCCGAGGCTTTGAGCTCCTGTCATGTGCCCCGGACTCGCCTTCTTCCTCAGCCGAACAGCCCCGGTTCCGTGGTCCCCCTGCACAGGGGAACGGCTGGGCCCCTGGTCGCTTCGGGGGCCTTCCCCGTGCCTTCCCCACCTCAGCGATGGTCCCGTTCTGGTGAGGAGAGCAGGACGTGCCCTCCCAAGCGTCTTCGCCTCGCCAAAGTCTGTCAAGGGAGGCAGGTCTCTGCAGCTCTGCCCTCCACGCCAGTCCTGGTTCCGCCCAGCATGGAGTTCGCCTCCTTCCCGACACAGGGCCAACGTGTTCGGCTCCAGGCGCACTTCTGGCATGCACGAAGTCACGGTGCAGCGGGTGCCCCTGAGCATGTAGAGCGTGCACTGGCCACCTGAACGACCACAGCCACGCGTGTTGTCCGTGGCCATGTGTGGCCTCTGTCATGCTCTGCTTCAGTGCACTCCGGCTCCCATCTTGCAGGTGGGGAAGCAGCGCAGAGCAGAGGGGGCGTTCCGTCCCCGCGGCCCTGGTGCAGTGGGGGCTCCGGGGCTCCACACATGCCCCTCTGCCGCTTGGCAAAGGGCCCCGGGCAGCACCTGCTTTGCCGCCAGGCCGCGGCTGGGCTCCGGCTCTCCCTCCTCCTCCGTTTAACAAGCCGCTGCAGCCGCCACAAGGCGCTTGGGTCGGAGGCCTCGGCCCGCCCTGCGCCTCCTCAGGGCTGAGCAGACTGTCGGAGGAGCTGACGTGGAGGCCGCTCTGCCCAAGGCGCTTTGGAATGTGACAGAGGATGGCCCAGGGCTCTGTGGTGGAGAGCTGGGGATGGTGGGAATCGTAGTCCAAGTGTTCAGCCCGCATATGATCATTGCTCGGAGACGCTTTCTGCTCTTGGCGGTTCTCTACCACCTGTTCTCCGCCAGGTCTGCACGCTTACACTCTCGCACCCAGGGAAAGCTCGGTGCCCGGTTCACGTGCCGTGATGGCCAACCCTGCGTTGCTGTTGGGATGCCACCAGGAGGCGCGAGGGGAAGCACCGGGGGAGGGCGGAGGCACCTGGGAGGAGGGGGTGTGCTGGCTGGCCCTCCTGGGCAGCTCTGGGGGTTCCACCAGCCCCTTGCACTGCCGGCCCTGCCGGGCTGCTGCCACAGCCCAGCCTTCCAGAGGGGCCTTATGGGAGTCCAGTTGCGCAGATCTCAGGGAAAGGAGGGGGAGCGCCCCCCACTGAAGGTCAGGGGCCACCCCATGGAGTGGGTAGTGGGAGGGTCCAGACAGATCAAAAGAAGGACGTCACTGAGCCCAGTGATGGTGAACTTTGTAGAGCCCGAGTGCCCAAACTGCAACCCAAAACCCACTTATTCATCGCAAAGTGGCAACCCTGCAATCAAACCTGAAAACATGTTTTAGTTTAGAAAAAACAATTCACAGCCAGTCCAAGCAAATATAGGTATATTCTTGCCAGCGCACTGACCAGCCATGCGAAAGCTCAGACAAGTCGCAGCTCATGAGTCGCGGCCCGTGATGTCATCGCCTGGCGCCGCTACTCCTTTCTGAGCATGCGCATGGCCCCCATGTGCACTGCTATCCGATGCTTGGCTGCTGGGGCGGTGCTGGGGCGACTTGGCTCGTGTGCCGACAGAGAGGGCTCTGCGTGTCGGCTGTGGCACATGAGCCGTAGGCGATCCACCACTGGCCTATCGCGTCCTTAGGCTGCAGAATTAACTTCCATGGGAGGGCCCCTCATCTGGCCAGCTGAAATGGGGAGCAGGCAGATCCACAGAGGGGCTGCTGGCCTTGGTTGCCACATGGCAGCTCGGGGGCCCACGCCAGTGCACCCTCATGCCCCCGTTGCCCACCTGTGCTGGTGGGGGTGGCCTCTGCAGACCTAGCTGGCCGGCCGACAGCCTGTGGGTCTCTCCCGGTGGTGTGGCTTGGCACTCAAGCCACGCACTGCCTGGCTGACAGGCTCCCATCTGCATGTGCCCCCGACTGTGGGGTCTGTGAGGAGGCAGTTCTGTTCTTCCCGAGAAGAGAGATTCCTGGGAAAGGGGTGGGGGGCTGAGCTACACTGAGAGCTGGCAGGCCGTGGAGCTGGAGGGCTGCCTGTTCTAGTCCCTGCTTGGCCAGGCTACTTCCGGGGTAGCTTGGGCCTGTCGTGGACCCTCAGGCCAGCCTACCTCACAGGGCCGTTGTTGGGAGGATAAGATGGAGCCGTGTGAGTCGGCCTGAAAGAAGGTGCACAGTAAATGCAAGGCAGCGATCCGCGTTTGGGTGCTTCAACTGCCTGCGCCTCCGTCTGGCCGCTCCGGCTCGCAGGCTCAGCCTGTGCTGTGGGCCCTGCCGTGATGCTGCTGGTGGAAGCTGCATGGGGGGGCACTCCGGGATCATGCGCACATCCTCCTGGGAGGCCACATTCCTGGCCTTGGCCGAGCCCTTTTGTTCTCTGTCCGCCAGGCCTGTGCACCGGCCCGGAAGACTTGGGAGAGCCGGGAAGGCTGGCCTGTGGAGCGGGGAGCATCCGAAGCCGGGAATCCCGGGCCGGCCTCTCCCTGTGTCTGTAACGATCCCTGCCGAGGCCAGATGGTGCCATCTTCCTGCGCAGCCTGCTGGAACGGCCCGGTGGGGCTTCGGGGCTCTCATCAAAATGCTAATGCAGGCGGTCCCCTGCCACCCGAGCCCGCCACCGCTGCCTCCCCCAAGCCTCTGCTCTCCTGGGCCCAGCCCCCGGGGCCATGCGGCCGCCTCCTCTTGCCCCATCCACACCGCAGCTCGCCTTGTGGCATACCCTCCTGGCGGGGCCGGGCCATCCGACTCCCCACCCCAGCCGGCACTGACTCCAGGGTGTGCGGTGCAGCTCCCCCCAGCCCAGGCAGTGCCCTAACCTGGCAGGCAGGAACCTGCGAGGAGGAGGAGGAGGCAGCGAACGAACGAGGGTTGGACTCCACTGCTGCCCGGGAGGTGGCCGCATGGCTTCTGCCGGCAAAGCCGAGCCTTCGGGGAGTCCTGCCAGCAACAGAGATGCCGTGCGGAAGCCGAGAGAAGCAGCGCTTCTGCACTGGCGCTTGGGCCCAGAAGAGCCACATGGCCCCTTCCCCATTCAAGGCTTTGCCCCAAAATGTGGGCGGCAGGTGTCCTGGCGGGCCTCGGGTGTCCGGGCACTGCGACAAGGGCAGCTGTCTGCTGCCGGATGGCCATGCTCAGGAGTGGCACGCAAGGCGGCTGGGAATGCTCTCCTCGCGCGGCGCCATTCCGGGCGAGGAGGGTGGAGACTCCAACCTGGCCTGGAGGGCAGGTGTCCCGAGGAAAAGCGGGCCCCCGCCCAGGGGGTGGGTCTGCCTGACGCTGCAGCCTGCAGCATGGCACCATCACTCGTGCCAGCGGGAGAAGCGGCCAACCAGTGGCCAACAGTGCCCCCTGCCAGTCTGTGGGGCGGAGGGAGGCGGGAATCAGGAAGCCGCTCCTCAGAGCTGCCTCCGCGCCAAGACCCGAACGATCCCCCCTCCTGCCAGGCTGCCCAGTGTGGCTGCCCAGAGCCCCCGAGTCCAGGCAGCCCAGTGGGGCCGAGCAGCAACCCTCGTCTCCACCCAGTCGTGTCCCGTGGGGTCTGATTGCCCTGTGAGGAAAGAGCCCTGCACTTTTAACCTTCGAAATGCCCACCCAATAGTTTGCATTCAAAACGAGGGGGACAAAGGCTGCCTTCAGTGGGGGGCACTCAGGGCCGGGTCTGCAGAAGGCTGCTCTGCTCTCCATTCCGGTCTCTGGGCGCGGCAGTGCCCGGCTCCAGAGGGAGGCTCCAGCTGGTCCCTGCCCACACCGCGTCTCCCAGGCAGGACTTCCGGCGTCCGTTTCTGCAGAAAGCAGAATGGGGCAGAGGCAAGAACCCGGAGGACCCGCACAAGCGCCCCCAGGGCACGGCACTTGCTGCCCCCCGCAGCCCCGGCTGAGTGCCAGGGGCCTCAGTGCGCACGGTGGCTGGGGCAAGCATGGGGCCCTGGCCAGGGTCCTCGCCTGGCCCACCTGGACCCTCCTGGGACCCATCCCCTTCCGCGCAATGCAATGCTTCCGAGAGAAACCGCAGAAGCTGGAGGCAAGCATGGCGTTTTGGGCCCCAAGGGAAAGAAGGGTGCAGCAGGAGAGGGGATTCGGGGCTGGGGGCTCTGAGCACACAGGCGCCACAGGGGGGCCGCAGAGGGCGGTGCATTACCCACCCCTGAAGTGGAGAAAAGGGGGCCACACGTCGGCCTGCACTACCTCCTGGCTCCTGGGCGGCATTAGGAGAAAAGCCCCGTGCTGGAGGGCAGGGCAAGGCGGAGGGTCGCGCAGCAAGCGTGCAGGTGGCCGCCGGAGAACTTGGGCTCCCTGCTCTGTCTCGGGAGGGGCCACGTTCCCACCCAGGAAAACCCCTGCAGGTTATCTGGCTGTGCTGACCTGGAAGTCAGCTAGCAATCAGCACCTGTCATTCCATGGGATCGGTTCTTTCCACTGTAAATACACTTAGCCAGTTAAATATGGCCCCACACCACACCCCAGCTACCATCGGGGCGACCCCCTCGCTGATGCCCTTTTACCCAGCCACCTTTCCCGGAACAAAATGAATTCTTCAGCTGAGATGCCCACGGCGAGTGCTAACAATACACCGAATGCATGTCATTTGTGAACAGAAAGCTGCCATAGCCGAGCCCATACCAGCAGACTCAGCCATGGCCAACGAAACACCAATTTTGAAACAAAGGATCTGGGAGGATCCAGGGAATTGTAGGCTGTTTCAGGTAAAGTGCCCGAAAGCATTATAACATTATGAAGCACATAGAAGGACAAGCCCTGCTGAAACGGATTCAGCATGGCTTCAGCAAAATAAGTCCTGTCTTATTAACCTACCAAACACAGACGGGGCGATCCAACAGGCTGTTGAGAAAGTCCTTCGCCAAAGACTCCTCAGCAAACTTAGCAGTCAAGGAATGGGGGGGGGGTCCTCGTGGGTCTGAAGGTTGTTAGGGAACAGAAATCAGAGAGCGGGAATAAACAGTATTTTATCCCAATGGCGGAATGTAAGCAGGGCAGCCCTCGGGGTTCTGTATTAGGACAAATGCTTTTCAACCTTTTCTTCAATGATCTGAAATTAGGAGTAAGTAACCGAATGGCCAAGTTTGCTAATGATGCAAAACTATTTAGGCTAATTAAATGAAAAGAGATGGGGAGTGCCCCCAGAGCGATCTCTCCATGCTGGGAGGGGGGCATCAGCATGGCAGTGCTGCTCCAGGTAAGCAGGTGCAAAGAGTCACGTGGGGGCAAAAATGCCACTTCCATGCACAGCCTGACAAGGTTTGAGCAAAAGGGGGTCTCGGGGTGCCGGTGGGCATCTCGGGGGAAATGTCAGCCCAGCACTCGGTTGCTGTGAAGAAGGCCAGCTCCATGCTAGGAATACGTAGGAAAGAAATAGAAGACAGACCTGGGGAGGTGGCAGTCCTCACACACGTCCTTGGTGGTCACTGCACCTAAAAAGGATGCGGTGGAGCTGGACTGCTCTTTGGAAGGCCAGATCCTGAAGGTGAAACGAAAATCCTTTGGCCACCTGATGAGAAGGAAGGACTCCCTGGAGAAGAGCCTAATGCCGGGAACAATAGATGGCAAAAGAAGGAACGGCAGAGAATGAGGTGGCTGGAGGGGGTCACGGGGCGGTGTGTGTGGGCTTGGGTGGACTCCGGGGATGGTGGAGGACGGGAAGGCCTGGAGGAAGGTTGTCCAGGGGGTCGCAGTGGGTCAGATGCAACTTTGCAACTAGCAAGCAGAGCTGGAAAAAGTGCAAACGGGGGCCACCCAAACGGCCAGCGTGTTCAGCTCTGTGAGGAGTGATGACGACGGGTGAGACAGTTTCGCTTGGAGCAAAGGCGAGGAAGGAGAGGCACGAGAGGCGCTTCAAGTCATGCCTGGTGCAGGGAGGGAGTTGCCCCCTCCCGTTCCCCCCCCTCCCCACACACACACTGCCTGACCCCAGGAGGGCCCTGGCACGAGCCGGCTGCAGGGAGACCCCAGAGAGACCCCTTTTCACATGGCACATGCTTGCGCCCGGAATGCTCTTCACGGATCTAGGCAGCTTTAAGAGGGCCCTGATGAGTTCACGGCGGGGGGGGGGGAGCCCAGGCCTTCCACAGCCACTGGCCCCCACGGCCCTCTGCTGTGCCCCAGTGGCTGGCGATGGCATGCCTGGCCTGCTTGTGGCTTCCCACTGGCCCGCAGAGGCCCGAGAGGATGGGCGCTTGGCCAGGTCTGGCAGGGCTCTTCCCAGAGTGCTGTAGGGCTGGCCGCCAGTGGGGCCAGGGCACAGCCCGCGCGCTGGGGCAGCCGGCTGCCCCCTCGGGGGAGGCCTTCGCGCCCGCGGCTGAGCGCCCAGGGCAGAAGCGCGCCGCCGGACAGCCGGCCTTTGTCCGGGCGGCCGCGAGCGGGCAGCCCTCGGCCTGCCCCGAGGCGCTCGCGGCCGCCGGGGGGCGCCTGCCCTCGTGCGGGGGCGCTTTCCGCGGCACCCTGCCCCCCCCGCCCGGGCGGGGAAGCGGCGCGGCGCAGGAGGGGGCAGCGTGCGCAGGGGCAGCCCCACGGCCGGCCCCTCGGCTCCTGCAGGCGGGCGGGCGGGGGGTGGGGCGCGCAGCTTTGTTCCCGCGCTGGAAGAAAGCGGCGCCCGTGGGGAGCGCGACGGGGCTCAGGCGGCGCATTTGCATGCTGGAGGCGCGCCCGGCCCGACTTTCCCACACTGCGCGGCCGAGATAAAGGGCCCGCCCCCCCCCGCCCATCCGGGGCTGGGCCGCCCGCCGCCCCGCTCCCCCCCCGGGAGTGGTCATGACAAACAAGATTAATGTCGCCTCCGCCACCTCGCCCGGCCGCGCGAGGGCTGAGCGCTAGGCGAGGCGAGGCGAGGCGAGGCGGGCTTCCGCTCGCACGCCCGTCCCCGAGCCGGCCCGCCGGCCGGGATGTGCCCCCGGTGCCCGGTGCGGGCGCGATGGAGAGGGGCCGCGTCGGGGAGCAGCTCGCGCGTCCGGGGTCGCGTGCCCGACGGTGCCGCAGCTCATTCCGCGGCCGGTTCGCAGGGCGACGCGCGGCCGGTTTCGTCGCACTCGGGGCGGTCTCCGCAGGAGAGGAAGGGCCTCTGCACCAGATGGGCGGCCGGCATCCTCGCGTCAGCCCTGTCACGAAGGGAGGCAGCACGGACCGAGGCTGGACTGGAGCGCCTCCGAGGCCTGTCCTGCCCTCCAAGGAGTCCGGGAAGTTACCCAAAGCCCGAGGGCTTGGCTTGGCCCCGCGAGATCAGGTCCCACGGGGAGCATCTCTCTCGGTCTCACGCGGAGCGGGGCCTTCCTCACCCTCAGCTGCTCCGCCTGCCCCTGGGACGGCCTGCGTGGCCTGTGCAGCCTTCCCTCTTCAGTTAGCCCGTCGAGGATGTTCATGGCTCAAGTGAGATTTGAACCCAGGGCTTCTGGACTCGCACTCCCAGCTCCCCTGACACAATCGCCAGTTGGCTGCGCATTTTGTCCTGCCTTGGCGCTCTTGCAGGGAGCTCGAGGTGGCTTCCCCTCCCCGTCCCCTGTTTTCCACTGCTTTGTTGCAATGAACACAGGCCACGGAGAGTCACGGAGCAACCCAAGGGCCCAGCCACCAGCCCCAGGATCCTGGGTTGTGGGTGACACTTTGACTAAACTTTCTCCCAGTGTGCAGCTGGCGTGGAAGAGGCAGATCCCATGTGAGGTGCAATTAGAAAACAACTTGAACATAGAATTGGCAAGCTCATCCTGCCCTTAAAGATGTACCGCCAATTGCTTGGCCACCAGACAGCACAGGGCAGGAAGGGGCAGGAGGGAGCAAAGGGCAGAAGGGCAGCAAGCCGGGAGTTCCCAGCAGAGAAGGAGGCCGAGCTGGGCATGGCGTGGAGACAGTGCAGAGGGGGGCACAGGGACCTGCCGGGATCCATCCTGTGAGGCTGCTTGGTGGGAGAGCAGGAGACTCAGAGCAGGCCAGTAGGAGGACGCCTCTGTCCAGTGCAGGGCTAAGCCATGGAACTGGCTATCAGAAGATGTGGGAAGCCCCCGCCCCCCCCCCCACAGGGCCAGACAAACAAGATGCCAGTCATACCAAAAATAATGATTTTTGAAAGAAACCATGGTACCCCCCCCCCCAATGGCTCTCTGGATGGTTCACAGCCTTTTGTTGCTCAAATTGGCCCTCCCGCCCTGTCATGGGTCCTCTGGCTTCCGCGTGCTGAGGGTCGCAGTGATGGTGCAGAAGAGGCGCAGTCCCAGCTCCAGCTCGCAAAGCTGCACCAACACACCAAGGCAGCCTGGGTGCCGCAGACCGGGGCAGGGCACCAAGAGCACGCCATGCCTGCAGCGCTGTGGCAGGACTGGGGGTGCTGCCTGGCTGGGTACCAAGCCGCACGGTGCCAACAGGGAAGAGGCAGAAGAGAGCTCGCGCCCTGGCTGTGACCTGGCGCCATGGGCCCGGGCCCGAGCTCCAGCAGCTCCCCAGCGAACCCCTCACAGGCAGAACCGGCACCCCTCCTGCCAGGGCATCCGGATGGCCACTGCCACTCCTCCTCCGGACCAGGCTTGGCTGGTTATTCCGAGGAGCCTCTGTGCCGTGCAGAGGGGCCTGACTCCAAAGCTTCGGCTTCTTCCCCGCAGCCGCCCTCCTCCCCACCCCTCACCCAACATTTGTCCTCTGGGGACAGGCTGCCGGGGAGTCCTCTGCTGGAGGCGGCAGGCCCAGCCAGGCCTGGCGCTGCAGCTTGTGCTGGCCCAGGGGAGGGCGCAGAAGCCCCGTGAAGGGGTCCTGGTCTTGGGGGCCATTTGCCACTTGGCCTGCCCCCACGCTCCCATGGCGCTTGCTTCTGTTCCTCCTCTGTAACAGGCTTCTGCTGCAGAGTATTTCAGCTTCATGGCCAAGCCCAACTAGCATCCAGGGAAGGGGCGGGGGCGGGGGCGGGGCGAGGGGTGGAGACGAGAATTCCCAGTAGCATGAGGCTGCTTGGAAAGGCCTTGGCACTGGTTTCCCGCAGACAAAACAGTCTTGTTACGGATGGGACAAGGACTGAGTTCCGGATCATACTTAAACTGCCAGAGCCGAGGCCCAAAAGATGGAAAGTCGAAGGACAGGGAAAGTTCGGAGGGGGGGTGTTTTGGTCATCTTGTTTATCAGATTCCTGCTGGACAGGCCCTGGCTGGCTGTGGCCCTGGGAGCCTACACACTTGCTGAGGTGCGCTGGGCTCCCACACAGGGCCTGGGACAGGAAGCAGGACCGGCCAGAGCCCAGCGCAGGGGTCTTCCAGGGCTGTTCCCGGGCCTAGCACAGCAGAGGCCCCTGCTTTGCGGAAGGAGCTCTGGAAACACAGTGTGCTTCCCAAGCGCAGGTGTGCCTGTGCTTTCCCACGGCGAATGCCATGGAAGTGGGCTTCGCCACAGGGCACCGCCACGTCCTCCCTTCCGCTGATCCGCTGCAGCTCCCTGTGTCCCTTTCTCCTTCCGCATTGACAGCAACTTTCCGGAGCACTTTTGCCCCTGCTGATGCTGAAGGTGTTCCTGCCTAAGGAACGTAGAGAACGGTCCCACCTGGGACCCGGAGGTGGCCCTGGGCTCAGACCACCCAAGAGTGCCGCCCCCCACCCGTGCCCTCCAGGGTGTCGGTTGCAGCCGCCCCGGTGCTCCCCGGAGAGGCTGTCAGAAGCACCTTGGGCAGCTCCACCTTTCAAAAAATGGGTCTGAACCGTTCGGGTGCTTGTCTCACTGGGAATGTTCTTTGCCAACGAGCCAGCCCCTGCCACCAGCCCCTGCCCGGCTTTGCAGTCTGCCCGGCGTGGCATGCCAGTGTCCCCGCCACCAGCCCCTCTTCCGCCTCATGGGCTTCCTTGCACCCTCCCGGTGTAAGAGGCTGCTCTGTCGGAGAGAGTCCGGTGAGCAGACGGCCAAGGGCAGCAGCCCGTGGCCTGGGAGGACACTGGGCGTCCAGTGAACCCCCAGCGCGAGAGGAGCGCTGGCTCTGCCTGTCCGCGGCACTGAACGGGGCTGGCCTGGCCTGGCCTGGCCAGGTCATCCTTCCCTTGTTCCGGGGCGGCGCTGAGAGGTGAGCCGAGCCCAGCACGCGGCAGGGGCCACCTGTGTCGTCTGCAGGGCGCTCTGCAGCTCATGGCTCCGCAAAGGCCCAGGGTTCCCGGCCTTGCAGGCCGCAAGCCGCCTTCTGCATTGCTGCTTCCAGAAGCAGCTGATGGTGGCGAGGCTGCTGGGTTTGGGATGGGTGGGGGGAGCTGGTGACTGAATTGGTCCCAGCTGCACCTTCTCACAAAAGCCCCGGGGCCATGGATGTTAATGCAGATCAACCTCCGTTGCACAACCTGACAATAAAGTTAATAAGCCATTCAAGCACAAGGGCTCTCACCAAGCACGAGGAGGCAAACATCCAGTGATCAGAGGAGGGGAGCTCCCGAGGCCTCCCCGTGGGAGGGGCGCGGGGGCATCGGGGGGCTGATGACCAGCTGCTCCGGACCCCTCGCGGGGACAGGGCGCGCGCTCGGGCCCGGGCACGGGCACGGGCACGGGCGGGAGAGGGCGTGCTTCCGAGCCCAGGGCACGCAGCCTGCGCTGGGGGGTGGGGGGGCGCTTGCCTCCGCCTGCCGTGTCCTGCCGCGAAAGAGGAGGCGGCGCCGCTCTCGGCGGGGAGGGGGCGCTCCCCCTGCCGCTCTTCGGGTGGCGGGTGTTGCTGCTCGGGGCGCGCGCGCGTGTGAGCGAGAGCGAGAGCGCACCGGCCTGCGTGGCTCAGCCTACACGCTGTGGGGAGCATTCAGACAATCGGGCGCCGCAGCAGGCGGGCCTAGCGGCAGGCGGGCTCTCGTGCGCCCGGGCCGTTCCGCGGGTCGGGGCTCCCGCCGGGTGATCCCCGCTTCCCGCGCGGCCTCCCGGAGCCAGGCCGGGCCCGCCGCATCCCCCCGCCCTGCCTGCTCGCGCGCTCCCGTTGGCTCGGCGGGGAGGGGCGGGCGGGCCCTCGGCTTCCCAGATAGACTGCGAGAGTGAAAATTAAATGCTAATGAAGCCCTTTGATTTAACAGCAGACAAGCCGCTCTCTGTTGCTTGGCTCCTGGACTATTATTATGCAAACGCGCGGGCCCCCGCCTCTCTCCCCATTTAGCGGCGCTCCGCATCCGGCGCTCGACGGCTGCACTTACCTGCCTGACGGAGGGCGCCGCGGCCGGGCCGCCGGGGAGCGGGGCCGGTCGCCGGGCGCTGCAGCTCGCCCGTGGGGCGCCAGGAGGCCCCGGACGGCCCGGCCCGGCCCGCGCCGCTTTGTCGTGCCGCCGCTGCCCCTCCTTCGCTCCTTCAGTCACTCGCCGGCCTCGCCCTGAAGGACCGGGCAACGCAAAGCTGGAGCAGAAGCGCCGCATTATTTGACGCTCCGGTCAGCCCAGCCGGCTGCTCAGAGAGCCTCCTAGGCAGCTCACTCCTCAGACCCACAGGCAGGGAACTATGCCCACCCACCCAGGCCCCAAGCCCGGCATCTGAGCCCCCTTTGACGGGTGGTTGCCAGGAGAAGGGCCTTTTCTGTCGTGGCACCCCGACTCTGGCGCCAGCTCCCCAGAGAGGTTTGCCTGGCATCCTCTCGCTGTTCTTTTAGGCACCTGGCGAAGGCCTTTTTAGTTACCCGAGTTTGCAATTAAGATAATTTCAAACATTTGAATGGTATTTATTACATCTTGGGCTACTGTGCCTTTATTAAGGACTGAGGGTATTGTGTGGTTTTATGCGGGGGGGGGGAGGTCTGTGTTTGAGTGTTGTGATTGTACTGTTGCAATATAACTTGTAAGCTTATATCATGTAGATAGTTGTTATACTTTGCGATCCACCCAGAGAGCCATTTTGGCTATTCCTCCCGAATCCCTTTGTGGAAAAGCCCCTTCCATTTTGGAGGGATGGCACAGCCCGCGCTACTGCCCTCCTGCGGGGGGGGGGGGCTGCACACTTGGAGCCCCGAGGCCACTCCAGGCCCGTCCCCTCCCCTCGCCCAGGCGTCCTGGTTCGCGGGGCTACACGAGCTGGGCAAGGGCAGCAAATGCAGCCCAGCCAACCCACGCGCCCTGGGCTGTGGGGTGGACCTGAACTCCAGCGACACGTGTGCCCCCCCGCCCCGCTTCGGGGCTACTTGCCACCCCTTGCCGGTCAGTCTATCGGGCTGTGCCCGGACTAAGGGGGCCTTCTCTCCCCACCGAACCCGGGTGCGCGCGCGGGAGGCGGCGGGAAGGCCTCCCCCGCGTCGCAGGCCCGCAGCGGTCGCCCTCGGGCCCGTCCCCTTCCAGCTCCGCGCCCTCTCGGGCCAGGCTGGCGGCCGCGCCTCCCCGGCTCGCGGGACTCACGCTCGGCGCCCAGAACGCGGCCCCCGCGCCTCAAGCCGGGGCCCCCGGGAGGCGAGGCCTCTGGAGCCTCCTCCGCTTGCCTCCGCCCTGCCGGACCCCGGGCTCGCGAGCTGCCTGCTCCCCGGGCCCGCTCCCCTCCGGGCGCCGTCCTGCCAGTGCCAGTGCCGCCGCCCGCAGCGCCTTCCGCTCCGCTTCCCCCGCCCCCCGACTTTTCCTGCGCCCCGTTCCTCCCGAAGGGCACCTGCGGAGCCGGTGAACCCCAAAGGAGAGGGTGGCGGGGTGGCGCCCTCAGGGGCCCAGGAGGTGTCCGGGGCTGCTTCAGGGCGCGGGGACCCCGCTTCTAATGGGCACGCTGTGTGCGAGCCGCCCCGCTCACTCCTTGCGCGGCCTCCCGGCCGGGCGCCAAAAGGCTTCCTTCCACAAGGGGGCAGCAGCCCGGACCGCGCTGGGCCCCGGTTCATCCGGATTCAGCCCCAGAGACGTGTCGGAAGATCAGTCTTCGGCAGTGCTGGTGATCAGGAAGCGAGGATGCAGTGGTCCGACCACGTGCAGAGCTCTCCCCTTCCCACCACCGAGCAGCCGCGGCCGCAGGCCCGGGATCAGGGAGGGAGTTTGCAAGCCTCTGGGTGGCCAGCCTGAGCTCCAGCGCCCCCTCTTTCAGGGAGGGCCAGTCCTTGGGAGAAGGGTGAGCAGGGCTTGCTCGCCCACCTGGGCCTCCTCCTGAGCAGCCCCTGGTGCGTCCGTCGCCTTCCAGTCCGCCAACTGCAAATCGCAGGTTCACAGGTGACACGCAGTTTAGAAAAACCGAGCGCATGCTTTGCAGAAGCCTGAAGTTTGCGCCTTGCAACAGGCAGTGCTGCCGGCTGGCCACGAGTCCCACGGGCTGAGGATCTGCTGCACAGCAGAAAGGCCCTCATGGGGTTCAGGGGTGTCTCTGCCACCTGTCCCAGACCTGCTGCTGCCGAGTGTTGGGAGAGCGAGCCCTTCTTTCACCTTCCACCGCACTTCTGCGCTTATGAACCGGCGCCATTAAGTGGGCTCAGCCCAGTCTCACCGCAGCAGGGGTTGCAGTGGCTTCCTATGTTGACAGCCTGGGGCTGAGGTTGTGGCATCACGCAGGCGACAGTCCTTGCCCACAGACACTGGCCTCGAGGGCCACCATCGGCCCAAAGTGCGGCATTTAAGTCCTTCATCAAAGTGCTTAGCCTCACATTTATGTCCCTCTTGCAAGACACCCCACGGCTGCTGACACGGTTGTCCTCCACTCCACTGTTATCTCACAGCATCCTCCCTGTGAAGGAGGAGGGTCTGAGAGTGTGACTGGCCAAAAAGCCGCCCAGTGAGCATCATGGGCAAGTGGGGACTGGAGCCGGGCCTCCCGGCCCCAGTCAGGCACTCTCACAGCCGCATCATTGTGCCCACAGCCCTCAGACGCCAAGGTATCAGTGCTGAACACACCCACTGGGGAGTAAGTCCCACCTACGTCAGGTGCCTCACAAGCACAGCCTTGGATTGCCACACCAGCTGTGTGTGGACATGGACAGATCTGCCCATCTCGGCGTCTCCTGGGTTCTTGTTTTTCCAGTCTTACATACAGTTTGACCCAATCTTTAAGAATTTTCCCAAGCCGTTTCTTTCCAAGTCTGTGGATTTTTAAGACGTTCACACGAAATCCATTGGCACTGCTCTGCTCACTTCCCTTTGTGCATCTGGCCACAAAATTTGCCTAATGTGCACGCTTCTTGTGAGCGATTCTCCTCATACGATATATTTCTCGTATTTTCCCTAGGGTACATAGAAACACAGAGTAGCAGACTTGGAAGGGGCCAAGGAGGCCCTCGGTCCAAGCCCTGCTGCTGCAGGTTGCCAGTTGGCACCACCCCACCCAGAGGGCTGCCCAGTGTTGCCGCTAGTACGGGCGAGCCCACCACCTCGCCAGGCAGCCGGTTCCAGCGTTGCAGTCCTCTGCCTAGGGGCACATAGTTGTGAGCCATTCCTCCGAATGCCTGCATTTCGTATGCATTGTATGGCTGCAAAATGGGGAGGCGTGTGACTGGCACAGGCTGGCAGGCCAAGTGATCCTATGGCCCCTGTGCAGCACCCGGAGGCCACAGGACCTTTCAGGTTTCTGACTCTGAGGGTGCAAGGGCTCCCTCCTTGGGGCTGGGGGCCTGCGCTCTGGTCCCTGCTCTTCGCCCTCGCTGCGAGCACAGAAGGAGCTGCTCAGGCTGCTTCTCCCAGGAGCTTAGGGGCATCCTGGGGGGTGCGGGGGGAGGGAGCAGGACCACCAAGACCGGAAATGCCCCAGCGGTGCTTCAGCCTCCTCCCCTCTTGCTTCAAAGTGTCCCAGTCAGAAAGCTGGACTCCGTCTTGGAGCTGCTTTTCAGAGTGGGAGGAGCCCAGCGGCCTCCTTGGCTCCAGTCCCCCCGCCCTGTATAAGATGCCCGTCAACCTGCAGAGCCGCAGCACCTGCACTTCGGTTCATGAACTGGCTCAAAAGTGCAGGGCCAGGTGAGTGCACAGGGACGTGTGGCCCAGGCTGACTTCTCCCGCACTCTGTTCACGTGTTTGGAGTGTGAGCACCCTCACCCTCGGGCCACCGGGCCTACCAGGCAGAAGCCAGAAGCCAAGGCTGGAAATCCAGTTGCTGTAAGCAAGCCTGAGCCTCCGGCCCACCCAGACTACTCCGAGCTGAAGGGCACGTGTCCGGAGGCGCCCCGTTTCAGTCAGAGGTGGCTGACGCTGTTCTGTCACTCACACGTGTGGCACGTGGCTGATGAGCAAGACCTGGTGGAGACCCTCACTGGGGCAAATGGGCCAGAGACATGCCTGGCACGTTCGTGGGGAAGGGAGGGAGTGGCCCCTCACAGAGCCACGGCGTGGCCTGCTGCTCCAAGCGCCCGCAACGGTGCTGCCAAGCAGAGCTTCGAGGGAAGCGCGTCACTTCGGAGCCTCAGGGAGGAAACTCAAGAGCGACAGGACCCGAAGGAGGACACGCCGGGGGAGTGCCTCGCTGCAAAGGTGGCGCTGATGCGAGGTGCTCAGATTCAGGGGGAGCCGAAGGTGGACAGCCGCAAGCGGGGGCTTCACCTCATAATGGTTGGGAAGAATGTGTTTGGCCAGCGCTTGATGAGTTTCATCAGGAGGGCTTGACACCGATGGCGTAACAATGGGACATGGGCCGAAGCACCACAGCGGAGAGCAGCTCCAACAGCACCCATTAATAGTCTTCTACAGACTGTGGGAAGAAAGCTGGACTACAAAGCACATGGTCTTTGATGTCTATAGACTAAGGCCTGGCGTATGGGAAAGAAGCGCCACGGACTTGAACCCTCAATACAGAAGGGTGAATGCAAGCTGGTAGGTAAATCTGAGACCTGATGGGGTGACTCCCGTGACTGGAATTCAGCAATTAAAGCATATACTGTACCTTGTTCAGGAAGAACAGAAAAAGAAAAAAAAACCAGAAAGGGAGGTGGATTCGAGCTATATGTTGAAGACCCGTATCTCTGCACAGAAATACAGAAGGATGAGCTTAGCAGCCCCATCAAGAGAACCTGGATTAAAATAAATGAGCGAAGAACAAAAGGAGCATGGTGGTTGGAGTCCACATTGACCACCCGGTCAAGGAGAAGACAAGAATGAAACTTCTGAGAAACGCATTGCCCGTGTTTGAGGGAGACAGGAAACAGTGGGAACGGGGGGCAAGCCAAATTGGGCCAAGCGCGGCCCCTCCTGTGAGGAAATGCCTGGCTTGTGCTGCTGATAACACAAGTCCGAAAGCGGAGGAAAGAGCCAGAGGAGCAGCTGTCCTTGACTTAACTCTAACCAGCAGGGAAGACCCCATGGACAACGTGGAAGCCACAGGAACTCTGGGGGAAGGCAGCTTGCCAAACTTGAATTCTGGCTCCAAAGGAAGCAAAAGCTGAGTGTACCCACACATGTGCCCTGGATTTTAGGGAAGCCGATAATTCAGAACAGGGATAAGCAAGCTCCCACGGCAGTGGGAGAAGAAGTCCAGGATGGATGAGAACTCTTTAAAGAGGAAATTCCAAAGGTGTGAATGCCGATAATTCCAGTAAGAAAAAAAGGTCGAAGAAAACAGAAGCAGCCAATGAGCCTTCACAGAAAGCTTGAGAATAAAAAGGCCACTGAAGGGCAGGAAACAGAGAAGCAGAGCGGGACAGAAGGGGCCTCCCGGGCCATCTAGTCTGACCCCCGGCTCCACTCACAGCATGCCCACCACGTGCATGTCCAGCCTGTCCTTGGACACCCTCCCCGAGGGGGCCTCGCCCTCCTCCCGTGGAAGCAAGAGGGCAGCCATGCAGGGATGGAGTCGGGAAGGCTGACGTGCTCATTCTTGACCTTGGCTCAGTCTTTCCCAAACGCAGGCCTACGACCTCCTCAGGGAAGGTGACGAGCCGGCTGAAGGAGCAGAATCGCAGCTTGAGACGGGTATATTTATTCCCCATCGTTTTTCCTCCGCAGAACTCAAGGCATCTCCCGCAATTCCCCCCTTCTTCTCAATCTTATCCTCACAGCAACAACCCTGCGAGGTTGGTTCAACTGAGAGCCTGTGACTGGGCCAAAGCCACCCAGGTGGCTCCATGGCTGAGTGGGGACGAGAACCCGGATCGCCTGAGTCCCAGTCTCACACCCTTAACCACTGCACCAGGCTGTCTTTCTGGTGTCTCTCCAGTGATGGCCAAATGATCGAGCAAAACCCCCCAACTTTGAACGAGTTCAAAGCCCAGTGAACCGCGTCCTAGAACAGGCAGAAGAGCTCTCAGAACCACCGTCTGTCGTCCCCGAGAAACCATGGAGGACGGGGACGTGCCGGATGCCTGGAGGAGGGCAAATGCTGTCTCCGTCCTCAGGAAGGGAAAGGAGAACCTGGGACCCCCAGACCAGCCAGCCGGGCCTGAGTCCCCAGGGAACTTCTGGAGCAGATCGCACCGCAAGCGGAGTGCAACGTTTTGGCCGCTGCAGGCGGTTCCCCACCGCCGTGTGGATCCTCAAGAGCAAGTCCTGCCAGGCTCATCTCACTTGGGTTTTGACGGGGAGCTCCCTGATGAACCGTGGGAATGCTGTGGGCGGAATCGGCCTTGGCTGCAGCAAACCCTCTGCCAACGTGCCCCATGATCCTGATCAGCAAACCGGCCAAAAGCGGGCGCCATCAGGCGGATCCACCGCTGGCTACGGAACCGACTCAACGAGGGTTCATCAGTGGCACCTTCTCGAACTGGGCAGGGGTGACAGGTGGGGAGCCGCAGAGCCCCGGGCTCTTCAACACTTTCATCCATGGCTTGGGTGAGGAAGTGCAGGGGACGCTTATCAGATTTGCCGATGGCTTAGCCAATACCCTGGAAGACAGAAACAACCCTCCAGGCTGGAACACTGGGCTGAAGTCACGGAATGACATTCAGTGCGGCAAATGCCAAGTTCTGCACCTAGGAAAAAGAAACCAAATGCATCTTTACGAGTGGGTGATTCTTGGCTCAGCCAGACAACTGGCGAGAGGTATCTATCGCACTTCGATTCACGAGACAGCGATGTAATGTGGCTTCAGGAAGGGAAATGAGTTACATTTGGGCCGCGTTAACTGAACTAACGCTTCAGACTCAGCTGCCCTCTACTCTGCATTGGCGACGCCTCGCCTAGAGTCCTGCCTCCAGCGCTGGGCACCACAGTTGAAGAAAGAGGCAGACAAACTGGAGGCGGTTCCGTGTAGGTCAAAGAAGGCGCTCTGTGGACAGGAAACAAAGCCCTGCGAGGAGAGGCTGAAAGACCCGGGCATGTTCAGCCTTGAGAAGAGCAGGCTGCGGGCAGATACAACAGCACTTTTCAAACACTTGAAGGCTGCCAGAGAGAAGGGTCAGGGTCACCTCTCAATCATCCCAGAGTGCAGGCCATGGAATAACACGGTCAAGATCCACGAAACCAGATCCTAGGTGAATGTGAGGAAACACTGCCGGACTGTTACAGCAGTGCAACAAGGGAACCAGCTACCGAAGAAGGTGGCAGCTGCTCCCACAAAGGAGGCACAGAAGAGGCCGGTGGACGGCTCTTGGCCAGGGATCCTTGAACTGGGAGTCCTGCACTGAGCAGGGGGCTAGACCTGATGGCTTCCAGCTCGACTGTTCTGGGATCCTCTGCTAAGCAATGGTGCAGCCAAGGTTTATACTGACCCTTGTTATTTATGCATGTATTTATTAAATTTATATTCCACTTTTTTCTTACCAAGAACTCAAAGTGGCTATGATCTGGGACGGAATGCCTGGAAACTGCCACGTGTTTTCGAAACGCTCATTGAGGGGCCTCCGGAACAGCAAACGGCCCATCACAGAACTAGGCTGGTTGGTTGGGGGGGACATCAGGACCTCGGGGTGCGGGCCTTTGAGAGCGGATGTTTGGAAAGCACCTGGAATCCTGCAGACACACCTGGGCTCATGCGCTGCCCGCCTCCTCAGAGAAGGCCACCCCAGCACCTCCTGGGGCACTGGGGATGCTCCTGGGCTGGCCTTCGGGTCTCCTCCGGAGGAGGCCGGGTCTGCTCCCCAGGGGCAGAGTTCTTTAATACGCTCAGAAGAAGGCCAACAGGCACCCCAGGAACCGGCTGTGGCACCTCCCTCCTCCCCCGGGTGCTCAGTTTCTCCCGCACAGTTGGCACACGTGAGAAGGGGCCAGGTGCATGTACAGGCACATGTGCACGGATCCCAGGCCAGAGGGATCCCACTGGGCTCGGCACACCCCGGGGGAGGGCCGTTCCCGGGCTGCCGATGCAGGGCTGGCAGGGACGCGGCTGTCCGGGGCGCCCCTGCAGCCCCCGCCCTGCAGAGGACCCCTGCGCTGTGCGAATACTCCCGGAGGCAACCGCCCCGCTGCGCCCATTCCCGGAGAGGAAGCCCTCCTCCCGCAGGAGGAGCCGGGCAGCCGCTGCCCCTGGAGCGCGCGTGGGAAGCGCCCGCAGGCGCGACCCTCCGCAGGGAGGCCCCTTCCCGGCCCGTCGGTGCCCGCGTGGGGAGCAGGGAGGGGTCGGCCGCGCACCGGCGCGACGGGCAGCAGCGCCATCCGAACCGAGCCCCGGATCTCTCTCGGGGGTCCAGGCCTCGCCCGCGTTCCCGGGCCGCCTCCAGCCACCCGGTCGGCCTTCCCGGAGCTCGCGGCGCGCGGGGAGGAGCTGCTGCCGCCGCCGCCGCCCAGAGAAAGGCTGGCCGGTCCGCCCGGAACGGAGCCCCCGCGGGCGCCCGGACTGCCTCCTGCCCCGGTCTCCTCCGGAACCGCCCGCCGGCTTTGCCGCCGGCGCCGGGGGAGGGGCGCGCCCTGCCCTGCCCTGCTCTGCCCTGCCCGCCCAGATGGGGTTGCACTGCAGTTCCCATCATCCCCCCGTGGGCGCTGATGGCCGGGGCGGATGGGCGCGGCAGCCCGCCTGGGCCTGCTGCCCCCACGTGCTGAAGCTGGACAGCGCAGCTTACCTTCCTCGCGGCACCGTCCGCGCGCTCCCGCGGCGCGCCCACGGGAGCCGCGTCGCCCGGGAAGGCGGGGCGGGCGGGGCGGGGCCGGGCGGCGAGGAGGCGGGGCGAGGCGAGGCGAGGCGGGGCGCGCGGGCCCGTCCAGACCCGGCCCCGCGCGCCCCGGCCGCGGACGGCGGCCCCGCGCGAGGCCCTCCCTCCGAGCCGGCCCGGCCCAGCCCGCCCCCGGCCCCGGCCCCGTCCCCGGCGGGCCTGGCGGAAGCCGCGCGGCAGGCCCGGGAGGCCGGCGAACGCGCGCGGGGGAGACAATGGCGAGCGCGCCCGTTCCGGGATGTTTGCTAATTAGGGACATATGTCTCCTAAAGGGACCGCCGTGCGGGCGCGGGACCTTCTGCTCTCCAGCCCCTCATTAGCATGAGCCGAACGCCATTGGCTGCCGGGCTGTGATGTCAGAGGGTGACTTGTAAACTTTGGGTGACTGCGGATTGCTAGCTTGGTTTGCGGCTCCCTGCGCCTGCGAGAGCCGCGCGGGAGGGCAGGAATCCTGGCGGGGCTCCCTCGCTCCGCGCTCCTCCGCGGCCGGAGGTGCCGCGCTGGGCTCGCCTTGATCAGGCGCGGGCGGGGGGCGGGCGAATCAAAGGCGGGCCCGGGGGGCGGGGGCGGAGCCGATGCGCCCGGCGGCGCGCCCGGCGCCTGAGAGCAGGGCGGGCGGCCCGTCCAGGCCTGGGCCGCGGCGCTGCGGGCTTGCAGGGCTCCCGAAGGGGCGCCTTCTGCCGGGGAGCTGGCCTGAGCCGGGCGGCCATCGGCCGAGGGCTCCGCACGCACGGCCCTCATGCAATTCCCCATGCGATTCCAGCCCAGGGGCCCGTCAGGAGTGGGGGGGCGGGCAGAGAGGGGCCCTTAGGGGAGACTGCGGAGGGGCCGCAGATGCCGCACAGTGCCCCGGGCAGACGAGGGCCCCGAGGGGCCCAAGAGGCCTTGCTCTGCTGGAAGCCCTGTTCGCTTCTGCAGCGATCGCCCCAGGGCGGCTCCAGCCGGTCAGGCACAGGGGATGCCTTGGCTTCCTGGGGACCACGAGCCCAGCCAGGGCAAGAGGATGGGTGGCCCTCCGGGTGGTGCTGAGCTGCTGCTCCCTTCGGCCCTGGCCAGCGTGGCCAGGTGAGGGGCACTGCAGCCCCCTGACGGTGGGCAGCAGGATGGACGGGGGCCCTGGGGCACCCTGTGTTCTCTCTCTTGCCTCTGTGTGCCTGGAGACCATCAGGTTTTCATCTCACCTTCCTCTTTCTCTGGGATGGCAGCCCCCTCCAGGCAGAGGCGCATCACTAATCCATAGCCTTCAGCCCAAATCCCCCCACCCACCCCCCACCCCGCCAGTGTGCTCTTTGGGCTGAGGGCAGGGGCCAATCCTGCTCCTTCCATTCCTCTCTGCCTTCGGGTATGAGCGCCAAGAATGGAAGGTCACCAGAGGTCAGAGCTTCCCCAGCCTCCCAGTGGCCCATTCTGCAATCGAAGCCCGGGGTTTGTGCGTAATTGCAAAGTAGGCCGAGGGCAGAAAGTTAGGCTTGCCCCTGGGGGGCAGCTGCAGACCCCCCCAAGCTGAGCAGGGTGCAGGGCTCTCCCAGGCCTGCCACTGCATGGAACCGATTCAACCCCTCCTGGACTGGCCCTCCCTGGCTCTGCCCAGCCAGCCTGGAGAGTGAGAGCCCGGCTGCCTCCCTGCTTGGCCCTTCCTGGGCGCTTTCTGGATTGCCCCTGTCAGTTGCCCCATGCAGTGCTCCAGGTCCAGCGAGCAGGACTCCTTTCTCCTTTCTCCATGCAGTCCAGGACCTGACTAGTTTGTGACTGGCTTCAGGGGGAGGGCAGATGCACAGGGTCACAAGTTAGTGCCCCCGAGCATGTGCAAAGCACTACCCCTTAGCCCCGAGCCTTCACACCATACGGTGGGGCTGTTAGGTGAGCAAAATCACCAAGAGGCTCACACCCGGGACTTTTCTCCTTGACCCCCCCAGACTTGGACTCCCGCTTGCCTCTTCCTGGCTCTCAGGCTCTGCCCCACACAAGGGGCCTTTCGCCTCACCCACTGCCTGGAAGAGGGCGGACGTGGCCGGGACCTTGCACCCCCAGCTTCCCAGCCTGTCTGCACAGGAGAACAAAGGCCTCTGCACACCCGAGTCCCCATTTCTGCTAAAAAACCGGGGTGCTGCTTCTTTCACTGCATTGCAGGCCCCGTGGGAGCTCCTGACACCCCCAGTAAAACCCGGGGTGAGAAGTGGGGGGCGAGGAAACCGGTGGCTCCTCCTCCGGTCTGAGCCTCTGCGGGCCCAGACGTTGCTTGTCCTCCGGGCTGCGGCTGCGGCGGGAACGCGGGGCGTTTGGGGCAGTGGGGCCTGCGGGACTGGCCGCTGCCTTCCCCCGCTTTCAAGCGGCAAAGGAAAGGAAAGGAAAGGAAAGGAAAGGAAAGGAAAGGAAAGGAAAGGAAAGGAAAGGAAAGACACGGTGGGGGAAGCGAGGAGGGCTTGCCAAAAGAGAGGGCAGGAGGCGACTCACAACAGCGCCACTAAATCATTCTGTCTCAGCCTTGTTCCCGGGAGAGATTTTTTTTTTTGATGGATTAAATTAAGCGCTTCCATTTCCGTCCACCACCTGATCGCTGCATTATAAATCCGAACAGCTGATCCGCGGATCTTCAGAAATTCAGGCGCTTGCAACGCGAGGCTGCGGCAAGGCAGCCCGGAGCTGTCCAGTGCTGAACGCGGAGCCCGCCGCCCGCCGCCCCCGCGCCGCCCCCGCGCCGCCCCGGCGCGGAACAACAATACGAACCGCAGAGCACGCGCCGCCCGAGCAGGAGCTGCCGCGCTGGAGAGGAGGGCCGAGGAGCGGGGGCGCGCGGGGGCGGGAGAACCGAGCCCAGCCGAGCCGAGCCGCCGCCGCCGCCTCCGCCGCCGCCGCCGCCGCCGCCGCCGAGCCCGGGCCGGCGCGGCGCTGCCTCGGCACGGAGAGGCGAGCCGGAGCGCCCGAGCGGCGGCGGGGGAGCGGGCCGGCCGCGCGCCGCTCTCGCGGGGAGCTGTCCCGGTGCTGAACTCGCAGGCCGCCTCTTATGACCCAGCGCGGCGTGGGCTGCAATCTCTCGAACTCGTGGTGGGCTTCTGAGCCGCGCTGGAGGGCGAGCGAGAGGCCTGCCGAGCAGGCGCCGCAGCCTCCCCTGACCGCACAAAAGCCGCCGCCGCCGCCGCCGCCGCCGGGCGAACGAGGACTCGCGCGGCGCAACCGCCCGGGCTGGAGCCCCCCGCGGCAGGCGCCGCTCGGTCCGCAGCTCGGGGAGGCGCAAGCCAGCGCGCCCACAAAGCCATAGCGCGCCGCCGCCGCGACCGCCGTCCTCGGGCTGGGCCGGGTCTCGCGGGCTTCTGACGGAACGCGGCCGCCGCCGCCGCCGCAGCGCCGCCGGGCTTCCCCCGCGGATTGCATTTTTGTACGTCCCCGGCCGGCTCGCAGCCGCTGGCCGCTCCCCCGCGCAGCCCCCTGCCCGCTCGGCCCTCCCGCGGGATCCCTCCGGCGGCAGCGGCGGGAGCTTTCTCACATTCCGGGAGCGCCTCGAAACCATGCCCAGATCCTTCCTGGTTAAAAAGGTCAAACTCGACGACTTCTCCTCGGCGGATCTAGAGAGCTCCTACAGCCGGTCTCGGGCGGACTTCAGCTCCCGGCTCCATGACAAGGGTAAGGGCGCGGGGCGAGGGGGGGGGGGGCGGGAGAGACCCTCCTGTCAAGCCGAGCAGGCAGGGCAGGGGGTCTCCAGCAGGGAGGCCGGGCCCGGGCCGGGGACAGGAGGGGAGGGGAGGGAGGGGGCCGCCGCCGCCGCCGAGCCCACTGGCCGGCCGGGCCGCCGCCGCGGCCTGGGGAGCTTCGGCGGGGCGGCCGCAGTGCGCCGCGAGGCCGAGCGCGGGAGGGAGGCGGTCCCGGCGCGCCTCGAGCTCCGCCGGAATGCTGGCGGAGCCGGGCAGCCGGGCGGCCGCGCAGAGCCATCTTGAGCGCCCCCCGCCCGGCGCGGTGTTGACTCGACACATTTCGATGCAACCCAACCCTGCTAAAATTAGACCTTGCGGGGACAGAGGCGAGGCAGCCCTGCCAGGCCGGGCACGCCGGGCGGGGGCCGGGCGCGGGCGGGCGGGCGGGCGGGCGGGGGAGGCGGCCTCGTCGGAGGCGGCACCGCGCCGCAGCGCTCCTGCCAGCGAGTGCCTTTTGTCTCGCGCGCCGCAAGTTCAAGGGCAACGCGGCGGCCTCCCCGCGCTGTGCGCCTGGGGGCCGCCTGAGAGCCTCCGGGCGCCGCGGCGCAGTCCCCCCGCGCGGTCTGGGGGGAGCTCCCTGCCCGCCCGACCCGGGCGGCTGGTGAACCCCCTCCCCGCTTTTGTTCCGGGCAAGACGGCCGCCGCCGCCGCCGCAGTCATGTTGCATAATCGCCGGAATTCTGCTGAGGTGCCGAGTTCCAGTGCACGGGAAGGGGAGACACGGGGGGAGGCGAATTGGCCTGCCCCCGCCCCCCCGCCCTTGGTCTCCTACAGAGAGCTGACCTTGAGAGGGGGGACCGCGGGGGGGGGTGCGCGAGGGGATGCCCCGTCTGCGGTCACGGGCCTGGAGTCCCCGCAGGCGCGCGCGGGAGCAGCCCCATCCCGCCGGCCCGTGATGCGGCCAAGCCGCAGGTGAGGGGCCCTCGAGGTCGCTCTGGCGGGGCGGGCGGCCGGCGGGGGCGTCTGCGGGCGCCGCGGAGATTCGTATGACGGGGGACCGGGAGCCGCGGGGGACGGGGACGGGGACCGGGCGTCACGGAGCGCCGCGCATCCAGCGCGAGGAGGGCTCCCGCAGCCCAGAGGTTTTGGGTGCTCGGCGCCCCTTCGCGGCCGGGCTCCGGGAGGCCTCTGCGCTGAACTCTCTCTCTTCTTGTCCCCCCCATCCCGGTCTTGTCCTCCCCCCATTTGTGTGCGTTTGTGTGACTCTCCATTCGGCCCCGCTCCGCCTCCCCCTCTATGCTTTGATCGCCCGCTCGCCCCTTCCCCCGCATCACACCCCCTCCCTTCCGCCCCCTCCCCACGCACTCGCCCAACTTCTCCCCCGCTCCGTCCGACCCCCCTCCCGCGCCCCCGCCCCTCCCGTCCCCAGGAGGCTACATCAGCGAGTACATCACGCCGGCGTCGGGCTACGAGGGGGCCGAGAGCGAGAGCAGCCTCCGGGTGCCCTCGCCCACGGGCGTCCTCTACGCGGGGGCGCACGGCGACTACGGCGCGCCGGACTCGGAGCAGCCCGACAGCCCGCGCTCGGAGCTCGCCGGCGGCTACATCAACGGCGACGCGGCGGTGAGCGAGGGCTACGCGGTCGACGCCTTCTTCATCACCGACGGCCGCTCGCGCCGCAAGGCGGCGGTGGTGGGCGGTGCGGGCGCGGGGTCCCGCCTGGGCCAGCCGCCGCCGGCGCCGGCCCCGCAGCAGCAGCCGCCGCCGCCGCCGCCGCCGCCGCAGCAGCAGCAGCGGCACACGTGCAGCGAGTGCGGCAAGACCTACGCGACCTCGTCCAACCTGAGCCGCCACAAGCAGACGCACCGCAGCCTCGACAGCAAGATGGCCAAGAAGTGCCCCACGTGCGGGAAGGTGTACGTCTCCATGCCGGCCATGGCCATGCACCTGCTGACGCACGACCTGAAGCACAAGTGCGACGTGTGCGGCAAGGCCTTCAGCCGCCCGTGGCTGCTGCAGGGACACATGCGCTCGCACACGGGCGAGAAGCCCTTCGGCTGCGCGCACTGCGGCAAGGCCTTCGCCGACCGCTCCAACCTGCGCGCCCACATGCAGACGCACTCGGCCTTCAAGCACTTCCGCTGCAAGCGCTGCGACAAGACCTTCGCGCTCAAGTCCTACCTGAACAAGCACTACGAGTCGGCCTGCTTCAAGGGCGCCGCGCCGGCCCCGCCGCCGCCGCCGCCGCCCCCGCCGCCGCTCAGCCCCCTCGACGCCTGAGGCGGCCGGACAGCGCCGGGCCGCGCGCGGAGGACCCCCGCCCGCGCCGCGCCGCGCCCGGGGGGAGGCCGGCGCCCGCCCCCGCCCCCCGCCCCCCGGAGCCCCCGGGGGTCACCTCCCTCCATTCCGCACCACGACAAGGCGGAGCGACTCGCGTCCCTCCGCAGCCAGCGGCCGCCAGGTGGGTCCACCTGGACAGGTGCCGCCGCGCCGCCGCCGCCGCCCACGGCACACTCGCGACTCCTGCTCCGCGCAGTCAGCCCGTCGGCCTCATAACGGCAAGGGCGATGCGTTTTAATCCATTAATGAATCGTGTCAGGCGAACGAATCTTTTTTATTGTTTGTTTCAGTTGCAAGACTGTTGTTGTTTTCCTTTTAAAAAAGCGTCGCATTTCTATTTTCGTAAGTATTTGCTTTCTTACATATTTATTTCACAGTGTTTTTTTTTAAGAAAAGAAAATGTCGAAGTCTCTATTTCACTTGAAGGCGTCCATATTTTTATTTATGTATGTATTTATTTGAGGGGCCGCCCCCTCCCTTAAGGCTTTTCCGTTGCACTGCCGTTCTTTGGTCTCGAGAAAGCCTCGCCGCACCGCTCTTCACCTCCGAGCGGTGCCACTTGTTGCCAAGACCTTCTTTACTATGCCAAAGTCTACGTCACTTTTTGAGGGGGGTGGGGGAACGAGGAAACCAACACGAGGAACACGGACTGACCCGTTTGGTTTGCTTTGCTTTGCTTTGCTTTGGTTCGGTTTCTCCCTTAATTTCTTGCTTTTTTGGGTGGGAGTGGGGTGTTGTTGCCATTCTTTCTAACACAGGATTTTTTGCATGCAAGAACGAAAAGAAATGTATTTAAAAACTATGCCAATTTGATGATGCTTTTTAAAATTATTATTATTATTATGGATTTTCATTTGTAAAACAATTTTACGTCACTTTTTTCTTTGCCAAACTTTTAGATAATAATAGTCTATTTGAGGGCAATATTCTCCTACTGAACTAATAGAAGCAATAATTAATGTAATGCATGTTATTTTTAAGACAATAGTATTACTGAGGAATCAGGTACATTTTAATCCAGTATTCTTAATAGCAACGGATATCAGGGACTTTGCCAATGTAGTGAGCTAGAGTTAATACGGCGAATTTTCCTTCTCTTCTAATGAATGCACACTGCCTGCCTTCTTCTACTTACTTCCGAGTAGCTTAGTCAAATCTTGGCTTGTAGCGCTTGCCTTGCCGGAGAACCGCAAGCCACAGCCCGCCTTCTTTTCTAGCGAATCTCCGAGGACTGTCCACCCCGCCGAAGAGCCGCGCGGCCCCGGAGGGGCGGCGGGGGCGGGACCGCTCTCGGCCCGGCCGGGCGTCCTCGCCCCCGCCGGCCGCCTCCCAGGGCTGGGCGCTCCCTCCCGGGCGGGCCCAAGCTCCGTGGCCGCGTGGCCAGCAGCCTGGGGCGCCCCCAGCCCGCTCGGCCGCCCTGGCAGGGATCCCGGCGCCCCCCGCCCCGCCGGGCCGCGCGGGGCTCCGCTCGCCCCAACCAAGCGCCGCCGGATGCGTCGAGCTGCAGCTCCCATCGCCCCCGGAAGGCAGGGGCACTGGCCGTGCTGGCTGGGGTGGTGGGTGCTGCAGGAAAAGCCCTCCGGGGGAGCCAGGCTGGGGGGCGGGTGCCCGGAAAGCGAACCGCAGCTCGGGTCGAGCGTCCCCTGGCCCGTCGCGCCCTGACCAGTGGCCCGGGGGGCAGAGACCCCCTCCGCAGACACCACTGACTGCCCTTAGGGAAAAGTCACGACTCCTCTGAAGCCACGTGGACAGCCCTGCCCCTATTCCCAAGGCACTTCTTCCCCCTTTAGGTCTTTCCATTTTATGAATAACTTAAGAAAAATAAACAGCACAAAAGAATAAAAAAAACCTTAATAGAATTCAGGTAGAAGGAACTTGTATTAGCTAGGACCTCCTGTTTTGTACTTAAGATAATTAATAACGCTACTAGAACGAGGACTTCGCACCCCGACCCTGCTACGAACCTTCCCTTCTGCTCAGACTGACTTCAAAGGGGAACCGAGGACTCCTGGAGCAGCCGGAAGCTTTGTAAATACCGTTTGGAAATTTACACGAATTTTTACAAGCTGTAAAGATCCTAGGCCGGTTTGTGGAGAACACCGCACTTTACCCTAGGAGAAAAGACACCATAATCCGACGAGGAAGAAGAGGAACAAGGAGGAGACGAAGAGCAATTTGAGCCAGTAGCTGAAGGGGTACCCCGTAAAGCACAATTCGCGCACGTGTCCTGGAGCACTTCAAATAATAAAAAAGAACGATGAAACTTGCAATACATCCGCGTCTGCCGTCGCTTTCTTTCGCCCTTTGCTCTCTCGCCGAAGACAGGGGTGCTCGGGGGCGGGGGCCCCGGGGGCTCCCTCCCCGCCCCTCTGCCGCCCGCAGCCAGGCTACAGGCCCCCGTGGACCTCAGCCCTGTCCCCCTCCCGCTCGGAGGTTCCGCTCTCCCTGCACGGGCCGGCGAAAAGCGCTGAGAGCGCTCTCTGCACATGCTCAGGGCACCCCGCGGTTGCTCTGGGACGGAGCTGAGCGACTCTCCCCTCAGGCACTGCTCTGGGGGGGGGGCTGGGTTTTCATTCAGCCCCATCTCGCAAGCCCCGCAAGAGCCCCACCCGGAGTGAGGGCAGCGCCCCTGCAGCAGGGGGCACCGGCCTCGGCGCGCTTCCCTTTTCTTTAGCCGGCCCCTCAGCCTCACGAAGGCGGCGCACCGGCGCTCCCCGCCGGCCCGCCCGCCCGTGGCGGCACTGCCCGCGGCCAGGCCCGCCGCCTTCCGCAGCGGCGGCTCCCGGAGCGGCTGAGCGGGCCAGGGTCGCCGCCCCCGCCGGCCGCGCCCGCCTTCCGCTCACGTCGAGGCTTCCCGCTCCGCTGAGTGGAGGCATCGGGGAGGGACAAAGGGGCCTCGCCCGGCATCCTGGTCAACCCGGAGCAGAAGAGCGATTTCCCAAGACACGGAGCCGCGGGGGAGCTGCCTGGGCCGGGGGCGCGGGGGGCGGGAGGCAGCGCGGGCCGGCCGGCCGGCCAGGACCGCCGCCAGCGCCGCCGCCACCAGCGTCCGAGCGCTCCGGAGCCGACGGGAGAGGCGCGCTGCTCCGCGGGGAGGAAGGCTCGGCCGCCGCTTTGCAGGCAGGCCTCAGCCGGTCGCGGGCGATCGGCGCCCTCGCCCCCTCCTCTTCCCGCCCCGGGGAAGGCGGTGTGTCAGGCACCCCACTCGCCCTCCCGCGGCCGGAGAAGCTTCACCGGGGACCTCCCTCCGGGAGGCGGGCTCCAGCGCCCCCCGCCGCCTCCCCCCGCCCCCCCCGCCGCCTGCCGGACCGCGGAGCTGCAGCGACCTTCGAGCGCGCTCCCGCAGCGCGCGGCAGACCCAGGGCATGGCTTGGGAGCCCCGAGAGACCTCTCCCAGCGGGGCGCCTTCCCGTGGGGGACGCCGAGGCTGAGCCGATGGGTGCAAGCAGTCAGGGCGACCCTTCCGGCCATGCGGCCTCTCCTTGCTGGCCCATGCTTTGCTAGGCTTGTCCGGAGCAGAGGGTCCGTCTGTCAGGCCACACTGGAGGAGCCGTTCCTCTGCTCCAGGCTGGCTCGCCTCCCGCCCGCTCACCCCGGTTGGAAAAGGCCACCGAACTCCCTGTGAGCGGAGGGAGGCCCTGGGGTGGGGGGTCTGTCGAGGGAGGGGGCCCAACGGCTGGGCAAGCTTGGCTGCCTGGGGGACCATCTGCGAGGCCGCAGCCGCCCTTCTAGGTGCTTTCTGACCTGGGGCCCAACTGCTGAAAATCTAGCAACCTTGTCCCCACAGCCCCATGGGAATCGTAGTCCCTTTGCCCTCAGCAGGCTCTGGTGCCCGCATGTAGAAGGGGGTTTGTGAGCATGAGAGGCACGCTGGCCACTGAGGACAAGCCCAGCCTTAGCTGCAGGGTGGGCCCTGCTCAGGGCAGCCCCACACGCAACAGTAGTGTAAGCACATGCTGCCTCATCCCGTGGTCTTCCTCAGGCCGGGCGATGTGTGGAGCAAGCAGAGGGGCCACGGCTGGCCCTTCTTCCTTCCTTCCACCTCCTGTGAGGGTGTCCAGGTATGCACCTGGGCCAGCCGCCTTGGCCTGGCAACACCCACCCGTGCGTGCTCAGGCAAGCGAGCAGTGGGGGTGAACAGCGGCTGCTCTGTGGTTCAGGGGCCCCTGCTCAGTGCCGTCCTTGGAGGGAGCATGCGATCTGCCTGCAGGTCGCCCAGCACCTGGGTGCAGCCTGTCGCCCGCCTGTGGCTGCCACTCCTGTTTGCACCCGGAAGTGTGGCTGGTGCAGGGCCCACGGCCTGAGCACCGCTGGCCCTGCTCTTCCTCGCCTCCCTTTCCGGTGGCCCTGCAAGGCCTGATCCAGCAGCACAGCACCTGCTCTTCCCCTTGTGGACGCTTTCAACATGCGCCTTTGGGGCAGCGAGTGCCTGGGAAGTGGCCAAGGCCGCCCCAGAGCGAGACCCCAAGAGCCAGCATCCAAGGCCAGCTCTGCCCTTCTCCGGGCGGAGCTAGATCTGGTCCTTCCTTAGCAAAGGAAAGAGCGGCAAAGGAGGGGCGGGGGAGGGGGGCGAATAAAAGGGGGCCATGGAATTGCCCTGAATTTATGAGCATTGTGTGCAGGGGGAGCCCTGAACCAGGGACCTGAGCGAACCTAATGCTTGGAGCGGGAAATGCAGAGGCTTCCAACTGGGGAGCCATCCCAGCATTAGAGATTTTGCAGAGGACAGCGCCCCCTTGAGGTGAGGAAGAGCAGCAACACGTGCTGTTGTGCTCCCGGTGTGGCAGGCCAAGCCAAACGGACAACACCTCCAGTTCCTCCTGGCGACTCCTTTTGTTCTTTCCATCGCTTGCACTGTTCCATATTAGCTGGATTCTGTTCCATGGACCGTCTTTCAGTCTTCCCGGCTTGGCTCAACCGGCTCCGAAAAGCTGCAGGGAACGTGGCACCGATCCCTTTGCTGACTGTGGGCGCCACTCGGGTCTCCCCGGGAGCCCGGGCCCGGTCGGCAGCATCGGGGGGGGGGGGGCTGGCTTGCATCAGGGCGCTTCTGGGGCCAGAGTTCCCACAACACAAGGGCGGCAGCTGAACATCCGGTGTCAAAGGTCAAGTGGTGCAGAGCTACACATGCTCAAAATGCTGTGAAGGAGAAAAGATTTGCCCTGCCGGCTGAAGAGAAAAGGCCGGACATGCACTCCTGTGCCAAGCCATCGTGCGACACATGCCCTAAAAGGACTTTGCTGTTACTTTGGAAAGTAGAAAGTGTATTTGTCTGACCTTGGGAGAACCCTTCTTCAAAGAGTGCATCGTTAAGCGAGGACTGAGCCAAGCTCAGCTGCATCGGGCCACCCAGTCCAGCATGGTGGCCCACAGGGTCCCTCCAGCAGGACGGGTCCAAGGCCTCCTCCTGCCCGAGCCCCTCAGCAACTGGGGCTTGCAGCCCCTCTGCGGAAGGAGGGAGCCCCGACAGCCCGCTCTCTCCGGGATCTGTCCAGTCCCCATTTGTGGCCACCACCTCTTCCCATGGCGGCGAATGCAGCAGTCTCGCTATGCCCTCTGGGGAGGGCTTCCTCCTTCCGGCCCCACCTCCCGCCAATCGGCCTCATGGGGTCACGCCTGGAATCCAGCGTCCTGAGGGAGGGAGGCAAATGCACTTCCTCCACCCCAGGCTTGATCTGCCCCGCCCCCCTCGACTCCCCCTTTGCCCAGTCCAGGTGCGGCCGCTTCTCGTGGGGCAGCTGCCCAAGCCGCCAGATCGTCCCTGTTGCCCTTCTCTGCCCCTTTCCCAGCTCGGCAGCGTCCTTGTGCAGCTGAGGGGACTGGAAGGGAAGACGACATTCCAAGCGTGGTCGCGCCAGTGTCCCGTTCGGAGCCATGCCTGGCATGGCGCTTGCCCTGTCGCAGCAGCCGAGCGCTGGGCTGGCATGTCACCAGGCTGCCCGCCCCAGCGCCGGATCCCGGTCTCGCTCCCACAAGCTACGGGAATGGCCAGCAGTGCGGCTGCTTCAGGGTCGTGCAGGAGGCTGGTCGCAGTCTGCAGTGGGAGGGGCTGGGGCGCTGGGGCTCCCCCTGGGGCTGGTGGTCGGCCACTGTGTGCCTGCGCAGATGCTGGACTAGATGGACCTGGCTCTGATCCAAGCTGCATCTGGGGAGCCAGAGCTTGCGGTGTCATGAGCTCATGCACCACCCCATTCGGTCCTCGGCCTTGACTGATTGTTCCCACGGAGCCTTCCCGAGAAATGTCCCCTCTGCCTCCAGCCGTTACCTGCAGGAGAAGGAACGAACCTGCGGCAGTGGAAACGCGGCGCTTCTGCTCGCAAGAAGAGGGCTCGGCCAGCGCTCGCCGCGCACACGCAGAACTGCCCGCGATTCGGCTGCCCGTGTTCGCTCCAAAGTTCGCAAGCGTCCCGAAACCCAGCGCAACGCGGCAAGACAAGGACGCCGCGAAGGCGACCCCGCACCCGCCCGCGTTGAGCAACACGCTGACCGAGCACGGCGCCTGCGGGAGGCCGCGGGGTCCGCCGGGCCAAGGACGGCCTGCGGCGCAGGGCCAGCCGCGGGCGGGCAGCGCAGGAACGGGGTGCCTACTGGCAATGCGCAGGGGGCGGCGGCGGGTCCCCTCGGCGGTCCGTGGCGCTCCCCGACGCAGCGCGGCCGTGGTCCCCCTCCCCTCCCCTCCCCTCCCCGCCGCGCCGGGGCTGCCCCGCGGCCGCGGTCCGACTACCGCCGCGGGGAAGCCGCGCCTCCCCAGCGCGGGCCGAGCGCGGCTCCCGTGCGCCAAGCGGCGGCGGCGGCGGCGGGGCGACGAGGGCGAGCTCAGCGGGTCGCCCTTGCTCTGCCCTCGCGGCCGGAGCCGGGACTGGCGGCGGCGGCGGCGACGCTGCTGCCGCCGAGCGCGGACCGGGGAGCTGGAGGGGCCTCCGGAGGAACACCGGGGGGGGGGTCCTCCTCTGGCCCCGCCCCTGCTCCGGCTTTGCTGAGTCATCTTCCCGGCTGCGGGAAGCGCCGGATCAGCAGAGGCCGCAGGGGCGGCCGGGAGCCCCGCCCGGGCCGGAGCGCCCCCGGAATGCGGCCCGCCGCTGCAGAGCGGCGGCCTCTGGCGCAGCGCGCGTTTTGCGCGGGCTGCCCGAGCCAAGCCGGGGTCCTGGGGGTGCCGTCGGTCCCCCGCGGGGTCCGGCTCGCGCCCGCTGGAGAGTAGGGCGGGAGGGGGCACAGCCTGCCCGGCCTTTCCTCCCGCCCGGGGCCCCCGCGGGGCAGGGCAGGGCAGGCGCGAGCAGCGCGCCCCTCCGCAGCGTGCGGGCGGCAGGCGGAGGGACGCAGCCACGGGCCGCCTCGCCCCCCGCCCCCCGCCTGCGGCCCCGGAAAGCCTGCGCGGCCCAGCGCGCCTCGTGGAGGGACCGCGGCGCGACGGGCTCCGCGCCTCGCCTGAGGATGGGTGCCGCGGAGGGAGGGCCCCGCGCTGCTCGCCTCCCTGCGGAGCGGTGACCTCGCCTGACCCTGCTTAGCCAGCGAGGTCTAATGGGATCAGAGCCGCGGCGCGCCGGACACAAGCCCAGCAGCGCCTCTTGGGAGGCAGCCAAGTCGGCGGAGCCAGAGCGCTCCGGCTCCGCAGGCGCCGCTGCTGCCGCGGCGGCCTCGCTCCACGGGTGCGAGGGGCCACGGGGCAGCAGAGGCGACCGGCTCTGCCCTCCGCAGATCTCCAGGCGGCTCTCGGTGAACCTTCGCTGTGGCCGCCGTCAGCTCCCGGGCGCGTCGCGCTGAACCGAACAGCAGAAGCGAGGGAGGGGGGAAATGGCAAGTCGCTGCCCCGAAGATCCTACACGCTGTTGAGCGGTGGAGACACGGAGGGGAGAGAAGAGCTGAGGGAGGCTGTCGCAGCTCGCCCCTCCGCGGATGCGCCCTTTGGGGATGATGGGAGATGCATTCCGGCACTTCTGGGGGGGCGCCAGGTTGGGGACGCTTAACTTACGGCGTGGTGCGGGGGGCAGGCGTTCTGCATATGCTCAAAGGCACGGTCGCCGGCTGCGGCCCCAATGCATCTACACTGGCACGGAAGACGGCTTCTGGGGCTCGGTGCGGGCAGGCCGAAGCAGGGCTCTTGGGGTCGCCGCCCTCGGTCCCGCCGCGCCCGCCGGAGCTGTGGGGCTTCGGCAGCAGAGCTGGCGCGGGGGCGGCCGCCTCTCTGCACACCTCCGCATCGAGTGCCCAGCGGGGGCAGCGGGCGACGGGATCCTGTCGCGCCGCTTCGGCCCTGTCCTCCGCCAGCCCTGCAGCGCGTCCCCCGCGCCGATCTTTTGCTCCCAGTGGCCCCAGCTGCGTCGGGACGGGGGTCTCTCCAGCAAGGGAGGAGGCGAGCGGCGCAAATGGGGGCAGCCGCGTTAGCCCCCGCCCGGAACACCGAGGGGACCGCAGCTTCTAGCCGAGCCGGGAGCGATCGCCTCTTTCCCCCTGCGGACCAGCGAGCGGGAGCGTCGCGGCCCGGGCGGCAGAGGAAGCCCGCGCGGACAACCCCCCGGAGCCCCCGGGCCGGCGGGGATTCCTACGTGTTGACGGCAGCAGGGGGCGCGCTGTCACCGTAACGTTCTGATTGACCCACAGCCACTAGGGGGCGCGCCTTGTGCGGGGTGGGGAGGCCGGATCTTGCGTGGAAGTGTAGCTAACTCCCTCCAAATTGCACCCCGCTCTCCAGCAAAGGGCACCTCGGAGGAGACAAAACAGCAAGCGAGCATGGCAGGATCAGAAACAAGCCGAAACCGCAACCGGGTTTGGGAGGCAAAAGCTTTGTGCTTGGCCCAGGCGGCAGGAGAAACAGGCTGGGTGGGCGATTCTGCAGTGCGGGTGAAGAGGTGGGCCGCAGCCCCCTCCCTGCTTCTCCGGTGGATGTGAGGCCCACAGCCTTCCTCTGACTGCCAGCTTTGCAGGGCTTCCAGGAGAAAGTTCAAGAACTCTTGATTGTGCTCGGAACCAGACCAGAAACCGGAGGGGCTGTGAGGTGGGTTCCTTGGGAGTCGGACAACTCAGCCCAGCAGCCCCGAACTGAGTCGCCTGAGAAGGGTGCAGAAGCACCTCCCGTCCGGCACATCGTGGTAGCGGAGTGTGGGGCTGAGCAGAGCACCCAACGGGCCGACCTCTGTCCTGGAGCAGCGGCAGCAGCAGCAGGTGGCTTCCCGTGGCAGCAATGTGGGGGTGCAGAGGGCCCCATCGGGGCTGGCTCCTTCAGCACCCCAAGGCCACACCCAGCCCTCGCCGGTGAGGACGCAGTTCGAAAGATGCTGTGCCACGGAACGTGAGCTCTTCTTTCAGGTGCCGCAAGGCCCTCTGGCTGTGTTCACACAAGACGGTGAACCCCCTGCGGATTTTAAGCAGTTGCTGTGGTTGAAACCCTCTGCGCCTGACCCACAGCGGGACACGCTTGCTGCACTTTCTGTGCACGGCCACATGCTGTGGCACAGCCGTTTGTGGAGTGCTGCTGCACTAGATGTAAGGTGCACGGGCGCTATGGGCCAGAAAAGTTCAGGATGCGACCACTCTTGGAACGCCGGGTGCAGTTCTGGTCACCACAACCTGAAAGAAGCTGTGACTGACCTGGAGAAATGCCAGTGGGGCCTCGGAAGTGATCCGGGGCGCAGCAGCTCCTGAGGGGACAGGCCGCGGCACCCGGGACAGTCACGCTTAGGGGGGAAGAAAGCAAGGGGGGGCCCGGTGGACGCATCAACATCACACGTGAACTGGAGAAAGGGACGGGAGACGCTTCTCTCTGGCTGGGTTTGCACCAGACGTTAAACTCCCGGGAATGTTAGCCATGCACGGTGGTTGAAGTCTGCTGTGCCTGCCAGAAGATCAGGCACTGCAGGGGCTTTTAGCCCCCCCCCCCCGACCTTCTGCAGCGTCCGGGGACACTGCGGACATACTGAGAAGTCCATTGCACGGTCGCACGGCGTGGCTTGGCTCTTTGCAGCGCCTCTCTGTGTTCTCCAGCCAGAGAAGGGAAGGCATCTCAGTGCGAGAAGACCCCCCCCCCCCCGCAGAAGCAGAGGATTCTGCTGCGAAGGGCGCTTCCCCACACACATGCTTGGGAAAAAGCCGGAAAATAGCAGGCAGCTGTTCAGTTGTGATCGGGCATGGAGCTTCCTGTGCGGATGCTGCATCCAGGGCCAGCAGCGACTCCGTGGCCCTCGGTTGTTCAACCCTTCTTTTTGAGGCGGGGGCCTCTGCGCACCAGTGCCTGGGACCCTGGGCAAAAGCGGGGCCTGGCAGGCCTGCCTCGCCCATGGGGCTCCTGCAGGCTGCCGGCCGGCGACTGGGAACCGGCAGCTGGACAGGGGAGTCCTGTGGTCTGAACCAACAGGGCACTCCTGTTGTGGGGGGCAGAATGTGCGTGCCGGTCGCTCAGGTGCCACAGGCCTCTGCGGCTTTTGAGCCAACGGACCTGCTCAGCTGCTCAGGAATTCCCCACAGGCGAGTGTCAGCCCCCAGCCGGCCTGTCTCACAAGGAGAGGCTCACCCGGCGCTGCTGCTGGCTCCTCTCAGTGCCAGGAGAAGCCCTCGAAGCCCCGCACTGCTCTCCTGCCTTATCGCTGGCATCTGTGCATGAGGCCAGCCATGAGAGAGACACTGCATGGGGCGTCCGTCCACATGACGGCCTCCTGCACGTGCCCCAAGCGCTGCGTGTCCCTGCGGGCCAACGGAGCTCGGGCCGAGGCCCCCCTGCCGCTTGATGAGGGGCAGGTGCCCCCCAGGGGGGTGGGCAGGAGGCGGGGACATTGTCCCGCAGGAGCCCTCTGGAATGGGGCGGGAGGCACGCAGAGCAGGCACAGGGTCTCCCCGGTCGGTCCCCCTTGGCTGCCCGCGTCCTGCACCTGCCCCAGGGGGCACCCTCACCGCAGGACACCAGGGCCTCCTTCCAAGGCCGCTCTGGTCCTCTCCATCATCACGGGTGCTGGGCAAGGCTATTTTTACTGCTCTTATCTAGGAGCCGCATCCGTCACGCTCTCCTTTTGTTTTCTTGGCTTCGGTCCCAGCAGCCTTGAGTCCTGCAAGCTCAAGGGTGGCACACGCTGAACGGATTCCAGCTGCCCCACGCCCGGCTTCTGCGGTGAGAGTCAAAGCCCCCCCGTTCCCGCCCCCCCGGCCGCCTCCGCTGCCTTGCCCAGAGGGACCACGGGAGGCTCGAGCTGGGGACACGGGGCAAGGTGCACCAGCTGGCTGCAGAAGCTGCGGTCCTGCCCTGGCTCGGCATGGGTGTTGCGGCCGGGGTGAGGCCAGCCACCCGCGCTGGCGCCTGAGTGCCACCCCTGTGGCCATCCTCACCGGGTGTGTGGCTGGGACCGTGTGCATGCAGCCCTCTGGCTCTGGTGGTGCTGCGGAAACGCTCCGTCCAGCCGTCCCAGGGGCGGCGGTGCTGGGCACTCCTGCTCAGCTCCTGGCCATGAGTGGGGGGCGGCTGCGTGCCCCTCACCAACGAAATGGGGCTGCACCAGGGCGCAGCTGCAGACGCATCGACTGTGGGTGCAGCACCCCAATGTGAAGCCAGGCCACCCGGCCTCATGCCTGTGTCCAGGCGGTCAGTGGGGCAGCGTCCCCTCAGCTCCGTCTTCTCCCCAAATGGGGCATGTGTCCCACCAGCCCTGCCACTCGGCCTGCCTCTGCCCCTGCCATGGCCCCTGCCCTGCCGTCGCTGCTGTGGGAGGCGCTGCCTCCCCCCCCCCCCGACATGTGCCCTCCAAGCCCAGTCACCCTGCCCTGCCTCAGTGCCCCCACTTGTGACACCGAGCCTCCCCCGCCTCCCCGCCTCCCCGGGCCCCACCGCCATGAGATGCCCCTCTCAGGCGTCTTTGCGGAGCAGACACCTGGCCAGGGGGTGAGCGGGTGAGGTGCGCATGGCAGCAAGCAGCGGGTAGACATGGAAAACCACTGCAGGTGAACCCAGAGGTCACGACAAGCACCAGTGAAGCGTGGACATAGGACAGGCCTCGGGTGGCCGTGGGGATTCAGGGCAGTGGATGGGCCCTGCCTCAGCCCGTGGGCGGGATGCACGCCGAGCGACAGGGCAGCATTGCGGTGTGCCAGCAAGCCCAGGGCGGAGGACAAGGGCCCCCACCCAGAAGAGCCAGACCGCAGTGCCAGACCCGAGCACTGGCCGCGGGGGCTGGCACAACCAGGGTGCCTTTGGGTTGAGCTCGTCCTTCCTCTTCACCTTAGCAGTAACAAAGGGGTGTGTGTGTGTGTGTGTGTGTGCGTGCGTGAAGGGTGGGGGGCCGTTGTGCGGTTTCCCTTGCTTGCGCTGGAATCCAGGCCTGGGCACTGGCACGGGATGCTGCAGAGGCTGCGGCCGACACGGCACTCGTGGCTGCTTTCTGCGTCGGGGGGCTTCGTGCGGAGTCTGTCTGCCAAAGAATTGTGTGCTGGGGCAGCTGTTGTGAGAGCAGGAGTGGGTTCAAGTTCACGTCTACTGCTGTTTTTGAACCTCTCCCTGCTTTGCTACTCCTAAGTCCTCTTGCCGAGGTTTGCGGGTTTTCTTGTGTTGCCATGAGGAGATGGATAGAAACATGGAAGCAAAGTGAGACAGAAGGAGCCTCCCGGGCCATCTAGTCTGACCCCCCGCTCCAGCTGGCTCCAGTCTTGCCATTCCCTACCTGTGGCTGCCCAATCTTTGCTTGCGCACCCTCCCTGATGGGGCCTCCACCCCCTCCCTCAGGTCCCAGCCCTCCTCCACGTGGCATCCCCTCACATACCTAGACGCTGCTCAAAGATCCCCTCTGTCTCCCCTCCTCCAGGCTGCAGAGACCCAGCTCCCTCCACCTCTCCTTTCCTGCCCGCCCCACCCCACCGGCCACCCTCGCATGGCTCTGCCATCCCGCCTGAAGTCGTGCCTGGACCGTGAAGGTGGTGCTCGTGCTGCTCCGAGGACGTGGAGCCCTCTGCACCATGGCACCCCCATTTCTCAGGACTTGCCCCTTGGGCCACGTGTCCTGTGGGGCCCCGTGCTGGAGATGGGGCCCCTGCTGCCTCAGGCCCCTTCAGAGGAGGCAGGCGTGGCAAGAGGGGCTGGAGGACAGTGGCAGAGGAACCCGGGGGGGCATGGGGCACCATGTTGGGGTGCCCCCTTCGCCTCTCCCAGCCCCGTGCCGTGGGCAGGATGCCAACCTCCGCAGGTTGCGGACAGACTCAGACGGAGCGAGAGGAGCCGGTTCCGGGAACAGATCAGAGGGGGAAATGTCCTTGCCCTTTCGGCTTTATGGATATTTTTAGAGCGGGAGGAAGTTCTGAACCCAGCGAGGGTCTGCACACACCACACTGACCCCCCCCCCGGTGACGTGCGCTCGCCCCTCCCCGGCCTCCATCTTCGGCTCCTCCTGACGCAGGAGGGTGAGGAGGGAAGGCGGCCTGCCTTGGGCTCTGCCAGCCCAGACCTCCCAGGAAGGCCGCCAAGGCTGCCCATCCAGGCCGACTAGAGAGCCGAGCCCCCAGCGGGTCTTCCACTGCCCCATCAGGCTCCCCGGGCGGGCGGGCTCTGGCCGGTGCCCGGGCGCAGCGCACTGCTGCCGAGCTGGCGGGGGGGGGGGAGTCATTCTGGGCCCAGCAGATGCTTTGGCTCTGGCCGGCATAGGCGGTGTGAGAGACAGCGGGAGGCGTAGTCCAGACCTCCTGGAGGGCCCAGGATGCCCACCCCCATCCTAGAGGAAGGAATGCAGGGCACAAGGCTGCAGCCTGGGGCACATGGGGGGGGCGCTCCGTGAGTCCTACTTGCCCCACCCAACCCTTCCCAGCGTGCCTGCATCTTTCTTGGAGTCTGGTGCCCAGAACTGGCCCCAGGGCCCAGGTGAGGCCTAATTGGCGGGGGGGGGGGAGACCCCACAGCTTTCTGTTGTTATGAGGGACGGAGAGCGGTGCCTCCTGCACCACGTGCCCCTCCTGGCATCATGGCACGGGGCCCTCTCACGCCTCCCCTCGTTCCTGCGCTGGGTGCCCTTCCTCCTGGGGGAGCTGCCCCACTGCGGGATCGTTCGCGTTGCTCTTGGCTGCGTGTTTCTCTTCTCCACAAGATCCCTTTCCAGGTTTGGTGACCGAAACCGTTTGCACTCCAGTGCAGTGCGGGGTCGTCACACGCTGGACTTGCCTGAGCGGAATCGTCTTGGCCGTTGCCATTCGGACCTTTCCCAGCCACCCCCGCCGTCCTCAGCCAGTGTGGCCACCCCCTGCCCAGCCCTGAGGGGCGGCTCTTCTCTGGGCCTTTGGTGCCTGGCTGCCCGCAAACCAGCCCAACACCTCGGCCCCGGCGCCTCCCTGCGGGTCCCTTGCCTTGTGTGTGGCAACCGATGCAGGCGGAGACCCGGCCCGTGCAGGCGCTGGTGGCAGTGCTTGCGCTGAGGCTTGGAGCAGGAACCCCCACCGGGGAGGGTGGGCTACGGAGTACCTCCCCAGGGATGACTGGTGCTGCAGCTCATGGGCACCAGCACAAGGTGCTGTCACGGGGAGCCCCCACCAAATGGGACTTCTGCCCCTTGCTTTGCCAAGCCACCGCTCCTGCGCTCGGACAGGCGTTCTGCTTGGGAGGGGGGACTGGCTCCGGGGCCCCTCCTCTGGCGGGCGGCCGCCTACAAAGCTCTTTGCTCCGGCCGTTTTTCTTCCGTGCCGAGGAGGTCCTTGGGACGCCACGGCTGGCACCCCCACGGGGTCAACTGCCCCCTCGCGTGCTCCGCGGTCCAAGTGCCGGCCCCCGGCTGGGGGAGGTCCCAGCGGCAGTATAAGAGCTGCCACTCTCCGCAGGACAGAGCCTTGACGAGGGGCCGCTGGAGGGACACTGTGTGGCCTGGCAGAGGAGGGGCGATGGGGGTCCGTGGCCGGCTCAGCTCCCGGGTGGCTCGCAGCGCCATTTCCCGCTCCCTCTGGGCTGGGCAGCCCTGCCGCTCGGCAGCCACCGCTGTGGCTACTCAGCCGCCCACCTCCAAGGTGCTGCCCTTCGAGGCCATTCCGCACAGCGGCCACAACGCCTGGATCAACCTCTTCCAGTTCTGGAGGAGCAACAGCTTCCAGAACCTGCACCACGTCATGCAAAGGAACTTCCAGAACCTGGGGCCCATCTACAGGTGAGCCCCCGCCCCCTCCCCACAGCTGCTCCATCTCCTGCCTCGCATGCTGCCTTCGGCGGTTGCCCGAGTGGGTCCCCACTGGAGGCCCTACAGCGTGGAGCAGCCCCTGGTGACCCCATGCGGCTCTGCCTGCTCGGCCCAGCCCTAGCCCCGCCGGGCACGGCCCTCCCACTGGCTCTGGGCCCAGTGAGCGGGCCGGGGGGGTCTGCGGGGGCTGTGTGTGTCTGTGCAGATGGGCAGAGGGTCGCTCTGGGTGGCCTTGCGCTCCCCGGAGTGGAACTAGAAGAACGGAGGCCACCGGCAGGCATGGGACCGCACGGCTCCCAGCAAGTGCCGCTTGCCTTCACGGGGGTGGGGGCATGGAAGGCCCCAGCTCCAGCGTTGGCAGGGCTGGCCCGAGACGTTCTGTTCTGTTGCTGGAGGCCGGAGCCCAGGGGGCCCACTGGGGATGGAGGGGGCTCTGCTGGGCAGGCACCCAGCGCCTTGGCAGGGTTTCACGGGGCTGGGTGGTTCAGCTGCCTCTGCCCTGGAATGTCCTGCTGTCTGTCCCGTCAGTTGCCTTGCCCTGGGAGATCCACGGATGAAGGGTGGCCAGGAGAGCCACACAGCCGCCTGCCTGCCGGGCTTGTCTGCCGCTCTCCTGCCCCTGGATGTCCAGGCAGGGAGCTGGGAGCGGAAAGCGCCGCCTTGGCGGTCCAGAACTGAGCCCTGGGAAGCCGGCAGCCCCGCTTGGGAAAGGCCTTGGCGCACAAGCTGGCAGAAGGCTCAGTTCTCCTGGGGGGGCCCTGGCGGGGGCGAGGAGCATGTGTTAGCAGCCTGGAGTGCTTGTGCTGGGCAGGGACACGGGGGGGGGGGCTTGGGCCAGGAGCAGGGGCAGCCCCCTGTGCCAGGGGGTCCCGGGCAGCCTCCCTTCCTGTAGGAAAGGCCGGTCATGCACGATGCGGCTTGCAGAAACGCCTAAGCGGATGCACTTGATCGACAGTGTAGTGGGAACATTTTAAATATGTGTCAACTTACACCATCCTAGCAGAGTAGACCTGAAAGAGAACCCAGCGCACCGCAGCCCAAGGGCTTCGCTTGAGTCATGGGTCTCACCATGGTAAGGATCTCGAGGCAGGTTTTGGTTGCGAGATCCACGATGCCACGATCTCTCGGCCTTGCCTGCAGCAAATGTGAGGTGCAGAATTACCTACTGGCAGAACTTGCTCCCGAGGGCATAGTCATAGTAGATGAGCAGAATCATAGAACAGTAGTGCTGGAAGGGGCCATGAAGGCCATCAGGTCCACCCCCTGCTGTTGCAGGAGACCAGTTTGCACCACCCCACTCAGAGGGCTGCCCAGTTTCTTCCTGAATGTCCCCAGTGGGGGAGAGCCCCCACCTCTCCGGGCTGCTGGTCCCACTGCCCCATTGCTCTGACAGGGAGGAAGCGTTTCCCGATGTCCAGCCTGAATCTGGGCTGTGGCAGCTTGACCTGATCATTCCGCCTCCTGCACTCCGGCATCAGCCAGAGGAGATCTTGGCCTTCCTCTCTGGGGCAGCCTTTGAGAGCCAGCAGAAGTCTGTGGGGTGGCAGAAGGGTTGCGGGGGAGCTGAGCAGAGGGGCACTCTCGCAGGTGGGCTGCCAGGGGTCCTTGGGCAGCCACGGTGGAACAGGAGGCAGGGTGGGGGGGGTGCCTCTGAGCCCCTCCTCAGGCGCTGAAGGGGTTTTCCTCCAGCAAGTGGGCTGGGCCTGGACAGCGTGTGGTCTCCTGCCAAGCCCCAGAAGAAGCCCTCCTGCCTTGCCCCCCACCACCACGTGGGCCAGCAGTGAGGGGGCGTCCCAGTGACCTTCCTTCTCCTTCATCTTCAGGTCACATTCATGAAACGCTTTGCTAAAATCTCGGGCAGCAGAATTGCTCAGGATTCCTTTCATTTGGAATGAATAAGCAAAGGCTTGCTTGTCCGAGGAAGCGCTGTCCGGGAGGGCTCGGGGGGCCCTCGGATTGCCTTGTGTTCTTGTCGCTACGTGCTGCCGAGTCGTCTCTGACTTGCGCGACCCCAAGGACGAGAGCCTTCCCGTGTCCCGTCCTTGGCAGCCCCGCGCAGCTCTTGGAGAGCCAAGGCCGGGGCTTCCGTCCCATGATGCCTCGGTGAATGACGCCCGTAACCGGAACGGTCAGCAGCAAATAGAAAAATCTTTGGCTGCCAAGGAAAGGGCCCCCAGAGAGGAATCCCATGTCATCAGCTCCCCCGCCTGGCCACCACGGCAGTAACGGGGGTCAGGCGTGGGTCCCACAAGCTCCCCTGAGGAGGTTGCTTCCTTTGAGGCTGGTTGGCCCTTGATCATGAAATCACAGGCCCCAAAGCCCATGATGCTGGTTGGTGCAATCCCAAGGTGGTCCATGAGGCACAGTGATGCGGTGGCAGCCCATGGGTTCTGGTGGCAGGTTGCCCGTGGCAACGAACCATGCTGGTCAACCTTGCGAGGCAGGAGACGGGTTAATCCACCAGGGATGCCGGCAGCCTGTGGGGCGGTGGGGGGGAAGAGCGTCCATGGGGCGTCCTTGTAACTGAGCGGGCAGATCATGGGGGAGGGCCTGCTCGAGGGCCCGAGAGGGAGAGGGCGGGCTCGGGGTGGGTCCGCCCTCTTCCCGACTGAGGAGCAGCTCTCTGGCGCGCCCCTCCTCAGGCCTGGCCCTGGGCCGGGGCCTCTGGGGGCACACGCGGCGAGCGCCTGACGCCGTCCTGGTCGGCAGGGAGAAGCTGGGCACCCACGACAGCATCAACGTGTTCCTGCCGCACGACGCCGCCCAGCTCTTCCGGGCCGAGGGGACCCTCCCGCGTCGGATGGGCATCGATGCCTGGACTGCCCACCGCGAGCTGCGGAACCAGAACTGTGGCATCTTCCTTCTGTAAGTGGGGGGGGCGCCTGTGGCCACCCCCTCCATCGCTCTCAGCCCCCACGCCTGCGGAGCGCTTTGCATGTGGAAGGCTGCGGCTCAGCCTGCGGGTCGCTCTGGGCCAGGGACCATTCTCAGCCGGAGGCTGCTGGCCTGGGGGGGGGGGGCGGCGTTCCGGGACCACGTGGAGCCATGGAGGGGCAAGCAGCACATTCGCAAGGCAGCCCCCACCTTGGTAGTCGAGGAAGCCTTGGCCTCAGCCGTCCCCCAGGCCGGTGCTCGCCAGTGTCTGCCTACAACTCCCAGCATGCCCTGCCAAGCACAGCCGGGAACATGGAAATCAAGTCTTTGGGAGCTGGGGAGGGGAGGGTTGTTTTAAGACGCGCTGGCTGCCAGCGCTGCCCCAGGAATGCCGCGGACCAATGCGCCTGGGGGCGCCTTGTTTTCTCGCTGGCAGAGCGGGGCCCCCCTCAAATCCGGCACGCATGTCCTTGGCTCTCAGTCCCTGGCTGGAATCGGCGCTGGCTGTCCGGCCAGTGGGGGCACATCCCAGGCTCACACGGGGGCGCCTTGGATGCCTCACGGTGAAGAAGCAGGGCGGGGGCGGGGAAGGCCGCCATTCGGGGCAGATGTGGCCGGAAGGGGCTGGTGGGGGGCGGCTCTGTGGGAGGCACAGGGCCCCTTCAGGGTGTCTACAGGCCAGGGCCTCCTGGCGTGTCCTTTGCCACACAGGAATGGGGAGAAGTGGCTTTCGGACCGGCTAGTCCTCAACAAGGAAGTGATCAGCCTCATGGGTGCCCGCAAGTTCCTGCCCTTCCTGGACACCGTGGCCGAGGATTTCGTGGACTTCTTGCACCGGCAGATCCGGAAAAACAGCCGGGGCTCGCTCACCCTTGACCTTTACCACGACCTGTTTCGCTTCACGCTGGAAGGTAAGAGGCAGTCCCGAGATGGGCTTTGCTGCCCCACTTCCCCCCCACAGCATCGCCGTGTTCCCTCGGCACCCTCCCCGCCTCGAAGCAGTTCTTTCCGTCCGGTGCGTTGGAGCGGCTTCCCTCTGAAACTCAGCTAGCCCCTTCCCAGCCCAGGCAGCCCCTTCCCCTTGTAGTTCAGCACATCTGGGGCACCAGGTTGGGGAAGGCACCCCCCCTCGTGCCCCTGCCCTGCCTGGGGTCCACTCTCACGGCCTCTGCCCCTCCGGCAGCCAGCAGCTACGTCCTGTATGGGGAGCGCCTCGGCCTCCTGGAGGAGAGCCCCAGACCAGAGTCACAGAAGTTCATCAAGGCCGTGGAGACAATGCTGAAGACGACCCTCCCGCTGCTCTTCATCCCGCCGGGCGTCATGCGCTGGGTGAACAGGGGTCTCTGGATGGACCATGTGGCCGCCTGGGATGCCATCTTCAAGCACGGTCAGCCCTGCCACCGCCCTGTGATCAGGGCTGGGGGGCAGGCAGCCCTCTGCCCCTCCCATGGGATGCAGCAGGGTGGTGGCGCCACTGTGGAGCCCTGGGGAGGGCAATAGACCAAAGTGCCTGGAAGACACCAGGTTGCGGCGCATGAAGTGTGGAACCAGTCCAAAGTGTGAGGCCCAGGCACCCTGTGCTGCGGCTTCCTCCGGGATGGGGGGGGGGGGGGCGCCAGGAGCACGCCCAGGCCAGTGGGGGGCGCCTCAGCTCGGGCAGGCAGTGGCCCCTTGGGGTCTGCCCCACGACCTCGCCAAAGTCCCCCAGAGGGGGAGGAGCAGCAGAGCAACGGGGTGAGCCATAGTTGGCTGGGGGCTACTGGGCACGCTCAGCCCAGCCCAGCCCAGCCCCAGAGGCGTGTCTGGCCCATGCCTCTTAAGCATGCATGCGCAGCCACATGCATGTGCGTGCACACATCTGCCTGCTTGGGGAGACCCACAGGCCCTGCCAGCTGCTGCAGGGGGAAGGGGCAGTGTGGCCCCCGTGTGCCACCCCCCGGGCTCGCACAGCCGCCCCTCCTGGCAGCCCCCGTTCCTCCCACTCAGGGGCAGCCCATTCCCTGGCCATCCGGCGCGATGCTCTTGGGCGCTGGGAGGAGGGCCGTCCCCTGGCGAGCCCGGGCGAGCATCCCGCTCCTTCCGCAGCCGACAGATGCATCCAGAACATCTACCAGGAGTTCTGCGTGGCGCAGCCCTGCAAGTACTCCGGGATCATGTCCGAGCTGCTGCTGCAGGAGGAGATGTCTCTGGACTCCATCAAGGCCAACATGATTGAGCTGACGGCAGGCGGGGTGGAGACGGTGAGTGGGCCGTGGGCCACCTGCCCGGGGAGCAGCCGCGTCTGGGCTTGCCCTGCCTCAGTGACCTGCACGGAAGCCCCGGGAGGACCCCTGAGCAGAGCGCCTCGCGGGGTCCCGGCCAGGCTGCATGGCCGGCTCCTCCACAAGAGCCGTGCTGCCTGAGGGACGCTGGAGCTCGGCGGGAGGACCCCCATCTGGGGCACCTGTTTGGGCTGGACGTCCGTCCACGGCCTCCTGGCTCAGGAGCACCCCGCAGAGAAGCCTGCCCAGGGCCGAGCCCTGCCCAGAGCACCCAGCGGGCTGCTGCCCAGGCCCAGCGTGACCCTCCGGCGGCCCAGAGGGCTCGTCACATCCTGAGGCTGTTTGTCGGCCGCACCGTCCGGCCACCAGCAAGGCAGGGAGATAGAAAAAACGGGGGCCGTGAAGACAGCCACGAGACGTGCCCACCCCGATGTGGCACGCAAGCATTCCCTCTGCCCAGGATCCCGTGAGCCCCAAGCCTCGCCCTCCTGCCCTCAGGAGGCGCCTTTGCAAGCTCAGGCAGGGGGCGGCAACACGCAGCGCGCCCGCCCGCAGGGCAGGGGGCTCCGCTCCCCAGTCCCCGGTGGGCGCCCGCGGAGGCGAGCCTCGCGCGGCCCTGCCGGCCCTGACTGGCCCTCTGCGCCCCAGACCGCCATGCCGCTGCTCTTCACGCTCTTCGAGCTGGCCCGCAACCCGCACGTGCAGGCCGCCGTTCGCGAGGAGATCCGCGCCGCCGACGCGCTCGGGCCCCGGGAGCTCTCCAAGGTGCTGAGCGGCCTGCCGCTGCTCAAGGGGGCGATCAAGGAGACCCTGAGGCAAGCGAGGGCGAGGCGGGGCGGGGCGGGGCGGGGCGGGGGCGGCGGGGGGGCGGCTGGCTCCCGGGCGGAGAAGGGGGCCCGGGCGCGCGCGCGGGGCCCCACACGCCCCTTCACGGCACCGGGGCGGGGCGGGGAGGGGAGGTGGCAGCTCCGGAGGCGGGCATCGCCGGCCTTCCCGTTTCCAGAGGCGGGCCGTCTCGCCCACCTCCCCACCGCGGAGGCTCGGAGCATCCCGGCTGGCGCCGCCCCCTCCCCTTGGAAGTCCTCTCCCTGCCCCGCGCCCAGCCGGCAGCCGGGGCGCCTCCTTCGGCCGGGCTGGGAGCCCCGGGAGCCCCGGGTGGGCGGCGCAGGGCTGCTGCGCCAGCGCTTCGCCTGCTTCGGCTGAGGTCCGCAGCTCCTCAGCCTCCCTCCTGGCCCGGCACCAAGTTCCTAAACTGTCGGCCACCGACTGCTGAAGGGGCGAGGCTGCGGCCGGTCGCCCGCTCCTCTGCTCCGGAGCATTACTCCGAAGTGACTGGCACACGTGCTGGGAAAAGGCACGCGAGGAGACCCTCTTGGCACGCTCGGCCACCTTCTGCCCCACAGCGGCCCTTTCGCAGTTTCCAGCCCCTCCTGGACCTGACGCTGCCCTCCACTTCTGCCCCTGAACTGGCCCTCCCACTCCTTTTCGAAGCCCCCCCTCCCCCCGGGATGAGGCCCATGCACAGCTGCAAGGCGCGAGCTGCGTGGACGGATCCAGCTCCCCAGAGCCGCATTCAGATGTGCACGGCCTGCGTCTGGAGCTGGGGCCCGCTCAGCCACGCTCGCCTGAAATGGGAGGCCTCCTTGGCCGCCCTCAGAGCCCCGGGTGGTCCTGATGCCCCCCTCCAGCAAGCAGGAGGGGTGGCAGCGGCACGCCCTCACCCTCACCCGATGGCCTCTTCCTCTCGCAGGCTGTACCCCGTGGGGATTACGGTGCAGCGCTACCCCGTGCGGGACATGGTGCTCCAGAATTACCACGTGCCGGCTGGGGTGAGTGCGCAGGGCTGGGGTGAGTGCGCAGGGCTGGCTCGACTCGCTGCCCGAGTCCTGGGCAGACGGCACTTCTGCCTGCGGTGCCCTGGCACACTCTGCTCCCGCCATGCAGAGGGTGAGGCTTAGTGGCGTCTGCTTTGCACACGGGGGCCCTGTTCCGACCCCCACCCACCCCAGGCACTGGGGACTGGGAAAGGCCTCAGTGAGAGACCGGGGGGGGGGGGGCTTGCCCACCACAGTGCCTGTTCTGACGGAAAGGAGTCTCTGCCCTTCGGCTCAGGGACGCGGCCCAGCCTTGCGACGACTGATGGGACGCGCTCAGTCCCTCGGCAGAAAGTGCCCGGCCCCCCAGCTGTCTGAGAGCTGCCTTGCCTCGCCCGGCCTCAGTCTGCAACACTCCTCACTGGCCGGCCCTGCCTAGCAGGAGTGACCTCAGCTTCATCTATGGAGCAGATATTTCCTTTGGGAATATTTCCATGCCACTCCTCAGCCCCCCAAAGGGCTCCCAAACCCGTCAGTGAGCTCAGGCCATCCAAGAGGCACGGCAGGCACGGAAAAGGGGACTGGGGGAGACCCGGGCGGATGGACAGCCCTGCTTTCTTCTCCTGCAGTGGGGCGGGTTGGGGGCAGCAGTCGAATGAGCAGCCCAATTGCCCCCCCCCCGGGACCCTGAGCCAGGCAGCCGCGTCGGGTGCGGCAGTGCTGGGAGTCTGTGAGCAGCGGGGCCTCTTGTGGAGGGTTGACCTGGGGGCTGGGACGCCGGGGGAGGGCACAGGCGTGTTGCCAGGTGAGTCGGTCCGCCAGGACCCACGTCTCCCCCGCAGACCCTGTGCCAGGTGTCCCTCTACTCCATGGGCCGGAGCCCTGTGGTGTTCCGCAACCCAGAGCGCTACGACCCGACCCGCTGGCTCGGCAAGCAGGACAACGGCTTCAAAGCGCTGGCCTTCGGCTTCGGGGCCCGGCAGTGCATCGGGCGACGGCTGGCGGAGGCGGAGATGCAGCTCTTCCTCATGCACGTGAGTCGGGCATGGGGCACGCCTGGGGTGCCGGGGAGCGAGGCAGCAGGGCTGTTGGGCGAGGGGCTCCAGGCAGACGGGGAACAGGCCGGCTCCCTGTTGCAGCACCACGGAGACAATGGCCAAGTCTGGCCCAGCCTCGCACAGATCTTGCACCACCGGGGCCTGTACTGGGTGCCGCACCCCGGCAAGGGTGTGCAGAGCCAGGGCGGGTGTAGGAGAGGGCCCCTAAGATGACCCACGGGCTGAGACACATCCCCTGTGGGGAAAGGGGGCAGCCATGGGCCTCTCTGGCCGAGAAACAAGGGCAAGGGAGGGAGCATGCCTGTTGGGGGAACACGGGTGGCAGGACGGGCCTGCAGCGGGATCTGGAGGGACCCGCCTGGCCAGCACCAGGCCCTGCTGTCGGGCTGCCATTCTGCTTGTCCCCCCAGGTCCTGCGGAACTTCCGGGTCGACACCGTCTCCAAGGCCGACATCAAGACCGTCTACAGCTTCGTCCTCACGCCCGGCAAGCCCCCTCTGCTCACCTTCCGGCCCCTCAACTAGGCAAGGCCGGCCTGGACCTGCAGGCAGCCTGGCGAGGCCAGGCCAGGCCGACGTGTGGCTCCCCCCACAGCACCCCCTGGCAGGAAATACCCCAGGGGACTGTGCCCTGCTGCCCGGGTCTGGATCGGGGGCCGTGGGGGGAGCCTCCCCCCCATGCTTCTCCCTCTCCTAGCACGTGTGAAGTACAACCGCAGGCCAGCGGGCACGCAGGTCAGCCTCCCCCAACCAGCCTCCCTCCTGATGGGCTGGACTACAGCTCCCAGCACCCCCAGCCCGCATGACCTCTGCCCACTATGCGAAGCATGATGGAGAGCAACACGCGTGTCCTTTGCTCCGCTTGTATCCTGCCTTCCCTCCGCGGAGCCCAAAGCAGCGGGACTGCCCTCTGCTGATCCCGGCAAGCGCCTTGTGGCCGGCCCAGGATGCGCCCGCCGTGTCTGCGCCCGCTCCCGTCCCAGCCTTGCCTCCCTCCTTCGTTCTCAGGGGGCTACTGCCTCCAGCAGCCGAAGCAAATAAACCGCTCGCAGACCCTCACGCCGCCTGCGTGTGTGACCGCGGCCCTCGGCGGCTCCTGCACGTCTCCGGAGGAAGCGTCCCTTCCAGGAGCAGTCGGCTTTGGCACACCCTCTTCCGCCAAGGGGAGGCACCACTGTCGCCCAGCACCTTAGCCGGACGGGGTGTCGTCGGTGCGGCTAATGGAAGGGGAGCCGCATCCGGCCTCCGCTGGCCCGTCTCCTCTCTCTTTCCCCATGAAAGTCTGCCACAGAACAGCGGTGGGCCAGGCAGGGCTGCTGAGCGCCACGTTCCTGCGTGCGGCGAAGGGCCAGGAGCGCCCGGCACAGCCCTGCCCCGCTCGGAAGGCGTCCCGGAGTGGCCTCCCGGTGCCTCCCCTGCTTCTGCGCCGACACAGGCCCTGCCCGTGGCTGTGTGGCCTCCCTGGAAGCCGCCGCGAGGAGGGGGTGAGGTTGCATGAACACAATGTGCAGACGCAGCAACAGACCTCAGGGGTTTATTTTCCGTAATAAAGAGTTCCCGGCTTGTACGAACCATTCTTGACCCAACAGAGTCCGGGTTCGCTTGTCCACCAGGCGAGTGACGGGGCCGAGAAGAGGAGGGCGGCTTCAGCAGGGAACGTGGCCTGGACTCCCCGCTGCCCAGTGGGCTCATAGGCAGCATTCCTATGGGAAGGGAAGGGAAGGGAAGGGAAGGGAAGGGAAGGGAAGGGGGCCACCATTTGGTTTACGAGGGCCACTCCGCCCCTTCCGCTTCGGATAAGCGTGGATAGCACGGCCATCAATAGGGGCTACGTAAACAGACCGAACTGGCTTGCACTGGCATTTCTGAATCCACCCAGCCGGCGAGGGCCGCACACCACGACCCGGCCAAGCCCCACACCTTGAGCTCCTGGTCACAACAGCAAGCGCACACTGACAGGGGCCCAAGCGCGATCCTGGCAGAATGCACGGGAGCCCCCCTCCCTCCTCGGTGCTCCTGGAGTCCAGCCACAGAACGCGGAGCGCGTGCAGACTGACGCAAGCGCGCAAGGCTGGTGCGCTGATGCCTGTGCCAGTCGGCCAAGGCAGCGAGGAGCCTGCTGGCACCATGGCTGGATTCCGGTTGTCCCGTTCCTTCTTGCAAACCACGGATAACGCTCGGCCGAAGTGCGACTCCCGACTCACCGGAGACGCGGCCGCAGAACGAGCCCTGGGCCTTCCGCAAGCAGAGCAGGGCCCCCCCATGGCCACGGCCCGCCCCCCGTGCTCCTGTCCTGCCCCTGCACCGGCCTCGCCACGCACGGCAGGGCCCAGCCCAGACCGCTCCTCCCACTGCTGCAGGCCACCGGGGCCCGCTGGCACGCGGCACCGGTTCCCGCCAGCCCAGCCCAAGAGGACCCCGAGTGAGCTGCCCTCGTGCCACATGGCTCTTCCCAGGAGAACAACCACTGAGTGGCGGCACACGGGAAGACCCCTGGGCGGGTGGGCGGGTGTCCGGGGCAGCTGCAGCTCCTGGGACAGAAGCAGCTCTGCCTGGAGGCCAAAGTTCAGACCTTCCGCAAGAGCCAGAGCCGTGAGCAAGGACGCACAGTGGGCGGGCAGTTCTCACTCTCCGTGGCAGGGACGGGCCACCCGTGCCCAGCTACTCCTTGCCCTTCCGATGTTCCCGGCTCTTTGGGTGAGGCCAGAGTCCTCATGGCCCCTCGGCGGCCCGCTTGTCCAACGCAGGAGTCTTAGGACGAGGCCTTCTGGGCCGGTGCTAGAAGAGCTGCAGGAGGAACTCGGGGGCCCAGTCGAGGGCGGTCTGCGTGACCGCCAGAGCAGCTGCCCCCAGGGTGGCCGTGATCCCCCAGACGGCCGCCTTCAGCAGGGGGCTGTGATCGGCCAGGGGCAGCAGCTCGCCGGCCCCTGCTCGGCCAGGGGCTGCCTGCAGCTGCTGCTCCCGAAGGACGGCATCCGGGCGCTGGCACGAGGCAGCCTGCTGGAACTCCCGGAACGAGCCGATGCTGATGCTGGAGGGGGAAGGAGCAGAGCGGGGTGTGAACGGACCCGGAGCCCTGGCAGCTGGACTCCTGCTGTGTGGGGCAGGGCCACCTCAGGCCTGCGCAGCCGTGTCTCCCAGCGTGCCGCTCTGGTCTCTGGCAGCTGGCGCTCAGCCTCCAAGCTGCAGGGAACGCCGCTTCTGTGGCCACGGGGCAAGAGCAGGCCCGGGCGGGCCACAGCAGCACAACCGAGGAGCCCTCCCATGAAGGGCCAAGGGGCGGGGCAGGGGCAGGAGAGGTGCGAGCGCATGCGCACCCCGGGGTCAGGGGCCCCCAACGCTGCCCGCCAGGGCCTTGGCTCTGTCGACGCGAGCCCCCTCCCCGCCGGGCCCGGGCGGCCCTTGCTCACCTCTTGTGGGGCTGCAGGGCTGCCTGCTTGGCCAGCTCAGGGGGAGGCAGGTGCTGGAAGAGCTGGTGGGCCCGGGCGACGAGGGCCTCGTACGGCAGGTCCGGGGGGATGCGGGAGAGGAGCTGGTGGACGCTGGGCATGTCGCAGTCGCAGGCCAGCACCTCCTCCTCCCGAAGGAGGACCACCTGGGTGGGCAGAGAGTGACGTGAGGCTGGCCCCTCCCAGACCCCGCAGCAAGGGTCCTGCAGGGGCTACTCTCCGCCAGTCCTCGCCCTCCCCCCCCAGGGAACTCCAGAAGGGATCCTGAGCTGGGCCTGGTCCCTTGAGCCAGGGCTGCCTGGCCAGCTTCCCTCTGCACCCGGCTCTGCCAGAGGGGCTGCAGGCGAGGGGGTCCGAGCAGCCATGACTGCGGCCCAGCCGGTCCAGTGCTCCATGCACATGGAGGCTCCCACGAGACGCTGCCCTCCGAGCCAGGGGCTTCTCCAAGAGGAGGTGCCCCGGATTCCAGGGGAGTGCGCCGCCTCCGCACCAGCTGCAGGCACACGGTTGCACCGAGCAGCCCAGGCAAGCCCCAAAGGGGGCAGAGGCTCCAGCCACAGGCGTCCCGCTCTGACGTACCGCAGCAGCGAAGTAGACGGCCATGAGTGGGTGGGAGGCCAGGAAGAAGTCGTAGAGGCGCAGGATGTGATGAAAGCTGGAGAGGACGTGGCCGTACCAGGTGATCAACCAGCTCAGGGCGAAAATGGTCCCCACCTCAGCTCTGCACGCAAAGCGGGAGCCACCAGTGAAAAGGCCCCGAAACGCAGTGCACCAGCTCTGCCTCTCACGCCAGGCGCCCCTGTGCTCCCCACGCCTCGCCCCATGTCATCGCAGCTGCCCCCCTGCCCCACCGCCTCAGACCGTACCCCCACCCACCTCTGCATGAAGTCGTGGAGCCGCGGGCTCTGCCGCTGCAGGATGGGCATGAGGTAGTTGAGGATGTGGTTGGTGCTGTCCATGGTGGGGTCCATGAAGTCCCTGGAAGACGAGCGGGACGTGGAGCGGGGCCTCAGCAGCGCCCTCCGCAGGGCAGCCTGCCCCACAGCAGCCGCGGCCTGTTGGGGCAGGACAGGACAGGCTGGCCTGGGCCAGCCGAGAAGGGGCTCTGTTCCGGCCGGCGGGGGCCTGTTGCGGTTCCTTGCCAGACTCCCCCGCCCCGAACCAGGTGCAAAATGGGGGCCCAGGAAGGTTCACGCAGAACTGCGACGCAAGCAGCCTGTCCAGGCAGGTTCGGCCCAGCCGTCGGCTTCCCTGCACCGGCCCTGGCAGAGTCCTTCCAGGCACAGCCACCGGCCTTCTTGCTTTCAGCACACTGAGGAGAGGAGAGGGCCCTTCGCTTCGCTCCGGCCAGCCCACTGGAGACACCGTTTTTGGCTCATGTCGTGCAAAGCCTCTCTGAGGCCAGCCCTGCTCCATGTGCAGCCCGGAGGGGGGCAGGGGCACCCCGTTTGTTCTTCCGCTGATTGAAGGGCACTGGGGAGGCCCTCTTGGGAGCTTGCAAAGCTGGCTGCGGTACTGCGGAGGCAGATTTTGCCTGCGCGGGCTTTGGCCGCTGCAACGGGGGGGGGTCTCACCATGCTGGGGGGATGCTGCAGAGGCCCCTCCTCACGCCCCTTCGCCCCCCGCCCCTTCCGGCAGCTCCGCAGGGCCCGGCCCTCGCTCGGTCCAGCGGCCTACCTGAGGTGCAGGGTGGACAGCCGCTCCAGCAGGGCGATGGCCGGGCGCTCGCCAGAGACCAGCAGCAGCGTCACGGCGATGTCGTGGTACCCTTGGTAGTAGTGCAGCTCGGGGTGGGCGCTCAGCACCTGCAGGATGACGCCGACCAGCTGATCCTGAAGGACCTGGCGCTGCTCCTCGGACATGCCTGCGCGGGGCGAGGGAGAGGCCGGCCGTCAGGAGGGCCTCCAGGCCCTGGCGCTGCTCCCACTGCCCACCCCGCCAAAGGACGGGGGCTCGGAGCCTCATTCCTATTGACTGTACAGCTTCCCCCTGCAAGGAACCCAAAGCAGCTTGCATGAGCCTCCTCTTCTGCTCCAGTTTAGCCTAACAACAACCCTGTGAGGTAGGTTAGGTTGACCGTCACCCAGTGTGCTCCATGGCCATGCAAGCCACCGAGCCCGAGACCTCGGACTCCGAGTGTTAAATGAGCCCGTGCAGCAGAACGGTGCAGGTGATGGGCCAGGACTCGTGAGAGCCTCGTCCCCAGCTGGCCATGGGGCCTCAGTGCCTCTCAGCCTGTCCGGCTGACTGGGCTGCTGGATCAAACAAAAGGGAGGGGGGGAGGAGGAGGCAGCAGGGGCAGGGTGCCTTGGGTTCCTTGCAGGAACAAAGCTGGGATGGAAATGCGTAAAAAGAAATATTGCTTGTCCTGAGAGCTCTTTGTTACATTGGCAGAGTAGGCAGCAATAAGACTTCAGTGGGGGTGAATCAGTCGAAGGATCAGGTGTGCGGGACGCAGGCGAAATGCAACATGGGTCGACTCGCAGGGAAGGTGGCGCCCGGGCGGTGGGGCCAGGCGTTCCTTCACAGACAGAAAGTGCATGAAATAAAACCAGAGACGTTGCTCAGAGGGTTAAATGGAATTTCGTGGCAAGTGATCAGAAGGAGATCTTGGAGGAATTAACCTCTCCACATGTGATAAAACGGAAAACCATGGAGAACTGAACATCAAAAGCAGGCACAATCTTTTGGTTGCTTCGGATTTTGTCTGACAAGCTCTGTGTGGCTCGGAACTCGCAAGTCCGGGCCAGGATCAGACCAGGGCAGCGGCACGCATGCATCCGACCCCCTCTGGATCCCGGGCAGGTGCGCGGGGCGAGTCAGGAGTGGGGGGCTCTGCACGGCCTGCTGGGCCATCCCAGAGCGAAGCTCCAGGGAAAACTCATGTGGGGCAGATCCGTGGGGGGGGGGAGTCGTGTGGCCCTCCCTGGAGCCACGGGGGCAGCTCGCAGCTGGCAACGGTGCGTGGGCTGCACTGGAAGAGGAGGGGAGTCGTGGCCTGTGGCCAATTCGAGGGGCCCTTTCGGGTGCTGCTCTGGACCTTCCCCTGGCCCTGAGACACTGCTGCCTCCCCCTTCCCTTCCCTTCCCTTCCCTTCCCTTCCCTTCCCTTCCCTTCCCTTCCCTTCCCTTTCCCTCACCTGGCGGGAAGCGGCGAGCGGAGCGGCGCACATCCAGGAGGACCTGACCATAATCTCTGTGGTTCTGATGCACATCCCGCCCTGGGGAGGGAGGAGAGCAGTGGGCAGGGGGAGGTGCCTGGCAAGACACCTTCCTGGGGTGCCCACCTGTGACTCTCCAGGGGGGCCAATGAAGCCAGGCAGCTGTGAGGGCAGAAGCGAGCTTGGGAGCACGTGCTCTGATGCAGGTAGATGTCAGGTGCACCTGCCCACAGTGCCGGAGACAGGCCAGCTGATGCCGGGGAGCCAGCTGCCCCAGAGAACGGGCACCTTGGTCGCAACCCCCAGCACGGCATGGCACCAGGTGGCCTCTGTGTGTGCCAAGAAGCTCCAGTGCCTGTAGGCCGGCAGCAGACGCTCCCTCCCCCCCGGCCGCGTCGAGAGTGGCAGGGGCCTTCCACAGCGGGTCTGCGTGCCCGGATCCTGGTGAACGCAAACGGTGTGGGGCAGACCACAACTGCCCCGGGCCCAGGCCAGCGATCTCCCGATGCTCCATGCTTCAGTTCCCAAGATGCACGGACACTGGCCAGCTGGCTGGCACTGATGGGAATGGCAGTCCGACAAGCCTGGAGGGCACCGGGCCACGAAAGGCTGCCCCTTCAAGATGAAGGCTGCAACTCGCAGCAGGGCAGGGGGTGCTGACGGGGAGGCGCTTTCTGCACCCCCAGCATCGCCCCAGGAGGTGTACCTGGCTTCGGGGGGGCACTGTAGATGTTCACGCCCAGCAGCTTGGGCCACACCTTCCTGCGGATCTCATCGGTGAGGAGCCCCCCCGGGCTGACAGCCGCCTCCCGGAGGCTCCCCACATCCACGGGGTCTCTGGTGAGGGCTCGGTGGATCTGCAGCCGCTTCTGCCCCTTCGGCGGCACGGGCGGCTCTGCGGGAAGCAGCAGGCAGGGGCGTGGGCCGCTGTGGCAGCTGCGGAGGCCTCTCGCCCGCTGCCCTCTTTGCCCCCCACGTGGCTGCCCCCTCCCGCTTTCCCCCAGACTAGGCTGGCTTGGGGTGCCGGGAGCTGCCTGCCGTCCAGCACGTCTGGGGAAGGCTGGGCCGGACGCTTGTGACTGCTGGCCATCGCTGCAGGAGGAATGGGCCCGCCTCGAGTCTCCCAGCGGCAGACGGTGCGCATGGTCCGCTCTGGGGAGCCCGCCCGGGGCCTCCTCTCCCTGCTCAGGCCGCCTCCTCAGCGCTGCCCGCCAGCTGGGGCTTGAGGCCCAGAACTGAACACAATACTCCAGTGGTGAGTGCACCAGAGTCGTATGGGGAGCCTCTGTCTCTGGAGACCTCCTTTGGGATCTCCTCACATTCCCTTTGCGTTTCAACTCCCCTAAATAGTTTGGTGTCTCAGCAGCCTTGGGCACCTCACTGCTTGCCCCTGAGTCCAGATCACTGACGGGGAGCTCGAAAAGAGCTGGCAGCCCCAATACCGACGGCTGTGGGACCCTGCTGGTGACCTTCCTCCACGGGAAAAACTGCCACACACGCCCACGCTGAGCTTGTCCTTCTTCAATCAGGAACGGATCCGGATCCGCAGGAGGGCCCTGCCTTATGCATGACAAAGTTTGCCCGAAAGGCTTTGGCGGGGTGGGGGGGGTGGGGGGTGTCAAGAGCCTCAAGGCAGTCCAAGGAAACCAGGGGATGGTGCAAACTGGAGTCCTGCACTGAGCAGAGCGAGCCCCTTCCAGCCCTGCCGTCCTGTGATTCCGTGTCTGTCCACACACGCGATACCGCGGAAGGTTAGTGAGATGGGCTCTCCTTCCGAGGGAGCCAGGTTTGGCCTCCTCTCATATGCTTAGGAGTTTCGCCTTTCATAATGCCTTCCACCTATTTACCTGGGATGGACGCTAAGCTCCCCGGCCTGCCTTTTTCTGGAACCCCCTCGACCGCCGTTTAACCATTGCCGGCCCGTTGCCCATTCTCCAGTCCCCTGGCACCGAGGCTGCCCCGAGAGGCGGCAAAGCAGCGATTTCGTGCCGCATTCGCCTTGCTTAGCGACGCTGGGCTGGATCGCGGCCGCTGGAGCCACCCGCCGGCCCGGGCTCGGCTTCCCTCCCGGAAGCGCCCCCAGGCACAGCGCCGACCTGCGCCTCCGCGCTGCAGGAGAGGAAAGGCGCCCCGGGGGCTCCCCGGCTCGCCGCTGCCTGGAGCAAACCCGACTGCAGGCAGGACCGGCGGGTCCAGGGGCACGATCCTGCGCCTCCCCGGGCAGGGAAACAGATCCTGCGACTCCCGCCATGCCCCGGCTGCGGCATGCCGGGAGTTGTAGTTCCCCCGCTGCCCAACTCGCCAAGATGCTTCCCGCCACGAAGCAAGCCTGCGAAAAGCGGCGCGGGGCCGGGAAGCCTCCGCGGGGCGCACGGAGCGGGAGCGCGCGCCTCGGACCCTCCCCGGCGCGCCACCACGCCGGGCTGCGCTGGCCGGGCCGGGGGCGCGCGCGCGTGCCCGAGAAGGCGCCGCCTGGGCCCGGGGAGGAGGGGCCCCGCCGGCCCGCGCGGGGAGCCGCGAGCCGAAGCCCCGAGCCCGCGCAGGTCCCGCCTCGCCGCTCTGCCCGGGCCGCGCCTGGTCGGGCGATTGCGCGGCCCCGCGGCCCGGGCAGCCCGGCGCGCCTCACCTCCGCGGCCCGGGCGCCGCTGCCGCCGCCGCCGCCCTCCCTGGCTCCGGCCCGCGCTCATCGCCGCGGCGGCCCCTGCCGGGCCGGGGAAGGATCCCCGCCTCCGCCGCCGCCGCCGCCGCCGCCGCTCCCGGGGGGCAGCGAGGCCGCCTGCGCCTCCGCCGGATCGGGGCCCCGCGGAGCGCCGCGCCGCGGCTCCAGGTGCCACGAGGAAGGCGCCGCGGGCGCGGGAGGAGGAGCGGGGCGGGGACGGCGGAGGGCTTCCCCGCCGGGAGGTGGGGAGCGGGCGCGGGAAGGATCCGGACTGCAGGATGCGGGGCTGGGGTGGCGGCCTAGGCACGCGCGCACCCCGGAGCCCGAGGCCGGAGCAGGCGCTGGCTGCCCGCGCTCGTGTGAACCGCGCGTTCCCGCGACGGACGGACTGCAAGTGCCGCGTCGTTGGCGGAGCGTGGCCCCGAGCCCTGCCGCCAGACCAGGGGGGGCTGCATCGCTGCCTCTGGAAAGGCTTAGGGCTTTAGGGCTGGGGAGGAGGCGCTTGGGGGGCCGCGGGGGCCATCAGGGCCCCCTGTGCTTTCCTCCAATGATTGGAACCCCGGTAGGAGTCCCCTTGCGGTAGGTCCGGCTGAGCTGGCCGCAGGCGGGGTTTGAACCCGGTTCCCCTTGGACCAGGTGCACCACCGCCTGCCTTTGGCCACACTAGCCCATGACGGCCCTTTCTCGTGGCCGACGCAGGCGAGTTCTGGAGCCGCCTGAACAATTCCGGCCACGCTTTCCCCAACTTGCACTTAATTCATGGCAACCTGCTCTTTGCATTGATGGTCCTTCTTACGTTAGGCCTCTGCCTGGACTCCTGGATGTGCGGCTGCCTTTGAAAACGGCCCAGAGACTTCTACTGACTCAAACCAGGGCAGTGAGGTTGTTCGTGGGGACTGGCCAAGGGGAACGTGACGCCAGCCTCTTTCCGCTGAACTTGCTCCCAGTCGAAGTCCAGGCCCAGTTCGAAGTGCTCCTAAATGTTTAAAGCCCGAGGCAGCTTGGGGCCAGGTCATCTGAGGGAGCACCTTGCCCCTTAGGTACCCACCTGGACGACAAGCTCATCTTCTGGGGTTCTTCCCCACAGACCCCTCCAAAGGAATCAAAGAGGGTGGCTACCAAAAGGACCCTTTTGGCTGTGGCACCACAGCTGTGGAATGAACTCCCCAAAGCGGTGGACCTGCTGCCTGGCGAAAACCAAGTGTTTCAATAATTAACTTTTTAATCTTGGTTTTAAATCTCTTATTTTATTCTGTGCCTCTCTGCTGATTTGATTGCATTTGTCATGGTTTTATTGTTTTATTGTGTACATGTTGTCGCTGCTTTTCTTGTTATATGCCTTTAATTTTTAACTTTTGTGAACTTCCCAGAGACCCTTTGGCTTAGTGGGTGTTTTAAAAATGAAATGAACAAACAAACACATGTTGTAGCCTTTTAGCTTGCCTCCTAAAACTCTGGACTGGTATTTTGCACGTATTTATGAACAGACCCACTAATGAACTCAGAGGCGCTCACTGTTGAATAGCCTTCGGGTTGGGATGATCTAGACTGAGGGATGCTTAGGGTAGGTTTACGGAAATCCAAGAAGTCACTTTCGTTTCCACACGATGTGACAGACCCCGGTCTGAACGGCTTTGGATGGGGTTGGGCAAGTTCCTGGAGAAGGAAGAGGAGGCGGCCATGTCTGGGGGCTCCAGGCTGCCTCCCGTGTCACACCAGTTGTGGGGGCGTGGGTGGGAGGGGTTGTGCTGGTGTCCTCCAGAGAGAACGCCAGCCCTGGTGGACCTCGGGGTGCTGGATGACCGCAGGCTGCACATGAGCCAGCCGTGTGATGCAGTGGCCAAGAGGGCGAGCGCCACCCTTGGCTGCGTAGCCAGAAGTGTGGCTTCTAGATCGAGAGAGGTGTTACTGCCACTCTACACGACTGGTGCGCCCGCAACTGGAGTACTGTGTTCAGTTCTGGGCCCCTTATTACAGAAAGGATACAGCCAGGTTGGAGTCAGTGCAGCGAAGGGCCACAAGGTTGGTGGCCGGTTTGCAGGGGACGGGGTATGAGGCGAGACTGAGGGAACTGGGTCTCTTCAGCCCGGAGAGGGGGAGACTCAGAGGGGATCTGTTGGCGACATACAGGTGTGTGAGGGGGTGTCACATGGAGGTGGGTCGAGACCTGTTCTCCCCTGCAGAGGAAGGCAGGACGTGCTCCAACGGAGCCAAGCTCAGGGAACCAAGGTTCAATTTGGATGCCAGGAAGTATTTCCTGAAGTTAGGACCCCCAGGTATGGAACGGGCTTCCACAGGAGGTGGTTGGAGCCCAATCAGTGGGGATGTCCAAGGCTAGGCTAGAGATGCACATGGTGGGCATGTTGTGAGCGGAGCCAGCTGGAGCCGAGGGTCAGACTAGATGGCCCAGGAGGTCCCTTCTGACTCACTCTGTTTCTAAGTTTCTATGCTGGTGGAAGGCAGAAGTGGGGGTGCTTGGCCCCCCATGCCAATGGACGAAACCCCTCAGAACGCTCCTTGGCCTCTGCTGAAAACCCACCACCGTTTCTGGATCAGCACTGGGAGGGGCTGAGCCGCGCGTGGTCCTCTTTGGTTCCTGCTGTCCCCCCACTTGCTGCTGCAGGATGCAGCAAGCTGGGCCTGGGCCCCTCCAGAGCCAGGCCTGCGTGGGGGCGCGTGCCCAGCTGCCTCGTTCAGAGCTGGACTGGGCGGCCTCGAGTGACGGCCGGCACCGTTGCACCAGCGCTTCCTGGCAGCCCATCTGTTTCCTGTGCTTGGGAAACTTCCCCTGACATGGCAGGCGACCGCTGGATCCCTCCCTCAGCCTTCTGGTCAAGGTCCTGTGACGATGGATTTCCTGAGCTTGTGAAGAGAGCAGCGTTGCTCTCTGTTGCCCCTCAGCTCGCCACGCCGGGAAAAGACTTACTTGTGGGCGCTGCCCCACGTTGGCCCAAAGTGGATGTCAAATCCGTGGGGGGAGGGGGCTCCTGAGGGGGCTTTACCACCGAGTCCCTGTCTTGGACCCTATTGCACCCAGTGCCAAGGCAAAAGGAATCTGGCAGGCACACGAGCTCCAGTTTGGGGGAAACTCGGGGGGGTGTTGAGGGCAGAGACTTGCAGGGGATTCTGCCCCCCCCCCCAAGAGGGCGAGACGGAGAGAGAGTTCCAGACATTGCAGGTCAAGAAGGCTATTTCAGAGCTGGGAAAGGTGCCAGAACCATCAGCCCAAAGAACTAAGATCTTGGAACGCACGGGGGAACGGCATCTCTTGGGGCTTCAAATTTAGGAAGAACGCTGGGGAGACGTTCCTTATCCATTGAGTCCTGGGAGTCCTGTTGCCATTCCAGTGCCCCCCGCCCCCTTTCTGCACATCTGCACCTGGCCTGGCTTCACACATGCCAGGCAGCTCTGCTTTTGCGCCTGTGGGCATGGCTGGTGTGTGCCGGCTTCCGAAGTGGCTGCACCTGCGCGGTGTGAACGGCTGGAGCCACAGCGAAGCAGGTAACAACCACCCGGGCCAGGGCCTTTCCAGCAGAGGCACCCTGGGGGGGCTTGCCTGGGGCCATTTCCGGGCTCTTTCGGCTCCAGGTGCAGCCCTTTCTGCTCATGCAAACAGCTCTGAGGCCACCTGGCTGGGCGTCCTTTTCTCGCAGTGGGCAACCAAGCGGAGAGGCCCACAAGCAGGCCAGGAGGGCAGAGGCCCCTGCCACACCCGCTGCACCCGAGCATCCTGCCTCTGATGCGGGGGGCAGCGTGGAGCCATCGGGCCGGGCTGCTGTTGCTGCGTGCTCTCAAGTCGTCTCTGCCTCATGGCAGCCCCGTGAACGAACGGCCGTCCCCCAAGGGGGCCTTCCTTTTCCGCAGCAGCCGGCCTGACTGCCCCGTGCTGCGGCTTCCTTTATGGCATCCGTCCCTCTCGCGATTGCGCTTCCTCTTCTCCTCCCCCGACTTCCCCTAGCGCGACCGCCTTCCCCAGTGAGTCTTCTCCCTGCACGAGTTTGCCGGATCCCTTTTGCCGCTGCTCAGCTGTCCAGTCGTGCCTCACTACACGCATTCCCATGGGCCAGATCTCCCCACCCTTCTTATTCCGCGCCACTTTCATCTGAACTGCGCCCTGTTCCACATCCTCTTAGATGGAGTCCAACCCCCCCTCGCTCTTTGGCGACCTGGTTTTCGCTTGCTGCTGAGCATGCCAAGCATCGCATCTTTTTGCAATGAGCTTGACTGCAGAATGTGGCCAGAATGCAACTTTGCTACCTTGCTGACCGGACCGTGCCTGGTTTAAGACGCTCCTGCCCCCGCTTGTTCGTCACCCTCGCTGTCCATGGAAGGCGGGAGCCTCCGCCAACCCCACAGCGCAAAGGAGTCCTTGTTCCTCTTGTTCAGCCTTTGGTTGTCCAACTTTCACAACGTAGGTTGCAATAGGAAAAAGCATCGCCCGGACAAATCCGCGCTGGGTTGCCAAGCTGATGTTCTCTTTTTCCACGGTCAGTCCATGCCCTTTGAGCGCCCTCCAAAAGGGAGGCCGTTGCCAACCCAGCGCGAGTGCATTCCGTACTTTCACTATGTGCTGCGCGAAGGTGCGAGTGCGCCTCGCACCCATGGGGCTGCAGCTGGGCGAGTTTAGCCCCCGGACTTTGGGAGGGGGAGATGCCCTCCCTGCCCCCCGGGCAGGAAACGTGCCCCACCGCGGCCAGGCTGCAGGAGCGGGGCTGAGCTCCGCGATGCGGCCCCCTCCCCGCGGCAGGTGGAATGCCCTTCCTTCCTTCTTCACCACGCCACCCTCCCTCGTATCTTAAACCAAGGCACGAACGCGATCCCGCGCCATTAAGCCATGATAAGGCGCCGCGGCGCGGGAGGCGGCGGCCACGTGCACGCGCGCGGCCACCGCTCAAGGGCACGCTGCTCTTGAGCCCCCCCCGCGCGGGCGCGGAGTCCTCTTCCCGGCAGCCCCCGCGCCGCGCCTGTCGCTGGGGGCGCCCCGCGGGGCGGGAGAGTCCCGAAGGCGACTACATTTCCCGGCGGGCGGCGGGAGCGCCCTCGAGGAGAAAAGGCGCCGCCCGGCCGCGTTCTGTCGCCCTGGGCGTCGCGACGACTACATCTCCCGGCGAGCCCCGCGCGCTACGGTGTCCACGAGGCGCAGCCCTCGCGACATGGAGGGGGCGGAGCCCGACGCGCTGCTAGCAACCGGGCAGGCGGCGCCGGCGGCGGCGGCTTCTGCTGCTGGTGCTGCTGCCGGTGCTGCTGCCGCTGCCGCTGCCGGCGGGGAAGCCATGGGCGAGCGCGGCGACGGCCCGCCGGCGCGCAGACGGACGGGGCCGAGGCAGTCCCGCGGCGGCGGCGGCGGCGGGCAAGGCGAGCCCGCGCCGGCCGACCGCGACCCGCGCCCGGCCCGGGGGGGCGCCGGCGATGGCGCGCCCCCGCCCGACGCCGCGCCTGCCGACTTCAGGTAGTCCTGCGGGGGGCGCGGGGCGGGCGGGGCGAGGGGCCTCCGGGGGCTTCCCAGGGCTGCGCGGCTGCGGCGTCCTCGGGGCAGCGCTCTCCGTCCCGCGGGAGGGAGCGGAGGGGCAGCGCGGGGTTGGGGCGCCTCGCCCGCCGCCGCCCGTTCGCGTTCCCGGACTTCGCTTCCCCCTCCTGCGGTTGCCGCGTCCTTCCGCCCCCCCGCCCCCCCCGCGGGGAAGGCAGCCGAGCCGCCCCTTGTCCGCGGAGCGGAGCCGGGCGCCGAAGGGGCGGCCCCCCGCCCCGCCGCCGAGTGGCTCCGGCTTCCGACCCCGCTCCCGGCCGCCTCCCCGCCCCGCTCGGCTCGGCTCGGCTCGGCTCGCCGGAGGGAGTGCCCGCGCCGGGCGTGACTCACGCCGCCCCTTGCCCCCGGCGGGCTCCCTCCCGGCTGGCTTCCTGCTGCGCCCGCTGGCCGGGGCAAAGGGCCTCCGGGGCGTCCCTGGGCCGCCGCGGCGCTCGGCGGGGGCGAGGGCGGCGGCGTGGGGCGTGGGGCGCGGCGCCCGCCCCGCGGGGTCCCGCTCCCTCTGGCACTGCCCTGCCCCTCCTCGGCCGCAGCCTGCGCGGGCCCCGGGAAGAAGCCGGGCGGCCCCGCGGGAGGGGCGCGGCGAGCCCCTGCTGCTGCGGCTCCCGGGGCGGGGTGCTGCTTGCCCGCCGCCGGCGCCGGCGGGCAGGGGAAGGCGGTCCTCTTTGGGGCAGGGGGCGCGCGGTGTGGAGGGACGGGGCTCCGGCGGGCCGCCCCTCGCCTGGGGGGCCGCGGGCCAGCCTCGGGGTTCCGGCGTGCAAAGCCGGGTTCTGTTCGCTGCCTCGCTCGCCATCGCCTGCGAAGCCGGGAGGCAGCCCGCTCCCGGATGCCCCCGACTCGCGGGTTGGCGCATCTCGAGGTTCTCCTCCTAGAATCCTTGTGGGAGCGCTCTGAAAGGCTGGCGGCCTCCCCACCCGCCCCGAGCACCCTCGATGTGGTGGGGGGGGCGCGTTGGGCCTGCTGAAATGCCGCGCTCCTGCCTGGCGCGGTTCGGCCGTCGTGATCGCTGCGGTTTGGGTCGGCTGGACGTGCGTGCATCAGCCCTCGTCGACTCAGCATGTGCCTGGGAGGCCGTTGCCAACACTGGAAGGGTGGTTCGTGCCAGCAGGTGTCCTGGCTGCTGGCTGTGCTGGCAGGAGGGTGATGGGAGCTGTGGTCCAAAACATCTGGAAAGCACCAGATTGGGGAGGGGTGCTCTGACACCTGTTCTGCAAAGCACTTTCTGAGCCTTGGATCTTGGAAGTAAACGGACACGGGGCCGGAATGCTTGCATTTTGGCTTAGCGTACCTCATCCAAATCACGGCCCCCGTCGGTGCCGAACGACTCTGGCCGGCAAGGGACTATTTGCCGTCTGGCTCCTCTTGTGTGTGTGTGTGGGGGGGGGCTTTTTCCTCTCCACGAACGCCGAGGCGGCCTGCCTTCCTGCCGGGGCACTTGAAGACCGAGCGAGGGGCTGGGCCCCTGCCCTGGGACAAGCAGCCTCGCCCTTCCAGAAAGGCATCCTGCGCTTGCCCCACCCCCTGCGTGCGAGTCAGAAGCCTGCCTGGCTGGCCTCCCCCCCCCCCCAGCCGAGCCGCGGGGCAGGGCCTGCCCTCTGCACAGTTAAGGGCCGGGAGTGGGCCTGGGCCTGGCCTGCGGAGGACGCGCTGCTCACCGCCAGGCGGGACAGGTTGCTTCTGTGGCAACGTGCCACCCGGGTGCACCTTGCTGAGCCGAGATGGGCCCAGCAGCCGTCCCCGGCCCAGACCCCGCCTGGATCAGCGTGTGGAGGTGCCGCCGTGGTCTGCGGCTCTCACGCGGCCCTTGCACCAGAGGCAAGACCAGAGGCCGCAGGGCACGCGGTGGGGGATCTGCGAGCGAGGCCTGAAGCCGCGTTGCGTTGCCCCAGCAGGGCGTGTGCAAGCGTGCAAGGACAGGCTCTACCTCTCCTGGGGCGGCGTCCCCCTCCCCGGCTGGCAGCCCCCGGGGTCAGGGACACGGGCCGTGACTCCTGTGGGTGGGCTGCGACCGGCGGGGCGGTGCCAGGGCACTGTGGACATTCCCCCTCAGCTCAACAGCTGCAGCCGCCCGGCCCGGCCCGGCCCGGCCTCTGTGTGCCTGAGGCGGGAGGTGGCTGATGAGGACGTGGCTTCTGCACAAGCTGGGTCAGCGCCACTGCCGGGGAGGGCTGGCCACAGGCGCCTGTGCGCTGCACACGGCTTTGCACAGCCGGCGCCTCGCAGGTGCGGCTTGCTTGGAGCAGGTGCTGGGCTCCCTCGTGCGAGAGTCGCTGGGGTCCCATGCTAGAGGGCAGGGGCAGGAAGGCCTTAGAGGCGGAGCTGCAGAAGGGAAGCTCCTGTGTGGCGGAGCCCCCTTGTGCCTCCTCTGCACAGCAGGCTGGCGAGAAGGGGGCCACGGCATCCCTTCGCAGAAGCAGCGGGGCCATTTCCTGGTCTGGCAGACTGGGGCCGGGACAGTCCCCCTTGCAAACACCATCGTGGGAGCTGTCCTGCACGAAGGCTGTGAGCGCTGCTGTGCCCTGCCGCCCCCAACCTGGCATCCCTCGGAGGGGCCGGGCAGCAGCGCCGCGTCTGTGTGGGAGTTGCTGCCCAGCCCACCTGGGGGACGCCGGCTTGGGAAGGCCGTTGACTCGGAGCAGCAGACAGTGGCACAGGCCTTGCCACGGACCATCCTGCTTCATAGAATCAGAGGAGAGCAGAGATGGAAGGGGCCCTGAAGGTCATCCAGTCCAACCCCTGCTGTTGCAGGACACCAACCGACACCACCCCACTCAGGTGGCTGTCAAGTTTCCCCTTGAATGTCTCCAGTGTGGGAGAGCCCCCCACCTCTCCGGGCAGCCGGTCCCACTGCCCCATTGCTCTGACAGCAAGGAAGCTCTTCCTGATGTCCGGCCTGAATCAGGGCTGTTGCAGCTGGAGCTGATTCTTCCGTGTCCTGTGCTCCAGCATCCGCAAGGTCCCGGAGAGTCCACATCTGCGGCCGCCACGGGGCACTTCATTGTTTGGAAGACGTGTGGGGTGGCTCCCCTCAAGAGTTCGGGGCTGCCCAAGTTGCAGGCTGGCTGGGGGTGCGTGAGTCTGACTGGTGGAGGGGCTGCGGCTGTGCAGAGAGCCCAGCGGCCCCACTCCATGGCCGGGGAGGCCAGGGGGCTCTTCGCAAGCCGCGCAAGGCGTGGACAGGCTTCCGGGACCACTAGGGCATGCTGGGGCGCATCTCGGCTCAGCCCCTCCTGCCCCGCGTGCTCCCCCATGCTGCGTACGTAGGCGGGCAGCCCCGTGAAGGCCATGCTAGGGGGGTTGGCTTGGGCAGGAGCGGTGCTTCCGGGGCACCACCGTAAGTGCTTTTGGGCTGGCGAAACAGGTGTGCATGCCTGGGAGAGAAGCGAGCCAGTAATTCACCGAGCGCCTGGCCTTCTGCTCTCCGAGCATCCTCTGCGTGGCGGTGCATGTGGCAGCCGCCCACCCCCGTTTCCCCGTGGTGGTGGTGACATTCCTCTGGGGAAGCTCCCGTGGTCCTGAAGATGCGTTCGGAGCGCAGAATCTGCCTCTGCTGAGCGGGGGGTCCTGTGAGAGAAGAGAGATGCAGAGGCGCTTCAGGCCCCCCCCCCCCACATCATGGTGGGCATGTCGTGAGTGGAGCCGGCTGGAGCCGGGGGTCAGACTAGATGGCCCGGGAGACCCTTCGGACTCGCTCTGTTTCTATGTTTCCATGAAGCGAGGTGAAGGGGCGCTGGGATCTGCTCCCCTGGGGACGCCGCCGAGTTGAGCATGCCACATGCAAAGCGAGGTGAGGGGCGTGAGAGGATTGGGCCCTGGGCTGGGACCCAGCTGGGGGCTCAGGCTTCCTGTGCATTTGCCCCCAGGGGCGATGCGGGTTTGGGGAAAGGGATGAGGACAGGCTGGAGGTAGCAGTGGCCAGATGAACGGCCTGACTCGGTTTCAGTCAAGCTGTGTTCTCGCTGAGCCAGAACAAAGCTGGAGCACGTGCCTTAGAATGGCTCCGGAGCAGAAGCGTGCCAACGCGGGGAAGCCTCGGGCAAGGCGGGGCAGAGGGAGCCGGGGCCTTCCTGGCTCCTGGGGGCACCAGGGCGGGCTGGGCTGCAACAGGAGGTGGCACGGGCGTGCACAGCTCTTGACTCCAGGTTTGGTTGTGCAGAGCGTCTCGCATGCCCATGGCAGAAGGACCGTTCTGACCAGGCCCTGGTGGGTGAGACGGGCCGGTTGCGCCCCTCGGCCCTCCCGTGCCGGGGCTGGGTCCCCCCGGTGGGCGTGCTGCCATGCAGCTGCGCATTTGGCCCGGTTTGGGGTCCCTGCCCTGCCTCGCTCTTGTGCCCCCCTCAGGCGGCTCACCTGTAGGAGCGCAGCTTTGTCCTCGCTTGGCCCCGTGGTCTTCCTGCTCCGACAGTATCCGGGCAGGCAATGCAGGACCGGCCCTCGTGGATGCTGCCCAAGGCCACCCCCTCGCGCCTGGCGGTGTGGGGGATAGCATGCCTCTCGTGCTCCGGTGCTGCTCCCCATCTCAAGGAGCGGCCCCCGGGTGGCTGGGCAGCCGCGGAAGAGCCTTCCCTGCCGGCAAGCTCGGGAGAGCCGCGTCCAGCCCGAAGAGGCAGCGCGCTCTTCTTGCCCGCCGCTTGACGTGACGCAGTCTCTGCACGGCTGACTGGATGCAGAGAAAAGGCCGGCAAGGCAGTTTGGGGCGCTGCAGGGCCTCTCTGGGCCCAGGCAGGCCCAGGGGTCCCCTCCCGTGCCGAAGCCTGTGTGGGCAGGCAGGCGGGCGCTTCCTCGCTGGGCTGCGGCAGCATCGCTCATGCCTCGCAGCTGCCAGCCCCGCGGTCGCCTTGTTCCAGCACAGCCGGTGCTGCTCTCCCGCCTGCTCCAGCAGCGCCTCTCAGGAAGGCAAGCAGGGCGAGATGTGGGCAGGCCGCAGCGGCCTCTGATCCCGCTCTGAAGCCAGAGGCTCCCTGCCGGCGCGCTCGTGAGCGGGCGAGAGCGGAGGCAGGAGCCGCAGCGGCGCAGGGCATGCTTCTTGCCTGAACGTGTGTGGCGGGCACAGGCGGTGGCCGCTTCCCAGTGCAGGGAATCCGGGCTGCAGCTGAGGGCGGGCCTGGTGTGGCCAGACGTGCCTGGACTCTGGCCGGGCCTGGACAGGTGTCCCGGACTGTGGCCGCAGCAGGAGCGGCATCCAGGCTTGCGCTTGCCAGGGGGCTGTGGCGCACGCCACGCGCAGCTGAGTGGCTCCCAGGTCGGCCCAGAGGCCGTGATAAGAGGATTAGCCGGGCAGATTTAAGGGCTGCGATTAATGCTGGACGGCGCTCACTTGCCTACTTGCCACTTAATTCCTGAGATTAAAGAGCATCCCGCGGTGCGGGTGGCGGGAATCACTCGGGTATCTTGAGCACACAGGCGTCCCAGAGCTGTGCTTGGGGGAGAGTGGAAAGGGGGAATAGCCCTCCCCCCCTCCAGCTGCTGCGCTCTAGACTTCCTTAGAGGGTGGCTGAACCCAAGTGGAACTCCCTTTGGAAAGTCTGGGGCCGGCCTGCCGCTGAAGGCCTCAGACGTGCCCGGCCCCCGTAAGGAGGCAGCTGGGCAGACACGGTTCCATGGTAAAGCCCGTGTGAAGGAGCGGGGCGCTCACCCACTGAGAAGAACAGCGGGGGCCGAACTGCGTGGGCTGCAGGGGACCGGGGCCCTCACTGAATCGTGGGCCAGATGGGCGGAAGTGCTGCTTTTCCGCAGAATGGACCCCGGGGGGGGTGGGCAGTGGTACTGCTTGCGAGTTCTGGGGGTGGTTGGGTGGATGGTTTAATTTCTGTTCCATCTGGTAGGCAGGTTATGGCAGCACATCAAATAGGAAAGAAAACCACAACATTAAAGCATAATAGAAAGTTCATCCCAAAACCACATCAGGATGGCTGCTTGCTGTGCTGTTTGGACCTTGGGCGGGTGGGCCTGTGCCCCGTCTCCTGCCCGGCCTCCTGGCTTCAGGGTGCCGCACGTGTGCTGGAGCTTCTCTGGCGGAGCTCAGCTGCGGCACCGGGACGTGGCCATTTCTGCCCGTTCCTGGACCGAGGTGAAGGCCAGGAGAGCAGCTGGCGGCGTGGCAGAGATCTGAGTGGGGTTTGTGCTGTATCCCAGGCTGCCCTTCAGTGGGCCCAGGAAAGCTGCGGAGGATGCGGCTCGGAGCCGCGGGTGGCGGAAGGGCGAGGGCTCGGCATGCGGAGCTCTGCCGCAGGGGAGCTTGCGGGGACGTCCCTTGTACAGATGCCTCCCGGATGGGGAGGGAAGGATCAGCTGCCGCCAGCCATTCCCAGTTCGTGGTGCGGCGCCTGGTCTCATGGGGCCAGGTTCTCGCTGTCCTTCCCGCGGGGCTGAGCGCCGCCGTGGTGCCCTTGCCCTGCAGGAGGGTGCCCGGCAGGCCTCGTGCTCACCCCGGACTCCCGTGCCTGTCACTGCAGCCTCATGTTCTCGCATGCAGGGGGCTGTGCATGCGTGTCGCCCGAGATCAGGTGGCCTCCGTGTGTGGGGAGGGCCGGCTTGATGCCCGGGAGCCCAGCCGTGCTCCCTGCCTGCGGCTGTCCCCTGTGCGGCTGCCCATGTGATCTTGTCTGGAAAGCTAGCTGGGAGCAGAGTGCTCATGGGCAGAACAGCGCTGCTTGTGCCCGGAGGCCCGGGCCCTGGGGGACCCCGGATCCGAAAGTCAACACCCAGCTTACGGGGAGGCGGATCCAGCCATGCTCTGGGGGGGAGAGACATCCGGAAGGAAGTGCCTCCCCCCACGGCAGCCGTGCACAGGAGGCTGCTCCCCACCGGGCTCTGGGAGCTGCCTGTTCCCCAGGAGGTCCGAAATCCTGCTCTTTCAAACCCCTCTGGGGCGCTCCGAGGCGAGACTGGTAGTCCGGCGCTCAGCGTGCTGTCGGACCGAGGCGCCGCTCGCCTTGCCATTCTAACGCCTCGCTCCTCGCTCCCATGCAGGTGCCACCGGCTCCAGGACTCCCTTCTGAGCTCCTCCAGCGGCTACAGCAACTACCGGGGCATCCTGAACTGGTGTGTGGTGATGCTGGTGAGTGGCAAGAGCCCTGCTCTCCGTTCCCGGCAGCAGAAGGGCCAGGAGCCGGCAGGCGCGGTGCAGAGGGGCGGAGGCTGCAGCTGCTTCCCCAGCTCAGCACGGTGCAGAGCAGCGAGGGCAGCCGGCCCTTGGGCCCATGTGGGGGGATGCTGACCCAGCGCCTTCTGCCAGGGTTGCTGCTGCTGCTGCGAGGGCTGGATGGGCCCCCAGCCAGATCCTGCTGCAAAGCAGGCTACCGACCGGCCGTAAACATTTGGCCTGCTTGTACAAAAGTGGCCATTTGGGGCCCCATGGCAGGACTGGGGTGGCCGGAGCCGGGGCAGGTGATGGTCCAACAGGCCTTCCTGGGAGGAAGCCGCCCGTGGGGGTGCAGCTCTGTCTCTGGCTGTGCTGGGGAGGGGCCTGGCTGGGGGCACCTGGAGCCGTGTGGAGAATCGGGTGTTTCTGGAGCAAACCCCGGGGAGGCATGGTTGGCATCTCCGAGGGCCCCTTCCTCTCCGGAAGGCTTCCCGGCAGGGTGCTGGGCCCGTGAGACGCAGGCAGGCACAGCAGGAGGGGGTGAGGCTGTCGGGGGGCAGCGCTCCGAGGAACATGGGCTGACCTTGGAGCCGGACTCCTGCCTGCATCCGTAGGAAAGGCAGGTGACGCTTGGCAGGTGACGGTTGCCCCCCCGCCCCGGCGTGGGCCTTCCCGTCCTTCCCAGTGCAAGCTCAGTTGCATCCACTTGCCTGCGCTGGGAATGCTGCGGGGGGGGGGGGTCCGTGCCACCGAGAGGGGTGGGGTGGGGGAACATTATTTGGGGGGCCCTGCACCGCTCTCCAGGCACTCTGTCTTCTGGACAGCAACACGCAATTGCCCCACCAGAACATGGCGCTGGGCAGAGACCACGTGGGCTGGCCAGAACCGGTCCTTCCGCTCCGGGTCCTTTTGTGCGCAGCCTGGGCCGGGCTCCCCTGCGGGGCTGGCAGCTGTTTGGCTTTCCCAGGAGCCGGCAGAACTGCATTCCTCGCTCCCGGCCCCGGGCAGCAGCCGCGGGATGAAGCAGCCGCTGGCACTTGGCCTCCTCCGCCCCTCGGCCTGCGGCGCTACGGATGATGTCCGAGCTCACACAGCGGCGGCCCTGCCAGGGTCCCCCGTGGAGGGGGGGCAGTCCAGGGCTGCCTTCTGGCCAGGAAGGGCTCCCCCACAAAGGCGCATCCTGCTGGGCCGGCGGGCACGTCGGGGCAGGGGCTAACCGGGGGCTCCGGGAGCTGCCGTCAGGCCGGTGCTGCCGCCTCTGCACTGGGAGGGCAGGCGGGAAAGGGCCGGACGGCAGCGCCGGCACGCACCAGCTTCGGGTGCCCTCTCTGCCCCTGTGGCCCTCACGCCGCCCTCAACTGCGACCCGGTGGTGGGGAGGGCGGCACACACTGACGAGGCGCCTCTCGCTCCTCCGGCCCTCCTCCGCACCGCCGCGGGGCACCCGTGAGCGAGAGCGCTGCCCCCCACCCAGCCCTGCGGAGAGGGGGACTCCTGGGTGCCCCGCCTGGGTGCCCGGGCCGCCGGGCTCTGATCTCCCTGCGGGGAAGCTCTCCGGGGCTAAGGGCACCGAGCGGGGCCTGCGGGTGGCCGGGCCGTGCAGCTCCGGGGTGCCACTGGAGTTGGGCTTTTCAGAACCCGTGTGCATCTGGATGCGGCCCACTCCCAGCGTGGGAGGCCCTTCCTGCGGATGGGGCTGGACGGCCCGCTCCCCTGGGCCCAGCTCCACCCTCTGCTTCGTCAGGTCATCATCGTTAGCAAAAACGGCCCCCAGCAGCTCCTGGAAGCCTCCTGGCTGCCCGGGCTGCATCGGCCTCTGGACCCTCTCCTTCGGTGGCTGCTGGTTTCTGTTGCCACTTCATGCAGCCACTTGCCAGCCCACGCGGGGCAGCTGGGAGGGGTGATGGCTGGAAAGCTCCCAAGCGGTCCGCTTGCTGCTCCTAACCCGGCCCCTCTCCCCCCAGGTCCTGAGCAATGCCCGCCTCTTCCTGGAGAACCTCATCAAGTAAGTGCTGCGCTTCCACCAGCTGACCCGGCAAACGGCCGGGCTGGGCCAGGGCACTTGGTTTGGCCAGCTGTAGCTTGACGTGGGCACGCTGGCTGCCGGCCAGCCTGCCACTGCTCCCCGGTGGGCCTTCGCCCGCCATGCAGGCCCAGAGCGGCTCCACAGCCGGCCAGCGGGTCTCCAGGGGTGTCTGTCGGCATGCCCATGCTCCTGCCTGCCCTCGTGCTGCCGAGGCGGTGTGGTGCCCGGCCCGCCTGGAGGGCTGAGTGAGACCCGACCGCAGCGCCTCTCCGGCATGTCCCAAAGCCCTGCCAGGGAGTGGGGGGCCGGGGGGCCGCCTGCATGTCGCTGTGCTGCCCTGGCTCCTGCGCTCTCGAGGAGGTGCTGCCCCCGTGTGGTGTGAGGGGCCGCTTGTTCTGCTGGCGCTCTGCTTCTTGGGGCTAAGGACAGTTCCCTGCACGCCCCACAGGGAGAGACGGGGTGGGGGCTCAGTTGCAGGCCGCCATCTGGGCGGAGAGCGACCGAACGTGGCCGGCCTCCTCTCCCTTCCTGCGCGGAAGCGCTCAGCCCTGCGAGAAATGCCGCTGGTGGGACACCAGGCCCGAGGCCGGCTCTCTGGCGCCGACCAGGCGTCCCTCCCGTTCTCGGCCGGGCCAGGGAGCGCGCTGAGCCAGGACCGCGTCCTTCAGTGCTTGGGGACGCTAGCAGCTGCGTTGTACAAGGGGCAGTGGATGGGCCGCGCTTTGGGCCAAGAATGCAGGCGGTACACTCGAGGTGCGCACAGGTCATGTGTGCGGGAGCTTGGGCTCGCTTCCTGTCGAGCGCCCGAATGAATGTTGCCGCAGGATGGATTTTGGGCAGAGAGGAAGTGGGCCAGCGCCTGGGAGCCTGGTTGGAGGCGCCCCGCAGACTTCGGACCTCGCTGGCCGGCCTGGGAAGGAGTGCGCTGGGGGAGTGGCCCGGGTGGTGGCCAGCCACGCCGCGTCTGCAGGGGGCCTCCGCTCCGGCCCCCGGCTTCCCTTCTGCCCACTCAGTGGCTGGAGCACACTCACCGTCGCGCTCAGATCGGCCAGGCGCCTCCGTCTGCTCTCCTGCTGCACTTGTGCCCCTGAACATGGAGCAGGAGGGCTGTGTGGGGGGTCCCCCGAGCGGCTCTTCGGCATCTGGCAGAGCTGCTTGGCTCGCTCATTGTGTGCCGGGTGCGCAGAGTTTGTGGGGGCTGCCGCTGCTGACCAGCAGCACCCTCCTGGCCCTGGGCAGCCTCCCGGACAAGCTGCTCCTTCCTGCCCCTCCAGGTACGGCATCTTGGTGGATCCCATCCAGGTCATCTCCTTGTTCTTGAAGAACCCCTATAGCTGGCCATCCCTGTGCCTTGTTATCGGTGAGTCCAGCCTCCGGGGGCCCTTTCCTGCTTGAGGTGGCCTTGAGACCTTCCTTTGACCCCCGGCCCTTGGCCTCCTGAAGCTGCTCTTGCCCCTGCGTGGGGAAGCCCCGGTGCCACCTAGATCCTGCGTCGCTCAGGGCAGAGGAGCCCGAGTGGAGGCGGTGTGGGTGCTGGGCTCGGGGGTCCAGGCCCAGCTTTGTGCCAGGCGCTGGCCGCGGGAGGGGGCCGCAGCAAAGCAGGTTGCCCTCCGCTGTGATGCCGCGGGGCCCCCCACCTCCAGCGCTAACTGGCACCCCGTCTTGTCCTCAGTGGCCAACGTGTTCGCTCTGGCCGCTCTGCACATCGAGAAGAGGCTGGCAGGGGTAAGCAGGATGGTCCCGGGGGACGCGCTTCTCCGAGGCTGCTTGTCGGTGCCCGAGCTGCCCGGCGGCCTTTGCTCCTGACGAGAGATGCCCGGCTGCTCCGGGGGCCTTTCCTGGCTCTTCCCAGCCGCAGGACGGCAGCACGGCAATGCCGAGCGATGGAGGGCTGGGGGAGGCACGAGGGGCAGGCAGCCCCGCCGTCTCACGCCCGCGTCTCCCCCCCTCCGCAGGGCTCGCTGGCCGAGCGTGGGGGGGCCGCGCTGCACACGCTCAACCTCCTGACCATCCTGTGCTTCCCCGCCCTCGTGGTGCTGGCCGTGGACTCCATCACGCCCGGTGAGTGCGGGGTCGCCTTGCCGGTGGCCCCGGTGCTGGCTCATCGGGGCGGCTGGTGCCTGGCCCTGTGAGAGACCAGCTGTGCTGCTTCTCCCGCCCCCCCACCCCCATGCCAAGGAGCAGGGTGGCGGGCTGAGGCCCTTCTGGCCTCTGCACGAGCCCAGAGGCCTCTGTGCTGCCTGGGCCGGTCCCTCCCGGTGGGCTTCCTCCTCTTCCGGTCCGTTTCGTGACGCATGAGCCAGCAGTCCATCTCCAGAGCGGCCTGATCCAGAGCTGGCTCTTGGCCCGTCCATCCCAGCGCTGCGTGTGCCTCCCCCGTGGGTCTCGGACAGCCAGGAGCATGCCTGGGCTGTCCGCGTGCACTCTGCTCGCGGGCTGGGGCCCTCCAGCACCAGGGGTGCGGCCAGGGAGGGGCCCCTGGCAAGCACGCCTCCTGCTTGGGTGCTGGACTCTCCTTGTCCCTTCGGGGTGCTGAAAGGGAGGAGTGGACCCTCTGGGGCTGCCCCACCCTGCCAGGGATCCGTACGCCAGGGAGCTCACCTTCCACCCTCCCTGCTTGTCTGCTGCTGCAGTTGGCGCCGTGTTTTCCCTCTCCATCCACACCATCCTCTTCCTCAAGCTCTACTCCTACAAAGACGTCAACAGGTGGTGCCGCGAGGGGAGGCAAGCGAAGGCCGCCCACGCCCAGGCGGGTGAGCGCTGGACCGGGGGGGGGGGCAGGCAGCTGGGTGCCGGCATGCCAAAGCTGGGGGGGGTGTCCTGGCCTGCTGGAGATCGAAGGGTCCCAGGCTGGAGGGGGGAGGCAAGGCTGGGCTGCCCCTTAACCGGCTCGGCGTCTGCCTGGGAGGGAGGAGCGTTTGGGGAGGGAGAGGAGGTCGCGCCCAGAGCCCTCAGCGCTGCAGCTCCAGCCTTCTCGGCCTGGCCCTGTCCGGGTGCGGCGGACGCCTCCCCTCAGCCTCGCCCTCGCCAGCGAGCCCAGTGGCCGAGCGGCCCAGCGAGGCTCCTGCGGGCTCGGCCGCTGAGACTGCCCTTCCTGCCGCCGCAGCTGCACACGCAAAGGGGGCCTGGCAGCCGGCCGGCGCCTGCCGCCTCCTCGGGTGCCGGCTCCACATGCCGCTGCCCAAACACCCCGGGAGGGAGTTCTGCAGCCAAGGGGGAAGGAGAGCCAGCCTGGCCCACGGCCGTGGGGCGAGGGAGCCGGAGGCCTGACTCTCCCCTCCGTTGCAGCTTCCAGGCCACAGAAAGCCAACGGGGACGTGAGCACGAACAGAGTGCTGTACCCAGCCAACCTGACCTATAAAGGTAGCCTAGCCTGCCTGGGCCAGTGGGGTGGGGGGGGGGGCGTCACGAGGCTTCCTGCCCGCAGGTGGTGGAAACCCCGGCAGACGCTGGCTAGCGAGTCCCCGGCTGACCCTCCGGACATGCTGCCGGCGGGGAGGCCAGAGCGGGGCTCCCAGCGCCTGCCTCTCCCGAGCCGCGGGGCTCGATGCGATCAGGCCCCCGGGATGCTCGATGCGCCCTGCGGAGGGGGGCCCGGCCCATTTCCCAGCCCGGGACTGAAGTCCCTCCCCTCCCACAGACATGTACTACTTCCTCTTCGCGCCAACCTTGTGCTACGAACTGAACTTCCCGCGTTCTCCACGGATCCGCAAGCGCTTCCTGCTGCGAAGGCTCTTTGAGATGGTGAGAGACCCGTGTGCCCCCCCCCGGTCCCCACTGGAGGGGCCTCAGGCCCCGGCCGCCTGGAGGCAGGGCCCTCAGACGGACTGTAAGACAAGCTGTGCTGGATCAGACCAGGCCAGTCCGCCCGGCCCAGCGCTGTGTCCATGCACTGCACCCGGGGCTGGAGTGGGCAGGAAGGCCGTGCTGGCATGCTGCAGAAGGGCCGGCCCATGTGCGGAGTGCGAGCCTTGCGAGCCTGGGGTGCAGGTGAGCCGGCCCTGCACCCACCTGCCCACCATTCTCCTTCCCTGCAGCTCTTCTTCATCCAGCTGTTGGTGGGGTTGATCCAGCAGGTGAGTTGAGCCAGGTGGGCCTGCCCGGCATCTGTGGCCCGACTCCCAGGCGCCCCCTGGGCTGCTCCTGGGATGAGGGCGGGAGGATGCGCCCCGAGGCAGTCCCTGGAAGTAGGCAGAGAGGAGCCCCCGGGCCGACCTCCGAGGGCCCCACCTGCACGGCTCTGCTTCCTCCTGCCTGTGGGGCAGGCAAGCCGGCCCTGGGAGAGGGAGGCGGGCTTGGTGGGGCAGGCAAGCTGCAGGCCGAGCAGCGCCAAGTGACTGGTGGGGGAGTCAGCCTGGCACCTGGCCGGCGAGGGTCCCCGCAGCCAGGACCCCCCAGTGGAGCGTATGGGCGGGACCTCACCCTCCCGTCCAGCGTCTTCCTGGGCCGGGGGCACGAGAACGTTCTTGCAAGCAGAAGGGGAGCCCTCAGACCTGCTGGCCCTTGCCAGACGTTCCCCAAACCGCCTTGTGTGTTGGACTACAACTCTCATCAGTTTCCTGTTCTTGCTGGGGATTATGGAAGTTGTCACCCAACATGCCTGTGTGGCCACGGGCTGGGAAGGCCACCTGGGGGCGCTGGGTTTCCCTGCAGCCCCCTGACCCAGGTGCTCTGCTCTCCCTCCAGTGGATGGTTCCCACAATCCAGAACTCGATGAAGCCGTTCCGGGTGAGCTGCGCTGGCCAGGCCGGGAGCGCCAAGGGGGACCTGGGGGGGGCATGCCGGGATGGGGTGCACCTCTGGGGGGGGCTGAGCTGGGCCACTTGTCCATGCCTGCCATGGTGTGGGGCGTGTGGAGACCCCACGTCCTTCACCTGCTGCTGGAGGGGCCCACAGGCACGTGCATGGGCCACACCACGGAGTACGGTGCCCGGAGTCACCCACCTGGGGTCCCTTTGTGGGAGAGGGGGCAGGACGGCCTGTGGGCCCTGCCCCTTCCGCCTTTCCCACTAGCAGTCGGCGGGGGGGAGTGGTGGTTGGGGACACGCAACCCCTGGGGAAGAGGCCGTGCCTGGCTGGCCGGGGACGGTGCTGAGGGGCCTCTCTCCACAGGACATGGATTATTCCAGGATCATCGAGCGCCTCCTCAAACTGGCCGTAAGTGGGGCTGCCGGACAAAGGCTGGGGCGACGGGGGGCTCGTGGGGCCCAGGGAGGGGGAGGTGGGGCTGGGGCACATCCAGTGAGCGTGTCAGGCGCTTCCAGCACCTGGGTGGGGCCTGTGGAGTGGCGGGAGGGAAGGCTCCCTCCTGAAGGGTGGGAGTTGCGCTGGGGCGAGATGCCCACCGGCATGTGGGCTTGCGAGGCGCGCCCAGGAAGCCCCCCCGAGCCGGGACGGGGCGCCACCCGTTCCTCCCCGGCTTCGGGCCCAGGGCACTGCGCTGGCTCAGGCTGCGAAGGGGTGAACCTGCCTGCAGACAGGGCCCTTCGGAGGCTGCCCTGTTGCAAGCCGCCCGTGCGCAGCCCATGTGTCAGCCGGCACAAAGCCCCCCACGTGGGGGGGGTGCCCTCGGAGCCTCTTCTGCCGACAGGAAGCCCCCCGTGCTGACCGGCTTCTGGCTCTCACCAGGTCCCCAACCACCTGATCTGGCTCATCTTCTTCTACTGGTTCTTCCACTCGACCCTGAACGTCATTGCGGAAGTCATGCAGTTTGGGGACCGGGAGTTCTACAGGGACTGGTGGTGAGTCCCCTCTGCGCCCCCACGGGCGGATTGCAGGGGCTTTCCCCTCCTGTTGGGGGGCCTGCAATTCGCAGCAGAGGCTCTGCCTCGACACTTGTATGGCGCTGCGGGCAGCGGTGTGGCACGTTAACTAAAGCGCCGGGACGGGTCTCGGGCTCCCGCTGCCCTTCCCTGGGAGGCCTCCGGGCAGAGCAGGTGCAGCCCGAGCGCTCGTGGCTTGGGGGGAGTTGCGCTCTGCCCACGAGGGATGGGAGGCCCCTTCCTTCCTGGCGGGGGGAAGAGGAGCTCAGCACAGGGCAGAACGGCCAACGAGCGGCCGGCCTGGCCGTCCCTGCGTTGACACACGCTCCCTCCCTTTGCATCCTCCTTCCAGGAACTCGGAGACAGTAACCTATTTTTGGCAGAACTGGAACATCCCGGTGCACAAATGGTGCCTGAGGTACGGCCTGGCCAGCTGGGGGGTCTTGCTGGTGGTGGGGGCTGGGTGGCGACGCTCCCGCGGCAGCAGGAGGGGGCTTCTCCGTCGGACCGAGCGATGCCGTCCTCCGAGCTCGGCGCAAAGAGCCTCGTGGGCTGCAGTGAAGAGCTGCCTGACGTGTTGCTTGCCGGCACCCCCCCCCCACCCCGGCCTCTCGTGGATCAAGCCCCCCGCTTGCTCCCTCTCCCCTTTCTATCTGGGACGCCGTCGAGCGATTCTCACGCAAGCAGAGTGACGCCCAAAGGCTTCGGACAAAAAGTTGCCCTGCATGGAGTGAGAAATACGTGCCGCTCATGATGTTCAAGCTGGATTCAGAACAGGAAGACGCGCTTGAGAGCCTGTCGCGGATGCATGATGGCCGCTGGAGCAACCAGAAACGTTCAGGGATGCTCAGTCCATGCCTTACGGACCACAGCACAGCCCGGGGCGGAGTGGAGCGTGAGGAGTAGCCGGGGTGCCTCGCCCGTCGTCGCCCTGAGCCACAGCCCACGTCACGGATGAGAAGCTTCTCTTGGGACCGAGGTGGAGGAACAGAAGGGCTTCCCGGGGGCGAGGTCATGAGGCAAGGGTGAAGCCCATCTCCTGCTCTGCAGCCTGAAGCAGACCATACGGGAAGGAAAGCTGGATCAGAATCGGAGTGGAAATGGGTGGAAGACTGATCGGAAACTCTGGATGTGCAGATGGAAGTGTTACTCAGGGAAAGCAGCGGTGAACCGAAAGGAGTCCTGGCTGAAAGTGGGAGAACGCGAGCGCAGGGCGGCAGCAGAGCCGCGCAGGGGCCGGACTCCGGGCTGCAGAGCTGCGCCGGGCGGTCAGCACTGGAGACACGGAGCTGGCGAGAGGTCTGGCTTGGCCATGGCTCCCTCCGTTCGAAGGGAGGCAGCAGCCGGATGTGAGGAGGCGACCGAGACCTGGAAGGGAAGGGCAGCGAGGAAAGAATGTGGAGGAGCGTGGAAGCATTTCCCCGGGGACCGAGGCCGCGAGCACGCAGCGGGTTGCTCCCGATCACAACGGAAGTGTGCGAAGCTGGGAAGAGAAACGGACAGGAGCATCACAGGCAGGGGAACGAGGGGAAGACCGACGGATGGACTCCGTGAGGAAGCTGCAGCTCCCCTGCGCCCAAGGGCCGAGCAGGGCTCTGCAGGTTGTGGGGGGCACTGTCATCCGGTAGCCGCTTGGCAGCCTCTCTAAAGGTTTTGTGACGGGTCGTGGGAGGTTCACCATAAAACGTGCTGGTGCTTTGGCCCCACCCCGGTATGTGGCCCCTGGAATTTGGCCGGTGGGCTGAGGGGGGCCCATGCCTCCACCTTGCTGGGAAGGCTTGTCCCTGCAGTGGCACCAACCAGCAATCCGTTTCTTTCCCGTCGACGCAGGCATTTCTACAAGCCCATGATCAAGAGGGGAGTTGGGAAATGCACCGCACAGACCGCGGTCTTCTTGGCTTCCGCCTTCTTCCATGAGGTGAGCCCCCACCCGTGCTTGGGTTCCGGCCTCGGCACACCACCCGGGGCAGCGAGCCCCCTTCCCCTGCCACCCCCGGGGGGTTGGGGTGCGCGAACTGGGCCGGCTGCGGCAGCTCTCCAGACACTGGCAGCGAGGAAGGAGAGCCAGGCGGCTGAGTGGAAGTGCAGAGGTGCCGTGGAAGGCGGAAACATGTTGGCAGAGCAGGAAGAGGCGCCCACGGGCAGGCTTGCCACCCAGGGATGCTGCGGGGCCTGGACGGCTGCGCGTTTTCCTCCCCTCCTGGGCGCAAGGTCTCACTTGAGGATGAGGCTCCATCTCCTGGAAGCCTTCCCTGGGTTGGGGCTGGTGCCTGCTCTCGCACGTGGCACCGGTGGCATTGTCTCCAGCCCAGGCTCACCTGCTCGCTCTCCCTCCCCTTGGAGCAGAGGCAAGGGATGCCCCTCCTCGCTTGAGAAGGGGGCGAGGCGCTGGGGCTGGCGGAGGGTCTCCTGCCAAGCTGGGGGCTCGCTTCGCCCCGCCTTCTGGACTGATGTCTGTGCGCTTCTCTCCCTCTGCCCTCCAGTACCTGGTGAGCGTGCCCCTGAAGATGTTCCGGCTCTGGGCGTTCATGGGGATGATGGCTCAGGTAAAGCGTGGCAGCCGCCTGCCAGGTGTGATGGGCGCTGGATGGGCGGAGGCGGTCGAGGGCCAGCCGGGAAGCTGGCTGCTCGGCTCCCCCCTTCCTTGTGGGCCGGGGCCCCCTGCTGAGGGCTGTGTGGCTGCCACTCTGCCGGGGGCTAACCTCTGCCCTGCTGCCCCCCCCCAGATCCCGCTGGCCTGGATTGTCGGGCGCTTTCTGCAGGGCAACTACGGCAACGCGGCCGTCTGGATCTCCCTGATCATCGGGCAGCCGATCGCTGTGCTCATGTATGTTCATGACTATTACGTGCTGAACTATGAAGGGAGCCCGTGACCTCGCCAGCCGGTGGCGGCGGCGCACTCAACCCGCCAGCGCAAAGGCAGATGCTGTGCCGTCCTCTTCGCTCTGGGAAGTTGCTCTGTGTGTGTGTGTGTGCGCGCGCGCGTCTGATCTGTGTGTGTGCGTGCGTGACGGCTGCTCCTCACACGCTCTGGAGCGTGAACACTGATCAATGCAATAACCTTCGGGGGCCCCAGGGTTTTCCGCTGTGCCTTGGGCAGGGCCGGGACCAGTCGCCTCTAGGCTTCCTGTGTGGGGCTTTGGGGCCTGCTGGAACCGTCCACAGGAAACAACAGCCTGCACCCGGCTGCACCTCCTGGGGCGAGAGGCACTCGTTTTCCTTCACTGAGACCGGGGAGCAGTTTCTGCAGGGCCCGGGTGGCCTGGGAACGTCTGGGCCACGGGCAGCCCCCTCCAAGGACTCCTGCGGCCGGGTCCCGGCCATTCATTCCTGCCCTGGTGCATTGGTATAGGCAGCTCTCGGCAGTGGAAGGAAGCTACCCGTCCGTCCTTGGGCCGTCCGTCCAAGAACAGGGCCCACCCTGGCTCCAGGACTCCTGGCCAGTCTTACCCAGTGCCTGCACTGGGCATTGGCAGCCGTGGCTCCCTCTGAGCCGCAGGCCGCGTTTGAGTTTGATGTACTTCCTCAAGCAGCTTCGGTCCTCCGGCTGTCTCCCGCCCGCCGTCCGTCCTTGGAGTGCCAGGGCTGCTTCCTGCCACACTCAGATCCCTTTCGTGGCGCCTTGTCCCTTCTGAGGGCCGTCGCACGACTTGTTCACCGGATGGGCCTTGGCGCTGCACGGCACTACCCCGTTTCGTCAACCCAGCAACTTTTTAGAGTTTGTAGACTGTACCTGCCTGATACGATGTGATTAAAGCATATTTTTGAAAAGAGCCGCTCTCTGTGTACTTGTGGGGAGCAGGGCACGCAACCGAAGCCGGTCCTGTGGCTGGGCGATCCTGGGTGGGCCGCCCCGTCCCTCAGGCCTCTGGGAAGCGAGCCCGTGGGGCTCAGCTGCTTTGGCTCCCCTCGCGGCGGAGGGGGCCAGCAAAGGCTGTGGCCAGGCCGACAGGGCATGCTACCTGTTCCTGAACTGACAGCTGGCTTGCGATAAGGCCAGTATCCAAACGAGCGGGAGGCCAGGACTGCAGAAGTCAAGATCCCAGAGGCCCAGGCCAAAGGCGAGTCCACGCACGTGCGGGAAAGAGCCCCCCGTTTGAGGCAGCCCTGCCCCCAGTGTCCCAAAACTGGGAGACCAGCAGAGGCGGGCCAGGGTCACACGGGGGGAGGGAGGGTCCTTGGGGGAGCAGAGCTCGGCCACCCCTCCGGCTTTCTGGCCCTCCCACCCGGGGGGGGGCTGCCACTGGCGTGCCCAGGTTCAGCCCCCCCCCCCGCAGGGCAGCAGCCCACGGAGAAGAGGGCGCCCCCTTGCACTCTGCCCGCACAGCAGCCTCTCCAGCGCCCCCCCAGCTGTCTCCCGACCCGCCTTCCCCACTGGGCCCAAGGGGGAGGCTCAGCCGGGGATCGGGGGTCGCGCTGTCGCGCTGTCCAAGCTGCTCCGGCGGGCCTGTCCTCGGCCGACAAGGCCCCAGTCTCGGCCCTGCTGCGGCTCATCCTGGCCGTGCCGGCGGCCACACTCCGAGCAGGAGCAGGGCTCGGGGCTGCGGATCCCCACGGCCACCCACGCGGCGCGGTCCCTCCCCCCCTCCCCGCGCCGGCGGAGGGTCTTTCCCGAAGCGGCTCCGTCCCGGGCCGATTCTGGCCGAGCCAACACCGGGCCTCGCTCGCCGCTGGGGGGCGGGCGCTTTCCGCAGTGGCCCTGAAGCCCTCGGGGGAGGCCGCGGGAGCGGAGGGAGGCGGGCCGGCCGCGCGGGCACCGGCGGCCCGCTCTCCTGCGAGCCGGGAAGCCGGCCCTGCCCGGCCCCGGCGGGACGCCCCCGGGGAGCGGCGCGAGCCCGCGGCATCGGGCGGACGGGGCTCTCCGGCGAGCAGCCGCTTGCAGCGGGGGGGGGCGGCGCCCTCCTCCGGGCCACCTGCGCGGGACCGAGCCCCTCCCGCGCCGGGAGGCACCGGGGCGCTCGCCTTTCCCGCGCCGAGGCGCCGGGCCGCCCGTGGCCCGGAGGCGGAAGCCGAGGCGGCGGCCGCGCGCGCCCCCTGCCGGCGCGGCGAGGAGGCTGCGTGCGCCGCCGCGGCCCCGCTCCTTCCCTCGCCGCCGCCGCCGCCATATTGCCTCCCCCAGCGGACCGGGGAGAGGCCACCCTCCCCTCCCCCTCCCTCCCGCCGCCCCTCCCTCGCTCGCCGCCGCCGCCGCCACCACCGCGGACCCGGAGAGAGCCGCGCGTCCCTGCCGCCCGCCGCCGCCGCGGCCTGGCCAGGTAACGACGGGCGGCGCGGGGAGCGTGGGCCGCCCCGGGCCGGGCCGCTGCGGCGAAGGGCGCCCGGCGCCCGGCGGGGCGGCCTCGGGGGGACGGGGCGCCGGGGGCTCTGGCCGAGCCCTTGCGGGGGCTCGTTCCCGGCTGGCGTGGGGCTGTGGGGCGGGGGGACCCCGGCCCGGCCCGGCCCGGCCGCTCGCCCCCTGCCCCGGAGGGCGCTCCCGCCCAGAGGCGCTCCCGGGTGGGCGCCCCGCAGGGCGCGGCTCCCGGCCCCCTGGGCGCCCCGCTGGCGCCCGCGCCCCCCCGCGCCCGCGCCCCGGCGGCTCCAGCACCCATGTGCCTGCGCGGAGGGCACTGGCAGCGCCGCAGGCCGCGGCTCGCCTTCCGCAGCGGGAAGCGGCCCCGCGGGCTGAGGCGCAGCGTGGCCCTTGGAGGCGGCCCTGCCCTTCGGAGCGGCCGTTGAGGGGCCGCGGGGCGGCGTGGCTGCGGGGCCGGGAAGCGGCCCGACGCGGCCCGCGGCGCTTGTGGCCCCCGCGGCCCCGGGCCGGCCGGCAGCTCCTTGCGGCGGCCAGTGGGGGGCCTGATCCACCTCCTGGTCGGGCTGCCGGAATGGGGGGCGGGGGGCGCGCAGGAGAGCTCCGGCGACGCGCGCAGGCCTCTGGCCAGGGGCGCTGCTCAGCGTGTGGCTCTCGGTGCGGTGGAGAGGTGGCTCTGGCCCTCGAGAGCACCATTTTTGCTGTCTCAAGGCCAGGTGCTGAGGTGTTGCACCCACTGGTGTCACCTGAGCGCCGCCTCTGCAGGATTCACCGGAACAGGTGAAGCTGCCACGTTCTGCCTGGCCTGCGGGTAGCAGAGACTTGGAGTCTGCCAGTGGAGAGCCTCTTCCAAGGATGTTTTGGGCTTCGTCTCCCATCTGCCCCAGCTGGCATGGGCGGTGGTCAGCAGTGCCGAGAGCTGTAGCCCAGGATGCATGGAGGGCACTGGGGGGGTGGCTGGCTTGTCCTTGCCCTTGGCACAGTCTTCCTTTCTGCGGGAGCCAAAGTGTTCTAGATGGTTTATAGGAATTAAAAGCCAAAAGTAAGCCAAAGTTGCATGAAATTATTACAACCTTAAAGCAGAATAAAATCGGGATACAGGCCAGAGTCAAAGCTAGTGACTGTAAAGATCGCAACACGCAATTATAGACTGACACATTTAAAAACAAATCCCTGGGATCCGAAGCAAAAATGTGGTTTGTGTTAGCCTTCCAGGCTGTCAGAGTGTGTAGCTGGTGCGGTGAAAGCGAGCTCCGCAATAGGCGTAATGGAACGGAAGGTAGAACCGCGAAAATCTTGCTCCCCTTACAGAGCTCCTCGGTGTGACTGCACTTGGAATATTGCATCCCATCCTGGTTGCCTCACCTGAGTAAGGATGTTATTGGACTGGGAAAAGCAAAAGGAGGACGGGGAGAATGATCAGCGGGGAGGAGCAGCTCCTCTGTGGGAAGTGGCTGTGACAGCTGGGACCATTCCGCTCAGAGGAAAGGCGAGGTGCAGGCGGCAGGACAGCGCTGTTTAAAACACTGCCAGGGTGTGGAGAAAATCGGGGGAGTTTTCTCCCCCTCCCATGGCACTTGAGCGCAGGGGCATCCCGTAAAGCTGCCTTGTGGGAGATTCAAGTCAGGCAAAAGGAAGGCCTTCTTCACACCATGTGCAGGGATTTGCTGCTGGTGATGGCCACCAATTTGGGGGGGCTTAAAAGGGGATTGGACAGATCCATGGGGCAGGAGGTGCCAGCGGCTGCTAGCCTTGCTGGCTCGGGTCTGCCTCCTTGCCCAGAGGCGGCCTGCCTGCGTACCCCAGTTGCTGAGGAGCTGGGCAGGAGGACGTCTTGCACCCCTCCTGCCGGAGGGACGCTGTGGGCAGCTGGCTGGCCACCGTGTGCGAGTGCTGGGCTAGATTCACTGGCTTGATCTTCCAGGGCTTTTCTTACATTCTTATGTAAAATGGTGCATAAAGGGAGCTCTTCCGTGGGCCATTAGAGGTCCCCCAGCGGTGATGCGCTTTGGAAGTAAAATAAATTGGCATGACCCTTGGCGTGGTAATCCACCCACTCTTTTTCAGGATACAGCCACTGGTGTATTTTGAAGCATGAGAGCCTCTTTAGTATTTCTGGGCCATTCAAGTATAACTGGTGGTGGTGGTGGTTGTTAGTCGTGAAGTTGTGCCCGACCCATCAGGACCTCATGGGCAACACTCCTCCAGCCCTTCCTGTCCACCATCCCCGGAGTCCACCCAAACTCACAGCCACTGCCCCAGTGACTCCATCCAGCCCCCTCACCCTCTGCTGCCCCTTCTCCTTTTGCCGCCAATCGTTCCCAGCATCAGGGTCTTCTCCAGGGAGTCCTTCCTTCTCATCAGGTGGCCAAAGTATAATTAGTGAGTTGCAAGTATGGCCTTTCGCAAATGTGGTGCCAGGACACGGTCTGTAGTCACACAAGGCAGCCCCCCTGCTGAAGGTCTCGGGCGGCAGGTGTGTGGAGGAGAGACCATCTGGGGAACAGGATGTAGCTGCCTGGAATACCCCCAGGGAGGAAAGGTGGGAGAGCCGTATAATAAGGAAAATAATGAACGAGGGATCCCGCAAAGGTGCTCCTGCTCCGCAGTGGAGACGCGGCTTCCCGCGGCAGGCCAGGATCCAGGCCCCGCAGTTGGTCGCCGGGGTTTCCCCGGAACCCGGCCGGTGCTCGCCCAGCGCCCGGTGGCCGCCCGGCTCCCGCGTGCCTGGTTGGTGTTGCTTAGCAGAAGCTGCCATTTTCTAAGTGCTTTTTTTTTTACTCGTAATTACTCATGGCATATAATTAAGCTGTAGAATTAATTTCTGCACAAAATAGTGGCTACCAACTTTAGCAGCCGGGTGGCTGTTAAAGCGGATTCAGCAGATCCCGGGAGGGAGGAGCATCGGTGGCTGCTGGTCCCGATGGCCGAACGCCACACGTCCGGGGAAGTGTGCCTGTGTGTGCGAGCTGCGGGGGGGCACGCGTGTGCCACCATCCTCGTGCCCTCCGCGTGGATTTCCCTGGCTGCTGGGTGAACGTAATGCTGGGCAGGATTGGCCGTGGTTCCGCCCAGCCCGGTGGGTCTCCTGTAGGCCCTGGCCTGCAGAGGGGTTTGGGGAGGGCCCAGCCTCCGCCTCCCAGTCCTTGTCCGGGGGGCGGGAGTGAGAAGACGTGGCTGTGCGTGTGCCCATCTCGGGACTTCCTGGAGCTGCCTGGCTGGCTGCTGGGGGACCAGAGTGCTGCTTTGGAGAGGTAAGCACCGGAGGCTGCTTTCAGCGATGGGTGTGAAGCTACCAATTTAAGCAGTCATCCTTTCTCTTCTTCCTTCTTTGAAAAGCCATGCGTTTCCACATCTCTTTACAGCGCTTCCCGGCCCGGTATCCTCACAATGTATTCCGCTGTGGCTGTGAGTCTCCCTGGCAAGCCACAGACCTGCCACAGCTTGGGGAAACCGGTGTAGTTTCAGGAAGCGACACGAGAAATGCATTTCCTGAAAGATTTGTCCTAGATTAGCTGCTGGTATTTTATTTGTGCTGTTTTATTTTACCTTTTCGGTATTACTTGTTACATGAGTTTGCAAGCTGCTACGGCGGCTGAGCACGACGCGTGCAGGGCACAATTGGGGAAAGGGGAGGTGAGGATGAGCGACCGAAGTATTTGCTTTTCTTCCAGGGACATGGCAGTGCTGTGACCGAGCACCAAGCAAGCGGTTGGGAGGCCCCTCTGAGCGCTGGATGGGCACCTGCTGACAGCGTGGGAGCACCCGTGCCTCCCCCCGGGCGCTGCCTGGCCAGGGCCCCACCCAGCCTCCCTCCGCCTGGAATGCTGCGTGTGCCTCGCTCTGCCTCTCGCAGGACGACTCCCAGTCGCTTCGGGGCCACCGATTCACCGAGGCTCAAGGTAGTCATCTTTGGTGCTGCCGCGTGGACTCTGCCAGTGGCCCTTCCCTTGGAGGAGCGCGGTGCGAGCCCCTGGCCCGAGTCCGCTCCACTCAGCTCAGGGGCCGTGCCTGCATCCCAGATGGTGCGATCCCTCGTGCTCGCCTCACATCCGAACTTTCCCGGGCGCCTGGCTGGCTGCTGCCGTGCGAGGTGGGATGCAGAGGGCTGGGTCTCCCTGGGCCAGCTGCTCGCCTCCCCCAACGCAGTGGGAAAATCCCCCTGGAGGGCCGCTGCTGCCAGTCCGGGTGGGCACTGCTGCGCTGGACGGGCTCCTGGTCTGGCTCCATTTCGGGCTGCTCCCCAGGCTGCGCATTCAGCAGAGGCGTGTTGCACGTTCTGTCCTGGCCGTGTGGTTCTGGGTACACGCCACCCGGCATGGTGACTGCCCACCGCCTGGTGAGCGCGCATTCTGGGGCGGCTGCGACCCGCCAGGTGAAGTGCAGTGGGACCGGGTGTGTGAACACGCGCGTGCGTCTCCAGTGGGAGCAGTGGCTCAATGTTCTCGCAAGAAGCGATGCGTGTGGCTGGTTCAGAGGCGCATGGGCCTGGTGCAGGGCGTGTCCCAGAGTCCTCTTGTCGTCACAGAACTCGGTTCAAGCGTTGAAAGCCGGTGCCCGTGAAGTCCAAGCAGCCAGCAAATTCACATTATGGGGATGCAGATGTGGTGTTTGTGTGCCTGCTCCTGCCTGTGCTTTGCCTGAATGCAGCCTCTAAATATTCCGTCATAGCCCTTCTGGCCACGGAGAAAGGACAGGGAGTGGAAGCGTTTGTTCTCACGGTGGTCACTGAGCGCTTTAGGCAGGCTGCCCCTTCACTTGGCCTTGCAATTGGCCCATTTTTCCCACAACAACAAGGCCTGGAAACTTTATTTTTAAACGAAAGCTGACATTTCCAGCATCCCGGATTCTGTTCCAGGGATTCTGCTGTACTGGATACATCCTGCTTCTGCAGCGACAGGTGATGAGCGCCCAGGTGTGGGGCTGCCTGTGACAGCAGTCTAAGTGGTGCTTTGTTCGGCCTTCGTCAGCCCTGGGTCTACTCGTGCCTTTGCTGGCCTGTGCCTGTTGAGAGGCCAGGGCCGTTTCGTAGGAGCGTGATTGGCACGGGCGCAGCAACAGATCACGAGTCTCCCCACCCTCCACCTGGTGCTTGGAGAGGGAGGCAGGGCAGCGCCTGCGAAGGAGGCACCTGCGTGGAGAGGTGCAAAGGCCGAGCCCTTCACTTCCAGCTGCAAATACGAGCAGGCTTAATAAACATGTGGAAAGGCTCGAGAAAGGCCCTTTTCTTTGCCCGGAATCTCTCTCTCTGCTGGAGATGGCCGGACCGGGGGGGCGGGGGGCATGGACCCGCACTGCTTCATAATCCCAGGGACCGAGAAGGAGGAGCTGCTCCTCCTCCCAAGGCTGGCCATTCCCTGAGCTTCTCCGGAGACTTGAGGCCCTGCGTGTGCTGCGTCTGCAGGCCCGGCACTGCCGGCTTTGGCTTTCCTTCATCCTCAGAACAAGGCGGACGGGCATAAAGTGGTGGCGGCATGGGGCCGAGTGGCCGGGCCTTGCGTCTCTGTGCCTCGGTGATGGCTGGCTGTGGAGAGCGATGCCGGGGCCTGGCCGAGAGGCTGGCCATGCTCCTCCATGTCGCCTGAACACAGCGCAGGTGGCTTTGGGTGCTCTTCACATTCCCGTGGCCCTGAAGTGGAAGGCTGTGCCGAGGTGGTGGTCCGGGACGGTGCCAGCGTCCGGTGGGGCTGCCACTGAAATGCCCAGAAATGCCGGCGTTTGCTCACACACGTTGAGATGAGATCGTCTGCAAGCGTTGCGTGTCGATGCGCATCCCTGGGCAGAGCGGGTTTGGCCCGTGGTGGTGCACGGAGTCTCAGTGGTGAAATGCTTAGCTGCTCCCGCTGGGCCTCTGCGGGTGGCGGGAGATCCCTCCCGCGGATCCGCTGCTCGCTCTTCGTTTCCTTCTGCAGGCAGGCAAAGACTGCTTTGTTTAAGAAGGCCGTTGACCTGCCCGTGGGCTTGGTGCGTTGGGCGCTTTTGTTAATGGCAGCGCTTCCTGTAATTATATTCTCATTGCGTTTTAACGGTTTGGTTTAATTTGTCTTGTAAACTGCCCTGGACGCCGTATTTTGGCACAAAACCAGGGCGCTCACTGAGTGAAATAAGCAGTGGGCAAGCTGGCTAGTGCGTGGCCCCCCACCGGGAGCCCCCTTTCCCTGCGCAGTGCTGCTTCGGGACGAGCTGGCTGGATCGCGGGCGTCTCATCCGCCAGGGCCTTGGTCCTTGGTGCGTGGTGACTCAGAGGTCCCCACCCACCCGCTCCCCCTGCTTGGGTGGCTGGGGCGGTAGCAAAAATACCAGTGGCTCCTGGAAGGGGGCATGAGAGCGCTTTGAGGGGTGGGTCCAGCCCCCCCGGTCGTTCCTGGATGGGTACTGGCGTTTGCTTGCCTTCCTCGGGGCCGTGGGGCGTGGGAGCCGGCAGCCCTTGGCACCGTGGCAGAACCAGGCGCAGAGAGTCCTCGCCGTGGCCTGAGCGGCCTGCCTGCTCCGTCCGCCATTAGCTTGGCAGGCATGAGAAGCCGGGCCCGGAGGCGCAGGGGACGCTGCCCGCCCGCAGTTAAGCTTTGGCCGGCGGGGGGTGGGGGCAGCCCTCGCCTGCGCGCGCGCGTCCCCGTCGCAAGAAAGAGGCACGGTCCTGCGTGCAGAAGCACGGCGGTCTGCTGGGCGAGAGCCCCCTGGCCCCCGCTGCGTGAGGGCTCCCAGTGCAGGGCTGCTGCTGCTGCTGCTGGAGGGCCGCCAGCCCCTCCTCCCCGAAGTGCCGCAGCTCAGAGGCGCGAGGGCCAGGGCCCTTTCCTCTCTGGCGCTCCAGCTGCTGGCACGGGCTGCGAGGGGGGCCGCTGTTGCGCAGCTGCCGCCGCTCCCCCCCTCCGCCTGGGAGGAGGCTATTCCCAGCGCTCGCTATGTGTGCGTGCGTGTGTGTGTGTGTGCGCACATGCACGCGCCTGCATGATGCACAGGAAAAACTCCGGCTGGCCTCCCTTGAGCCGAGTCGCACTCCCGTTCCTCCCAGTCCGAGCGGTGAAGCCCCTCGTCGCGGCCGCCTGGTGGGAGAGGCGCCGCTCGCTCGCCTTCTGCAGCGTGATGCGCGTTGGCCCCGGGGCCCCGGGTTCCTTTCGGAGGCTCCTGCTTGCTTGCTGCCTGGGCGGTCGGGGCGCTGGACGAAAGGGCAGGCGGGGGCACGCCGAGCCAGGGGCGGCTTGGCCTGGCCTGGCCTGGCCTTCCAGGCTGCATCCCCAGCACGGAGGGCGTGTTGTCGCTGTGTTGTGGCTTGGCCCAGCTGTGCAGCACGAGGCTCTGAGCGATGGGCAGCCCGGCTGCCCCGGCTGCTCGGCCTGTCTCTTGGCGTTGCCCTGTTCGGATCACTGCGGCTCCCTGGCCCCGGCCCTCCCTCCCTCCCGAGTGCACGGTGGGCAGTGCTGATGCTGCCCTTAAGGTGTGCTTCTGCACAAACGGTGGGGCGCGAGAAGGTGGCGAGTTTCCCTGGAGTCCGCTGGTCCGTCGGGGGCCGCGTGTGGCTCCCAGACGTTTTGGCCTACAGCTCACGTCCTGCCGCACCATCTGCCGTGGTGGCTTGGGATGAGGAGGGGCTCGAGGGGTCTCAAAGCGCCCCCGCCGCCCAGCACTCCCTCAGGGCCTGACTCCTGGCAGGGCCTGCCTCTCAGGGGAGCCTCTCTCCCCACACCAAAGGGGCTCGCTTGCTCCTTGGCACGTCGGGTCGGGTTGAGAAGAAGTGGCCCGACCCCCTGGAGGGCTGTGCTCATCGGCCTCAGCAGAGGCACCGAGCCTCCGACTCAGGGCCAGGGGCTTCCAGAGTCCCCAATCCGCTCGCAAGCCTTTTGGTCCTGCGAGTGGAACCCTGCAGCTCGAGCGCATGAGTGGCCCACTTGCGGAAGCTTCTTGGGGCTGGGTTCAAGGCGGGGTCTCCTTCCTCCCCCTGCTGTCCCGCTTGTTTAGGCCTGTTAGGTCCCGTTCTTGCGCCAGCCTCTTTCTCTGTCTTTTTTAGAGCATTTGAGGTGCTGACCGTCACACTGGGACAGCATGTCAGGCCCCGTGCCAAGCCGAGCGAGGGTCTACGCAGACGTGAACACGCAGAGACCCCGCGAATACTGGGACTATGAGTCACATGTCGTGGAATGGGGGTAGGTTGGCTGGCTGGCTTCGGCCGTGGTGGGGTGCGTTGCTTCGGAGCCTTCCGTCCCGCAAAACCTCCTTTGGGGAGGCTGTGTTTCTCTCCGAGTCCCTTCTCTCTCTTGCTATTCTTGAATCATAAGCTGCTGCGGCAAACCCCACACCGCCGGCGCAGCCAAAATCCGTGTGATGTGCACACTGGATATCTGGAGACACCGGCGGAGCACCAGGCAAGAGAGGCCTGAGGCCGTCCGATTCCAAAGGGGAGAGCTGGAAGGCCGGTGGCCAGGGCTCGGAGCCGTCCTGGCAGCTCCTTAACTCCATGCCTTGGCATCGGTGGGCCCTGCCAAAGAGAGGTCTTTGGGGTGAGCCCCGCGGGCTCCTCACTTATCTCGCCCCAGCGCTGTGAGGGATGTGCCTGTCCAGCGCAGCCCCCATCTGACCCGCATCCTCGCCCCTCGCCCCATCTGTGGAAGGGTCAGCCAAATTGCCGGAGGCGTGGCCTCCCCCTGAGCCCAGGGCCGCTCATTCTTGGTGGGGCGGGGCGGGGGGACACGCACAGTGTCACGTGGTGTCCTGTCCCAGCAGGGGCTGGACCTGACGGCCTTCATGGCCCCGTCTAGCTCGACTCTTCCGTGAGCCTATGAGGAGCTGGAGGGGGGCAGACTCCAGTGTCTTCTGTGGAAGCACGTCCAGGGGAGGGGTTAGGGGAAGGGCAGGGCTGTGGCCCCCTTCTCTGAGGTCAGGAAGAGGCGGGGGGGCTGCCCCTTCCAGGGAGGGAGGAAAGCAGCCCTGGCTTTGCTGAGGGCTGCTCAGTGGTGCCGCTCACCTCCTTCCTCGGGGTGGCCTGCTGCAGTGGGTGGAGCGGCGGGTCGGGCGAGGCCGGCACGAGGGGGGCCCAGGCCCAGGCCTCTGCTCAGCCTCCCCGCTCCTGGGGGCCGTGGGCAGCCGCCTGCACTCGGCCTGTGCTTGGGCGGCTGGCCCTCGGGGCAGGGAGCCTCTGGCAGGCTGAGCTCTTCTCCCTCTCTCTCCCCGTTCTCCCACAGCAACCAGGATGACTACCAGCTGGTGCGGAAACTGGGCCGTGGCAAGTACAGCGAGGTCTTTGAAGCCATCAATATCACCAACAATGAGAAAGTCGTGGTGAAAATCCTCAAGGTGAGCGTGGAGACAGGCCCTCCCGCTCCCCCCCGAGCCCCTCCAGCCTCGTCCTGCCCTGAGGCCACTCCGTGGCTGTGGGCAAGGCCCCGTTGGCTCAGCCCCAGGCTGGCCCCCGTCCTCGAAACGAGGGCCGAGCTGTCCTTCTGGGGTGACAGTGCGCCCTCCTCGTGCGAAGCCTTCGACCAGATCAGGCGCGGCCGATCCAGCTCTTGCCACGCGCCAGGGAGGGCCGCACTGGTCGCTGCGTGTGGCCCGTCTGTCTGGGCACAGCACGATTCTGTTCTTCCGAGGGGCTGGCTTGCTCACACTCAAGCCACAAGAGAAAACGTAGCATATTGCTGCGTAATGCTCACTTAGGGTAAGAGGAGGCAAGGACGGATTCGACCCTCTGGTTCGGATGTGTGCACTGCTGTGCAGCCTCCCTGCGCGAAACTGGCACCCGCACCGAGCCAGTGGCTGCTGGAGTGTGGGTGGAGCGCAGCCGGGGCACGGGGTCTTCGGGCCTGCCGGGGGCCGCGGAGGGCGTTCCCCCGAGCACTGGGCACGCCCCTGCAGTTGGACGGGCCCCGAGGGCCCCCATCTGCCATGCGCTGGCCACTCCCCGCGGCACGTGAGCATCATTTGCAGCACCCGAGTCTCCACCCTGGTCACCCACCTCCCAGCATAAGGTGCCCACGGTCAAGAACTTAGAGTGGGGGAGCGGCCTGTGCGTGCTGTTGCCATGCGCCCCGGTGCCTTGTGCGTGCGCGAGGGGCCCTGGCACCCTCGCTGCAGCCTCGTCGTGTGGGCCTGCGGCATGGCCTGTGGCGCAGAAGGCCTTGCCCATGCGGAGCCCGACGGAAACCTCTCGTGTGGCCTTCCCTTTGGGGGTCGGGGCGCTTCTGGCTTCTCGCAGAGGGTGGGTTGGCGGTGATGGAGCCAGCTCGCCAGCGGGCAGCGAGGCGCTGTGTGGCTCACGACGGAAACGTGGGTTTGCGTGTTTGGGTTCCCCGCTCTGTTTTGCCCCGCCTCTTGTCCTGCAAGGACCTCGGGGCGTCTCACAGAGCCCCTCTTCCTACGTGCTTTGTCCTGCCAATGACCTCGTCAGGCAAGTTGGGCAGAGTCCGAGTGGCCCAGGCGCCCCAGCGAGCCTCATGCCGGAGTGGGGACTCGAGCCGAGTGCGTCACACTGGCTTGCTCGTGGCGATGCCCCTTTCGTCTGGCAGGAACCGGCCCTTGAGGTAGACTGCCACGGCCAAGGGAGGGCCTTTGGGCTGTGGCGCCCAGGCACGGCGTGGTCGTGCCAGAGGGGCGCCGTGCTGTCCACTTTGGAAGGGGGAGAAAGCCGACGGGGTCTCTAGCACGTTCGCTGTGAATTCTCTACCCTTCCCCATTTGTCGCTGTTCCCATGTACAACTTGCTGACCTTTTCGTGTCTTTCTTACCGAAAGCTGCCTTGAGTGTATTTAGTACAAAAAGGTGGGTCGCGCATTAACACTACTGGAAGTGCCTGTGAACGTGTGGGGCGGCCTGTGCAGCCCACCTACACGCTGCGCCTTAGCTCTGGCACCACGTGCACCGGAAGGAAACATGCTGGTGGGCTCCGCGGGGTCACTTGGCCGTGAGGAAGCGATGGGGGCGGCAGCAGGGCCCCTGGATTTGCATCTGGGCCGGTCTGCAGGCGGGTTCACTTGCTCTGAAGGTGGGGCCCTTTCCGTGGCTCCGGGATTTCCTCCCTGGAGGCGTCCACGTGGCCCCTTCTCCCCTTCCTCGGGGACAGCAGGTGAACCCCCTTCACTTGGCCGCACCTTGAAGGGGAGTTGGAGGGCCGCACAGATGAATTTCCGCATTCGATGTCTCGTTTCAAATTATCTGGGGTTTCTTTTTCTGTGCTTGGAGCCCATTTTCCTAACCTCTTTGAGCAACTCCCAGGGCAGGGATTTGCTCTCGAGACGTTAAAATCGGGAAAGCCCCCGCAAGGCACTGAGGCTTGGCGAGGGCCCCCTGGCGCTGCTCTCCGGTTGCCTCGGGGCGACCCTTGTTTTCTCAGGGGGCTGGCCGGGCAGCTCTGAGCTGCATGCAGCGGTCTTGCCTCCTCACGGATGAGGCCCGGAGGCAGACGCGGCTCAAGGGACGATCGCTGGGGGACGGGGCACGCCTGGGGGCAGAGCTCTGCCGAGGGGGTGCGCACTAGCGGGAGGCGAGCAACTTTCCACCAAGGCTTCCCGGGGTGGCCTCTGGGGTCAGACTGGGGGCCCGTGGCCTGCCTGGACGAGGCAGCAGCCTGGCCCCTCGGCAGAGACCTGCTGGCACCCGTTTCCCCAAGCTACCTGGGTGCTGAGGGGGCGGCGTGCAGGCCCCAGCCGGTGGGTCTCGTCAGAAAGGCCGCCGGTGACCATACGGTGTTCTCCTTTCCTCAGCCAGTAAAAAAGAAGAAAATCAAGCGTGAGATCAAGATTCTGGAAAACCTTCGCGGGGGACCCAACATCATCAGCCTCCTGGACATAGTCAAGGACCCTGTGGTAAGGAGCGCCGTGCGCTCTCGGGGCGCTCACAGCCTGGGGCACAAGGGCCGGCCCTGGAAGTGGGGAGGGGGTCTCCTTGGGAGTAGGGCACCTTCCAGGGCAGAGGGGCTGCCTGCCTTCGGCGATGTGGCGACGCAGCCTCTAGGTCCCGGAGGAAGAGCCCGCGGGCAGCTGACCCAAGAGGATGCGGGGAGTTGCTCTCGTGGCCAGGAAGGCCGTTCCCTGCAGGCGAACGGACTCAGAGGCCCAGCGTCCCCCAGGAACCCCCACTGACCAGCCAGCACCCTCTGGAGCCCCCCATAGGCCGTCCGGGGGGCAGCCGGGGGATCACGCGTACAGCGAGCTGTTCCGCCCCGTCAGTGCAGCGCGACTGGTGAGGCCACAGCTGCCACTCTCGCGCCTCCTGGCTTTGCCCTGGAGGAGGCGACTCGTCTCACTTGCTGATTTTTGCCCTCTCTCCTGCCCCGTGTGTGCGGTGGCGGCGATGGTGCTGCGGCTCCTGCTGCCCTCCAGTCCCGGACCCCCGCCCTGGTCTTCGAGCATGTCAACAACACCGATTTCAAGGTAAGGGGGTGCCACCGGCGGCGCTCCTTCCGGGTCCCCTTCTGGCCCTGCAGCGAGGGCGAGGGGCCTGGCATGTGGGGCCCTCTGCTCCGGGGCGGCCAGATGGCCGGTCCCTGTCTCAGAACTGGGGCTGTGAGGGCGGCCCCACGCTGCATGCATTCAAGGCGCCTCTCCCTGCCCCGCAGCCGGGAGCCTCAGGGCAGCTTCCCAAGCCAGAAAAAAAGCAGAAGGCTGGAGCATGGCCCAGGTGGCAGGGGAGGGACGCCAGGAGCAGCCAGCCCCTCCTCCCAGCACCCCGGGCCGAGTCCCCGTCCAGCGGTAGCTCTTCAGCAGTAGCTCATGAGCGGGCGACAGCCCGTCCGTCCGTGCACGCACGCTGGCGGGGCGGGAGCTGCTGGCTGCTGGCTTTCCGCCCCTCCTTTCAGCTGACGTTTTGTTTGGTTTTTACTTATTTATTTGACTTGCATGCCACCCGTTCGCCCCGGGCTCTCTGGGCAGCTCTCGGCATGTTGGGCAACAGTTAGAACAGTGCGAGTCGTAATGGTCACATTTGACAATTTGCATTTAAATATAAAAGCCAACAATAGGAATCAGGTCAATAAGTTACAAAACTGTAAAATAAAAGCTTAAAATAAGATAAGATTAATGAGATGAAAAGGGGGACATAACATTAAACATTCCATAAATTGAGCCACATAAAACAACCTTAGTTAAGCAAGAAGAAAAGGTACCGGGTGCTTCAAGCCACTCACCCGTGATGCTTCGGGGGCTCACCAGTAGCTCTGCTGTTTGGGCGAAGGAACCCGCAAGCAGGCCTCCCCCCCCCCCCCCGGCATCCCTGCTCCTGGCCCAAGAGGCTTCCTTCCCCGTCCTCCTCCTCTCCCGTCACAGCAGAGAAGCAGAGTGGCCTCTAGCCAGGCTGCCTGGCTGGGGAACGAAAGGGCCCCTGCGCTGGGGGTGAGCTGCGCCAGTTAAAGTGGGCGGTCTGAGCTCTGGAGCGGGGCCCCAGCTGCCCTCCACAACCTTCCCTCTTCCCCCAGCAATTGTATCAGACGCTGTCAGACTTCGACATCCGGTTCTACATGTATGAAATCCTGAAGGTAAGGGGCCGAGCCCAGGGGAGGGAAGGAAGCGATGGGCGACCCCACACTGGCTGCCTCTCGGGCGTCTGTGGGGGGCAGAGTGGGCCCCTCTGGCTGCGCAGCCCTCCTTCTGTGTCCTGTGGGACGTGTGCGCCTCGGGAGCAGCCAGGAAGGGGTGTCTGTCCAGCCCCACACAGGCTTTGGGGGCAGCCAGAGGAGGCCCTGTCCCTCCATGGAGGGAGGGGCCTTGGCTTGCACTCCGGAGGCCCCGGCACCCGGCCATGAAGGGACGCGGCCGAAGGAGAGCCCCCTCTTCCAGGGCCTCGGAGGGGGCACCGTCGTGGTGCTTGTGGGGCTTCGGCTGAGGAGCTCGCTCGCTGCCAGGGGCTGCCCTGACGGTGGACTCGGGCCCTCTCTGTGTCTTCACAAGGCCCTTCTGCGGGGCCTTCTCGTACCTCCCGCCTTCAGCCGCGGGTCTTTGAGTGGGGAGTGGGGCCGGGCCTGGCCCAGCGGCATTGGCAGCCCCGCAGGGCTGAGCAGGCCCTGGGCCTGGAGAGAGCCCCTCCCGCCTCTGCCCCCACCGGCCTGTCCTGCCCGGGGGGCCGCTTGCCCAGGCAGCGTCGGCTTGGGCGGCCCCATCCCGCTGCCCCGGCAGTGGTCAGACACGCAGCCCCACGGAAGGTGCCAGAGCGTGGCCCTTGCTGGCATGGGGGGCCTGGAGCAGGTGTGCGGCTGGCGCCCTCTGACCGCCTCCCGCTGCCCTGCAGGCGCTGGACTACTGCCACAGCATGGGGGTCATGCATCGGGACGTCAAGCCACACAACGTCATGATAGACCACGAGCACCGGAAGGTGAGGCTGTGTTCGCTCAGGGTCCCTGTGGGCTGCTTGCAGCCCACCCTCCCACGCAAGCCGGAGTGCCTGGCATGCTCGGGAGAGACTGGGGTCTCCCGTGCCTGGTGGGGGGCGCTCAGGGTGGGTGAGGGCTGCTGGCGGTCCATGCCGCTGGAGTGGCGTGCCCTGCGCAGAGCAGCCGTGGCATCCCAGGCACCCCCGGAGTGGCACCTCTGGGCCCCCTGGGAGTGGCGCTTGGCTCGCCCATGCTCAAGGTGGCCCGGGGGGGTGGGGGTCTGAGGCCGCCTGTGGGCGCGGCAGGCAAGAGGAGAGCTCCGGGGACTGCAGGCTCCCAGGCCTCCGGGAGGTGGAGTTCGGCGCCTGGAGCGCCCAGGTGTGCTGCTGGCTGGAAGAGGCGGAGGGGGCCTTCGTCCCGCGGCAGCCAGGCCTGGGCTTGAAGGTGCCGTCCTGCGAGGGGGCGGGGGTGGGGGGGCTGAACCGTTGGGGTTCTGTTGCCCTGCCAGGCCGGGGTTGGGGCGAGAGGCACGTCTGTTGGCAGCATGCCAGCATCCGTTGCTGGGCTCTAACGACGGATTTTGTTTCTGTCCTTGCTGGTTTGCAAGGGTCCCAAATGCGCCGTACAAGAAGGACGTGTGGCCCTCAGGCTGATCTTGACATCCTGGGAGGCAGGGAGGGAAGGGGCTGCCTGGCCATGGCAGCAGATGCCGCTCAAGGGCTGCCCCCCCCCCCGCTCCCTGGGCACGGTGCTGCTCCAGGCCTCTGGCCCCTGCCTCCGCCTGATCTCGAGGCCTCCCTGGGGAGCAGGGGGTTGGGGGCACGCTTCCCGCGCCCTCCCCAAGAGCAGGCTGGTGATGCTCAGGCAGCCTCCCCCCCTCCCCTCCCCTCCCCTCCCCTCCCGGCTGCAGCTGCGTCTGATCGACTGGGGCTTGGCGGAGTTCTACCACCCGGGGCAGGAGTACAACGTGCGTGTCGCCTCGCGCTACTTCAAGGGGCCAGAGCTCTTGGTGGACTACCAGGTAGGGCGGCAGCAGAGCCCGGCGTGGGGCGGGAGCAGAGCCTGGGGGTCCACGTGGAAGGCCAGGCCAGGCCATGCCATGCCAGGCCAGGCCGTGCCAGGCAGGCGGCAGCAAGCCCAGCTCTGCAGCCACCTGGCCCAGGCTCCCTGTTCCGCGTGGATCGCCTGCAGCCCCCGACCCTTTCTCCTGGAGGCGGCGGAGACCGAGCGTGGGCCAGCCACGCAGACGCCCTCTGGCCCCCCTGCCACAGGGCCTGGAGAGGCGCTGCCGGGCTTGGCGACCGCCATGGGCTCGGCAGGCAGTGTGAGGCAAGGGCCTCGTGATCCGGGAGGGTGATGGGTGTGAGTTTGTGGGGGCACACGTGCCACAGCCGCAGGCGGCGGTTCGGAGAGCCCCCGCATCGGCTCTGCTGCTGTTGGAGGCAGGCGCTGGGTGGGGGGGTGGCCTGGGGTGGGGGCTCCACGGGAGGCGCTCGTGTCCCCGGCCGCTCCTGAGGCCTCACGGCCCTCCCCCGGCCCACCAGATGTACGACTACAGCCTGGACATGTGGAGCCTCGGCTGCATGCTGGCCAGCATGATCTTCCGCAAGGAGCCCTTCTTCCACGGGCACGACAACTACGACCAGGTGAGCTCGGCTTGCGCTGCCGAGGGACCCCGGGGGCGGGGGCCGCGGCTGCTTGGAGGGGGCCCCACCCCAGCCGCTCTAGCCCGCCTCCACCCTCGTTCCGGCCTGGCCTTTTTGCCACACGCCTCCAGCCACCTGCAGGATGGGCAGGGCCCCGGGTGTGCCCCCAGCCCCCAGCGCTGCAGCCCTGGGGCGCCAGAGCCGTGCTTGGGGGCCGCGAGCGTTGACGCAGAAGGACTTGTCTCCGGGCAGGGGGCAGCTGGGGGGGGCTGCTGCGGCAGGGCTTCGGAGAGCGACCCGCCCGCTGCTGGGGCCTTTCCCGCTCGCTGGGCAGGTCTCAGGTGGGGGGGCTGCGGCGGCCGGGGGAGAGGGCTCTGCTGGCCACCTGTGGCAGGTGGCAGGTGGGGCATCCGGGGGCGGCAGTTCTCCGGGGCTGCATGCTCCGGCCTGCACCCCTGGCCTTCTGCCGCCCCCCCACCCGCCTGCCCTCTCACCCTCCTCGTCGTGCTCAGCTGGTGCGGATCGCGAAGGTGCTGGGCACTGAGGACCTCTACGACTACATCGACAAGTACAACATTGAGCTGGACCCCCGCTTCAACGACATCCTCGGCAGGTGAGCGCAGCCCCCGCTGGCCGGCGTGGCCCGCCTGCAGCCACAGCGGGGGTGGGGTCTTCTCGGGGCTGCTGCCCCTCCCCGCAGGCCCTCTGAGGCGGCTCACCGGGCGGTGGGGCGCAGGGCCCTGTTCCCGCCTTTACCTCCTGGGCCTGGGGGCGGGAGGGGCTCGGCGGGGCAGCCCCCCCATGCCTCGCCTCGCCTCGCCCCGCCCTACCTCGCCTCTCGCTGCCCGGCAGACACTCTCGCAAGCGGTGGGAGCGCTTCGTGCACAGTGAGAACCAGCACCTGGTGAGCACGGAGGCCCTGGACTTCCTGGACAAGCTGCTGCGCTACGACCACCAGACGCGGCTCACGGCCCGCGAGGCCATGGAGCACCCGTACTTCTGTACGTCGCCCGGCGGACCGCCCTCGGTCCCCGCGGGATCCGAGCTGGGCCTGCCCCCCTTGGGTCTTCCCTGGCGCTGCCCCCCGAGGAGGGAGGCTGCGTGAGTCCCTGAGGTCTGGGGGGTGCATCGCTCGCCGGTCCCCCTCGCCTCGGCCAGCGCCAGGGGCTCGCAGCCAGGAAGGGGCTCGCACTCCCCGCTGCCCCGAGGCTTTTGCCGTTGTGGGGCACTGGGGCAGTACGCTTGGGGGCCCTCTGCTGGCGGGTGCCTCTGGAGTCACGTCCCCGCTCCTCCCCCCGCAGACCCAATAGTGAAAGACCCCGCCAGGCTGGGCTCCTCCAGTGTGCTCTCGTCGGCCAACACGCCCGTCAGCTCCTCCAGCATGCTGGCAGGTAAGGCTCCCCGCCGGGGCGAGGGCTGGGTGGCCGAGTCTCCGCCTGGGGCTTTCCCCGCGGAGGGCTGGCGGGGGAGAAGCGGCCTTGCCCTGCGGGCCCTCCCCCCAGCCCGCTGATGCGGTCCTTCTGCCCCCCACTCCCGTCTGCCCGCACAGGGATCGCCTCCATGTCGGCCTCGCAGCCCATCGGCAGCCTGGCCGCCTCGCCCGTCATCTCCTCTCCGAACGCCCTGGGGTCGCCGGTCCCTGCCGCCGCCGGAGCACAGCCTTGACCGCTACGGCGGCACCTCTGACTTGGAGCGCCGCCCGGACCCGGCCTCGCCCCCACCCGCCCGCCCGCCCGCCTTGCCAGGCTCGGCCCCCCGCCCACAGCAGGCAGGAGCGTGGCCGGGGGCCTGCCTCTGGAATTTGATATTTTTTGTTTCTGTTGAGTATGTCAAAGAGCCAAGTGCGGGCTGCCGCCGCCGCTGCCACCCCCCTGCGGCGACGGGGCGGACTCTGGCTACGGACAGGCTGCTCTGCCGTCTGTCAAGTAACACGCACTGCACTCTTCCGAGGGGGTCGCGGTTGGTGGTGCAGCGACAGTGTAGACACCTAAACGGAGAATAAAATTTATTTTCTATGTCCCTACTGGGCGCTTGCCCCGCGGTCTGTTCTTTGGCGGGGGGGGGCACAGGCAGGGGGCGTGAAGCAGCCCTGCGTTTGCGGTGACGCCGTGATCCAGACTCCGCCGGGGTTGGCCCACGAGCTTTGGCCCAAGGCTCCTGCCGGCTCCCCGTGGCTCACGTGTGAAGGGAGACCAAGTCGCAGGCCCCCCCCCCGATGGGATTTCTCGACGGGTTCCCTGTGCAGGCAGCATGTAGCGGACGTTCCCTGACGCGACGCGTCGACGCTTCTCTTCTGCGCTCCCTGCACTGGGGGCTCGTGTTTGAAGAAGACGGGACGCATCTTGAACACGCAGGCGTAAAGCAGCACAGTGAGGCGGCAGCGATGCCCAATGCACCAGAGTGACAGACACCAAGTCAGCCCCTCCCTCCTCCTCCTCCTCCTCCTCCTCGTGGGGTCCAGCAGGTGCCCCAGGAGGCCACGAGCAGGTCACGGGGCAGCCAGAAGCCGAGGAAGGCAGACACCCCATTTAGCCAAGGCAGCAGGTAGCAGCTGGCAGCCCCCCCCCCCCCCGGCAACATTAATGTGCGTAATGCCTCCTCTTTGAAGCACGGGGGGCTCGCCTCTTTGGCCGTTCCTTCCCCCCTGCAGAGGCCGGCCAGAAGCAACCCCTGCAGGCCGCTGGCGCCTTTTCTGCCACCGAGGAAGGACGTGGGAAGGAGCAGCCCAGGGCCTCCTGAGCCCAGCCTTCTGTTCACACGGCGGCCAGCGCTGCCTGTCGGAAGCCTCCACATGGGACATGGGCGCCACGGCACCCTCCCACCCATGTTCCCCAGCAACTGCCTCAGACCGGTGGCAGTGTGGGCACCAGTCTGGTCGCCTCAGTGGACTCCACTGGTTGGGTGTGGGAGGCGGGAAGGAGCCCTGCCTTGTGTCCATCCTGAATCCCACAGCAGCCCGGCTGGGTCCCTGCCTTTTGAGGGGTGGGGAACCCATCTTGTGTGCCAGGCATAATTTGGAGCACCTCTCGGGTCTCCCCCGCCCTCCTAAGCTGCCCGGCCCCCGTTGCACCCGCCCCTCACGGGATCTGCGGTGGCACCTGATCGGTCTCGCCGCTCTCCCTCCCTCCCGAATTCGACAGCCCCAGTTCAGCGACCGGAACTGCCCAGGCTGGGGCTGCGCCAGCTGCTGGGTGCAAGGCACGCAAAACCTGCTTGGAGCTGGGCAGACCTGGTGGGGCCCCGCACTGGGGGAGGCGGTTCCGTCGCCTTGGAGCTGAACCGAGGGCCACGGCGCGTGGCCCAGTCGCGTGGAACGTCCAGACTGACCTGGGTCGGGTTTGGGCACAGCCCTTGGGCAGAAACCCCGTAGCGGCATGTGGAGGGGAAAGGGGGCTTTGGGGTGCACTTGCAAGGGCAGGGGAGGGAGGGAGAGGGGAGGCGGGATCGGGGGGGGGGGGGGCTTGGTGGGTGGTACAACCCAGCTCATCCTCCAGCGTAGTCAATAGGGCAGAAGAGGACGGCTGGATGGATCGGCTGATCAGCAGCTAATTGCACCCGCCCACGCGCACAGTCTCAAGCCCCTCCAGGGCAGCCTGCTGCCTCCTGTTTCCTCCCAGAGAAAATGCGTGTTTTTCCTTTCGCTCACTTGTATGCTTCCAGAGAACTAGGCCCTCCGGGTTGTGCATGTTTTGTAAAAGAACCTAAAAAGCCCCCGCGTCGTCCGCAGCCCGTGGCAGCCGGCTGGATGCGCGCCCTTCGGAGCCCCTGGCAGCCCCGCTTGGCTCTCGGCGGCTCCAGGCGGCGGCTTCCTTGATGGAGCCGATCCCGTTTGGTCCTCCTCCGCCGCCGCCCTCGTCTTCTCCGGGGAGGCTTGTCTTCTCGTGATGCGATAACGGCCGTTAACATACAACACTTTAACTTGAGAAAGGTTTACGAAACGAAGAAAGATGCCAGGGCATGCGGAGCCCCTCGACTCCATTGGGTCTTCTGCTCCCTGGTGTGGGCACGGCCAGGAAGCTTGGGAAGGGGACCGAATCCTTGGCCCCCACCCATCCTCAGAGGGGTCAGGGCAGGCGGCACGAAGGGGCCGGGCTCCCAGCCAGCCTGGCCTGCACTCTACGCGCTCCCAGAGCACCCAGTACTGAAGCGGAGCGTGGGGCGTGCTGCAGCTTTTAGGGCCTCTGCAGGAAAAGCAATGCCCCCGCCAGGGGAGGGGTGGGTGGCCAAACCGTGCGTGGCCCCCGCAAAAGGCTGCTGGAGCAGGGGGGCAAGGAGGGCTCCAGCAGGGTTCAGCAGGCACCCGGTCTACTTGGAGGGTCCGGGGGGGAGAGTGCACCGGACTCCAGAGCCAGTAGCGCTCCAAAGAGCAGTGGAGGGCCGGGGCTTCTGGGCTCCTGCTCCAGGCGTGGTACTGGCCATAAAGGGAAGGCATCCACTGCGGGGCAGGCGAGCGACGGTCTGCTTCTGCCCGGCCTGTAGCAGAGCCGGGAGAGCTGGGAGGCAGCCAGCCAGCCCTCCGGAGTGCCATTCCCTAGGCTGCAAGGGGGAGGCAGGAAGAAGCAAGCAAGCTGTCTCCCCAGTCCGTCAATTCTCTGGTCAAAGCCAACAGGCAATGGAGCTTCCATGGGAAAGGGGGCCTGTTCTTAATGGGAGTCAACAGCCACTGGGCTGCTGGTGGCAGGTTGGAAGCCTAGAAAATGGTTCCCCAACTGGCTGTGGGCCGCAGGACGTCCCCCAAAAGTGCCAGCACCCAAAAGCAAAGAAGGCACCGTATGGGAAGGCCCAACCAGACCTCCGTCTTCGGTCTCATGGGCCCCATGCCTTGATTGGCTTGGCCTTCCGGGACGGGCCAGAGCTGCCCACTGGAAAGGTGATAAAACCTGCGTGGCTCAAACGTGGTCCAGGATCCAGGGGAACCGCGTGATCCGCAGGCCAGTGTGCAGAAGGGACTGTCCCCGCCAAGCACGTGCCCCAGGAAAGAGGTCCAGGTGAGTCGTGGGGACCCAGCAAATTCTTCGCCCTTCGATTCCTATGATGTCGATGTTCAGGCTTGTCATCTCTTGTTTGCGCGAACCCCTAATCCTAATCGAGGGCGAAGGTTCCATGGAAAAGTGGGCGATTTTGAAAAAGCCCTCCCTGAGTAGCTTTTTCTGCGCTGCTCATCCTTTCTGCCCCTACTAAACACATTCCAACCCTCAGAATCGTGCCAGGACACCTCGTTTTCCTAACCCTAACCCTAACCTGGGGCTCACCCCTAACCCTAATATAGGGCAAAAGTTCCATTGAAAATAAGGCAATTTTGAAAAAGTCCTCCCTGAGTAGCTTTTTCTGCGCAGCTCATCCTTTCTGCCCCTTCTAAACACATTCCAACCCTCAGAATTGTGCCAGGACACCTCGTTTTCCTAACCCTAACCCTACCCTGGTGCACACCCCTAACCCTAATATAGGGTGAAAGATCCTTTGAAAAGAGGGCGATTTTGAAAAAGCCTTCCTTGAGCAGCTGTTTCTGCAGGGCTCATCATTTCTGCGCATTCTGACCTTTGGGGGTGCAGCTGCCTCGCCTCCCCCGGGGACTTCCTCTCGGAGAAGTCCCCTGCAGCAGACGCACCCAGGGAGCAGCCCGTGTGGAGCATGCCGGGCTGCGCAAGGTCACCCCAGGCCTCCAGCGCTGCTCTGCACACCTGGGCCAAAGGGGCTCGTCCTCCTTCCAGGTAGGGCTGGCTCCGCGCATTCTCCCCCCTGCCTGCTCTCCGTGCCGCCGCAGCTGCTGGGGTGGGGGCTTCTCAGGGCTCTCCTGAGCAGGAACCAAGCCTCTTTTCCCTGCTCAAAAATTGCCCAATGGACCCGGCCAGCAGCACCTTGGCCAGCAGCCAGGCGCAGGAAGCACAAGTCCGCCAGAGGAAAGCAGGGAGGGCAGAACCCCCAGGATGCCTCCCTTCGCAGGAAGGCCGGGGATGCTGGGAAGGCCGTGGGGCTTCCAGAAGCAGGAGCTGGGCCGGCTGTGATCGGGGCTGAGGTTGCGGGGAGCTTTTAACAAGCTGAGGAAGGTTGGGAGAATCTGCCAACGGAGAGCAGAGCAGGGCTCGCTGGAGCCAAGTGCGGGATTGGCTGGCAACTGCATGAATGAGGAGGGAGAACAAGGTGAGAGAGATGGTGGGAAGCTGTACCTGTAGACTACAGGTAGGCTGTGAAGGGAGGGAGGAGCAGGATGCCCTCCACTTTCCCTAAATCCCCCCCCCCGGGGGCAGGGGCTGTCAGGCATGCCCAGCGTGGAATCAGAGGCCGGCCTGGCCCTGCTTTGGCACGGCCCTGGGCAGCCTTCACCACGCAGGCAGGCAGCTGGACGGTGGGCCCAGCGCCTCCTCCCGCTTTCCACCTCTGGACTACTTAGACCATCTGCGAGAACCAACCGGAGCCACTGGTGACTGGGGACCCCCCGCTGGGGAGAGCGCCACTGGTGGGCGGCTGCAGCCTGGGGCAAACTCTTGGAGCGTAAGCCCCAGGGGCTGGAAAGAGACCTACTGGTGGGTGAGCCTGCTCAGGACCCTCCCTGGGGGGCGCAGCAGGACCGTCCTGGGGAAGAGTTGCAGCCATATGAAGGTCCAGCAAACCCCACCCCGGCCTCTAAATCCCACGCCCAGAAGATCGGGGAGCAGGGCCCTCTGCCCTTTTAGAAAGACGCTTTGGGCAGAGAGCAGTCTCTCTTCCTCGCACGTGGCTGATGCTCCCCGCTTCCCTCCCTCCTTTGTGCTTCGGACAGAAAGACCTCTCTGTTTTCTCTCTGGAAATGCAGCCTTCAGCCTTCCGGACCCAGGAGCCCCCGAGGACCCCTCCCCACAGCCCAAGCAGACACTGGAGGCGCCTCATTTTCCATCAGCACCATGGTGGCCACTGGGTGGCAGAGCAGGCAAGAAGCCTGTGCGGTGTGGTGGTGAAGAGCTGGGACTGGGACTCAGGCGACCCGGGTTCGAGTCCCCGCTCAGCCATGGAGCCAGCTGGGTGACTCTGGGCCAGTCGCAGACTCTCAGCCCAACCTACCTCACAGGGTTGTTGTTGTGGGGATAAGATGGAGGAGGGGAATGATGTAAGCTGCCTAGAGCCCTTTGTCGGAAACAGGCAGGATATAAATCGAAAAATAAATAAATAAGAAAGAAAGACCACGTGGCCAACATTTCATGCCTGCGGCACGGAGGGTCCCGTTCCCTTGGCGATGGATTCACAAGGAAACCAGGCCTGGATCTCTGGGGCTGGGCCTGAGCTCCCCCCGCCTCCGGCTGTGCTTGCCCACCCTCCGCCTGCTCGCAGGCACGAGCCCCCTGGATCCTGGACGCAGATGGACAGAAGCGAGGCGCTTGCGCAAGGTCCTGTATTTGAGCTGTCACAGATTCAGCCCCCCTTCCCACCCCACCCCACCCCACTCCGAGGACGCGGAGAGGTTCTCCCTAGCACTGGTCTTCCAGGTTCGTGCCGTACACCTCCACTTCGCACAGGTGAAGGTACTCCTTCCGGTTCAGGATGTGCACGCTCACGTAGCGGCCCCGGAGCCAGTTGCACCGGATGGTGCTGATGGAGCCCAGGCTGGTGTCTGTGACGGTCCCGCAGCTGCGGAGGGAGAGGGAGGGTGAGCCCCGGGGGAGGCTGCTGGCGATGCCGAATCGCCCGCCTCCGCATGCACGACTGCTCCCACAGCCGACCCCTGGCAGTCTGGCACCACCGACAGGCACACGCACCGGCCCCACCTTCTTATTCTGGAATAACGAGTGCCACCCCCGCCCCAGCTCCGTCCCCAGCCCTTCCGGTGGATCCCAGCTGGTCCCTCACCCAGCAGCATGCCTTGCGCTGCATCACAGAGAGGGGACGGGGCGCGATGGGTGCCCGCACTCCAGGTGCTCTTGGCTTCAGGGAGGGTGGGAAAAGTGCCGCTTACAGGGGGTTGGATTTGCCGTGGTTGGACAAGGAGTCTCCCACGTGGACCTCGGCTCCCTGGATCCTTTCGCCACAGCAGTCCTCGCGGTTCTTCACCACCACGGCCGCGATGGCGTACTGGTCGCCCAGGTCCACGAACCACCAGGGCTCCTGCTCAAGCTGCGTGTGGGTGCAGGAGCCGTGCGTGTACCACTGCCCGGAGCAGTTCCCGTCCACGGCATTGCCCGCCTGGGCGATGATCTCGTGAGGGTAGAGGGAGGACTGGCAAGCTGGCCGACCGGCAGCCAAGTTTGTAGCTAGAGGCAATGTGGGAAGCGGAGGGAGGGAGGGAGAGAGAGACCTGTCGGGGAAGCCTTTGGGGATCCCCCTTCTCTGGGCGAGCACAGGGAACAGCAGGGGAGCGGCGGCCCCACGGCGACACCCCTTTCCACGGAACGAGGGCAGCAGAGCGGGCAAATGCCAGACCCCGAACGGCGTCCACTATGGGCATCTGCCCTGGGCTGCCCCAGGGACTCCTGCCTGCTGTGCTGCCTCCCCAGCCCTCCCTGGTCCCTTGGGAGACAGGCCTGGCCACGCTGCTCCATCCCGTGGCACCCGTGGGCAGCAGATGGCGCAAGCCGAAGTGAGACGTGCCACCCACAGGTGGGCCTGCGGGTGCCGGGACCCTGGGTAAGGGGTCACATCTTGCGCCAGGTCCTCACGAGCCCCAGCGATGGGGAGCCTGCCCTCCCTGTATGCCCAGCCTGGGAAGGAGCAAGCAGCCCGCATTACAGGGGCCACGAGCAGGCCATGCCCCCCACCCCCTTCCCCAACTCTCACCGATGCCTTCCAGGTCTGGCCTGCAGCTCTCGGCCTCCCCACGCCGGACCAGCACCGCCAGGGCGAGCAGCGAAGTCCAGAAGACGAGCATCCTGCAAGTGGGGCAGAGCGGGATGTCGGGGTGAAGGAGCAATGCCGGGCGCCTGCCCCCCAAGCGCGGGGACAGACTGTGCCCCCCCAGATGGAGAGGGCAGCGGCCTTGCAGGCCAAGGTGGGGGCGCAGGGGGAAGAGCTGGGATTGCACAAGAGCTGGCGCGCCTTTCCGGAGGGCCTGCGGGTTTGGCAGGGGCTGCTCCAGCGGTGGCCCTGGGGCGGCAAGGGGCAAAGCCGGCCAGAGTTTGTGCATGTGCTCCCCAGAGAGGTTCCCTGACGCTGAGCCTATATTCTTTTCGGTGCCAGGTCAAAGCCTTTTTATTCAAGCGGTATCTTAAAAAATAGTATTTTAAGGGTTTTAACAGTCGCTGTTGATTTGATTTATTTATTGGTTATTGATTGTTTCATTATATCGTAATATTGATTGTCGTATTGGATTTTGATTTCAATTGTCATAAGCCATCCTGAGATATTATATATAAAGAATGGCATACAAAAGTTTTAAATAAATAAGTGGGACACATTTGGAGGAGCCGCAGAGGTGCCAAGCCGGCCGGGAGGCACAAGATCAGGTGCGCAGGGAAGGCTTGGCGAGGAGACCGGCCCGGGCCTGGGCTGCGGGGCGCGCACTGGCGCGTTTCTGGGCATGTCTGCACGGCCGAAAGGGGCGCTTAAACCCGTCCTCCGCGGCAGACCTCCCCCTGCCCAGGGGTCCGTGACAGAGCCTCCCCTGCCCTAAAAGCCGTCGCCAAGGCCGCTCTTGGAGGCAAGCAAGGCGCAGGCGCAGACGGAGGCGCCCCTCCTCGCCGCGGGGAGCGGGCAGCGGAGCCCGCGCTCGTTCCTGCGGCGGCGAAGCCCCGGGCTTCGGGTCTGCGCCCTTCCGTCGCGCCCGCGCTCACCTCGCCTCTCGGTCGGGGCCAAGCCGAAGCTCTGGGGGCTTCTCGGCGGGCTGGCGATCGGGCGCCCCTCTGCAGCGCACGGCAGCGGTTCCCCGGGTCCTGGGAGGCCCCCCTGGAGCCGACCCGGCTTTATCGGCCTCCCCGTGGGCGGCCCCGGCCGGCCCGCGCGCACCGAGCCAATGGGGAGAGGCTGGCCCCCCGCCCGCGGCGTGGCTCCCCACAGGCGGCTCCCTTCCTGCGGGGGGGGGCTCGTTGCACGAGCCCCGCTTCCCCCCCCGCCCCCGCCCCCGCCCCCCGGGGAAAGCGGACTTCTGCCGGCAGCGCGGAGCGAGGCGCCCCTCCGCCGCCCCTTCGAGGAGAGGCCGCTGCCGGGCTCAGGATGTCTCCCGCACGCACCCTGATCAGCGGGGAGGCGGCGGTCAGGTCCGCCAGGATCGGGGCCTCCCTTTACCTCGCCCCCTCCCCCCGCACCGTTGCGGGGCATGGAGCCTGCGGCGGCCGCTGGCCGCGAATCCCCTCGGTGCCAAGAGGGGCCGGAGGGCGGATGAGGCAGGCGCGCAGCCTGGTCCGAGCAGTCCTCGAAGCTCGCCCGCGCCCGGGCAGCGCGTCCGCCGGGGCGGCGGCGGCGGATCGGCGGCACTCGAGGGTCGCCTCCCGCGGAAGCGGGCGGGAGGGGCGGCCGAGCGCGTGTTGCGGCGGCGGCGGCACGACTGCGCGCCCGTGCCAGGCAGGGCTGGTGCCCGCACGCGGCTCCCGGCGCCTCCCGCTGGCGACCTCCTCCGGGCGGCCCGGTTGGCGGCCGCCGTGGCTCCCGGCGTGCGGCAGTGATGAGTGGGAGGAGGCAGGAGCCCCCCGTGCGGTGCCCGTTGCTTCGGGGGCGCCTAGCGATGGGCCTGGCCCGGGCACGCAGGGACAGCCTGGGTCCCGGGGGCTCCTGGGCCCAGAAGGAGTCAGCACGGTGCTGCCCGCGCCTCCCGGCCTCAGCCCGGGCCCGCTCCCCTTTGCCGCATCCCTGCCTTTCCTGAAGCTGGGACTCCAGCAGCAGGAAGCGTCTCTCCGCAGCACGTTCACAGAAAGAGGGTGAGTGGGTGGATGTGTGGGTAGCGAAATCTAGCCCCCTCCCCTTCTTTTAAGTCAATGTGGGCAGAAGGATCTGCACTCCCCCAGGCACTCAGCAGGGACGGCCTCGCATTCTCCGTGGGGAGATGGAGCAGAAGCGATGTTCATAAATCTCCATGCAGTATCCTTGGAGCAGAAGTGCACAGAAACGGGGGGGGGGGCTTGGACTGGGGGGGGAGCATTTTGGAACTTGGGCGTGTTGTGCTGAGCGATTGCGCCACAACTTCTGTGCTTGGACAGGGCAGCGCATGATTGAGTGCCGCTCACACCTGCGCATTCCTGCGTGACATGTTTTCCACCTGCCCGGCCGTTCTCCCGGTGAGGGCGCCGCACCACCCAGAACCTCCCGGTGCCGTGCAGCGGACTCAGCGTTGTGCAATTTGCACAACTCGAGCAGCGACCGGGCCTCGCTGGGCCTCCGGGTGGTGCTTCCCCTCCCTTCTCCGCCTGCCCGTCTTGCTGGGTGCTCTGTGGAAGCACAGATGGGAGTGGTGACCGCTGCCAAAGTGGCCACCCACCCACCAAGCCCAAGCCCAACCCTAATAGCCAGGACTACTGGCTAGTATCTTCCAACATCCTGGAAAACAGGAGACGTGCTAGACGACTGGAGAAGGCCTCATGTTGTCTCTTCTACGAAGGGGGAAAAAGATGAACCTGGGAACTATAGACTAGTTAGTCTGACATCAATCCCTAGGAAAATTTTGGAGCAAATTATTTTAAAAATCAGTCTGCAAGCATCTTGAAGAAAATGCAGTGATTAATAGAGGCCAGCATGGATTTTTCAAAAATAATTCCTGTCAGACTCATTTAATCTCATTTTTTGACTGGGCAACCTCCCAAACGGACAGAGGGAACTCTGTGGACTAAATCTACCTCAGCTTTAGCACAGCTTTTGACACAGTGCCACACATCATTCTGATAAGCAAATTAGCAAAAAGTGGACCAGATAGAAAAATGTTAAGTGGATCCAAAATTGGCTGCTCAATCGGACACGAAGAGCGCTCATCGAGGGCACCTTCTCAAATTGGATGCAGGTAACCAGTGGGGTGCCGCAAGGTGCAGCCCTGGGCCCAGGGCTCTCCAGCATCTTATTAATGATTTGGATGAGGAAGTACAAGGGAAGATAATCATATTTGCAGATGATACAAAACTGGGTGGAAAAGCAAACACCCTGGAAGACAGAATGAAGATCCAGGGCGATCCTGAAAAACTTGAACGCTGGGCTGAAAGCAACAGAATGAGATTCGATAAGGACAAGTGCCAAGTCCTCCACCCAGAAAAAAGGAACCAAAGGCATCGATACAAGATGGGGAACATGTGGCTGCCAAAAGGGCAGATGCTATTTTGGGGTGCATTAATTACTTCCGAATCATGAGAAGCAGTAGTTCCCCTATATTCCTCACTAGTCAGACCTTACCTGGAATACCATGTCCAGTTCTGGGCACTAAGATTCAAGAAACATGCAGGAAAATTAGAAATAGTCCAGAGGAGGGCAAGAAAAATGATCCAGGGTTTGGAGACACTGCCCTGTGAGGAGAGGCTGAGAGAACTGGGCATGTTCAGCCTTGGGAAGAGAAGACCGAGGGTGGACATGAGATCCCCCTATAAGTACCTCAAAGGCTGTTACAAAGAGGGAGGTCAAGATCTCCTCTTGCTGATGCCAGAGCACAGGACACGGGATAATCAAGTCAAGCTGCGAGGACCCAGGTTCAGGCTGGACATCAGGAAGAGCTTCCTCACTGTCAGAGCAATGGGGCAGTGGGACCAGCTGCCCGGAGAGGTGGGGGGCTCTCCCACACTGGGGACATCCAGAGAGAGACTGGGCAGCCCTCTGAGTGGGGTGGTGTGACCTGGTGTCCTGCAGCGGCAGGGGGCGGGCCGGATGGCCTTCCAGCACTACTGGTCTGTGACAGAGAGGGCTGCAGCCCAGCCCTGCTCCCCCTTCTACTTGGTCCCATGGCCAAGTGGCAGCAGAGAGGACAGGAGTGGGGGAGGCAGGGCTGAGCCGCTCTGCCCACCTTCTTCCCAAGGCAGGCGAGCTGAGCCGTTCCTTCCTTCCCACAAGGGGCCCTGTTGGAGGCAGGAAAACACGGCTTGGCTTGGCTTGGCTTCGTCAAGAGACTCCTTCCGCCACCCTCCATGCGGCTCCCTCCACCTGCTCCTGCTGAGCAACCCCAATCCTCCCGCATTGAGGGGGGCAGTGGGGGGCTTGTGGAAGCTGCACAAAGTGGCCATCATCAGCGGTGCTCCTTGCCCAGAGCTGCGCCCCCCTTTCCTCCTGTGGCCACGGGGTCCTGCAGCCTTTTCACCTGAGCATGGCCCAGAGTGTGTCTGCATCCAGACAGCCTGCTAGGCCTCGGTGAAGTCGCTAAACCGAATGACAAACCGCAGCTGCTTGGGGGGCTTACAAGCCGCAGCGGGGCTGCTCCGCTGCTCCCCGGGAGCCAGCAGGGTTCAGGCGGCCTGCCGATCCCCCTGCGCCAGGTGGCCTGGTGCGTGGTGCGCACTCCGTCCAGGATATCAAGAAAGCGCCTTGCGTGTGTGCTGTGGGGAGCTTGAGGCTGGCAGCGGATCAGCAGGAGACGCGTCTGCATTCTCCGTGCATTGGCTGTTTACTCATGCAGGTGTGTTCCTCAGTCCAACCACATACCTTTCTGTATCTTCAGATCTTCTCAGGACAGGCCATCCATCTCCCCAAGCGGTGCCAGGAACTGTCAGGCCGCGCTGAGGTTTGGAGCCAGCCCACCTGTGTGCGGCTCCGCAGCAGCGTGAGGGCGGAGGAATGGGCGCTTTCCCGATGCCAGGACGGCTGTCCAGCCAAGCTTCTGTGGGTCGCGAGGAACCTGCAGCGGTCTGGCCCGGAGAGGCACGTGGCCGGTGAGTCTGTGTGACGAGGCCCAGACACCGTGACAATGAAGTGGGCGCCACCTTGGGCACTCCAGGCTCCACAGTTGGAGCACCTTCGGCACTGGATCCACCAGGGTCCCGCCACGTCCAGCTGCACCAGGTGAGCTGTAGTACCTGAGCTGGTGGACCCCTGATCCCCCGGCCTGCCACACTGAGCAGGGAGCACGAGTCTGGTGAAGTCTTGGAGGAGGCAAAGCCTCGCGGAGGAGAGGGATCATGGCAGCGTTTTGGAAGGGGCCACTCGGAAGAGCTCTGACCTGGGCCCAGAAGGTGGCCGCAGCCATGGGCCAGCTGCTACGGTCAGCACGGGGCTCCAGCAAGTGGCAGCTGAGCCGCTCCAGGCTTGCTCGCTCGCTGGGGGAAAACGGATCCCTGACCTCCGTGTCGGTGCGGCTCCAGGCCCGGTCTTGGGACAGAAGCTGTCTTGGCTTCCCTGTGGGATGATGCAGGCCCGGAGGCGGGGACAGCGGCAGCTCAGCCCGGCCTCCCCGTGACTCTGAGGACATCAGCCGTGGTGCCCTGTTCAAGGTGATGGTTGCTGGACTGCAAAGCAGCCCCCCAGGGCCCTCCCGTCCATCCCCCATACTTTCTCACATCTGCATGAAACCCCTGGGAGACGTCATCTGCGGAGGCTGGTTGAGGTGTCACTGAGATCTACGCGTTCTGCCTGGCAAGGGAGAGATGCTGCTCCTGGGTCAGCCAGGGTGCTCAGCCTGTTCTCGAGGGGCTGGCTTCACAACTCGTGGGCGCCCCTGGACCCCCCCCCCCCGCAGGGGCCTTCAGTGGCTCCAGGTGGCCTTTCATCAGCTTGAGCTAATTAGCCGACTATGGCACTACCTGGCAGAACTGAACTCGAGAGAGGGCCTGTGCTTTTTATTTTTATTGATTGATTTTTTGATTTATATCCTGCCTTTTCCTACAAAGGGCTCAAGGCAGCTTACATCATTCTCCTCCTCCATCTTATCCCCGCAACAGCAACCCTGCGAGGTAGGCTGGGCCGAGAGTCTGTGGCTGGCCCAGAGCCACCCAGCTGGCTCCATGGCTGAGCGGGGACTCGAACCCGGGTCGCCTGAGTCCCAGTCCCAGCTCTCAGCCACGACGCCACACGGGCGCCCCGTGACTGGCACAGATGGTGCCCCCTTGCACTTCGCCACTGCCCTCGCACTTCGGGCCCCACGTTGCCTTATGGAGCACAGAAGCAAGGCATTCCCGAAGAGAAGGTCTGGAAGGCGCCCGCACAGCCATCGGGTCCAAGGCCCTGCTCAGCGTGGGACACCACACCCAAGCATCTGCCTCCGGTGGCTGTCCGGCTGCCTCTTGACTGCCCCCGGGGGGGAGAGCCCACGGCCTCCCCCGGCAGCTGGTTCCATCTAGCCTCCCCCTGGCAGACGACCCCCTGGCAGTGTTTCATGCCGCAGCCTGGGGCAGCTGGCATCCCCCAGGCTACACGGAAGGAGCCCTACGGACTTGTCCTTCTAGGACTGCCACAAGCTGTCTGGTCGAGAAAGTCCCCAAATTCTGCCTTTCACTTATTTTTACTCTTGATAAACCAAACTATGCCCAGGGCACAAATGAACCGCAGAACCTTCCCGGAAATGGCTGTATTTTACCCCCCCCCCCCGCCCCATAGCCCCAAACAGAGGAACCAAGGAAGGCTCAATGCAGGTCGTATGAGTCTTTTAAGAGTCTTAGCTATAACTTCCAGCAAACAGAATTCAGATCCATGGAGGGAGCGCTTTGCTATACTTGTCTAAAGTGAGCAGATCAAACTATAGTTATCCGGAGAAAAGGTAAAAGCACCAGACATGATTATGCAGGTGTCCTTGTTCTGCTCTGCCTCAGAAACGATTACACCTTAAATGGCCTGTATTTGCTTTGAGCTAAAAGTGTTTCTAATGTTGACTGAAACCTCCCAAGGGAAAAGTTCAGCTCAAGCAAAGGCTTTTCAGAGGCAGCATTTTCCATGCCTGAAGCATTTTTCTGTGGGGTAACAAAATGACCCCAGATGGAACTAATGCTAGTTTCTTGGGTTTAGTGTCTTTGTTTTAAGGTGAGGTGAAAGTTAACCCATCCTGTCAACTATTGATGACACCAAATTTGGCTCAGTTTGTAAGAGGATTCCTCTGTCAATACAGTAAGGTTCAGAGAGCTCCACAAAGCAATGCAGAACTAGGAATTGTGGGACATCTTTGTGGATCTGCATTTGGGCTAAAGCGCCCCCAAAATAAGGAGTGCAGGAAAGCAAATGGCAAATCATGCAATGTCACAGCTGCCCATGGGGCACATCGGTTTAGGGATCAGCCTTAACTTCCCATTTCCTGGCTTTGTGGCGCCTGCGCCCGTGAGAGAGAGGCTTCGGTTCTTGGAAAAAGTTGGGAAAAGTTCCAAGGGAGAGACTCTTTCTGGTGGTGGCCCCTCAGCCTTGGAACGCCCCCCAACGAGACCCATCTGGTGCCCTTCATCACTGGGCTAAGACTCTCCTCTGCTCCCAGGGGCTTTTGATGGGGCTTCTGTTTTTATTTTTAATCAGGTTCTAACAGTCTTTAGTGTAAATTCTTTTAATGGGTTTTTCAGCAGTTTTAAAATGTTGGATGTGGACATCATGCTGCCCACTGTGGCCTCTTTCTGCAGAGAACTCTGACTCTTGGGTGGCGCAGAGATGCCATGCCCTGCCATGCGGTGCCGCAGCAGCTGAGAGGGGTTAGAAGCATTTGGCACCTGTCAAGATCTTGCTTCTCCTGGTACGGGAGGATCAGCATGCAGCTGGGAGGGCTTGGTCAGGGAGCAGTGATGTGGGGGAGCATTCTTGGCCAGGAGTGGGGTGTGCAGCATGATCCGCAGGTGCCAAACTCCAGGGGCAAGGAAGAGCCGTGCGCAGGAGGCGAAAACCCCAGAAAGGCATCTGTCCTGGCGCCTTGCGATTGGCCCCAGGCCGCCGAGCCAGGCAAGAGCCGCCCCCTGGAAAAGAGATAAAGCCCAGATGGACGGCCCAAAAGGTGCCCCTGGAAAGCAGAGCAGCCGCCTGCGCTCACCAAAGACGTCCTCACTACAAGCAGCGCAGCAGCCTGACTCAGCACAGGGATCCCAGACGAGTGGGGACGTGGTACCTGGAGCCAAGCAGATCGGCCCCTCCCCAGACAAAACGGGAGCCGTGAACTCCCAGAGGCACGTCAACGCTCCCCGTTCATCTGCACTCGCTCACACTCCGGCTGGCTTCGCCCCTTGCCGCCCCAGGGCCGCGGCTGGAGCAGCCCCTGCCAAACCCACGGGCCTTCGGAAAGGCACGCCAGCTCTTGTGCAATCCCAGCTCTTCCCCCTGCGCCCCCACCTTGGCCTGCAAGGCCGCTACCCTTCCTCCTGGGGGGCACAGCCTGTCCCCACGCTTGGGGGGCAGGCGCCCGGCATTGCTCCCTCGCCCTGACATCCCGCTCTGCCCCACTTGCAGGATGCTCATCTTCTGGACTTCGCTGCTCGTCCTGGCGGTGCTGGTCCGGCGTGGGGAGGCCGAGAGCTGCAGGCCAGACCTGGAAGGCATCGGTGAGAGTTGGGGAAGGGGGTGGGGGGTATGGCCTGCTCGTGGCCCCTGTGATGCGGGCTGCTTGCTCCTTCCCAGGCGGGGAAAGCGAGTGCGGCTGATGTCAGAGGGTCACCGCCTGGGGTGAGGGGGTCCTGAACCCAGAGCTGCAGGTTCACCACACATGCCACCTCCTCGGGCCCCAACATTTGGCGAAGGGCACCAGGAGCGGTGGGCAGGGGCAGCGGGATGGGCAGCATTACCCCAGGGGGGGCAGGGCAGACTCCTCCCTTCCGGGGCACTTTGCATGGGAAGGAGCAGGATGGGCGGTGGCTCGCTGGCCATGTTTGCACCCTCTCCCCGAAATCTCCCCTGCAGAGGGGCTCCCAGGGGCTTGTGTGCTCCCCCCGTTCTCCACTCGCCATGAACTGGCCGGGGAGAGACGCTCGGGCTCCCTGACCGCCTCTCCCCGTGTTGCACCCCAAGCTGTCAACCTGGCTGAAGGCCGCCAGGCCTGCCAGTCCTCCATCTACCCGCACGAGGTGATCCCCCGGGCAGGGCGAGCGGTGGACGGGAATTGCTCCGGCGTCTGGGAGAGCACCTGCGCCTCCACCAACAAGCAGCAGGACCCCTGGTGGTACGTGGACCTGGGCGACCACTACGACATCTCGTCCGTCGTCGTGAAGAACCGCATAGACTGCTGCGGCAAGGAAATCAAGGGGGCCACGGTCCACGTGGGAGACTCCGTGCCCGGCCAGGGCAAGCCCAACCACCTGTAAGTGCCACAGGCCCCGTGTCAGCCTCTCTCCTCCAGCACGGACGTCCCGGGGTGCGTGGTGGCCTGGACGGGTGTGGGCGGGTGGCCCACAGCTGCTGTTCCATGTCTGGAATGGACCTGGTGGGGCTGGAGTTTCACCCCCTCATTTTCCGGTTAGAAAAGTGGCTCCGGTTCATGTCGGGCTACGCGCAAGGTGGCCGGAAGAGGACTCCGGGTGGGCGGGGCAGCCAGGTGTGCCCTTGGCGGAAAGGCCTCCTCTGCAGCGGGCAGCTTTTGCGGAAGGGCCGCCCGGTGCAGTGCCAGGTTGCAGAAAAAAGAGCGCTCAGAACGCTTGCCTCCCACCGGTGGGTGCCCGGCGGTCATCTTCCAATTGGAATCATCCCTGGCCTCGCACCCGCAGGCACAAGTGAGCCCACGCTCATTTCCCCTCTGGCCCCTTCTTCGGTGGTCCGTGCGGGGCCACACAGAGAGGGGGAGCCACGGTGGGGCAATCGTCCTGGCTCACCCGCAACATTTCACAGGGGCCCGGGTGACCCCAGCCCCCTCTGGTCCCCCCCCCCGCGGGGTTCCCTCGCGGCCCTTTCCCGCCACGGAGAGCCCGCAGGCAGGAGAGGCCCGTGCGGGGCGGGCGGGCGGCCCTGCGGGCGCATCCCGTTGGGCTTGCGGCGCCCGCGCCCTGACCGCGCTCTCCCCCCGCAGCTGCGGGACCGTCACGGACACCGGCCTGGGCGCCATCAGCACCTTCCACTGCGACTGGCTGCGGGGCCGCTACGTGAGCGTGCACCTGCCGGGCCAGGCCAGGCAGCTGACGCTGTGCGAGGTGGAGGCGTACGGGACGAAGCACGCCGGGCAGTGCAGCGTCTGAGCCGGCGGCCCCGCGAAGCGTCGGTGCGGCGGCTCCCCGCGCCCTCGCCTCGCCTCTTGCCTCGCCTCCCTCGCCTCCCTCGCCGCCCAGCCCGGGCGCAGCCGCTTCCCCAGGACGCGCGTCGCCGCCCCGAGCGATGTTCGGGCGAAGCATTGCGGAGCGAAACGCTGGTGAGGACGGTGCTGGTGGTGCTGCGCGACGGGCGCCCCGAGGCCGCGCTCCGGCCCGCCCCTTCGCCCCTTCCTCGGCGCCTTCTGGGGGGCAGGACGGGGAGCTGGCGCGGGGGGGGGGCGCCCCGTTTGCAGACTAGCCGCAGAGGGAGACTTGTCCTACTGCCCCAAGGCTGGGGGCCGGGGGCGGCTGAGCGGGGCTCGTGGGCCAGCGGTCGCCTTCCGGGATGGGCGGGAGCCGGATGCGGCGTGAAGAGGCCCCTGCCCTCGTGCCGAGCGCCACCACAGACTGCTGGGAGCGGAGTCGAGGATCGGGGCGTGGGGGGCGGTCATGCAGCCCCTAACAGAGCAGCAGTTCATAGTTCCCCAGGTCCGTCCTGCAGTGCCCTCCAAAATTGGCTTGCTCCCAAGGGGGGCTCCCTCACTTCAGTGGGAATTGTTCTCCGGAAGGACTTTTCATGTTCGGCTGGCAAAGCTCTCTGGGGCCCTCCCTTCCTTAGCTCCCGGACCCATGATCCGCAAGCAAACCTTGCGCCCAGCCACAGCTGCTGGCCCCTTGCTCCCTGGCTCTCTTCCCACGCCTTCCTCACATCTGGTGCCACGTCCCCGTCTCACATCACTGCTGTTCCCCGTTGGTGGCAGTGGCAAGGCACCCACATGAGCCCTCCACACCTGGCCACAGCTGTGCCGTAATTTTCCCGGCCGTCATGAGCAGGCCTTTCGGAACCCTTTTCCTGTACAGAGGCGGGGAAGCTTTGCTGGCCGGTCCAGCTAGTGCAACTGGACAGAGGCTCCGGAGCACCTGGAAAGACCCCTGCAGCCAGCACAAGCCCACGTCGGGCTGGAGGGACAATTGTGGACAGAGCGAAGGGCAGCCGGTCGCAGCAGGCCAGTCTGCTGTAATTCTGCTCTCCCTCCGGCCGGAGCAGAGCAGCCCCGAGCCACCTGGAATGTCTCTGCTGGACAGCAGGGAGTGAGCGTGGGGGATGCAGCCCCTGAACTGGCGAAGAACTCGGCTGGCCCTTAAAAAAGAACAAGAGCAGCGACCCAAAATGGCTTGCCAGGCGCCCCCAAGGAGCGTGCTCAGGTGCCTGATGCTCCCCCACATTTAGGGAGCCACGGATCATGGATACGGATGGCTGCTTGCTGTCCACCCACCAGGACCAGGGCTCCAGAGCACAGTCTCCCTGGGATCGTAGACGAGAGGAGCTGGAAGGGGGCCCATAAGGCCCTCGGGGCCGGTCCCATGCCAGGTGTGGGGCTCCAGTGAAGCATCCGGAAGGGTGTCTCTATCTGAGGAGTTTAATCTGCTGCTTTATGGAGGTTTTGCCTACCCTTTTCCTTGCAAGAGGAAAAATGTGTCCTTTGTGTGGGGTTTGTAATTCTCTGCTTTTCTAATTACCAGCCAGAAGGTGGTGCTGTGGCAATCCTGCCCTCCAGTGGATTTGCAGCGATGTGAGGGGCTCCTGATCCAGTTTGTCACAATTTAAAATTTAAGCTTTGCTTTTCCTCACACTAAAAAACACGCAACAAAGGCTAGAAAACAGGAGATGCTCTGGAGGACGCCGACATCATGAAACGGCCCTGCGGACTTCCATGAGTTAAGCTTCACCAATGCGCAAGAAAAGCCTCGTGCAGAAAAGCCCTCATTCCCATGGGCATCTCTCCTCCTCTGGCAGTGAAGAGATTAAAGCAATCAATCAATCAATCAATCCAGCATGGTTGTCTGCTTTCATGGCATCCTAAAGCAGCTGCCGGAGGCTCCAGGGTGGTGCATGGGCGCTTTCAAAGCAGCCTGGGCACTGCTCAGAGGGCGCGCATCCATGCCCAGGCGGCGGCTGTGATGCCGCGCCCGTCTGCTGTGGCCGCTTTGCCTCCTTGGCTCTCATTCCCACCGGTGCCTCCCAGCGACTGCTCCGGGAGCAGTGGGGCCCCTCTCCTTGGCCGCTGCCAGCACCAAGCTCCTCCTCTAGGCAAGGGCGGGGAAAGGGCCTGCCCAGAACAGGAGGGCTCTGCCTAGCCCGCGTCCGCCCTTCCTTCCTTCCCCGCTCGCGCCCGAGCGGCTGGGTTCCTCTCGAGCAGGACCAGGAAGCGGGACACTCTGTGCTTGGTGCTGGAGAAGAGCCCAGTCCAGCCACGTGGGGGAGGGGGGCAGTGCAGGCTGCCCCCACAAGGGGCACCGTCCCCTAGAGGACGACTCTGCAGCCCCTGAAGCGGCTCCCGTCTGCGGCAGAGCTGTGCAGGGGCAACTCGAGCGCGGCACTGGCAGCCACCCCTTCTGGGCTGGCTCTTCCCTGACTTCATCCTGCCTTAGGGACCAGCGCCTGCCTTGCTCGTTCGGAAGCCCAGGACACAAAAGAGCTGGAGGAGGCAAAGGACGCAGGTGGGTGGGGTGTTTATTGGGAGCCCCCTCACTGCGGTGCCCCATCTGGCTTGCAGCACGACGAGGGTGGCTTGTCGCCGTAGACTTCCACCTCGCACAGCGACAAGCTCTCCTGTCGGCCTGGGATGCTGACGATCACAAGGTGGCCCTTCAGCCCATTGCAGTAGATGGTCGTGATGGAGCCCGGGGTGCCGTTGAGGATGGTCCCACAGCTGCAGGGAGAAAGGGGCGTCAGGCAGGCCGGTGCTCCCCTTCAGAGGAAGCCAAGTGCCCCCACTGTCAGGGCACATGCACCCCCCAACCAGGGCGGGCTCGCGTGTAAGGCAAACGCACCCAGGGAAACAGCCGGGGCGGGTTGCGTCGTGAGCACGCCACCTCCACCCAGTGGGCGAGGGCGCACGGTGGGCTGCTCCCTGCCCGCTCCTCGTCAGTCCTCCAGCCAGCACCACAAGGGACACCGAGGCAGAGCCCCCTTCCCAATCACTGCCCTTCCCTGCCCCCTTTTTGACAGTCTTCCCAAAGCGCCCAGACGCACATGAAGGGCCGCCGCTGGGCAGCCTCCCCGTTGCAAACAAGAACCTTTCATGCGCCAAACCTGTGTGGCTTTTCCCATTTAGAAAAGGGGATTTTGGCAGTCCGGTGGGTGTTCTTTTGACAGGGACGCAGCCCTTACCAAAACAACAGCATCACCCCCCTTGTCCTATCAAAAGCCCATTTCGGAAGGCCGCCACCTTCCCATCCTCCCAGAGTAGAGGAAAGTGCAAAACCTTCAGCCTTCGGGCAGCTGCCTGGTACAAGCACCGCAGAAAAGACGTGAGAAGCTTCCCTTGGCCAGTGCCCAGTGTCAGTGGCTGGGGGCTCTCCCCCCCCCCCTCAGCATTGCCCAAACGAAGCTTCACATTTTGGTCTTGCAGCCACCCAGCAAGCAGCTGGGAAAACTCCCGCCTGAAACCCTTCAGAGCTGCTGCTGCTGCTGCCAGTCAGTGTCTACAATACTGGGCTAGATGGCCAGGGATCCGCCTCCCATGTTCCCATGCTCAGCAACTGCAGGTATTCCAGCTGCGGCTGCACCGCTGGCTTGTATGAAAGCATTCCAAGCCTTGATCCCGTTCCCAACCGTGCTCCACGGGGAGCGTCTCTTTTCACGCCAGTCACAGACTGGCTGGAATCGTCATTGCGTGGCCCCCACAGCCCCCCATCCCGTTCTGGCCAGTCGCTGCCAGCTCGGACCCACCGCCTTAGCCCTGGCAGCTGTTGCCTCAACATGCCTCACTCTGCACTTGCTCATATTGGGCTGCACCTGCCTTCGGACGCCCTTTCTCCCGGCCTGGAGAGAGCTTAGGAGAGCAATTCCTATTTGGTTTGGGGTCGCCCGCAAACTCAGACATTTCCTGCTCACCCCTAAATGGCTGGGGACCGCACGATCTTGGGGAGCGCCTCCCCCCAGCAAACCTGCCCATTGCTTAAGGCCATCAGTGGAGCCACTCGTACAGGTTCCTTTCCCTGAGGAGGTGAAAGGGAGGGGGCGGTGAGGAGCAGGGCCTTTTTGGTGCTGGCACCCCACTATTGGAACCCTTTGCCTCTGGAGATTTGTCAGGCGCCTACTGCACTGAGTTTTAGATGCCTGACAAAAGCATTCCTGTTCTGACGCACCTGTGGCACTACTCCAACTATGGATTTGAAGCACTGGTTCAATTTTAATTTATTTTTATGTTTTGTTGGCTCGTATGTTGTGCTTTACTTTGTCTATTTATTACAGCATTTGAACTGTATTATTCTATTAATGTTGTTATTGATATTTGATTGCAATGGCCGCCTAGCGAGCACTCTGCAAATAGGTGGCTTTTATACAAATTGGACGAACGAATGAATGAATTCCAGTTCATTTATGAGCAAGTTAAACATTTGCCATTCCGGCCAGGAGCACAGGCTGAAATAGCAGAACCCTGCTTTTCTACATTCCCCATGATTACGAATGCAAGGGGGGGGGGATCTTCCAGGAATGTCCTGCACAGGTTTGCCTGCGGGAAGGGCGGGGGCACTTACAGGCGGGAGGGGTCCCTGCGGTCCGCCACCGAGTCTCCCACGTAGACCTGGGCCCCCTGCAGCCGCTTGCCGCAGCAGTCCTGGCGGTTCTTCACCACCACGGTGGAGACGCGGTGCTGCGCGCCCAGGTCCACCGACCACCAGGGCTCCTTCTGCAGCCTGGTCTGGGTGCAGGAGCCCCGGCGCCAGAAGCCGGAGCAGTTCCCGTCCACGGCTTTGGATGCCCTTCCGGAGATGCGGCGCGCGAAGGTGGAGGACTGGACGGCCGGGCGCCCCAGCGCCACGTTCTTGGCCAGAGGCGCTGCGGGAGAGAAGGGGAGGTGGGGGGGCGCCCCCTCTTAGGGCTCCCGCGGGACCTTCTCCCCTGGAGGACGGGAGCCCAGGGCCCTTCCCAGGAGGGGGAGCATGCGCGGAGCGACTGGGGTGGCCCTTTCAGTGGCGCTTGGAGGGGGGGATTGGGAGACGCAGGAAGAAGGCAACGCAGGCACCCAGCGCGGCGCTCTGCTGCCCGGGGCGGGCGGGGGCGGGATACGGAGCCTCCCCCCTCCGTCCCAGTGTGCTGAAAGGGAGGGCAGCCCCCTTGCTCGGGCACGCGGCGGGGCCCTTTCCTCCTCCGGGCACCTCCCAACCCGCCCAGCCCCTTCTGCAGCTTTTGAGGCGAGAGAGCCGGGCGCGCCCTGGAAGCTGCGCTCGCCGCGCCAGCCTGCGGCAATTTCGCAACGCCGCCCCGCCGCAGCGGCCCTCCTGAGCCGCCGAACGGGCAGGGACGCACAGTAAGGCAGAGAGCGAGCCCTCCCGGCCCGCAAAACCCCCGTGCGCTCGAGTGCCCACGGGGCCCGGTGTGAGCGAGGCTCTAATCACCCCGCAAAGGCCGTGCCGGCTCAGGCGAGTAGGCAGGAGCGCAGCGCGTTCCACGCAGGGGTCCTCCTGGCTCATGTCAGGCCCACGCGGTCCGTGGTCTTTCCCCCTCACGCATCCTCTCTCCCCGCTTTTTGCTGCGGGACATTCCTGTTCCTCTCCAGCTGAGACAAGAGGCGAAGCACGAGCAGCTGGGCAGGGACGGAGAAGTCGCGGGGCAGGGAGCTCTGAGGGTGAGGGCCCCCAGGGCCCCCGGCAGGCCCCGCGATGGCTCTCCCCCGCCGTGCCTTCCTTGCGCCTTACCTCCGGGCGGCGACCTGCACTCCTGGGCCCCTCCGCAGCTGGCCAGGAGAGCCAGGACCGGCAGCCAAGTCCAGAGCAGGAGCATCCTGCAAGAGGGGCGTTGGGGCAGCCGTGAGCAGGAGGCCGCGCAGGGCCGTGGCGCCTCCCCGCAAGAGGAGCCAGCCGGCACAAAGGGGCGCTTTCAGAACCGGAACCGCGCTTCCCCGGGAGCTGCAGCCCTTTCCAAAGCAGCTGGGTGTGCTTCGAGAGAAGCCTGGCAAGGCCTGAAGCTCCCAGCTCAGCCCTCGGGAGCGGCCAGCCAGTCCGGAGAAACTGTACCGGCAGGAATGGCTGGCTAGGCAGTTCAGGGGTGCGGAGAATATGGGGGCGAGCCCAGCACGAAGCAGGGGCTTCAAGTGGCAGGGAGACCGATTCGGGGCCCAGTTGCTCGAGGGACCTGAGAACCGGTGTTCTCCACGGGGAGGTGTCCCCACAACTGGTCAGGGCTTCCGAACGTGCGGCTCCAGGAACCTTTGGGTCTCTCCCACTGGGGCCTTGGGGCCGTGCCCAGTGGGCTTCCCCGCCTCACCTCACTTCACCTCACCTCACCTGGGTTCCTTGGGACAAGCAGAGGCACTGGCTGTCCTTCTTGGCAGGTTGGCGGCTCCCTCCTTTTCCCCAGGGGCTGCGCTTCCGGCTGAGTCTGGGCCTCCCTGTGGCCAGTGGTGCTTTTATCCGCTCCCCAATGGGTGGCTGTCGCCTGGCCCGGGAGGCCCAGGCCAATCAGAGCGAGCAGGAGCCCAGGGCTGGCCCACATCCCAGTCCGGGTCGGCTTCCCAGCGGCTGGCCCCATTGCGCAACCCACCGCCTATTAAAAGGGCCCCCCAGCCCTGGCCAGCCCTGCCCTGCCCTGCCCTTTCCAGGTGGCTGCTGACGCTGTCCCCCAGGAGGAACTGGCACGGTTTGGGGAAGGCACAGAATGTCAGAATACGTCCACTTCCACACCGAACTCATGCTGAGAACAAGCAAACACTGAAGGCGCCACACCCAGCTCTGGGGCGGCCTTGCATGAGCCCTGTGAGCAGGGGGTGCCGGGCTGCCATGGCTGGAGGCGAGGGAAAGAGGCTGCTCGGGCCCGTGGCGATGTCACCGTCTTGCTCCCCTGGAAGCCTGCCAGAGAGGAAGCTGTGGGCCGCAGAAAGCCAAGGATTTCATGGCTCCACCACGCCAAGCCCATCACACGCTCCCGTGAGCGCGAAGGCCAGCAAACCGAAGCTCTGCCCAGACCCGCAGCGGGACTGCCAGTCGGGTCTCCCCCGTCCCAGATGGAGAGTCCCGCTCCCCGTAAAGGGCCGGGTGCTCCTTCTGGGGTGCTCATTGATCCTCAGGGGCTCTTGTGCCCTCTGGCCCGGGGACCCCACTGATCGGCTCTGCCGGTGTCCCACTGCGGCCCACCCAGGCGGGGAGGGCTGGCTGCAGCCACACAGCTGCAGGGAGCGGCTGCTGCGGGGCTGGAAGGGCAGTCCAGAAAAGGGGTGCCTTGGCTGCATGGCCTTTGCTTGGCCCACGTGCTCCGGGGCCCATCGAGGGGCCGGCGTTATTGCGTGGCCCGGCCTGCATGAAGTGCAAGGCACTGCTCTCCCGATGTGCCAGCAGTGAGCCTAGGACCGTGCGCTTGCATGCACTCATGTACCTAATGCGCATCCGGAGTGCATTGGAAGAGACTTGCTTCTGCTCTGGGGTCGTCCAGGAGGCCAGTGCTAACTGGTTTCATCTAAGAGCACAAGAAAGGTAAAACTCATTCAGTGGGAACAGGAGCTCACCAAGAAACTGTTTGGCGGCGCCTCCTTATTCCAAGGAGCCGTCTTCCATGTAGGAAGGGCAAACGCAGATTCACACGTGATGGTGTTGCCTCTGTTGATCAGCAGAACGGGACCGTGTGCTTTGAAACGTTTCAGAACTTGCCCTGGGAGGAATGATGGATCTAATTCCGTGCTCATGCACGGAAGTGCATCTGGCTAAGCCGCGCCGGGTCTCTCCGGCTCCAAACCGCGGGGGCTGCTCCCTAGCCTACCGGAGACAGAGCGGCGCTCTGCAGAGCCCCACGGCTCAGCCGCCCAGCCCCAAAGGATACTTGGTGGAGCCCACCCTGCAGGAAAGACGGGAGCCGCTGGAACACAGGCCCCGGGGGCCAGCGCGCCGCGTTGATCCAGGGGGTGCCACGGTGGCGAGGGATCGGGGCGCCCCTCCGCACCCCCTCCCGCCAGAGCTCAACTCCTGGGGTGGCCAAGAGAGGCGGCCTCTGAAGCCCCTGCTGTTTTTGAGGGTGCACAGCGCCAGTATTTCTGCACAAAGACAATCGTGGCAGAAGAAGGAGCCGGGAAGGGCAAGCGTGTGGGGAATGTTTGAGCCCAGCTTGATTATCTCATTTATTCGATCTTTAGCCCACCCATCAACCCTCACCCAGCGAGAACCTGGATTAGTCATGCTGCAGCCATGCCTCCTGGGCGGCTTCTGCAGGAACTAAATCTGTGGATCAGCAGCATAGGGACGCAGCCGATGGATCAGCCGGAGCTGGAGGAAAGCGCTCCTCGCCACCGCTGTTACTTGAGCTTCTAATGATGGCTCCGGGTCGGAGCACCCCCAAGCTGCAAACCCTGTCCCTAAGAGGGAGTGCAACCCCGTTCAGGACAAGGCCCAGGTCCCCCTTCCCGAAGCCCGACCCATCTACCAGCAGGACCTCTGTCTTGTCTGGATTGAGCTTCAGTTTATTGGCCCTCATCCAGCCCATCACCTTGGCCAGGCACCGGTTCAGCACAGCCACCGCCTCACCTGGATCGGTGGAAAACAAGAGGTAGAGCTGGGTATCATCCGCGTACTGATGATTCCGCAGCCCACACCTCCTGATGACCTCTCCCAGCGGTTTCATGTAGATGTTGAATAGCAAGGGGGACAGAATGGACCCCTGCGGTACCCCATGGCATAGCTGCCATGGCGCAGAGCCATAGTCCCCCAGCACCACCTTCTGGAATCGGCCATTGAGATAGGAGCGGAACCACTGCAAAGCAGTGCCTCCAACTCCCAGTCCCACCAGCCTCTCCAGAAGGATACCATGGTCGATGGTATCGAAAGCTGCTGAGAGGTCCAGGAGGACCAACAGGGACGCACTCCCCCTGTCCCTCTCCCTGCACAGGTCGCCATACAGGGCGACCAAGGCGGATTCAGTACCATACCTGGGTCTGAAGCTGGACTGAAATGGGTCCAGATAGTCAGTCTCATCCAAGAGTGCTTGGAGTCGTCCCGCCACTACCCGCTCTAACACCTCACCCAGGAACGGGATGTTGGCCACCGGTCTATAATTGGTGGCCATCTCTGGATCCAGGGATGCCTTCCTTAGGACTGGCCGGACTACTGCCTCCTTTAAAGGGGCAGGTACCTGGCCGTCTCTCAGAAAGGCGTTGACCACCTCCAGGATCCAGTCCCCTATCCCGTGTTTGGCATTTTTAAGTAGCCAAGATGGGCAAGGGTTCAGTAAGCAGGTGGTGGGACGTACTTGTCCAAGCACCTTGTCCACATCATCAGGCTGCAACAACTGGGACGCATCCATCCATTTTGGACCAGACGGCAACATTGGCACCTCCTCAGAAGGTTCTGAGTCACTAGTAGAGTCCCACTAGTGACGAATCTGAGAGATTTTCTCCTTGAAATGCTTGGCAAAGTCGTCACAGTGGGCCATCGAGGTTGGCACGAGATCTTTCCTGGGGCCCGGGTGAACCAGCCCCTGTACCACCTGAAAGAGCTCCGCCGGACGGCATTGTGAGGAGGCAGTGGAAGCGGAAAATAATTTCTTCTTCGCCACCCATTCCATTTTTCGCTGCAGCATAGGCCTGATAATGGGCTCTTAAGTGTGTTCGGTCAGATTCATCCTGTGATTTCCTCCACCTGTGCCCTAGATGTCTCCCAACCCGCTTCATCGCCCATAGTTCAGGTGTATACCAGGGGGATGAACGGGCTCTGCCAGGTGAGAGAGGATGCTTAGGAGCGATCCTGTCAACAGCCCTGGTCATTTCCCCATTCCACAGTTTGACCAAGGCATCGACAGGAGCACCAGCCTTGTCAGCCGGGAAATCCCCCAGAGCCCTCAGGAATCCATCCGGATCCATCAGGCTCCGAGGGCGGACCCACACAATTGGGTCGGCACCCTTACAGAGAGAAAGGCCGCTCTTGAGCTCAAACCTCACAAGGAAGTGATCTGACCATGACAGGGGAGTCAGACACAAGTTCCTCACCCTCAGATCCCCCTCTTCCTGCCCCGTCGAGAAAACCAGGTCCAGAGTGTGTCCATGTTCATGGGTCAGGCCATTGACATGTTGAGACAGCCCCGTGGCCGTCATGGAGGCCATGAAGTCCTGAGCCGCCCTGGTCAGAACAGTCTCGGTGTGGAGATTGAAGTCCCCCAGGACTACCATCCTGGGAGTCTTCAACACCAGATCCGAGACGATCTCCATCAGCTCAGGCAGGGAGTCTGTTGGGCAGAAGGGGGCACGCCAACAGAATCCCCAGTCTGTCTCGGTCGCCCAACACCAAGTGGAGGCACTCTAGACCTGGCCTCGAGAGGACAGGAAGCCCCGTGAGGGAATTAGAGGCTCGGTAAACCAAAGCGACCCCCCCTCCCCTCCCCTCCAGGCATGGTCAGTGCTGGATCAGATACCCGGGCGGGCAAGTTGAGAGAGGGAGATGTCCCCCCCCCTCCCACCCAGGTCTCTGTAATGCAAGTCAGGTCAGCCCCCTCATCCACAATCAAGTCGTGGATGAGGGATGACTTATTGTGGACCGACCTGGCATTAAGCAACAGCACCAGCAGTCCCAGGGGGCGGTTGACAGGACTACCTGGAACCCTCAGGCTGGGGGAATAACCAGAAAGAGGAACACATGATAACCATCTGTTTATTTTCAAAAAGGGTAGCAGGAAGGACATGGGGAATTATAGACCTGTTAGCCTTACATCCATTGTAGGAAAAACAATGGAAAGGCTCATAATAGAGAGAGATCTAGTGATGCTAGATAGGGAAGGGAGGCTGACAGCCACACAACACGGCTTCCGCAGAAACAGGTCCTGCCAGACAAACCTTGTGGAATTCTATGACAAGGTTTCAAGATGGCTAGATGGAGGGATGCAGTGGATGTGGTATACCTGGATTTCAGCAAGGCCTTTGACAAAGTGCCCCATGATATCCTGGTGGAGAAACTGAGGAGTTTTGGGATACACCAAAGCACCGTCCGGTGGATTAGGGCATGGGTGACTGACCGAAAGCAGAAGGTAACCATTAGTGGGGAAGCATCGGGATGGTGGCCAGTGACAAGCGGGGTCCCCCATGGCTCTGTCCTGGGGCCGATCCTGTTTAATCTTTTCATTAACGACATGGAAAAAGGGGTGAACAGTCTGCTGATCAAATTCGCAGACGACACTAAAACTGGAGCAGTGGCCACAACTGAGGAGCAGATACACCAGATCCAAAAGGATCTGGACAGACTATGGAAGTGGGCAGGAGACAACAGGATGGCGTTCAATGTGGAGAAGTGCAAGGTCTTGCACTTGGGGCATAAGAATAGCTGTCATAAGTACAGGTTAGGTGACAAGTGGCTGGAGAGCAGCACTTGTGAAAGGGACCTCGGGGTCCTGGTTGACCGCAGGCTAAACATGAGTCAGCAGGGTGATGCGGTGGCCAAGGGGGCGAACGCCACCCTTGGTTGCATAGCCAGAAGTGTGGCTTCTAGATCAAGAGAGGTATTACTACCACTCTACACGACTCTGGTGCGCCCGCAACTGGAGCATTGTGCTCAGTTCTGGGCCCCTCGTTACAGGAAGGATATAGCCAGGTTAGCGTCAGTGCAGCGTAGGGCCACAAGGTTGGTGGCCGGTTTGCAGGGGATGCCGTATGAGGCGAGACTGAGGGAACTGGGTCTCTTCAGCCTGGAGAAGAGGAGACTCAGAGGGGACATGTTGGCAACATACAGGTATGTGAGGGGGTGTCACATGGAGATGGGGAGAGGCCTGTTCTCCCCTGCAGAGGAAGGCAGGATGCGCTCCAACCAAGTGAAGCTCAGGGAGCCAAGGTTCAATTTGGATGCCAGGAAGCACTTCCTGACAGTCAGGACCCCGAGGGCGTGGAATGGGCTTCCACGGGAGGTCGTTGAGGCCCCATCGGTGAGGGTGTTCAAAGGCAGGTGGGCATGTCATGAGCGGAGCCGGCTGGTGCCGGAGGTCGAACTAGATGGCCCGGGAGGCCCCTTCTGACTCGCTCTGTTTCTATGTTTCTATGTTTCTATGTCCCTCCTTCTCCTACGCGGACACATTAGACCCCCAACACCATAATGTCCATTGCCCATAACCACCCCAGTGGTGGCGCCCATGTGCTCCCCAGGCAACCCCATGTTTGAAGCCGAAGATGACTCCATTAAAAATGAGCTAAAACCACATTAAAAACACTTAAAACACTTAACATCCCCACAACCCGCCAGCCCAGTTTACTAGTCCCAACCGCCAGCCAACCACAAAGTGGAGATGGAAGGGACCAGAAGGCCATCAAGTCCAGCCCCTGCTGTTGCAGGACACCAAGTCACACCACCCCACTCAGGTGGCTGTCAAGTTTCCCCTTGAACGTCTCCAGTGTGGGAGAGCCCCCCACCTCTCCGGGCAGCTGGTTCCACTGCCATGTTGCTCTGACAGTGAGGAAGCTTTTCCTGATGTCCAGCCTGAATCTGGGTTGTTGCAGCTTGAATTGCTTATTCCGTGTCCTGCGCTCCAGCATCAGCAGGAAGAGATCTTGACCTCCCTCTTTGGGGCAGCCTTTGGGGGACTCACAGAGGGATCTCATGTCCCCGCTCGGTCTTCTCTTCCCAAGGCTGGACATGCCCAGTTCCCTCCGTCTCTCCTCACAGGGCAGGCTCTCCAAGCCCTGCATCATTTCTGTCACCCTCCCTGGGACCCCTTCTGTTTCTTCTGCACCCTGTTTGTCTTTCGGCCGGTCCAGTCCCCAGCGCCATGCTTTGAACACATCGGCTTGTGTCATCCCTCCTCACAGTCCGGCCTCCACACCCAACACTGTGCCTGGAAATGCGAGAGGGTGGCTGAGCTTGGCCTTGGTCCCACTGGAGACCCCTGGACACAGCCTTCCTTGATGATCTTTCCTGATTCCTGCCCTCCCAAGTCACTGGCTTCTAATTTCTTGGCCGCAGTCTTCACAGGAATGAATGACTGAGCCAAGGTATGCAAAATCTTTCACAATTTCATTGCCAAATAATTCTTTACTAAATAAATTGTTCCATCCAAAATCTTCTACCCAGACGCTACTTCCTGCTTAAGCTTCTAATCTAAAAAGGTTGATTTTGCAAATGGCCACAAATAGCAATCATAAAAACCCGAGTCTAAGGGGAGCATCTTCAGAGCTGCGTTTATGAGGGTCTCCTCAGGCCTCGAGACCACTCCCTCCTCCTACAAAAGACAAATCATTACCCCCCGGACTGAGCAGATCGTGACAAAGAGGTGGCCCTGGAGTTTTGCAAGACTCCTGCACTGCCCTACATAATAGGTTACCTTGTAAATATTTATCCAAAAGGGTTATTGGACTCCATACCTCTCTTATAAGTTTATGGTGTTCAACTTTCATGACAAACAAATGAAATATCAAAAATTATCCCTGTATTAGGCTGAAGCAGTGTGAGTGCAGCAGGAGGGTTCATGGGACAGACGGTCACTTCCTGCTGACCCCTGAAACGGCTACCGTGTGTGTGGGAAACCGTGTCTCATCTCAGCTTGGAAAGAAGCAGCATGTTCCTTAGATAAGAAGGAAGCTGGTACAACTGTGCCTGCTATCGTCCCGATGTTCGGCTTAGGGTGCAAGTGGGGAGAGACATAAGAAGGCGAATGTCACCCTTGAATGTATAGAAGCCAGCTTCCAGATCTAGGGAGGGGCTACGCAACTCTGGTGCACCCACAACTGGAGCGCTGCGTCCAGTTCTGGGCTCCACATTATGGGAGAGATGCAGCTAGGTTGGAATCGGTCCAGGGCAGGGTCGCAAGAAGGGTGGCTGGGTTGGGAGGGATGGCATACGAGGAGAGACTGGGGAGCTGGGTCTTAGCCTGGAGAAGAGGAGGCTCCGAGGGGACACCATGTGGAGGAGGACCGTGAGCTGCTCTTCCCCGCGCGGAAGGGCGGGACGCGTTCCAGTGGGGCAAAGCGCAAGGATCCAGGCTTCAGGATGGATGTCAGGAAGTACTTCCCAATGGTTAGGACCCTCAGGGTATGGAATGAGCTTCCATGGAAGGTGGTGGAAGCCCCATTAGTGAGGGCGTTCAAGGAATGTTTGGACAACCACATGTTGGGGATTGCATGAGCGGAGCTGGCTGGAGCCAGAGGTCAGACTAGATGGCCCGGGAGCCCCCTTCTGACTCACTCTGTTTCTGTTACTCTTAGTGGAGCCAGCTGGAACTGGGGTCAGACTAGATGGCCTGGGAGACCCCTTCTGCCTCCCTCTGTTTCTGTTTCTCGTAGTGGAGCCAGCTGGAACTGGAGTCAGACTAGATGGCCCAAAAGACCCCTTCTGACTTGCTCTGTTTCTATGTTTCTATGTAAATATACCTGCATGAGAGGAAAGGATGGGATCCTGCCTTGTGAACTTACAGAGAAGTATACTGATAAGGATGGGCAGGACATATCCTGCCCCGAGGAATAGCTGGGAATTTGGGGGAAACAACGGCTCATTGTTAAGTGCTGAGCTGCATTCTCTGGAAAGGTGTTGTGGAACCAGAGGGCCAGAGCACAGGAAGTGAAGGATCGAGCGGCTGTGCCCTCGGGACGGCACCTCGTGCTTCCCTGCACCGCTTCCTGGTCCACGCTCGGGAGTGCCAGCTGGGCAGGGCCGGGTTCAGGGGGACAGTGATGGGTGTGAGCCCACAAACTCTAGTGCGGCAGCAGCAAAAGTAGAACCCCCTCCCCTCTTGGTTTTACCCCGGACGGCTGTTTTGGGCTGCCGGGCGATGGCGCTCCAACGGGTGAGGGAAGGAGACCGGAATGGCTGCCAGATGCCGGGTCCTGGCCTGTCCAGTCGCCTCCCTTCCCTGCCTCCCAGAATGACCCCCACACTGGGGCCATCCAGAAAGAGACTGGGCAGCCCTCTGGGTGGGGTGGGGTGACTGGGTGTCCTGCAACAGCAGGGGGGTGGACTCGATGGCCTTCAGGGCCCCTTCCAGCTCTGCCATTCCATGATTCCATGAGCCCGTAACCGCTTCTGGACCACGAGGAGCAGCTGTGAGGTTCTCCCCGTGCTGGCAGGGACTTCCAGCTCTCTCTTACCCTGGATCTGGAATCCCAAACTTCCCCGTGGCTGCTCAGACAAGCTCTGGGGGCTGAAGGATCATTCTCTCCTCTTTAAAAGGGAAATCTAAACCTGGCACACTTTCGGACAAGAATTTCACTTGCCACCGCTAGGTCCAGGCAACACAACCAGCAGTGTTGGTTGTGTTTTACCACAGTTGGTGTCTCGTGCTGCCCCAAGCCAGTTGTGGTGTTTCAGCGCTGCGAGTTTGCTTTGTAGAAACCACGACAAGGAGCCCCTGCCCCATTTTCATCATGTCACGACTACTTAGGGTTTTGAAGCACAAGCTGAAAGCACGCAGTTGTCCTCAGAGACCTGCTGAAAACGTTGCTGCTACTTTGCTGCACTGCGTTTACCATATTTTTCGCTCTATATGATGCGCCGGACCATAAGACGCACCTCGTTTTTAGAGGAGGAAAACAAGAAAAAAAAATTCTGACTCAAATGGGCACATCATCACAGGCACATTCCCCATCACTTCCCCACGGGCTGCACATCTGACAGACTTGCTGCACACACAGATTCGCTCTATAAGACGCACAGACATTTCCCCTTACTTTTGAGTGGGGGAAAAGTGCATCTTATAGAGCAAAAAATACAGTATATCCTGCTTTTGGGAGGAAGGAAGGGTGCTCCATTTTATCACGGGTCAGGTGAAGAGAGAGCGACCGGCCCAAAAGTATTAGGGGCTTCATGGATGGACCAGGCCGCCAGCCGAGACCACCGCCCCCCGTGGGCTCTCCTGAAATGCCCCTCCGCATTCATACCAGGAGTCTGTGACGGCTGCATTTTGGGGGGTTCCTGCCTCAGGAACCCTCCTTTGCAGCGTGCCCAGGCAAGGACAGCCCCCCGCCACCTTGCTGGCACGCTCTGCAGGTACGGGCAGCAGGTGCCGGGCGAGCAGCTGGCCGCCTGCCCCTCCCCGAGCACATTCTCCGCTTCCTCTAGCAGCCGGTCTGGCGAATGCTGGCATTTCCACTGCCAAGTGGTAACTAAGGCACAGCAGATGGGAGCGATTGTATCGGCCGAGCTCTTTGCAAACAAGCGGCAGTAAAGCACGCGGTTTATGGCTTGCATGTTTGCAAAATTTTCTTGTAATTTCAGTCCTGAGCACTTTACAGCACTGTGCATGGCAAGCAACGTACCCCTTACATTTTTTAACAGTATGAGGAACTATTCGTTGCCCTTATTAAAACGCTTTCTGTGATCTCACCAGTCACCTCTGGGTGCTTTGATTTTTTTAAAAGCAAGACGATCTAGATAGCTGAGCTGCAGCATTTGGAGTTTCCAAAACAAGCCCACCCCGTCCCCGTGGGCCTCGTTGCAGCGGCTTGGGCGAATTCCTGGAAGGGGTGCAGGCGTTCGCAGGGGCCTTCCCGAAACTTCTGGAGGCCACAGGGCTGGTTCCTTCCCTCAACCAACCGGCGAGGTGAGATCCCTTTCTTTTAGGGGTCAGCACAGAGGAAGAGGAAGAGGAAGAGGAAGGCATCGGTGCTCATCACTGGGCACGGCGGTTCGAAGTGGCCCGCAAGTGCCGATCTGGCAGGGCGCCCCTGAGCCTTTACTCCCAGGGAGGCTTCCATGAGGGGCCCGGCTCCAAGCCCTGCCTGAGCAGGCTTCCCAGAGGCGTCAAAGGGTAAGACCAGTGCCTTTAATGGGACCAGAGGCATGCAGGCAGGCCCAAACTGGCCCTCTGTGTTCGGACCTCCGGGCCCCGGTTCTGCCTCTGGCTGCCGCGTTTTGCGCCAGCTGCAGCTTCTGGTCTGTCTTCAAGGGCAGCCCCACGAAGAGCGCCTGGCAGTGATCAGGCCGTGCCTCATCTGGACTGAGGTTTGGTTTGTTAGCCCTCGTCCAGTCCTTGCTGCAGCCACACGCCGGGGAAGGACGGGTGCTGACCCCCTCCCCAAAGGGAGAGGAAGGCAGATCCGGAGAACATGGCGCAGCAGCCCACTGAGGGCAATCGACACACACACACATAGCTCGGGCACCTGAGAGAGCTCCTGCTGGCTCGCTCACTCGTGCAGGGCACACACAGTGCGGCAGAAGCCTCCCCCACAGGAGGAGGGGGCAGCCTTGGTCGCTGGCCTGGGTTGTAGGGAGACTCTCCTCCTGAATGGGATGAACGGCATCTCGCCTCATTCTGGCCATTGCAGAGGGTGCCTGCCCCCCACCCCCCGGCCAGCGGAGCCTCCTTCCAGCTGGCCAGCGCTGGCCCCCCAGCAGCCACAGGCCGACTGAGGAGGCCCCGCTGCACGTGTGGCAATCCGGGCCGTGACTCCTTTGTGCCCAGGCCTGGCGCTCCTCGCCCCAGAGGCCACGACCGCGGCCCATCTCTCCTGGGGGACCCCTGGATGTCCTTGTGCCGGTTATGCTTGTAACGGGGCTTCTTGCTTCCTTTCCCAGCAGCTGCTTGTTCACTCCCCTGCCTGCCTTCGTGTGCGGGACTGGGACTACCCTCCAAGCAGGGCAGGGCACCCGCCTCTCCCCTGTGCCTGGATTTGGCCCTTTGCTTCTGTAAAAACAGCGTCATAACTAGCATGTTTCTGTCCGTGATGAAGTTTCATGGGTGATAAAATGATTTCCTTTGTGGGTGAGCCCGAACTCTTTACCTTGAGAAAATGTGTTTAAGGAACCAGTGCTGGCAACATTACCCATCCCAGTATGGGAAGGAGCAGGCAAGATGCCAAGGGAGCAAAATACCCATGTGGGTCAGCCCTAACCCTTTCCCACGCGAGAGCGGCTTACTTAAACATGTTCCCCAGCAACGAGCGGGCAAAGCCATAGTGGAGGCAGCACGAAGCTGCCTCACGGGCGCTGCGTCCCCCGGGAATCTGGCCGCCCCGCTTCTCGAGCCCTCCAAACTAGCGGCCATCACAGCGCCTTAAGGACATGGATTCCGCACGCTGGCTGGCTTGGATGAGCTTTCTGCCTTTTTTCTGCAAAGACCCCAAAGGCAGTGGACAGGACCCTCCTCTGGGAGCGGATCAGCCCACTCGGCCTTCGAGCTCACCTTGCGCCAGGCATTCCCCCCCCCAGCCCCGTTTGCCAGTCCAACACCCTCAGCGCCACACCACACCCCCTCCCAAAGATGCAGCTTCCCCACCACCAGCACCTGCTGGCTGGCATTTCCCCGGGGCTGCCCAGCACGACCCCGAAATCTCCCCTATCATCAGGCAGAATTATTTGACCTGCCCTGAATTCCCCACCCGCCCCATGGGACGACGCTTTGGCTTGGCTGCTAGGAGAAAGAGAAAATGCCCCCCCCCATACACTTCCTGCACACCAGGAACAGCTCGGCCCACCTCGATCATGTCTCCCCTTCCTCACCCTTTTCCTAAGCTAAACAGCTGCGACAGCCTTTGCTCAGGGACGTCGCCCAAGTCCCCGGATCACTTTAGCCCCCTTTCCGTGCCTTTTCCGGCTCCCCCAGAGCCTTTTCTGGGTGCGTCGACCAGACGCACCCCAGGACGCTGAGTGTAGCTGCAGCGCAGCTTTCCATGAGGCGACTTTTATTTCCGAGTCCTTTCCCGATGATGCCGAACACAGAAAGCGCTTCTTTAGCACAGCTGCGCGCTTGGTGGGCACTTCCGTCAAGGCCTCCGCACCCCCCGGGCTCGGGCCCCATCAGCTTGTCCCTGAAGCTGCGACTGACTCTGGGCTCAGCGCGAATCCCTTTACGCTTGCACCCTCCAGCCCTGTGTGTCATTCTGGACCCCTCCCCCGCCATTTGGAGAGGTCCCTTTGGAGCTCTCCGCAATCCCTTTTGGTTCTGACGACCCCAAATACCCCGAAGCCTGAGCCAACTGAGCTGCTCACTCCCGCTCCCAGATCCCCGATGACCCGGGTGAGGACCTGGACCCGTGGCAGCTGCTGACATTCTTCTGCAGCTGGCAATGACCCGTGTCCACAGCGAAGCCTGAGGGAAGGCAGCCATGGGAGCTCTTCCAAACGCCAGCGGTGCCCACCTCCAGGGTCCCTCCCGGGGACGTGGCCGCCATCCCCCCTCGCCCCCCCTTGAGTGGCTGCAACTCCAGCGTCGCCGGGGTGGTCACTCGCACGGAAGGGGGCGCGGAGGCCGCGGCTGCTCGCAGGCGGCCTGCGCTTCCTGGCTCCACGCAGTGCGGGCTCGGGCCCCCCTTCGGGGCCTGAGAGCAGCCGGCTGGATCAGACCCGCGCCGTTTCGGTGCAGCCTCCGCGGCCCGCGGTGGCCCGCCGGATGGTTCGGGGTGCAGGGAGCGAGGCCCAAGGGCCCCCGCATGGCGAGTCTCCGGCGACAGGCACGGCAGGGCAGGCGGCTTCAGAGCGCCGGGACTAACGGCCCCTGCTCGGCTCCCCTGCGCTTGCCGCCCTTCCCAGCCAGCCCCGCACTGGCTGCGCCCGGGAGACGCGCCGCCACCCCGTCCCGTCCCGTCCCGGGCAGGCGCCGGCCCTGCGCCAGAGCCCCGCCGCAGCGCCCCCGTCCCAGAGCCGCAGCCCGGCGGGGAAGCGGGCGCGCAGAGCGGCCCTCGCGCTCCAGGCGGCGGAGGCGGCGGCGCAGCGGAGGCCCGGCGGGCGGGCGGGCGCCTCCTCTCTGGACAGCTCCCCTCCGACTCCGCGGCCGCCTTCCGCACTCCGCGCCGGGACCCCTGGACAGCTCCCTCGCCTCGCCTCGCCACGGAGATGCAGAACCCGCGCCGGGCGGAACCGGACGCGGCGGCAGCGGGAGAAGGGAGAGGAGAGGAGAGGAGGCGGGGGCAGAAAGCGCCGGCTCGGGCGCTCGCTTCTCCGGCTCCCCGCTCCCCACCCCTCTCGGGCTGCCGCCCGCCGCTCCTCCCGGCGAAGCAGCCCTTGCGGAGAAGCGCTGGCGCGGCCCCGCAGCCTCTGTCCCCGGCGAAGAGGCGGCGGGCAGGACGGGCCACGACCGTGGATGCGGCAGCGCCCGCCCGCCCGCGCGCCCCGGTCCCTGCCCCGGCCGGAGGCACCCTGCGCAGACGGCGGGCGCAGCTCAGAGCCGCCGGGACTGGGGCCGCCGCCGAGGCGCTGAGATGCGGGTGCGCACGGCTTCGGCGCAGGAAACGCCCAGCCGCCCCCCCCTCCGCGTGGCTCCCAGAAGGGGTCCGGGCGGGCAGGGTCCCCGCGGATGCGACCAGCTCCGCGGCTGCTGCCATCTTCCTGCTGGCTTCCCCAGGACTCCCGCGGCTCCCTCCGCCTCACTGGCGGCGCCTCCAGGTCATTTCAGCGGCCGCGCCCCAATCCGGGCCCGCCCCTTCCACTGACACCCGCCCTGCAGCTTTGCGGTGTTCCGGCAGCCCCTCTGCATGGGCCAGTGGAGGGGATGCTGGGGAGGAACCCTAAATGAGAGACGCAAATGGGAAGTCCCCCCCCCGGAACATCTCCACACCACGCAGGGATGGGGGCCCCTGACGGGCAGCATAAGAGCCCCCCAAGTCCTCCATTGCGCTCCCCATCGCAGAGGGAGCTGTGTGTCGCTGGTGTTGCTCCCCTTCCCACTTTGCGTGTGTCCTCCCTGGCCGGAGCAGAGGGTCCGGCCTTCCCTTGCTCTCTGGGAGCCGGTGTGGAGGGGCTCTGGGAGCTCCTGGCCCAGCTTCCTTCCCCCCCCCCACCAGGCCACGTTGCCCCCCTCCCTCCCAGGGCAGCTGCTTGTCCCCGAAGAGGAGCCTTGGGCTGAGCCTCCCCCACCGCAGTCGCGAGACGGGGTCCCCACCGGCCCATCGCTCCAGCCGTCCCCTTTCTCTCGGCACGGGCACAGCGTCCGGGGGGGGGGGGCAGAGAAAGGAGTCCTGCCTGATGCAGTCACCAAGTGGCCTTTATTGACCCTCTGCTGCCCACAGCCCAGGCACTGAAAGGCCGCAGGCGACGCACTGTGTCAGCCCCACGCCTGGCCACGAGGTCCAGGGGGCCTGAGCAGCGGAAGGGCCAGGCAGCCGCAAAGGCACTTCTCTCCCCACTGGAGGTGTGGGGTACAAGGCACCGCTGGCAGTACTGGCCGTGGGGCAATGGAAAAGGTGAGGCCGGCGTGGGCGCCTAGACCCGGTCCCCCACCCCGGAGGTGCCCCCTCTGCCTGGGCTTGGCTTTGTGGGCCTTGCGTCTTCCTGGCCCAACGTCTGGGGGAATCAGGCAGGCCTGGGGTGCCCGCCTGCCAGCCACACCTGAACGGTCGGAAGATGGTGGTGGGGGGTGGGGGAGCCTCCCAGAGTCTGCAGGTTGCTGGGTGGGGGGGCACGAAGACAGGTGATGGACAGACAAGGCCATGGGCTCCCCCTCGCGGAAGCCCAGCCTTCCTCTTGTCCCCGGCCACAGCCTGAGCGCTAGGAGTACTCCTGCAGGAACCGGGCGTAGAACTGGCTCAGTTTCCGCAGCATGAGCTGCAGCTTCTCCAGGGGTGGCAGGATGGTCATTCTGGAGGGGGGAGGAGAAGGGGGAGGTGGGGTGAGCAGCCCCGGGGCAGGGCTCCAAGTGCATGCAGAGGGCACCCAGCCCCCCACCCCTTCCCGGCTGCCCAAGGCGATGCCCCTTCCCCTGGCTGCAGCCACTCCCGGTCCCTGGTCCCAAGTAGCGCAAAAGCAGCCCTCAGAGGCCCGGCAGGCAGGTGCTCTAAGAGGTGCGACCCCGCCTGGGGCCAGCCCCCCTTCCCCGAGGAGGAGCGATGCCGCTCGCTGCCAGGGGGGCCGGTGTCAGGGCTGCCCCCCCAACCCCGTTCCTGCCCCCGCAGCCTCAGTGGCCCTGCACTCAGCCCGGCTTCCGGGACTTCTGCACCTCTCCCTCCTTTGCCAAGCGAATCCGCAGCAGCACTCTGGCCACCTGCCTCCCTCAGCCTGGGGCCCTCCCAGCTTTGCTGGCTGGGGGATGCTGGGACTTGTGATCCTGCACATCAGGGGGCAGTCCCGGGGTGGGGGCGACTGCTGCCACAAGGCCAGGCCAGACTGAGAGTCCTCCTCCTCCAGGGCTCTCCGTGGCCCCCAGGGGTCCGGGACCAGTGCCCCCAGCCAGCTTCCTGGGGATCTCCGTCGGGACTGCTGGTGGCAGCCATCGCTCGGAGTGGGGCCCCGCTCCGCTGCGGGGCTAGCAGGCCTTTACCTGAAGTGAAACGTGCCTTCCTTCTGGCCAAAGCCGCTGCCCGGGACGACGCAGATGCCGGTCTCCTCCAGCAGCTTCAGGCAGAAGAACATGTCCGGAGCCTGCCCTTGTGCCTGCAGAAATGGGGGCGGGGGCAGGGTGAGGGCTGCTCAGCGGTCTGGGGGCTGCTGGCGGACAGGAACTGGCCGTGGCTCCCGTGCAGCCACAGCCCGCTGTGGCTCCAGCTCGGGGCAGGATCGCCGCGCTCGGCTCGGGCCCCGCGGGAGCCTGTCTGGGCCAGCCCTGCCCAGGCGCTTCTGGCAGGACGCGGCTGTCTGGTCCTTTCCCACTTAGCGGATTTTCCGCACCCAGAGAAAGATGAAAGGAGCGGTGGGAAAGCGGAGCTGGATGACGAGCGGAGGGCAACGTGGTCAGGACCCCAGGCAAAAGCCTGCGGAGCAAAGGGGCGCCTGGGAGGGAGAGGATGGAGGAAGAGAAGGGGCACCCGCGTGTGTGGGGCGGAGTCGCTGTGTGAATGCACCTGCTGAGGGGGCTGTCAAGGCACTGGAGCAGCTGCTGCCAGCCCCTTGATGGCCAGAGGGCAAGTATGTGAGCCACGCTTTTTGCGAAGGACGAGGCTGGCCAGCGGTCCTGGAAGCAGCGGCCATTCCCTCCCTCCAGCCGGGCCCTGGGGGCAAAGGCTGCAGGGCTTTCCAGACCCCAGGACTTCTCGCCATTTGGGGAAGTCGGGAGCATCCTCAGTTGTGGGCAGGTCGATCGTGCAACGTGCGCCCCAAAGAGTCAAGCCATGATTTGCCCTCTTAGGTGTGGGTGTCGTCCAGGTGTGCGGCTTTCTTTACTATTTAAACTTTTGGGAGTGATGTGCGCGTTGCGTGTGATCGGCTGATACCAGGAGAGCCCCCTGCACATCAGGCCCAGCTCCACTTTCTGTGGCTTGGGTGGCACAGGGGGACCACTCCATGGATTTTGCCCAGCAGGCAAAGCAAGCCTTGCTGCTAGCCAGTCCTTTGGGCCACCTCTCGCTGTGCTGCCTGCTCGGATCCCCGGGCACCCTCCTCGGCAGTGTGAGAGGAGACCCCTTTAACCGAAAATGCCGAGGACGGGGCCCGGGGCCGACGTACAGGCCCTGCCCCCTCGGAGCAGGAGGGGGCGCTCGAGGGAAGAGCCGCGGGCTGGCTGGTGGGGGCACCTTACCTGGGCTTCCTGAACAGCGCGAGGTGGCAGGTGGATCTGGGGGAAGGCGTACATGGCTCCCTGCACCGGATTGCAGTGGATCCCGGGGGTTTGGTTGAAGGTCTGCTCCGTGAGCTGGGCCTTCGTGGCCAGGTCACTCAGCACCGCCTGCTTCTCCTGCAGGATGAGTCCCGGCCTCAGCACAGGCTTCCCAGCGGCCTGCCAGAGGCTGGGCCCGTGCCCTCTGCCTTGCACCTCCACGTGCACCTGCGGGCGCACGTCACCAGGTGGCAGCAACACACACCTGGCGGCCCCACGTGCAGGTCGGCAGGACCGGGCTGAAAACCATGCCCCCCTGCAGGAGCAGGGGCGCCCCCCCCAGCAGCACTCAAGTGTGGGTCCAGCGGTGGGTGGCACAGAGCGTGGACAGAGGAACCTGCAGGACACCTGGCCAGGTGCTCCTGGGACGCGCACAGGCCAGTGCGGAGCATCCGGCCTTCTGCCGGACGTCCGTCCCACGTGGCAGCCCCGCCCCACTTCCTCACGAGAAGAACTCAGCCGAGATCCAGCCATTCCAAGACTGCTTTGCTCACACCTTTTTCTCATTTAAAAGGGCACAAGAGGCTCTCTAAAATTCCCATCCCAAGCAAAGCCTCAGAAGCGGAATCCGTGGGCTGCGTTTAGAACATGCCGCTGCGCACGGTCCCGGCCTCACAAGCCACGAGGACCCCTGCAGGGGCCGCCTCCAGACCGGTGGGGCAGGCGGCTCCTCTCAGCCCCGGGGGCAGGGCTGCAGCCAGGGGTGGGGGCCGCAGGGGAGAGGGGTGGGCTCAGCACTGGGAGGAGGCCCCAACGGGGCCCGATCCCCCAGAGAGCCACCGGCCTCGGAACGGGAGCGCCCTCCTGCTCCGGACGCCTCTCAGCCCAGGCTGCGGGCAGCTCTGTGGCTGCCGGAGAAGGGGGTGGCCTGGCGACCTCCAAGGCCCCTGCCAATGCCTTGAGGCTGCGTGGGTGCCGGCGAGCTGCCCCACACTCGGCCTCGCAGGAGGGCAGTGCCAGCCGGGCAGTGAGACGCATGCCCCACGCTCCGCCAGACACAGCCTGGATCCTCTGCTGCAAAGCCCCCCCCATGCCCCCCCCCCAGTTTGCGAACCTGGTTGAACTGCTGGTAGGAAGGGTCCCCGGGCTGGGGGCGATTCACGACCACGTCGAGGAGGATCTGGCCGGCCACCGGCGGGCACAGGCGCACCGAGACCAGCTTGGTCAGCTGCTGCTGGACCTCGGCGTCCAAGTTGATCACCTCCATGTACCCGCCCCGGAAACCGCACCTGGCAAGATCGGGAAGGGGACGTGACGGCGCAGGCCTGGTCAACGTTTTGAAACGCGATAGCCGCTGCAAGAGGGCTAAAAATACCCCCAGACTCCCAGCACGGCCTCCGCCCGGGTCACAGGCAGGAGCCTGGAGACAGGCCACCTCCCCCCCCCCCCCGGCCGCCTTGCCCAGGGCAAGGGAACTCGTGACTCACTCGCCCACGAAGCCCTTGGAGATGGAGTGGAAGCTGGCCAGCTCCACCGTCTCGGAGTACTTGGGGCCCATCTCGAAGAGCACCTTCTTGAACGAGTGGAACTGGGAGCCCTTGGCGTAGACGTTCTCCTGGTACACCTGGGGCAGGAGGACCGCAGCGATGGGTCGCGGGCAGACCCCCCGCCCGAGGCCCCCCAGAGTCGGGGCTGCAGGTCCCGCCCACCCCGGCAGGCACGGGCCCCTTCCGCCAGTGCTGCGTGTGCCGGCTGTGGATGCTGGGCGTGGCGGACCGCCACACCCAGGGAGCTGCCCACACAAGCCTTGCCCAGATGGGAGCCCCCTGGTCTCGGGAGCACAGCCACCATCCTGCCTGGCCACAGCTGGGGCTGATGGAGGTGCAGTCCAAGCGATCTCCAGAGCCCCAGGAGGCGTCCAGGGGGCATCAGTGCAGGCAGGCACTCCACGGATGTGCCGACGGCTCCCGGGGAGGATGAGGCGCCCCAGAGTCTCAGCAGGGAGACCCCCAGCCCTGGCCCTGGCCCAGTGTGAACGCGTGGGGGGGGGGGGCGGGACGCTTCACCTCGTCAGCCAGGAGGAACAGGTGCTCTTCCCACGCGAAGCGGATGACGTCCTCAATGCACTGGCGGCTTTGGACCTGGCCTGGGGAGAGCGAGGCGAGCAGCATCGGGTGAGCGAGCGGCCTGCGTCAGGCCGCTCCGAGGCTCGGCACTGGCTAGCTCAGGTGGCTACCTGGACCGGCCGGCCCCGACTCGCTTCCAGCCCAGGGAGCGCTTCCAGCAGGCCAAACGATGGCCGCACAGAGCCAACTCACATGCTCCCACCTCCGCGGCCCTCTGGCAAGGTGTCCCCAGCGCTACCGACGGGGCCCGGCCCCTGGGCAGGAGGTCGGAGCCCCGCTGCCTGGGCCACGGGTCTGCTGAGAACGCAGCTCTTTCTGATGCCGGGAGGGGGCAGGTGTCCTTCTGGCCGGATTGCCGCCCCGGATCTCAGCCGCAGCCACAGGGAGCCCTTTCTGCGCTGCCTCGGCCATTCCCAGCCCCGGAACCCACTCCCCTGGCCCAGCGCGGTGGGGACGCTTGGGGGCTCAGTGCCCACCAACCCCCTCAGCTCTCCCCGAGTCCAGCCAGCCACCCAGGGAAGGGCACGGGCGGAGCAGGTGAGGACAGGCTGCTGACCAAGAGGGGGCCCTCTCCCCGGGGCCCTTCCCCGGGGGGCAAAGGCCCTGCCCGCCGGCCTGCAGGGCCCTGGGAGCCTGTGGCGCCCGCCAGGGCTGCCCCGGGGGGCCTCGCCTGCGTGCCACGCGCCGCGCACACCTACCGGTGGGGTTGCCCGGGTTGATGATGCAGAGGGCGCGGGGGCAGCAGTGCTGGCGGGCTTCGCACAGGGCCCTCCGCAGCTCCGCCACGTCCAAGGCCCAGCACTTGTGCTCGTCCAGGTAGTAGTTGATCTGCACGGCGTTCAGCTCCGCCAGCGCCGCCGAGTACAGGGGGTACTGGGGGATGGGGATCAGGACGCCGGTGCGGCTGCACCCCTCCCCGGAGACCAGCAGCTTCAGGACGGTCTGGGGGCAGAGCGGGGGGTCGAGGCGGCCGCACTCCTGGCCCTTCCGTCCCAGAACCCGCCCCGCCCACACGCCCTCTGCATGCGCACTCTGGCTGGGGAGATGCAGCGGCAGGCTCTGGCAGGAGGGGAAGCGTCGTTCTGCTGCTCCTGGCCACACGCCGGGGAATTTGCCCGGCCCGTTTCCTTGGGCTTCCCTCCCACACGAACAGAGCTCTGGAGAAGCACGGGGCACCTTCCCATGCTTTCAGCAGCGTGTCCAGCTTAGCCCACAGCACGGATGGACCCCGTGGCGAGAGAGCAGCGGAAGTGACCTCCTGCGCGAAGCTGCCCTGCTGCACCAAGCGGCAGGAAGCCCCGAAGCCGCAGGGCAGGGACCGGCTCAGGGGTCTTTCAATGCAGAGGCACCTCAAGCGCATCCCCTTCCAGCTCCCCAGCTGAGCGACAGCACCCCAGGATCCTGCACCTGCAGCCAATGCGCCGCATTCTCCTGCTCAGTCTTGCCCAAAACGTCCCCGGCACCCCGCCAGCGGGAGGCTGGCGGGCAAGACCTGAGCCACTAGTTTTCTGACTTCAGGGGGGCTCTTAAGACAGGCGAGCAGCATTCAGAAACGGGAGCGCCACAGATTTGGGTTCGAAAAGCCCCTGGAAGAACAGCTCCGTTATATGGGGCTGCAGGGACACCAATGGTGTCCCCCCCCCAATATGCTGGCAGACTCTGGCGTCCTCCCCAGTCCTGGGCGCCCTGGCAGTGACCCAGAGGACTGCCTGGCCTTTCCGGCAAGTGCGGCAGAGCCTGGGGCTGCCTGCTCTCCTCGCGTGCCAGGCACCCCCCCCCATGCACCAGCCCCCTGGCCAAGCGATGCGCCGCGCCACAGCCGCCACAAAGGGCCTTTGTGAAGCTGTCCAAGCGCCCCGGCCGGTCTGTGGCCACTCAGGCTGGAGGCAGCTGTCCCGGGACACGGTCAGGGGAGGTCACGCCACGCTGAGGCAGGGCAGGCCTGTGAGCACGTGACTCGCAGCCTGGTGTCCTGGCCCGGGGCCTCTCGGCCGTCCCTCCGCAAATAGCCAGCCAGCGAGCTCTGCTCCCCGTGCTCCTCAGCTCATCCCCGGGGTGGCAAGGAGGGGCCCGGCAGGCACCGTCCCACGTGTACCCCAGTGTTCCACCGAGCGGCAGCGGAGGGGTCCCCGTGCGCAGGGCCTCGCCGGGGTGGCCCCCAGCCTGGGCCCTGCCTGGGGGCTGAGCACGCATCTCCTTCGCTGGCAGCACCTGCCACGGTCACCGCTGCTCTACGTCTTCTGATCTTATCGTTTAGCCTTGCTCTTAAAAACTTTGTGCCGAATTTGCCGTGGGGGCTGCCCTGGCTGCCTTGACAGATTTGGCGTTTTTAAAATCCCAAATGCATCCATTCCAGGGTCCCCACTCATCTGAGCCCTGCTCTCTCTCACGAGACGGAAGCGGAGGGCACCCCGGGCAGCTGCTCCCCTCCAGCAGGCGACCCCTTGCGGCCCCCCGCCCCGCCCCACCCCGGCATGGCCCCAGCGCCCCGCCCTCCACGTACCACAATGGCATCGCTGGCACCCGTGGAAAGGAAGATGTTCTCTGGCCGCGACGGAATCCCCCCGTCCCGGCGCTCGATGAAGCTGGCCACATCCTGGCGGATGAGCTCGATGCCGGGGCTGGCGGTGTACGCACCTGGGGGTGGGGGGAGAAGAGGAGGGGGCTGCCCAAGGGGGGCTTGGCCACCAGAGAGGGCTCGGGACGCAGCGGGGATGATGCGGTGGCGTGTGCCGCCGGCCCTGCACGCATCGCAAGAGGAGGCCACGCCAGCTCAGCCAGTGGCCCGCCAAATGCCCAGTGGGAACCCACAAGCGGGGCAAGAGTCCGACAGCCCCTCCCGGCCAGCTCCCCAGTGGCAGGTGTCCGCAGGTGTACTGGCTCTGGGCACGGGGCTATCCAGGGGCCACCGGGACTGGTAGCCAGGGAGAGCCATGTCCTCCAGCAACATCCCTGATCCCCTTTTAATCTTGCCTGAAATCCCCTTTCTTTTGCCTGTCCCATCCTGGGGTGATCCCGGGGGTCCTAGTGTTGGAGGAGTGTCCCTATGCAGGCAAGGCCTGCATGCCCAGGCCATGACACTGCCCGCGATGGAGCCCCAGCACCCCCCCCCCGCACTGCCTGGGCTCACACACGGAAAAGCTGGCAGCCCCCCCCCCCGATGCCCGCTCCACAGGCCTGGTCCGGGGGGGCGGGTATCTCAGCCCGACAGCGTCTCATCCCCCACCAAGGGAAGGCGGCTGGTCTGGGGGAGGCGGGAGTGCGGGGCTCAGCCTTGCAGACTGCAGAGGAGTTATGGGGGGGGGAGGGCCTGATTGGGGGCCACTCAGAGGAAGAAGGGGGACTCACCCGCGCTCTGCCCACCACACGCTGCCAGTAACCGCTGAGCTTTCCGCTTGGCATCCTCGGGAAATTTGGGGTCATTCAAGAGGGCGGGGTACATGCAGAGGGCTGTGACCTGCCAGAGGGAGCTCAGTTGGGATCTCTGGGGCCCACACACCCAGCCCCACATCAGTCTGGTGAGACCCCCCCACCACCACCACCAAGTGCGCTTTCCCCAACCCTGGCCGCATTGGGGCCACCCCCAGGATCCACCAGCCAGCCTGGGCCCTGTAGCAGCCATGGGGCAGGCAAGAACCCCCCCTCCCTTTGCCCTCCAGCGCAGCAGGCTCTTGTTCCCCACACCTGCACGCAGCCCCACCCCTGCCCGGCCCGCCACCTACCTGCCGGAAGAAGGTGATGTACCTCTGTCCCATCGCTTGGGCATCTCCAATGTTCGCTCTGATCACCTCTGTGAACGGCTTCTTCACCCCCTACAAGGGAGGGGGGAGGGGAGGAGGGGGAGGGGAGGAAGCCCCTGAGGGCAGTGCAAAGTGGCAGTGCCCCCCACAGCCCAGCGCCAGGAGGCTGCGGTGGAGCAGGCAGGCTAATGCCAGCCCCGCTTTGGCCAGAGGGCTTGCATGGCTACTGGCCACCTTCCCCGACCAGGTCCCGCCTGTGCTGCTGGGCTGCAGCCCCCGCCCAGCCCCGCTCGGTCAGCAGAAGCAGCGGGACGCGGGGCAGGCTGGCTTCCCTGCATCGGGCCCACCCGCTTCCTCTCCGGAGCCTGGGCTCCCCCCGCCCCGATCCTCAGAACAGCCCTGTGAGAGTCCACCCCGCACCTGGCCGCCATCAGCCCCACGGCCCAGCAGGCCTCCCCACTCCCGCGCAGGTCTCTCCCTGCCACCCCACCCTGCCCCCAGCCCTCCGCTTGTTTCTGCAGCTGGGGCCCTCGCAGGCCTTTCCCTGCCCCAGGAGGCACAGAAGAGCAGGGCCAGCCTGCAGCAACATGCGCCAATGCCCCGCCGCAGCTCCCCTTTCTCCTGGGGGGCTTGGTGCCTTAACGGCTGTACAGCAAGCAGAAGTTCAACAGGTGCCGCTTGCCCTGCCTGTTGAACGTCTGCCTGGAGTGTCATTCATCGGCTCTGGAGGCCTGCCAAATGGGATGGCACAGCCTAAGGACAGCCTCCTCTTGTCTGGCGCCCCCTTGATGGCTGGACCACAGCACCCAGAATCCCCAGTCAGCTTTGGGGAGTGTTGCAGTGCAGCGTGTCCGGAGGTGCCAGGAGGAAGGGGGCTGCTGTGGGGCGAGGAGCCCTTTTGGCTCTTCTCCGCCTTCTCCTCTGGTGCCCCCTCCGGGGCCCCGAGCCAAGAGCACGCTGCCCAGCTCAGCATCCGCACCGCACGGGTTGCCATGGCAGCGGGACCGCCGGCCAGCGGCCCCTTCCAGTGTGCGGCCAGAGGGGCTGCAGTGCTCCGAGGGGAAGCGAGGAGAAGTTCCCGCGGGGGCAGCGGGCGGGCGGCCAAAGCTGCCCAGCCGGGGAGACGTGGGAGAGGGGCTGCTCCGGCGAACCTTGGAACACACCCGGCACACGGGGCTGTGCCAGCCTGGGGTGGCCTCCGGTTCCCACCATCCTGGAGCTCAGCTCCAGCCTCGTGAGGGAGGCAGGAGGGGCGAGGCAGAAAGGCCGGAGGCAGCGGCAAGGCTGGGACGGGCTCCCGGGCACCAACCACCCCGGCAGTGTGGCGTGGCTCGTGGGGGAGGCCAGCGAAGCCCACCGCACACCCATCGAGGCTCCCCCTCGCACGGGAACAGAGCACTCGGGGGCCGTTTCTGTAAAACCCTCATCCTCAGCTAAAATGCCCCACGCTCTGCCTGGCCTTTTTTCCCGGGCTGCAAAAGTGACGCTCGCCTTCTCTTCCCCTTCTTTGCGCCTGTCTCTGCACTGTGAACTCCTAGGGGCAGAGACCCACTGCAGAAGAGAACTCCATGAAGGGGGCTGCTGTGAGCGATCCTTCTCTGTAGCAACGTGTGCAGGACGGGCCACCCCCCATCTCAGCACAGTCTGAGATCCCCCCACCCCCACCTGCACCTGCCACCTGCACCCCGAAGCCTCAGGAAACAGTGGTGCGGCTCTGAGTGGCTCGTGGGTTTTGATGAGCACGTGCAGAGCGCAGGCTCGGCAGACCTGGAGCGGGGCCAGGATGGCCCCCAGCCCCAAGAGAGACCCCCTTCCTTGCAGAGCCACGCAAATCCAGCAATCCCACCAGCTGTGGCTTTTCCTGTCACAGCACGGCCGAGACAGCAGTGGCCACGGGGGGGGGGGAGTCCCCTTCCACACCGCGGAGGGTCCCAGGCCGAAGTCCCGGGGGAACCGCCTCCCTGTGGGGGTCAAGAGCTTCGCACCCCCACCGCTTTGCTCTGCAAAAGCTAAGAGGACCACCCTCCCTTCAGCTCTTCCATGCCCGGACCCCGACGCCCGTTCCACCCGCTTCTTTTCGTCCTGATCGTCAGAGCGCAACCTTTCGGCCGACTTCTGCAACCCGGTGCCCTCTGGCCGTGTGGCGGAATGAGGGGCTGGGAGACCTGCATCCCAGGGAGCACCCGCTCCCTCGCAGGAGGCTGTGGCTGCTTCCACCAAGAGGGATTCCCGTACGGAAAGGAGCGACGTGGGTGCCGTGTGCTGCCCTCTCTCTGCCGCCAAGCCCCCCCCCCGCACCCCCTGCTGTCACTCGACAACCGCCCCGGGCTCAGGGGCAGGCTGCTGCGTCTCCCACGGGCCGCGTGGGGAGTGAAAGGCGGGCGGGCCCCGCAGCAGGTCTTGGCAGTCAAGCCCAGCTCTTCCGCCTCTATTCCCCCCTGCGGGGCGCCACCCCGCGCAGCCTCGGCCACGCTGCCACTGCCGCCTCCAGCCCGTGTCGGCCACGTTTGCCACCTGGTCAGAAGAGACGCCAAGCCCTGGCGGGAGGGGAGTGGCAGCCCAGAGGGATCCCAGTCGCAAAAGCAGCCCCCCGACCCTTGCAAAATGGGCGCCTCGATCCACCCGCGGCTTGGACTCGCAGGCACGAGTGCAGCCTGGCACCCCAACCCCAAACGCAGGAGGGCAGGAATATTAATTAAAAACAACAACAACCTGTTGCTTTCGGTACTCGTAAGTCAGCGTTTGGCGAGAGCTGGGACTGGAGCCACCCTGCGTCGTAAACCTTCTCACGAGCAGCCCCGGGGACGTCTCAGCTCAAGCCCAGTCCGGGAACGCGGCAACGAAACGGGCGCCGCGATGGGCACGCCGCGCGCTCTCACCTGCTGCAGCTCCTTCTCCAGCTGCACGGCCCGGGCGACGATGGGCCCCCGCACGGCGTACTCCACCCTCTTGACGAAGGGGTTCATGGAGGCCAGGGTGAGCACCCTGTCCCGCCGCGCCAGCCCGTTCTCCGCCATCCCGCGCCGGTCCGCCTGCTGCCGCTGCTGCGGGGCCCTGCAAAGCGAGAGGGCGGCAGGGCTGAGCCGCCGGCACGGGCCCCCCGCTCCCGCAGCCCCGCGGAGGCCGCACCCCAGGACAGCCCGGGCCAGTCCGCGCCGGGGCCCCGCCTGCATGGGACGCCGGCCGGCCGGCCGCCTCCGCTCGCGGGGTAAAGTCCTGCGGGGAGCGGGCGGTCGGAAGGGCTGGGCCGGGCAGGGCGCGGAGCCGCGCAGGTGGCAGAGCGCTGCCCGTTCCCAGCCGCCGAGCGGAGTGCGGGTGGCCTGCGAGGGCAGGGGACACAGGCCGGCCCGGCCGCCCGCGCCCCCCCCCCGCGCCCCCGCGAGCCCGGCCTGCGCTGGCCGCCCTCCTGCCCCGGAGCAGGGCCCTACCCGGCCGCCAGGCAGGGACGGCGAGGCTGGCTGCTGCGCGGCGGGCGGGGGGAGGGCAGCTCCCCCAGTGCAGGGCAGGAGGGAGGGGGCTCGGCTGGAGGACAGAGCCACATTGTGGAGAGCGGCTCCCGCCGCGCCGCGCCGCGCCTCGGGGGACAAAGGCGCGAGAGCAGCGCCCCCCTTCCGGTCCCCCGCAGAGCCTTTCAGCGGCCCCGGGCGGGCTGCCCAGGCGGGGCGAGGAGCGGGAAGGGGTGGGGGCAGAGCCCGTGCCCCGCTTGGCGTCGGTGCCAGGCCCGGGCCGGGCGGGGGGGGGCGCTGCGAGGCGGGACCGGCGCCGAGGCACCAGCGCGGCGCGGAGGCGGCCGCCCAGCTCGGAGCGCGCGCCCCGGGGCAGCGCACGGAGGCCGCGGGCCGGCGCCACTCGCCGCTCCTGGCCGAGCTCGGTGGGGCCGCGCAGCGCGGTGCTGGTCCGGAGGCCGCTCGCCGCAGCCCGGGCTGAGCCCGCTGCCGTCCAGCCTTCCCAGGCGCGAAGCGACCCGCGCCGCGCTCGGCTCCCCCGGCCCGGCCCGGCCCGGCCCGGCGGAGGACGGCGCCTGCCGCAGCGGACACCCCACCGCGGGACCGCGTCTCCCAGCCAGGTCTCCGCCCCGCAAGCAGCTCCCGCCACGTCCGTGGCGTCTCTGCCCGGGGCCCCCGCCCCTCGCCGAGCCCGCGTCCCGCTGCGCCCCACCGGCGCGTCCCCACGCACGGCTCGTGCGCTCGTCCGCAGGGGACGCGCTGACCCACGGACACCGCCCGCCCCGAGGAAAGGGCCGGACCCGCGGCCCGGCTATGCTTCTTCCAGAAGGGAAGGGGCACACGATTGCAATGGAGCGCTCCACCGTGCCAGAACCACCGGTTGCGGACTACAGCTCCCATCAGCCTCAACCAGCATAGCCCATGGCTGGGTATGCTGGCAGGTGATGTCCAACCCACCTGGAGGGCACCAGGCTGAGGAAAAGCTGCGCCACATCTTAGGGGGGAAATGGGGTGGGAAGGGACGGGAAGTCCAGTGTCTGTCTGGTCCGAGTATGAAGCTGCTGCGATTATTAATTGCCACATTAATATCTGCCTTTTCTCCTCTTGTGAGGGACCCAAGGCAGCTTGAATGTCCCTCCTCTCCATTTTATCCTTACAACAACCTTGTGAGGTAGGCCAGGCTGGCCCAAAGTCGATGGCTGGCCCAAAATCACCCAGTGCACTTCATGGCAGAGTGTGGATTAGAACGCAGATCATGAATCCTAGCCTAACTCTAACCACTAGGCAACCCTGACTCCTGAATCAGGACAGGATCAACAATGTAAGTGGATTAAGCAAGACTTCCCCAACCTCCAAATGCATTGGACTACAACTCCCATCAGCCTGCCCAGTCCCACCCCAAGCAAGTACGCACATCATGGCTACTCCTCTCCGCCATTTCTGAAGATAGAACATCTGGGATTCACCCAGATTTATCTCCAGGCTTCGATGAGGCTTGGGAGGCAGGCAGCAAAACACTCAAGCACAGCAGAAATGCAACAGCGGGGACTGGCCCACGCAAGGAGACACGCCAGACTCACGACTGGCCACGGAGTGAGTTCTTCGGCCGTGTGAACCGAGCCGCAGCAACCACAAGCAACCCACCGTTCCAGACCCAGCAACGAAGCGTGGGTCCCCCTTGTGGGCTGTCGAAGTTAATAAGCCATGGATAGCGTTGCTGTGCGCCCCGCACAACCACACGTGCCTCCTTGGCAACGCACACTCCGCCTTGAGCATGGGTTGCTGCATTGTGTGAGCCCGGCCAGACCGTCAGTCCCGCGCAAGGGAGAAGGTGCAGGCCCTCGTCCGAGCCAGAAAGCCCCTGCACGGCCCCTGGGCACGTCCAGCGGACCCAGGAAAGACGGGCGCGAGAGGCAGGGGTGGCTGAAGAAATGGCCACATGGAGCCCCCCGTCAAGCCCCCCGGGAGAAAGGAGGCAGAGCTGGGGTGACTCAGACTCCCTCCAGTACTGGCAGGAGGAGCTGCAGGGGTGGACCACCTGCCGCACTGATGAATGGGGTGGGGGGGCATCCCCTGCCAGGGGATGTGTCCAGCAAACTCCAAGCTTTGCTGGACACAGCAGGGACCACGAGTGGAGCCAGACAACAAGGAGGGCAAGGGAGCTGGAGGGGGGCCTGGCTGCCCCTGACCAGGGCCTGGGTGCAAAGGACCAGCCTGCTCCAGAGCCCCCACCCACAAGGCCCCCTTCCTGCACCCTGGCTGGGCTCCTCCCAGAGGCTTAAGGGGGGCACCAGGGGAGCTCGCCCGACTTCGTGTGAGCGGCAGTAAAGCTGACCACGGATCTCCATCATCAGCCCCCCCAACTGGCTGGACCGTGTGGCCAGGCGTGGGAAGCTGGACCATGTGGCCACCTGTGGGAAGCCAGCCCTTTGAGAACAGCATGGCTCAGGTCCCACAGAAGGAGCGTGTGCGGCTGGTGCTCCTTTCATGTCACACGCACCTGTCCCTGTCAGGAGAAAGCTTCATAATGCGAGCCGGTAGAAATCGCAGCTGCTTCAGGGAGCAAACACCTGCATGGCGCCATCCACTGCGCATGGAAAGATGGTGCTCGCTCGCTTTCCTGGAGCACAAGTGCGGCTGTGAATTTGCCAGCCCAGCGGGGAGAAGAGCCCCCGTCTGCATGCCGACAAAGGCCGAGGTCAGAGCTGGGCATGGAGCACAAGCCGCCCACCAGCTCAGCCGAGGGACATCCTGGAATTTCGAGCCGAGCCTTTCCGAGCCCCCTGGCCACGGGCCCACTTCCCCTCACCTGCTGTTCCATGCTCAGGTGGCGCCCAGCACCACCTTCACCCCGCGTTGGTGGTTAGCAGGCCCATCCCCAGCTGGAGCAGGGACAGAGCCTGGCTCTGGCAGACTGAGCGGTCCTTTGTCTTGGGACAGAACACTCCGGAACAGAACTCTCTGGAAATTCTGGGGACAATGCAAGGCTGGCCCTTACCTGGAGGAAGCCGGATGTGCAGCTGAGACTCCCCTCGGCTGCATCTCCTTGGCTATTCGGCAACGTGGGGATGTGAGCACTCTGCTGGTTTGGGGGCCCTGACAAAGGCCCAGCCATTCCACCTACCGGAGCCCATCCCTCTGCTCACTCCCGGCCCGGGTTCAGAGGCGGAGTTTCGCTTCTCCCCTCCTAGAGGGGCAAGCTTGGTGGGCCGTCATACAGGGATTTTGCTTAGCAGCACCCCAGTTTGGAGAGGAGAGAGGAAGACCACCCCCCCGAGGAGGACACTGCCCACCACCACCATGCCCAAGTTCTTCCCCAGCAACTTGGATCCAAAGCCTGTTTTTTCCTGAGAAAAGAAGCCGCATCAGGCCGGCAGGGCAGGGCAGGAGAGGCCTCGGCGGGCCTGCTGGTCCCCACTGCTGCGGCCACGCAGTTCCCACCTCCTGTCCAGCGGGCTCAGGCCAAACAGCCTTCTCCAACCTGGTGCCACCTGCTGCATTAGGCAACAGCCAGCCGTGCTGGCTGTGGCTGCTGGGAGGTGCAGTCCAGCCCATCTGAAGGGCAGGCTGCGTTAGGACCTTTGAGATGTATTAACCGGGGGCAGCCAGGACTGTCGGCTGGGAGCTGTGCCTGGTCACCCCCTCGCGGCGTTTCCAGCACGCAGCCTGAGCGGCATCATGGGTTCCCCACCTTTTGCTAAGAATATCTGTCTCTCCTCTTCTCCTTCCGGAGACCTTCAGGCGTGCACCCTCCCTTAAGCGCTCCGAGCTTCTGGACCCTTCCTAGGAAGGACTCTGTGCTGCTTTTCCTGCCTCAGCAGCTCTTCCGCCTCTTGCCTCCTTCTCAGACAACTCCCTGGCCTGCCTCTGGCCCAGCTTCTGTTTGCATTGCCAGCCTTTCCCTCAAACTGATTAGATTCGTCCCACGTCAATCTGGCGGCCACTGGATTTGCAAGCTCGGTCGTACCCGGTGCCGGGCTCCCCTCCTCGGCTTTCCTAACTCCCCATGTGCCCTGTGGCTTTGTGCAGCGCTGCCTCCCGGGAGACTCCCTGCCTCCCTCTCCTCCATGACGGAACCAAACAGCTGCCACTCCCAGGCGGGCGGTCACTCGCCGCCCACGTGCCCCTCAGGTCTATTTTTACGATACAGCACAGGCCCGAGGGGCTCACCCCTTGGCTTGCCCACGTCTTTCCCCAGCCAGGTGGCTTCAGTCCCTGCCGTGGCGCACCGTGCCTTTTGGCTAGAAGTCCAAAGATGTACCGTGTGAGAAAGGCTCCTGTCTGCCCGGAATCCCGCGCTTGGGGGCTTCAGTGGCCCAGGAGGCCCCTTCTGACTCGCGCTGTTTCTATGCTTCACCGAAGGACCCCTTCACGTCCTTGCACTGTCTGGTGTTTCTCACAGTTCACTTTAAATGAGCATATATGCCTAATTAAATATTATTGTTTTATTGTAGATGTTGTTGCTATTATATTCTGTAAGCCGTCCAGAGAGTTATTCTGGCTTGTGGGTGGGGTAGAAATGAAATGGAATAATAAAACTAATAATATTGAGCGAGAGGAGAGGAATGCGCAGCCCGTCTCTCTGCAGCCGGTGTGCATCTCCCGCACGCCTCGTGCGCCAACCATGCATGCTCACCTTTCTTGTAGCAAATAAAGGCACACGGTGACACATGGCTGGCCCTGCTTTTGCTAGGGCGCCTTTGGTGAGGGGCTGAGTGGGAACGGGGGCAGGAGCAAAGCAAAGGGGCCTTTTCCGTGGGGAGGTCAAGTGACCATCCAGCGTCCTTCAGCCCTGGAACTGCTATGCTGGGAGGGCAGAATCACTTTCCCCTCTGACCTTTGCTCCCCCAAACAGAGTTCCTGCCACCCTGCCGCCAGCAAGGGCAGACCCTCTGGCAACCCCCAGCCCGGGTGCCCTCCTTTCAGCCCAAACCCAGGAAAAATCAGAAGGGGATTGGGATTCCCTCACCCAAACCCCAAGCACACACGGATCCACAGTCCCCTGTCAGAATCCTGAAAATGCAAGTTGGGTGGCCATGGGCTCCATCTTGCGGGCCCAGAGAGAAGCGGGCATTTAAATTCCCCAAGCAGGCACATGCCCAAATGTTAAAGACGGAATTGCAAGAGGAGGTTGCGGACACGCACACGGAATTCCAAAGAGAATCCGTCCGGTCGACCTAGTTTGGCCAGTTCTGCGTCACCTACTTGGGAGGAGTGTTGGGTTTCAGAGAATGTGCAGAGTTCATTGCTGGGAGGATGGTCCCCGAGAGGGACCGGGCCTTCCGTCAGATGCCCTCAGGAAGGCCCTGGGCACACACACACTTCGATGGGGGCCCGGCTTCGCCCAGCCTCTCAGCGGGTCAATCATGCAATGCCCCCTTGTCAGATGTCCGTGGCCCAGTGGCGAATCAGAGGACTCAGTGGCCGGACCACTTATCTGGCTGGAACAATAAAGGATGTCGCAATGGCCACCGGCTTGCATGGCCTTAAAAGGAGAGTGGGCGACTTCATGGAAGATTGCGAAGGCTATCACTGCGACTAGTCCTCATGGCCCAGAGCACACCCTCCCAAGGGGCGTGTGTGGGAGAATTCTCTCCAATGCGCGTTCGGCCCGGAAAGGGCTCCGTCAGCAGAAGCTGGCATCTGCCGGTGCCACCTCTCCGCGCTGTGCAAACAGAGATAAGGCGGGCAGGTGAGGGGAAATGCCCTTGGGGCAGCAGCCACTCCGGGGCCGCGCCGGCGCCCGCGCCCCTCCTCCGCCCGCGCCGCCGAGCGAGCCTTCCCGGAGTCTCCCCCCCACGCGAGCGCCGGGCGGCGGGTGGATCGCGGCCCGCCTGCGCCCCGCTGGCTCAGGTCGCCTACCTTGGGCGAGGGCCTCCCCAGCCTCACCTGGACACGGTCCAGCATCCTGCCTCCAGCCACCGAGAGCCGGTGGCACCCCGGTAGCCCGCCGGCAGCGCGCGAAAGCGCACGCCCTCCCCGCTCTCGGCCGCCGGCAGCTGGCATGCCCGACAAGGCAACGCAGGCGAGGCGCTCCCCGCGCTCGCCCCGGCCGGGAGGCGCGTCCAGAGAGGCACCGACCGGCTCTCCCGCTCTGACACGACGGGCCCTCAGGGCAAGGCCGGCCCCAATCCGGCGCACGCTTGCACGGGAGCAGCAGCCACTGCCCTCAGTGGGGTTTACTCCAGCGGAGGCGCACTGAGCCCAAGGCCTCGGTCAGAGATGCGGGAAAAGCAGCCAGCACGGGCACCACCGGAGCCCCCGGCCACGGGCCTGAAAGCTGGGGCGGGGGTTGCCCTGTCTTTCTGCCGACCTGCTCCCCTGCCTTTAGCCGCAGCGGCTCTGCTTTTAAGACGTGGCAGCCCCAAAGGGCAGCAGGGCGCAACTCCACGGCACGGCGCCCAGGACTCGCAGGGCGAGAGAGGCGAGAGCCCGGGGGAGGGGGGGGAGGGGGGGAGGCTGGGGCACTTGGGCCGAGTGGCGAGGCTCCTGACACTCGCTGACGCAGCCGCGCTCGCTGCCCCCCCCCGCCCTCTTCGCACTTTGTCCTTCCCGGGCCCTTCCTTCTGCGGGAAGATCTGCCTGCCCAGGACACTGACGCCTCCGCCCCCCGTTCAAACTCCAGCGCCGCGGCTGCCGCCCGCTCCTCCCTGTCCTCCCGGTGCCTTGGCAGCCGCCCGCCAGGCGCAGCCTCCTCCTAACGCGCAGGCACCCCCGCCGAATCTCCGCCTGCCGCTCCAAGGCCCGGGAACTTCCGTGTGCTTTTGGCGACGTGGTTGGTGCGCAGGCCTGGCTGTCGGAGCAACGGTCGATCCCGAGGTCTTGGGATGGCAGACAGAAATGCAGCCGGTGTGGAACCTCCGGGCCGGCCCTCCCGGCAAGCGGGCGACGCTCCCGGCTCCAGCGGCACACGGCATGGGGGCACGCTGGGGCTTTCCTGTCCCAAATGCCCCCGTGGCCTTGGGCTGGCAGCGCTGTGGGGGGGGGGGCTGCATCCAGAGAGGCCGTTCCTTGCTACGGCAGCCGCTTCTTTCACCCCCGACTGCCCGCATCGCATCACCAGCTCTGCCTCCCCCAGGCCAACCGCCTGCCTCCCTGCCCCCCCCCCCCGCTGCAGGTGCCCATCCCTCTCACCTTGCGCCCCCAGCCTGGCTCACCTCCGCCTGCTCCCAGGCTGCCGTGATGGACCACCGCCAGGCACACGCACGTGTGGGGTGGCAGTGAGGAGCCTCCCCGGAAGAAGCCACAGTGGCCCCAGACTTTCCAGAGGGCCGGCCCCCCCAGGAAGCAGGCTGGGTGCCCTGCCTCAGGCAGCCATGAGGCAGGAGTGGCCAACTGCCCGCACCCCACCGGAGGGGACCAACACGCTGCGGGGCCCAGGGGTGCCGGAGTGCCCTCTCCCCGTGACGCTCATTGCGGCAGGCCAGGGGAGCTGCCCCTGGCCCTGCAGTGCCGCCGAGGTGCCCCAGAGCTCCAGCCATTGGCTGCCCCCGGCACCACTGCGAGGGGGTGTCCCCAGAGCCGGTGCCCACCGTCTGGCTCGCCACAGGGGGCCTCTCCAGAAGGGGGCCTGGAGGCATCGGGGCAAGCTCCCAGACAAGGAAATCCCCTGGCTCTGGGGCACAGCATGGGGCAGGGGGCAGAGCGAAAGACAGGCAGACGGTGTGTGGGGCACAATGACATGAACAGGAGCTGTGCAGTGAAGCCCTCTGCGCATGCCCAGAGGCAGACAGTTCCTGAGCCAAGCTCTGGTGCACGCATAAGGTGAATGCATGGCGCACTCTGGCAGGAGCATCCCAGCAGGGTGCCGGGAAGTGCCTGCCTTCCGGACAGCAGCAGCTCTCCCACCCCGAAGCAGTCCCTGTCCTGCTCACTGGACCAGCTACGCAGACGCCCGAGACCGTTTTCGGAGGCTCGATGGACACTCAGTGCGGCTGGAGATCCACCTCCAGGCCTCCCTCGCCAAACCAGGGACCGCTGGCTTTCTTCGCTAACAGAGTGGGCGCGAAGGCGACCCTCACCTGAAGGACTCACCTCCTTCCTCAAAGCCCGGCTCCAGAGCGAGGCCGGCTCTCGCACCACGTCCTCGGGCTGAGGGATTCCCTGGAGGTGTCCCGGCCACCCCATGAGATGCCCTCGTGACCCTCTGCAATAATTAACTCTCGAATTTGGCTACACCCAGGGAGAAGATTGAGGCAGCCGCTGCATCCCTCCGGCCAACAGCCCGTCCTCTCCACCACCCCCCCAGCCTCTGTGGCCAGGCGGCTGCCCCCTGCCTTTGTCCAAACATCGCCCACCCTCCCGAGCTGCCTTCCAAGAGATCCCCGGAGCGGCCTCAAGAACTCGCCTGGGATTTTCCATCTCCGTGCTCCTCTTGTTCGATGAAAGAGCAGCCCCCGGGGTCAACGGTGCGGTGCGGCAAAGTAATTTTAGACCCTGGAATCGATGGCATTGCCAGCTGCCCCGGAGGGACACATCCAGAACGTCTACTGCGCCACACCAAAGTCCCCAGCGCACCTCTCCTCGTCCCGCCGCCCGGCCTCCATTCCGCACTCTGCAGCTGCCTCCTCACTCCTCCCAAGTTACAATGTTTACCAAGGCAGGTTAAAAGTGTGCCGTTTGGCATCTGAGGCTAGCTGAGCACCAGGAACCGATCCTGCTTCTGCTGCTCCGACCCACCCCCTCGTTGCCTGCCGCCCTCTGGGCACCCTACCCCCCCCCACTGGGCAGGACTGGCCACAGAGGGCAGCAGCTCCCGTGTGGGGCTCGGCAGCATGACGGCACCCCCCCCCCGGACATGGCTGGGGGAGGCTGGGGGGGGTGGGCCGTGTGCCAGGCCAGGGGGTGGCGTCTCTGCCAGTAGCCGGAGCATCACCGGCCCCTTCTGTGGCTCCGCTGCACCCGGTGCTGTGGACCGCTTGGATGGGACTGGGTTGGGGCCCCCTGCACGAGGGCCGCTGCGGCAGGGGGCTTTCCAGGGCCGGGCCGGGCACTCTGCCCCCCTCACGCAGCACCCGGCTCAGGAAGATGGAGCCAAGAAAAGGCCCCTGAGAAAAGCAACCCGTTTGCAGTGACAGGAACTTGGCTGGCACCATGGACCGCCCCTGTGAAAGGAGCAGGAAGCAAGAAGAGCGCGACCCCCCCCCACCTCCGGGATTCAGATGCAAAGCAGGCCTTGGCAGGGCAGGGGGCGGGTGGGGTGGGCAACGCTGGGCCTGGGGGCAGGGCAGGCATTTCTCCTGGGCCACCCAGGCGCCTCCGGGGGCTCCATATCAAGGCCACTTCACAGTGGCCCTTCGATGTGTCTCCTCGCAGCTGCTTCGGAGCTGGGCCAAATCAAAGCTGGCTTTGCAAGGGGCCTCGCGGGGGGGGGGGCGAGCTGCAAGGGTGGGCTGCTCCCCTCCGGGTTCAGGAAGCGGCATCTCTCTCCCACACGCAGAAGGGCCATGAAGGGGGCTTGGCAACACCCTCCCCCCTGGCTCAAGGGGCGAAGCAGCTGCGACAGCGCACCGAGGCTGCAGAGAGGCAGTGAGCCGAAGAGAGCAGAGCCACTCCGCTCAGGGCGGTGGGTCACCCCAAGAGCAAACCAGGGGTTCTCTTCACGGGCCTCTGGTCCACACGGCCGGGTCCAGACAACACAACAGATGCCAGGCTTTATGCCAGGGCCTGCCACGCAGCGGTGCACTCCAGGGAGACCAACAGTGCCCTGGCCCCGGGAGCCCGAAGGGCCGCGTGCCAAGAGCGCCGCACAGAGCGAGGACCCCCAGGCGCCCGAGGGGGCAAGAGCCCCGCCACCCCTGCGGCCCACAGAACCGCTGCGTTGCCCAAAAGCAGCCCGCTTGCCTCCGCAACGATTGTTACCTTGTACTTATTTCCCGCTTTTCCTCCTCGCGTGCAGAAGGCAGGACGGCTCGCTCGGTCCCCCGCCTTCTCGCCTTTTCAGCCTCGCAACACCCCTGCGAGGTGGGTCAGCCTGAGAACCACAAGTGGCCCACAATCCTCAGCGAGCGTCGGCGCCCCGCGGTGTCCATAGCCGGGATCTCCCGCACGGCTGGGGAGCCCTCCCGGGCAGCCGGGCGCGCAACAGGCGCGCGTTGCAGCTGCGCTCCCGGGGCCGGGCTGCAGGGGATGCTGCTGGCGCCGCCCCTCCCGCTGCGCCCCGCGCCGGGGCTCTCCGGCCCCTGGCTCCTCGCCGCGCCCCGCCAAGAGTGAGGGCGGCCGCACCGGGAGGGCGCCGGCGGCGGCGGCCGCTTTGACCTTTGCCGGACCAGCTGCCTCCCGGGACGAGTCGCGGGGCCAAGCCGCGCCCTTTGGTGCCACCCGCCGCAGGGCGAGCTCAGCCCCGCGCCGCGCGTGGCCCGCGCGCTCCGCGTCCCGGGCTCAGGGCGGGGTCCCCACGGCGCGCCCCCCGCGCCGCCCGCGCGCTGCGTAGGGTTCTCGGGCGCCCCTCGAGCCAGCCCCTTCTGGCCGCGCCGTCCCGCGGCTTCCGGACAAGCGCCCACGGGATGGGGACAGCGCGCTGAGAACGGAACTGCGCGATCCGGGCGGAGGCGCAGCGGGGCGCGCGTGCCGGGGAGCGCCGGTCCTTGGAGGCCCGCCAGCCCCCCCAGGCGCTGCGCGTGGGCTGCGCCCCGAGGGGCCGTCAAGCCGCAGCGGCTCCTGGAGCTGGGCCTGGGAACGGCCCGGGAAGCCAGTCCGGGCGGGCCGCGGGAGCGCTTAGAGCAGCCGCCCCTCGCGCCCCTTCCCCCGACAGGCCCGTCGCGCGCCTCCGCTTCTCCTGCGCCTCCCGGTTGCTTTGCTCCGCGGGTGACCGGGCCAGCCCCTCGAGCGCCCGTCCCGGCAGGCGGGTGGGACGCTCCGTGGTCTGGACACCCGAGCAGGCGCGGGCTTCGTGCGCCGGCCGCGCGCCCTCCTCCCCGCGAGCTCCCGGCGGCACCGGCGTCCGTGGAGGGACGCCGCGCTGGGAGGCGGACGAGCGGGAGTTGCGCCAGCCCCCCCCCTCAGGCGGCCGGGAGCTCGGGCGCCCAACGCCTGGCCACGGGCTGCAGGCGCTGCACTCACAAATCGCGCGCCCACGTTGTGGCCAGACCTTGGGTAAAGTCGAGGAAGAGAACCTTTGCTTCCTGGCACGCAGAACCCCTCCCGGTGTGGGGCAGCGCAGGGGAAGTGGGAGGAATCCACAACTCGAGGGTGGATGAAGGAATGGAGAGCAGGGAGCCCCTCGGTGCTTCAAGTCAGCAGGGGGCAGACAGGGAAGCCCCAAGAAGGTGCCCCCCCCCAGGGAAGGAAGGCCTCAGGTGCATTCGGAGCTTGCCTTCCTTCCCATTAGCGTCATGGCCTGTGAATAAGGGCCGCAGCCGCACCCCCATGGCGCCTGTTGCCACAGCCGCTGCGTGGGAGCTGCGGAACTCCCTGCCTCTGGAACGGCAATGCAGGCAGCCTCCAGCGGTGATACGCCAGGACTGGTCATACTGGGTGAGGTCCGACTGGGGAGCAGGACTGCTTGCTCAAGGCAAGCCCCCGTTCAAGGAGAGGCTGGTCATGCACTTGGGAGGCATGTCGTGAGCGCAGCCGGCTGGAGCCGGGGGTCAGACTAGACAGCCGGGGAGGCCCGTTCTGGCTCGCGCTGTTTCTCTGTTCCCTCACCCACCCACTCCCATTGCTAAGTTTTGCTTGCCCATCTACTTCTTCAGAAGTGACTTTGTAGAAGCTGGGAAAGATCTTCTTCTGGGGTGGGGGGGTCTTTTTGAATTTGCAGGCGCCCTGTTCTTTCCTGCTACCCTTTTGTGCTTTAATGTCTGGTATTCTATTGCAAAACAAGAGGTCCTTGGGACGCTTGTTTTGTTCTGGTATCAATAGTTGGCCACCTCAGACTAACTGAAGACAGGTGGGATGCAGGGCCCCCCAGTGCTGACCTGGCTTCATTTCGGAGCCGGGCTGCAGGTCAGGGGCCGCTGCTTCACTCTGCCAGCCTCTGGGTGACGGCTTTACGCTCACTTGCTGGACTGGGAGAACCTGGTGGCATCCTGCCCCGAGATCCAGTGGCAGGGATAAACCGGAAATGTTCAGATAAAGAAACGCACAACTTTAAATGCAAGCACACAGGGCTGAGCAATGCTTCCCTGAAGCGCCCTCCCTGCCTGCCCACCTCCCCAGCCTCTGGGCACAATCCAGAGCCTCTCCGTACTCCGTGCTGACGGCTTCCAGGAGGCTCCCCTCAAATGCTTTGTGGGTGAGGCCAGGTGCCTCCTGCTCCCAGAAAGGTGTGCTAGAAGGTGTTCGGTGTTCTCCTCCCACCTGTGGGCTCCCCGCCGGTGCACCTGGCTGGCCACTGGGGAGCCGAAGGCAGGCTCTGGGCTCTGGGCTCTTGGATGCCCTCGGCTCCTGGCCGGTGACGCCCCTCCAGCTGTGCTCTGGAGCCCCACCTCTGGCCAAGGGTGCTGCCGGAAGCATACCCCTTGTAGGGCCTGCTCGGAGACCAGCTCTGGCCGCACCCAGCCTCCTGTGGGGCCTGCCTCACTCCCCACAGCCCTCCCAGTTTCACTTGTGGGTCACGAGGAGCAGGGAGGAGATTGGGCCAAGGCACGCAAGGACCAGCAGCCACTGGTGTGAAGGAGAACGTGTCCTTCGACGGACAGCTCAGATGTCAGCTGCTGGCCGGTCAAGACATTCCTCCCATACAGCAAATACCCGGGAAGAGCAGGAGAGACCACAGTGCTCCCCACCCCGCCCCACCTCGAATGTGAAGTCCCTTCCTGAGCAAGTCCTGGGAGGCACACCCATCGCCCCCGCGCCGATCATCTCCCAATTAAACACGGACTCGCTGGGTCTGGAAATGGCTGGCGGAGGTGTCCTCCCGGCACCTTGAAGGAATCGCAGCAGGATTCCGAGGTGTGAAAGCCGCTCGTGATGGCGGGTGGGGGGCTTCCCTCGACGGCCAGTTGGAAAAAGGGGTGGGCGAGACGAGCATTTGTCTTCCCTGCCCGACCGACCGACTGACCGACCAGGGAGGAGCGGCTGGACAGGGGCCACGCTGGTGCAGATGACACCTGAGAACGCTGAACCGGAGCCAAGCTGTGCACAGTCGCTCCTGGACGCCAGCGCAGGAAGCTTTTCCAGCACTAGAGAGAGCAGGAGCGGCTTCCTTTGCTCTGAAATGCACTCCCTACTGTTCATTTGATACAAAGCCGCTCCGAAAAAGAGTCGGTGAAATGCATGAACCACAGGAAAAACCGTTGCGGATGCGATAGTCGATCAGTCTGGATCCCAGGGTCTGCTCAGAGGAGCAAACCAGGGCAAGTCGCCATAGACGGGGCGGTGGTGAGGGGGCGCTGCACTCCTGTGAGTGCATCTGAGAATCCCGACCCACGCGTGAGCCCATAGCCACGTCTTCCACGTGCCACAAGCTTGTGGCTCCGTCCTTAGCAAAGGAGCTGGTGCGGGTGAAGAGGAAAATGCTTGTGCAGCCTGGTAGCCGATCGTCAGACTTGGGGGGCATTTGGCTGCAGCGTGACGAGGTGCTTCTCGCTCTCGGCTCTCTTTGCACCGATGGTTCACCCGGGGAGCTAAAAGGAGCAGCGTGGGATCACAGGGCGGGCCGGCCGGCCGGCCGGCTGCATGCTACCCCCACTTTCTGTGAACACCACACAAGGGAGCCCTGCCACCCCCCGGGAAGACGGAGGCCCGGCTGGAGCAGAAGAGCTTGCAACCGCTTCTCAAGCCGGGCTCGAATCGGAAGCGCCACATGACCATCCCTGCCGGTTGCCCTTGACAGACCGGTTCTCCTCCATAAACAAACCTAACACCTCTGGCAAAGGTTGCCCTGTTGACTCGCTGCCTGGGTCCTGCCACCGCCCCCCACTCCGTTCTGGGTGCCCTGGGCCAGCTGGCCACCACTGCTCAGCGTCACTTTGCACCCTGCCTGGCCCTTCGCAACACAAACTTTGCACCAGTGAGACCTTGCCCCCCGCCCCGCAAAGCAGGATGAGCTGCTTCGGATGCGTCTCTGCTGGAATCCAGAGCCCGGCCAGGCCTGCTCCTCCTCCTCCTGCGTGAACTCATTAATCACAGGTCGGGATGTTGCAACCTGCACAACGGGCCCTGGTGCAGCAGGACGGGTGAGCAGCCTCGGGGGCCGAGTGCAGCAATCGGGCTGTTTACTTGGCCGGGTCGGCCGGACCGCCCGAGGCAAAGGTCTCCGGGGCCGGGGCCAGCGTGGCTCTCCTCCACCAAGGCCCGTCCCGGTTTGCTCCTGAACGGCAGATGGGGAGAGAAGCCGAGCCAGAGCTGGCCTTCCTCACGGCCTCCCAAGCCCACGGCTGAGATGAATCGAGTGACGGGGCCTCTCTTCGTTTAGCACCGTTTATCCAAGCGCTTCCTGACAGCAACTGGAGTGCCAGGCGATGCCCCCCAAGCCCCACGCCTCCCTTGGGATGACACCCGTGAGCCCCCGGTGCTGGCGCAGCTGCAGCAGCTCCACAACGAAGCGGACGTCTCAGCCCTTCTCCACCAGGTTTTGGGAGGGAGCCTGGGTGGGACTGGACGCCAAGCAAGCCCTCCTGGGTCGTTTGCTCGGTCACCAACCCGGCAGACGGCTGGGTGCTCTGCGGCCGACGAGGCTTGCTACCCCTCAGTCCTCTGCCGGTTCCAGCCCGCATCCTGGCGCGGTTTGGCAGAGTCCCTTAGCTCCTGGATTGCCGCGTCCCTGTAGCCTGAGCTGCCGGCTCCTGCCTAATCCTGGAAGCTAAGCAGGATCAGGCTGGGTCAGAACTGGGATCGGTGACTTGAGTGCATGATTCTATGGTTACTGTTGTAACCCGCACAGGGAGCTTTGGCTATTGGCAGTATAAACATGTCGTCATCATCATCATCTTCATCATCATCTTCATCATTGCTGCATCTGCACCCTCCCTGCAGCTCGTTGTCTGGCATAGCAGGTCCCCGGGGGAAACCCTCCACCCCACCTCGGATCAGCAAACGGAATCAATTTTTCAACTTTGGGCACTACGATTTAAGAAAGATGCAGAAACCTTAGAAAGGGTCCAGCAGAGGGCAACCAAAATGACGCAGGGCTTGGAGACACTGCCCAAGAGGAGAGGCTGAGGGAACGGGGCATGTGCAGCCTTGGGAAGGGACGACTGAGGGGGGACATGGTATCCCTCTAGAAACACCTCCAAGGCTGTCCCAAAGAGGAAGGCCAAGAGCGCCTCTTGCTGATGCCAGAGCGCAGGACACGAAATAATCAAGTCAAGCTGCGACAGCCCAGATTCAGGCTGGACAGGAAGAGCTTGTCAGGAAGAGCTTCCTCCCTGTCAGAGCAATGGGGCAGTGGGACCAGCTGCCCAGAGAGGTGGGGGGCTCTCCCACACTGGGGACATTCGGGAAGAAACTGGGCAGGCCTCTGAGTGGGACAGTGTAAATTGGTGTCCTGCAACAGCAGGGGGTGGAGCAGATGGCCTTCATGGCCCCTTCCAGCTCCGCTATTCTATGAGTCTCTGACTCCAAGCTCGCAGGCACACAAACTTTTTAAAAACCAAGGAATTGCACTTTTGTGCAGGACCAGCCGTCTGACAGGCAGCTCAGTGTGTGACGGCCCCTTCTTGTCAACGTGCTGGTCAGGTTCCCCCACTGTTCCAGCCCTTCCCTGGGACAAGAACACCTTTTCAAAAGGCTGCTTCAGGTTGCACGGAGGGAAGAACGCCCCCCCCCCCAAGATAACACCTCCTCTGCTGCAGCGAGCCGCCCTTCCACCTCTCCCCCAGCCTCCAACATCAGGTCGCAAGAAGGAAATGGTCTGCTCAGCCCTGTGGATGCGGAACAAGTGGACCGAGTTGCCTATTTCGCCTTTTGTGTGGGGGTCTTGGCCCAGCCAAGGAGGGCGAGCCCCCCGTGCACACACCTGCCTCCCTTGCTGGCCAGTGAACACCCTTGAAAAGGACCCTGCCTCCCGTGACGCCCCCACCCCACCCCCGGGACTGCCAATGGCTGTTCGCTCCCCTCCCCTCCCCTCCCCTCCCCCTGCAAGACTTCCTCCTTGTCACTTCCCCGGGTTGCCAGCTGTCACACGGATGCACGGGCTACAGAACGGGGAGTGCCGTCACGAAACGCAAGCAAAGGTCACAGCAGTGCAGCAGAACGAGGCTGGGAACGCAGCAAGGCCAAGGCAGAGCAAGGAAGCCGAAGGAGAGGCGGGCAGGCTCCCTGCCCCAGGCCTGCTCCCGGCAGGCGGCAAGGCCGGGAAAGGGCTGAGCTTGGGACGCCCTCGTCTGCCTGGCCCTTCACTTGCACCAGCAGAGAGGCCGGGGCGGGGGCGGGGGGACAGGCAGCGAGAGCACAGGGAGCCACAGGGGAGGCTCTCGTCTTTCCGGATGGCTCCGCAGCCGTCCCCGACGACCCGTGATGAGGCCACCCTGCTGGGTTCGGAGGGCCCACAAGCCCATGCACACGTGAGCCGTGCCAAGCGACGCAATGGCTCGTCAGCCTGGCCTGCTTGGAAAGAAAGAGCCCCTGGAGAGCGACACGTGTGAACCGGTCGTGGCCTTGCTTAGCACAGTACGGGCTTCAGGCCTGCCTTCCGAGGGTCTGTGTGCGAGCCGTGCGGCCCCAGGCTCCCCCAGGAAGCGGGACTTGGCCTCCGAGCTTTCCCGGAGGAGTCCTGCACTCATTTCCGACTGGAGAGCAGCCACCGTCCCTTCCTCAGCACACAGAGACAGAGAGGCCTGGTGAGGGGCGCGCCATCGGGGTGGGGGCACCCCAGAGCCACCTGGCCCTCAAGGGGTACTCCACCCCCTCACAATATCGCCCTGCCCCTCGCAGCCAGTGAGACTTCGCTCGATTGTATGAAGTACCACGGGCAGGGCCTTTTCTGCTGTGGCTCCCGCACGTCCAGGCGGGATCCCTCCGACTCGCAAGACCGTGAGAAAAACCCCGCTGGGCCCGGCCACGGACCAGCTCACTCTTTAAGGGAAAGGAGTCCGAGAGGGGAGGGAGATTTTGAAAGAAAGATTCTCCAAGCACAACTAGAAACATTTCCGGCACGAAAACAGAGCAAGCCCACAGGGCTCCACAAAGAGCTAAGTGACAACCAGGCAGCAAAAAGGAACGTGTTCGGGGGCGGAGGCAGGGCCAGCGCGCAAAGGAAGAATATAAGCAGAAAGCGAGCGCTTGCAGGGGTGGCATCAGGAAGGTGAAACGAGCCGGTGCGAAGAGCTTCAAGGAGGCGCTGCTTCACATGCATCCAGGACAAAAGACACGTGACAGAGGAGGGTCTCCGGCTTCCCGAAGTGGATGGCAGAGTGTAAGATGGCAAGGAAAAGGCGGAGATGCCCAGTTCCTAATTTGCCCCGTCTTGTCCCGCCAGAGCCGCCACCAAGAGGGAGTGCAGGCCGAAAGCGGCTTCCGTGGCAGAGCTACGGGGGCTCGTGCCAGCGGCCTTCTCCTTGAAGCCCCCAGGCTCGGGAGAGCTCAGCTCTGGCTGGACCAGGCAACACCGCTGAGCGCAGCCGGCCCGCACCCCTCTCCGGGAGGCCGGGAACCAAGCGGCCCTTCCTGCCAATTCTGCGCAGCCTCAAACTCCAGCACCGGCAGCTTTCGGCCAGCAGAACTTGGGCACGCCTGGAACGCAGCCTCGACTCCTCCCTGACGGCCCCCACTCCCGGCCCCCCAAATGTGCTCCAGAGCATCCCGCTGCGGACAGGGCCGCCCGGCTGGGTTGGTGCCGCTTGGTGGGATTTGAATCCCAGTGCGTCTGGTGGCAAGCGATCGCACCGAACTCCTCCAGGAAAGGAGCGCGCGGCGCGGCACGCCCAGCCTTTCCGAGACCCCCGTGCCACAGAGACGGTCCGGGCACTTCCAGCCCCGCCCCTTTCAGGTGGCCGCTGTCCTTCTGCCCGCCTTGCAGGTTGGGGTGCAGCGTGGGTCAGGTGGCCGAAGGCGCTTGGCCAATTCCTGCAGGGGGAGGCCTGGACCGGGGCCTGTCAGGTGGCCGCTCGCCGCCTCAGCTGCTGCTCTGCACAGAGGGGGGCTCTGGGGCAGCGAGGAGGCCTCCTCACCAAAGACCTCTCCGGCACTCTGCCGAAGGAACAGCTTGTGCACATGACTGAGCCGGTCCGGACGGGCTGCCCCGGTCAGGCACGCCCGTGGGGCACCGGCTGGGCCACCCTCCTGGCGGGCATGGGCGCATCCGCGGCACTGCCTGGCCAGGAATAGCTGCCCATGTGCCGCCCTGGCTGCAGCTCAGGGCCGCGGCTCGGCTCTTGCGTCTTCCTGCCAACCCCAGGCAACGGGGACGGCGCTTTGTGCCTCCCCTGGAGGCTCGTGCTCTGCTGCTTCTCCCGAGACTTTGGTGTGCAGCCGGAGGAGAATTCGGGTGCTGAGAACAGGAAGGAGAAATGGAGGGGGGCATGTACAGGCTCCCCATCCTCCAAAGAGTCCTTTAAGAGACGCAGCGAGACCCTCTAGAAATGGCGACGTGGGACGGAGGCTGCTGCAGAGTGGAAATGACAGTAGAAGACCTGTACTGCACTTGACCGCTGCGGGCACTCATGCGCCGGCCTTCCCAAGGGTGCCCTCCACATGCTTTGGACTGCGAAGGAAGCCCTGGGTGTGCAGGTGGCAGCGGAGGGGAGCAGAGGCGTGTCCGTATCCTGCCATGGAACTGAGAGCCCCACGTGAACTAGAAGGGTCAGGTCGTCCAGCAGAGCCGGAAAGCTGAAGCCCAGCTCTGGAAGCCCCTGCTTGGAAAATGGGGCCAGAGCGAACAGCCAAGGGTCCGTTGCCCCCAAGGACAAGCTCCCGGGAGCAGGTTCGTGGTTCTGATGCGAAGTCCACTGCATGGGGTCCCCTCTGCACCTTGACATGGCACTCAGAAAGAGAGAAGCCCAGGCAATGTTTCCTCCTTACTGCAACAGGAAAGGGGGCCATCCAGGGTGGGAGGGCTGCCCTAGGGCAGTGATAGCGAGCCTTTTGGAGACCGAGTGCCCAAACTGCAACCCAAAACCCGCTTATTTATCACAAAGTGCCAACACTGCAAGAAAACCTGAAAACATGTTTTAGTTTAGAAAAAACAACTCACAGTTCAAGCAAATCTACCTACATATGTACCAACCTATCCATCCTTGGCACGGCACTGACCGGCCATGCGAAAGCTCGGATGAGTCACGGCTAGGGGTTATGGCTCATGACGTCACCGCCTGGCACCACCACTCCTGTCGGAGCATGTGAGCGTCCCTATGCGCACTCTTGTTCGATGCTCGGCTGCTGGAGCGACTTGGCTCATGTACTGATAGAGAGGGCTCCACGTGAAAGCTGTGGCACATGCGCCATAGCTTCACCACCACTGCCCTAACCCTGCCCTGGTGCACCCCCCTAACCCTAATATAGGGCAACAGTTCCACTGAAAATAGTGCGATTCGGAAAAAGCCTTCCTTGAGGAGCTTTGTATCTGCTCGAACATCCCTTGCGCAAGCGTGTGTTCCCGTCTGTTTTCTGAATCACGCACAATTCTTACTTCTTGAAGGAAGCCGCCTTCTCCTCAGTAGCTTCCTCTGTGGGTTAACCCTGGCGGTGATCGCTCGGATTGGTGCCACCTTTTCTCACATTATCTGCACCGCCATTATTTGGTTTCGAGTAATCTCTGAGCGACCTGAAGGGCTTTAACCCGCTGGATGCCCCCTTCACCTCCTTTGTTCACTCCCTTTAGACAGGTTTCCTCTCTTGCAGTCAAGTATGACTGCGTTGGGCCTCCATGACAATCTTCCAGGTAACTCTGCTTCCCGTCGGTTCAACAATATTAACATCTCAGATCAAGTCGGGGCAACCGCACCTGGGACTACACACTGGATTTCCTCTGAGTGCAGGTTCTGCCACACCTCTGCTGTGCTAGAGGCACCCGTCCCTCTTTGCGATGCCAGAGAAGTAGCTAGCGATGCGCAACCCGCGCTGGGCTTCTCCTGCCACACGGTGCGTGCTGAGTCCCGGGAAATGGCACGGCATCTCCCCTCCCTCACTGGTCCGACTGAAGACAGACACCCGTCCAGCTCTGCTCTTGTTTTACCAGAAACACTTTTAATCGTAGAAAAGTCGATCCAAACCTCCCCCTCCTCCCTGCCAGGAAACCCCCCTGCGGGGGGGCCGTGATTCTGCCGTCGGCCCATAGCAGGACTGGCCGAAGGCAGAAAGGATTAAAGCAGCCCCCATTCACCAAGGACCCCCAGGCGGGCAGAGGCGGGCAGAGGCGCAAAAGGGGCCCCCATTCATCCCAAGGCCCGGAACTCCCAGTGAGCGGCCGCATGCTCTTGGCCACCTGCGGATCGCCTCCCCCAGGCCTCCCCTCAAGGGGGAGAGTGTGCAGCTCGCCGGAGCCCCTGCTGGGCATCGAGGGCCAGGGGTGCGGCTGGGCGCGCGAGAAGGCACTCGCGGTCCCCTGGCTGCCGGAGGGACAGGCAACCCAGAGAGAGGGGGAGGCAGCTCCCCGGCAGCGCCGTTTCTGGCCGGGGCCTGTCCGCTTGGAGGGTGAAGGGGAGGTAGGAGGAAGCGCCCCCGAGGCCTCGCAGCACAGCTGGGGCCTCCCGTGGGGGGGTGGGGGGGTTCAGGGCGCACAGGCGCAAAGGGGTTCTTGCTGGATGGGGCAGCTTTCCACACCCACCCCTGCTGGGGGCTTTCCTGACGGGCTGACGAGGGTGCTCAAAGGAAGAGCTGACTAATTCATTGCCTCATCAATAAGAAGAAAAACATCTGGATTAAAAACAAGGGGTAGATCTGAGGGGGAAACACTGTCAAATTTTTAAGAAATAGATTATGCAAAAGAGAATACAAAATTCAGAGTCTACAAAGCCATGGGAGAAGGTGGGGGGGGGGACACTGATTGCACGAGGGGCCCCCACTGCATCAAACGTGTCCCCTCCCGCCGCGGAAGCTCCTCCGGGGACCGTTCCGAGAGCTGGCCCTAAGGGGACCAGAGCCGAAGAACCCAGGGGCCCCAGAGCACGCGATGCCCCCGCTCCCCCGGGCGAGGAGACGGCTCTCCTGTGTCAAGGCAGGCAGCCCGGAGTGCTTGCCACGCGGCCCCTTCCGCTGGCCTCGGGGGCGTCCCGGCTGCTGCATCACAGGCAGTGGAGGGAAGGGACGCCTGAAGGCACCTCCCACGCCCTGACAGCCACCCCAGAGCAGACGGGCTGGTGGCCACTGGGCCGGTGCAGACTCCGTCGCCCGATTCTCCGTCCCAGCACGCCCTTCTCCGCACCTGCTCAGCTCTGGGGAAGAGGGGAGTGGGGAGGAGCTCAAAAATGGGGTGCCCCCCTGCAGCGGTCAGCAATGTGGGGGCAAGGGCATCGGTGCCACGGGGAGCAGGTCGCTCCGAGGACAGCAGCGCCTCCAAAAGCAAGCTGTGCAAATCAGGGAGCGCTCGCGGCCGCTTCTACCTTGTACCTGGTGTGGAAAGGGGAGGCCCGTGGAAAGCACCCGAAGGACGTGACCCACCACTGGCACTGACCTGTGCCCCCACCTGGAGGACAGCCACGACTGGCCCTGCCCTCCGCAAAGGCAGAGCCGCCCCAAGGACATCCTCTGCACCGGGACCAGCCCTGCTTCCACCCGTGCTCGACCTCGCCGGAGCGGACGCCGTGCCGGGCTGGGCATCGGCACTCCTGCCCTTCCCTGAGATTGCTGAGCCCACGGGGGCAGCCGAACGGCCGCAGGAGCCCCCCTCGCCCAGCAGCCCCCCTTCTGAGCACAGAGAAATGCCCCCGAAGAGGACCCTTCCCAGAACGCACTAAAGAGCTACAGAAACTGGCCGGCGGGAACCGTAGCTCGGCCAGCCACGGGCGCTGCGGTGAGCTAGCATCTCGCACCCGGCTGGAACGGCCTCCCTGCTTGCCACCTGCCCCTTGGCCGAGGGCAAGAGTGGCGCACAAGGGGCGCCGCAAGGCCGTGCTTCGGGGGCCCCGGGGCGAGGCCCCCGGGCTCACATCATCTTGCAGCAGCGCGTCTTCTCTGCCGGCGTCTCCTCCGCCGGGGCGGTCAGCTTCAGGAGCGGGGGATCCCCGCTGGCCGCCGTGAAGCACACGGAATGGTGTCCGGGGCCGGGCTGGGGCAGCTCGCCCGCACCGCCCGGGAAGTCCTCGGCGTGGTGCCGCTGCAGCTTGGCGGCCGCCCGCTGGCGCTTCAGGTCGGCCAGCGTGTGGCGGGCCTTCTCCTTGCTGAGGCGGGCCGAGGAGTCGTCCTGCGTGGCCAGCTGGTAGGAGATGCTGCGGTCCAGCCGCTTGGAGTACAGGTGCTTGGGGTGGGCGGTGCCGTTGCGCTCCGACAGCTGCTCCCCCGGCCCCGCTGCCTCCGCCGATTCGGGGGCCTGCTGGAAGAGAGCGCAGGGGGGTGAGGGCGGCTCCCGCAGGTCCGCACTGCCCCGGCTCCCGGCCCCGCATCCAGGTGAGCCACAAGCGCGTGGGCCCCCCGCACCCTGAGGCACCACAGTCATGAACCCCCACACAGCCCTGCCCTGCCCTGCCCTGCCCTGCCCGCTGACGAGGCTCTCGGGTAGTTGGTCCACATTTGGCCACCACCAGTGAGATTCCCGGTCTACACAGATCTTCGAGAGAGGGGAACCAAACTTATCTGCCGGACTTGACCCCAGCAGCCCTAGGCTGCGCGCCCGCCTGCGAGCCTGGCCTTTCTCCTGCTAGGGAACCCCCTCTTCATCTCCGGCCTCCAAAGGGGAAGGGATTCCTCGCCAGCCCTGAGAGCGGCCCCTGCCAGTGCTGGCACCGAAGCCGAGGCAGCCTGGCCCAGTGGGCCTCCGGGCAGGGAGCGGTGGGCCAGGCTCTTGCCCCGTGGCCGAGCTCCTCCGTGCCCGCCGTCCGCCTGGGCTCAGGCAAGCCCCATGGCTCCAGTGGCACACCGGACCTTCCTCTCCCTTCCCCCAGCCCACCGACCTGCTTTGTCGGAAAGTCACGAGATCTCGGGGCGTGCCAGACGTTTTCCGATCTTTGGCAGACCCATTAAAGGCTTTCTGCCAACACAGAAATGTGCTTGGGGCCAAATTTCTGAGGCGCTGAAGCTCAAAGCAGGTTTGGGTGGCCGGTCACTCTGGAGCCCACAGGCCCCTTGAGGAAAGGCCCCGCCACTGAGGCCAGGAGGAGCCGGCCAGGGAGCGGCTGCCGCGCTGCGCATGGCCTGGACGGAGAAGGGTCGGGGCCCCGGCTCCCCTCCCACCCCGCCCCCCCAGCCAGACCACGGAGCACCCCAAGGCCCAGTCGGGCCAGGCAGGCCGCACCGCCACGCGCAGCTGCAGCTCCGAATCCGTCTGCCGGTCCTCGTCCTCCATCTCCGCCTCGCTCTCCCTCTGCTCCGCCTGCTGCCAGACGATGGCCTCCTTCTCATGCTCCTTGCGGAGGCGGTTGGTGCGCTCGGTCACGCTGACCCGCCGCACCACTTTCCTGCGAGGGGGAACCGGAGCTGGTGGGGGGTGGCGGCGGCAGGCGCCCGCCGCAGGCGCAGCCGCCCGGGGGACGTCTCCCACAAGGGCCTGCGCCGAGGGCCCCCGCAGCAAGAAGCCCACCCCCCGCCGCTCCACGGGCCACCCGGTCCAGGCCCCGTGCGGCCCCCGTCATACCCCCGACTGCCGGCGCTGGAGGTGCGGCGCTGGAGCAGCGACTTGTGCTTGTCGTGGGACTTCAGGATGGCGTCGTGCTTGTGCTTCAGCTCCAGGAGCTTGGTGCGCACCTCCTCGTCCACGCACACGTCTGCGGGGGGAGGAGAGGCACGTCAGCGCCACCCGCCTGCCCGCACACCCTCTTCCGCGGTGGTCGCTGCCTGCCCTTGCCCGCAGCTGCCCCCAGAGACATGCTCGCTTCAGACCGAGGCCCCTCGCAGGGGAGGCCGCCGAGGCCCTTGGAGCAGCGGCCCCTGCCGGTCAGGACGGCTCCCGTTCAAGGGGACCGGCTGGCGCGGAAGAGCTTGGGCGGGGGGGGGGGGGCAACAGGCGGCCGCAGACTCTGCCCTGTGCAGAGGGGGCTGTGGTGGCGGGAAGGGCCCGGCTGGCTCCGGGAGAACGAGCACGGCTCAGCTCTTGCCCAGGAGGCCAATGCCACCAGCTGGCCAGGGCTCCGGAAGCCGCCGCAGCAGCCCCGGCTCGCCGGCAGCTCGCTCTGCTCACCAAGCGGGGTCTCGTCCAGCTCCGACTTCCCGTTGAGGTCCGCTCCGTGGGCCACCAGCAGCTCCACCAGATGAATCTGCCAGCCGCAGGGAAAGGGTCTGAGCACGCACGAGGGGGAGGGCGGGGCAACAAGGGGGCCACGGGGGCCCCGCGGGCCGTCTTTCCCGGGCCTCTCTCTCCCCCAGCGGGACCAGCCAGGTGCCGGCGGGGCAGCCCGCTGCTGGGACAGGCAGGCAGTGGCCATCGCTCAGAGTCAGGCCACCCAAGTTGCAACTGACTCCCAGCAGGGGCGGCCTCGAGACGGTGAGCTGGCCTGGAAGGCCCTGAGTGGCCAGCCGCGGGGCCCCGCCTGCTGCTGAGGGCCTTCCTGGAGGGCCTTCCTCGGCCAGCTCCCTGCAGGCCAAGGGAGCAGAGCAAGAGCCTGGCCCCGAGAGCCCTGGGCCACCCCGGGCAGCACCCCCAGGGCAAGGCCCCCACGGGGGGAGACGGTGGCCCGGCACGGGACAGGACGCCCCGTGCCTGCAGCGCCCTCGACAAACTGCCGGCCCATTCGCTCCAACAGCAACGGGGGCTGGGGGGGGACCAGCAATTCTCACTCCCTGCTCACATGCACTTATCAGCCAAGGAGGGACACGGCTCGCTTTCCTTCCTGGCCCCCCAGTTCTGAGCTGCCCCCCCACTTTAGGGGCCAGGCCCACCTTCGGATGGCAACGGCTTTCCTGGCCCTGTGCCCAGAGTTGCGCCCGGCAGCCTCACGCCTGGAATTGCCACCCCCGCTCGGAGACTGGGAAGGGGGGGACTTCCCCTCTACTGCCCGTGATCCACCGGTGCCGTCCCGCTGCCTGCCCTTCCGGGGACTGGCGTTGCATCCCTCCCTGCAGCCGGGAGCCCCGGGGCCGGGCAGCCGGCCAGTTGCCTGCAGTACTGGAAGTGCTCCACTTATCAGGTTGGAGGAAGGCTCCCATTCAGGAGATTACAACCATGCCAGCCGTCCGGGAAGCGGGTGCAGGGGCGGGCCTGGCCACAAGGGGGCGGCCTCCCCACGGCGTGACACGGGGGGCCGCAGTAGCCCTGCCCCTCACCCCCCCCCCCGTGGCACTCACCTGGCCCCAGCAAGCGGCCGCGTGGAGGGGCTGCCAGCCGTCGCTGTCCTTGGCGCTCATGCTGGCCTTGTGCTCCAGCAGCAGCTCCGCGGCCTCCAGGTAGCCGTTGGCCGAGGCGATGTGCAGCTGTGGGCGTGGAGGGCGGTGAGAGCCGGAGCGGCCCACGCGGCTCGGCCACAGGGCGGCAGCAGGGCCGCGAGCGGCCTCTCCGCAAGAAGCATGGGGGGCTGGCCCTGTGGCAAGGCCGGGGGCGCCCAGGCACCGCTCGGGCAGACCCACCCCGTGGGCCAGACACTTCCCGAGGGACAGGCACTCCTGACTCCCGGGGGCACGGGCTCCAGGGAGAGACGGGATGCAGGCCGCACGAGGAAGAGCCTGGCTGGGAGGGCATCGGAGCACCCCCTGCGTGGATGTGGCGGCCCCGGCCAACTCAGCCTGGCTTCCCAGGACTGCAGGCGGGATTCCTTCCTGGCAGGGGCGCTGCCACCAAGCCACAGCCCCCCAGCTCCCCAGGGCCTCCCACCACGCTGGCAGAAAGCCCAGGCACCCTGAGGCAGAGAGGGTCAGCATCGGGGGGGGGGGGCTGCGAGAGGCATCTCACCAGGGTGGCCCTGTGGTCCAGCGGCGTGTTCAGGTCCACCCCCTCCTTCACCAGCCGGTGGATGTCGTCCACCATCGCACGCTCCACGGCCGAGCGGGCCTCCTCGATCGTCTCCTGAGTTATCCCTGCGGAGGGGAGGGGAGGGGGCGCAGGGACCGGGTGAAGGGGACGTGCCTGGGTGCGCCGGGCAGGCAGACTGGGCAGCAAAGCCCCGCTTTTGCCGGGATCAGACTCCAGCGGAGCTGCTTTCGATCTGGCTCGAGGGAGCCCCAGCCTGCAGGCGAGATGAAGCCTGGGAGGAGCCCTGGGGCCCTCTCTGCAGTCAGGGGGGATCCCTGTCGATGGGCTGCTGAGAAGCCATCACTCAAGCAGTTCTCTGCTGAGCCCCTCACTGCCCTGCCCTGCCCTGCCCTGCCCTGCCCAGGAAAGTGGCAGGATCACGTTGCACATGGACAGACGCGGCACTCCGTGTGGGGGGCAGGGAGAGACAGGAGGGGCCCAGCGATGTCACGAGAAGGAAGGAGCCTCGTGGCGGGGTCACGTGACCCACCAGGCTGGGCCTGGGCTGAGATGTGGTCCACAGACCCATGGCGACCCTGCCTGCCCCCTCCCCCCCCCGAATGGTGCATGTGCTTCATGGATCAAGTAGGGGGGGGGCACAGAGGCTGTGGCTCTCGGTGGGAGTGGCGCAACCATGATGGAGGCTCACGGCGGCTTCCCTCTCTCGTGCTGCACGACCTCATCTGCCTCCAGGGGTTTCCTTTGCCTGTGTGCTGACCCATGGAAGGGCGAGGCGGCCGGCACTGCTCCCCCGGCCAGGGGGTGCAGCCGGGACGGGGAAGCCGAAGGTCCAGGTGGGCCTTCAGGGGGATGAGCCACGGGCTCCTTCTACCCGTCAGATTCTGTGCAGGTGTGAGGAGAAGAGGGCAAGACGCGAGCCGTGAGTGAAACCCAGCGGAACAGCCTCCAGCCTGAGGAGAGCACTCGGGACAGGAGGCCTCGCTCGACTCTGGGGCAGAGCAGATCAGCCTCACGGAGGCGCCTTCACCGGGCACCTCAGGAAGCAAAACACTTTTCGGATTTCAGGAAAACACGGCCAAAGGGCACTCGTGAGGTCAACGCAACCCAGCCCGCTGCCTGCTCTCGCTTCCCTTGCCTGCCCCCACATGGGCAGAGTGCAGCTGAACGGCACTTGTTGGGAGGGTGGCTGGCTGCCCAAGAGCCGCTCTCCACATCCAGGGGGCCACTGTGGATCTACAGAGGCCCTTCGGCTCCCCTTTACTTCCGTCCCTTGGAACTGGGGAGTCTCCAACCAGGCTGTGAGAAGATTTGATGCTCATGCCACAGAGAAAACAGGCAATTTCTTGTTGTCAGGCTATTTTTTGCAAGGGGGCGGCATATAAATTTGGAAATAAATAAATAAATCATTGGGGCGGGGGGGAGCTGAGCTGACGACTTTGGCTGGTGGGCCTCAGCCCCGCCTGTCCTATCACCCTGCGCAGAAAGCACCTGCCAGAAGGCAGTGGAAAGGGCTGGGGCGGGGGCTCGCAGCTCCCCAGCCCGCCTCCAGGCCCGTGGCAGCAAACCAGGCCAGTGGCCCGCCTGGACAAGGAGAGCCGTGGCCCGAGTGCGCGAGCAGGAGACTCACCTTGATCGGCCATGGCGGTTTCAATGTGCTCCAGCGCCGCCTCGTCCTCACAGAGGTCGTACGGCATGTTCCCATCCGAGTTGACGGCGAGCAGGTTGGCGCCTCTGGGGGAGGAAGGCGGGGGGAAGCTGTGAGCGGCCGTGTGCCCCCCGCCCCACTGCGCCCAGCACCCGCATCGCGAAACAGATACAGGGAGCTGTTTCTGCTCCGGCGCGGCTCGTGGCACTCGGAAAGCAGGCTCCGTGGGCGCCCTCCGCGAGCCCGGCAGGTTGAGTTTCACCCCCCCGCCTCTCACTCATCGGGGCAGCGGCTGAAACAGTACCCGGTCCCCAGCACCCCGGCCCCGGCCCGCCTCCCTTGGCCCCTCCCTGCCCAGCCCACAGCTGTGGGGTGCGGCGGCCTCAAGGGGAGCGGATGCGAAAGGGGGCCGGGCTGCTTCATGTGTGGAGAGCACTGGGAGACAGACCCTGAGGGCAGCTCCAACAGGAAGTGAGACCACCCCGTGGCAGTCAGAACACTCCACCAAGGACACGCCGCACGGGGAGCGGGCACCACTTGAGGCAAGCCCGAGCGCCCAACCGGGGCAGGGACCGCTGGATCCGGGGCCAGCGCCCACCTGCTGGGCTTCCCATGGGCCGGGGGATGGGACTGTGCCCCATGCCCTCATCGAGCCCCTGGCTGGAGGGCCGGTGCTTCAGCCGCCTCGCTCTCTCCTCGCCTGGCCTGGCCTGCCCTGGCCTGCCCTTCCCTCCCCAGCCGGGTCCTGAGCCCTCTCCAAAAGCGCCCCCACGGGCAGGGCTGAGGTCGTCCTGACAGGAGAGCCTTGCAGGCGGCCAGCAGGGCCACCGATAGATAGAGTTACTCCGTCAACAGTAAGCCCCGTTAAATATTTACAACCCTACAAGCTGGATCCAGGGCAGTTACACGGGAGCCCATGAGCACGACCTCAATTCCGGGTGAGGTGTGCGGGCTGCTAATGGTGCCACCGAGGGGGGGGGGGCGCCTTGCCTCCCCTGGAGAAAAGGGGGTCACTCGAGTGGCTTGTGGCTAAGGGCGTCCTCTGCCCGGAGCCGCCTGGCATCTGAGAGAAAAGAGCCACAGACTGAACTTCCCTCCGCCACGTGACAGCTGCAGGTGCATGAGCCACTGGCCAAAGGCAGGCCGGGGCGGGACCCGCACGGCCCCCTCCCCCTGCTGACTGCCACCAAAGCTTGGGCTCATGGTCGCACGCACAAGCACACGCACCCTCGCCCCAGGCCTCCCCCTGCGCTCCCCAGAGGCCCTGCCTGCCCCCTGCTTGGATCCGCACTGCCCCCGAGAGCCCCTGCACACGGCATGCCTCCAGCCAGGCACGGGCCCCGAGGGGAAGGGCCGCAGCTGCGTGGCGGAGCCTGTGCTGCATGCGGGGGCCTCCCCAGCATCACCGGGCGGGCCGGAGAAGCCCTGCCTGAACCCTGGACGGGCACTGCGGCCGGTCCCGGTGGGCTCGCTTGACGTTAGACTGCCCTCTCTGCTCCGATGATGGCGCGGTCTCAGATGGGGAAGGGGCCATCCCCACCCTCCCCCGCCCCCAGCAGGCCATGTGCCCAGTGCAGGACTCCCACTGGCCAGGCCTGGCTGGGCTGCAGGGGTTTGGGTGCAGGACTGCGTCTCCCCCAAGCTGAATTGGGCACCACAAGCACACGCTAGCCACGCATCCGTTCCCCTACCCACAGACGGCTTCTTTGGCCACGGATTGTTGTCCCGGCCACCGTTCACACAGGCCTCGTGTACGGCATGGCCGGCAAGCTCTCCCCGTCCCTAGCCAGCACTCTGGATTCCACGCGTGGGCAGCCAGGGCCTCGTGGGGATTCACAAGCAGGGCCCCTCCCAGCCCCGGGTGCCCCGAGGCCTGCTGGCCTGCAGGGCTGGCCCCTTACTGTCTGATGAGCAGCTCCACCAGGTGCAGGTGCCCGCAGGTGGCGGCGGCATGCAGGGGCGTCCAGAGCTCGCTATCACAGGCGTTGACGTCGGCACCGGCCTCCAGCAGCAGCTCCACAATGGCCACGAAATCGTCGATGCAGCACTGGAAGAGGCGGGAATGGCGACAGCGTGGCTGCAGGAGGCGCCGGTGCGAGGGACGGGCTTCGGAGGGCCCCAGCCCCGGGGCACCCAGGCGAGCCGCCCGTGGGGCAGCCATCCAGGGTTTTCCCTCGCGGGCTGAACACCTGCAGTGGCCAGGACTAGCCTCCCCCTCCCTGCGGAAGGGACACCAAGCCTTCCACCACTCCTTGGCTTCCCACCCCACCTGCATGCCCAGTTTGAACAGCGAGGACCTGCCTAGGACCCTCCTGCTCGACCCCACCCCGTCGAGCCTGAGCGACCGGCAGCACCCCCAAGAGACACACCGGGGCTCCACCGGGGAGCCTGCATCAGCCAGGTGAGATGGGTGGCTGGGGAGAGCCAATGGGGAGTTGACCAGGGAAAAGGGGGAGTCAACCGGGGGGGAAGCAAGTGGGGGATGCTTTAGGACATGCTGTGCAGGGGGAATGCAGCCACCGGAGGGGGAATCCTTCAAACCCAGGATCTCCAGCTTAGGGGCCCCATACCGGGGGCAGAGAGGCTCCCTCCCCACCTTTCAAGGAGGTCTCTCGGCCTCGCAACACCCGCCTTGGCCTGGCCAACGTCCAGGCCCATCCAGCCCTTTCCCAGCTTAGCTTCGCAGGGACCGGGGAAGGAGGCACCACTGAGTGCCCCGTGGGACTGGCCCACCGAGGCCGGCAGCTGCTTCCAGGAAAGCCCGGCAGGCCCTGCCCCTCCCCTCCCACAAGCAGCGTGGCTGCCTGTGCACCGTCCGCAGGAGCCGAGTGTGCAGCAGAGGCCTGGCGCCGTCCCACTGAGGCGCTGAAGAGGGGCGCGAGCATCACACAGGTGGCGCTCCAGAGCCGGGGGGCCGAGCCCAAGCCAGGGCCGTCTCGGGGGGTGCTGAGCGTGCCGGCCGAGAGGATCGCCAGGAGGCGAGGCAGACGCGGGTCAGCGGCTCTCTCAGAGGGAGGCACAGCGGTGGGCGGTCGCCCTGGGCTGCCTCCGAGGTCCCTTCCAGCTCGACGATCCTACACCCCCCGTTGCTATTTGGGCTCCCGCCCTCAGTGGTGCTGCTAGGATGGAAAAGCAGGCCAGGGCGGAGGGGGAAGGGGAAGGGGGGAGAGGCAGACGCTGCCAGGCAGGGTGTCCCTGAAAAGACACGGGCGACAAGAGCCCAGCGAAGCGTCCGAAAGCGGGCGGGTGGCTCACCTGGTGCAGTGCCGTGAGGCCATCTTCGTTGCACAAACTGGGGCTGAGGCCGCTCTGAAGGAACCGGCGGACTGTCAAAAAAAGGAAGACCTTTCAGGCCGGGCACAGCCAGCGGATGGGGCAGCCAAGCGACACAGGAGGGCGCAAGGACGAGGCCGGGCCCCTCTGTGCTACACGCCACTGCGCGGCCCGGTCACACGGGGCGGGGCAGATGCCTCTTCCACGCCGCCATCCGCCCACCGGCCGGCACTGCGGTGGGCCTGTGGGCTCATCCTCCGCAGCCCGGAGACTCCGCGAGGCCCGGCCCCGAGCGCCTCCACCCGGCCCTCTTGGGCTGACGCCTGAGCCCATATGGCGGTTCTCGTGGGCCCCGTCTCCTCTTCAGTTCTCACAGAGGAATCTCCGGATTTCTTCCTTCGCAAAAGCCAAGCCAGTCAGTCACTAGACAAAAAGAACTTTCCTCTAAGAACAGACGCGGAAATAAGCTCCCAGCGACTCTCACGCTCCATAAGCGAAATGAGTGCAGAGCCCTTCAAAGCACCCAGGGTCACATTCTGGCTACGAATCCCCTCAGCACCAGAGCTGAGGCTCAGCAGGCACGACCGCGCTCGCCATACTCCACACCCAGCGTGGTGCCCTCCAGATGTGCTGGACTCCAACTCCCAGGGCTCACACCAGTTGGAGGAAATAGGAGCTGTCACCTTAGCACATCTGGGGGGCACCAAAGTAGGGAAGAGACCTGGAAGTGGGTGTCTGAACAGGGAGCTGCAGCAGCAGAGCAGATGTATGGGTGGCATCGAACGACAGTCCTCCTAGAGTAGACCAATTCAAAAGAATGGGATGAGTTAGGCTGAGCTGGGGCACAGCCCAGGGATCCTGGCAGGGGGCTCAGGGAAAGGCCATGTCCCCTCTGCCATGAAGGCAGCCGGGCCCCTGCCCCAGGTCCGGTGCGCGTGTTCTCAGCGTGCGGCTTCTCTGAGCGCGACAACAAAATGCTCAGGATGGAAAACCACATGGAAAGCCCCGTCTGCCTCCTTTCCTCTGCACATGGGCAGGTCACACGGACATGGCAGGCCAGACGGTGCTCTCAGATCAGTGTCTGATTAGCAAAATTAGAAGCTGCGCACTTGGAAAGTCGGTCCACCGCGGTTTCAATCAACACGGTGCCGCACGCTCCTCGAGGCTCCTCCTGGGTGCGGCGGAAGGAGCCTGCTTCGCGCACGGGCTCCCCTGTGACTGAACCCAGTTGCGGGAAGCACCGCTGGGGCAAGCGAGCAGCCACCATCGCAGTGCAGTCGTGACTGAACAGGGCTGTGAGCTGGACTGGGCCAGGCAGGCAGGCTGCGCCACCTGCACAGCCTGACCCCGGTCCTCCCCCAGGCACGGGGAAGGAACGCAGCCCCCTCCCCCCCGAGCCTGCAAGGACCACGCCAAGAAGACTGAGGCCCCGGGCTGGGATGGGGCCAGGCAAGGCGAGGTTCTGCATGCAAGTGGCAGCGATAGCTGGGGAGGAAAGCCAAAAGCCCCACGTGCATTTACGTAAGAGACTGGGTCACCACGCGCCACAGCCAGCCTGCCCCTCCCCAACGCCACTCACGCCTTGAACACAGCCAGGGCAGCCTGGCAGGAAGTGGGGGGCCTCGGGGCAGGCAGCTCCCAGGAGGAGAGCACGGAAGGGGCGGAAACAGGCTCCTCCTTGGAGTGCACAAACACACCCGCCTTTGCGGAGCAGCACACCACAGGCGTGCCAGCAGCTCGGACAAACCCGAGGGGGAGCTGCAGGAGGCCTGGAGAGCCATCCAGACAGAGCCAGGCGAATTCCACCGGTCTCCACCGGCAGTGCCAATGAGACCCGGCGAGAGGTGCAGCACCCTGAAAGCACAACCATTCTCCCCACAAGCCTTCCAAAGCAAGCGTCTGTCCTCAAGGGTGACAAGCAGAGCTAAGAAACCTGCAGGAATATTTGGTGACAAATACTCAGGACCAGAAAGACCCACATACTCTGTTAGCTGGGCCTCTTGCTCCTCAGCTAGCAGAGCCCTTGACAAAAGCAATCCACATCCTTCGGAAGACCGACACGCACACCTGGGTGCTGTACCGATAAGCTTACGGAGCTACTCTAAGCAGAGGAGCCGCTCTGCCAGCCTCCTGGGCAGGCCGCCCGCCTTCTCCTGCCACATCAGCAGTCCTGGCACAGGTGCAAAGTGGCGCACCTGCCTTGGGCCGGGATGCTTGCGTGGGACCCGCTGGCCGCAGCATCCCTCCCGGCCCAGCGCAGCACTTCCGGTGCTTTCTGGCCATTCAGACAAGCCACATCAAAGCAAGGGACACGGAAAGCAGGGCGGCTTTGCCGTGCGGGGCTGCACAGTTCTGCTTCCCTGCCCCTAGCTGAAAAGGACAAGCTAACCAGGATCTTAACGTGCCAGCGCTCCAGGCGGCGAGGCAGCGCAGGCCCCTGGACGCTTCTCAGCCACGGTCGGCACAGCCCTGGGCCCCAGGGCCCTGGTGCACGCTGACCAACCATCTCGCACCTCTCTGGCTCCTGCTGGGACACCCTGAAGCACTGCCCACAGAAGGCAGAGAAGAACCAGAGCTCCAGTTGGCTGGCGCTACTGCAAGCCACGGGGGAGATGTGCCACACACAGCAGAGGCTGGCCACGTAGGTGTGGCACGGGGTGTCCTGTGGGAGTGTGCCCCATGAGCGAGGCACGGTCCCAGCGCAACGCCTGGCCAGTCCTCCCAACCAGGAGGGCAAGTATTTGGTGCATCCAAAATTGGCTGCTAAATCGGACACAAAGAGCGCTCATCAATGGCACCTTCTCAAATTGGATGCAGGTAACCAGTGGGGTGCCGCAGGGTGCAGCCCTGGGCCCAGGGCTCTCCAGCATCTTATTAATGATTTCGAGGAGGAAGTACAAGGGAAGATAATCATATTTGCAGATGATACAAAACTGGGTGGAAAAGCAAACACCCTGGAAGACAGAATGAAGATCCAGGGCGATCCTGAAAAACTTGAACGCTGGGCTGAAACCAGCAGAGTGAGATTCGATAAGGACAAGTGCCAAGTCCTCCACCTGGAAAAAAGGAACCAAAGGCATCGATACAAGATGGGGAACACGTGGCTCAGCAGCACTGAAAAAGACCTTGGAGTAACTGTGGGCAACAGGCTCAACATGAGCCAACAATGCGATGCAGCCGCCAAAAGGGCAAATGCTATTTTGGGATGCATTAACAGAAGTATTACTTCCAAATCACGAAAAGAAGTAGTTCCTCTATACTCCCCACTGGTCAGACCTCACCTGGAATACTGTGCCCAGTTCTGGGCACTGAGATTTAAGGAAGATGCAGACAAAATTGAAAGGGTCCAGCAGAGGGCAACCAAAATGATGCAGGGCTTGGAGACACAGCCCTGTGAAGAGAGACTGAGGGAACTGGGCATGTCCAGCCTTGGGAAGAGAAGACCGAGGGGGGACATGAGATCCCCCTATAAGTACCTCAAAGGCTGTGCCAAAGCGGAAGGTCAAGATCTCCTCTTGCTGATGCCAGAGCACAGGACACGGGATAATCAAGCCAAGCTGCGAGGACCCAGGTTCAGGGTAGATACCAGGAAGAGCTTCCTCACAGTCAGAGCAATGGGGCAGTGGGACCAGCTGCCCAGAGAGGTGGGGGGCTCTCCAGCACTGGAGGCATTCTGGAAGAGAGTGGGCAGCCCTCTGAGTGAGATGGTGTCGACTGGTGTTCTGCAACAGCAGGGGGTGGGACCCGATGGCCTTTGTCACCCTTCCAGCTCTACCATTTATGATTCCGATTCCAGGGGTGATGGATCTCGCGTGCCCCCAGCATCCGCTGCTCTTGAAAGAGGAACGAGTTCCTCTCCAGCGCCTGCAGGATGGAACATCATCTGTGCCCTGTGACCTCAGCACTGCAGCTGGACTTTAACTTCACATGCAGCAGCCAGGACAAAAATCAGACCCACGCGCCAAGCAGCCCTTTGACAGAAAAGGCGAAGCGGACTCTTCTCTGCCTCTTCCCCCACCACAAGGTCTGGCAGATGCCGCACTGGACTACAAAAGCGAAAAACCACACTTTTAGGGAAGGCTCGTCCACAGACCCTTAGAAGCAGCCTTTCCCAGCCTGGGACCCATCTGCTGTGCTGGACTACGGCTGCCAGCATCCTCCAGCACAGCTAGAGGGCACCAGGTTGACGAAGGGGAGTGCAGACCAGAGGACTTCCTGCTCAAAGGCCCCCTTCACCAGGCTGTCCCCGCCAAGTCCCATCAATAACCTCCAGGACGAGGATGTGGGTCGGGAAAGAGGGTGCGCCCCGAGACACCTCGCCGGAGCCACCACGCAGCCCCCTGCGCCTCCACAGCGCCGCTCTGGGGGGGAAAGCCACTGCGCCCAAGGCAGGAGCCGCTCCCTGCCCACAGGGCCTCCGCAGCGAGGAGAAGACAGTCTGCCATGGTGGAAACGCTCGACGGCGGCTGGGCACGCGGGTGCACCGGAGGGGCCCAGTCAACCTCAGTAGCTCCTTCCCCGGCCAAGAGTGCTCAGGGCAGGCCCCTGGGGCCCAAGCGTGGCCCTCCAGCGGCATGAGGTGAGGGCAGGCCACAGGTGGGGAACTGCTGGAACCCCCAGAGAGCTTTGGTGAAGGGAAGCACAGAAGGGCAGTGAGCAAATAAAGATACGGATGTCGAAATAGCCTAGCAGCCGCCGCAGCAGGAGCGCAGCATGACACCCGCCAGGTCACGCCCTCCATGGTCCTGGCTGGCCTCCTCTGAGGAGCTTGAGGGCTTGGCCCCCTCCAGGGGCTGACCCACACTGGCGCCGCTTATCGACAACACAGCTGCTGCCATGGGAGCCCCCAGACGGTGCCTCCTGGTTGCCTTCTGGAAGAACGGCCAGGCCCCAGGGCCAGGGATGCCCACCCTGGGTGCGAGAGCAGACTGGGGCAGAGGCCTGCAGCGACAGGGCAGGTTACAACTGCGATAAAGGCACGAGCAGGGGCACAGCTGCCGAGATTTTAAACTGAGGACAGGATGCCCAGAGGATGGCAGCCCGACCAGGAGGCGAAGCAGGGCAGCCCATGAGCTGCAGACGAGCGGCACTGACCCACCGGGCGCAACTCAGCGAGAGGCTCTCCGGGCACGCCTCACCGCAGCAGACGGCGGCAGCCATGCCAAAGCACCGCTTCGCTCTGCCCTTGGGGTGAGGCCTGCAGAGGAAGCGCCCTGCCGCGCCGCACCCCAGGGGAGTGACAGGCTGCGTGGCAGAGCAAGAGGGAGAGGCCGATCCAGCCCAGCGGGCACCACGGAGCGTTCCCAGCACAAGCCTCATGGAAAGGAACAGCAACCGCTCGGTTATGTTGACGCCACGATGGAGGCGTTCCAGCTCCCACAGGGAAGCATCCAAGTCCATTTTTACAGATTTAAACTGGCCACTGCACGTGGAAAACCACGGTGACGAAGGAGCCCAGCATTTCAGCTGGCCTGCCAAGGGACCACATCGGCCCCACTCTTGGCACAGCTTAGCTACCAGAAGCCCACGCTCGCTGAGGACACAGCCTTGCTCATGGGAAAAGCCCCGTCACATGCTGCATGGATGGATTTTTAATCATTTTCAAAGGGCCTTTGCATTGGCCGTTGCTTGCACGTTGACTGGTGCTGTCTCCCTCTGCTTGTTTTTTTTTTAACTGTAATCACCTGTAAGGCAGGGGAGGAAAAGGAGACCGCAGGGCTGTCCCGGGAGCCAGGATGCTCTTGACTAGCCTTGCATACGAAGCTGCGGCGCTGGCCACCCTCAAGCCGCTCTTGGGGGGTCACACAGCTGAAGCAACCGCAAGGTTCGGCGCCCTTCTGTGCTTCCACACCAGGCCTGCTGGGCTGCTGGGGACCGTGGAGGTAGCAGGCCAACCCAGTGGGAGAATGCCAGGCTGGAAAAGGCTCTGCCACGCCGGCTGGCGATCCAGGGCAGTGATGGGGTGAAGGCGCTCCCGCATCACGCCACCCTTGGTTAAGGCGAGCGGCTCCTCTCCATCCAGGAAATGCTGGGACAAGATGCCACACACAGCAAGCAGGGGATCTTCTGGGGGCCCGGCAGTCGGGGCGTCTCCTCGAACCAGCCCCTCTGAGCCTGTACTACCCGAGGATGTTGCCAGATGCACAGAAAGCCATGCCTCCAGCTCCCCTCCCTCCACGCAGCTTCTGGGCCACCGTGTGCCCGGTCAGCTCTTTCAACGAAGCCGGAACAGCCTGTTCTGCCACAGTGCTGTGTCCTCTGTAAACGGGCGCAGCGCACCCACCGGGCACGCCCCTCCCCAGGCTCCCCGTGCGAGGAGGGGTGTCCCTGCTTAGATTTTGTTCTCAGCCCTCTGCCCTCAGCCTTGCACGGCCCCGTCTTCATCAGGTGCTCGTCTTCCTGCACTTGACCGGATGGCTGCTCGGGGCCGGGACGTGCCCGGCGAACGAGGGCGGGAAAGCGCACGCCTGCCTCGACTGCAGAAGCTGGCGAGGGCTCCAGGCACGGCGCCTTCCACCCGCTCCCCCGTGCTCTTCGTCTGTCCTGTAACCGCCACCATCACGGCCGACGAGGAGCCGGTGCCCGGAAGGGGGCGCCACCTGGGCTCACCTTTGGGCCAGGAGGAGGAACAGCGGGTTGGAGGCCGAGAGCAGCCGCTCCTGCGCCTGGCTTCCTAAACGCCCCGCGGAGGGCCAAGTAAGTCGCACAGATTCCCCCCACGACGCATGCTGCTCCCCCTCCCTGATGGGCCGCGCCTCAGCCTGATGGCACCATCCTCCCCCTCCTCGTCATCCCATGCTGACTTGGGATGAGAGGAGCCAGGCAACTGTCACCTCTCCGTCCAGGCGGAGGCGGACGGGCCGGGGAGGCTCCTCTCCTGGCCAGGCACCAGGCGCAGGGAGCCAGGGCCCGCAGCATCACTGGCTCCTCGCTGGGCAGGCCTGCCAGCCACTGCAGCCGCTGGCCTTCCAGGCGCGGACACCTGTCCGCATGGCCCACCCAACTGCAGGGCTCAGAGCCCAGCCCCAGCCCACCAGTGTGCTTCGCCCTGCCCTGCCCTGCCCTATTCCCCTCGCCCCACTTCCGCCGCCACCTCTTCTCCTGCCAGCTGCATCTTGCAGCTTGTTGTGGGGGGCAGACCTCAAAGTCCTATGAAGAAAGAAACGTGGATCCAGCTGCCCTGCCGTGAGGGTGCACTCCCGCTGTAACGAAGGCTTGCTGGACCCACAGGTAGCATGACTTAAGCATGCCCTTCCTCCTCCTGGTTCCCTCCAGGTGTGCTGGATTGCAGCTCCCACCATCCCCAGCCAATATAGCGAGCCTTTCCCCGATTGGGTTTGATGGCAGCTATAGCACAACCCATCTGGAGAGCACCAGTTTGGAAAAAGCTGACTTAGAGACAAATTGGGAGTTCACACCCGCAGCTGGGCTCGCAATTCAGAGCAGGGGGAAGCTGTGCGGGAAGAGGCAAGCCGGAGCATCTGGGCCCAGCCATGTCTGCAGACAGTGATGCTTTGTTCCTGAAACCCGTCTACCGCAGGCACCCCTCCTGCCCCCCGGGTCTCCCAGGTGCCCCCCTTGCCCCACGGACCTCCACCTCTTTGCGAACGCACCTCGTGCCTTGACGCAGAAGGGCTCCACTCTCCCCCACTGGATTCCTCCCCCAGGGGCTGCCGTGCACAGCAGCACAGACAGCGCTCATCCTCTTTGGGGGGCGGGGGGGGGGAATACCCTGCCCGGGAACACGGGCTGCAGACAGCCGAACAAGCATGGCTGCCGCTTCATCAAGGAGGCGGGACTACGGGGGCGGGGGGCGCTTCAGGCCCGTGCCGCTTGGCAGCGCACGCCGATGCGCACGTGGCCTGGCTTGAACGAAGAGCTGGCCAAAAGCAGCCCCGGCCCGGGCGAGCGTCAGGCAGGCTCGCAAGGAACGCCTGCGTCGCGGGAGACAGCCTAGGCCGCTTTCAACGGCAGCAGAGCCGGCGCTGGCCCTGCCTCTGGCCAAGGGCGGGGAACTGCCGCTGGGGAGATTCCGAGGCGCCGGAGGACAGAGGGCGGCAGTCGCTTGGGCCGCTGCCCGGCTGAGGTGAGCCTCTGGTCTCACGGCTGACGTGCTGCGGACGCCCCGCGGAGCGCTTCCGGATGGGGCTGCTCTCGCGGCTGCCCCGCCTCCCCGCAGGACGCCCAGACTTTCCTGCCGCTTCTCGCCCCCTTGGCTTTCCTGCTGCCGCCCTCATCTTTCTTGCCACAGAGAGAGAGAAAGACAAATGAGCTACACGATGCCTTTTGATTAGCGGTACTCCGCAGGGAAGCACCCCGGACCACGGCAGAACGAAGTGGGTGCGCATGATTCTGCGCTCGGAGGTTGACCAGCCGGTCGACCCTCACCCTGGACTTTGGCGGGCTGTTACTGCCGGCGGGAAGGGGCGCCACCTGCTTTTTTGCCTCGGGCATCCCCGGGAAGCTGGCTTGCTGCAGCAGACGGGAAAAGCTTCCCCGAGAGCAGTGTGCGACCAAGGCAGAAAGGCAGAAAGGCACGGGGAAGCTGCCCGATCCAAATCCTGCTGCGCTCCTGCCTGCTCACTGGGTGGCCCTCAGGCAACCTGCGCTTCCTTTGCTCACGTCCTTTCCTCCTGCGCTGACAGGTTCACGTGGAAGGTCGTCTGCGGCGGCTTTACGCATAGAGTGCTGAAGGATTGCTGAGGCGATCCGTGGGGAGCACAGACTTCCAACACAGGCCAGGGAGTAAGCACTGCTCCCCACAGCCCTCGCCACTGCTCCCGGGGCCACAGGCCTTCGCAGGTGGCATCTCGCCATGGGAGGCTCACGGGATCCGGGACCTGATGACTGCTCACCGAAGGGGGAGGCAACCCCGCTGTGCCCGTGACGGAGGGAATCCAGCCGAGCCGCCCAGTGGCCAGGGCCTTTCCTCCCACTTCTCTCGTGCCGCGGCATTTTGGAGCCGGCCGGGGTGGGGGATCATCATGCATTGCCGATGGTCCGTTTCAAGCCGGGGAGAGGCGACCTTCGGCTCGTCGGCCCGTGAGCTGCAGGCCTCGTTGCAAAGCCAGGGCCTGAAGCAGGAGGCGCTTCCTGCTGAGGCGGCAGCGAGCCCGACCCGCGGCCACTCGGCATTCCACGCATTCCCCAGCCCTTGCGCTCGGCCCTGCTGGGGAGAGGCAACCCGACTGCGGTGAAACGACCGGGAACACGCCCCCAGAAAAGGCCTGGTCTCCTGCCCGGGCTCAGACGGCTGTCCCCGATCCTGCCTTCAAGCCCCACAAGAATTCACCCCCAACGGTCCCTGGGGAACTCTTCTAAAACCTTAGAAGCAAGATCAGCACAGAGATGCCCTTGGCCGGCGACAGCAGGAACCGGGGGCGGGGGGGCCAGAATGAAGGGGCGGCAGAAGCCAGAACCTAGAGGTAAATTCTCCCATGGAAGCCCATTGGAACGAGCTCACTTGCACCGCTCCCAAGCCACTTTGAAATGAATGGTAGCCGGGAGAGGGCACCACTGCCCCCATTCATGACTATGGAGAATGGCAGGAGGGGGGAAGGGCGCATGGCCCGTGCCTGCGCCTTCAGGGCTAGGGTCTCCATGCTTTTACCCTACGTGTCCTCCAAGGGGATCTGCCTGTCCTGCCTGGTCCCTCACATTTTTTAATTCTTGCGTGCGATCTTGTGAGGTAGGCCAGGTTGACGGATGGTCTGTAGGTCAAGGCCAGCCGCTTGCGGGAGGAGTGGGGATTCCAACTGGGGTCCCCTCCCCATTACCTTTAGCAGCTCTCGGTCACAGCATACAAGCCTAAAGGGTGCCGTGCACAGCAGAAACCGCAGCAGGGCCAGCTGCAGAGCGGCAGCTCTCATCAAAACTGCCCCCCCTGCAAATTTTTGCTCCTCAGAAGCCTCCCTCCTGCACTAAAGAGCCGCGGGGCTGTGGCACTGCAGAGAAAGCTTTCGTCTATCCCTGGGCTGTCCGGTGTGGTAAAAAGTGACTCATTTGGCACCTGCAAAAGAATGAACGGACTCTGGTGTTGGGCCCGGAGCAGGAAGACCAGCCTCCCAAGCTTCCTTTCCCGAAGGTGGCTGCCTGCCCGCATACGGGAAAGCCCTGAGCAGCCCTGGGGGCAGTGGGGTGGGCTGAGAGCTCAGCCCACTCCCTGCCCTTCACATATGGTTGGGCCTAAAGATGCCCTCAAGTCTCCGTGCGAAGCAGTCAGAGGAGGCATCCCACTGCTGATGCTCCTTGGGCAGAGGAGGCGGCTTCCCGGAGCATAGGGTGGGCCTCCAGGTGAGGCGGCGGACCCTGGGTGCTGGCCCCCCAGAGACTCTCTGCTCTACGCTCCGCCTGCAGCTACAACCGCCGGGGCCGAGGCCGCAGAGACGGAGGCCCCCTGCGCTCCTGGACTGCTGTGCTGGCAGCGCTCCCCAAAGCCAAGGACAGTCGTCCTCATGAGCGGCGGCGGCGGCGGCGGCGGCGGCATCTCCCTCCTTTCACCAGAAGACGCCACCCGCTCTGAGCGGACCCAGGCGCATGCAATTGTCCCGGGTTTTGGCTCCTTGCCTTTCCATTCAAGGATCGTGTTTTGCCATTGACTAGCCTGGGAAAAGGCAGAGAGGCTGAAGGTCCTGGCAGGCTTCTGGGCCGTGTGGTGGGAAGGCAAAGGAGAGCCTCCACGGGCAGAGGGGACTCGCTCAGTGAGCCTCAGCACCACAAACCAAGGCACAACGGAAAGCCAAACGCGACCAGCGCTCCGCCTGCGTTTTCTTCCTTCTGGAAACCTGACTGTGGGTGGAGGGGAGTGCTCTGCAGAGCGAGTTCGGCCGCTACAAAAACAAAGCTAGGAAGAGCTTCAATGCCACACCATCAGTAAACATGTCACCTTCCACATTCAATGCAACATAAAGCCTCAAAGATCTTTTACCCCAAGGACCTTACAATGCAAATGTGGGCAAGAGGGACTAGAGACTGCCAAGATCTTGAAAACAAAACATTGTTCTTCTTTCCAGCAGGAACAGAGAACAATCCGATCAAGCACGCTGCATCCACAATGAGCATCCAGCCTGTAAGACTTTCTGTGCCACGTTCAACGTGCAAACTCTTAGTCCGTGCAAGCACTCTGCTTACCGGCTACGATCAGCTCCATTTCAGAAATTAGGACCTGCGCGAAAGATCAGCCCAAAGCCAAAGTGCATGCGCAGCAGAGTCGGGACCTGCTCTCCAGGAAGGCCCAGGCCCGTGGCTCTCCGCTGCTCCTCCTGATCACGGACCTGAGGCCCGTGCTGCCCATGCCTCTGCCCGGGGCGCCTGCAATGCATGGAGTCGGGAGTGGAGTCGGGAAGCGGCAGGTGCAGGGAGGAGGGTCTGGTTGGGCGCAAGTCAGCTTGCCTGGGGAGATCGCTGCCTCTCGCACAACCGACTCCACGGCAAGGCATCCTCCCGCGGGACCAGGCGCCCATCTGCCACAGCCAGGTCCCTCTGGCTGGCATGTGTGCCCATCTGGCATGCAGCACTTCAGTCCTGTGTCGGCCCTACACACACATCGTCCGTGCACAGGCACACCGGGAACATTTCCCAGGAAATACGGGAAAAAGCGCGCGCTGCGGCCACTGGACACAAGGCCGCTCCTGTGCTGGACTGGCCCGGGGCCGAGCCGCTGCGCCGTGCAGGGGGGTCCCAGCCCCAGCCCGCTGGCCCCCAGGGGAGGCTGGGAGAGCTCCTGCCTCAGACCCGTAGGGCCACTGCTGCCGTCCGTGCAGCTGTCCCCCGAGTGGCTCACACAGGACTGCTGGTCTCGGGGGCGCCGACCCCCTAGTTCCACAGAGGGCACGTCGCACGGAACGTGCCCGCTAGCCCAAACTGAAGAGAGGGGCAACGGTCCCCATCTCTTCCCCTAGCGAAGAAGGGGCTGCGACGGAAGCTGGCTCCCCTCGCTCTGGCGATGCTTCGGGAGACCAACCAGGGCGGCTGGTGTCCCAGGGCTGCAGGGAAGGCGGCCACAGAGGTGGGAGGACATCAGCTGAATTCGCTGCTCCGGTGCCCGGGAGCGTCCCCAGAAAGGCAGACTACCTGGCCTAGGTGCTCCCAGGGCAGGCATGCGTGCCTGCTTCAGAAGCATGGCTGGTTCATTGCGGTTGCTTTAATCCACAAGGAGGTGCCGCACGTACGGCTGCTGTTTTCAATATGCAACCCCTGATCAGGACTATCAAGGCTTGCCTTGTGTCATGCAAACCCAGCCATCACGGGTTAGGCAAGGCTCAAGCAACTCTCATGCAACCCTACTAGTCACGGGTTATCCAAAGGTGACCCGGAGTAACAATGCGACTGGGTTCGCATGACGCAGTGCAGCCCCTGACCAGCCCGGCAGTCTACGCAGTCATCACGTCGCCCACACAAGCCACAGCTCACTGTGGGCGAGTCAGCCGTACTGTGTGAGCCAGCGCGTTCTATCAGCTTTCCCCGGCCTGACGCCCCCTGGATGCGCCAGGCCACCGCCACCACCTCCCCAGCCAGCGTGGCCAAGGGTGGGTGGGGGCCATCGGAACTGCCAGTCTAAGCACCCGCGCGCACCATGCTGGGGGAAGCTGCATTGCACAGTTCGTGCAGGGGGCCCACCCGTCACCCGGAAGCATCTTCTGGTGGAAGGGATTTCAGTCCATCGGTACTGGGAGCAACTGGGAAGGTCGCCCAGCCTCTGCTTGCCGACACGGACTATCAGGCTCTGCCAGAGGCGCTCAAGGCTACGCACAGCGACCATCTGCCTGAGGCCTGGCCTGCCCTTGGCGGCTTCAGCCCCTCGTGCCAGCAGTGTGGCATGTGCTCCCGCTTCCTCACGTCTCCGTCATGCCCACGGCAATTTGCGAAAGGTTTTGAGGGGCAGAACAAGGGGGGGGATGGCGCTAAGGACTTTCTAAATACTCTTTATTCTCATTCCTGTAACGTTTGCGCTGGCCTGGTTCCTTATGATGGGAAGGTGACAAATAGCATGTTTAAGCCTCCTGTTTGTCACCACAAAGGAACTGCTCTTTTGCTTCCTGGTGAAAGCCCGTCAAATATGCCAAAGCTCCGATTACATCTCTGCTTCCTCCTCCTTCTGCCAGACTTCAATTCTACCATTTGACTGACCCTCCTTCAAACATTGCCAGTGAGGGAGGAGGGAGCCCCACGACAGGCACACGCAGGTTCTGGCCGACCTCGTGGGGGCAGAATGAGGGAGAGAGAGGAACGCGGTGGATCTCAGCCCTGGCAGCCTCACCCTCGGCCTCAGCGCCTCCCCAGGAGGATAAATCCTGGGAAGGCTTTGAAGTCATGCTGGGAAGCACACGGTGTAGTGTGTGTGTTTCGCTGGGAAGGGACGGAGCCCCGGAGCATTTCTGCTGGTTAGAGACGCCAGTGAAGGCGCCATCTTGCCAGCTGCCAGGCGGTGGCTTGCCCAGGAGGGCTGGCCAGCGCAGGGACCACCCTGCCCCCCTGGGGCTGCCCCACTCCTTGCCTCCTTTTCAGCAGATGGTTCAAGGAAAAGGGGTGCTTTCGAAAACCAGGGGAGCCATGAGAACCCCCCAGAACCCGCAGTTGTGCGATGCACCACTACACTGAAGGCTTGTACTCAATTCTGTGACATTCTGACTGGACCTTTGAAAAACATTTCACCTTTATTGTCCTCCAAACACGCTCCAGTGACACACAACAGTCTTAAAATGTTATAGCTGTAACCAGCCCTGATAGAAGACGAGACACGGTCACCTCGCTGACACAGCAAGCTTCACCAGCAGAAGCTGATCTGGTAAAAGACACACAAGTGTGTCGAGGAGCACCAAACGCTTGCGTCAGGAGGACAGAAAGGGGGGCTTCCCCGGCATGCTCCTTCAGAAGCGCCAAAGCATCCATTTCGATTGATTTCACAAGGTGCTTCCGAGAAGGCGCACCGCGCTCTTTGCGAGATGAGGCGTCCAGCCTGAGCATGCTCCCTTGGAAGGAGGTTCCACCAACACCCAGAAATACCCGGGAGAGCCAAAGTGCGTCAGGGCTGAGGTGGCCTCCGCTCTGGTGCATGAAGAGAACAAGTCGGAGTGACAGAGGCCTTTAACTTCCTTGTCTGGGTCGTCACAATGACCCCGGGAGCTACTGCCGCATTCCTGCAGCGCCAGAGCCAGGGGTGGCCCACCCGGGCACCACAGAGCCAAGAGGCAAGCAGCCCTGGGCTTCCTCAGCCCGGGGCCCTCTGTGGGCACAGAAGTACGACTCTCCACCCCGCAGCCACCGCACCCAGGGGCTGAGCTGGCCGGGGATGACAGGCGCTTTAGTCAACCCCACTCGGAAGGCACCGGCTGGGGAAGGGAGCAGTAAGGCCTTCCTTCCTCTTGTCCTTTGCTTTGCTTCCTGGGGGGCAGCTTTTCTGAATGCCCGCGGGCTTGACTGCTCCATCCTGCAGGCACATTTTTTCATTATTGTTCCTCTTCAAAGACAGCCTGGGCACACAAGCCACCGAGGCAGAAATGCTTTTATAATGTGTTTGCAAAGCAGTCAACAAAAAGGGAAATTCCCGGCAGCTCAGTAGGCCTTCCTTCCTAGTCAGAATATTCTGTCCAGGACAAACGGCACGGCAGTTTTCTTCCACCTTGTTAGTGGCTGGAATCTTGCAAGGATTTCACCGTGCTTTAGTCACCTTTGCTGTGTTCCTATGCTGCCCTTCCTCAAAGGAGCGGCGCGTGACCCTGCCACCCCACAGCCCCCCTGTGAGGGCAATTTGCCAAGCGGCGATCCCAGTGTGGGAATCGGCGACCTTTCCCATCTACGAGGCTGACATCACAATCTCATCCTGCCTTCATCTCAGTGGGGCTTACCCCCTAGCGAAGATACCTAGGATACCGGCATCTACGCGCGTCGGCCTAGAGGTGCGCCGCGGTTGTGACACGACGGACTGTGTGCTAAGAGGCCTGCGGCACTAATGGGCGTCTCCCAGTTGTCAGTTTTCCCACCACTGCGACCAGCACACTTCAAGCAGCGCCCAGCCAAAGGGGCTGGAGGTTAAGCACTCGCTCCTCCTCACCTCCAGGGAAGAACGTCTCACACTAAGGGCTGCAGGCGGGGGTAGATGAGCGCAGGAAGCAATACCCAAGGATGACAGTGCAGGGAGCGGGGGAGATTAGGGGCCACCGGAATGGGGCTGAAGGAGCTGCCACAAGGGCAGGGCATGGCCTGGGCACTCAGAACCACCATCCAGGGCATCTCCAAAGTGTTTCTTCAGCGTGGAAGACGGCTATCCCGTCCTGCGGAAGCGGACGGAGAGCGGCACCTGGCGCCCGAGAGAGTTCAGGGCCGGGCAGGAGGCAATTCGGGGCCTTCCTCCTTGACAGCGGTCTCTGAGCCGCTGCACAAGGCCTGCTCCCTGACCGGCCAGCCGAGGATGCGTGGGCAGACTGTCCAAGAAGGTTCGGAGCCCTTCAAACACATAACGACTGACCTGCAACCCACTGCGCGGTTCCGGGGCTATGGCTGGACCCGCGGCGTTCCCGGCCCGTTCTGGACACAACAGCCTCCGCCCACTCCCATGCTGCACCGCCGAACAGCAAAAGACAGCCCCACATTCTGCCAGGGCTCTTCTGCAAGGCCTGCAGCCCCTTGTTCGACCCACAAGACTCCTAGCAGGGAAGCATCGCATGGCACGCTACTCGGTTCATTGGTTTTTCTCTGCAAGGTTCAGGACTTTCCAAGGCCACACGCACTGACACAAGGGCCTCGAGGCATGTCATCCCCCCGAGGCGCAGGCGAGCTAAACGGAGGGCCATGCCAACGCCAGGGCTCTGTGGCAGGGCTCCGTGGCAGGAAGTGTCCCCCGCGGACCATCCCGGACAAGGCATCTTGCTGCCATATGCTCCAGGCATGACCCAACGAACCCGGCCCAGACAGAGCGAGGCCCCGGCCTGCCTTTCCCGGCCATTTCACAGGGACCGAAGCAAAGAACAGACTGCCGCCTTCTCTGAGGGGAGGCAGGACCACAGAAGCACAGTGAGCCTATTCGAGTCCGAAGTCCTCGCGACCAGCACCTCGGTGTCCAGAAAGGCATCTCAGCCTTCTGAAAAGGAGGGAGCAGGACTGCTCAACCAGGGAAATGCCAGAGCTTGCCCGGGTGTGGGGGGAAAGGTGGCGGAAGGAAGCGGGCGCAGGCCCTGGTGGCTCTGCAGCTTGGGACTCGGGTGCGTGAGGTTTGGCCCGAGAAGGCTCTCTTCCCTCCTGCTCTCCGATATCCTCCTATCTGGAAATGCGGGAGGGTGACCTTGGACCCTCAGGCATGCAAGCCACAACCCTTCCCGCCCCACCGGCAGCACTGCCCCCGCCCCAGCCCTACCTTCCTCCACGTCATTGCGGCAGGCCGCCTCCAACAGCCGGATATTCTCCGGGAAAGCCACGTGCCGCTCCTTGCTGCTCCCTCTCCTCTTCTTCTCCGCTCTGGCCTTCTTGCCCTGCGCCTCCTTCTCAAACTGCGCCCATTTCTTCAGCTGCTGGGTGCGGCGCTTCTGGGCATGCTTCAGCCGCTCCTGTGTGCCCATTCGGGCCACCGCTGACATCTCCGCCAGCAGCTCCAGGTGCTCCGCCATGGCTGGGCGATCTCTCCCCGTCCCCTGCGCCTCACAGTCCGAAGGATTCCAGGACAGCCCGGCTCAGGGTGCATATTAAGGGCCCCGGGCCCCCATCGAGCATCACTGGCAGCGCGCCAGAAGAAATGTGAGCAAAGGGAGCGCTCGCGGAATCGGCAGCGCCCCTGCTGTCAGCGCAGGGCCATCCTCCACGGCCCCCCCGAGCGAACCAGCAAGTTGGCCGCCCCGCGCCTGAGCGACTCAGGAGGTGCGAGGCTCGCCCCAGGCAGCCGCCGGGCCAGCTGACCAACGCGACATCCTGGGTCCCCCGGAACTTTTGCCTCCCTTGTCAGACCAGGCACAGACCGGTCGAAGGAGCAGCTGTCGTGCACCGGAAGACGTCCGTTGCGAGCACCCCCAAGGGGGTTTTAGTCATGCTCGGGAGGTACTGCCACCACCCACACCGCTTTCCCGAAGGGTCGGCCCTTTTCCTCCGTAAGGAAGCCTGTCCCAAACACCCTAAAGCGACTGCTTGTTGAGAGCAAGCCTGAAGCACAACCCCCCGTCCCTGCCCACTGCTCTAATCCTTTGCTGGGCTTCCCGAGCCCATGGCCCACCCCTGCGCCGCCTGCTCCGTTCAGGGTTCGGTGGCTGGGTCTCCAGGCGCATTCCACGGGGAAACTGCGACCGCTCGGGCTGGGCAGCAAATCTTGTTACCCAGACAGCAGCCGGTCTGTTACCTCTTCTGCTCGCAAATCAAGCTCTCCGACAGCCAACGAGGGCAGGTCTCCCCAGGCGGCCAACCCATTCCAAGCCGCCACTGCCGAACAGAGGGACTCCTGCCGAGACACGGAGCCCACAGAGGCGCTGAGGGAACTGCCTGCGGCTGCCACCTCTTCCAGCGCAGAGCCCGAAAAGGCCTTCGCCGTCTCCCCTACGATCTCCCCTCGAAGCGAACAGCTGTTGGTCGTTTCCAGCCAGCTCTAATCTCGCTGCTTCTCTGGCAAAAAATCTGAGGAGGAGCCGTTCCCCTGGGGCCTCGGTCTTGCAGCTTCGTGGTCTCTCATGTGTGGCACGGACTTGCGCGAAAAGGCCGCGGAAAGCCGGGTCGGGGGAAGGAGTGTCTTCCTCCGCTTCGCACTGCCCGCCCCGGGCCGGGATGGTCCCCAGGCCCGCAGCCAGTCCAAGGTCCACCTGCCCGTGTGCTCCCTCCCGGCAGCCTCTCGGGAGCGCAGCCGAGCGAACCGGCCGGCCAGGGTGAGCCGTGCTCGCTCGCGGCGGACTCCTCCTCCAGCCGCTCTCCCCGGGCGCGGTGCCACTCGGGCGCTGGGCCGAGCTTCCAGCCGCCCACGGCCGAGAACCCTCCCAGCGCTCCTGCAACAGAAGAGGCAGAGGAAGCCAATCAGAGGTGGGCAGGCAGAACGCGGAGAAGCGCAGGCGAGAGCCCGGCCCTCTTCCTACCTCACACGTCGCCGCCGCTGGGTCTGCGCTGCCTTAATCGAGGATTAACCTACAATCAAAATTTAAGCAAATTACTTGGAGCTTTGGCGGTGGAAATGCAAAGCTGCTTTCCCTTCGAGCTTCCTGCCCCCCTCCCGCCCTCACCAGCCTCCCAGCGCCCCTTCCTTTCCCCTTCCATGAACGCCTAACAGGAATGCAAGCAGCCAGCTGGATGGTCCTGTGCACATCCAAAGCTGCGAGGGGCAGGGGAAGACGAGGGTCCCGACCTCTGCCCGCCCCAGTTCAGCCAGCTGCTCGCAAGCCCTGGAGAACAAAGGCCACTCACTGTGACCAGGAGCCAGATCAGCTGCTCACCTGGGGGGAAATGTAAGCAGCTCCCTTTCTGGGGCCCTGTCCCGTCTGTGTCCGATGTGAGGCCCAGTGCGGGGGCGGGAGGGGAGGAAGAGAGCCAGAGAGAAAGGGAACGGGACCCCAGGCTTACACTCTGCACCCCAACCGCACTTCCCTCCACTGCCTACAGATACGCCACAGAGATAGTAATATCTAAACCACGTTTAACTCTTTCCTAGCTCTTTCTCAGGAGAGACCTGGAGCCACAAGTCTTTCTATTACTGCTGCAACAGACTCACACACCCACCTGTCCGGTACACAAGTTACTACCACGAGTAATTCCTTAGGAGGACTCAGGCTGAGAAACTATGCGTGGCGTCCTGAAGCGAGAGGCTGGCTGGCGAGACTCGGACCTGCACAGCCACGCTGCCGCTCATCGCTTCACCGTCACACACACTGAGGGGCTTGGGTGGGAAAGCGACTGCCTGCCTCTCCAGCCTTTCAAACTCGCCATGGGTGTTGCAGTGACCCCCTTGCACTAGTCCGAGCACGCGGATTAACAGTGGAAGTTGCCACCGCAAGTCAGACCCACCAACATGGGAGGCTCGGAACGAATGCAGAAGCAGGGAGGCCGCTGGCCTTACGCGGCTCCTTCAGCCCGTGCTTTCTTTCACCAGAATGAAGGAATAAATAACCGGTGTGCCAGGCACGGAAGTATCACACCCAGATGGTCTTTCTCAACACAGCAAGATAGCGGTTGCGTGGTACACATCCTGGAACTTCTCCAAAGGAACATGCAGGGGCCAGATGAGAGCCGGGCAGACACATGAGTAAGTCCATCCGGCTGCCCATCGCAGCCGCTCCAGCTAGAAAGCAGTTTCCGGAGAGGTACCTGCCAGTTTGTTCGTCTTGAAGGACCCAATTGTGAGGAAACTCGTTTGGCCCCAGGCAAGAAAGCGAGTAAAAGACCCAATTAGCCTCCCTACAAGGAGGAAGGACTCTGCATTCCTGGACAACTTCTTCATTATCACCACACTGCTCCCATAAAACTCCTGGAGTGGAAGAGTCCAGCCCACGAGGAGACAAAATATTTTGCACCCAAACCCTAACAGGCTGGTTCATGCAAAGCAAACCTGTAGCCAGGACTGTGGAGATGCAGCCACACTGAGCAAAGTCCAAAACCGGCCCAGGTTTCGAGGTTCCGGACAATCCCACCTTCCACTTTTGTGTTTGCTACGCACTACAAGGGGTTGGTCCTGAGCTGACTGCCAAGAACGGCTTGCAGACATTCGGGAAATGCATGGCAGGAGCTTCAAGTCTGGGGCAGTGGTGGGAAAAGAGCTCAGGACTGCTCAGGACTGCTCAGGACTGCTATTGAAACTGGGATGAGGAGGATGTAGATGATGCCAGTGGGAGCAGAGTGCCCTGTCCCGAAATGCTATTGGTACCTCCCCATGACTAGCGGAACCAGAATCATGCAAAATAATAATCAGCAAATACATGCCTGTTTACACAATCTACGCAGGCTGCAAAAGTGACCTTCCTAGCAGTAGAATTTGATTGTAATGTGCCTGCTGCGCAACAGGGGCTGTAATGCTATCACGCGACTGATTTTTTTTCCTAATACTGAGTGGTTGCCACAGGCTGGCTGGAAATGCTTCGGCAAGATGGCAGGATCCTGTTCCTAAGCTCTTCTGTGTTTTCATGAGCTACAGATTACCCCCCCCCAAAAAAAAAAGCTTTGTTTGCATCCAGCAACCCAGCCAAGTGCTCCTGCCAACCTGCAGCACCTTAGCAGTCCGGACAGAGCCTGCCAAGATGGAATGAGCAACCAAGTTTTTGCCCCCTTTTGGGCTATCATAGACATGAGGGCTTGCCTCTTGTGAGCATGCACAGACAGCCAGAGCTGGGGGCTGTGCCCCACCTTCCACTGCAATATTGTAAGGGTTCTGGGGTACACCCTGCAGATCACCCTCTGCTTCAGTGGCACCCCAAGCAGCGGCCGGGAGTTGTTGGCACTATCAGGTCACCCAGAAAACAAGGTGAATGAGCCCACGAACCGCGCAGCGCCTGAAGACAGAGGGCGCCGTCTGATGCACCCAGGCATTTGCACAGGAGGAAATGTGTCTACCATGGAGGGCAGGCAGTTCAAATCTGCGGTTTGATTCCTCTTCTAAGGCTCACTGATGAGACTTGTGGCAGCAGCCTGAGCAATGCTCCTGAGAGGCACACGTTGGCTGGCACTTGGGCTCCTCATACTCATGGCAGCCGCTGGTCTGGCCATCCAACAGGCAGCAGGCCCTTCGGGGAGACACACTGGTGCGTCCAGGTAGTTTCGGTTCCTGGACCGGATGCTCCTTGGCTAACCACCGTGGAGCGGCCATGCGTGGCGCCTGGGTTGTGAGGGAGGATGCGCGTCCCTCCCCCGCAGGGCTGCTCCCTGAGTGGCCCTTTGAGGCTCCGGAGATCAGCCCCTGGGTGTAACCGCAGCTGCCCCATGGCACCGTTTTGGTTCACAACAAGACTGCCATCCATGAGAAAAACTGTGTCACTTCAGCCGCACCTCTGGAGCCAGGCAAGTCTTCGCCTCCCCACCTGGCATCCTTTCAGTCCCATCCATTGCTAAAGAGCTCAGGAAACCTGCCTAGGGTGAAATATGCAGGAACTCCCTGAACAAGGAATGCAAAGAATCTTTCCAAGAACAGGAGAAGCTCATACAAACAACTCTTAACAGCTCCACAATGTTAATTGCTTTCATTAGCCCCAGAGAACATCCTAGAGAAGATGGGGCTTCCGGCCTCAAGACCCTTTTTCGGGCAGGGTGCACCAAAAGCAGGCTTGGTGGGGGTGAGCGGTGGAGGAGAGAGAGGAGGAGAATTTTAAAGCCCAGGATGTCGGCGCAACCAGCATCTGCACGTTCAGAGTCCCAAAATCTAGCCTGGAAGAAGAGGCCTGCAGACTGTCAAGCTAAGCTTGGCGAGTCATGTTATGGTTCCAGGGTTGGAGCTGTGACCATAGCTTGGCGCTTGGGGCTACAACAGAGGGGGAATAGTGGATCCCCCCCCCACTTTTAGAAACAAAACCCAGCTGTTACTCAGAAACACATAAAAAATGGGGAAAATAAGTCAGGAGGGGACCTCCCAGGCCATCTAGTCTGACCCCTGGCTCCAATCGGCTCCGCTCATGTCCCCAATCCCAAGATGTGTTTCATCCTGGGCAAATCGCTCAAGTGTGTTTTATCAGTGGACCTACAAGAGAAGCTAATCCGCTGTGCTGAGTTCACCTTCCTTAGGGGGTTCCCCCACCTCCCCATCCTTCCTTCCCAACTAACATGGGCCTCCAATAATGATGAGGATGGCAGCAGCGGGGGGAGGGGGACCTAAGCATCGTGAATCTCGAGTAAGACATCCATCCACCGGGTGGCAGGAAGAGAGGGACAGCTGCAGGAACCAGTTCCTTCTTCTTTCTCCAGGGTCAAGAAGCTCCCTTCACACAGTGGCGCCCAGTCCCCCTCTTGCTCATTTGCAGCTCAGGAGCCTGCAGGCTTCTGCCAGTCCTGCTGGGCAGCCTCCTCTTCTTCAGAAGGGACCCCACAGCCCGCTGGCATCCTTCGGGGATGCTCGGCACTTGTCCGCACCTCCCGCTCTGCACAGTAACCTGCACATCACCACTAACTTCCTGGAGCGGAGAAAACTTACAAAAACAGATCCAAGGAACCAGTTGCCTGCACAATGTTGCTGGCTAAACAAACCCTTGACCAGCCTGAGTGAAGGCTGCAGCTGCTCACAGTTCACCTGCACTGACCGCAGAGCCACCTGCAGAAGCATCAGCTGCCGCACCGGCGATCGCGTGTTTATACTCGGTTACCTGGCCAAAAATGTTTCCACTGGGCTGGCAGGTTCAAGGCAAGGACACCCAGCCCTGAAATGAAGCGTGACCTAGCAAAAGGCTTGATGCTGAGGCCATCTACTCTGACCTCAGAAGCGTGTGGCACCCCGAGGTCCTCTGCACAGGAGACGCCACTGTGCCAAAGCCAAGGCAGACACCGCTTACAGGGTGGCACAACATCCCCCAGGCTGGTGCCCCCACATGTGTTGGCCTGCATCTCCCATCTTCCACCCTCTTATCTGCAGGGTGCCAGAGTGGGGAGACCCGGATCCAGTCACCCACCCCCTGCCGTTGAGGGCACTGGCTTGCCTCGCACCAGACTCCCTTGCTTCCCACGTAAGCATCCTTACAGCACCCCGAGATCCCTTCCGCAAGAGCTGCTCTCCGGCCACTCGCCCCCCGTTCTGCACCTGTGACACCTCTCCCTGCGTCCCACCTGCGAGACCTTGCACCTCTCCCCACTGAATGCCATCCTGCTGCCCCCACCCACCTCCACAGCCTGCCCACACTTGGCGCAAGGATGCCAAGACAGCCCCGTTAGTTCTGCGAGCGTGGCAGAGACCCCGCAGCACACGGGACGCATCCTGGCCATTCCCAGCGGGAAAACGCAAAGCATCGCATTGCTTTTGGGTCCACAGCGTTCCAGAACGCCCACCGCTGCCCTGGGCAGGGCCCTTGCGGCACTCCAAGGACGCTCTCGCCCAGCCCGAGCTGGCAAGGCACCTGGCCAGAGAATGGAGAACTGGACTCACCGTGACAGGTTCGCCTCGTAGTGTGTATTATTCATTCCTGTCACGTTCGATTTACTGCCGTTATAAGCAGGCTACCCCATAAGGTAAGGTCATGGCAGCGCACACATTTTGTTCGCAACGAAGAGTAGCAGGAATAACGCGCGCTGCGTCCTGCTCCAGCCGGCACTCGCTCTATAGATCTACCTTGGTTATGCTTTGATCACCGTTATTCAGTCCCAGCCTTGGGAAAAAAGCGAAGCAAGGGGAGAACAGGCAAGCCGCTAACCCTTAACCTCTTCTGTGAATCACACCCGCCACAGGCAGGCATCGAAGACCTCCAAGTGGCTTCTGCTAACAGATCAGGGAACACTTAGCTGCTCTAGAGAAAGCGATCCTCGGCGGAAAGAACAGAACAGCAAACATCCAAATAACTAGAGAACTAGGAAGGACTGCTTATTTGTAGAGGAGGAGCCCTGAAGGAAGTCTCAACAGCCTTGACATTCAAAAAGTAGGCTTCCCAAATTGTAGGAGTGGCTCAGCAACAGACCTCAGCACCAGTACAAAATTGTACTCTCAAGGCACAAACGTGGGCACGGACCACACATCCAAGGCCAGCAACACTTGGGGTGGCTACCGCAGGCCCGGCAGTGCAGGAATCTGGACGATGCCCACGCCAAGCGGTGGGGCAAGGGTGAGGGAGGAGGAAGGTGGTGTGCGAGATGCCAGGAAGGCCGGTGAAGGAACGCCAAAGCACGTGGGCCCCAAACAGGGCGCACCACCCTCGAGAGCACCTCTGTCTCTAGCGGCAGGTGTGGATGGGGGAACCGATCGCGCCCTTGCTGCAGAAGCGGCTGGCCAGCCAGAGGGAAAGCTGCGCCGTTTCACGGCTGGTGGAGCACTTCTCTCTGCTGGAAAATGCCCAGTTCCAAAAGAGGAGGTGCTCTCTCTCTCGCTCTCACTCTCGTTCCAGCTGCTTACGATGTAGACGGTGACGCAGAAGTCTCTCACGAGGGTGGCAAAGTTACTCAAAAAGCATGGATCTGCCTCAAAAGCACTCTCAGCGCTGCCTTTTACTTTCCCGTTCTCAAGGACAGGCCGCCTCTGGGTGCACCCAGCCAACGTCCTCTCTGCCCCGAGGAGCCGGCCGGGGCCTGCCCGCCCGGCAGATCAGCCCTTCCGCCCGGCCGCCTGGCAGAGCCGGCCCAGCGTGCACGGGCGGAGGGCCCCCGCCCAGCCCGGGGCAGCGAGCCAGGGATGGGTCTGCAGGGCTGACGGCACCCGCCGAGGCAGAAGTTCCGCGTGGGCCTGCGAACAGGCGGCACGCGACCCGACCCCAGGCCAGAGTAGAAAGGACGGCCGCTGGCGGGGTGGCGCGCCGGGCACGAGGGGGCAGGAGGCCACTGTGCGCGGCACCCAGGACTGCTGCCACGAGCACTGGGAGGCTGTGTGCTGAGGGTCGGGCGGCTTCCTCCTCGGCCAGGGGCTCGGCGGGGGGGCCGGGGCGGCTGTTCAAGCCGAGCATTTCAAGGGATTTCCTAATGTATGATCAGTCGGAACAGAACCGTTTGAAGAAGAAAATGCCACTCCCAAGCAGCACTTTGGGGCATCAGTGCAGGAAGCATTTAAAAGCCGGAACCCTGTGACCTGAAATTAGAGACCCAGCTCTCGGAGGGGTTTGTCCTGACACGACAGCTGCCAACCGCTTACAGTCCAATGCTGCATGGTGCTGTCAAGCACATGGGCCTGAGCACCAGGACAAATGCCACTGCTCCTCCCTTTCCGCTCAGCACGTGGCAGGCATGTCGTGAGCAGAGCCGGCTAGAGCCGGGGGTCAGACTAGATGGCCCCGGGGACCCCTTCTGACTCACTCTGCTTCTCTGTTTATCAGTTAAGGTCCCTCCTAGCAAGAATGGGGTGCAAGCAAAGCTCCATCCCATTCTGCAGGCGGGTCGAGGGGGAGAGGGACACACTGCGGTCTGACCAAGAGACTGCAGCTGCCCCACGAACCGCAAAGGCCTTCCCCTCAGCTAGACCAAGCGCTGGGTTTGGGGCCGGTTTGTACCTGCTGAGCTGGGTTTCCATGTGGAGCCGAGCTGGGACAGGGCAATGGTTTTGCTGGGTGTCGACTAAAATGATGCAATTATGCTATTTGATTGTCAGCTTTTTATTAGGATTGTATGTGCAACTGGTTTTATTGTGTTTTTCGTATTTTACTGTAAGTCACCTAGAGAATCCTTGTCGGCAGCACGCAAGCACGCAAGCACGCCAGCAAGCAAGCGAGCGAAAGCAGTCCATTCAAGCACTGGGGACCAGGACCAGATGAAAGGACGAATGCCTGCCCCAGCATCCTGTTTCCAACAGCAGCCAGTCTGCTGCTTCCAGGAAGCTCACAACCAGGGGATGAAAGCAACAGCACCCGCTGCTGCTCCCCCTGCAAGGGAGAGAGCCGTCCTTTCGTTTTGCCAGCACTGGTGACTCCTCTCCCCTCCCCACCCCTTTTCCTTCTGAGTCATGTCTTTTCAGACAGCGAACCTGCACGCATGGGGTGTTGTCCTTCACTGCTGAAAGATGGTCCGGGAACCTTCTTGGCTAAGGGGTAGGACGAAAATAACTTGCAAGATAATAAATCAAAACTTGCGGTTCCTTGAGAAACGAAACCTCACTGCTTCTATCCAGCCCTCTGGGGTTGTCCAGGACTTGCAACGCTCCGGCCTCAGGGCCATCCTAGGGCAGCCTGAGCCCTGCGGAATAGATTTGCCGGACACATCCAGGACGAAATCTCTTGCATGCATCCACAAGGACTTCAGCTCCAGTGTTCCTGCACAGGAACCAGGTGGGATATCCAGAGCACAGCCTTAGCCGAGGATGTTGGCACGGTCCCTGCGACCACGTCCGTATGGGAGGGATCCTTGCCCCTTGCGGATATTACAAGCTAGCAGGGAGGGAGCAGCTGGCTGGGACAGGGACAGTCCTCGAGAGGGAATGGCCCCGTGCCAACTGAAGCAGGTGGCAGGGAGGCCACTCCTCAAGAAACCTGCTCTGGCCCGAAGAGCTTCGTGATGTCAGGCCAGTAGCAAACATCCCCTTCCCGAACGAGGTCCTGGAGTGGGTGGGGGCAGGCCGATCGTCTGCATCTCTTCCAGGGCTCAGCTCTGGCTTGGCACAGAAGCAGCCTAGGACCTGGGTCAGGAGAGGGATGGCGGAGTGGGCCCTGTTGGTCCATCTACGTCTCTCAGCGACTTCCAGGATCATTGGCCACGATATCCTTCGAGGGGCTGGCTGAGCTGGGAGTAGAGGGGAATGGATTGCAGTGGTTCTGCTCCTACTTGGATGGCTGGCTCTGGAAGGTGATGCTAGAGGGATATCGCTCAGCCAGCATGGGGTCCTTCAGAGGTCTGTCTCATGCCCCTGCCATTTAACATCTGCTGAGGAGTCACCCGGGGTTTTGGAGTGCGCTGGCATCGGTACACTTATGGCACAGACGCTGCCTCTTCTTACACTTTCAACAGGCGAGACTGCAGATGTGCTGCATGGTGCTTGGCCGTGGCAAGGGACTGAATGAGGGCTCACAAACTGAAGCTCAGTCCAGACAAGACTGAGATGCTGCTGGCCAGTGGTTCTTCTGACTGGATGGAGGAAATGCCACCTGTTTTGGATGGGGTCATGCTCCCTCTACAGGAGCAGATGCATAGCATGGGATGCCCCTTCGATCACCTGTGTCACCTGAGGCCCAGGTGAGGCCAGTGGCATGGAGTGATTTCTACTAGCTGGTGATCCAACCATTCCCTATCTGGACAGCGATACCCTGGCTTCAGCGATCTACCTTCTGGTCATCTCTAAACTCGACTACGGAAATGCACTCTGCATGGGGCTGCCCTTGAAGACTGTCCAGAAACTGCAACCTGTGCAAAAGGCAGCAGCCCAATCAGTTATGGAGACCGGAAGGTCCAGGTACGCAACACCAATTCTGGCCAAGGTGCTGCTTTTAACCTATAGGGCTCACGTAAGATTGGACCCACAACATCTGACAGAGTGCCTCGCCCAAACTCGAACTGCCCACACACAACCGAGAACTGGGGCCTGCCTCCTACTCAGTTGGTGGCGAGGCGGAGAAAGGTCTTTCCCGTGGTGGCCGCCCAGTTATGGAACACGATCCTCACTGAACTCCACCTGCCACCTGCTCAGCACCAGGTTATGGCTGGCCCCACAGACAGAGCCCTTAATTGGCTTCATAGTCTATTGGGGCATCGCCAACTGCCCAAAGCCATTTTGACATAAATTGAGAAAGCTACTGCAGCTTTCTCAAATATGGTTTAAATATGGTTATTACATTTTGCATTGTATTGTATGACGCCATACTGTACTGTATTTTAATTATATCCTTATGTCTGCTGTGAACCTCCCGGGGGGCTTTGGCTATTGGGTGGGACAAAAAGTTGCTGTTGTTGCTAACCATGTCTAGTAACTAAGGGCACCAAAAGAGCCCTGCTGGATCAGGGCCCAGCCAGCTGCCCACAGGGCCCCTCAAGCATGACAGCATCCCCCTGCCCAAGTTCCCCAGCAACTGACAGGCCCAGACACCCGGCTGCTGGTAGCCCTGTCCTCCATGAGCGCACAGAATCCTCATTCAAGGCATTGAGGTTAGCGGCCACTGTTCATCCATGAATCAGCCACTGCTTGGTCTTGAATCTGCTGCCCATTCCACTGGCCGTCCCTGAGTCCCAGTGTTTCACCGTGCCCACCACTGCCAGCAGCTCCTCCGGGGGGGGGGGGTTTGAAAGGCAGGAGGAAAGGGAAGCTATCCATTGCTCCTGAAAATCATTACGCCGTGCAAAAAAAGTGATCCCTTTCCTTAAATTAATGCAGCTGGCCACAGAATGAAAGGCCCAGTGGCCGAGCCAGAAGAAAGCACTTCTAGCCGTTCCTCATGGAGCCTGAGCAAACTGCTGAAACCACAAAGCTACGGATATTCATGTGCCACAGAGAGCCAGGGATGTAACTTCTGTCGGTGGCCTGATTCAGGCGTAATGACAAATCAGAGCATGTGGTTGTGGGAGTAACAGGGTATACCCCATCCTGCCACTCCCCACTCTTGGGTTTTTTCTTCTTTTCCTTTTTCTTGTCCAAGAACAGGATGCTATGGTTTGTGCAAATCAAAGCTACTTAACCTCCCAAGATAACAAGCCAAGTTGATATTGTCAAATAATACATTAAATTTGGTTTATTCCAAATCACAATGAGATCCTTTACATCCCTTCCCCTCCCAGACAAGTGAGGAAAGGGAACAGAGTCCATGGGCTCACACTTCACTGTGGCATGTCGCCATCACCATTGTGAGGTGTCAGGACACGGTCTCTGTCTGACTCGCCAAGCTGCATGCATGCGTAATCGCATGCAGCTTTGCTTTCACCCTGACTGCCCTGTCACGTCTTCTGTACTAGGGAACCAATCTTAAATCGTGTTAGGCCCCGCTATTCTTTCTAGCTAAACAAGCAAAATGTCAGGTGGAGAAGCCAAAGCATGCAGAATTGCCAAGCTGTGCCAGAGGGAAGGTAAGGATAGCAAGAAAGATGGCGGGAGAAACATTTGGACGGGGCTTCCCTGGAAGGGAGTTATAATGTGAATACAGAAGCAGGCAAACTGGTAGACATTGTGATCAGAGTGCCAATTTGGAAAACAAGTCTTTTCACCACTCACGCCTTAATCGTCATTCAGCAAACTAATTTCTCAAATTTAGACTATTAAGTACTCCTTGTCCAGAGCCTGGAATGAGAGACAGATCCTGCCATTTTCTCCTGGCATCGTGATGCAACACAGCACAAGAGATAGTGCTGTACATACGCCTACATTCCCTTAACACCTTGATGATTATACCTTCATGATGTACTTTAATTGTTGCAAGCCATTCTGAGAGCCAATCTTGGAAAAAAACTTGATAATAGTGATGATGACAAAGGTGAAAAATATTAAAGGCTATAAGCCAGCTATGCTGCATTCCTCCAACCTCTGCTTGTTAAAAAAAGGTATGTATCCTTTAGTTATACAGCAGTGATGGCAACTCGTCCAAAGTGCAACCCGAACCCCACTTATTTATCACAAAGTGCCAACACTGAAATAAAACCTGAAACTGCCTGTTCAAACAAATATAAATATATCCTTGGCAGCGCACTGACCAGCCCTGCGAAGGCTCGGACGAGTCGCAGCCAATGGCTTGCAACACCCTCGCCTGGCACCCCACTCCTTCCCGAGCATGCGCAGGGCCCCCATGTGCGCTGTTATCCAATGCCTGGCCGCTGGGGCGATGCTGGGGCGACTTGGCTCGCGTGCCGGCAGAGAGGGCTCTGTGAGCCCGCTGTGCCACGCGTGCCATAGGTTCACCACCACTGTTAAAGAGCTTCTCTTTAAGTCAGGAGTAAGCAACCAGTGTCCTGCAGATGCCTGGACCACGGCACCCATAATCCCCGACCACTGGTCATACCGGCCCCACATTCCCCGTGGGAAGCGTCCAGACGGGCTCCACGCCGCTCTGGCAACGTGGCGGCCCCTCTTTCCTGTCCCCTCGAGCGGCGCCTTGTCCCGCGATTTCCACCCGTCTCCACACCGCCCGCCCAGCCGTGGGCGCAGCCCCAGGCCCCCGCCCCGGCGCCGCCGGCGTCGCAAGAGCTGCGCGCACCCGCCGCGACCTCTTCGCGGCCCCGGCAGCCCGAGCAGCAGCACGAACCCACGTGCCCTGGAGCTCCCCGGAGGCACGCAGCCCCTCGCCGCAGCGCCCGGGCAGCCGCTTCCGCCGCCCGCCGCCCCGCACGCGGACCTGCCCTGAGCGCCCCGGCGGCGCGCCCGCCCCGGCCTTCCGCAACCAGGCGGGCGAGAGTCCCCGCCGGCCTCGCTGCCCGCCGCCTTCGACAGGGGCGACCCGGGGCCCCGCAGCCCGCCGCCCCGAGGCCTCCCTCCCGCCGCCGGCCAGGTCCCTCCCGCGACACACCTGGGGCCCGACGGCCGGGTCCGCCGCCCGGGGCCTCTCGGGGCCCGGCCCGCCGCCCGCCCGGTCACTCACGCGCTCGTCCCCACCGCGCTCCCGAGCGGCCTTCCCACCCGGCCCAGCGTCGCCGCCATGGCAACCAGACACACTTCCGGCCCAGGACGGAAGTGAGCGGCTCCGCCTCGCCGCCATGTTGAGAGAGGCGCCCCCGCCCCGCCCCAGAGGCAGGGACGGCAGCCTCTGGAGGGGTCCCGGGCGGGCCTCCCTCAGCACCGAAATGTATTTTTAGAGCAGGCGGGGCTTCTGCAGCCTGATGGATTCACTCCGCAACTCTAGGATTCGTGAAGTGTTCTTTGAGGGAAGTCTCTGGGCATGCGCAGAATGCACTGCAAGAGGCATTCCGCCTGCCTGGACAGGGAGCCCACAGCAGCGGAGTGTCAGCCCTTCTGAGGTGTCTTCCCCACAAGGATCAGGGGGCGGGGGGGGGATATTGGGCTTTGGCCCCCTCCCTCGAGCAAGGCAGCTGAGCAGAAGCCCGGGCTGGGTGAGAGCAGCTCACCTACTGCTCACTCCTATAGGCAGGACTGTGGAGGCTGCCTCCTGGGGGCTTTCTCCACCCCTGCCCTGGAGTGTGTGCAGAGGGATCGTGCTCTGGCGTCTCCCCAGCCTTGCTTATATCCCGCCTTCCACAGCTGGCTGGATCATTAAGTGCCTGTGTCCTGCATGTTCTTGCTTTTTGTTGTTGTTGTCAGTCGCGAAGTTGTGTCCGACCCATTGCGACCCCATGGACAACTTTCCTGCAGGCCTTCCTGTCCTCCACCATCCCCCGGAGTCCACATAAGCTCACGCCCACTGCCCCAGTGACTCCATCCAGCCACCTCATCCTCTGCTGTCCTCTTCTCCTTTTGCTTTCCATCTTTCCCAGCATCAGGCTCTTCTCCAGGGAGTCCTTCCTTCTCATCAGGTGGCCAAAGTATTTGAGCTTCATCTTCAGCATCTGGCCTTCTAAAGAGCAGTCAGGGTTGATCTCCTCTAGGACTGACCGGTTTGATCGCCTTGCGGTCCAAGGGACTTGCAGGAGTCTCCTCCGGCACCACAACTCAACGGCCTCAATCCTTTGGCACTCGGCCTTCCTTATGGTCCAGCTTTCACAGCCATACATTGCAACTGGGAAAACCATCGCCTTGACTATACACACTTTTGTCGGCAGGGTGATGTCTCTGCTTTTTAGTCTGCTGTCTAGATTTGCCATAGCTTTCCTCCCCAGGAGCAAGCGCCTTTTAATTTCTTGGCTGCAGTCCCCGTCTGCGGTGATCTTGCAGCCCAGGAAAATATAATCTGTCACTACCTCCATTTCTTCCCCATCTATTTGCGAGGAAGTGAGAGGACCGGATGCCATGATCTTAGTTTTCTTAATGTTGAGTTTCAAGCCAACTTTTGCACTCTCCTCCTTCACCTGCATCAAGAGGCTCTTTACTTCCTCTTCACTTACAAAGTTCTTCACTTACGTTCTTGCTTACAAAGCTCCAAAAGAAATGCCAAAGACACGAAGCCTGCCATTTAACGTGCATGTTAAGCTTACCCAAAAGCCACCCTGGCACAGCTCAGCATCAATCACTCAGCCCAAACAGAAATGTTTTGCGGTATGTGTGAGAGAGGGCCAATTCCCAATGTATTTCTAAGTGTGGGGGTTGTTACCAAGGACGGGAAACTCAGCCTATGCCCCAAGGAGCTTACAGTTAACAACGAAACAAAGCCCAGAATGCAAGGAACAACACCCTTGCACGAACTCGTTAGGGGTTCATCCAGGGGCCCCTGGAGGAGCTTCAGCACAGACATGCCGGTCTGCTGGCCCTGAAAAATCTTCAGCGCAGAAGCATCCGTACCATTCCTGCCGCCTGATCAGCCACGGCCCTTCTGCATGCGGAACCGACTGCTGCGCCCTGCGCATGGGGCCGTGCCATTCGCCTGTGTTGCTTGGACTGAAAGAGATGTGCTGCTCTAATGATCGCAGCCACTCCAGAAGCCCTGCAGGAGCACTCGAGTTGCTTCCCGTGCTACGTAGTTCTTAATCAAAGTCCTCCGAGGCTGCCAAAGGAAGGGGAAAGAGCGAGCTCCCCATCAGCCCATCTAACCTGGAGCGCTGAAAGGCCCCAGGCCTCCTGTTCCTTTATGCCTTCTTCCCATTAGTTTCCAGCAGAACAACACATTCGTGAAGTCAGACACCAACCGCGGCCGTGTAATCCAACAAAGGCAAGTGGCCAGGAAGAATGTATGAATTCGCTATCACTTAGAAGCATAAATGGCAGGTGCATTTAAAAAATGAAGAAAGTCACACGCTGCTCCATGAGAAAACAGAATCCCAAAGCCTCCGCTGGGCAGCACACCTATTAGGAGCAGCAGAACGCCGCACGAGATCGCGCAAGCCTCTTGAATCACCCGGCGCATTTCATCCGACGAAGTGGTACAGAAAACAATGGCAGATTGTTGTGTGGAAGGCGCAGAAGAGACGCCGGCATGACGCAGCGCTGACATCACAGTGGCCAGAATCCAGGCCCTGCTCCGGGCAAGGTTCTGCACGCCCAGCCTCGGCCTCTCTTCAGCACAGGGCCTGCGCCGGGAGTGCTTCGGGCAGCAGGCCCCCAAATGCTGGCCGGAACGGGGGAGGCGCCCCGGTCGGATGGGGCCAGGCAGTTCGCTCACGAGGCAGAGGAAGAGGACAGCTGGGAGACCGACCCGGACTACGTCAACAATGCCAGCAGGCAGTGCGCAGGCCACGAGGTTTCAACGGCTTCTGTGATCTCTGGTAAACACAAGGCAGAAGGCACCTGTGAGTGTCGCCAGGAAGGGTGTGGGGAGGAGCAATTCCTGCCCCGAGAGCCGGGTTTTATTGTCTTTTGGAATGGGAGCTCCCCTTACCCCAGGCAGCGTGCACGCACGACATGCCGACACATAGCTGAATTGCAACACACGTTACACAGTACATACCATGCAGGTTTATTTGTATTATTATTACGTAGCATTTATCTCCCACCTTTTGCAAGGAACTCAAGGTGGTTCACAAGGTTCTCCTCCCCATTTTATCCTCACAACAACCTTGTGAGGTAGGTTAGGCCAAGAGTGAGTGAGTGACTGGCCCAAAGCCACCCTTCGTGGCTGAGTGGAGGCTCAAGCCGGATCGCCCAGCTCCCCAGCCCAGCACTCCGATCGGCACAGCACACTGGCCTTTTCCGTGGAAGATGCAGCCTTCATGCACAATCCACCAAAAGCTGATCCTCACTCAAGTTGGTGCCTGCCTTGCCCAACCGGGTGCCCTCCAGAAGTGCGACCCCCGTTAACCCACAGCCGAGACGGTCCAACTCCTCCAGAGGGCCCCAGGTTGGGGAAGGCTCTTCCTCGTGAAGAGGGCCAGGACTGTGGGCTCCCTCCCTATGCCTCTGCATGCCCGGCGCTGTTGAACACGGGCAGGAGGGTGCCCCTAGAAACGGCGCGAGGCCGAAGGGGCCCCCGGGGGGCCATCTAGTCCGACCCCGGCTCCACGCAGGACGGCCCGCGCGCGCCGCCCGGCCGGGCTCCCCAGCGCCGCGCCGCCCCTGAGCCTCGCCCGCGTGTCTGTGCTTGCCGCCCGCAGACCTCTCCAGATCCCTCCGGGGCTGCAGCCTGGCCGAGGCGGGCGCGCCGCCGAGCACCAGCAGGGACGCCGGGCGCCAGAGCCACGCGCAGGGCTGCGGCGGCGCCGCCGCCACCGGGAGGCGCCCCGAGGCGCCGCGCTCCTCGCCGGCCCGGGGCATCGAGCGGGCCTCCCTGTTCAACCGCGACGCTGCAGCGGCGCTGGACTCCTTCTTCTCCGAGCGGCTGCGCGCCTGGCCGGGCGGCGCCGAGCCCGCGGCGGGGCCCCCGGCCGAGCCCGGCGCCCGCAGCCCCCCGGCGCGCCGCAGCCGCAGCCCCGGCCCCGGCCCCGGCCCCGGCCCCGGCCCCGGCGCGGGCGCGGGCGCGGGCGGCGGCGGGCGGCGGGGAGAGCGCGGGCCCGCCGCCGCGCGGATCCTGCCGCAGTGCCGCGCCCGCCACGTGCAGAGCTGCGGCGCCTGCCAGGCGTTCAACCGCGAGGCCGCCGGGCCGCCCCGCCGACGCGCCGCCGCCCCGCGCGGGCCGCCCGAGCGCCTCTGCACCGTGCGCCGCTGGCTGGACCAGGGCCTGGCCGGGGCGCCCGAGCGCGGGGAGGCGCCGGAGCCGCGGCCCGGGGAAGGCGGGCGGGCGCCCCCTGCCGGCGACGGGCGCAGACGGCGCGACCGCCGCGACGAGGCTCCCGGCTGCCAGGTGAGCGGGCGGCGGGCGGCGGGCGGGGCTGCCCCCATTCGCGTTGGCCGCGGGCTCTCCGGGGCCCGGGGCGGAGGGCCCAGCCCCACGCGGAGACCGCGGGGCGCCAACCCGGCCCTCGCCGTGCGTGGCCGGGCTGGCTGCGCGGGCGGCCGCGGGCGGCAGTGGCTCCCGGGCCGGGCTGAAGCCTCGGGGACCTTCCAGGGCGCGGGCCACCGGGAGCCGGCGAGCCCCCCCGGCGCATCCCGGGAGCGTCGCTCGCCCAGCAGCGGGCGCTTGGTGCCGCGGCGTCGCCCTCCCCCGAGTCTGTTTCGGGGTGGCTTCCGTGTCTCCGACCAGCGGGGCCCCGGCCCCCATTGGGCGAATGGCCCCCGCGGCCACTCGCAGCGGCTTCTCCCACCCCGCCCGGGGACCCCAGGAACCTCTCTCTCTGCAGTCGCCCGCAACGGGCTGCTGAGCAGACAGGCAGGGCTGCACGGAGTGGGTTGCCAGCGCCAGCCCTTACTTTGCCTGAGGCTTTTAACGGGAAGTCGCTCAACAGGTGCAGCCTTCTCCCGGCCTGCACCCCCCAGCCCCACAGGCTCCCCGGGAGGGCGCTGGCTGCCAGGGCACGGGGCCAGAGCGGCGTCCAAGCGTTCTCTGCCCTCCTTTCCCCGCAGGCGGCCGCAGAGCCCCCCGCCCTCGACGCCACGAGCACCTCACCCGCCACCTGCTCCTGCCTGTTCTGTGAGCAGCAGAGACCGCAGGCCACGCTGGTCACCAGCAGGAGAAGAGCCGACCCCTCGGCCGAGGAAGTGGCCGTCCGGCTGCAGGCGGAGAACTGGGTGCCCCGGATCGTGGAGGCCTTCGAGCGGCGTTCCCTGCGGGAGGCCAGGAAAGCCGCGCAGGAGCAGGCCTCCCGATCCGCCAGGCGAGGGGGCACGGAGGGGAGTCGCGGGGACGGCCGGCGAGGTCACCGGGCGAGCAGCACCAAGGCCCGGAGGCACCGCTGGAAGGAGGAGCCCTGCGAGGCGGCGAGGCCCAAGCCAGGCGCCAGGGGACAGAGGAGGCATGGAGGGGGGGCGGAGGGGGGGCAGGCCGGGGGGCAGCCCAGCCTCGTGGAGAGGCTGCGCGGGTGGCTCTAGCGGGCCGGCTCCAGGGGCGGAGGCCCAGCCAGCGCGTCACACCCAGGGGAGGGTCCTGCAGGGGGCGAGTTGACCTCTGTACCTTTGGACAGTTTCTTCCCCATCCTGGTGCCCTCCCGATCTAATAAATGGCAGCTCCTGCCACTCCTCTCTAGCACAGCCCTGCCCGTGCTGGCTGTGCATGCTGGGAACTGCAGTGCCACACACCCAGAGGGCACTGGCTTGGGGAAAGGGGCTTGTTTGCCAAGCGCGTCAGCCCACCCTCCGAAGCCCACGGGGTGGGGGAGTCGGCGTCCCGAGTCAGGCCTGGGGAGTGGCAGAGGCAAGGAAGGGGCCGGCTCGTCTCCTCCCTGCCCGACCCGCTGCCCAGTGTGGGGAACCCTCTGGCTGTTCGCAGAAGCCGGCCAGGCGCCCACCGGTTTGTTTGGAGAGCGGGCCTCCTCCCGGGCGGCTTCCCAGGGGACGTTTCGAGGGAGCAGAGGGTGCGGGCTTTGTGCTGGGGCAGCTCATCGGCTGGGCCGGCGAATCCAGGCATCCAGTGGGCAAGCGTCGCGCTTGTGGGCAGAGACACGGGGGGCTGGGCGCCCCAGTCCCAGCAGGAGCAGCCGTCTGGCGCACCGAGGCACGGGGCAGAGACACCGTCCCTGGCCACATACGGTCCTTCCCTTTTTTGTATGCATCGACCCATGTAAATAAAAATGTTTGTTGCTGCTGCTGCTGGCGGCTGCTGATCTTGGTTAATTTGGGGAGGGGAATTCTGGGGTCCTTCCCCCCTTTCTGGGTGACTCTCAGGTCCTCCAGAGCAGATACTTTCTTTTAAAAGCCTGCTGTGTAGGTGACCTTGGGCTAAAACCCATTCCCCCCCTGTGGGATCGACAGGGCCAGATCCGGCCCTTCCCACTCCACCAGGGCCGGGGCCTGGATACAGAGGCTGACGTGCATCTGGCGGGCGGCCCGGCTTCCGGCCCCCACATTCCGTCTGGAGCCCATCCAGGTTCCGGACAGTCTCGATGAAGCTCCGCAGGAGGTGGGGAAGGGGGCAGGGGGCAGTTCGGAAGCTGTCGGCCCCCACGCCCCTTTTCCTGTGCTCCAAAACTGATTTCTAAGCTCGGAGGGGCAGCCAGCCTAGGCCTTTCCATGCTGCCTGAGAGAGGCCCGTGCCAGGTCTGGGGCCTTGGAGAGCCAGGCCGCCACAGGAAGACGAGACGAGCTGTGCTGGCCCAGCCCCACGGCCCACCGTCCAGCGCCTGCTCACCCAGGGGCAAGCCAGCTGCACCCAGGGTCCCTCAAGCAGGCGGACGAGGGCCCTTCCCTCCCCAGCGCCTGTTCAGTGGCCACAGGAGTAAGCGCTGGACCATTTCCGTTGATTTCTAAAATCAGAGGAGCCTAGGCAGAGGAGAATAACTGGCGGAGGCGCCACGTAATGCGTTTCCGCTTGGAGGCTGCGCTCACACGGCCCCCTCGTCCTCGCACGGTCTCTGGAGCGGCGCCAGGAGTTGCTTGCTCCTGTGTGTGGAACGGCATCTCATACTGGCAGGAGGATGCGAAGAGGGCTGGCAAAGGGGCAGGTGGAGCTCTGCGAGAGCGACGCTGGGCCTGACACGAGCCCTTTGGCAGCCGGGAAAGCCCAGCCCAGAGTCCAAGGACGCCACCGGCCCGTGAGAGACGCAGCCGCGGAGCTGCTTCCTGAGGGAGAGTTGGGTCGCGGGGCTGATTCTGTGAGCAGGGTCCAGCAGGCGGATGGGGAGCTCCCACGACCGACCGTGTGGGGACCGTCCGGGGCGCTGCCTCTCCGGCTCCTGGCACACGGCCTGGAATGTGAGGATGGAGCCCTGACCGACTCCAGCGGCAACGCAGGCAGCTACCCCTTGCGGCGATTCTGCTGCTTGCCTCCCTCCCTCCCTCCCTCCCCTCTCTCTCTCTCTCTCTCTCTCTCTCTCTCTCTCTCTCTCTCTCGGTTACTCCGTGCTGCGAGCCTGCCGAGCCTTATCAGCGCGTTTTGTGCACTATTGTTGGTCAGTATTTGGAAATACTGCATCCCATTGTGTGCATCTTCTTGCTCTTTTTGTGAGTCCCCTTGAGCACGGCCGCATGCAAAGGGATGCGGAAAGATAATGGAAAGGGAGACCAAGCCTCCCATCAAGAGCCAACCGTGCGAGTCTGAGATGCCCGCAAAAGCAGACGCACAATTATCTGTGCTGGATGGCTTGCTCGACAACTGTGCTTTGCGAGTTGCAAGTTGTGTTCAGTCTTCCAGCAATGCGCAAGTCCACCAAACCGCAGATACTATGCCACCAGGAAAGACTGTGCATGCTGGGCTTTGTGATCCCCAGATGGAGCTGAGAGAGAATCTGCATTATGAGAAAGAGACGGTTAAAAAAGATGGGAATTCAGAGGTATGTACTTGGCCAGTGGCATCATGCACAACCAGGAAGCGAAGCGGCTGCAGTAGATTCTGCTGACCCGCTACATACAAGAGCAAAGAATTTATCTGAAAAAGCAAGGACTGTTCCTTGAGCAGTACCTGTAAAATTAGTCTGAAATGGATGCATGGAATTCTGTGTACAAAAAGGTCTTTTGTTACAAGAAAACTTGGTAAGATTGTGCATTCTGATATGGCAAAACCTCCACTGAACTGATGGAGGAAACTTGGTGATAGGGAGATAAACAAGCATGAAGCATTTTTTAGAGAGAGCTCACTTGGAAATCTGCTGTTGAGAGAACGGGCTGGTGGGGAGGGTTTTGAGAAAGACTTGTTAAAAAGTCTTGTCCTTCCCATCTGCCTAACCCTTTAAAACACACACTGGGAACAGCTGCCTTGTCAGATGAAGAAGCAGCCTTAAAAGTGGAACGGGAGAAGCCCAGCGGACCCGACTGAAGGAAAAACGGCGAAACTCAAGACCGATCACTTTTGCTTATAATGAGGCAGAAGAGGCATTATAACTGATCGAAGCTCATTGTCTTGTTGAGCAGACCACCCTACATGTTTAGGAAAATTAAAATGTCACTACAAACTTCGCCAGAGGTCGAAATACCAACAAACGTTGACACACTCGCCGTGGAACAGATGGTGCGGGGAGCGTGTCACGGAGCTCAGATTTGCACATGACAGCAAATTCCCCAGAGCGGAGCAGAGTATCCCACTTGGTCCTGATCCATGAGAACGGATGGTCTGAACACGTGAGAAAGCTGGACAAATTGAAGCATGCCCCCTAGATGTGCGAAGAGAGTCCACGCATCCCCCCATCTGTGGCAAGACCCTGCCCTGTTGCTCTACCACGGAAATGTGAGGAGGAGGCACATCTGAAGAGGGCTTTATCAGCCACAGGATGGTAACTGCTCCAGGATTAGTTTTTTCCTTAGGAAGGTGACCTGACAGCCTTGTGAGATGTTGTTAGAAGTTCAGCTTTCTCTCTCTATCTGCAGGACTAGGCGCTCCTTTCTTTGATATCAAAGATGAGGCAACCCCCACAGCCCTCGCCTCCTGGGCAGCTGCTCCTCTGGACCTGGTGGGCATCATGCCCCGGGCGGCGGGCCATTTCCATCCCAATGCGGCTTCTGGTATTCAGCGGGGAGCGGAATTCCTGTCGTCTCGGGGACCCCTGCAGGCCAGACAAGGGCTTTGAAGCTCTTCATATGTGGATTGAGACGCATCAGCCTTCTCAGGAAGGGGCTCTTCACAGATTCCTCCGACTAGCAGAGGATGGAGTGATGTTGCAATGGGGCTGCTGCCCAGTCCCTCGGATATCTTCCAAGCTGGCCTTGGAGCAAATGGGCCCCAGACGCGTCATGAGGGTGGAGGCGAGACCAGCTTGTCCCAGAAGGAAGGTCCGCAGCTGTGGCTGCTTCTGGTGGAGGGAACAGCGATCAAGATCAGCGAAATTCTTTTTAAATGCACAACCCACGTTTCCACGGATGCCGGTTGCTCCGTACCCATCATAAAATACACTAACCACGTCATAAAGTTTCACTAGATCTCAAGCAAACATAATCTGTGCAGGCAGAGGATGCAAAAAAACCTCCTGCTGATGCCACAGACACAGAAATCACAGCTTGCTTGGGGGGGATGCCCCCCCTGGAACAGCATCAGCTGTGCTGGCAACGATCTTGCACCCACCACCACGCAGGTGTGCCGGGGGGGCAGTTCTCTCCTCTAGAGAAGAGATGCAGCTTGCACAGTGCCAAAATGCGACCCCCCCCCCAATTTCTTGACCAGTTCCTCCCCCAGGAAAGGGGGGCTTGTTGCGCTGCCTCATTCTAGGCAAGGTGCTCGTGGGCTCGCCTCTTCCGTGCAGGGCTCGGCCTTGCTTGGGACCCCCAGGGCTGCCTTGATACCCCGAGCTCGTGGTGTCTTTTCCCGGACACCCCAGCAGGCCATGGCCTGCCTGCCATGGAGGGGCTCCGGCAGTGAAAAGCGGGGCTCTCGTCCACACCCCTTGGCCAGCCCGGGAGAAGGCCCCCAGGCGTCTGCATCGCTGCATTGTGGCTTGATGGCAACCGGTGTGTCTCAAATTGAACGAGGACGCTCAGGGAAAAGTGCGGGCGGCCACTTGCGCCTCATGCTCGCGAGCCAGGGGAGTCCTGGGCACGCATTCCCCGGGGGGGGGGAGCGGCCCTCTGCTGGGGCAGCCTTTGCCCCTCCCTGCCAGGATCAGAGATTAGCTGCAGATGTTAATTGTTTCCCACTTTTACTCCTCCTCCAAGGTGACCGGGTCATCAACATGATAAAGGCGCGGATGGGTCCCGTCCCTTCCTCCTCGGAGGCTTAGGCAGCCGCGAGGCACCAGCAGCGCCCCTGGCCGGAGCTGGCATGGCCGTCTGCAACAGGGAGCCCGCGGCGGCCGGGGCTTTGCCCCCCGCTGCACCGGGGGCCCCGGAGACGGGCAGCCCCGGGAGCAGGGCCCTGGCTTCCGCCTCGCCCCCGGAGCAGCCTGCCCCTTGCAAGGAGGCCCCGGAGGCGGCCGGGGCTGCGGCTGCAGCGGAGCCTGCGGGCAGGGAAGCCGAGGAGGGCCAGGCGGAGCAGCTGGGCAGGCGGGGGAAGAAGAAGAAGTACCACCGCCACCCCAAGCCGCCCTACACCTACCTGGCCATGATCGCCCTGGTGATCCAGGCCTCCCCGGAGCGGAAGCTCAAGCTGTCCCAGGTAAGGGGCCAGGCGGGAGGGCGGCCTGGGGGAGCTTTCCGTGGGGCTCAGGTGGGGCTCGGCCGTCAAGGCAGGCCAGGAAGGCAGTCTTGCACTTCCGTAATGCAGCCATCCCGTCCAAACCACTAGGTTGCACGGTCATGCTTCCGTGCCCAGGCCTGGGCGCTGAGCATCCAGAAGGACGCCTGGGGAGAGGGCAAGGCAAGCCCTGGCCGAAGCACTGGTGCAACTGGGCGCGCGGAAGCTGGAGGAGAGAGGCAGAAAGTGCGGGAGACACGCGCAGCGGCGCTCTCCCTGTCTCAAGGCATGGACCCATGGAAGGAGGGCCCGGACCTGCTCTCTGCCGCCTCGGCCCCGCTGCACCTCCGCGGACCTCTGTCCGGGGCCGGCGCAGCTGACGCTGGCATCCGTGGCCGGGGGTCGGGGTGTCTCGCCAGGGTCTCCCGGGAGTGGCGGGGCAGCCCTCTGTCGGGGATGCTCGTTCCCCGAGTGGAGCACAAGGCCCGGCCAGCGGGTGGGAGAAGATGCTCGGGCTCCCCGTGTGCATGCAGCGGCTCAGCGCGGCAGCCGTGCCGGAGTTGCTGAAGCGGCGTCAAAGGGCTTGCGCCCGAAATGAGACTGTTGCTGAAACGGGTTGGGCGATTCGTGAAGGGAGCTCAGTCACACTCTGGCCCCCCTGTGGGTTTTCCTGGGGCGGCCAGTGGGTCGCTGCGTGAAGGGCGCTGGCCTGGCAGACCCCTCTTGCGGCGAGCGCCCGGGCTCCCGTTTGCCTGGTTCCTGCGTGTTTTCAGACCACGCCATTTAGATACGATGGTCTGCAATTTAACCTTTCGTAAAAAGATGGGAGACGGACAGCCTGATCCAGCAAGCTCGTTTTTCTGTTCTTATGAAGGATGTCGTGCACGGAGCCGGCTGGAGCCGGGGTCAGACTAGATGGCCCGGGAGGCCCCTTCCGACTCGCTCTGCTTCTGTGTTTCTCTGTCAGTAGTGAGGAAGGGGGCATGGGGGGCATCTTTTGCTGGAAGGCCTGCGCATTCCGCTCCAACCCTGAACACACAACCCCTGGGCTGAGCACGCATCTCACGCCTGCTTCCCCCTTTGCCCGTCATCAAGTCTGGCTGGTGGCGTTTGAGGTTCAAGCAAAGAGAAAAGCAAGCAGAACCCATAGGTCTAAGCCTGCCCACCACAGGCACCCACCCCCAATACACACACACACACAGGCAGGGGGGGGGATTCTCGTACAGGCCTCCTTTGCTAAAGTCACCAGGACGCCTCTCTGTTCCCAGCATCCTGGCTTTGTGTGTGCATTGAAGGCGGGTGGGGGAGGCCCTGGAAAGAGATCCCAAAGACCAGGGCTCTGGGGTGTCCCTTATCTTTGGAAAGCTTTGGGGCCTGTGGTCCCTCCAGCCAAAACCAGCCAGGGCTCCGCCTTGTCCCAAACATTCCTTACCTTTGAAGTGGGGGATTTGATCCCTGAGCCCTCCCCGCTTCCAGCTGTGCTGATCGGCCCCAACAAAGACAGAGCCTCCCCCCCTCCCCGCAAGCCCCTCCACTCCCTTATAAGCTGCATTTTAGCAGGGCTCAGGAGGGACACGAGGAAGGATGCCTGGCCCCTCTCCTGTCCGAGTGGGGCAGGTTTTGGGGGGTTGGACCCTCTCTGGCAAAATTACTTGGGGATTTGCTGGCCCAGGTTGTGCTGGTGGCCGCTGGTCACTGACGAGAAAATTGGGGAAGGCCCCCCACGGTCGTCTCTCTCCATGTACTGCTGGGAGTGATCGATCGAGACCCCTCCCCTCAGCCAGGCAAGGCAGCTCCAGAAGACCTTTGCTGGGAGAGCGAAGGGGTGAGAGGGACCAGTACTGGGGGCACGAGGATCCACACCAGGTGGGGCGGCATGCCCCCCCCCCCGGTGCTTTTGCCTACAAGTCTGGAGGCCTGCCTAGGAGGCCGGGCTCCAGATCTCAGCCGCCTCTCCCGGCCTGCACCCTGCATGCGTTTTGGGGCACAGCTGCCCCCTTCTGGGACTGAGGTGGGGCAACGCAGGGCAGGGAGCAGTGGAGGCTTCTTGTCCTCCTGGAAGGGCAGCCCCTCTTTGCTGCTCCCACGTACCCAGATGAGCGGACAGGAGCCCCCTCCCCTGCACCGAGTGACAGTGGCCCCCCAGGGGCTCGGACAGAGGGGCCTTCCCTTCCCCCCTGCCCCCTCCAACTGGGGACTCAGGGGTTAAGACTCTGGGCCCCCGCCTGCCCAAAGCCTTTCCCCCATGCACTGTGGCGCCCACGTGGCAAATACACGCCCTCGGCTGGCCCCAAAGGGTCCCTCCGGGGCCGGCTGCTCTGCCCTGCCCTGCCCTGCCGGGGGAGCCCGCTTCCCTCTTTCTCCCCCTTTCGCCCTTGGGACAAGCCTGGCCCCTCGGCAACACCCCTCGCACTGCCACACTGCGCTGCCTTTTCCCTGTGCCCACAGCTGCTTGGCCTCCCACGGTTGCGCATGCGCGCAAAGCCATGTGGCAGGACCGGGGTGCCCACTGGCGGCATACAAAGACCAGGCAGGGCCGGCTGGGGAAACCCACCCGCCCGGCCTGCCTGCCTGCCTGCCGCAACAGCCCAGCCGGACTGAATTCGCGCAGTCTGTCCGGGGTGGGGCAGGCCGCTTGCGCACGAGCAAATGAACATGGGAAGAGGGCGGCGTCCCGCTGAGAGGGGGGGTCTTGTGAGTCGGAGAGACAGACTGGGTGGAAATCAGTCTACACGATAAGGGGGCGTTATCAGGTCAGCCGCCTGCCCCATGCCTCCCACTGTATCTAATGTAAATATTCTGCCTGGGTCAGGGGTCGGTCGACCAGTGGGGGGTCAGAACCAGCAGGGCACATCTGGAAGGTGAGGAATGTCCCACGCAAGGCGGGGTGGGGTGGGGTGGGGTGGGGGAGTGAGGCAGCATCCCCAGACCTCCCCAGGCCGGCCCTGCTCCAGCGCCCCCCCCTCCAGCTGCACCTGCCTTGGCTCCCAGAATCCCCCCCCCAGCTCCGGGCGGGGGGGGGGAGGTTGTGGTTGCATTTTGTCCCTGCTTTATATCACTTATTATGGGATTGTGTTGTTGCCTGGGTTGCGGAAGGAATTCAGATGCAAAGAGGAGCAGAGCAGAGGGCAGGGGTGCCGCAGGCCATCCAGGACTGGCCCATCAGACTCCTCGGATCTTGCCCTCAGGGCGAGCAGGGATGGCAAGCTCTTTGTCTGCACAGCTGGACAGCTTTGCCCAGTCGGGGGCTGCAGGGGCTGAGGACGGGCCCTGCATCTCATTCCTGTTTACCCCCCCCACCTTCTTTCCTCCGAAGGCACTCGAGGCCACTTGCGTAATTCTCCTCTGAGGTTATCCTCACAACAACAGCCCTGCGAGGTGGCTTAGGGTGAGGCTCCGTGACTGGCCCAAACCGCCAGCCAGCTCCATGCCCGAGGGGGGACCAGGGGCCGGCTTTCCCGAGCTGCATCACCGCCATATCCAAGTGTCACTCGTTAGCAGGGCCCCACGGCACACATCCTGAAGCTGCGAGGGACTCGGGGCTCACGCGCGGCTCTCTCCAGCTGGGGACTCCACAGATAACGTCTAGGGGGAAGGTCTGCTTCCCACGTGCTGGATTTCCCGAGGGAAACCCTGGCAGGCAAGTGGCAGTGAGACAAATGCCAGCTCCTACTGGAAAGATTCCCCCCTTGAATGCCAAGAGCACCCCTGAGCATACGCAGAATGCCTCTTCCTACCACTAACCGCTTGCCCCCACCCACTGCTCCCTACAGTCAAGCGGAGGGCCTTCCAGGCCTGGTTCTGTGGGGCAGGTGACACACCCCTTGAGCACGCGGGCCCCCCGCTTGCGTGCACTTTTGGACTCCACCATGAGGCCCAGCACTTGGCGGCGCTTTGGCACAGCGAAAACTCGTGCGGCCGCTGCACCTGTCCCGGGGCTTGACTTGGCTGCAGGGGCACATGGGATATTGGATCCCATGTCCGAGCAGGGCTGCCCCGGGAGGGTGTTTGGAGCTGCTGCCAGACGGCCGACTGGGGCTGGCCAGGAGAGCACACGGCTCCTATACTGGGAGAGCCAGGCTGGCTCCCAGTCTGCCCCCAGCACATGCAAAGGGCTGGGGAGGGCACTGGCCACGCCTGAAGGGCACCTGGGAGACCCTTCTGAGTCCCGCACCTTCACAGGTGGGAGCACCTGGTGGGAATGCGGGGAGGGGGGGCTTCCCAGGGGCAGCCCAAGGCCCTGGAGCTCCCCGGGGACACTGGACGGGCTCCCCCTCCTTGCTGGGGCTTCGGAGGCCCCTGGGACCCCCCCCCCCACATTCCCCTTCCTGGCCCAGGCGGCCTTTGGGGACTGACTGGACTTGTGAGGCTGCCCTGGGTTGGTTTTATCTTTGCAGCTGTTGACGTTTTGCCTTTCTATACCATTTTAGCATTCCACCAATTTGATTTTATATTTAACCTTTGCATATTTCCATTTTAATGTCGTGGGCTTTTAATGCTATAAGCTGCCTCGAGTCCCTGTGAGGTGGAAAATCAATATAAATATAAAATGACGGGGGAAAGGCCTGGCATGCCAGCATCCAGGTGGGCCCACGAACCGCGTTCCACGCGCGCACGGCGGGCGGCAAAGGGGCGCTGCAGCGGCCAGGTGGGGGGCGCTGCTGGCCAGGCGCGGGCCCAAGGAGAAGCCGGAACCAGAGGGGCTTGCGTTGAAATGCATGGCGGGGGGCGGCTTGCAGTAACGGACTGGCTGCTCCTCACGAGTAACAGAGGGCTGCTTCCCCTCGTGCCAGCAGGAGCTGCGTTGGGAGGTGTGAAGGGAAGCCCGCGCATCCCGCTGGAGTCGTGAGGCGGTGTGAGCTTTGTAGCCCCGGCAGAACTGATCCGGGCGGGCTTGGGGCCTCGTTTTGTTACTGCCGAAGGGCCACGTAGGAGTTCTGGGGGATGTCCTAGCTGGGCGGAGGGGGCCGCCTCGAACGGGTCTGGAGCAGCTACGTTCGGTTCTGATCGGCTGGGGATCTAGCCAGGGGATGTGTCCATGTGTCCACCCAAGCCCCTCGTAGCCAGGCAGCTTCGAGGAGGAGGAGAAACCCTAGCGATGGCCTCACCTCATGACAGCGCAGTTTGGCCATGAGAGGGAATAGTCCCAAACGCAGCAGCCGGGACCACACCGAGACGGAGGGAGCGCGTGGAGGGGGTTTTGAAGAACACGGGGGGTCCACTCAGAGCTGGCACTAGCGTGGGCGAAGATGTGGATGTGACAGCGTGGATCCACACCTGCCATGGGAACCCCTTTGGTGGGAAGGGGAATTAGTGAAAGCAGCAAGAGCGACACCTCTGAGATGGGCTGATGAGGCAGTAGCGGAGTGGCCGTGTGGCCCGGCATGGCATGGCCGAGGACCGTGCGGCCGATGCCGGCGGAGGCACGAAAGCGGGGCTTGCCTGTCGTGCTGGCAGAAAGGGGATCGCCCAGCAGGCACAGCCGGTGCCGGCACGGGGATGCTCCCTGCGAGGCGGTGCAGCTCCGGGAAAGCACCCGGGCTGGGCATGACGCATGCGACCCTTGATTTTCCCGACCACGCAAGCTGCGTGTGGTCAGATGCACCCTTGGACTTCAGGAAAGCTGCTTTTGAGCAACTGAAAGCAATGCTAAGCAGCTTTCCGGGGCAGGAAAACCTGACCGGAAGAGATGTTCAAAGGGGGCGGCGTTCCTAAAGTAAGGAGAGGCCAGAGGGGTCATCTGAAACTATCCCGGTGAGAGGAAAAAATGAAAGGCAACCACAAGGCCCATGTGGCTACACAAAAAGCGTTGTGTTGATGTGGAAACCAAAGAGGGTGTCTCTAGGAGGCGGACGCAGGGACGGGTCACCGAGTGGAGCAGGCAAAGGGCCCAGGACTGGAAGGCTGGTCCCTGGAAGGCGGGAGCCCAGTGAGCCGAGGCTGCCTGGGGGCACCCAGAGGGCATCTGCAGGCATATTCAACGTAAACGGAGGGCAGGCGTGACCGGCGAGGACTGTGCGGCACAGGTGGCCAGATGCCAGCAGCTAGCCAGGGCAGAGCCATGGAGCCCCTACCTTGGCTGCCCCCCCTCCAGAAGAAGTTGTGTGTCCCACATGCTATGCATGAATGAGGGAGGCTGGCTCCTTGTGGCCGACAGAGATGCGCTCAGCTCCCCGGGTCCAGATGAGCTGCATCGCAGGGTGCCGAAAGGGACGGGGCTTCTCTCCATTCACGGGGCACATCTGGGGGAGCAGGGGACGCACCGGGCAGGCTGTCCTGGTCTCCGGAAAGGCAGGCCCGGAAACGGCAGTCCACTCGGTCTGGCACCAGCTCCAGGGAAGATCTCGGAGCAGATGAAAGGGCGCTGGTGGGCAGGCGCCAAGGCACGCATGCGGCAAGTCCTGGGCACCGCGTCTCGCTGTGCCGTTCGGCTGAGCAGCCCCCTGGAGAGATCGTGGAAATGCCGGGACGGAGGCCTGCTTGGCTTCAGCGGGGCGGCGGAGGGAGCACCGCAGGCATGGGCTGGACGGCGCTACTGCTGGGTGGATGCGCCACCAGCCGGCAAGCCACAGGCCAAGAGTGCTGGTCAAGGAGTTCAGCAGACTCGGGGGGGGGGGCTTGGCAGGCTGCCCCACGGCCCCACCCAGGCCCCTGCACTCGCCAGCATCTTGTGAATGACACGGACACAGAGATGGGACACACAACAAATTTGCAGATGCTGCAAGACTGGGCAGGGCAACTCACACCTTAAGAGGGCAGAAACAAATTTCCCTTGAGATGCCAGAAGATGGGCAGGAAATGACAGAAAGCAAATTGACAATGGCACGTACAAAGTTAATCAGTTGGGGGAAAGGGAATCAAAGGGAGGTACAAGGGAGCCAGTCAAGGAAATTGGAGATGACACAAAGGTGGGTGGAGGAGCAAATACCGCGGAAGACAGATAAGATCCAGGGTGGTCTCGGCAGGTTAGAATAGGGCAGAGAGCAACAGACAGAAATTTGGGGGGAATTTCAAGTTCTCCATTTAAGGACGCGAAGTAAAACGCGCCACTACAAGAAGGGGAACGCTTGGCTCGACGAGCCTGCAAACGAGAAGGATCTTGGGGTTCTTGCTGATCACAAGCTAAGTATGAGCCAACAATGGGATGCAGCCGCAGAAGGTACAAGCGCTATTTTGGGTGCCATTAACCCGCAAAGCATTAGTTTCACTATGCTAGAGACGCGGTCCCACAAGGGAAGATCGAAGGAGCCGGGTCCGTGTAGCCTTGAGGACTGACGACTGGGACAAGATGCAGAGCTTTTTCCCGGTCCTAAAAGAGTTGTGACTGCAGGGGCCACAACCTCTTTCTGCCACCCAAGCCTGTAAGCTGCAAAACAACGGAGGGCTTGAGCTACAGCAGATCTGGGGGGAAACGGCCCCAGCGCTGGGGCGCCCTGCCCTGGGGGTGCTCGTGCAGAGCCTCGACCGCCACAACGGGGGACACTGAGCGGCGCTCCTGCCCTGGGCGGGGGGCTGCATGGCCCCTCCCAGCTGTGTCTCCCATGGCAGCTTTCCTTGCTCCCATCCCCCAGTAATAGCACCTCTGCTTAGGGGTCCACGCTGCGGCCGGGTTCCTGCCGGCGCCCCACGGTCTTCTCACCTCTGCCTCTCGGCCTTCCAGATCATCCGCGAGATCAGCACCTGCTTCCCCTTCTTCAAGGACAACTACCAGGGCTGGAAGGACTCGATCCGCCACAACCTCTCCTCCAACGAGTGCTTCTACAAGGTGAGGTGAGCCTGGGGGCGGGAGGGGGCACAGGGCTCTGCGGCTTTCTCAAGGGATGCCTTTGGCCACGATCCAAGCAGACGGCCATTCTAGGGCCCCGCTTTCCACCTCAGCCCTCCCCCACCTGCCCCCCCAGATGCGTCAAGCCCAAAGCTGGGCCGGCGGGGCGATGGAGTCTGCCCTTCGATGCCTCCAGGGGCAGCACCTCGAGCAAGCCGGTCCGCTGTGCCACACGTGCCCCGAGGGGCTTCCTGGCAACAGGCGCCGGGTTGAATTTTGCAGGCCACGTAGGAGGACCCGTCCAGAGACCGGACCCGGTTCTGCCTCCCCAGAACTGAGCTTTGGGCACCACGTACGATTCCCTCTCTTGGGAACAGGGCAGGCCACAAAATCCCAACTGGGAGAAGGCGAGCGGCTAGAAATGAGAGAACCTGGGAGCTCAGGGCAAGCCAGGGCTGGAAGGGGGAGAGGCGGCTCTGGCGAAGGCCTCCTCCCTCCACTCCAGGCGGGGGGCGCCTCTCTCAGCCCCACCTCAGGAGGGGATGTCGCAGACCACCTCTCCACGCCCTGTGCAGGTGCTGAAGGACCCCAAGAAACCCAAGGCCAAGGGGAACTTCTGGACGGTGGACGTGGAGCGCATCCCACCCGAGGCCCTCAAGCTGCAGAACACGCCCGTCTCGCGCCAGGAGGAGAGGGTCTTCGCCGTCGACCTCGCCCCCTACGTGTACCACGGCTGGCCCTTCAGCAGCCCGCCCCCTCCCCATGAAGCGGCTTCCTTGGGCGGCAGTCCGTGCCCGGCCACAGGGGGTGGGCGGCAGAGCAGCCCCTTCAGCATCGACGCCTTGCTGAGCGACTTCCAGGACGTGGGCCTGTGCGGGAAGCCTCGGGGGGCTGCCGAGTCCCCCCCCACCCTCGCCGCAGGCCTGGACGCCTGGGGGACAGCCCCCCTCTTCCACGCCGCCCCGGGGCCACCGGTCGTGCCATGGCAGCCCCCCTGGCCCCTGCCGGCACGCCGCCCCTTCTCCTCCTCCTCCAGCAGCCTCTCCTCCCTCGGCTCCCTGTCGCCCCGGGAAAGGGAGGCCCAGGGGCAGCGGCCTGGGCGGGGGCCCGGGCTCCACGCCCTGCCCAAGCGCCCCCGAGGTCTCCGGGCCCCCGAGAGCAGCAGCTCTGACTCTGAGGACGGGGCCCCTCCCCACGCCGCGCCGCCCTGGGAGCAGCTGCCCACCTCCTACAGCACCGGCGTGCCCCCCAACATGGTGGCCCCGCCCAGCCTCTCCCCTCCATTCCCCGCCGGCCTCCCGAGCCTGCCCATCTACAGCCCCATGCCCCTCGCCGCTCCGGCACGCTGGGGGCTGGCGGCACGGCCCCCGCCCAGCCCTGGCCCTCCCGCCCGGCTCTCGGTGGACCTGGACCAAACCGCACCCCCCAACAAGACCGTCTTCGACGCGTGGCTGAGCCACCCCACGGACACGGCGCACCCGGCCCTGGGCAGGGCAGGCCCCCTGCCCAGCCACCCTGTGCTGGCCCATTACGAGCCCCTGGCGCGGATGCCCCACTAGCCGGCGGGGAAGACCCGCTGGCCCCGTGGCACCAGCCGGCAGGGAGTCCTCACGCTCGCTGTGCTGCTGGAAGCCACCGGCACGCGCTCTGAAGCTTTGGCAGGCCACCCTCCGCCCCGCGTCCTGCGGGACAGGCTCCGGGGCTCCCAAAGCGCCCAGGAATTCCCGGCCCACCGCGAGCGCCGCCTGCATCCGCTGGGAACCATCCCCGCCCAGGGCCGTCTTCCGAAGGGAAGGGAGCCCGCAGCAGGTCATGGGGGAGCAGAGGCTGCTGGGCAGGCCCCGGCAGAGGGGGAGCCGAGCTTCGTGGGGGGCACTCCCTGTGGAACGGGGAGGAGCAAGGCCCCGGCCCCGGCCTGCCCCTTTGCTCCGAGGAGCAGCGAGGCAACCTTCGCATAAGCCGCCCCGAAGCTTATGCGAAGGGGGCAACATATAAGCTGTCCAAATAAACAAACAAACCAACAAACCGCAGGTTGGTGGCCGAGGCCTCGCCAGGAGCGGGCGGAGAAGGCGCCCTGGGAAGGCCGTTTGCCTGGTCGCGCCTTCTCCTCATCGCTGCTCGTGCCCAGAGCCCTGGCTGGAATGGGCCCCAGACACATGGGCTGCCAGGGAGTTTGTGCACTGCCCAGACTGATGGGACGTTTTCCTCCTGTGTGTCCTGCTGCACGCCCACCCTGCAAGGACTCTGCCTTGAGTCTGCATCCCCATGCAGGGTATTCAAAGAGGCTCTCGTAACAGCCCCCACCCGCCTGCATCGCCTACAGTCCCTGGCCAGCCCCGATCCAGCACAGCAGGGCGACTCCAGCCCACCAAGGGCCTCCCCCCCGCCATCACACTGCGTCCCCCGCCGTCTGGGCCATTTCTCGCTTCCTGTCACCAGTTCCCACTTCATGCATCGCTTTTGTTGTCCCCTCAGCCGAACGGGAGAAGAATTCCTGCCACTGCCGAGCTGGCATCTGGTCTGCCTCCCGCAGACGAGCACCTGGGAAGGGTCCCCATGCAGAGGGCCGCCGCTCTTCTACAATTCGGTGAGGCTCCGCCTGATGAGAAGCCCTTGAGGGACCGCGGCACCCGGTGGCGCTACCTGTCCACAGCGCTGCCGTTCACGGACTCGGATGCGTGGCCCGACCATCGCACACTACCTGGGATGGCGGGTAGCTGGAACCGGCTGTCCCACCGGCATCGTGTCCCTCCCAGCGGGCTCGGGCAGTGGCCGCAAACCTGATGGTGCAGCACTGGAAGGCCCTGCTTGGCAGGGGCATGAACAGGCCCTCCGGGGAAGCTCTTCACTGGCGAAGGCGGTGGCACACCTGCACAGCATCCGTCTTGGAATCGGCCCCCGGGAGGGGACGGGAGCGAGCACCTGCTGGCCGAGGCGAGGCGGGGTGGTCCTCAAACCCACATGGCTCATCCACACGGCGCTTTCACCTCCAGCCTCGCCGTTGCCAAGGTCCCGAAGACCGCCATGCGGGGTGTGAAGCCCCTCCAGACCAGCCTTCTGCTCTGCTCAGGAGGATCCGATTCCTTGGGGCCAAGGCCCTCCTCCTGAAGGAGCTGCTGCCCGAGGCCCCACAGGAGCCCTGGGTGGGGCCCGGGAAGCCTCGGCTCCGTGCGCCTCCCGCCTGGGGCTGGCCAGCGCTGGAACAACGCTGCTCCAGCAGCTCCACTGCCTGCTGCCGACTCTGCTGTGCGCCTGAGCCTCCGCGCAGCTGGCCCTGGACACGGCTGCTGGCCCTGCCCGCCGTCCCGGCTGCTTGTCTGTGCACAGCCCTTGAAGGCACCGCCAAGACGCCGCCTGCACCCCTTGTCCACTCCTGCCTCGGCCTGATCCCCCGTGGGACTGAAACCTTCGTGCTTGACCCCTACCAGTTTAACTGGCTTGCCTGCTGGTTTGCTCCAGAACTCGCCCAGCACCGAGAACGGAGCAGCGACGCGTTCAGCAACTGGCCTGAGTGCCTGAGCCTGCCTAACCTTGGAAGCTATGCAGAGTCAGACCTGGTTAGAAGCCGGATGGGAGGCCCGAGTCCTGCTCTGAGCAGAGGGTCCAGCCCGATGGCCTTCTGGGCCACTTGCAACTGTGTGACCCTGACTCGGGGCAGGAGCGGCTCTCACCTTGCTCCGCGAGGCCACCCTGCCGCCCACCTCTGCTCCTCTGCAGCCAGTGTTGTGGAGAGCGCATCCGCCACAGGATCTGGCAACAGAGCCCGCCCTGGACTGAGGCCAGCAGGCCCCCCTGGCTACCCCTCCCGGTCCGAGAGAGCGTCCCCGAGGAGCATCGCTCAGTGTGTGGCCAACTGTGGTTCCACCCGAGCGTTGTCCCGCCGAGCCCCCTTCCAGCTGCTTTGCACATCGGGAGAGCATGGGGCCCTGGGCTGAAGTCAAGATCGCTCACACCCACCGCACTCCCCCAGTCCGCCGGGGAGGCTCCCCAAGCAAACATGAAACCTGATCCGTCTGGCAGGATTTGCTCTTGAGAAATCCACGTTGGCTTCTAGGAATCAGCGCATTGTTTTCAAGGTGTTTGCAGACAGACTGCTTTATAATGTGCTCCAGAATTTCCCCCAGAGAAGAATCAGAATATGTCATAAAAGTACCGTGGTACTCGGCTCACAAACGCCTCAGGTCACCAACTCCACATCGGGTGACGATCATGATCGCCCGTCTTCCCTGCACAGACACGATCACGGTTGTGCTGGGGGGGCGAGGGAGGAGATGGCCACAATCCTTGCTGTTCTTTGTCACTTTGCTTCAAATTTTTGTGATAAAAAAGTTACAGAACGGATTAACCTTATTTACATTGAACCTTATGGGGAAATTTGACTTGGCTCACGACCAATTTGGGTTGCAACCGAGTCGTGGAACAGATTAAGTTCATGAGCCGAGGCCCCACTGTAATCAGAATATGTCGTAACAGTACAATGGGATATGGGAGATTGCACAGCGACAACCCTGGGTGTACTCACAACTCTTTCAAAGTCTCCAGGTAACTCTTGTCAGAACTGACCCACACGCTGAAGACAGGCAGGCAATATCATCGGCCTTGTAATCTTTCTGTAGATGTTGCTCTACTGCACAAGAAATGCGGATCACAGCTCTGGCTGCACCTTGCTCTGGGGAGCTTGTGAGCATCTCCCACCCTGGAAGCACTCAAGAGGCGGCTGGCAGCCACCCGACTCCTCCAGTCCTGCACTGAGCGGGGCTGGAGTCCAGGCCCACAGGTCCCCTCCAGCACCACTGGTCTCATATGAGCGGGGTTAATTCCATCTCCTCAGTGGCCCCTCCCATGTCACCAGGTCCTCATTAGCACCATCCCTAAGAGAAATTACACGGAAGCTTCTTGATTAATCTCATCAGTCACTGCAGGGCCGTTCTGCATATTCAGCCAGTCTTGCATGGCTTCTGCACTCAGACTAGCTAATTAAGGATTAAGCAATTTGTCTAGTCCTAGCTTAAGCCATAATATCTGGGTTTGAGCTGAGACTAATAAATTTAATAAATGCAGAATTTGCCTCTTCAGACTTTTCCTCCCGAGTCTCCCTGCCCCATCGTCAAGGCAGGAGTGAGTCCTGGCAGTGCCTTGAAAGCCTTTTAAGCATTGAGAGTGTGCTGGCACATCTGGAAATGTGTGTATTATTGTACTCTTGAAGTAGTGGCCTTTTAATTAGTTTCTGGTATTGTCTTTTTTTTTTTTTTTTAATGGCCCCCGATTGAGGAGCCAAACACACCGGGTCTCTTAAAGAATAAACTATTTTTTCAGCATCTTGTGAATCGTTTTCTCTTTTTTTGGATGCTTTTCAAAGGTCGCGATTTTCAAAGGCTGCATGCATTGCTATCAAATATGGAAGATTCACCCTACAAGAGAGACCTTGCCGGTGCCCCGGTCGCCCAACTGCTCTCCAGGCCCACTTCAAAACATGTTTCAACCTTGAAAGCTGAGGACCCGCCTCTCTCAGGGATGACCCCCCTCACTAGACCCTCACCCACATAATAAGGACTGCAAGGGGGTCTCCTTCAGGGACACCCATCTGGGGTGGCCAGTTTGTCAGGGGCGTGTGAAAAGGGCTTTTCTCCAGTTGTGCCCCGAACTGTGGAAGGCTTTCATCCCTCAAGGCCGGTGGCTGCCCACACTCTCCTGGCCTCTAAAACCATTCCAAACCCGTCTTCAAAATGCAGCCTGCTGAAATGCGTAGTTTTAATGCTTCACGGGGCAATCCCATGCGCCTTTAGACAGAAAAGACTTGCACAACTCCCAGCTCACTCCCTGGCAGCAGGGGAACCTGAAAGCTGGAGGACTTTTTCCTGTCTAAAGACGCCGAGGACGGTGATGCCTGGCTAGCGATTTGCTGTTCTAAATGTTCGTCTAGCCACGTGCGTGTTGTGATGCTGTTTGTCTGTAGCAGCTGTGACGGTATACAATGGTTAATAATAAAGGCATTCTTGGACTCCGGATATTCAAACCGTCTCCCCTCGCCGATTGTTCGATTGCAAGGGTGGGCAACCGGACTTCCAGGCCTTTGGACTCTCCATCATGAGTTCTGCGTGGGGCTGCCTTGGATAATTGTTTGGAATGCTGCGAGCAAACAGCTGGCTGTGGGAGCAAACGGGTTCTTTTCCCACAATAGCCTCCTGGGCGCCGGCCTGTTTTCAGGCACAGCCAAAAGCTCCGGCTGCGTCCCGCGAAGCCCCTGGGGCCAGGTGGCTTGGAAGACTGCCCTCTGCCATGGAAGCCCGCCCAGGTTTCCGGCTTGCCAGGAGAGGTCCCTTGCCCAGTGCCACCCTCTCAGCAGCGTGCCTGCCGAGGACGGAAAGAAGGGCTTTCCCAGGCTCAGGAACAACTGGAGCCAGTTTCTGGCATGTCAACAGCTGTTTCTGTCCTTTTATTAACTGATTGTTAACAAATATATTGATTTTTAATGCTTTGTTTCAAATGTTGGTTTCTATTCTTCACTCTCAAGCCCCAAAGTAATATTTGTTTATCTTTTCTACTGCCCAGTAGCCACAGTTCTCCGAGGTGTTTACAACAATTCCTAGCAGACCACGATGCAGTAACTGCTGCTACTACATAGCATGTATATCCCACCATTTTTCCTCTTATGAGGAACCTTGGCTTGCTTGGCTCCATTTTAACCTCACAACAACAACCCTGTGAGGCAGGCTGGGCTGAGACTGGCCCAGAGTCACCCAGTGGGCTCCATGGCTGAGCGGGGGCTCGAACCCGGATCGTCTGAGTCCCAGTCCCGTGCTCTGAACCACTGCATCGCATCACAGCAGAAGCACCTTTTTAACAAAAGTTTCTTAATGCAAAGCGGGATTTACTACCAAATGAAAAGGGAGCTCCCAGGACCTACCTTGCAAAAGCTAATGGGGTGCCAGCCCACATGGGGACCCAGCGCTCCAACAGCCCTGGGGCAAGCACTCAGGTGGGGGGAAGGCCACGCCTGGGACAGGCACCTGCTTCACCTGCTTGGCCTTTGGGGCTGGGAATTAACTGCCTCTCTTTAGCCAGGCCCTCTGCTACAGTGGCAGCCTGCCCAGCTTGCGCATCAGAATGGTGTTTGCTGGCTTTGATGTGTATGTTTTGCAACCAAACTACAGAACTGATGTATATTGTAATGGATGTTGATGGTTTAATTGTTCTTGTAAATCACTGGGAACTATTTTTCAATATAAGTGGTACACAAGATAAGAGCAAGACAATTCTGCAGGGCAGGGAAACAGCAACAGTCTTTCTGTTGCAAGAGGGTGGGGCGGGCGGGGGGGGGCACCCCAGGTGGCAATCAGGCGGAGGAAAGATCCCATGGTATCAAGACTCAATCATCCCTGATTCAATTATCACAGGGGACAATTTGCAATGTTTTGCTCCCTGAGGGGCAGGAGAGGACAGCTAAACGTTCCCCTGAGGAATGGTTCCCTTACAATGCACCAGCCAGATACACGAGGGTGGGCATGGGGGGCCTTCCCCATCGGGAAGAAACTTCTCTTCTGAGCTGGGACCCTCCCCCCCCCCCAGCCCCTCACCCAGTGGGCTGCCATGCCCCTTGCCTGCCAGCGTTAAGTCCTGAAACCTTCAAAGTTACAGGCAGGCCGCTTGAGAAATACAGGGGCTGTTAACATGGCGCATTTTGGGGGCATGTTTTCCTCCCTCCCCCTTTGCACCAAGGCCGGGGGGAGGTTGCTGGGCGGGGCCCCGTGCGCTTCCACATCTTGCACGGGTCACTTGGATGGGGACGTGCAGGGGGGGTTCTTAGATCTGCAAATAGCACAGAACCGGCTGGGACCGCTCATTCCCCGAGACAGAACCGTATGGAGAGGCGGCTGGCCCGGCGGCCCGCTGGCCCCCTCAGCGCGAGGCGGGCCATGGCCAGTGCAAATTCACCTGCCGCCAAAGGGCATCCCCCTTCTTGGTCTGTTGCGCTGCCAATCAAAGCATCTTTCAAAGGCCCCGGAGGGCCGGGGCACCCCGTTTCCCGCAGAGCGGGGGGGGCCTGTGGGGTCCCCCATAATGCAGCCAGCCCAGCCGCCGCTCCATTGCTGGGCCCACCCAGGGGCCAGCGCTCTCTCCCTGCAAAGAGCAAACGCGTGGACGCGCTTGCTCCCGATGAGCTGCTGGGGCGGCCGTGGGGGGAACCGCCGCTCCGCCGCTGCCTCTCCCGGGCTGGGGCTGCCCGCCCGCTCGCCGCTTCGGCTCCCCTCCTGCCCAGGCAGGCAGACGTCAGCCCGACATTAGCACTCCTGTTAGGTCTTTGTGTAATTCCCAGGGCGCATTAACACAACAAAGGGGCCGGATAGCCAGGTGAGCTCCCAGCAGGGTGGGGATCCAGGAGGCTGCCCCGGCCGGGAGATATGCGACCTGCCCTGGATGGGGTCGCGCTCTCCCTGAAGGGCAGGTCCTGTCTGGGGCTGCGCCCGGACCCAGAACGGGGCTGAGTCTCGGGGGGCTCCGTGGCACAGAGCACCGCTAGCAGCTCCGCTGGCTGCCAGCTGAGGCCCGGCCCGCTTTGCAGCGCTGCTTTGGGCATCCGGAGCCCTGGGGGGCCGGGGGGCACCTCGGGCTCCTGCCTGGCCTCTAGGATCATCCCCTGAGGCCTCCTCAGGGAGCCCCACCAAAGGAAGCGGGGGGGGGGGCACCAGGTCTTGCCAGTGGTGGCACCCCATCTCTGGGACAGGGCTCTTGGCGCCTGGCACCAACTTTTCGGTGCCAGCTGGAAGCCCCTTTGCTTTCCAGACACTTCAATGGACAAGAGTTAGTTTAATTGTCGTCATTACGGCTGCTGCGCTGAATGCAAATTTTATTATAGTTGCGATGAGCTGTTGCTCCTGTGACATGGGTTCTACCGGCCTGCGGTTTTACCGAAATACGATTTAGTGTTCTCATGTTTTTTACATTTGTAAAGGGCCAAGAGTCCACAAACTGGAGCACCGAATGAGCGCCATTAACAGCAGCACCCGGAAGGCGCCAGGGGAGGAAGGGTCCTCTGCAGAGACCCCCGTGCAAGGGGCCCGCCTACCCCACCCCGAGCAACCCCGCCGCGGCGAGCCTGCCCGGGGGCGGCCTGGGCCAGGCGCCGGGCCAGCGGGTCGCCGCCCCCCGCCGCCCCGCCGAATCCACAGCCCCGCCGCGCCGTCCCGGACCGCGCTGCCCCGCGGGGCCTGCCTGGGGCCTGCGCGCCCCCGCCCGCAGGTGCAGCGCCGCGCCCGCTCGGCTCAGGGCCCGCCCGCCTCGGCCCGCTGCCAAGGGGTCTGCCCCCCATCAGCATGACAATGGGCCCGGCGCCGACTTAAGGCATCCCAGGGGCCGGCAGGCATTTCGCCCCAGCCCGAGAACCCGCCGGCTCCCCTGGGCTCGGCGCGGGCCTGCGCCCAGCATGGAGCGCGAGGAGGCGCGCAGCCCGCGGGCCGAGCCGCCGCCGCCGCCGCCCGCGACCCCCGGCGCCCCGCACGCCGCCGCCGCCGCGAAGAAGGCCACGAAGCCGTACAGCCGCCACGCCAAGCCGCCGTACACCTACTTGGCCATGATCGCCCTGGTCATCCTGCGCTCCCCGGCCAAGCGCCTCAAGCTCTCCCAGGTAAGCCGCCTGCGCCCCCTTCCCGGCGGGGCCTCGACGGAGCGGCCCCGCCACGTGGAGCGCAGGAGCCCGCGGGGAGCCAGGCGGCCGGCGCCCTGCCAGCGGGGCGGGGCGGGGCGGGCGAGGGAGGGAGGCGCCGCCGCCGCCGCCGCCGCCGGCGAGGTCACGACCCTTCCACGGCCTCCGTGCGCCGCCGCCCGGCGCGGGCAAAGCCGCGAGGCCCCGCGGCCGCCTCGGCAGCGAGCGGCCCCCGCTCCGGGCTCCCCAAGCGCCGGCCTGCTCCTCGCGAGGCCCGGGGAGCGTCCTCGGCAGCGGGGCGGTTGGACGCCTCCTCGCCGTGCAGGGAAGCCCCGCGCCGGCGACCGGCCCGGGAAACCCGGCGAGGCGCCCAGCCCAGCCCAGCCCGCCGCCCGCCCGCCCTCTCCCTCCCTCCCGCAGATCATCCGCGAGATCCGCAGCCGCTTCCCCTTCTTCAAGGACAGCTACCAGGGCTGGAAGGACTCGATCCGCCACAACCTCTCCTCCAATCGCTGCTTTTACATGGTGAGCAAGGCGCGCGGCCGCCTCCCACCCGCTCCCCGTCCCCCGACGGCGGCGTCCGCGCGGGCCCCATCATCCGCAGCCGGCCCGGCAGGGCCCGCCGCGGGGGGCAGCCTCGCTGACGGTCGCGCTCTCCTTCCGCCGCAGGAGCTCAAAGACCCCGGCAAGCCCAAGGCCAAGGGCAACTACTGGGCCGTGGACGTGGGCCGCATCCCGCCCGAAGCGCTCAAGCTGCAGAACACGCCGGTGTCGCGCCGGGCCGGCGGCTCGTTCCTGCCCGACCTCTCGCCCTTCGTGCTCGACGGGCGGCCCTTCCCCGGCTGCCGCGCCGCCGCCGCCGCCCGCCCGCCCCCCGCCGAGGAGGGCCCGGGCGCCGCCGCCGGCCCCGAGCCCCCCAAGCCCCGCGCGGCGCGGGCCTTCACCATCGAGGCGCTGCTGCGGGCGGCGCCGGCGGCGGCCCCCGGCTCCCGAGCGGGCGGCGCCCCCCTCGAGCCCCGCGCCGGCCCGCGGGCCCCCCCGGCGGCGGGAGAGCGGCGCGGCCTGCCCCGGCCCGCGCCCGCGCCCGCGCCCGCCCGCGGCGAGGAGGACGCGGCCCCCCGGCGCGCCCCGCCCGCGCCGCTCGGCGTGCCGTGGGGCCCGCCGCCCGCGCCCCCGGGGCCCGCGCCGGGCCTGCTTTGCTCTTACGCGACCTGCTTCAGCAGCACTTTGTCTGGCCCGGTGGCCGCGCTGGTCGCGCCGCCCGCTGCGTGCCCGGGGCGCCCCCTCGGCGCAGAGCCCGTGCTGGGGCTGCCGGTGCTCTGCGCCGCCTTCCTCCCGCCGCCCCCCTACGGCTACTACTGGTGAGGGGGGCGCGCAGGGGCCTCTCCCTCCCGCTGCCCTTGCAATGCTCGCGGGCGCTCTTCGGCCCCTCCGTATTGCAGGGCGACCCCTCGGAAGCAAAGCGCTTGTGGAAAGCGGAAAGTGCTGGGGGGGGTCACTCTTTGGCCGTGCCGTGGGGTGAACACCGTGTGCTCGCTTCGGCGGCAGCCCCCAGTCTTGCAGCTGCCTGGGTCAGCTGAGCAGGGGGGGCCCTCTGGAGCCATTCTGGGATCCTGGCTGGGAGGGGGGGACCCACAACCGTTGTGGCAGGCCCCGTGCAGTTCCTTTCTGGGTGCCTTAATCTGCATTTCACTCTTTGGTGGCCAGTCAAGATCTAATTTAAATAAAGCTTCTAAAAACAACCAGGCCTTCTGGGCTTTGACTGTCAGTCTCTTCCAGCAGAATGGAGCACTTGGGGTCCCATCCTGACCAAAGATGGCTTCGCTGGCTTGCATGGCCCCGGGCAGCCTGCTTTTGCAATGCGGGGAGGGGCACAGGGTCCCAAGCCCTGGGAAGGCTACTTAGCGGCCCTCCCTCTGTGAGTCCTGCAATACCACCCTGCAATTCTTCAAGCAGGAAGCCCTTCCGGGACCCCGAGGGTGTGGAAGGGGCTTCCAGGGAGGTGGGTGAGGCCCCATCAGTGACAGCCTTCAAGGTTAGGCTAGACATGGTGTCCTGAGCAGAGCCAGCTGGAGCCGGGGGTCAGACTAGATGGCCCAGGAGGCCCCTTCCCACCTCGGGCTTGCTGGCCACCCCCCCCCCCCCCGTTCCCGTGCTTGGTGACTGCAGCAGGACACTGCGAGGGGGGGAGGCCTCCTTTCATCCAGCCCCTGCTCTGGCAACACGGATGGGGGGTGGAGGCTGCGGTGGCTACCTTGCCAAGGAAGAGCGGAGCGGAGGCACTGGGCTTGCGGGGAGGGTGGGGTGCTGTGTCCCCCTGAACTCTGCCCAAAGCAAAAGGGGCAAGTGAGAGGCACTCGGAGGGGGAGTCCAGTTGGGGGGGTGACCGTGGCCCTTCCCGAAAGGATGAGGTGCACTCCGGCGAGCCCCACCCAAGCTGCCGGGCCCGGTTGGTGCCGTGAGTGGGGAGCCCATCGGGCCCTGGGAAAGAGCAGCTTCCCGTGGCTCCTGCCAGCGGCCAGCTGCCTCGCCAGCCTTGCCCCCCAGGGCTCCCCGGGCCCTTGGCCTGAAAGCAGCTGACGCCTCTTCCACCCCCCACAGACATGCTCCCCCCTCCCGCCAAGTCAGGAGGCAACAGGCTAAGATGGGGCAGCGGTCCTTTATTCCGGCAAACAGCCAGCCGGTGGAAGAGGGTCCCCTTAGAAGAACCCGGTCAGGAGGACTGAAGACAAGGGGGCAGGGCAGCAAACCAGCTCCCCCCACCCGCCCCCATGGCTCTCTATCAAGGTTTGAATGAAAAAGGCCGGGGGGGGGGCGACCCAGAGCCTGAGAGCCCCTGGAGAGGCTGTTCCTGGGGTGGCACCCAATGCTCTTCCGTGCTTGTAGTTACTGGAAACCCCACAGTCAAAAAGGGGGAAGAGGGTTCTGGCCCCATATAGGGGAACGCAGGACAAGAGCAGCTCCTCCCTGTGGGGTGGAAACATTCGGTCAAGGGGTCCTGGGGGCAGCAGTCCAAGCCCCCAGGAGAGCGCAAGGCCAGGGAGGTCTTGATGGGAACCAGGTGGGAAGACCAGCCTGGGGAAGGGGCCGCTTAGAGTGCCCGGGGGGGGGGGTCCCCGGGAGGCAGCTCCTTCACCCAGCAGGGCAGGGAGCCTGGTCCAGGCAGCAGGTGTGCAGCAGCCCGAGGATGCCTGGGGGGCAGGGAGCCCCCAGAGCTGCCCGGGAGCTGCCCTCATGCCCCTGCCTCATGCCAGTGTGGCTCCGAATGGCCCTGCCTGGCATGTCCTTGCAGTGCCAGAGCTGGGGGGGGGAGAAGGCGGGCTGGACCTGCTCCCCACCCGCCCTCGGAGGGGAGCCTCAAGCAGCTGGAGCAGCCCATGGCAAGCGGCCCCGGGGGGGCACCCCACGCTTCCAACATGCTGGGAGCGTTGGGGGCAAACGCATGTTTTGGGCAAATGCACGGGCGGGCTGCAAATGTGGCCCAAGGGGAGGCGGAAGGGGGCGCAGGAGCAGAGACGGAGCATGCCCTCCAAGCACACAGGAGAGAAGCTGGGCCAGGGGAAGGAGAGGGGACCCTTCACAGCGCTGGGGGCCCGGAAGGGCCTGGCAGCAGACCTCCGTGCCAGGATCCGAGCCTGCCTGGCCAAGAGAAGGCAGAGCCACTCAGCTCTCGGGCAGGGGGCTTTGCTGGGGGGGCAGTGCAGGATCGGCAGGCAGGGGGTGGCTCTTGCCCCCTTTTTCCCGCGGCCGTTCCCCAAGGCTGCCCAGGAGGGGAGGTGCGTGGCAGTCCTTTTGCGTGGGGAAGGGAAAATGCCCGAGGGACACACAGAGTGCAGAATCTTGCAGGAAATGGAGACGCCAGAAATATGCAGAACACCAGAAAGACCAAAGCGTGGGGGGGGGGCCTGGGCTGCAGCACGTTATACAAGGCAGGGGACCAGGGGCAGGGGCAAGGCAGGGGGTGGGGGGCTATTTGGGCCACGGTCCTAGAAGAAGGGGGGTCATCCTGTGGCGGGGGCACAGGGCAGCCGGGACGGCGCTTTTCTGCTTTCAGGACCTGCCTGTCAGGACAGGGCGCCATCCCTGGGGAGGCTGGGCCCTCCCCCCGTGCCCCCCACTGCTCCCCCCCACATCCGTCCATCCGGCGCACGGCGGCAGCGGCTCCTGGGGCTCAGAGCTCGTGCTGCGCAGAGCAGTCGACGCGGCGGGCAGCCGGGCCCAGCTCCACCTTGCAGACCCGCTGGGCGAACTTGAGGGAGCAGATGGATTCTCCCATGTCCTTCTCCAGCGGGGAAATCTGGACAGGGAGGAATCGGAGGGGGGGTCACCTGCGGGCTCAACATTCGGCAGCACGGGAAGCAGGCCTGGGGACCCCCTCGCGGCTGGATTCAGCACGCGGAGCAGCAGGCCCCGGGCACCGCTGCTCCCACGGGATGTGCCCGTGCAGCTCGGCAAGAACAGAGGCGGGCAGGCGAGCGGGCAGGGGGCTCCTGCATAGGGCTGCGGGGTGGCCCCAGAAGTGCGAGAGGCTGGTGGCCCGGACGGCCGGGGGCCGCACCCCCTCCACGTGTCCACCGTGGGGGCGTGAGCTGCCCGAACGCAGAGGCCGGTCCCCTTTTTGCCGTTACCGGGGCATCCTCAGCCCCGCCCCCCGGTGGCCGCGGCCCCTCACCTGCACGAGCATGACGGTCCGGCTCCCCCTGCCCAGGGAGTCCTGCAGCAGGTAGGTGAGCTTGGAGTTGCGGAAGGGCACGTGCGGCTGCCTGGCCCGGAGCGCCTGGATGACCTCGCCCAAGGCCAGCAGGGACCTGTTGATGCTCTGGGCTTCCTTCAGCCGCTCGCCCTGGGCCCCGGACTTCCACACCCGCTCCGAGCCGGCCAGGTCCACCAGGCTGAGCTTTCCTGCGGGGGACCAGAGTGCGTGGGAATGAGCCGCAAAACCCGGCGGCCTCCGCAGGATGCGGCCCTGCAGCCCGACTCGGCTGGGGGCTTCCAGCGCACGCAGGGGGTGGCAGGCCTGGAGGGTCAGGGCACCCGTCCTGTCCCATCCCGTCCCGGCAGCAGGAGCCACGGAGAGTCGTGGGAACAGCGGGCAGCCAAGAAGCGCATGGCACTGGGTCCTGGGCGCAGCCGAGAAGGTGCTGGGAGCACAAGCACCAGGGAGAAAAGCCGTGCCAGGGAAGGGGCCACGCCAGCCTTGCCGGGTTGCCCACCGCAGGGGGGAAGCGGCCCTTTTCCCAGGAGCAAGATGGCCAGTCTTGGCCTGAGAGGCCAGAGCAGAGGAGGGGACTGCAGGCCTGCCCAGGGGCCAAACCCAGGCCGCCGGGGTACCCCGATCACCCGGCCCCCCTGCCCCGAGCACCTGGCATCGCCCCGGCTTCTGTGCAGGGCCCCCTCCCGCCCTGGAGGTCTCCAGCCATTGTCCCGGCTGCAGGGGCTCTGGGCTGCAGTGCGCCAGCGTTTGCCCCTTTGGCCCCCTGCCCTGCGCACCCACAATGCGGCCCATGTGGGCAATGCTGCAGGGGGTTGTGGCACTCAGGCCGAGCGGGCCAGGACAGCGCCAGCACCTGGCTCTGTGCTGGATTTGCCCCGACTCCAGAGGGGCACAACATGCTTGCTCCTGGACGCCCACGGCCGCCTCCATGCCCCACAGGTTTGGGCCTCCTGCCCTAGACAGGGGGCCCGGGGCTACCTGTGACTTTGGTGCCGCCGGCCAGCTCGGTCCCAGTGACAGTGACGGTGAGCAGTACGTGGGAGCGAGAGCTGTGCTCGTTCATGCAGGTGGAGTGGGTCGCCCGGTTCCGCTTTCCCACCGAAAGCATCTGGGGAGAGGCAGAGCAGGGGCCACGCTGAGGGGGCCCTCAAGCATCGAGGCCGCAGTGGAGGGAGGGGGGTCCATTTGCTGGTGGGGGGTGAGCGCTCTGGAGCGGCTTGGCCTGGCTGCCGCCTTAACGCGCCCCTTCCGGGGCTTCCCCCTCCCCAGCAGGGTGCAAAGCAGAGCCCGGTGCCGGGGCTTCTCCCAGGCCCAATCGCGGGGGGCTGCACGCAACGCTGCCCCAGAGAGGCCGGCAGCACCTCGGGAGGTGACTGGGGCAGGCCTGGTGGCATGGTGCGCGGGTTGCACCGGGGCAAGGGAGACCCCCTGCCAGCCACCGCCTGGCCCTGCAGCTCCCTGGGGGATGCCGGACCACTCACTGGCTCCCAGCCTAGCCTACCTCGCAGGGTGGCTGTGAGCAGAGCAGAGCATGGGCCCTGGACGCCCCCTCGGGCCACGTGGGGGAAAGGCGGACCAGCGAGAGAGAAGCAAGGGGCGTTCCTGAGCCCCACTTGGGAAGGGGCTCAGACAGCTTCGGGGGGGGGCATCAGTGCCTCATCGGGAGAGCCATGCTCTAACTCTGCCACTCCCAGAAGCAGGGTGCCCCGGGCAGCAGGAGGACCCCAACCCCATCCTCCTGCCAAGGGGCCACACAAGGGGGACCAAGGAGGGACGCCTGTCGCTCCGCAGCGCCACACGCCGCCTTCGCCATGGCCCTCCCCTCGCGGAGCCAGCCCAGCGGCCCGGCCCGGCTACCTTCTGGATCTCGCGGAGACCGTGCACCTCCACGCTGGTGAGGCCCGGGACATGCAGCTGGCCGCTCCCATCCGGGTTCAGCTTGACGTCCAGTTTCTCTTGGGGATCCGTGGCAAGAAGGTCCCTAAAGGGAGGGAGGGAGGGAGGGGGGTGCTCGCACACTCTCAGATCCCGATCTCCCAGGTTGCTGGGAAGAAAAGGGTCCCACAGGCGTAAAATGGGCATTTGCTTAGCCAGGCGGGCGACTGCGGAGCAGCAGGCGCACCGTGGCCGCAGAATCCAGGGGGAAGGAGCTGGGACTGCCCCCCAGGCAGCACGGGGAGGGGGGCAGACGCAGCGGGCCTGCAGACTGGCATGGCTGGGCAGAGGCCACAGGGTGGCTTTGCAGCCGGTCGCAGCCGGGCTCAGGCGGGGCTAAGGGGGACCCTCCTCCTGTCGTCCTCCCAGGCAGAGAAGGGGCTCTGCGTGGCGGAATCGCGCCCTTTTCCGCAACATGAACACACACAGGCGTGTTGTGTCATCCCGGGCCCTCCGGGTTCCCTGACTCCTCCACAGAGGGAGAAGCCATCAGCCTGCTGCTTGGTGTGGCTTCCAAGAGCCGATCCGCCCGGGCACGGGGCACAACCCCCCCTCGATTGGCTGCCTTCCTGGAGAGACACGAGGAAAAGGCCGCTCTTCAGCCCGGTGGACTTCGGTTTCAGCATGGACCGGAACCGCCAGGCCCGCCTGGACCGGTTCCGAGCGAGTTCAGCGGGGCCGCGCCTGCCTCTTGTGGGGAGACGATGCAACAAGCGCCGGGCACAGGCACCCGATCCCAAAGAAGCCGCGGCCCCAAGATGACCTCGGAAAGGGCTGTGTGGGATTTCAGCACGGCGGCCCGACAAGGTCCCCACATCCCTGAGGACGGCCATCCAGGGCCATTCAGTGACTTCCTCCCGCCGCCCACCCGCCCCAATTTCAGGAACTAGAACTAAGTTGTGCAACTGAGATACGCCAGTCACGTTTGTGCAAGACCCAGCACTGCCGGTCGGACGTCCGGCTTGCTGCAGCGAAATGGGGAGGTGCAGAACCCCGAAAGGGGCAGATCCCTCCATGCAGGTTCACGCGCTCTCAGAGACCCTCCCCAGTCCCTCGAGCTTGGGGAGAGGCCGGCAGCGTCCCATGCAGCCCAGGCTGCGTGGAAGGAGCAGGGCCCAGCGGCATCCGGGGGCCCCTCCACCGCCTGGCCTGTGCCCTACCGTCTCTCCCCGCAGTGAGGCCCCAGGGACCCCCCAGCAGCCGGACTGGGCAGAGCAGCCCCCAGAGCCCACCTGACGCAGCGCCGCGACTCCCCCTCCCCGGCCCCATTTGCCCTGAGAAGATGTGGCCGGGACGCTGCTACGCCTCCAACAAGGCCCCGCTCCTTCCCGTCCCAGAGCCAGGGCAGGGGTCTCCCAAGGGCGGGGTCCGCACCCCGGAGGGGCCGCTCACCTGAGCACCTCGTTGTAGATCTCCACCATGCTGAGGTTGACGGCGAACGTCCAGGCCCCATCCTTGGCCTCCATCTCCCGGAAGAGGGCCTCCAGGGCGCGCTGGTTTATCCCCGGGTCACCCGGGACACCCTGGACCCGAGACAAAGCAGAGGCCCAGAGGGGAGCGAGCGCTCAGCCCCTCGGCCGGGTGCTGCCCCACAGGAGGCCGGCCACGGACCAAACTGCCCCCGCCACGCCACCTTTTGCCAGCCGGGCACGGGATCACCCTCCAGGCCGCATCTGTCCGTGGGCACGCGTGACCCCGGGCGTCCCTTCATGCAGGAGGCGGGGGCCCATGTGCATGGCTCTGAAGCGGTGCCCACGCAAGAACCCCCCCCAGCCACGCGGCTCGCCAGCGAGGGGCCCCGGAGGCGCCGGCCGCCCTCACCTCCATGGTGTAGGTCTTGCCGGAGCCGGTCTGCCCGTAGGCGAAGATGCAGACGCTGCAGCCCTGCAGGCAGGACACGGCCAGCGGCTCGATCTCCAGGAAGACCTGCGGGCAGACAGCGAGCGCGGCTGTGAGCCGTGCCCACCGGTGCGGGGGCGGGCGAGGGCGCGGGTGCAGGGCAGTGCTCCTGGGGGTGGGGGGGCCGTGGTGCACGGATGCGTCCGGGTGAGGTGGGGAGCGTGGCCGCCGGCTGCGCAAGGTGGGGCTCGGAGCAGGGCATTACCTCCTGTGGGGCCGGCCACGGCCCCGGCCGTCCTGCTGGAACACAGCGTCCCTCTCCTGACCGGCACCTGGGGGCTGAGGGGTCACAGAGTGGCGGGGCCGAGTCAGGCCGTGCCCAGACCCACGGCCCCCCAAGCCCGGGGGGTGCCGCCTGCTGGCCGAGGACACGGCCCTCTGTTCCGGGAGGCGCTCCTGCCCTCTGGGCTGTGCAAGGGGCAGCGGCCGATGGCCCCCCGGAGCAAGCAGAGCGACCACCGGCTCCGCCGGACCCTGCAGCGAACTACCCTTCAGGCCGGCTCCTGCAACGCTCCCCCCCCCCCGCAAAGGAAACGCCGCTGCGGGCAGCTGGGAGACCGAGCGGAGGGCTGCCTGGGAGGTGGGGGGAGTGAGGGGGCAGCCCCCCCCATTTGCCAACTCAGAGCACCCCTCCACATGTCCACACACTGGCCCTGGCAGAAAAGGGTACGGGGCTCTTTGGATCGGAAAGCTGGCTGGCAGGGGGAGATTCAGCAGGAGCCCCCCTTCCCCCCCACAGGTCCTCCGCTAAAGAGCGCAGAGGAAGGAAAACCAAAAGGGCCGAGGGCGGAGAGCCCAGCTCGTCCCTCCAGCACCCCAGCATCTCCACGCAGCTGCACCGGGGCGGATTGTGCTCTCGCCCAAGAGCGGCTGGTTCCCCCACTCCCAGCCCCAAAGACTCCGGCTCTGCACCTCACTGAGGGCGGAGGGACAACGGGCAGAGCCCCCAGCCCTGCCAGGAAGTACCCGCATGGCGCAGCTGCCCTTTGCTTTGGCTAGTCCGGAAATCGCCAGAACCGAGACCCCCAAGCGTCCTGCCCTGCCCGGCCCGCTGCTCCAGTGGTTCCCGTGGCCCCGGAGGGTCCGCGATGCCCTGGCCCTTCCCAGGCGGCTGCCTGCTGCCAGGACGGCCTCAGAGTGCAGCCCCCCAGTGGGGCAAAGGGCTCCGAGGAGCAGAGGGCCACAGGTGCTGGAGGGCCGCTGCCCCAAGGCCATCCCTCTCCTGGGGGCAGGGAGGCGCCCCCCCTCCTGGAACTTGCCCCCACTTCTGCATGTTTCCTCCGCTTTGCCTTTTCCAGGACCCTCCCTCCCCGCCCCCCCCCAGCATAGGCAGAGCGCCCCCAAGTTGCGATGCTGCAAGCCTGGTGGTTCGTGTCCTGGGGGCTTTCCCTTCCGGAAGCCCCTCCCTGACCCCCCCATGCGAACGCCTGGCCTGGGTGCGTGGCTGCCGTGGTGTCTCCCCCCCCATCCCGGCCCCTGCTGGCCTGTGCTGAGCGCGCCAACCCCTCGCCCACCGTGCCCCACACCCCCTGCTGCGGCTGCTGGCCGTGGGGGGCAGGCCCTGTGGGCAGAGGCCGGGCCACGCCACCCCCTGCGCGCTGCATTGTGGGGGCTCACCTCCTCCTGGGTGGCCTGCGGCAGGAAGACCTTGTCCAGCCGGAAGGTGCGCTCCTGGCCCTTGTAGCAGGCCGTCACGCAGCCGTCGTCCGCAGGGCTGGCCTCCACTGCCGCGCCGGCCCCCTCCAGCTGGTCTTCCTGGGTCAGGGGCTTCAGGCGGCACAGGACCCGGATGTTCCCTGCGGGAAGGGGGGCCGGCAGGAGCGCATGAGCGCCTTGCCCGCTGGCCACGGCAAGGCCCACTCCCGGAACGAACCGGGAGGCTCCGCTGCCCAGGCCCTCGGGGCAAGACCCCCTGGGGCGCCAGCCCTCCAAGCCAGCCCACTGGGGCTGCAGCCCTGTCCCCAAGTCCTGCTCACATCACCAGGCTTCCCTGGCGCCCCACAGCACCGGGGCCAGTCCCGCAAGCCGGGGGCGCTCCTGCCACGCTCGCAGCCGCTGCCTTCCCTGCCGGGCGCCAGGCACGACCTTTGCATCTCCTGGCTGCTGCAGGGGACGCCCTGGCCCTGGCCCCCCTCTGGGAGCCCACTGGCCGCTCAGGTAGCCCGGAGCAGAGTGAAGCGATGCCCACGGGGCAACTTCAAGCCCAGGCGACTGAGCAGGAAAGGGGCCTGCGGCAAGGCGGGCAGCGCGATGAAAACGCGGCCCAGTGCACAGCCGCCGTGAAGGAGGGCGCTCCACACTGGGCACCATCGGGAAAGGAATTGACGCGAGACGTGCCAAGGCCGCACTTTCCCGGCACAAATCGATGGTGTGACCACACTTAAGAGTATTGTGCACAGTTCTGAAGGCACCCAAGAGGGACATTATTAAGCGGAAAAGGCGCCGGGGGGGGGCAGCAGGTTGGGCGAGTCCCCTGAGCGGCGCACCTGCAGCCCCTGGAACCCGGTAGCTTAGAAAACGGGGAGCCCAGAGAAACACAGCAGAGGCGTTCAGGATCATGCCTGGCGTGGAGAAAGTGCAGCGAGACGCCAGCGAGGTCCCCCGTGAAGCCGATTCGGGACAAACGAGAGGAGGCGCAGCCACAGGCACTGGCGACGGGCCCAGGCGGGGCGGCTTCCGGGGGGGTTCCTGAGGGAGGTGGCCGGCGGCGGCTGCTAGGCATGCTGGCCGTGGGCTGCCTCCTTTGCAGCAGGCCCTCGGGGACTGGAAGGCTGCCGACCACGTGGCGGACCCTGCAAGGGGGCCCTTTCTCGCCCGGTCCTGGGGAGCTGCACTTACACGTGACCAAAGGTCTCCTCTTGGAGGATCACCCTTGCCTATGGGGAAGTGTCCCGTATGGAGTAACGCATCCTGTACGGGACTTCCGTGTTCCGTGTTCCCTCCCCTTCCAAATCCTTGTGGAAGAACAATGAGCCAGGATTTTGACCGCTGGGGCACCCACCAGGTTTCTCGCTACCTCCAGTGCCGCCCAAGTCTACTCTGGAAATTCAGAAGACTGGGGGGCGGGGGGGGAGCAGAGCCACTCGGCCTGGCTTCCTCTCTGCCCCCTGGCTCCCCTTCCCTGTGCACCTGAGGTTATCTTGTCTCGCTGATCTCATGCAAGATACATGGGACCTTTCTGGCTCAGGATCAAATCCCAGTATTTCACAGGAACCGACAAACCCCCCGGGGAGAACTGTTGTCCCACAAGCAGCCAAACTGTGGCAGCTGAGGAACCTGTCGGCTAGCAGAATCCCCCCCCGAGTGCCCCCCGCGCCCCCACTTGGGGTGCAGGAGCCAAGCAGCCCGTCTAGAGACATGAGGCATTCAAGGTGCAGGCGCAGGAAGGGCCGTGGTGCCGCCGGCCCCTGCAGCTCCTCCTGGATGGCAGAGCTCTCCGTGCTGCTTGCCCCGGGCGAGGAGACGCCAGGGCTCCGCTCGGCCATTGCACAGGCACCTGCAAGCTGCGTTCTGCTCACACAGGGGCCCGGCGGGGGCCCGGGGAGCCCGGGTGCGTGGCCCGCTGCACGTGTTCCCATGTACACGTTCCCACCCTTTGGGAGCCAGACGCACCGCCCCAGGCATTCCTGAGTGCAGGACGAGGACCCTGGCCTGAGCAGGACGGTGCAGCATCGCCCGGCCACAGCCAGAGCCAGGCCAGGCCACCCCACAGAGCGCCATCCTCCCCACTGCGCCTGGGCTGATGGATGGGCTGGGGGAAGGTGGAACGCCCCAGGCCTGAGCGGAGCAACCCTTGGCCTGGTGCCTGGCCCACATCAGGGGCCCTCTGGCTGGGGCGATGAAAGCTTGCAGGCCAGTGTTCCCTTAATTCAATTCAATGCCCCTCCTTCCTCCATAAAGCTTCTCGCTGGGGAAGGATGCTTCTCTGAGGCTGTGCATCTAAATTATCACCACTTGTCAACTTGTTGAGTTTCAGTATCAAATGGGAGTAATTGCTTGCAAACAATTACTTGTAATCATCCTAAGGAATAATCCTATTGCTGCATCATCAGCGCAGGTCTCTCCTGGGATCCTCCCCTGATTGGATTTCCTGTTCTAATTAGAAACCGATTGGTGACAGAAGAGCCCTTCTATTTGTCTTCCATCAGCTTTTCATTTTGAATACTGTGCCAGAGACTTCTCCAAGAAGAGGTCCGAGCTAAGCAGGTAAATGACCACTGCACCCAGAATTACAGCTGCTTTTAAATGGAAAACAGAAGAATGCCCAATAATCAAGACTGGGAAAATAAATTGGCAGTTTGCAGCGATGGCACAACTAAGTAATTATATAAACAGAGAGCAAGCAAATGATTTAATGATAAATGGAGATTTTACCATATGCAGATTAATTAATGCAGAACAAAATGAAACTTGTAAAAATATTGCTGATGACTTATAATTGGCTGGATGTGATTGGAAAAATTATTGCTTTAGAAAATTACAATTATCTTTTCTGCAAGCTGCAACAGTGATGGACAGAAAAACAGAAAAGAAATGGGGATGATTTGCTAGGTTGTGAATGTATATAATTGTGTGCTTGGTACTCGTATTTCTCTTTTACATTTTTCCTCTGTTCTGTACTCTTGTTTCTTTAAGCAAACAAAGTTGCATCTATTAAAAAAGAAGCTGTAGGCCCGAACCCCTGGAGGCGTGTGTGCCGGGACCCCTGCTCTCTGGGCTCCAGGGGGCAGGTGGTGGGGCCAGGGCCCATGGGCACCCGCCAGCGCTTCCCTATCAGCAGGGGCCATGCGGCTATCTGGCATCCCTCCCTGGCAGAATTCCCCCCCCCCCCCCGCCACAGCTTCTCCCAGGGCAGGGAACCAGTTTGTCAGCTCTGTCCCCTTGACATGCAAAGCATCTGGGGATGGCTTGGTTTTGAATGGCTAATGGAGGCCCATTAGCTTCACAAAGGACCCTCACAAAGAGGGAGATACACAAACACACACGGACAATGGAGGCTGGGTGCTGTTGACAGAAAACACACAGCAGCCAATATACACCAGGCTGGTACTTAATGATTAAGGCTCAGGGGAGGGGAGGGGAGGGGAGGGGAGGGGAGAGGGGCTGATGAAGCCGGAAAGGCCAGGGCAGGGCTTTGGGGTGTGCGGCAGGCAGTGGGCCGAGCTGGGGGAGGTTTCCCCTGAGCCAGAGAAGGGCTCTGGGGGAACCTCGGGGGCCACCGGCTCGCTGCAGGGCACCAGGGCCTGGCCAGTCCGGGGAGGGCCTGCTAGAGCTCGGAGGACAGCAGGTCCTGGGGAGCCGGCAAATGGCACAAAGCCACTGCGGGAGGCGAGGCACCGCCTTGCACGCAGGTAAGAACGTGTGTATCTTGCAATTTGCTCGCCTTGGGTTACTAAACCCGTTTGTGCAATAGGAAGGTGGGGAGGGTTTGCGTTGTCATCCTAGGGACGTGGCATCGGCCAGCCCGGGGGTCCCTGGGACAGAGCCGTGGCCCCATAGGAGCCCCCTCTGGCCAGAGACGCTGGCTGCGCCGTGAGTCCTGAGCCGATGCAATTCTGCCAGAGCAAAGCAAACCCGCTGGAAACGGGGGTCCATTGGATGACATCTGACTGGTTGGTTGCGCTTTCTGGCTTATCTGTCTTCATGCATAGCGGCCTGGGAGGTTTGGCCATCAAGTCCGTCCTGGGAGGGAGGCTGCCGGCGCTGGGAAGGGGTGCAGGGCGGGGGAGACCCAGGAAGCGGCTCAGCCTACCTTTCAGCTCCAGCAGCTGGTCGTGGTATTTCTTGCGAAGCTGCACCTCCCGCTGGCAGCGCTCCTGCAGGGACTGGTTGGCCTGGGACACCTCGCCGAGGGCCGAGCACATCTGGGGAGGCACCAGGCTGCGTGGGGCGGGGCGGGGGGCAGCCGCCCAGTCCCGAGCCCCCCACGGACCGCTCGGGGTCCTCCTGGGGACTCTCGGTGCCTGCAGCCAGTTCTCTCCCCGCCAGACGGCTGGCTGCACACAGCCTAAGAGCGTCGTGCACCTGTGGTCGCGCACCTGTGCCAGACACCTGGCCACCCCGGGCCACTGCCGGCTTGCCCCCGCGGCCAGCTTCCTGCCACCCGGCAAAGCGCCAGCATCGCAGCTGGAGTGTGGATCCCGCTCGGCACTAAGATGGATGAGGCCACGGGGCCGGCCTGCCTGGTCCGGGCCCCAAGACTGCTGCTCGCAGGCGTGTGGCGCCCGACACGGGAGGCAAGGCAGCGCCACCCGGCCCAGCGGCCACAGACGGCCCCCCCTCCCGTTCCAGCCCCCCACATTGCGCCTGCGCTCCCCGTTCCGTTCGCAAATCCCCCGCTCGGCTGGCGGTGTGGAGAAGCGCCCCCCGCGGCCTCACCTGCCGCCTGGCCTCCCCGAGCGCCGCGTCGTAGCAGTCGGCGAAGCTGCGCACCTCCCCACGCAGGCTGGCGTAGTCGGACCTCATGCCCCTGAGGAGAGGCTGCACGGCACCCAGGCGCTGCTGCACACCTGGCGGGAGGGCGGAGGGGCCGGTGGGCTCGCCATCCATCCGTCCGTCCGTCCAGCCCTCCCGCCCCTCCTCCCAGGCGGAGTGCACGGGCCTCACAACAACCCTGCGAGGTGGGGCAGGCCAGAAGGGGAGGCCCTGCCTGACCCTCTTTGCATGTGGGTGCGCCCGACGCCAGACAGGACGGGCCCGCCGTGCTGGGAGAGCCCCGCACGGCCCGCTCTGGGGGCTCCCGCCCCGTACCGGCCAGCTGCTCCCGCAGGTGCTGGAGGTGCTGCTGGGAGCACTGGGCCGCCTCCCGGATGGCCTCCTCCTTCCGGGCCTCCAGCTGCCTGATCTCGTCCAGCAGCTCCTGCCGCAGCACCGCGATCTCGGCCTCGTAGGCGGAAATCTGCCGGGAGAGGGAGAGGCCGCGCTGAGGGGGTGCCGGGAGGGGTCCCAAAGCCAGCCTGCACTGCAGGGGGGCGTTTTCTTAGGGGGAGGGGACACGGAGGGCGGGCTCACCCTTCCCCTCCCCAAGGCGGCGCCCCCCAAGTGCCCGCTCCTCCCCTGCAGTCGGGCATCCCAAGAGCCACCGGGGTCCGTGGAGGGGTTGAAAACTCTCCCTGCAGTGCGGGCCTTTTCGGGACGGGCAGCGGGCACACCGGAGCACGCGCGCAGGAGGGCACGGGAGGCGCGAAGGGGCCTGGACTAATGCGGCAGGGGGCACGTGCCCCAGCGGGACACCGGGTCCAGGCTCAGACGGCAGCCCCCGGGCTGCAGGAAGGCCCCACCCCGCCCTGCAGAGCAGGCGCGACGCGCCCCGGGCCCAGGGCCGCCCCACCTTGCGCCGCAGGCCAGCGGCCACCTCCTCGGAGCTGCGCAGCTGCTCGGTCAGCTGCCCGCAGCGCTCGGCCTGGCGGGAGAGCTGCTCCGCGAGGGCCCGGTTCCGCTCCTCCACGGCCGCCAGGGCTTGCAGGGTGTGCGCGGAGTCCACCTCCACCGTCCTGGTGACGTACTGCGAAGGAAGAGCCCACCGAACAAGCCCCCGTGGTCAAAGGCGCTGAGGAGGGTGGCTACCGGGGGGGCTCTTGGGTGGTGGGACCCCAGCTGTGGAAGGAGCACCCCAGAGGGGCACCGAGCGCCCTGCTTTGCATCCTTCCTGGCGCCAAGGGACGGCCCTCGTGTTTTCCAGCACGTTAACTTTTAAACATTATTTCTAGTACTGCATTCTGTCCTGTGCCGCCGGCCCCCCACACTGTGCTTCTGCGCTGATCCAATAGCAGTCCCTGCGTCTGTTTAATTGCCTTATGTTAGTTCTTGTTTGTTTGTGTGTTTTTGAGCTCGTCTTAAAAGCCCCTTGGTTATTCAGCAATATACCAATGAAGTCCTCAAGGAAGGAGAGAGAGAAGCCTAGGGAGTGAAGTGAGTCAGGGAGGGGGCAGACAGCTTTTCTCATGAAAAAAAAAGGCTGTCCCCACTGACCGCAGGGCCCCTCCGTTCTCCTCCAAATGGCCCAGGCAGGTGGGACTTTTCTTCCAGCCAAAGCCAGCAGGGGCCAAAATGCAGCTCCGCTCTGTGTGTGTGTGGGGGGGGGGGAGGCTGTGGTCCCTTTCCAGGCTGGATCAGGGCCCTGCCCTGCCCTGCCTCCAGAGCCTTCTCCAGCAATGAGCAGGTGGCGGGGGGGGGGGGTGACCGGAACTGCGGCCGGGGCAGCTGGCAGGGGTCAGAGCCTCTCCGCATCCCTCCCACGGGCTGCTTTTCCTGGGACAGAAGATCCACCCCACCTTTTGGCCCCAGGAACAGCCCCCTGGCTGGCGGCTGCTGGGAGGGGAAAAGAGGGGCCGGCCAGGAGGGGGTCCGCGGGGACTCACCTGCACTCTGGGGGGCTGGCTCTCCTGGGCGTCCAGGGAGCGCTGGAGCCCCCGCAGCCGCTCCGCCTGCGCCTCCAGGCCCCTCAGCTCCTCCACCTTCTGCCGCAGGTGCCCCTCCAGCCGCTGCACCTGCGCACGGAGGGCCTCGTTCTCCTGAGCGGCGAGAGCACCCGGTGCGACTCCAGGCCTGCCCCCACAGGGAGGCACGCCCCACCCTCCCTCAGCCCCACGACATCCCTGTGAGGTGGGCCGGACGGGATGGGACGGGAAGGCAGCGACTGCCCCAGGCACTCAGTGTGCTGCATGGCCAAGGGGCCGGAGCCGTTCACCGCACGCTTCTAATAAATACAACTAAAAATGAACAGCTTGCCCACAGGCTTTGCACGGCCGTGACCAGAGCGTCGCTGGCGCCCCAGCCCTGGGGAGGCCCCGATTCCCCCCGCTGGGGGGGCTACACACCCCAAAGCACGAGGCGGCACCAGCCCGTGCGGCTTCTACTCGTCCTCCGCTTTTGCCTTCCACAAACCCCCGTTTCACCCCGACTTTTCTTCCTGGCTTCCACTGGCGCCGGAAAACCTGCTCAGCACCCGACAAGGCAGCCGGGGGCCCACTGTCAGGCCGGGCTGGGGAACCACCCCGCACGTGGGTTTCGGGCTCCCCAGAGCCCCTGCAGGAGCCCCGCCTGGCTGGGGTGGGGAAGGGTCGGCTGCTCCCTCCCGCGCCTGACCCGCCCCGGGAATCTGCCCCACGCCGGGGCACCGTGCAGAGCTTAAAAGGGTCCCGGGGGCAGCAAGGGGAGGCTTTCCACCAGGACTCCCTTCGGTGCTGGCTGCAGCGAGACAGCGAAGGACGGACCTCCCCCCTCGCCTGTCGCGCTCCGAGCCACACAAGAAACGCGCAACGGGCAACGCAGCCCCGCTCGGCCACACGCAAGTCTCTCGGGGCGGAGTGACTTCAGGACCACACCAGAGTCCTGCTCCCTCCCACTCAACGTCTGACGAAGGCCTCCGGCGAACCCAAAGGGGTGCTCACAATCCGGGGACACCGGGGGCCCCGAATGACAGAGCGCCTCCGCCAAAGCGCTTGGCTTCGTCCGGTGGCCCACGCTTGGCTTCACGCGTCCTTCCCAGCGGCCCCCCAAGCCACCCCCACGGGGCAGGGGCAGGGGCAGGGGCAGGGGCGGGCTGCCCCCCGCCGGGGCTCCATGTGCCCAGCCAGCCCCCTCCCACTCACCTTGGCCAGCGGGGCCGGGGGCTGAGCGGACGCCGCCGCCAGCTGCTGCAGGAGGCCCTGGGTGATGCTCAGGCTCTGCTTCAGCGCCTCGTTCTCCGCGGTCAGGATGTGGATCCGCTTCTCGGAGTCCGTCACTCCCTGGGGGCCAAGGAGGAGCCCGCAGCTTGCAACGCTCTCCCGCCCAGCTCGGGACAGGCGGTGAGCCCCCTCGAGGGAAGGGCAGGAGGCCCCAGCGGCCGGCCGGTGCCCGGACCACCCGACTTGCAAGCACCCCCGGCAGCGTCCTCCACAGTCCCCATGCGGGCAGAGAAGAGACCCTGCCCCAGGCACCCCCTTCCCCTTCAGGGGTGCAGGCGGTGCCAGGCGCTCCTCACCGTCCCGATGCGAAGCCGCGCCAGCTCCTCCTCGCGCTCTCGGATCTGCTGCGTCAGAGCTTGGATCTGCCGGGAAAGAGGCACGGGGCACGTCGGCCTCTCTCAAAGCTGGCCCCACATCGGGGGAGCCAGGGCCAGGCCGGGCCAGGCCGGGCAGGGGGAAGGCCCCACACTGGGCACCTGAGCACGCCTCCTTCATCCTGCGCTCTCTGGCAGCCCCCCGTTCACTAGCTGAGCAGCCTCAGATGGGCACTGGAAACCCCAGGGGGGCAGCCATCTGTTCCGTGGGGAGAAAGGCTGGTCCCTGCCCCAAGAGGCTTACAATGCAGCTTGCAAGGCAAGCAGTGCGGAGAGGGGATGTGGGCAGGGACCAGCCTTTCTCCGCCCACATCCGACGAACCAGCATTCAGAGCATCCGCGGGTGCCTTCCACCAGTCAGACACTCGGGTCTGGGGCGGGTCTTCCAGGGCCCCACCTGGGAGGGCCCAGGGAATGCACCTGGGGGGCTCTGCAGGGAGCTGGGGCTCCAGTGCTGATGGGCCGCTCGGCGCCCTCAGACCGCCTTCCGCTCCGCTCCAAGAGGGAGCGCAGCCGCCTTCCGGGAGGACGTGGGCTGGAGGACGGGCAGCCCTGGAGCAGCAGCTGTGCAGCAGGGGGCTGGGGGGCGGCACCAGCCCCACACTCAGAGACGGGCCCAGTCTGCATCCTCCCCCCCCCCCGCATGCGGAACAGTGAAGTAAACCCAGCACGATTTGCTCCATGCCTCGGGATCATGTGCGCCTGACGCCCAGGCCACGCATGCTGGCCGCCATTCCTGGGTCCGCTCTCGGGCGTGTGCCTGCGGCCGGCCGGCCGGAGCGCTGGAGCCATGTGTGTCCCACCCCTCCCTGCAGGCTCCAGGCGGCCGCTAGGAAGCTCCCGACAGAGCCACGGAGCCCACGATAGATAAACCAGACTTCCTCGGCCCGCTGCCTTTCCGATGTGCTGAACTGCCATCCCCATCATCCCCAGCCGGCCTGGTCAGGGCCCTGCTGGCCAGGGGTGGCGGGACTTGCAGTCCGACTCCTCCCGAGGGCAGCGGGCGTACACAGCCCCGGCCCCCCGGCTCACCTGGTGGTGGAAGCCCCTGGCCAGCCGCTGGGTCTCACGCTCCCGCTCTTCTGCCCGCTGCCGCAGGCCCGTCACCTCCTCGGCCAGCCGGCTCCGCTCGCCCTGCAGGGCGCTGATGGACTCCACCAGCCGGTGCACGCCCGCCGTGGCCACCGGGGGCAGCAGGCAGGTGGAGGGCAGCTTCACCCCTGGCCGGGGGAGAGCCGGGTCAGGCACGGCCCCAGCAAAGGGGGCAGGCATGGGGGGGGGGGGGCTCGGGACTGGCGAGCGGCCCTTGCTGCCTCCGGGTGGCCAGAATCCACGCCTGGGGACATGCCCGTGCCCTGAACCTCCTGGTGGGGCAGGGGAGAGGACCGCTCTGCCCCCCCGCAGGCCTCCCGTCCCTGCCAGGCCCTGGGCAGCTCCACGGAAGGCGGGGTGGCAGGGGGTGACTGGGCCTGGAAGGAGGAGCCGGACCTGGCCCCCCCGGGCTTTCTTGTGGGCTGCTGAAAGCCAGCCACACACTCACCTCGCACAGCGGGGGCCCCACGGCATGTGGCCCATATGGGGGTCTGGGGAAGACGGCCCCAGCCTCCTCGAAGTGGCCTGAGCGCTAAGGGGCAGGATTGTCTGCTGCCGCGCTTCCAGATGTCCGGGCGGGCTTCCGTCTGCATGGAGCCCTGTGCTGGCCCAGGCCATCGGGAATGCCGGGGACCGCAGCGGCGGCAGCCAAGGGGGCCACCAGACTGCACGGCCGGCTTCCCTGGGACCGCGGGCCAGAGCCCTGGCGTGGCGGGTAAGTGGAGCTGCCCATGTGCTGTGGGGCCCGGCAGGCACAGATCGAGTTTGACTTGCTCGCTCTCACAAAGAACTGGAGTCGATTTGGCAGCTTCAGCCCTTGCAAATCGCGCTTTGCCTCTTGCAACTGCAGAGCTGCCCTTGCCGGCAAGTGCTCTCGGCTGCGGCAGCGCAGCTCTTGAAAAAGTATCGCCTGCTCCATCCGCACTCCTGCCAATCTTTTCTCACCCCAGCTCTGGACCTGCAGCAGGTGAGCGTCTGGGAAGCGCAGAGCAGCATGGCTTGTCCGGTTTGCCAAGAGAGCCGTGAAGGAAACTCCACAAGGAAACGGAGACGCGCTTTGCAGGTGGAAAGGGGCGCTGCCCCGCGAGCCGTGGGACGCCCACCCGGACCCGGCTGCCCGGAGGAGGCGAGGGGGAGTCCTACCTTCCTGCATCCTGTCCAGGAAGCCCTGCTGCTCGGAGATGATGCCCTCCAGGCTCTGGATCACGCCGAGCTTGTCCCTCACCCGCCGCCTGAAGGCCTTCTTCAGCCCGCGCAGCTGCTTGCGGCGCCGGCTCTCCTCCCTGCGCAGGCGGGAGCGATACTCGCCCGCCCTCTGCTCCAGCTGCTGCACCTGGGAGTAGCGCTCCAGGAACGCGAGCAGGTGGGACATCACCGAAAGCAGCGGCGACTCCGCAGGCTGCAGCGGGGCCGGGAAACAGGGAGGGCAGAGGGGCAGCCCGGTGAGCGAGGCGCCCTGGTGGAGGGGCAGGCGAGGCGGGCGGGGGGGGCCCTTGGCGCTGGTCCTGCGCTCTCACGCGCCCCCGACCCGTCCCCCACAGCTGCTGCGCCTGCCGCCCGGCTGCGTGCATCCAGAATCCAAAAGAAGGGGGAATGAGGGGCTCGGGGTCTGGCAGGAAGGGCATCTGCGGGGGCCAAATTGTGAAGCGAGCAGTTTTACCGAAAGCAGATCTCCGGGGTCTGCGCTTCAGCTCCGGGAGCCCCAGCCAGCATGCCACAGAGCCAGGGATGCTGGGAGTTGAGGTCCGGAACGTCTGGGGACGTGTTTCCTGCCCAGCCCCGCCTGGTGCCAGGGCTTGTCCTGTTGCGAGAACCCCGCCACCTGCCCAGCCCTCTGCACATGCTCCAGAAAAGGGCAGCGTGAACCGCTGAGCCAGACCTTTCCGCTGGGCGACTCTTTCTCTGCGAGGATCATCTTTGCGGCAGCCTCTTGCTTGAGGGACCGGAACTCGGTGAGTGGGGTGGGAGCATCCCCCAAGCCGGCCCAGGCGAGGCTGTCCTCCTCCTCCTCCTCCTCTTCCTCCTCCTCCTCCTCCTCCGTGCTGCTGCCTCCATCACTGTCGGAGCTGCCTGCCAGAACACAACCCGGAAGACTGAGCCATGCACCAGCCCCACTGCCCCCCTGCGCAGCCACTCACCCGTTTGCTCCTGGGGGGGCCATGGGGCTGGCGGGAAGCCCCCACAAGAGGGGCGGTCCGGCTTCCGCAAGGCCTCCTCGTGCACCTCTTCCAGCAAGCAGCTGCCCGCAGCACCCGCGACTTGGCTGGGCCTGGCAGTCGAATTATTGTGGCCCCTGAGGCTGACGATCCGGGGGGAGGCTGGGGGGAGCTGGAGCCGAGCAGCCCCGCTTCGGGGGACCCAGGTCGCGCCCCTGGCCGAACAGACGCAGCCGAGGGCTTCCCTGTGGATCTGCACCCCCAGCATTTGGGTGCAAACACCCGGCCCGGACTTCCCCAGCCTGGGCCCCCAGACGAACTGGGCGACCCCTTCCAGCCTCCCCACAGAAGCGCAAGTGGGGGAGGCTGGGAGGGGTCGTCCAACCCGTGTGGGGGGCCCTGGGTTGGGGAATGCTGTCTGAACCTGCTTGCAGCAGCGCCAGCCCAAGCCCGCCCCGCTTGCTCGACAGATGATTCTACCGCAGTTCTTGCACAACTTGGGAGCCGGGGGGGGGGGGCGGGGGGCGGAGGCAAGGTGGGGCTCGGGCGAGCCAGGTTCCAGCCCCGCTCGGTCACGGAGCAGCTGGGGCACTTGGGCCGGCAGACTCTTGGCCTAACGAGTCTGAGAGCAGGAGGAGAATTATGCTGGCTGTGCTGGGTTCCTTGGAAGGACGAGAGGTGGGATATAAGCAAGCAAGCAGGCGGGTTTATGGGGGGGGGACCAGGGCTTCCTGGAGCTTGCTAAGCATTTCAGCCGGCCAAGGGGGGGCCGTGGGGAGGGGGGCATGGGGGCAGCGCTTGCCACGTACTGTCCAGCTCAGTCGGCTCCCTCCAGACGTCCTCGTGCTTCAGAGTCCTCTGGGCCCCGCTTGCCGGCTCCGTGCACAGCGCCTGGCAGCCCCGGGTGACCTGCGAGGGGCAGGAGGTGGCCTTCAGCACCCCGCCGGGGCAGCGCATGCTGCGGCACCCATCCCGACTCACGAGGAGACACGTGGGGGGGGGGACCCGACCTAGCAGTGACTGGCTGCCCTGGGTTGCAGCAGGGGACCTGCGGCGTGGCTGCTGGGGACAAGGCAAACACCGTGCCGGGCAGCACGTGGAAGGGGGCCGGGGGAGACGCGCCCCGGGCCTGCATTCGGGGGCTGGCTGTGCTGCGCATCCTGGGCAGCCCCCATCCCTGCATCTAAAAGGGCCGCTGCCGGGTTGGAGAGGGCCTGAAACAGGGCGACTCCGGTCGCCCCACAAGGCGAGGCCGTGTCGCTTCGGACATCTGCGGAGCACGGGTGACGCAGACGCTGCGCTGCAGGGCACGGAGGACACGAGCAGGGGCACATGCCCCCGCCCCATCCTCCTGCGCGAGCCCCTCGCTTGTCCAGCACGGCTCTTCCTATGGAGGACCCTCCCTCCATGGCTGGCCCTGTACCCGGGCAGGAGCTGAGGCACCCCAGAGGCCGGCTGCCCTCCCCCAGGCAGGCCTCCTTCCTCGGGGGGCGTGGGGGAAGGGGCACGGGCACTGGTGGGTGCACCCCACTTTGGCAGAGAGGAAGGCGAGGAGCTGCCGCCTTCACGTGCTTGGTCCACCTCGCCCAGTAGGGCCAACACTGGCTGGCAGCAGCCCCCCAGGGCTCCAGCCCCACTTCAGGAAGCTAAGGGACCTGGGCCACCCGTGCACCAAGTGGGGCTCCCCCTCGGAGGACACCCCCTTAGCGGGCATCTTGCGGGAAACTGGAAAGGTGCAGGGGCCGCCGGGGTGGCGGGGAGGCTGAGGACGAAATGATTCTGGCTGCCCGGGGACAGGTGGGGACAGCCGCTTCTGCTGTGGTACCCCAGCACTGGGGGAGCCGAATGTGGGCGACGCAGATTTCTGGCCCATTCCCCACTGTCCCAGCCCACACAGCCCCATGAGCCTCCACAATGCCCCCCACCCCCTTCAAGGAGTGTTCCTTCCCCATTCAGCACAGGAAGGCCGTCTGCGTATTTCCTTAAGACGGAGCTCTTGTGTTTGACTGTGAATCAGGCAGATGGAATCAGCCGAGCACTGCCCCCTTCGGCACAAGGCAGGGCCCCCCGCGCCCACCCCACCCTGGGAGATGCTCGGCCACAGCCCTGCCGGGACCTGCACCCAAAACGCCCTGCAATCGCCCCCTGTTTAATGGTAATTTACCCCTTTATTAGGGTTAGGGGTGTGCACCAGGGTAGGGTTAGGGTTAGGAAAACGAGGTGTCCTGGCACGATTCTGAGGGTTGGAATGTGTTTAGTAGGGGCAGAAATGATGAGCAGGCCAGAAAAAGCTACTCAAGGAGGACTTTTTCAAAATTGCCTTATTTTCAATGGAACTTTTGCCCTATATTAGGGTTAGGGGTGAGCCCCAGGTTAGGGTTAGGGTTAGGAAAACGAGGTGTCCTGGCACGATTCTGAGGGTTGGAATGTGTTTAGTAGGGGCAGAAATGATGAGCAGGCCAGAAAAAGCTACTCAAGGAGGACTTTTTCAAAATCGCCCTCTTTTCAGTGGGACTGTATCCCTATATTAGGGTTAGGGGTGTGCACCAGGGTAGGGTTAGGGTTAGGAAAATGAGGTGTCCTGGCACGATTCTGAGGGGTGGAACGTGTTCAGAAGGGGCAGAAATGATGAGCTGCGCAGAAAAAGCTACTCAGGGAGGGCTTTTTCAAAATTGCCTTATTTTCAATGGAACTTGTACCCTATATTAGGGTTAGGGGTGAGCACCAGGGTAGGGTTAGGGTTAGGAAAACGAGGTGTCCTGGCATGATTCTGAGGGGTGGAACGTGTTCAGAAGGGGCAGAAAGAAGGAGCCGACGTTCCCATCAACCCGGGAAGCACGACCTTGCGCACGCTGGCCTCCCCGCCCCTCCCTGGAGGCTCACGTCTTGGCGCGGCCGGTGCCAGGGCTCCCAGCTCCGGTGCTCCTGCCTGCAATTACGGCCTCTTCCTGGCAGTGCCGATCCGCTCGGCCTCCTGCCGCAGCCAGCAGCCCTCCGGCCCGTTCCCAGCCGGGGGACGCTGCGGAGGGAGGCTGCGGGCCCCACCTTCCCTGCCAGAGGCGGCGCTGCAGTGGGTCCCTGGCTGGGGACTCCTGCCGGCGTGGGCGGCTCCCAGCTGGCCCCCAAAGCTGAGCGAGGGCCGCGGTCCAAGCGAGGGACGAGGACGTGCCAGCGAGGACGTGCCAGCGAGGCCGGTCCAGGGCCTGTTCTCTCCCCAACACACGCACAGGCCTCCAGCGCCCCCTGCATTCGGCCGCAGCCGCCTGGCCACCCTCCCTGGGAAGCAGCTCCGTTCCCATGGCGACGGGTGCTAGGGAAACACCATCCCCGAGCGAGCGAAGGGCTTGTTTGTCTGCGCCCTGCGAGCCGAGCCAGCCTGGATCCATTCCTCGTGGCCAAACGTGGCAGGAAAGGGGCACGCAGCTGCCCCAGGGATGGGGTGCGGAACAGCTCCCGGGAAGGCACGGCACAGCAAGGCATCTACTCCAAGACCCAAAGACGGGCTCCTGAGCCACCAGACACACGCTCCAACCCTCGGGTCTCCCTAAAGGAGGAACGCTCGCCCGAGCTCAGCCGCGGAATCTTTTTACCATTTCTTTTTAAAGGCTGGGCCATGCAAACGTGCAAACTTTGGTAGAACGTCGCATATGTATATGCTGCCTACAACTGCCAAAGTGGCCCCCCAGGCGGCTCACACAATAAAACATGAAAACCGTTGAAAAAATAAAATCATAAACATGACAATGGTGCAGTTGCTGTATAAACAACAGAAAAGATCCGTCATCGCTCACAGAATGGCTTCAATATTTAAACAAACAATAATTCTTCAGATAACCAGGGCCAAGCCCCACTTCCGAGCATACACGAAGGACCTCCCTCCCTATGCTAAGAAGCCCCTGCTGGTCCCTATTAATAACTCCTGGGCTACTTTGCACATTATGAAAGCAGCTCCTTGTGCGAATCATGCACAAGAGCTTACAGATGCTGACGTGTGAAGAGCACACACGTGTGTGGATCACACCATCACCCCATCTTGCCGGGCTTTCCGTGTGAGAAATCGCCTGTGGAGCGACTCTGAGTAGGCCAGGCGTTCAGGCCGCAGGAATAAAAGATGAATTCACTCATAGCACGAAGCTTCCGCCTGTAACAATTACATCAAAAGGACGCTGGCAGCACCGTAAGGAGGGGCATGCCAGGCGCTGCTCCTTGAACATGGCCCCCGGGCACTCTCGGATCCCTTCCCTGCCCTGTGGCGGTGGTGGTGGGGAGGAGGAGGAGGAGGAAGAGGAAGCAGGGCCCCATTGCACCTGCAGGGCTACCACCAGGGAGGGGGCATCTCCCCACCACTTGCCTTATTTATTTATTTATTTATTTATTTATTTATTTTTAAATATTTATATGCCGCCCCTCGCAGCAGCCTCGGGGCGGCTCACAATATCAAACAAATATATTATTAAAAACATATACCATATTTAAAAAACTGGCCCATCTCAGGTTATCAGATAAAACCATACAACAAAAATATAAATAACAAATTTAAATTAATAAAAATAAACCAAGAACATAAAACAAACATAAATTAACCCTAAAATTAACTATTAAAATATTGTCTAAATAAAAAGGTCTTCGCCTGGCGCCGAAAAGCAAATAACGACGGCGCCAGGCGAGACTCTCTGGGGAGCGCATTCCACAGATGGGGCGCCACCGCCGAGAAGGCCCTCCTCCGGGTACTCACCCTCCTAATCTCACGCACGGAGGATTCCCGGAGGAGAGCCTCTGCCGCTGATCGTAGGGGGCGGGAGGGCATATATGGTCGCAGGCGCTCCTTTAGGTAACCAGGGCCCAAGCCGTTTAGGGCCTTATAGGTAAGGACCAACACCTTGAATTGGGCCCGGACTTCAATGGGGAGCCAGTGGAGCTGACGGAGAACTGGGGTGATGTGAGAACCAGGCCCAGTCCCCGTCAGCACCCTGGCAGCTCTCTTTTGCACCAGTTGAAGTATCCGCACCGTCTTCAAGGGAAGCCTTCCCCCAAATCACACACCACGGCACCACATTCCCGTCGTTCTGGGCCTGTCCTTGCGGCTCACGCAGCCGTGACTTCCTCCTCCCTGAACGACTCCCAGGGCGCCCCTTCGTTCCCCCGAGGGGCAGGATGCCAGGGCCGCCCAGGGCCGCCTCTGCCGAAGGGCCTCCCCCTGCGCTGGCACAGCCGCCTGCCAGGGGCCAGGCCCCCCTTCCCCGCCGCTGAGGGGCTGGCACGACCCTTGCGAGGCCCCAGGAGGGCTGCCTTTGCTGCTCGCAGCTCAGCCTCAGCGCCAGGGAGCGCATGGACCTCTGGATGAACTCACCCGCGGAGGGAGGGGCGTGAGCATGCAGCAGCGGGCTCTTCTTTGGGGGGGGCAGAGGGAAGGGGCGAGGAGAAAGCGGGGATTTGGCGAGGCAGCCAGTAAGGCTAACCACCTCCACCCTGTCGCGTGGCCGTTAAAATGGTACTATGTGCATGCCCATCCACACAAGGCGCAGACTATTTCATACATGTGCTGTTGTGCCCCGCATGGCCAGGTGCACGTGTGAACCCCTCACCTCCAGCGACACGCCGGGCTGCGTGTTTATTCCGTGCCCCCCAAGAAAAGCGGCAAGGCCCGAAAGCCCGGAGACGCGTCTGGGAGCACCGGACTGCATGAGTCTGGCATGCGCTGCCTGCGGGCAGGGAGATGTGGCATGCGCTGCACCGCAGGAGACAGGAGGTCTCTTCCGTGCCAGGGAAACACGAAGATCCATCTACCGGGATACGGGAACAGATCTTAACCACGCTCTCAAGCTGATGGCCCGGTATCGGAGGGCTGCCTTCCCCACACTGCCTGCTTTGCTCGGTTTGATGGACCCGCCTCTCTGGAGCTTCCCAGCCTCCAGCATAGGCAGAAGAGACCCGGCAGCAGCTAGGCAGTGTCACAACCACAAGAGTTCTCAGCATCACGAAACCTAAGCAATGAAATGGCGGGCATGGCGTGAGCGAGCCGGCTGGAGCCGGGGGTCAGACTAGATGGCCCAGGAGACCCCTTCTGCCCGGCTCCGTTGCTATGTTTCTAAATCCAATAAAGCAACTCACAGAGCCATATCAGAGGCAGATTATGGGTATTTGCGGGGGAAGTAGGGTTTCTAGTCCACCTTAAGGTTTGTGAGGGGGAAAGAGGGGGCTGACACTCCCCTGCAGACTATGAGGGGCAGCTCTTGTGTGCGAGAGAAGTGGGAGGCGAGGGAGCGAAGCCGGAGCCGGAGCAGGAGCAAGAGGGCGGGCTGCCTCTCTCCTGGAGGCAGCCAGACAGGGCGCCCCCCCCGCCCGCGCCCCGCATCACGTCCCCTTCACAGCGCCCCTCGGCCGCCGGCCTCCCGCCGGGAAGGCGGGCTCGGTGCGGCTCGCAGCGTTCAGCACGGCCCTGCTCACACGGGCCGCGGGGCTGCAAAGGGCCGCGGGAACCGGGCGGGGGGGGCGGCGCCGGGGGCGCGAGGCGGCTTTGCGCCCATCGCAGCGCGCCCCCCGCCCGAGCGCGATCCCGGCGGGCGAGGCGCGCCCCCGCCCGCCCCCCAGGGAAGGCCGAGCAAGCGGCGCCGGAGCCCTCCAGGGCCGGAGCAGGCGGGGGCGGCCGACGGCACGGCTGGCTGCTGGCCGGGCGCGGGGGCATCCTCTGCTCTGCGGGAAGGCGACCGGGCCGCCGCGTCCCTCACCCCGGCGCCGCCCGGCAGCCGCCCCCCCGCCCCGCCGGGCTTCAGCTGTGGCTCCGGCGCACCTGCGGGGCGCGCCCGGGGAAGGCGGCCTGCCGCGCCGCCCTCGCCCCGCACTTGGTGCCAGCCCTCTCGGGGGCGGGGGGGGCGGACGAGAGCGATGCCCTTTCGGCCGCAGGCTCCGCGAGGGCCCCCCCGCTCCAGAGCGCCCCCCGCGCACACGCCCCGGCGCCTTGCCTGCGGGCTGCCGCGGAGAGCGGCGGGGGGCGGCGGCCGCCCGTCGCCCCCCGCCGCCTCTCGCTCGCCGGCATCCTTCCTGAAGAGCGTGTAGAAGATGAAGACGAGCAGCGAGTAGAAGGCGTACATGAGGCCGGGCTCGCCGCGCCGCCGCCCGCACCGCCTGGCGGGCGCCTCCTGCGCGGGGCCGGCGGTCCGGGGATGCCCAGCCGCGCGACCGGGCGCCGCCTCCCCGCGCGCGCCCCTCCGCAGTCGGCCAGCTCCGCGCGCGCGCCCGCCGCCGCCGCCGCCGCCGCTGCAGCGCGACGCCCCGCGGGACGGGCGGGGGCGGGCGGCGCCGAGCCTTCGCCGGGAGGGCCCGGCAGCCCCGCTGCGCCGAGAGGCCCGCCTGGCGCCTGCCGGGGGCGCGACTGCGCGCCGGGAGCTGCCGTCCGACCCACAGGAGGGCGCCAGGTTGGGGCAAGGCGGCAAGCAGGCCGCCCAAAAGCGGTCCGGCCCGCGTCTCCCGCCACCCCTCCCCGTCGCCGCGCTGGCTGGGGCCCCGGGGAGGAGCAGGCCGATCGTTTTGGCCCGGGCCCCTCGGCGGCCCCTGCGTGGCATCGCCAAGGATCTTCAAGAGACCCCCCCCCCGCTTTCTTGGCGCGGGTACAGCACGTGTCTGGCCAGCCCGGGCTGTTGCCCCCTCCCCTGGGAGAGCTGCCCCCCAGATCCTAGCAGGCAGAGACAGCCCCCCGCGGCCCAGCCACCACCAGGGCCCCCTTGCCGGCACCGAAGGCCCGTCTCCTCCTCCGGCCCCACACCAGAATCGCGCACTACCCAGCCGCACCGGCTGGTGTCTCGGTGCCCCCGGAGGGGACATGTCCACGGCCGAACTTCCCCCTGCGGCGCCGTGTTCAGAAGGGGCAGGAGCCCCACTGGAGAAGAGGTGGCGCCCCAGGGGCCTTCCTGCCCCCAGGTCCTCCGCTGCCCCCAGCCTGCCTTGCGCCAGGCCGAGCCTGTGGCAGAGCCGAGCCAGGGCCCATCTTGCGGAAGGGCCTTCGGCAAGCGCAGAGCAGCTTGTCGCCTCCCTCCCACAGCAACCACTCAGTGAGACGCACAAAGCGCACGAGGAGCCGCTTCCCCTGAAAATGGCAGCCAGCCCCGGAGAAGGAGATCGTCAGCTTTCAAAATGCTTTCAAAATGCCTTCAAGTCATTGAAGCAGCCCGTTTTCCCACCATGCAAAGGGACCCTGCAGCCCACTGCCATGGGGCGAGACTTCTGGAAGGCACAGGCCTGCTTCCCTGCTGCCGTGGGGTGTCCGGCCACTAGGCCCCGGTGCTTCTGGTCGCACCCTCATCCAAGCCCAGCTGCAGTGGACGGCCAGCCCCCAGGAGAGACTGGGCTGGTGCAGCCACTTTCCTCCCCGTCGGGATGGTCCCAAGCCCCGGGTGCCGCAGCCACGAGGCCCCCAGGCAAGCGGCAAGAGCCACGGGGGCAGCCAGTTACAGCTACCCAGGAGTCTCTGCCGCCAGCCTTCCCCACAGTTGGCTGCGGGATCGCGCCAGTCGTACTCCATAGCCAGAAGTGTGGCTTCCAGATCGAGAGAGGTATTCCTGCCACTCTATGCGACTCCGGTGCGCCCACAACTGGAGGATTGCGCTCAGTTCTGGGCCCCTCATTACAGGAAGGATATAGCCAGGTTGGAGTCAGTGCAGCGCAGGGCCGCAAGGATGGTGGCCGGTTTGCAGGGGATGCTGAATGAGGCGAGACTGAGGGAACTGGGTCTCTTCAGCCTGGAGGAGAGGAGACTCGGAGGGGATATGTTGGCAACATACAGGTATGTGAAGGGGTGTCACACGGACATGGGGAGAGGCCTGTTCTCCCCTGCAGAGGAAGGCAGGACGCGCTCCAACAGAGCCAAGATCAGGGAACCCAGGTTCAGTTTGGATGCCAGGAAGCACTTCCAGACAGTCGGGACCCCGAGGGTGTGGAAGGGGCTTCCATGGGAGGTGGTTGAGGCCCCATCGGTGAGGGTGTTCAAAGACAGGTGGGCATGTCATGAGCGGAGCCGGCTGGTGCCGGAGGTCGGACTAGATAGCCCGGGAGGCCCCTTCTGACTCGCTCTTTTTCTGTTTCTATGTAGTCCCAACGCATCTGGGGGCACCCAGCTGGGGAAGGCTGCCCCATGTCAACCTATAAAACAAAGTCAGCCCTGTTGTTGCAAAAGAAACACACAATACCTTTATTAAGCCCCGCTAAATAAACACACTTTGAGCAAACGTTTAAGATTTCCAGGCTGAATGTTGTGCAAATGATGGCAGAAGAGTTGAATTTACGAGGTCTGCGTGGTCCAGAGCAGCGAGGCAGAGCGTGAGAAGAGAGCGTAGGACAGGCGTTGGTGAATCTAGTGCTGGAGGCTTCAGGCTAAACCTGTTGGAAGAGCCGACTCCCCCATCTTTTTAACAATGGATAAATTCTGATTTTTCACTGCTCTTTTCTTCAACCTGAGGCAAAATCTACAGGCTCTTTGATAAGTGCAGAAGAAGCTAAAGAGAAGCACAGTCATTTTTATATTAGCAAAGTTGGAAGTGAATTTGGGGAGTCACTGAGGGGGGAGAGTACACAGCATCCAAATCGGGTGGTACTGGGCAGGCCTCGGTCAAAGCCTCAAGGCCCATCTTCCCCGGAGGAAACGCATCTCCCCGTCGCAGCATCCCATGCAGTAGTGGCTTGCTCAGCCACCAGGGCCTGCGGGGCCACGGCTCACGGGCTCGGCCCGGCCCGGCCACGGCGTGTGCTCCCGCGGGTGCCCAGGTGCATCATCCCGGCAGGTTCCTCTCTTGGCACGTGGGGGGGTCCGGGAGGGAGGCCAAGGGCGGCAGGCCTCGCAGGAGAGCGCTCTGGTCCCCGCTGCTGCTTCCGACTGCTGCCGGGGCTTCTCTGCTCCTTGCTGGGTGTCCGGGCGCTGGGTACCTGCAGGGAGGAAGCGGGAAGGACATCTGGCCGGCCGCCCTCACAACAAGGCTTTCCTGCAGTGCGTCTCCCAGCCCTTTCGGGCCCTGCAGCACACCTGAGAGCAGGCCCCCCTCCAGCCGGCCGCTCTCGCCCCCTTGGACAGATGGGGAAAGCCAAGCCAGGGTCCCGCCTCCGTAGGGAGACGATCCAAGCTCACCAGTGCCCACCCCGAAGCCCCTTGGCCCATTCAAGTGCTAGCATAAACGAGGCCCTGCATGGGCCGGTGACCGGACCTCCGCAGTCCTCCCTTGCCTGGCAGAGGGGACACCCTCCCCCCATCACCCCCCCATGCGGCCTGCAGAGATGCTCCTTCCTGCAACGGTGGCCCAGAAATGCTCTGCTCCCTGGTTTGCATATTCCCAGCAGCTGGAAAACTGGTACACTGCCACTAAACGTGGAGGTTCCATTTGTAGCTGCTGTGGCTAATGGCCATTCATTCATTCAGGAAGCTTCTATGGCGCCCCATTCACTGAAGCCTCTGGTTAGCACAATAAAATGCCTTTTTCTTTGCTCTGAATTTCCACCCATCAATTTTATTGAACAAGCTCTAGTTCCCTCCCTCCCTCCCTCCCTCCCTCCCTCCCTGTGTGTGTGTGTGTGTGTGTGTGTGTGTGTGTGAGAGAGAGAGAGAGAGAGAGAGAGAGAGAGAGAGAGAGAGAGAGAGAGAGAGAGAGAGATGATCTCCATATTCAGTTTCTTTCTGGGAAATTTGCACTTGGAAGGATCGCTATTAAATGTCTTTAAGGACATTATACCATAAAAGACCCCTTGCACTTCCAGTTTTCATCCGTTCAGCGCAGCCAGAACGGCTCAGCCATGCCCAGGGCGGAATTATCAGCGGGCAGGACAAAAGCTCTTTAGGAGAAAGGGAGGCCAAGCGCAGGACACCCGAAGACGCTCCGAGGCGGAGGCGCTTCCGCCCTTCCCTCGTGGCCCCCAGCGCAGAAACGCCTGCTTGCAGCGCCTGCTCCCCACGCCACTTCCTGGGCAGCCAGACATCCGGCCCGCCTGGCCACGGCGCTGCCCGCACGCCATCAGCCGGCCTGGGGGACGCCCGTCCCGCGGGTGGGGGGCCCCTCACCTTCTTCGGGCGCTTGGTCACCCTGAGGAAGCCCTTCAGGCCCTGCTGCCCAGGCCGGCGCTTGGCCACGGGGCCCGGCCCCTGTGCTGGCGCTGGCGCTCGGCTCCGCTTCAGGCAGGTCTCCCGCCACTTCTTCATCCGGCCGCGGACCCGGCTCTCTCTGCAAAAGAGGCTCCGGTCAAGGCCCTGGGTGCAGTGGCAGCGGCAGGCCAGGACGCGTGGCGGAGGCGGAGGCGGACTCCTCCTGCGGCCGGGCCCCTGCGCGGAGCCCAGCGTGGGCTGAGCCGTGGCCCAGCGGCGCCGACGCTTCGGATCACGGAACGCTCTTCTCGGGCGAGGCAGGCAAGCTCAGGCGCAGAAAGGGCCGAGCTGGACTGAGCCGCACGTTCCTGACGCCAGCCAGCCCCCGCGGCAGATGCGGGGAGCCTCGGGGCCGGCGGAGCCTCCCCAGCCCCGGATCCCAGCCCCCCCCACTGCGCTCAGGTCCACCCCTCCAGGGTCCCCATTCCCGTCCACCAGCTGAGCAAGAGGGAGCAGTGATGGCAAAGGAGGAAAGGTGTTGACCTCCCTTCCTCTGCCCCATTCCCGACCAGTGGGACTGCCACGTGCCCCATCTCCCTCCCCTGCTTCCACCTCCCTTCCTTCTGGCATGGCCCCCTTGGCCCAGGGTGGCCCCCACTTCCTGCTGGCCCGGGGACGGGCCTTCTGCCGGCACCCTTCCCAGAGCCCTTGGCCAAGCAGTCTCCCCGCCGCCCCTGCCCTGCCCTCACCGGCCCCGGAGCGCCTCTCGCCGCCCCCACCTGGCGCACCGGACATGCAGAGCCCCGGACTCCGGCCCGTCGGTGACGCCCCGAATTGGGACGCAGCACCGGGGCAGGCGAGTGTCAGGACGTGGCCCCTCCCAGGGGGAATCGCCCGGTGCAGAAGGAGCACAGCCTGCCGCTCAAGGGGCACAGCGTGGTAGGGGGCACTTTTGCTGGGGAAGAGTGTGAAGGTGGGCGGTGAAGGCGGCGGGGAGGAAGGCAGCGGGAGCGGTGCAGGCGTGGCGCTGGAGGGGAGCTTGCAAATACCTGGACCCACGGAAAGACGAGCAAGGGGGCGCTAGGCCAGCTCAAGCCAGAAGCTGCCTGGAAGCGAACGTGACGCGAATGAGGCCGGCACATTTCGGGGTGTCTTGAGAGGGCAAAGAAGGCAATCGTGCCGGGGAAGGAGGGGGAGGCTAAGGACGGGCCGGGGGGGCTCCGGAAAGGCAGCCCCGGGCTGGGATTTACAAGGGCCGAAGGGCCGGACGCTGCGGGGGGCTCTCACCCACAGGAGACCACCAGAGGGCTTGTGGCGGGAGCAACGCCTATGAACTGGCTGGGGGACGGGCACTCTGCACATGCTCAGAGACAGCGCTTGTTCACAGGGCCACCGTAGAGTGGAGATGGCTTCCCAGCACGTAACGTAAGACAGCCCATTTTCTGGGGACACACTGAGAGGAGCAGGGGTTGCCCGAGGGGGCAGCGGCCGCCCATCCCTCCCAGACCCAGGGTGGGGCCGGGCCGGGCCGGCGTCTTGCCAGCAGCGGGGGCTCCTGCGGCAGCACTCACTTCATGCACTTCTCGTGGGACAGGAACTGCACCAGCCCCTCCTCGTCAGGCTCCAGCCACCGCAGCTCCACCTGGCCTGGATCCGCCACCTCCGGCTGCAGGAAGAGCCGGCGGGTCTCCTGCAGGGGCCACCGGTCGGGCAGGGGATACGTCTGCAAAGAGCAGCACACAGGAAGGTCGGGGACGTGCGTCAAGCCGTGGGGAGGAGCGGGGCAGGGTGCCTGCGCCCCGGGGTGCCCCTCGCTGCAGCCGGAAGCGGTGCAACCCGCCTCCCCCCTGCCTGGCACACTCCAGGTGGGTAGGACGGCCGCTTCCCTCATCCCACCTTCATCCAGGTGCACCTTTCCCTTAAAATCGGGGAGGAGGGCCCCTTTTCTGCCCCCCCACACCGAAGGGGATGCAGGGGCTGCTCTGTGGTGGCCCCCGCTGCCTGAGCCGCCTTGCGAGGGAGGCGCGCCAGACACACAGGGAAGCTTTGCCTGCCTTCCCCTGTTCGGCGGAACGGTCGGCTTCCCGCAGGCTGGTGCCCGCTTCTTATTGGGGCCGGGCCTGGCCGACGGGCGGTGGGGTTCACGCGGAAGGGGGCGCGATCCGGGCACCTGGCGACTGGTGTGCTGCAGGATCTGCTCGATGCTCCCATGCTGCTGCATCAGCTTCAGGGCCTTTTTGGGGCCCACTCCGTGGATCTTTCTGCAGTAGTCGCAGCCCAGCAGGATGCAGAGGTCCACAAACTGGATTTGGGAACGAACAGGAAGGTGGGGAGGGGAGGGGGGAGAGCCAAGCAGGCACTGCTTCACATGGCAAAAGGACAACCTTTTTTAAAGATGTGTGTTGTTGCTGTTACGGGTTCTGTTTTTTTGGTTCGCTCTCTGTAAGCAGCCCCGAGACTTTTTTAGTAATGGGACGGCACGCAAAAACCTTAAACAAATACATAAATAAATAAAGCTTCACTTGGTTCAGAATAGAGCTGCCAGGATATTAACTGGGACTGGCAAGTATTTGCACGTCACGCTGGTCCTCTGTTGTCCACACTGGCTGCCAATTGAAGTCTGGGCCCAATTTAAGGTGCTGGTGACGCTGCTGGACTGCAAGTCCCATCAGCCCCAGCAAGCACAGATGATGGGGAGCCCTAAACGGCCTGGGTCCGGATACCTGGAGGAGCGCTCTCCCACCCCTTGAGATCTGAGGCAGAGGCCCTGCTCTGGGAGCGGTCCGTGAAAGAGATCGAGAGGCTGACTACCTGGAGCAGGGCCTTCTCTGTGGTGGCACCCCAAGTACAAACGACACTCCAGAGAGGTTCACCTGGCACCAACACTTTCTTCCTTTTGGCGCCAGGCAAAAAGCTTTTTATTTTCCCATTATCTTAATTGGTTTTAGTGTGTTTTTTATAATATTGCATTATTGGGACGCTCTGCCCTATTTTATCTGTTGCTTTGTTGTAAACCGTCCCGAGACGCCAGTAGATGGAAGGTCTGTCAGAGCCATAAGTAAATAAACAACCCCGAGTCCTAGTTCTGCACCGACACACCTCCCCTGCCCCCCCGGATCCCAAGCTGTAGGATCTAGAAGGAAACGGCGGTGGTAGGCGAGGGAAGACGACAAAAGGGGAGCAAAGCCGCCTCGTTTGCTGCTGAGCGCGTCAACGCGGACATGCATCCCGGAGGGCCGGCCCAGCCAGTCGCGTGAGAACCCAGAAAAAGCCGAACCCGAGAGGGGCCAGGATTGGGCCATGCAGAAGGGGGCCCGGCGGCCATGGTCCCTGTGCAGAGCCACCCGGGAGGCCAGCCAGGAAGGCGGCCTCCTCGTGCCCCCAGGCCCGACGCAACCTGGGCCAGCGCATATACCAGCAGTACAGGATGTGGGAGCCTCAGATGCTGCTGGGCTGCAAGTCCCATCAGCCCCAGCCAGGACAGGTGGTGGGGAGAGGAGTTGCACTTTGACTCCATCCGGCAGCTGCACCTTTTGCCCCGGGCCTTTGGACAAGGAGGGCCGTGATGGACGCCACCCTGGGGGTTGCGGGGGACGGGCTGAAGCCCCCTGCTGCCCCTTACCTGCTCCTGAGTCATGCCCAGCCTTTGCAGAACCTCCGGCAAGGCGATCTCCTCCAGGTCGCTAGAGAAGGGGAGCGAAGCGCGGGAGGGCGGTGCTCATTTCGGGGAAGGCAGCGAGACGCCTGCAGCCCCTCCGTGCCACGGGGGCCAGCCACGGGAAGCGCCGCTGAGTGGCTGCCCCCACCCGAGCTCCCGGCCAGCCGGCCTGGCTGGACAGCGTGGCTCCCCGTTCCCCTCCCCAGCGCGAGAGACGTCAGCAGAGGGGGTGGCACCACCGCGCCCCCATTTGCCCGGAAATGCCAGCCGGCGCAAGAGCCGGCGGTCCCACACGTGGTGCCTTCGCAGGCCGTGCCCCGAGCGCGCTGCTCGCTCGCCCCCTCTTCCATCCTCCCCGCTGGCGTGTTCTTGGGCGACTGGAGCTGAGCCGCTGCAGCCGGGGTCGGTGACCCCTCCGGCGCCGGGAGCCCCCCTTCCGCGACCTCCTGCTGCAGCTGCCCCTCCCCGCGGCTGGGGTCTCGCCCCTCCCCGGTCCTTGGGGCCACAACCGGGCACCTCGCCCCTTGCCGGGACCCTTCCTTCGCGCCTGGCCGTATGCCTCGGCCCGCCCTCTTCCTGCTGCTGCGAGCTTCTGCCCCGTGCCCGGATCTGCCCTTCACGCGCCCGAATGCGGGCCTGGCGCAGCCCGCTCCACTGCCTGGTGGCTCTGTGCCGGCAGGAGACCCGCGGTCCCAGGGCCTCCCGGCCAGCCGTCCACGGCCTCTGCCGTGCCTGAGCATCCCTTTCCCCCGGAAGTGGAGGCAGCGCCAGCCCCGGGGCCGCTTCTTGCGAGGCAACATTGCACCTCGCTGGGGCGAGTCTCCCACCTGGGCACACCTGCCTCCGGCGCCCACTCTCCCCCGGCGCGGCTTGGCTGCTGTCCCACCGCACTGCCCTGCGCAGCGCTTTGCCTCGAGAGCAAGAGATCCGGGTGCCGGAAGCCCCGTCCTGCCCAGAGCCCCTCTCTCTGCCCCAGATCCGTGGAAGTCGGTCCCGGCCACCCACGTCCGGGGGAAGGGCGCTCCGCACAGACCTGCGCTTCAAGGCCGAGCCCCGGAGCAAAGAGCCGCGTCCGGCATGCTCACCCGGACTTAGTGCTGAGGTGCCGAAGAAGCCGCAGGCTGCCAAAGGGCAGCGCGTCCAAGTCTTCCGTGGCCGTGCACCAGGCGTGCCCGGACTTCACCAGAGCCGCGCAGGTGGCTTCTGCCTCCGCCGGCGCCTGCAACCCAGCGAGAAGCGGGAGACAGCAGGGCAAGTGATGAAATACACTGTACTACACACACACACACACACAGATGCACGTGCGCGTTTGACGAGTAACACAAGATGGAGACAGGTTCTTCTCTGCCTTCACCTCTCGCAACTTTCCTGCTCTGCTGGAAGCGAAAATTTTGCACATTCCCGTAACTCCCAGGATCGAGTGAACATTCATTAGCACAAAGCAGGAACCCAGCTGTAAAAAGTAATGAATTAAAGGAACCGACTGAGCGGGGAAAAACAGGACTCCTCGTTGCAAAAGGATTTCCAGAGGGTTGCCACATTAGTCCATTGCAGCAAAAAAACCAACAACAACCAGACTTGTGACAAACTGAGTACCCTTTATGACACCACAAGACTCTTAATCGTCCGAAAAAGTCCGAAAATGTTTCCTACAGACACGTGAGAGGGTCCAATTAATCCTTCTCAGCTCCCTTCACCCCTTGCAACCCCGCACAGTCTGGTCAGTGGACTCTCCAAGCCACGGGCCCACAACGTCATGGGACTCCGGCTCCAAAGCCACCGGTATCCATGTGCCGCAATAGTACACCGAGGCTACAGTGACGCCTTGTCCACGGGCTGCCCTTGAAGACTGCCTGGGAATGAGCTGCTGCGTCTTGCACTGGTCCCGTCAGCGACTGCCACCCCGAGCGCACTTCCAAGCCAGTACGAGAGGTCTCGACCGTGAAGCCCCAAAGGGCGTGGGGATCTCAGGGACCAGCCTTCCCTCAGGGTCCTGCCTCTACGTTAGACCTGCCTCAGAGGCTCAGCCCTGCCCCCGGGAAGCCATGGGAGTGATCGGAAGCATGGCCTGCTCAGTGGTGGCGCCTCCGTTCAGGAGCACCTCCGGGACTCCCAGGAGGAGCTGCCTGGACTGAATTGCTCTAAGACCTTGTCATTTCTCAGCACAGCTCGACCCGCTGATTCGAACCCTGCTTTCCCCGCTCACGCTGCACCGGACGCTTGTGCCGCTGAACCTCCCCGTTGTGCTCCGACCCTCCATGGGCCATCCTGGGGCCTCCTGGGCGGAGGAGCAGGCCTGGCAGAGGAGGACAGCCGGCGGTTACCTGCACAAAGGGGACCCCCAGGTAGCGCAGCAGGGCCTCCAAGTCGCGCCTGAGGAGCTGCTGCTTCTGGTCCCCCGCGGCAGGATCTGAAACAGAGCAGGGCAGCTGCGGGAACACTCTCCGGGCAGCAGCACCGCAGGGGGGGCTGCCACGCGCCTGTGGCTGGGGGGAGGGCCACGCGCCCCAGAGGGGAACAACGGGGGAGTCCCGGCTGGCCTTACCTGCAGCCCCCTTCCGGACTCCGGAGACGAGCACGCGTTTGGCCAGCTGCAGGGGGGAACCAGCGTTATGGCACGGCACGGCCCTCGCCCTCGCCAGGGACCGCACGCCTCCCATGCCCCGGGGGCTGCCTGGTCGCCCACACAAACATTCCCTGGTGGAGGCCACATTCACTTGCTGTTTAGTGAACGTTGGGCACCGGCCTACAATTAGGCACGGCAGGCACTGCCCTCCACCCGCAAAACGGCGCCCGTCCCCCTTACGAACCACGGCCTGCTTGAGGTCTGGGGGCTTCCCGTCGAACACGAACACCGGTTTGACGCCATTTTCCAGGAGATGCAGCGTCCGGTAAAACAGCCCCTGCAGGGCACTGGAATGCAACATGCCAGGCTGTGAGCGGAGCGGAGCGGAGCCAGGAGGACGGGGATGCTGGGCAACGGGGTGGGCGTCCGGCTGGTGCCCACCTGCTTCACTTCCACTGCTGCGGAGAGGGCCCGGGGCAGGGGATGGGAAGGCCCACCCAGTTTGGACAGCAGCCCTGCCCCATCAGCGTGGAGGAGGCAGCAACGGAGCCCCGAGTCCAGGGCAACGGACCCCCTGCCCCAGGGCACCGGGAGGGAAAGCAGCCCTCCTGCCCGACTTGTCTGCCATCGCTCACCTGATATCTTGTCCGTGGCGATTGATGATCTTGGGCATCGCCGAGCAGAACTGGCAAATGACCACGGAGGCGTCCAAGGCCACCACCCGGCCTGAGCCAAGCAAGAGGAAAACAAGAGTGGGGGTTGGAAGCACGGAGACAGAGCGAGTCCGGAGGGGCCTCCTGGGCCATCTAGTCTGACCCCTGGCTGCAGCCGGCTCCGCTCAGGACATGCCCGCCACGTGCAGGCCCCACTCAGCTGGAGGGAGACCAGCCTGGCCTGGCTGTCCCGCTGCCCGCTCTGGCCCCTGCAAGGCCACCCTGCTTCCTTCAAGCCAGGTGCAGCCCCCAAATTTGGACCACTCGCTGCCTCTCTTCCTGCTGTCCCAGAGAACTGCCCCTCCCCTGCCCCCAGGCGCCCTCTCCCCTCATCGGCTCCCCAGTCACAGACCCCTGGAGAGCACGAGGCAGACACTGGCTGCTGCAGCCCAGAGGTGCCCTCTGCTCAGGCTGAGCGTGGCCCCGGACGTGTCGGCCTGCAGCTCTCACGACTCCCAGACAGCAGGGCTCTTGCCTGGGCATTCCCGCAGCTGCAGTCCAGCCTGTGCAGAGGGCATCCTGTTGGGGAAGGCTGTGTGACGGTGCCCCGAGGCTCCTCCTCCTGGCTTGAGGGGCAGAACTTGTGGGAAATGCCTTTTGAGATGCCACGGGCGATCCCTGGCTTGTAAGGCGGTGCAGCGGTTAAGTGTGCAGGGCTGGGGGCCCAGCGACCCGCTTCCAGTCCCCTCTCAGTCACGGAGCTCCCTGGGTGAGGCTGGCCAGGCACAGACTCTCGGCCCACGCTAGCTCACAAGGCTGTTGTTGCGAGGCTAAGACTGAAAGGAGGAGGAGAATATGCAAGCCCACCTTGAGTTTCAGGATATACCGTATTTTTTGCTCTATAAGACTCACTCTTTCCCTGCTCAAAAGTAAGGGGAAATGTCTGTGCGTCTTATAGAGCGAATACGTGTGTGCAGTAAGTCTGTCAGATGTGCAGCCCATGGGGAAGTGACGGGGAATGTGCCTGTGATGCCGACAAGAAGCTACGGCCAGAGCAGAGTGGCGAAAACAGAAGCGGTTCCCTTGGCAAAGGGGACGGCCAAGCGGGGATCTCTCTCCCTATCCATTCCACCCAAACGCAGAATGCAGCATAAGGAAAGCTGCACTGGAATCAGAGGAAGGAGGAGGACGAGTGAGGAAGGCCGTCAGTCATTGAAGACAGGCAGAACGCAGCAACGGCCTGAGCGACTCTGCAGGTGAGCATCTCCTTGTTGGTCCGCGTTGCCAGGCTGTTTCCGAAGTGCGGCAAACCCGCGCATGGGCCCTCCCCAGGATCCTGCCCCTGCCAGCCCTGCTCAGCCCCAGCAAACTCAAGGATGCGGTTTCCTTGATGAGCAACACGAGTTGCACAACTTTACTGTCAACAGTGGCAAAATGTAAATTGCGAAAGGTTCCGCATCTCTGGGCTCAGCCGTCAACGCGATGGAGGCTGCGGCCAAGAAAGTCACAGAAGACCGTGGCTTCTTCAGCGGTGGACCAACCGGGACAGACCCTCAAGGGCCTTTGACTGGAGGCCAAGGCCAGGTCGTCCACACGACCGGATTCCCGATCCCGGCGTGCGGGTGTGAAGGCGGGCGGTGAAGGCGGCGGGGAGGAAGGCAGCGGGAGCGGTGCAGGCGTGGCGCTGGAGGGGAGCTTGCAAATACCTGGACCCACGGAAAGACGAGCAAGGGGGCGCTAGGCCAGCTCAAGCCAGAAGCTGCCTGGAAACGAACGTGACGCGAATGAGGCCGGCACATTTCGGGGTGTCTTGAGAGGGCAAAGAAGGCAATCGTGCCGGGGAAGGAGGGGGAGGCTGAGGACGGGCCGGGGGGGGGCTCCGGAAAGGCAGCCCCGGGCTGGGATTTACAAGGGCCGAAGGGCCGGACGCTGCGGGGGGCTCTCACCCACAGGAGACCACCAGAGGGCTTGTGGCGGGAGCAACGCCTATGAACTGGCTGGGGGACGGGCACTCTGCACATGCTCAGAGACGGCCACACCCCGTCGCTCGGCTGCTCCGGGCTTCCGACTGGCTCAGTGCGAGTTTCCAACGTCCGGCGGGGCTGCTCCTCCGGCCCCCCCACTCCTCCCGGGCTGCGCGCCGCCCCCCCGCCCCGCTCGGCGACCGCGGCGCACCGGCGGGCGGGCGGGCGCGGCGCTCACCGCGGTACTGCTCCAGCGGGACGGCGCGCACGGCGTCCGGCGCCTCGCTCTTGATCAGCTCGGCCAGCCTGGCGATGCCCATGGCGGACTGAGCAGCCGGGCCGGGCGGCGGCGGCCAGAGGCGCGCACGGGCGGGGCCGGCAGGAGAGCCCGCCCGCTCGGTTGCGCAAGGCGGCGGAGCGGCCCCGGCCGGGCGCAGAGCCGGCGCTCGGCAAGCCCCTGACGGGGCCGCTGGCGACCCCTGGGCGGGTAGCCAGTTCCCGGGGCCGGCGGCGCCCGGATGGGCCGGGGCGGCCGCAAGAGGGCGGGCAGGGGTCGCCGCCCCGAGGCGCTCGCGCGGACGTGCCCCCTCCCCAGAAGACACGCTGGCGGGCGGCCTTGCGCGCGCCGGTGCGTGCCCCCCGGGTGTGCTGGGACCCCCGCTGGGCAGCGGGGCAGTTGCAGTGCCAACACAGCGAGGAGGCTCGCACCGGGGCGCGGAAGGCCGACCGGTGATGGTGGCGAGAGAGAGGGCGAGCCGCATGTCGGGCTAGCAGAAGTCTCCGCCCCGAGGAGCTTCCAAGCGACGACAGGGGTTTCATGGAGGGTCACGGGCTGCCAGGATCGCGGTCCAGAGCGAGGCACTCTCGAGACCTTCCCCACTTGTTGCTCTGTAATTCATCAGTGGCGAGATTTCTTATCCACGGCTAGGTCACGTCGCCTCCGCGGAACTCCCCTGCTCTACAGGCGTGGCTGGCATCCAGGCGGGTGCCCGCCGCGCTCGGATTGTGGGCAACCCGAAGTGTGGAAGACCCGCAACCTTCCCGTCCTCCTTGGCGGTGCTACTGCGCCTGCCCAGTGCCCTCCCTGAAGCGCTTCCGTGCCCTTCCCCCGGACTCGCCGATTGTGCCGGAAGGAAGGCGTGGCCGGCGAGCATTCGGCGGCATGTAGTGCGCGCCGCCCTCCCGTCTCTGTGGTTCGGAGCCGCTGCAGCCGAGGCCGCCCGGGGCCCCGCAGGCCCCTGCCGTGCCGCTCTAGCCCAAGCGACTCGCTGTCGGAAGCGTGGCGGACCGCTCGCCCGCGGGCAGGGTAGGCAAGGCAGCGGCGCTCGGGACGGGCCGGGAGCGGAGCGGAGCCGCAGCCGCGGGAGGAGCAGAGCGGCCCGGCCCGGCCCGGCGCGCCCGTCCCCGCCGCCTCGGGCGGCTCCGCCTGCCGGCCGTCCATTGCCCGGGGGCCCGGGGGTGCTGCGCGGAAGAGCCCCGGGCGAGGCGCGTCTCCCGTCCGGCCGCCCTCGGCCCTCGGTTGCCGCCGGGCTGAACGGGGCGCCTTGCCGGGGCGGGAGGGGAGCCCCGTCACGCGGTGGGGTCACCCGCGGTGTGCGGGGCACCGCTCCCATCGTCCCCAGCCAGCATGCGGTGGGGGCTGCGCTCCCGCGCACCTGCAGCCCGTTTGGCTCAGGGCTCGGCGGCGGGGGGCGCGCGGAGGCAAAAGCCCCGCACTGCGAGGGGCGCCGCGCCGCCTCCGGCTCGGCCTCCCCCTGCCGGGCCCTTTTGGAGGCCGGTGCAGATGCCTGTCCGGCGTCGGAGGGGAAGGGCTGCTCCCTGGAGAAGCCAGCCCGGCGGGGCGAACTGGGACCCCAGGCGAGGCAGGCGGGGGTGAGGTGTGACGCCTGAGCCTTGCTGGATCCACCCGGCCAGAAGCTGCCAGCGAAGCACCGCCGTGGCCCTTCCGCTCTCGCTTCCCAGCAGCCGCTCAGTGGTAGACTGCCTCTGGTGCGGGGGGCTCTACAGAGCCGTCACAACTTAGCGCGCTGTCTTCCTCCATCCCCTTAATGCCACATCCTGTGGTGGGCAGCTGCAGCAATCCGTTGCTGTTCCTTTTGCCGGCCTCATCAGGTGCATCGGAAAACTCCCAAGGCGAGGACCAAGCAGACCCTCCTGCCCACGGACCAAGTCGCCGCTTCGGCCCCTGCTACGTTTTCATGTAACGTTGAAGGAAAGCTGGACTTTCTCACTGGCTGGAGCAGCTCGTTGGGCCCGGCAGGGCGGCTGCCAGCGCTCCGGCACTGGAGAGCCTGCCTGGGGCTGGAATAGGAGGGGAGGTGAGGACCCCGGGCGGCCCTGTCATTGTGCCTGGCTCAGCGCTTCCAGGGCAGCACAGGTGGGCTCCCAGGCCTGGCCTTGGGTGACCGGGCACCCCTGCCTCAGCAATACGGGGGGCAGCCCAAGCCAAGGCATGATTTTGCCCCAGAAGGACAGCGGGGCTGCTCCCCAGGGTTGCACGCAACGCCTGCCGTGGCATGGGGTGCCGCCGCAGTAGCTCCCTTGGCCCATCTCCTGCGCCAGGGCCTGGCTTGGGTGGCCTAGTGGGCGAGCCGGCCTGGCCACCTTCCCACGTTAACCCACCCTCCGTCTCGCCTTGCAGAGCCGCTGCCTCGATGCCCGGCTGGCCTGACACGGCGGCGACCAGGGCGCTCTCCAACCTGCTGCTGTGTGCCGTGTGCCTCGTCTCCAGCGTCCAGACCGTCCAGGTGGGAAAGCGCCGGGCCCTGCTTGGGGATGCCTCTGGCACATCTCTCGCCTCCCTCAGCCGTTGTCCGGCCCCCATTTTGGAAAGGGACTGGCACATCTTCGTGGCAGCCGCCCCCACCCGAGCTGGGGCATGGTGGGTGCTCAGGGCGACGCTGCCCAAGGGCCAGACCGAGGAGGGCTGCAGAAGACCTGGTGTGCCTGCCCCTGCCCCTGCCCTGCCCTGCCCGGCACTCCTGCAGGCTTTCACCTGCTCCCCCGCACCCCTTACAACCTGCCTTATGTCCAGGGCGCCAGCTGGGGAAGGCCGCTACGGGATGCAAGCCATGCTCCCCCACAAAGGGGGCCCCTGGACCAGGAGAGAAGCCCGGAGGAGCGGGGAGGGGGTCGGGCGCAGCTGGGGATTTGGAGCAGGAAAGGGCAGGGGCTGCCGGGCGCCTTGCAAGCTGCCATCTGCCAAGGTGGCCCCCGGTCCACGTGGCCCATCTTGTCGGCACAAACGGGCTCTCGGGCCGGGCTCTCCCGGCCAGGGCTCTTCTGCGTGTGACGCGGGGCCCCACGGCTCTCGCTTCCGTAGCCATCGCTCCTCACCTGCCGTTCAACCGTCTCTGTCCACAGATCAACCGAGGGGCGGCTGCCGGGTTCCTGCTCCAGGCGCTCGTGCCCCTGATGGAAATGGCCATGGGGCTCGCCACCCCCCTCGGACTCGGCGCGGCGTCTGCCCCGGGCTGGGTCTCCCCGGTGGTTGGGCTCCCCCTGCTGGCCTTCGGCTTCCACTGGCTGAACGGGGACCGCTCCACAGCGAACGGCCTCCTGGCGGGGGCGCTGCTGCTGGCCGGGGCCTGGGGCTCCCTCACGGATGAGGGCAAGGCCGTGGCCACCCACTCCGTCACCCTGGTGGCCGCCGTCACCATCCTCATCGTCTCGGTCTTCACCAGCAATGGCTGCGGGGTTCTGGGCAGCCTGCTGGTGGGTGCGGCGGGGCTGCTGGCCGGGACGGGGCTGCCGCCGGCCGTGGCCGCCCGCCAGGGGGACATCCTTCGGGGCCTCATGGCAGCCGCGAACCTGGCTCTGCGCTGGGCTCTCCAGTCTCAGCACCAGGAGCTGGGGCGCGGCAGCGGGGCCCTCGTGGCTGCCGCCTCGGGCTGACGGGGAGGGGGGCCTGCGGCTCGTTCGATGGGGAGCAGCGACACGGTGGGGCCAGGCACTGCTGGTGCGCAACTCTGGGGGTGCATGCGGGGCAGCTCCCGATGTGGCAAGGGGTCCGGGCACCCGGTGGGCTGTGGTCCATTGGCAGAGCCCCTGGTTGTCCAGGGAGGACCCTCAGCGTCAGCGGTGCTGCGTCAGCCAGAGGGAGGGCTTGGCTTGGGAAGGCTCTTCCCACAATCAGAGCACCTGGGTGTGAGCCGGGTGTCTGCAGGGCATGATTTGCATGCGCACCTCCTGGCCACAGCTTGTCGTGTTGTCCAGATCTGTGTGACATGGCTTGTTGGAGCATTAACCAACCTGCGGATAACCCACGGCTTGTTCGAGGGCCATCTGAGAGTTGTTCAGCCCACGTTTGGATGACTCAACGAGCCGGGGCACCCAGCCTGTCCCCTGGCTCAGAACAACCCAGGGTTCCCTCTCAGCCTGCAGGCGACTTCACCGCAGGTTTTGGGGTCCTTGCGGAGATGCAAAGGAGTGGCCCCTGGAAGGACCCAGCCCTGGACCGTGTGAACGTTGCAGCGTGACCCCAGTTCCTGGCCTGGGGCAGACGCCCCTGGGAAGAGCCCTGAAACCGGGTCAGAACAAAGTCCTCCCGTCCAGCGTGTCTGTGCCTGGCCAAGCAGCCTCCCACGGAAGCCCGCAAGCGAATCAGCATCGTTCCCCAGTGGCTGGAGGTCAGGCCTGTTCTGCAAGGGGCGCCGGGGCCAAGCCTGGAAGGAATTGAGCCAGCGTGGAGTAAAACAGCGAGTTGGACCAGGACTCGGGAGACTCGTGTTCCGGCCACTGTTTGGCCACGAAGCCCCCCTGTGACTCTGGGTTAGCCATGGCTCTTCCTGACCAACCTCACAGGGCTGTTGTGAGGAGAGAATGGAGCCTCCAGAGGGAGCAGGTGGGACATAAATGTAAGCAAGTCATAGCGTGGCAATTGTGAGAAATAAAGATGGCGCAAGGCACGCCTTCCACACGCCTTCCTCGCCTCGCCCTGCAGCAGCTTGGGGCTTTCTTGCTCCAGACGGCGCGCTTCTGCCAGCCTCCCACTGCCCCACGGATGTGTGGGGCTTCCCGTGGCCCTGCTGGCTGGGAGGGTGGGGGCCGCCGTTCAGCACGTCGGGGAGAGGCCAGGCTGGTCTCACGGGGCCTGCGGCCTTTCCTGCACGGAGTAATGGGTCCCGAAGCCCCCTGGGGTTTCTGTCGCAAATGAGCGCTGGAGTCGTGCACCGAGCAGGGCTGGACGCGGGGCTTGCGGGGCCCCCGACACACGCGGCTGCTCCAGGGTTCTGGGCTTCCACGACATGAAGCTGGAAAGAGGGACAGACACGCTGCAAAGCTGAATTAGTTCTCAGGGCTTGAGGAAGCTGGGGGAACGGCTGGAGATGCGCCCTGCCTGTCCCAGGGCGGGCCACGCGGGAGCCACCGAGCTCAGCCGGGCGTGCTGTCCATGGGACGGCTCCTCTGGGCTCTGGTCTTGCAGGAAGGAGGAAGATGGCTCGCCCTCCACCTGCTCCACAGCAGGCAGAACTCGGCAGCTCCGACTCACCTCCCTTCACTTGCCTTTTTCCGAACGTGCCCCAGATCTTGCGGCCTTTCTCCACCGGGGACTCGCCCCCAGTGCTGGCCTGTTTTGATTGCCGTTTGCAGGCAAAAGCCCAGCGACCGAAGGATCTGTTACCTGACCCCTCTTGCAGCTGGCAGAGTGGCACGCTGAGCCGGGCACCCTAAATTCAGGAAGGGGCAGAGTAGGAAGAGCGGCAGGAAGCTGGCCGGCCGTGGCAAGGCAGGGCGTCCTCTGCTCGGAGGGCTGTGGGGACAGTGAGCAGCGGGACGGGACGGGACGTGCCCAGGCAACTGGCCATGCCCAGAAGTGCAGGGCCCGGGCAGGCCAGGAGACACATGCCGGGAGGGCGGGAGTTTCCACCTAGGGGCCAGGCAGGGACCTTCGATGGCCCAGCAGTGCGCCCAGGCAGTCTGACTGGCCCCGCTGGGCAGCTGTTTCCTGAAGGGCCATGTGGTGCAAGGGGTTCTGGGTCACTGGGAAGTCCCTGCAGACATGGATGGGCCTGGCTCTGGTGGCCGCTCTCCGCGATGCCTCTCCGTGCCCGGCTGGCTTGGGCTTCATCGTGCCGTGTTTCTTGGGGAGGAAGGCGAGGTGAGGCGTGGCTGGTGCCGTGATGAGCATCATGGTGCATGTTTGTGTCTGGCTGGAATCGCAAGACACGATCCAGAAGTGCATCCGGTTTCCGCACAGACTCCTCAGTGTGAATGGGGGCTGCACAGGAACCGTTTCTTGCCTCCCACATATTCTGTGGCACAAGCCTGCAGAATTCGGGGCACAGAGCCGCAGATCCACGTTCCCGGTGAGATGGTGAAGGACCCCGTCTCGGTGCCAGCCGCCACTCTTCTGACTTTGCACCGCACCTGGTAGGGAGCCCTGCAGCACCGTGGCCACGAACCCTTCCAACCCTCGCCCTCGGAGCGCTCACAGTCCAAAATGCTTCTGCGCAGCTCGCCAGCCGCCTCCCACTGGTCGTGCCGTCCCGGGCAGGGAGCCAAGGCGCGAGGTCCTCGAGCCCTCCAGGTCTCGGTCACACGCAGCTGGCAGGGGGCGAGTTGTGCAGCCCCTCCTCGAGCTGTGGCTTCCCTCAGTCGGTGCGTCACACGCTGCCACCTTTCCACGGTTACCGCTGCCTGGGACACACCATATCTCCGTGAGAACACACCCGGTGCGCACTGTTCGTGCGGATCCCACAGTGGCAGCATCACTGGGCATGAAACATGGAAGAGCTCCCAGGTGGTTGGCCCGGGGCCAGGGGCTGCCGGCCGTGCCCTTCCCTGGCCACTTCGCCTCAAGGGCCCCCGGCGGCACGATGGGGTGCGCGATTCCTGGTTCACAAACTGCGTCTGAACTCGGACACTTGAAGCGGCAGGCGTGTGTCCTTGGGCAGAGCAAAGGGGCACGATCCGGCACTCCCCAGCAGCCAAGATCTGTGCAGTCTCGTGGGGTGGAAGTCTGGGAAGCCACCGGGGCAAGCGCCCCCCAGACGGGCCAGCTGACCCCACCCCGCAGCACCCGCATCGCCTGTGCCATTTTCAGATATTCCCTGTGGAGATCAGATGGACCGCCCTCTCCCCGCCCTCCCCACGCACCGAGGGGCAGCATGACTTGCATGTGACTCCCGGGGAGAAGCCACAGCAGCGCGCCTGCCGAGGGGTCCCTTGGAGCGGAGCCTCTTGCCGGCGGGGGCTCGGCTCCAGCGGTGTGAGGGCAGACTGGCCCGGGCCAGGGAGACGAATGCCCGACGGCCACCAGGGGTGTCTGGCTGCTGGATGCTGAGCAGAGGCTGAAGCCGCAAAGCGGGGACCGAAGGGGCAGCTGGACGCGGGTTCCGAACGGTGGGGCTCCTCTTCCCCTCAAAGCCGAGGAAATCCATTCCCGCGTTCCGGGGGGGTGTTCCCCACAGTCGCAGAGGGGAGGCTGGGGGCTGGACGGAGCCCTTCCTCCTCTGTGGGGCCTCCCCAGGCACAGGGCCTCTGTGGGAGGGCAGAGCCAAGCGAGCCACAGTTGGTTGCTGATGCTCCGCTCTGGGATCGGGGCCGTGGCACTCTGCTTTTGTGGAAGGCACTCGGTGCGTGGTGCTTTTGCAGGACCGGCCGAGACCTCCTGGCCGAGCGGTCTGTGGCGCAGTGGGCTGCGCACGGGAGGACGAGGAGCAGTTGGCCAGCAGCCCCGGCAGGCCACCCGTCCGCGAGGGAGCCGGAGCTGGAGCCAGGCACGGCTCTGGGCGCAATGGGCCGGTCCAGGGCTGGTCCGGAGACCCCAGGGCACTGGGCTTCAGCGAGGGCCATGCAGGGGTGTGGCCCGAGCTTCCGCTGGCAGGCGTGTGGTCCAGTCAGTCCCCTTGCCCTGTGCCTGGCCAGAGCCGGCAGCCCTCCAAGCCGGGGGCTGCCCCCCCGGCTGGGTGCCTCCGGAAGTGTGGGAGGGCAACCCCCAGCGCAACCCCATGGCCGCAGGGTGGACCCCCGAGCGGTTCTGTGCCTGGGGGGGCAGTTTGGCTCTCGGGCACCCACCCAGGAAGAGACACGCAGCCGTGAAGCGAGACACCAGGGCGGCAGGCAGGAAGGTGGGGGGGGCAGAGCCGCAGGGCAGAGCTGCCTGGCATGACTGCTCCGTGGGACTTTGGCCTCATCCGGAAGCCCCGGGCAGCCCTGCCGCCCTCCGGTCACCCGCCGTGGCCCTGGCAGCCTCAGCAGGGCGCTCTTGCCCCCGGGGCCGTCGCGTGTGGGCTGGGGGGCTGTGTGAGGCGCCCGCCCCTCCTCTGGCCCTGCTGCCCCCGCCCGGCGGAGCGCCCCGTGCTGTGTGGTCCAGGCAGAGCCTCCCGGCCGGTCCCGCCCCCTCCCGCCCCCTCCGTGCCGGGATTGGGGCAGGGGCGGGGGGCGGGGCCTGCAGGAGGGCTGCCAAGCCCCAGGGGCACCGAGCAGGTGCCTGGTGGGCAGCCCGGCCCTTCTGGGAGGCAAAGGGTGGATTCTCGCTTCCTGGCTCCGAACAGTCGCTGAACTGCAACCAAGGGCAACGCAGCCGCTCTGCGGGCCACACCTGCCTCTTCCGCCACCTCCTCTTCCTCCCAGCTCCCTCTTCAGCCTGTGCGGCGGCGCCTGGAGGATCCGCTTGTTTGGGGAATGCCAGGTAGATGCCCCGCCAGGGCTGGGGCGCGGCCGGCCGCTGCTGCGGGAGGGAAGGGCTGTTCCGCCCAAGGGCTCGGGGACGCCTGCCGGCTCGGCGGTTCTGCACGTCGGGACAACCCAGCCACGTTCGGATCGCCCACCAGCTTGCCGTGGGTTCTGTAAGCCACAACACCCAAGGGGTCGCTGCATATTCCACGTGGGGGGCACCCACGTCCCACCGGCACTGCAGCCTCACCGTGGGCTAAATGATGCAGAGACGCTGTGTCCTGCGGGTGGAGGGTGGGTTGCGGAAAGGTGGGTTGCTGGTGAATCGAGGCTTACTGTCGCATGGGAGCCCTGCACCGTTATTCCGCTGGGTTGTCGGCCACAAATAATCTGGAGTTCACCACTCAAGAACTGGATGCCCCTGAGAGGTTTGTGGTTCGCAACCCATAGTTAAACCACGGGGTGGAGTTCACACATGATGACCGCCTGCAATGCAGCAATGGCCCATGGTACTCAGCCCATACTCTGGGTTGTCGGTGTGTACGAATGAGGGAACTGCTCTCTAGGTGTCTCTGTCAGCCTTCCTTAGTCTGCCATACTGGCTGGCTGGAATGATGGGAACTGCAGTCCAATACACTGGGGGGCACCAGGCTGGGGAGCTGCCCGGTGTGAGCAAAGAACAGATGGAAACTTCATTCTGAGACGGAGGCGGAGGGAGAGAGATGCTCACAGACGGAGCTCTTTGGGCTGCGCTGTGGGAGCTGGCAGAAAGCGAGCAGCGCCCGACCCGTGCCTTCGTTCGGCTCGGAGCGGAGTCGAGTCACGCGAGAGGGCAGGCGAACTGAGAGGGCAGCCAGAGCGGGCAGTTTCTGGGGCTGAGGGGCTGCATCGTCTCACTCCTGGCCACCCATTAGGGGCTGCGCCCCACTCGCACGACACGCCTCTGGGAGCCCAGTTCCGCCGGCAAAAAAGGCACGCGCAGCCCTGCTCGTGGCTGACGCTCCCATGCAGAACCCCAAGATCGGCAGAACCCCTGACCGGGCCGCACCTGCCAGGTCCCCCACAGCACACCTGCGAAGGCGGGCACTTTGGGGAGAGACCACAGAGCCCCTTGGGAGTGCTGCGTGGTCCGGTCTTCAGTGGGGTCCTTGCAAAGGGGGGCTGGGTGCCCCGGAGGACGCCCGGGGCACCAGGGGGTGGCCAGTGCCCCAGAGGACGGCGTGCCTGCCAAGGCCCCCACTGTTCGTGTGCGGCCCAGGACAGCGAAGCCGAAGGGCCTCTTGCAGAGCACGCCGTTGATTTAAGGCAAGTCTCTGGGGCGGCTGATGGTCTCTGGCTCGGGGGGCACTGAAGCAGCTCGGGGTGATCTTGGAGGAGAAGGGGTCCTCCTTTGCCATGGCGCTCCTGCGAAGCTTGGAGGCAGAAGGAAAGGAACCGTTCCCTTTTCGACATGCTTACGGGTTTCGTGGAAGCACCTGCTGCTGGAAGACGGACTTGGAAGGGGCTTTGGCCTCATCCAGCGCCCGGCCTGGGCTGGGCAACTTGCATCTTCCCAGAGCCCCCCCACCCCCTCCACGCACAAATTAGGCTTGCTCTCCCTCTCCCGCTGCTTCCGGCTGCACCTTTGCACAAGCCGCGCTGTGGGAGAGTCCCGCTCAGCCACGCTCTCTCTTGTGCACCAGGGCCCTCGTGCTGACCCGCTACGAGACCCCCGCCAGGCCCAATGGCTGCTCCGGCCACCCCGAAGTACAAGCTGATCCTTCTGGGGGACTTCGGGGTGGGGAAGACCACGCTTTTCCACCGCGTCCGGACGGGAAGCTTCCTGGAGGGGCCCCACGGCGTTGGCCAGCACCTGTGCATGTGTGAGAAGGTCCTGCCACTGAGGAACAGTCGCAGCAACCTCCAGGCACAGGTAGGAGCCTGCAGGGGGGCGCCCGGCCTGCGTCCCGGTGGGGCGCTTTCCATCGGGAGGGACTGAGCAGGACAGACAATGTGTGCAACCCTGCCGGCCGGCTGAGGCAGCTCACGGGTTAATTTAGATATTTTACCATCTGCTTCTAAAATCATTGAGTAGCTTCAAGGAAAAACTCAGCGGATCAAATACTTGGATATGCATTTTACGGGAAATCTAGAAAACAAAGGAATGGCTAACATACACTTAACAACAGTGAAATTCCAGGTGTGTAAGCAAAGTGAGCAGAAGAGCTGCGCATGGCCCTGGCCAGAGCATGGAGGTGCGCAGCCTCCATGAGGAGCTTCGGGGGCCTCCTGGCCCATGGAAGTCCTCCTCTTCCGCACAGCCACAGTGGGGCAGCCCCTGCCCACGCCTTCTCCCTTCTGTGGGGTCTCTCCTGCCGGCTGGGCTGGCGGGGAACCCTGCCCTTCCTAGACGGGAAGGAGCGAAACGGCTTCATGGGAACTACATGGGGCCGGCGAGGCCCCGTGGGTCTCCCCGGGCTCTGCAAGGGCTGCGCCTGTGTCCCAGGAGCCCTGCCCTGCCTGCAGCCCAGCTCAGGCCCACAGGCTGCAGTGGAGGGTGGGGAGGCCATGCACCGACTTGGAGCTGGTGGCTTGCAGGTCCCTTTTAGCATCCAGGCGAGAGGCCACGTCTTCTGGCTCACCAGGCCTCAGGGCAGCCCTGATAGGCAGGACCGAGCACATCTTTCATGGGAGCCAATTGGGGGGGGGGTGCCCACAGCAGTTTCAAAAATCCCCAGGGGCATCCCCGGATCCTGGACAAGTTCCCTTGTTCAAGAGCAATGGAGAAAACATGAAGCAGGAAGCAAGGAGGGGAGGGGGAAGGTCTCGTAAGCCGCTTTGGGTTCCTTGCAAGAGGGAGAAAAGCCCCAACGCCGTCGTCGCTGCGATGCAAAATAATCTGTGTTTTAATTTGTACGGACGTGATGGTGTGGTGCCTCATTTCCTTCTTCCCACGCTTGAAAAGTGTCGAGGATTCGGCCTTAATGGACGCATCCTTTCCACGGCCCTTGAAGTCCCACTGCGCCTTTTACTCAGCCCTGCCTGGGTCTCACCCGGGGCCCCGTTCTGGGCATCACAGCTGAGAAAAGATGCAGAGGGGCAGCGGGGGTGGTCCGGGCCTGGAGGCACAGCCCTGAGATGAGGGGCGGCTTCATGGGAGTCCTGCGCTGACCCGGCAGCTTTACTGGCCCCCCCCAACTCAACCCTTCTAGGATCCTGTACTGGAGCTTCCACTGCCCTGAGCCTTGGTCAACTTGGAGGATGGCCAGCGGGCTTGGAGCTGCAGCCCAGTGGGCTTGGAGGTTGGCCACCCCGCTTTCCGCCCTCCCCCCAGCCTCAGTGATGGCTCTCCCCGTGGCCTCAGCCACCTGAGAGGAGCCCCGCTGGGTCGGCTGAAGGCTCTCCGGGCCCGGCGTCTCGTTCCCACTGGCCGGCCGGGTTCTCCAGGAAGCCCGCCGTGGCGCTTGGCTTGTGTGCTTGCCGGGAACGGCTTGGGCGCCGCAGGATGCAGGGGGCGTCCTGCCCAGGAGCCACGGACCGCCACGCGCCTGCCTAACCCCATTCTCTGCCTCTGGCGGCAGAGAGCGCCACCCTTTCGCCATGCATCGTGCGAAGGAGGAGCTCCTGTCACCCCCGGAGTCCCTGCCATTCAGCTTCACGGGTAGCCCCTCTGCCCGTTCGTAGCATCCGGGGAAACCTTATCCCCATCCCCGGCCGCCTCCTGCACGCAGAGCAGAGCAGAGCAGAGCGGGACTCCCTCCCTCCGCGCCCCTCGTTCCGCCTGGGGCGCGCGCCACGTGCCGGGTGGCCCAGCTGCCTCCGCAGCCCCCGCGTCTCTTGTGCCGGCAGATCTCGCTGTGGGACACGGCCGGGGAGGAGCGCTTCCTGTCCCTGAGCAGCTGCTACTACCGGAGTGCGGATGCAGCGCTGCTGGTGTACAGCCTCCACAGGCCGCTCTCCTTCGACAGCCTCACGCACTGGGTCCACGTGGTGCGGCACTACTGCGCGGAGGGTAGGTGCGAGGGAGAGGCTGGCCGGCGGGGGGCGGGGGGGCGGGATGGCGGGCGGGTCGCCACCTTCTTCTCTGCCTCTGCTCCTCTGCCTGTACTGGCAGCCAGCCTAGCAACCTTCATCAGCGGGGGGCCGTTGTCTTTTTTCTAGAGTTTAACCTTGGGAGTAGGAAAGGCCCCGCTGCATCTCTGTGAGTTGAGCCGATGCTAAAAGCCCCCGCGGGGGAAGGTGGCCGCTCTTGCACGGAATCACGTCTGCGCTGGGAAATTCGAAATGCAGGATTGGACTCCCGGCAAAATCTGGGATGATGCTCTTCCCATCCTTGCACAACCCCCTTGGGTTGAGCCAGACTTAGTCATACTTAGAGTTGTCCCGTTGACATCAGTGGGGCTTTCATTAGTTTTGGCTAATTTCGATCCCACTCATTCCAATGGGTCTTCTGCAAGCCCTAGCCTGGATCCGGCCCAGGGGCCCTGCTCCCGGCCGGGCTCAGCAGATGCGAAGGAGAACAAAGACTGTATTGTGGCCGGCGTAGAGATAAGAGGTCCGAGGAGGCGAGAAACTTAATCCAGTCATGTTTTCACTGGAAACACTCCAGTGCACCTTGAAAAGCACATCCCCAGTTGGGGGAACTGGCTGTTTAGGTGCTGGCAACCGGTTCTGGAAACGGAATTTGAGTTCCACCACAAAATCGGGGGAGGGACACGGCGTAGAGCCTCTGCTTCTTGGCCATATCAGGTGTTGTCCGGTCCTCGCAGTCTCCTCTTCTCCCCCGCAGCTGATATCTTCATCTTGGGTAATAAGAGCGACCTGGAGAGTCGGGTTCCCGAAGAGAAAGCCGAGAGGTTTTCCATGGAGCACTCCACATCTGGGAGGTTCAAAGTGTCCGCCAAGACCGGTATGGGCCTGCGGGCCACGTCCGTCCCCAGACAAGCCCCCCGCCACGTCCACTGAAGGGCCCGCCTGCCCCCAGATCCAAACGTCCTGTGGGACCACTTCACCTCGCGCCGACTGGGAATGATGGGGATTGCGGCCTGACACATTTGGGGGCACCAGCATGGGGAAGGGTGCTTTTGCCAGCACCAGCCGGCACGGGCCCTCGTGTGCGTCTGCAGAACTGGCCATCCAGCGCCATGAGCCCAGCCTGATGGGAAGGGAGGTGGGCTGATTCTGCACGGAATGTGGGTCTGGGGTGCAGCTCTCTGAGCTCAGCTTCAGCCCAGGCATGGCTCTGGACCCACATGTGGGGGAACGGTCCAGGTGGGATGCTGAGCCGTCCCCGTGCCCGCCACTGTGGGTCCCCTGCGAGCGTGCTCCGGACCGCAGCTCTCAGGTGGCGACGGCAGAGACGCTCACGGAGTCGGGGTGCTGGAAAGGCCCGATCTCCCCTCTCGCAAGCCACCCCGATGAGCTTGTGAAGCGGAGCCTTCACGCGGCACAGGATCGACCCTGTGTCCGGCTGGATGATGCCGGTCACACGGCCGCCTGACTCGGGGACTCTCCTGGGACAACTGCCTGCACCCCCTGCCGCCCAGCCGGGCTGTTCCTTCCTCCTTCCGGTCCACCGACTGAGCCTACGCCCGACTCTTCCCTTCCAGGCGAGAATGTGGAGCGGTGCCTGCAGGAGATGGTGGACTGGCTCTTCCGCAAGAAGGAGTTCCAGCGCAGCGGCCCCGCCACCCCGCCACAGGAACTGGGCTACTACAACCGCTGTGGGTGCTGAGCAGCCGCCCCCCGGCACGGGGAAGGGCCCTCGCGCGCACGATCAGCGGCAGGCGCCCTCCGTGAGCCTCACACGCGGCGTGTGCCACGGACCCTGCCCTGGCGCTCACCGTGTAGCCGACGGTCACGGCCTGCTGGGAGGCGGCCAGGCCTCGTCCCCTTCGACTTCCCTCTGAGTTGGGGGGCAGCGCAGGCTTCGGGGCCCTGGGCTGGAACGCCTCCCGATCTGTCTCATGCCCCTTCAGGGAGCTGCTGTCACGGCAGAGGCGTGGGCTGTTTCCTGAAGGATGCTGAGCAGCGCCCCAACCCGAGACTGGATGGCGGTGTGCCCAATGTGCAGTCCAGTGCCTGGATTGCAATCCCCAGCATCCCCAGCCAGGAGGCTGCGGAGGTGGCCAATCCCCAGGTGAATGCAGCGCCGCTCCCAAGACCACCGCCTGGGACATGCAGTCTCTGAGGCCCTGTGCAGCCCCCTCGGGTCCGCTCGTGGGGAAGGGCAGCTTGCCCCTTCCCTGCTCGCTCGCACGGCTGCCCGCGCTCTCTGTTCCAACCACTGGACTCTGTTACCACCTCCTCCTCCTCGGTTGCACCTTTTCTGCCCTCCGGTGGCGACCTGCCCCATCGGCGGCCCGCTCAGAAGTCCGGAAGCTTTCCCAGTGCCGCATTTCTCTTGGGAAAATGCCAGTGTTATCAGGCCGTGGATTAAAGCGCATGGTTGCCAACAGCACATGGGGTCAAAGGCTGTTTCGGAACGGCCAGGGGTGCTTTCCGGGCGATTATCCCTGCTGGAAAGGTGAGGAGACACGTGCACGTCGCAGAAATACACATTTGTCTTGGAGCGAAGTAGAACTCGTGGAAACGGACGGCACAGCTGTCCCTATCTTGCCCCAGGCGCCCCAGGGAGAGGCGGGCAAGCTCGGCGGGAAGGCGGAAGACGCTGCGACGTGCGCAGCACACGATTGCGAAGACGCCCTCCAGGAGCGTTGCCTGTGACGTGTTCGCAGCACGAGGGGACGGCTCGGGGTCGATCCGGGCTGCGGGACGGATGGGGCAGAGGCAGGGGGCGGCTGGCAGGTGGCTCTGCAAAGGTGGACAAGGGGGGCATGCAGGGGCCCGGAGAGACCCTCTCGAGCAAGCGGGGGGCAGGAGGGCGCCCCCTCGGCCAAGCGAGGCACCGCCAGGCCAGCCAGCGGGGCCAGTCGCATGCCGCCCACCGCTCCCACCTGCAGCGGGGGGCAGGGGGGAGTCCAGACTCTGGGCGAGGGGCCCTTTCCGTTTCACTTGGGGCAGAATCTGCTCCCACAGTGGGGGGTCGCTTTGATTCACGCGACTTGTAACCACTCTCACGTAACACACTAACTGCCCGGCACCAGCACAGGGCCGCACATTGTAAGCGGGTTGTTTTGCTCTGGCAGAAAGGAAACGGCTGGGAAGCAGACGCACGAGCGTCTGGCGGGTGCTGCGATGCGCTGCTCTGCCGGCAGCTTCCAGGGGTTGCTTCCCCCGAAATCACTGAAGAGCTGCGCGCTGCTATCCACCCGCTGCCTCAGTCTGCCACCGACATGCTCCGCATATAGTTTATTACATGTTTATCCTGCTTTGATCTTGTAACAAACCAAAGCAGCTTACACTGCTCTCCTCTCAAACAACAACCCTGTGAGGTAGGCCGGGCCGAGAGCCCAGGCTGGCTCAGAGTCACCCAGCTGGCGCCATGGCTGACTGGGGACTCGAACCCGGATTGCCGGGGTCCCAGTCCCGTGCCCTTACCCTCGGCACCATGCTGGCTCTCTACACTACACGGAACATTTGAATCACATTGACTGGGTTCATGCCACGTGGCAAGCCCCCATCCAATAAACTGGGGGGGGGCATGCTCAGGGCAATGCCCCCTGGCTTGTTGTAGGGCTTGGCAGCCCCCCACCAGGGTGGCCACATCACCCGGACCCCGATGCCAAGAGAACCCGGGGCCAGCCCAGGCAGCTGCAGCCCCGCTTGGCCAGAGTGGCGGGGGGCCCTCGGGGTGGCTGCCCCTGTCGCAAGGGGTCCCGCTCGCAAGGAAGCTGCTCTTGGAGGCCGGCGGGCCTCCAGTAGCCGCAGCGGCCAGCCTGGGCCCTGCCTGCCACTCCGGGCCAGCAGGGAGGGCGACGTGGCTCCGGCCGGCCAACTCTGCTGCTCTTCCCTGCTGCCCCCCAGCATCCCGGGGCGGAGGCTGCCCACAGGTCGGCCGAGCCCACCCGTTCCCCACCCTGGCGCTGTCAGTGAGTGGCAGTGGGGAAAGGGGGAGAGCTCAGTGCTCCCACGGGACCCCTGGAGACCCCCGGCAGGAGGAGCGGCACCCTGCCATCCTGCCCGGCACATGGGGGGCATGGCCTTAAGCCATACCGTGGGGCTTGCTGCTCAGTGGGGCTTGCTCTGCAGCACAGGGTGGCACACCAGCCCTGCCCCAGCAGCGGCCTCAGCGGAGGGGGTGGCGCTCGTGGGCCGGGCACTGGGGTGTTCGGGGGGCAGGAGGAAGGCGCCCCCGTCCCCCACGCCCAGCCTCTCCTGCTCCTGCCCTGTCTGGCTGCAGCCCCGGGAGCTGTGGCCCGATGCGGCTGTGGCCTGTCCTGGAGCAAAGCAGCGCAACGCAGCGGGGGGTGACTTGGTTTAGACGGGATAATGAAGACCCGCGTGCTGTACAGAGACCTGTTCTGTGCGACCCGCAATGCTGAACGGGCGGGTTGCCCCACAGGAAGGATCAAAAGGTGCGCCGGACGTCCCGGTGATCCGCGTGCCTTCCGCTGTGCCGGCGGGCAATTGGGCTTTGTCCGTGGAAGGGATTCTAGCCATATCTTGCTTTTATTACTCATCTCATTCAGTGTATTACGTACTGATACTACAATAATGATTGTATTAGGGTTTGCTTTGATTTTGTATCGCTTACAGTTAAATGTTGTCTTGCTCGAATGTATTATTGTATTTTTATGGAATATCTTTTTCTTGTTTGTGCTTGTAAGCTGCCCAGAGAGCCCTATAGTTTTATTGTATTTTATTATATTGTATTTTTAACTGTTGTAAAGCCCTGAGGCTTTGTTGTGATGGGGTGGCCTATACATGTTTTAATAAATGAATGAATGAATGAATGAATGAACTGAACGTCACTGTGTGTTTCTTGCAAGAGCAAAAGGTGCAATACAGATATAGTACTGATGATGCAGCTGCCGTCGGCGGAAGAGCCCAGGCAGAAGCAGGAGCAGGCAGCCCACCCGCTGCCCCCACATCCAACCTTTGGGAAAGGGCCGGCGCCACGATGATCAGCCAGCGTCCTCCCCGCAGTCAGCCCGGATGGGGGCGCCTGCAGGAAGAGGGGCTCTGGAGTCCGCAGAGGCCAAGCCAAGGGCTGCTCCTTCCGAGACCTGGCTCGCGTCTCGGGGCTCCACCCCCACTGCCTGCTTCCCCCAGGAGGCTGCGGAGCAGGGTCGGGGTGTGCTGTGGGCTTCGGCCACGTGGGAAAGGGAGTTAGCCAGGGCTAACAGCCTCCTGGCATTTGCTCAAGCAGAGCAGCAGCCATGCCTCTGAGCCATACCCTGGATCCAGCTGTTGCCACTGCCAGGGCATGGCTCAGGGGAGCTGAGGGCGCATTTGCCCTGCCTGGGGAGCTGGAGCCCAGGGATGATGGGAGCTGTAGTCCAACACACCTGGAGGCGCCCAGCTGAGCCCCCTGCGGGATGCCTCTCCTTTGTCTGCAGGCTGCCTCGATCAATTCCCTCCTGTGTTTTGTCCCTGTTGCTGTAGGCCCGCGATGGCGAACCTTTCAGAGACCCAGTGCCCAAACTGCAACCCAAAACCCACTTATTTATCGCAAAGTGCCAACACTGCAGTAAAACCTGAAAACTGAGGTTTTAGCTTCGAAAAAACACCTCACAGCCAGTCCAAGCAAATATATATATATCCTTGGCAGCGCACTGACCGGCCATGCGAAAGCTTGGACGAGTCACAGCTAGGGAGTCGTGGCTCGGGACGTCATCGCCTGGTGCCACCACTCCTTTCTGAGCATGCGCATGGCCCCTGTGTGCTGTTGTCTGATGCTCGGTTGCTGGGTTGAATCTTGGGTGACTTGGCTTGCGTGCCGACAGAGAGGGCGCTGCGTGTGCGCTGTGCCACGCATGCCATAGGTTGGCCACCACTGCTATAGGCCATCATGGAATCCCAGAATGGTAGAGTTGGAAGGGGCCAGGGGGCCACCCCCCCCCCGGCTCAGTGCAGGACTCCCAAGTCACACCCTCCCCGTCAGACGGCTGTCCAGCTGCTTCTTGGATGTCTTCCAATGAGGGAGAGCTCACAGCTTCCCCAGGCAAGTGGCTCCATTGCTGTAGAGCAAGAACAGCCAGGAATTTCCCCGATATCTAGCCCAAATCCGGCTTCCTGTAACTCGAGCTTATTATTCCACGTCCTGCACACTGGAATGAATGAGAACTTGTCCTGCCTCTTTGTGACATCCCTTCAGGAACTTGCAGAGGGCTCTCATCTCACACCCCCAGTCTTCTCTCCTCAAGGCTGAACATGCCCTGTTCTTGCTGTCTCTCCTCATAGGGCTTTGCCTCCAGTCCCTGAACCATCTTTGCGGCTCTCTTCTGCACTCTTTCTAACATCTATTTTTTAAACTTGGGTGCCCAGAACTGCAGACAGGACTCCAGGTAAGGTCTGACTAATGCTATGTATAGTGAAACCAGTGCATCACCTATGTTCAGCATCCCCTGGAATCCACCTAAGCTCACACCAACCGCCTTAGTGGCCCCATCCAGCCTCCTCATCCTCTGCCGTCCCCTTCTTCTTTTGTCATCTATTGTTCCCAGCATCAGGCTCTTCTCCAGGGAGTCCTTCCTTCTCATTAGGTGGCCAAAGTATTTGAGTTTCATCTTCAGTATCTGGCCTTCCAAGGAGCAGTCAGGGTTGATCTCCTCTAGGACTGACCGGTTTGATCGCCTTGTGGTTCAAGGGACTCGCAGGAGTCCCCTCCAGCACCACAATTCAAAGGCCTCAATCCTTTGGCGCTCAGCCTTCCTTATTGTCCAGCTTTCACAGCCATCCATTGCAACTGGGAAAACCATCGCCTTGACTATACACACTTTTGTTGGCAGAGTGATGTCTCTGCTTTTTAGTATGCTGTCTAGACTTGCCATAGCTTTCCATGGGGTTGTGACAGGTCGGGCACAACTTCACAAATAACATAACTTCTGTTAATGCACCCCAAAAAAGCATTTGCCCTTTTTGCAGCGGCATCACGTTGTTGGTTCATATCTCGCCTGCGGTCTGCAACAACCCCAAGATCCTCCGCATGTGCAGCCCGGTTGAGCCAAGTGTTCCCCATTTCGTAGCGATGCATTTGGTTTCTTTTTCCCAGTGGAAGACTTGGCAGGCGTCCCTGCTGAATTTCATGCTGCTACTCTCTGCCCAGAGCGCTAACCTATCACGCTGGATCTTCTCTCCCTCTTCCAGGGTATTTGCTCTTCCACCCGCCTTTGTATCGTCTTCAGATTTAACTACCTTGCCTTGCACTTCCTCATCTAAATCATGAATAACAACGGTGACGAGCACTGATCCCGGGGCGGGACGTGCAGCACCACGGCCTCCGTTGGGGGAGGCGGCCCCCCGCCCACAGGGACCCTCCGTGGAGCGTCCCTCACGCTGCGCTGCCCCTGCGCAGCCCTGCTCAGCTCCGGCAGCCCAGGGCTCCGGCCTCGCGGTGCGCCGCCCAGGGAGTCTCGTGATGCGCCCGGGCCTTCCAGGGCGGGCCCCCGGCCTCCTGCAGCGCCCGCACTGCACGCGCCGCCCCCCGCCACGCGGCGGCAGGATCGCGCGCACGGGCCGCGCCGCGGGGCCCCGCCCACCGGCCCGCGGGGAGGCAGAGCCTGCCCTGGGGCGGCCCCGCGACGCCTCCTTTGTGCGGCTCCCGCGGCCCCGCCCAGGAGCCCAGGAGCCCCGCCTGCTGCGGGCGATGATTGGCGGAGCCCGGGGGCGTAAACTGGGAGCAGCTGCGCGCCTGTCGCCTCAGCGGGGACGGCGGATTGGAGGAGGCGCCCGCTCGTCTCCCTCCTCGGGAGCGCCGTGCCATTGAGGGCGAGCCCTGACGGTCACCTGGCTGGGGCGGGCGCGCCGATTGGGCCAGCGCGCCGGGGGCGGGGCGAGCGCGGCCGGCTGCCTAGTCCGGCCGAGACGGCGAAGGAGCGGAGAGGCCAAACAAAGATGGCGGCGCCTGAGGCGGCGGCGGCGCCGAGCGCGGCGACCACCGGCTGAGCCCGCTGAGCGCAGCATGTCGGGGCCAGACGAGCGGGAGCCCGGCGGCGGGGGCGGGGTGGCGGCCGCCGCCGTCGTCGCCGCGGGCGCCGGGGGGCCGCTGGCGCTGGGGGAGGCGGCGGGGCCCGGCCCGGGGGGCGCGGACGAGCCGGGGGCGCCGCTCGGGGCTGGCGGGGCGGCGGCGGGGGGCGGCGGCGGCCGGCAGGGGCAGCCCGAGCCCGGCGGCGACCGAGACTCCGACGCGCCCCCCAAGAAGCGACTGAAGCTGCCGGGCGGGGCCGAGGGCGGCGGCGGCGGCGTCAAGCTGGAGGAGCGGCTCTACTCGGTGCTGTGCTGCACGGTGTGCCTCGACCTGCCCAAGGCCTCCGTTTACCAGGTGCGCGACCGGCGGGCCCCCGCCCCGCTCCCCCCGCCGACCGTCGGCGCCCCCCGCGCTCGCAAGGGATGCCGGGACCGCCGGTCTCCCCCGCCCGCCCGGGACGGGCCGGGCCGCGCCGCGCCGCACCTGCCGGGGCCGCGCCGCGCTTCGCCCTTGGGCGCCTGCCTGCGGCGGCCTTGTGCGCGCCGTGCGCCCTGGGCACGCCTGCCCTGGCGTCGAGCCCGCCGACCCGCGGCGCTTACTCCCGAGTAGGCGGCGGGGGGCCGGGGGCGTGTGCGTGCCGGGCAGCCGTGCTGGCTGCTCGGGAACGCTCGCGGGGGAGTCGGAAGGAGTGGCGGGCCGAGGACGGCGGGTCCCGGCCAGCTGCTGCCCTTGCGTCGCCCCCTCGCTGGCCCTCCCTGGCGCAAGCGGGGGCAGGTTCGGGGCAAGTGGAGGCACTAGGGGAAAATGCAGTCAAGGCCCAAGCCGCCTTCAAGGGCTGCTTGCCCTTCGCTTCACTGTTCTGAACGGTGGCCGTTGTTGGGCACTGCTTAGCTCAGGCGCTGTCTCCTGTTCCGCGTGAGGTGGTGGGTGGCCCAGCCCGTCGTCGGGGAGGGAAGCGCAGATTTATGGGGAAGAGCACTTTGAGCCGAGGAATGTGGCCGGGAAGGGCGTGAATGCAGCCCTTGTTGTATTCTTGCTTCCCTCTTACACGGAGCGTACGCCTGCCAGCAGCACTCTGTATACCCTGCGCAGGCTGCCTCCATCCACGGCTCCCCTTCTTATGGAACTGTACTTGCACATGCTAAGCTGGAGAATGAAACCCGTTTTCTGCCAGGCAGTCACCTTCCGCCTGGCTTAGACTGGGATCTCTGTCTTTGAGCACTGAGCCAGGGTCTCGACCTCTTTCTCTCTGCCCCACCTCATAGCCTACTAATTATCCCAGTGCCAGGCCTTGTGGCCCACAGATTTTGCTATCCAGTTTCAACCCCGTGGCATAACTTGCCCTGCTCAGGCTCCGGAGGCTGGGCTCTGAGATACATGGTGTGCTTCTAAGCTGCTTCTTTCCGTGGGTTAATATTTTACTGGCGCTAATATTGTTGAAGGCAGAGTGGGATGTAAATAGTAAACCAGAAGTGAGCTATTGCATGACGCTGCCGCATGTGATGAAACTTGTGCACAGTGTTTGTTCTCAAGCCGGGTCCAGAACCGCCATGCGGATCCTCTCGATTGGTTCACTGGGAGGACCACCCAGTGTATGTGTTGGCTCCTCGCTCCACAGTCCCACTTGCTATATTTCCTCATGATAATGGGCAATTTGCATGATTGCCCATGAGAACCAGTGTGTTTGGTCTCTCTTTATGCAATGTACGTGTGTGTGACTATTTGAAAGAACATGGTAGTTACAGGAGAATGTGGCTCTATGGGAGGGTCGGAAGGCATTTAGAGAGCCTCTTCTATCCTATGGGTTAATTACTGCATCTTACATTATTCTCCCTCTTAAATATCTGAGAGAAACATCTGCTTATCTTTCCCACAGGGCTATAGATCTATTTAGAATTTTCCCACATAACAGATGGTTCTCGCTCCTGTTTCCCTCCTGCTTTCAAGGATCTTCCAGCCCAATGATTTTTTTCCTAGCGAGCCCAGAAAGAATGTGGAATAGTTCATCCCGCCTCACAAATACATAAAGGTGCCATCCTTGGCTACTATGCGTTATTTGTTACACTTTTATACCACGTAGTAGCTGAAGCTGTGGGTGGGTCATACTAAAATCAACTAGACAAATTCCAGCCCTTGCTTTGGTTCTGTGTTCTGTCCCTGCATGAGCAGAGAGAGTAGTAGCTTTTTTCTGTCTCTGTGCTCCATTGAATTCCTATGAGCATTTTGGGGCAAAGAAACCACAGGGAACTCTGGGCAAGCTGGGCAAACAAAAAAGCCAGCAACCAAGCAAACTTGTCTGTCTGGGCGTCACTGAGGGCTGTTTCAGCTGCAGGGAAGCAGTCTCTTCTGCTCCCTGCCTTCAGCCCTTGAATGTTTGCAGGACAGAGACTTTAACTAAAAGAAGCTGAGTGTGAACCAAAAGCGCTGAACATGTGACCGCAGCATGTGACTTGCCTCGCTTAAGTCCCCAAATGCAAAGGTCATTGCCTTGGCGATGTTACACTTTGGTGGCTGTGCCGTCAGAACATCAGCATCGTGTTCTCTGCATCGTCACCATGATTCCTTGCTAAAAAGGCCGGGCAGACGTTTCCCTCCATGCCTGGCCCAGCAGGAGAGGAGCTAGTATTCCTACTGCGAAAAGGGCTCGGGGTCCCAGTGAAGAGGGGGTTCTTGGTAGGACTTCTGTGAGCGGCAGGCGTGCAGCTGAACTGAGCCAGCGCTAGGAATGGAATCCTCTTGTGCCGATACAGCAGGTCTTGGAAGCTCTGCTCTGTCTGAAGTCGGTGTTGGGAGATGTGTGTGTGTTCAGCCTCAACACCCTCATTGCTCGTTCGCTTCCAGCCTAATTCAAGGTACTGGTCTTGATACTGAATCCTGGGTTCTGCTTTTTCCTAATCTGAGTCAACCTGCAAGACGTTGCTCATCATTCCTTCTCTGTTGCTTATCAAGACGGTTATGCCGAAGCAGAACATTTATTTATGGCCAGAGGCCACGAAGGCTGGCCCTTCCATGGGCAGCCATTTGGATCCTCTGTCTCTCACCACTCCCGTCTTGCTTATTGCTTACCTGTAGCTCTCTTTCATTATACAGGCAAGCGACAAGACTTAACTTTTGGAAATATGTATTTACAAATGTTATATACTATTCCACATCTAAACAGATTCCAGAGTGGTAGATGATAAAGATTGAAATATATCAGAATGTGTGTGCATATATTGAAAGCAGTGGTTTTATTTTACTCCTAAAATAAGGATGTTGTGAGGATGTGCCAGGGGCCACACAGTGTTGGTGCCTGCCTGACCTCCAGAGGCAGGGCGCTCCATGGAAATGGGACCTGCCCGCGGAAGGTTCTTCTCCAGGTGGACTCCAGTCAGGCCACACGTCGTCTGGAGCCACCCGGAGCAGGCGCTTTCCATCTGCAAAAGTAGTTGAAACTGCTGGAACCCAGCCAGAGAGTTTTGGTTATTGGGCACCATAGAAATAAACTGTTCTAATGTTTCTTAGGTCCTACCATATTGCGGAGATTGAGGGGGTGGAGAAGGGGCCTGTTTGAAAATCTGGGGAGCAGCTGTCAGTCAGTGTAAACAATACTGAGTCGGGAGGAACAATGGCAGCTTCCTATGTTGCTATGACAACTGTTTTTTCCAAGTTCCAAGCAGCCGTGGAAAGGAAGGCGTCTTCTGTGTCCAGGCAGGAGAGAGAGGCAAACGCGCGCGTGTCGGCAGCTGGTGATTTCTGTGGAAACTTGCAGAAAGTACCATAGACAGACAGTGGCGGTACCTGCTGCTCCTCGTAATGTTGGGTGTGGGAAGTGCTTGTTTTGTGAGCTGACGATCGTGAGAAAGGGATTTCTGAGCTGTTCCGCAGCTTTTTATCAAGGTGTTTTGTTCTGGAGTCCTTTGGTGGGCTGGCCGAAGCCCAATAATGCCCCCCGCATTCCCACTCCTGAGGGCTGGGTGCCAGTAGCGGCAGGTAACTGGCAGGTCTAATGCGGGGGGGGGGGCACGCTTGTTTTTCGCTGCCGCTGCAATGCCTTCGCAGGTACCCTTGCGGGGTCTGCTTGGTTGGCAGGCCTTTTCTGCACGGGTAAGCTGGCTATGACATGACCGGCAACCCTTTTGTGACCTGAAAGGCTCCCACAAGACGGACCCCTTTGCGCTCATCAGGCTGGGCGGGTCGGTCATCTTACTCCCAGCTGGCGGTGTGGAGGCGGCATTCTTCCTCTGCTCGGCCCTGAATGTTCTGGGCTTTGAGTGATCTTGTCTGAAGGTCACCGATCGCAGCCTTGTCTATAATTGTACCAAGGAGAATCCTCCTGGTAAACCAATGAGCAGCTGACATGGTAACTCTCACAGAGGGAATGCTAGGGCAGAGTGCAACCTATTGTCAATAACGAGAGATCTCTTGTGTCTGGGATTACTTTAGAGCGGTAGTCTTTGAAGAGTTCAGCCCCAGGGCCAGCCTTTAGTCCAAACACGTTTCCAGGTGCGCTTGCATTCTACTGACCGCCTATTTTTCTGGTGGCAACACTCTTGCATGTACTGCAGGAAGCCGAGACCTTGCGATGTTTCCTGACCTGATGATCAAAGCCCTGAGACGCGCTTCCTCAGCCTGGTGTCCTCCAGGTGCCTTTGACTTCAACTCCCCTAGTTAATGATCAGGAAAGTTGGAAGCTGTTATCCAAAACATTTGGAGGGCATTCTGTCTGTCAGGAAGAGGCCCTTAAAAGTTTGAAGAGAAGATTGCATTGTGTAGCTACTTCCTTCTCTAGCTGGTTGTGCAACTCAGTTTAGAGCAAGTTACTCTGAAGCAGTGCATCTTGGGAGTGTAAACAGACTAATTACAGGGTGCAGTGTTGACTGGTAACCTTGAATGCTGAATGTTCAGGGAAGACCGTCCTTCCCACGCTTGGGAGTTATAAATATGTTTAATACTCACTGTGTGTATAAGATGGAACTTGCAATGTGCCTTCTTATTTTTACAACTGATTTAATTAAGGTGTAGGCAACAGAACTGAGGCTCGAGTGACTTACTCGTCCCACAATCTGGCTCAACAAGAATTTGAACTCACCTGCCATCTTACACAAGCAGTGAGCCACAAACCTTGTGATCACCTGAGAATCCTTAAAATCTTCTGTGCATACTGGAGAACTTGACTGGTGGGCACAGGTGCATCGCTTGTACTGCGCAGGGATCTGAAACAGAAAAAAGGCTTTGGCAACGGCTTCTGCTGAGTACCTTATGAGAAGGGCTTAAAAAAACCCCAAACCACACAGCTTTGGAGATGGCAGAAGCTTGGTGGTGTAAAATAATTCATCTCCTTTTCCCTAGCTGGGGAAGGGGACAGGTGGGAGAGGCCCCTCGTTAGATCATGCAGGACCCTTTCCTGTTGGCCAGTCATCTGGCGAGGCCCCATTGTCCGAAGGCTCAGGAGCTCCCTAAGGATTTACTCTGAAGTATGTCTTCTAAGTTTAGTATGTCATTTCCGTACTGCGCCCCATTTAAACCTGGTGCTGCTTCCGGGCTTCTCTGGGGAAATATGTCGCCGCCTAACTTGGCTTTTGTGTCAGTTGCTCTGATGCTGGGGATGCCCTGGCTCTGCTGCAATACTTGCTCTGGTGACCCCGCCTGTTGAGCTGCCACATGCTCTGCCCGGCCTACCTGTGGCTCTCGCCTCAGCAGTGGTGCGGCAGGTGCCTGCTGGACGCAGTTGGGTCACGGGGCGTCCTTGTGAGTGTGACTCGCCCTGCTGACTAGGCAGCGCCCGGGCACACTGCGAACCCTTGGTGCCGGCGGCTCGATTCCCTTGGGTGCCGGTCTTTTCGCAATTGGGGTGCGGTGGCTGATGGCTCTCTAAGTAATGGCCTAATAGCATATTATTCATAGGACCAAACTCATTTCCACATCTTACGATTGCTCTTGGGTTGACCAGAGCGGGTGACTTTTGCCTCTTGCCCCAATTCAGAGAGTAAAGTGCCTTGTTTGAAACTTCAGATAGAAAATAAAGCAGCTCTCTTATCAGTCACTCCATTTTCTGGCCATGCTGGTTGGGAAGTAAGAGAGCTGCTGTCCAGCGCAGTTGGGGAAGGTTGATAAAGGTAGCACCTTTGCCCTCAGGATGTGAGTACAGCACCGCCCCCCCCCCCCCGCGGTCCTCTTTTCCCGGCAACCATGGGCTGCCCCTCTTGCTGCAGGGAGTAGCCACTGGAAGCCTTTTCCCCCATCAATTCGTCCGCTCTTCTTTTAAAGCCATGCAAATTTGAGACCACTGCATCTTGTGGCAGTGAACCGCCTAATTTAACTCTGTGCTCTCTGAAGAAGGGCTTCCTTTTGTTTGTCCTGAATCTTTCTCCGGGCGGCCCTGGTGTGACAGCAGGAGCAGCCGCACAAGGAGAGCCTGGTCCTGGTGCTTTTATTTTTCAGTGCTTCCCCAATAAGCAAACTGCCCGAGATGAAATTTGCTTTTTTGCACAGCGGCTGCACAGCGGGTTGACTCTTCCATCAAGCTGCCCACCAGAACCCCAGCATCCTTTTCCTGGCCAGTCACTGGGGTTGTGGGGCAGAGGGTCGCCTGAATGCTCCCAGTTTGGAGAGAACCTCTGGAGATCCTCACAGGTCCTTTTTGTTCTAATTGTTGTTGGCAAACTTGGCCGCTTTGCTACTCGCTCTTTACTCCAAATCATTTACAAATGATGTGAGAACACTTGAATCATTCTGGTGTACCTCTGGCCTCGCCTTGTTGTTATATTAGATTAAACCCCTACCTGTATTCCTCTTGTAAGGCCCTCAACACAGCTTGCAAGGTTCACCTCCTCTGTGTTTTATCCTCAAACAACAACTCTGTGAGCTGGCTTGACATCACCCAGATCTCCTGTGTCCCAGCCCCACACTGGCTTTCGTTCCACTGCTGGCCTTGCTATCCAAATGGGGATGTTCCTAGTGCTAATCTACAGCTAGGCAACGCAACTGCCTTGCATAGCTGTAAACCAGTACCGGGAATAACCAGTAGGAAACCCAAATGAACCATGCATATGAGGTCATGATTTTGTGGTGATGGAGTACGTGATAGTTCGATCTTCGGAACACGAGCCATCATCCAGCTGGGAAGCAGGGTGTCTGGTGGTATGTGCATTAGGCGCCAAGGAGCCATGGGGTGTTAGTGGGGTGGCTGTAGCTACCGGAGGATTTCGGCAGGAGGCAGGTGGTGCCCCCTGTTCCCAGCAGGTGCAGTTCAAGATACTGCTCTGGAGTCATGGAGCACGGAGAGCCAACGCCAACGACCCGATCTAGATAAGCCAGGATGCCTTGCCTTCTCCAGTTCTGGTGTGTCAGCCGGCTCTTGTGTGAGCAAATGGATTGTTGCCATACAAACAGGATCACTTGGAGTTAGCAGTGATGCGGACCAGGAGGCGCATCGCGTGCTTGTATGGCCAAACTTATTTTAATTTTAATTTCTGCCTAAGCCAGGGATCTGTGCTTACCAAGAGCTTCTTAGCTCTGGCACAAAAGTGTTTCAGAGAAAGAAACCATAAGATCACTGCTAAAATGGTTTGAACTGTCTCAGAAAGAAGGGAGAGGACACAGGAAAATGAGAACATGCAGCGCTCAATTATACTTGCTCTTTTTTGTTCTTTTAATGACAATGTAAAGGTTTGACATACCTCAGGTATCGCTGCACAGGTGTCGGCTGTCCTTTACAATGGACCTTTGAGGGAAGCTCTGGATTTAGAATCTGGGCTTCCATTTCCCCCTGACTTTCAGCTCCTTGGGCTGCTCTGGGCGAGAACCACTTTCGGTGTTTATACTAAAGTATAATTGCTCTGTTTTTCTCTGCAATTACTGGCATGAAGTGCCATGTAGTATTTTGAGTTGGAGTAAACAGGAAAAACACCCTCTTGTTTTCCAAACTGTCCGTGTTCCCTGCCCCCACACATGGAGACTTGCGGGGCGGACAAACCGGCAGGCCCTGTGCTGTGCCCAGTTCTGCTGCTGTGGCCATAGTCCTCTCTTTGTTTCTCGAGCACCGTATGTTATGTAATCCTCTGCTTCGCCTTCTCTTTTCCTGGTGTGGCACCGCGGACGGGCAGGGAGATGTGCATGCAGCGGTGGGGGGCGTGTACACTCGAGCAGTATTCAAGTGTGCCATGCTGTAATTTTACAGTAGCAGGGGAGGTGGCAATCGATTTTTCTTCCTCCCACATCTAATGCATGCTAATAACTGGGGAAATGCTTTCTGGCTGCTATTTCAGACTTCATGACAGCTTAATTATTGACTTGGTAATTTGCTTCAATATTGATCTAGTAAAATCCTGATTGTGTCTGTCTGCCTTTGATCCAAAATCCCTTTAACTTGTTAGTGGTGGTGGGAAGACCCCTGAATCCTGTAATTAATGTCAGTCTACATTGCACTGAGTAACAGTGGCCCTTTCTGCCTTGAGTGTCATTTCTCTTGGTGGAAAGGGGAAGTGCAAACCAAATCCAATATTATATTTGCACCTGAACTGTAAGTCTTGAACCAACAGAGTAGGCTACCAATCATCTTTCCAGTTTCAAAAAGCTAGTTTTTAATCAGTATGTCCAAACAAGTTTGGCTCGGATTGGTATCTGCTAAGCATTTATGTAATGAACAAGAATTATTTTTTCTAGGACAATCCTAGCCTGAGGATAGCTTTTTCACAGCACAATTTTATGCATGTTTACTCAGAGGTAACTCCTGCTACATTCAGATGGGCTCCTGCAGAGAGCTGTGCTTTGGACTGCTGCTAAAGGGTGGTGTGATCTATGCGTGTTGTGTTCTTTGAGCATGGTCGTTATCTGAGTCCGTGAATGAGTGGGGGACATTCTTAATTGGAATTTTAAGTGGAGCAGAGATTGCAGAAGAATGAAGGAGGAGGCATCTCTTTTAGGGATATTCTGCACTCGGCTAGGTAGCTCTTGTGCTTTCCAGCTCAGTGATTTTAATTAAACTATGGCCTGTTGAGACTCAATAGCTTGAAGAATGTGTGCTACTTTCGGACAACAGACTTTCCTAATTTGAAGCTGTCCAGTCAGTTTGATAGAATAGTTATTTCAGGACAGGGCTCTATAATTTTTCTCTCCATATGCACTGCTCACAAAACTACTTTGCACCCTTCCGGTCCTGAGACAGCCTGAGAACAAACCTTTGTACTTCAGAGTTCGAAAGGAGAGCTGCTCAGGCATTTGCTTTTGAACAGTTTAGGCACTGATGTCCCTGAGCTTAAAGATGGGCAGGTTCTGAAACAAGATTCCTGGATGTGGGTTATGGGGAAGAGGATTGTTTTCTGAGTTGTTTGTGTCTTTCTAATTAAAGATACCGTCTTCTTTTGGAGTTTTGTTCATGAATGCAGCAAGGTGCTTAATTGAGCAAATGCACTTGTGAAGTTTGAAGGCCTTACACTTGCCGTGATGGGAAACCTCATTGCAAGGAAGAATGGTTAGAAATGCCAGTAAAATAGGCTAACCAGAGTCCGTGCCTAATGCCGGAGTGGCGTGGGTCTCTTGCGGTGCTCTTTCTAGAAGGCCTCTGAAGTTCCAATTTCCCTTTTGCCACAGTGTACAAACGGGCACTTGATGTGCGCTGGGTGTTTCATCCACCTGCTGGCAGATGCACGGCTGAAGGAGGAACAGGCCACATGTCCCAACTGCCGCTGTGAGATCAGCAAGAGCCTATGCTGCCGAAACCTCGCCGTCGAAAAAGCGGTGAGCGAGCTGCCGTCGGAATGTGGCTTCTGCATGCGGCAGTTTCCTCGCTCTCTTCTGGAGAGACACCAGAAAGAAGAATGCCAAGACAGGTAAGCGGCCTTGCTCGCCGTTCCCTGACGTGCCGCAGATGAACCCAGCGCATCCATGTAACTTACCACAGCGAGAACAGAATGGCTCATGGCGTGGCGTTGATAGAAAATGTGGAGCCGCGTCGCGTTGTCTGTGGGGTCGAGCTTGGGACGCTTTCCTTAGAAAGGTTCTTTCAGTGGGGAGTCTCGTCAGGCTGCTACGGGGGTTCAGTGTAACCAAGTGTGGAGTCATGCGAGGCTTTGGAAACGAATCTGTGTCCACGTGCTGTGCATTGGTGGCGTGCAGGTGGCTTGTGCGTGCGGGGGGAGGAATTTGCAGCATGAAAAGCCATCGTCCGCCTCGGGGAAAGCAGCCCTGCACATTTCGTGCTTGAGACTATTGGGCAAGCGGATTGTTGCCAGGAACGTAACACTGCCAGCATCGTCCTGTCTGGCGGTAGGTCACACTTGGCGCACGGAGGATATTTTGGGCGGAGATTCTGTCCTACATTTGTAGTGATGTCAAGGTTGGGGCTGCAGCATCAGGCCTGACGGTTGGTAAGACGCACCGAACACTCAAGGGGTGAGGGCATTTCACAAGGAGAAGGCCCTGTGGGCGATGGGCTTTTCAGCTTGTGGGGTTTTTTTGTTAAAATGTGACTACAGGATGTAATAAGTTGATGAAACCATGAGCAGCATATAGATTGTGTATGGATATTTTATATTAGATCATGGAGATCATCCTATTGATAGCCGGCTCAGGGTAGCGATTTACAGTAGAATGTCAGTTTTGTTCAGTATAAATAGTAAGGACTGCTATTCCAACTATTATTCCTGCTACAACTAGGGAGACCCCATATCTGTTCCACAGAAACAGTTTCTGAGACAATCTGTTCCATAATTTGCTTCTGGTATAGCCTATGAGATATTCTGTTCTTTGGGGAATACTTGAACAGTTTACAGTGCATAGTGCAGGAAGACTGATGCTTTTTGAACCCCCCACAGGACTCCATTCCATACTTCTGTGAAGCAGCATGAAGCTGAACTGATCTGGTTTTCTAGGGGTTGCCCGTGTACTCAAAATGTCTTGTTTAAGTTACTTTCTGCAGAAATGTTCCTAATAAATTTGGGTAAACTCCGTTTTCCTAGAAAACCGCAGAGGGGTGCAGGACTGCAGCTGGGAGGGGCGGGTGTGGCAAGGTTGCAGGCAACTTCGACGGATAAACCAACCCGATGCTCTGCAGCGTGAACCTTTGCTTGCATAATCCTGACACGGCCCGTCCTGGCACGGGCACCGTGGCGCTGTTCCAAGGTCTGTCCTGAGAACAGGGTCACTATGGTGCTGCTTGGTAGGGGAAGGTCTCTGGCGCGCTGGATGTGCGGGTCTGCCTTTCACGTGCCACGCTCAGAGTTGTGTCATTGTCCTTTTGCTGTCTCCCTTGCACCCCATTCAGGCTGCTGCTCATCTGTCCTCCTCTTACAATTGCAGGGTGTCCCGGTGCAAGTACAAGCGGATTGGGTGCCCATGGCAAGGGCCTTACCATGAGCTCACGGTGCATGAGGCGGAATGCACACACCCGACAAAGACCGGGAATGAGCTGATGGAGATCCTGGATGAAATGGACCAAACACATAAAAAGGAGATGCAGCTTTACAACAGCATCTTTGGCTTACTCAGCTTTGAAAAGATTGGCTATACAGGTAATTCTGGGGCTTTGGCTCGCTTGCCAGGGTAGAACCGTGCCGTGACTGATGCCGAGTTTTTTGTGCCGTGTCTTTCCCTTTGACCATTGGTGCCAGTTACCTCTTCATGCACTTGTTTCTCTTATGCAACATGCAGCAGCGGCACCTCCTGATCAGAAGAGCGGGACAGGGGCTGCCACGCCAAATGTCTGCTCCAGGAAGGCTCCCTGCCTGCTCCAGAGCGCAGGGCTCAGGGTCACCTCCGTGCGTGTGCGCGTGTCCTTGTCCGTCTCTGCAGTGGTATTGTTCACACGGAGGGTGGGAGAGAGGCGTGGCAGGGGGCGGGGGTGCAGGGCCCACACACGGTTTCCGGCACCTGGGCCGCCTGCGCAGAGGTGGGCCATTTGAGCGCATCCGGCGGGTTCTCTGGCATTCTTCCTCTGGGTGATTAGTCCACTGAGCAGCCCTGAGGCCGTGTGGAAGGAGGACCCTGCCTAGCTGCAGGTAAGGTGTGCTAGTTTGGCTTAGTGGGCCGACAGGCAGCGCTGGAGGCTTAGCGTTGCAACGGCTGCCGTGGGTGTCGGCGGTGTGCGTGCGTGCGTGCGCCTGCCAGCTTTGGGTCCTCTCCACTTTGGGATTCTGGTGTAGCAGCAGCAGCACTTGGTCCTTACAGCTGTGCAGAAAAGCCCTTTCTTTGGGGATGAGCCATTACGGCATTTTTAGGAGAGGTCTCGCTTTCTTTTCAGTGGGCTGGTTGGTCATGTGGTCGCTATACATGTTCAGAAAGTTTTATTGGGGGAGGGTTCTCAGAACCCCCAGGAGCTTGAAAAACCCGTATTTTCCAATGCGGAACATTTTCCTGGTTTTCCGGATCTAGTGCACAAAGCCAATGTGTGTGCACATGTGCGTGTGTCTGTGTGCGCTTTTCCTAAGTGTGGGAACCATAAAGATGCTGAGGTGTAATAGGAACAAACGGCCATATAAGCTGATGGAGCTAAGTTGCTTTCGCAGGTAAGCCTCTGACTTCGTTAGACGGGCCCCTGGAACGGGCTCCCAGACATGCTCTGCAGAGTGGAATGTGTGGAAGCTGCTCTGTAAACTGCTGTGGGATTTCTTGAAGGTGGGAGGAGAGTAGCTGCTGAATTCCCTTTCTTTTCCTGTAAATGTCCGCCTTTCCTACAGAGAGAATCTGCTTGGATTTAATCTGCTGTCTGCTGCCGTAAAAGGGTGGTGAAGCCGCCTCGATCCAGCCTCTGCCGCACCCTGAAACGATGATTGAGTTTGTCTTAGCCAAGTTAGAGAAGGTGCTTAAAGCTAAAAGCCAAAGCCAAGCGGAGTCCTGGCAAACTCCGATTGCGAACCGTGGCGACCAGCTGCCTCCCCGCCAAGAAGTTCATGGCTCCCCGTGGGCACCCTGTAAAGCAGCTGGAAGTGGGGTGGCAAGGAGTCCAGGCGGACACGCGGACGGTGCCAGACCCCACGGCCATGCGGAAATGGCTCAAGAGCCGGGCAGTGCCCTCGCGGCAGCGCTGAGGGCAGGGTGGAGTGGAATGGGGGTCAGTCTGCACAGGCGGAAGGTTGGGGCCAGGGTGGTGTCCACCCGTCCAGTGTCCTTGAACACTGCGCAGCCTCTGCCTGTGAGAGAAGAGGGGCGGAGCTTTCCCTCTGCGCTAGGAAGGAGACGGCCTCTAGCCGGAGAGACACCGAGGGAGCAAAAGCGCTGAGTCGGGCTGATTGTGTGGCTTGAATAACTCCGTCGCCTCCTTTGTCCAGGTATTGCTGCGGTGCGCTCCTCTGGAAGCACGGAAGAATGCACAAATGCACACAGAGGTTCCCTCTCCCTGAGTTTGTGCTGTGAGATTCCATGGGTTTTGTACACCAAAGACTTTAAAACACTGAGCCAGCAATCTTGATAAACTTGAACAAAACAAAACACTTCGTTGCACTGTGGACTCTGCTGGAGAAGGGTTTTAACAGACTGACCCTGGACTGTGCTGAGCGATCGGGTCTAAAATTGGATAGCGCCTCGACCGATTCGGTGTACTGTTCCTTGTCTTTATGTATCTAACCCCAGGATTTTCTGCACTCTTGTGAAAACCTGACGGTCTCTTCTTTTCCATCCACCCCACGCCCCGTTCCTTGGTTTGCATTGTGGTGATACATAACTGTGCCTTGCTCATCTAAAGATCTGTATGAATACCAATAAAATAAAGGTGCTGTTACACGAATTGCCTTGTCTGGCTTGCTTTTTCTGTTGGAATGGGCACTTGCAATGAGTCCAGAGCCGACCGCCACTGCCTTCCGTCCTGCATGAGGATATGCCTGCTCTGTGGCCCACCAGTGTCCCAAGGAATCCCAAGTGGGCACTGAAGAGGCCTCCAATGTCCTGTTCTCAAGGGCCTGGCCTTGCAGGTTGAATCTGAATGTCAGAGCTGTGATGTCAGTTGGGGGCCTGCTGAGGAAATGCTGTTTATGCAGCGTGTGGTTCTGGCGGGTGCGGCTGTCCTGAGGCAAGAAGACCGAAGACACTGCGACACTGCGACGACGACCCTTGCCATACCCTCTGGATGAGCAAACGTGGGGCAGAAACCCCCCTGCTTTCCGACACAGGCCGCCACTGGGTGTTGGTCCTTGGATCGGTCCCCATTGCCGCCGCTGCCGTGCGCGTCCACGGCAGAGGCACTGGGCCGCCAGATGTGCGCCTCGCAGTCGCAGCGGTAGCACCCGCTGCTGCTTCTCTCTCTCTCTCTCTCTGCAGATGCTTGCCAATGATGAAACTGTGCAGTGGTGTTGACGTAATGACATGCATTGATGTTTTTATCTGCTTTTCTCCTCTTCCCCACTCCCCCTCCCTCCAACAAGCCACGTTGCTTCTGCCCCTCACTAGCACTGAATGGCTACTCTCACCCTTGTTGTCTCCTTACGTGCTGGCAAGGAAGGCCCCACACAGTAGCGACAGGTAATTCGAGCTTTGTTTTTTCCTGCTAGCAACTTCTCTGGTTTAACTGTTGGCTTTTGTCCTTTCTCCCACCCCCCGACCCCTTCTTGCTGTCTTGCAGAGGTTCAGTTCCGTCCTTACCGAACGGATGACTTCATCACGCGCCTCTACTATGAAACGCCGAGGTTCACGGTGCTGAACCAGACCTGGGTATTGAAAGCCCGGGTCAACGACTCGGAGCGCAACCCCAACCTGTCCTGTAAGCGGACCCTCTCCTTCCAGCTCATCCTCAAGAGCAAGATCAACTCCCCGATGGAGTGCTCATTCCTGCTGCTCAAGGGACCGTACGACGATGTGAAGATCAACCCCGTTATCTATCACTTTGTCTTTACCAACGAGAACAACGAGACAGACTATGTCCCGCTCCCCATCATAGACTCTGTGGAATGTAACAAATTGCTGGCAGCCAAGAACATCAACTTGCGTCTCTTTATATTCCAGATACAGAAGTAAGCATTAAGTGAAGCTTGGCTTTTGCAGGCGTGACGGAGAGAGGGAGAGAGAAGGAGAGAGCACCACTGAACCAGAGTTACCTCGTATGGCTGCCTCGTCCCCCTTAGGATTCCACAATTACCTGATTATTTTAAAGAGAACATTTTGCATGTGTGATAGAAAACAGCTTGGAGCGGCCGTTGCCTTCCTCGTCTCTCTCCATCTCTGCCAGGAATGGGGGCCTGGGGAGTCGACTTGAGGCAGGGTACTGGTGGAACCTGAGAGCGGAAAGAGGGCGGGTGGCCAGCACCAGTCTCAATACATTGTGAAAAGGCTGCATCTGTGTCATGGTTGTGTGTGATCGCCGCACTGTTGCGTGGAGGTGCCTGGGGGCAGGGTCCTTTGCGTCCCCCTCACCCCACAGGTGGCAAGCAGTGTACTCTGTCGGGAAGTGGTGGGTCCTGTCCTCCTCGTTACTGGAATGAAAGACAGAGGGGATTCTCAAGTGGGCAAGACGACTTCAAGGGACCCTGGCAAGGGGATTCTGCTAGGCTGCTGCTAACTAAGCCGAAATGCCACATTCCAAGGGGAGCATGTTCTGGGGAGAGGTGCTTTCAGTCAGGAAAGAGCAGCCGAGCACCCGACTCTTCCACTTGTGACTCGGGAGTCCAGTTTGTCCCTTCCCCCAGCTCTCTGCTGTGGCTGAGTTGGTGCAGGGCATAGAAGTGTTTGAAATGAAGTCAGGATTGTAGGAAGCGAGTGGCAGCGTCTGGATCCCAAGAGCACCCACGCAGTGGCTGGAATTGCACTTCACAAAGAAATAATCCAGAGGTCCCTTTCCCAGCATTGCCCTGTCGCTCCTCTTCTTTCCGCCCTGCTCCAGAGCAGGCGCGATCCCACGGAGCGGATAAGAACGTAGCAGAGAACCAAGTCCCAATCAGTGCAGGTTTCTCGGAATGCAGGGTGCTGTACTCAGTCTGTTTTGGGGATTTTCCCAGTGCTTTGGTTTTCTTTCCCCTTGTGCAAATGAATTAACAGGCTCTTCTAGTAATTATGCAATTTTACAATGTGATTTTATGTATGTAAAATAAATATATAGCAAGTTTATGGATGAGGATACTGGAGCCGTTCACCAAATTTCAATGAGATCTACAGGGATATTTCGCTTGATGTTCTTAAGTGTGTTTTGAAGTAGGCTGCGGGGAGTTGGTGGTGCATGAAGACGAGAGGTATCATGAGGAGCTCATGCATTAATACCGTTGCGTCCAAGATTATGTTCTTTTGCTTCATGTTTCCTGCCCCACATTTTTTCAAGGAAGCCTCATTTGGTGGCAACTTACATTTTATATGGACTAATTGGATCAGGTATGTTTTGTAACATGTGTAAAAATCTGGCAGGCGCTTTCCTCCCCCCGGACTTGTGCTGTTAAAAGGTAGCAAAAGTCTCTGCTGGCAGCTTCCACGCCCCCCCCCCCCCCGGCTTTCCCATCAGTCTTCTGATTATAACAAGCGATGGTCAGCATATTACAGCTTTTGTAGAAACCTGAGTGTGGGTCTGGTGGCCCTGGGGTAGACGGTCCTGTGCAGCCGCGACCCACCAGGCCGCCCCCCAGCCCTGTGATGTGCCCGACACGCCTCTTGGCAGCAGAAGCTCCTCCTGGGCTGCCAGCATGGAGGCCTGGCATGCAGGAATGCCTTGGTGCGTCTTTGCAATGCCATTGCAGCCGAGGGTCAGCAAGCCGCTTCGCAGGCGTTGGGATGTTCTGGCTTTGCAGAGGAATGACTTGCATGGCTGTCCTTCCGCCTTCACAGGTGTAGCGCCTGGTTGCAGGAGCGTCTGGGTGGAGCTTCTGCTCTCAGTGGGATCTGTGGGTTGGAAAGCTGGGGATGTCCCACATGCAGCTGGTTCCTTGCACATCAGTGATGACTTGACTTGATTAGGGTTTATTATTGGATCAGGGTAGTCAGTGCCCCAAATACGTGCATTTCTAGAACCGCCTGCCCGAAGGTATCCAATCACAATGGCTCTGAATAACTACCTCTCAGTCTCTCTGAAACTGGCTCCGTGCTGCTTTCGTAGGACTTTTTCTAAGAGGCGCTTCCTGAGAACTGGCGGCCTGCAAGAAGGGCCTGCGAAGGAGACGCCCTGGCCTGAAATGGACCTAGAGCAAGAATATACCTGGCTGGAAGCTGCACTGTATTTGAAATCCGGATAGGGTCCCTGGGCTGAAGCACATCCGAGGTGCGTGGGGAAGATCCCACCCGTGCCTCGTGGCAAAGGGGTGCCTGGGGGTACCCCACGCTCCCTGTCCCACGCGTGAACAGCAGGTGCGCTTGGAAAATTGCACCAGCAGAACATCTCCTGCAGAAGGAGCCGACTTCTGTATCAATGGAAAGGTCCGGAGTGAAACTGTTCCGAGACTGGCCAGCGTCAGCCGTCCTTCTGAGTAAAAGATCGAGTGGAGGACTTCAGGGGAAGGGAACCAGCCAGCAGGTCTTGCTCTTTCTGCGCCAACTCGGGAAGGCAGTAGGACAAGTCACCTAGTACCAGTTGAAGAAGCAGTCAGCGCTGCTCTGGGGAAAGGCGTCCTGCCAACACCCGCACTGCGAGAGATGTATTTGGAGCCCTGCGCCACCCTGCCGCCGGGCACTCAGTCGTGCAGCCTGTGCATGGGAGCATGTTTTGCAGTGGCTCTTGCCACGGATACTGCCATGGTGTTGAAAACCATCGCCATGGTTAAGGGTGGGTGTTTCTTGCCCAGCAGGTGCTGGCGATTGGCATGGTCCTGTCTTGGTGCTGAGGTGGTTTCTTGAGCGGAAGAGATGCTGGAGTCGGCGCTGCTGCCGGCAGGCCTGTAGGCCCCTATTAAGAAGACAGAAGCAAGGAGGGGACGCGGGAGGAAAAGATGGCAGATGAGCAGCGGAGAACCTTCCCCAAAAGCTGGAAAAATACCAATGGAAAAAGGGGTTCGTGGCATCTATTTTGGCCGTGCAACGGAAATACGGAGTGTTCTTTGGGTTTCAAAACATGGCGCATGAGAATGGAGCTCCTCCCCGCTTTATCTTAGGATTCCAGTGGAGAACGCCAGTCAGTATCTCAAAAGCACTTGGGTCTAAGGGCTGGGCAGTCGTTCATGGAGATGCCAGTATGTGCAGGCTTACTCTTGGCCAGGTCACCTGCGGCTCAGCCCCCTGAGCCTGTCCGAGTGTCCACTGGCTGAAGCTGATGGGCTTAGCAGGCAGGCACCTGCTCGCAAGTCCGAAGTGTCTGGGAAAGTGAATTGCTCAGCAAGATCCCGGCCAAGTCCGTAGTTGTGAGTGGACACCCTGAAGGAGGTGCACAGCTGTAGCCCTGGCAAGCCAGCGCAGAAGTGAGCCCAACAGCTTCATCTGAGAGCACTGGGGCAGTTGGAACCCGAACCTTCTGCACATCTGGCAGGAGACATGGTTGGCGGCTGGTGCTGAGCGCGGACGGTGTTGTGCAGTAGCTTTCGGAGGAGTGCAATCGCACCTGGACACCCAACACCATGCTGAGGCCGCCTGGCCAGCGGGCACATTTTCAGACAGGGATGTAACGTCGTGTAGGTTTTCCCATCCAGGCGCCATTGGATTATATGTCGCTGCGATACACCTCGCCCTCGGCGTCCAAAAACAAGCCTGCAGCCACACATGTTCCCACCTGCTCGATTTCTTTGCAGGCAGCTTTGGTGGCTGACGATCGCAGCACAGCCAGGGTTTCTCTTGTCAAGAACTAGCTTGGAAGCAATGAATCGGGGCAGTTTGCAGTCTGACTTGCTTTCTTTCTGTGCATGGAAGGAAGGCGGCTTCCATGTGCTGTTGTCGGGCTCAGAGACAGGACTGAATTTCTTGGAAAACTCATAACTCCAGGGCCAGAGTGTGTGAGAGACCGAACGGCAGTGGCAAATGGGGTGGGCTGCTCCTGCCCCACGCGGCTGACGCTAAGGGCCGATTTGAGTGTGCCAGTGCTTAGCACCCTCCAGGTCAGGCCCCCGTGAAGCTGCCCACAGGACTCTGCCCAGTTCTGGTGCTGAAGGCCTGAAGTGAAGGCTGGGAGCGCTCACACAGTGGCAGGTGACACCTGGGAAGGTGGGCACAGGCACTGCCCGAGGGCGACTACGCAGCAGCCGCCGCCGAGGAGGACTTGCTGCTTCTCGCTGGGAGCCGTCTGGGTGACCGGGCTGCCGTGGGCACACCTGCCGGCCGGCCGGGCTCACCCCGCCAGCATCTTTGCTTCCCTGCTTCCCTCCTCGTTCTTCCTCCGCTCCACCTCCCTCTCATGGGATGCCCTGTCCTCACCACGGGACTCTGTCCAACGTCTACTCGGTAGCTGAGCCTTACCTGTCCAGCCCTGTGCTGGACACCTAAAGATTGTAGCATGCTTCTTCATGCCGGGACCTGATGGCTGGCAGACCACAAACCTCCTTGCAGTATTCACTGTGGGTAATTTATTTAACTAGCGAATGTAGAGTTTAAAATAATTTTAAGACGCTAATGGGTTGTTTGCAAGGTTGTATGTCCTTTGTACTTGGCCTGATTTCCATTATTTGTGTTCCTGTTACTTTTTTGTTGTTGTGGAGAGAGGGGTTCCCCGCTGGACCTGGGCGCCAGCGGATGGAGGAGCGAGCAGGGAGGGGCTGGGTGCCAGTCGCCAGGGTCTCATACGGTGGGGCTGCCGCCTGTGCCGCCACCGCCACAGCCTGGCCAGGGAGACGTGGGGCGGGAGCAGCGGCAGCAGCGCGTGCGTCCGCAGGGCGGCAGCCGCTGCTCCTGCCCCACAGGGCGTCTTCCCCGTTATTGTAAGCACTGCGCATATACCTAAATGGCTTTTCAAATGAGGAATGGTTTTAATGTCGTCGGGAATGATTTCTTTTGTTCTGTTGTGGTCTGCGTTTGTTTGAAGTTTCTGTATGTAACGTAGTTTAAAAAAAATATTGCCAAACTATGCTGTCTCTGTGTGTGTGTGACTGACCCAAGCGTGGCTTCTTTGTGGAGCGCAGCCAAGCACAAGCCGAGCAGTGACCCTGGCCCTCCGGCGGGCTTGGCCGGGGCTTTTTCGCAAACGGTGGCGGCGCAGATACTAAGCTCAGGTGCAGAACCATCTTCTGGGAAAACTCATTAGTTTGGTGGCGGGGGGGGCGTTTCTTAGAGCAGTGCTAAAAGCAAGACCCTGATGCTGGGAACGATTGGCGGCAGCAAACGGAGAAGGGGCGGCAGAGGGAGGGTGAGGTGGCTGGAGGGGGTCCCGGGGGCAGTGGGTGTGGGCTTGGGTGGACCCCGAGGGACGGTGGAGGACAGGAGAGCCTGGAGGAATGGTGCCAAGGGGTCGCGATGGCTCAGGGATGACTTTGCAGCTGAACAAACAAACAAAGCGAGTGGGGACGGAATAAGGCTGTGGCAGCCGTGGCTGCTCGTCCTTTGCTTCCGTCTCACGTCCCCTTTCTCTCACCCCGGACATTTTATCTGTGTGTGTTGATGTTTCAACCTGAAAGTAGGCAGCCAGATTTTTCTGTCAAATGTGCCTCTGCCTTTCATTAAAGTAGGTTCAGCAGTGGACCCACAGCAGAAAAGGCCTGGCTCCCCACCCCGGCACCCCTTTTAAGAGCCCTCGCCAAGAGCCATGTGACAAGCCAGCTAGGCCAGAACTAATCTCTGTGCAAGTGCCATGGGCCCAACCCTTCGCCGAAAGGGCAGGGGCTGCCGGATGTGACGCAGCTCACGGAGCACCTTCCTGGCCCCCACTGCCGCCACCTGGGCAGCCAGCAGGCCTTGGGTATGTGGCATATCGGGGGGGGGCTGGTAGCGGGTTCCCCCATGGGCCACTTGCACCAATGGTGACGAGCCAGTCCCTTCTTTCAGAGGAGCCAGGACTGTAGACGAGCGCTACCTAATCTTTGGCAGTCAGACTTGACCCTTGTTGTGGCTGAAGGAGTCGGCTGTGGCTTGGGCTGTTATGCTTCGCCACTGTAGGTCAGGTCTAGTGGCCCACTTAACGGGGGTTCCTTACAAGACTTCCCTCCCCAGTGGAAAGGCCTAAAAAAATTCTGGCCAAGTTGCAAAAAGAAAACAGCGGTTCGTGTGCACCAACCCTCCTCAAGAGGTAAAGGTGATTGGAGGTGGCTGTTCGAAGCGCTGGAAGCCAGACATCATCCCAGCAGCTGTACTGCTTCCCACCCTGCTGGCTACGCAGAGGGGCCTATGGGGGGCTGCGTGTGGTTCGCAACTATGCTGCGCTCCTGCCCGGGAAGCACCAGCGCCGGCTGCCATTTCATTCTCGCTCTGGATTCACTCTTTATCAAAGCGGTATTGCTTGGCCAGTCTGTGGCTTTCTGGCCACGGGGAAAGTCCTGTGTCTTCAAGAGCTGCCACAGATGGAGAATTCTTCCCTAGAACCCTATAGGGAACCCTATAAAAGCCAGTGTGGGGCAGTGGTGAAGAGTGTGGGGCTGGACTTCGGAGGGACGGTCGAGCTCTATCCTGCACTGAGCAAGGGGGCTGGCTTCGAAGGCCTCCTGGCCCCTTCCCACTTGTCTGAGCCTGCAATTCTGCGATCTGGGTTCTAGTCCCCACTCAGCCATGGACCCAGCTGGTGCCTTTGGGCCAGTCAGACTCTCTGCCCAGTGTACCCCTCAGGGTTCTTGTGGGGATAAGATTGAGAGCAGGAGGAGACTAATGTAAGTCACTCTGAGGTCTTAAAAAAGCAGGATATACCTCTAATATACAAATAACTGCCTAGGAAGGCCTTGGCAGTTATTGGCAGTGTATAAATACATGTATAAATAAGTAAATATAAAAAACAGGTTCTGAACACAGTGCCACTGGTCAGCCTGGAATTGGGGGCCCTTTTCTTGTGTAGTCTTTTGTCTGCATTGTAGACCTTTGCAAGATGTCACGTTTGGCTCAGTGGCAGCTGCCTCTAGTTGCCACGTTTGGCTCAGTGGCAGCTGCCTGGCATAAGGAAGCTGGAACAGTCCACATGCTGGGAACTCCCTGGTTTGAATCTTACCACTACTATGAATTCGGCCAATGATGGAGCCATTTGTTTGATCACGTCTGTACTGCCTACTAGTCCAAAGCTCTCTAGGGGTCTGAATTTTCGTGATGCACCCAACAGACAGTATGATCGAAGCATTAAAAAATTTAAAATTGTAAGAGTTTTAAAAAGGAGCAAGCCACTGCCTTAGCCTCGGCATTCAGGGGATACCACTGGTACAGGATACAACTGTGTATTTTCCAGTGGCCCAGCCAACAGAATGGTGCACTGTTTCAGCTCTCCACCAGCTGGCTAGTCCTGCCCCCAGGGAGGCTGAAACGGGACTCGGACAAAGAAAGGCTTCGGTTTAACATGTGGCTGCCCCTTGTGCTCTTGCTCCGTGCAAATTTTATAATCCCTTTGCTGCCCATCCTTATCCTCTGAAGATCTGTGTTCCTCGGATATCTATTTCAGGGAGACACAGGCAAGCTAAGGAGCTGGTGTACCTTCCTCAGAAGGAAGCATTTGCAGCTGTTTTTATTCTGTTCTGCCCGACAGCGGGAGCTCTCCGAGCAGTTGACAACAGTATTTGGAGGGAGGCCCCGCAAAGGCCAGTCTGTGAGAACGGACGAAGAGGCCTGCTCTCAGCGCAACTGAATGCCGCTTACGCATGGTGTGAACTTGCTTGAAATCCAAGGGAAGGAGTCTGGATTTTTGAAAAAAATTGTGGCACATTAAAAGGCAACCCAGTCGATTACGAACGAGTCACCCCGGCCAGTTGCCGGGGGAAGGAGACAGCCGAGTTCAGGAGGAAGCGCAAGAACGAGGCAGCAGCGCTCGTTGCCTTGGAAGTTGGGTGAATGAAAAATAATTGCAACGGCCATTTACCGAGAGGCGTTGGCAACATCCGAGCATTGGTAAATTAATATTAGCACTCCTGGACGGTGTGCTAAAAGGCTGCGCTCGCGAGCAGCCACCGGGGCGGGAATCGAACTCCTCGGAAAGTGAATCCAGCTTCACTCCGGATTACCTTGTCCTTGGGCAGCCAGGCTGCAATCCATGGCGGGCGCGTCTGTCGCACAAGCTGAAAGGCAGTGCCTGCCACGCACCGGCCCGGATGGCTCCGGAGGACAAACCCGAAAGGCCGGGATCCCTCGCGGGGATGCCGCGAGACGCGCCGGACTACAACTCCCAGCACCCTCCCCTGTTCGGCGGCGGCCGGGAATGGCCGGAGAGCGCCGCTGGGGGAAGGCGGGAGCGAGAACGCGTGGCTCCGCCGACGTGGTTGGCGCACGGCTCCCATGAGCCCCAGTGGTGAGGCATCGTGGGAGTTGTAGTCCAACGGCCTCACGAAAAGCCGCCGCGCGGCTCCCGCCTTCTCGGCTGCCTAGGGGGCGCGGCCGAGCAGGAAGCGGTGACTCGCGCGATTGGGCGGCCGCCAGCCAATGAGCGCGCGCCGGACCTCGGCCAATGGGCGGCGAGCGCGGCGTGGCCGGGCGGCCAATGGCGTGGCGCCGGGCGCGCGGGAGTCGGACGGCGCGGAAGGCGCGCGCGGCAAGATGGGCGGCGGACGGGAGCGCGAGATGCGCCGTGAGTGGCTCGCGGGGGGGGGGCGGCTGGGGACGATGGGCGCTGGAGTCCAGGCGCCCGGGCAGCCGTGCTTGCTCGGGGCCGGGGCGGGGAGCCTCCCGGCGCCCTCGCGGCCCGGCCGGGGATGGGGGGCAGTGCGGGGCCGGCGCCCCTCCGCCGCGACGTTCCCGGAGGCGCCGGCCCTGCCCCGGCGCTCTGTGGCGCCTTCCGTGCGTGGCGCCGCCGGCTCCCGCTCGCCCCCTGGCCCTTCGCGCGCCCCTCCTCCTGCGCCGGGTTTCCCTCCTCCGCTGCGTCCGCACAACACCCCTGTGAGGCCGGCCAGGCGGAGCCCGCGGCTCCCGCAAGGGACCCCTTGAGGTGGCCTGGAGTCGCACTGCGGGCGCGTTTTGCTGGGGGAGGGCCAAGGCGTGCAGTGGCTCTGCTGTCGGGGTCCCTGTGGCCCCCTTCGCGAACGCGCCTCGGCTGAGTTTTGCTGGCCCCGTTTTAGTTTTAGTAAACTTACATTCCTCCCATTCGCCAAAGCCTCGGGGTGGCTTACAAACATAAATGTCACCAATACAAATTAAATATAAAATTGGAGACATCCTGGCCAAAGTTATTAAAATCAATCAATAATATCAACAATTAAAATGATGTTTAAATAAAAAGGTCTTGGCCTGGCGCTGAAAAACAAATAACGACGGCGTCAGTTTTGCAGCTTAGTGGCAGTAGCCGCCTCTTGTGTGGCCAGATCCTTACTTTTTTTTCTGAGATCCTTAATCTTTTTCTGAGTTTTCTGAGATCCAGTCCTTGCTGTCTGCCAGCCAGTTCTTTCCCACAGTGGGGGCTGCCTAGGAAGAAAGACCAACCTGTGACACACTTCCATGTGTCTTATTGCTGAGACATTTTTAGATACGGTTTTAAATGACTGCCACGCACGACTGTTGTCCCAAGGTTGTTGGCTGTTATACTGGTTGTTTTATACTATTTATGAATATGTTGTTTATACTGTTCTTACGAGGATTTTATGTCTGGTGTTTATGATTTCAATAATTGCAAACTTTCCAGAGAGCCCATGGCCTCGGTGTACGAATGCAATAAATACATAAAAAGAGTGTTGAGGCAAGTTTGGGCTTGTTCAAAAAAGGAGCGGCTGTTTGGGGCATACTTGCTTTCCGACCCAGCAGATGAGACAAATCTTTCCCTTCCTCCTGTCCATTAGAGCTCCAGAAGGGCAAGGAGAAAGCCCGACGGAAGGGCGACCTGAAGGAGGAAGCCGCCCTCTGTAATCAGCTGGGGGGCCTCTTGGCTCGCCATGGTAAGCATTATCCGGAGGGATGATCTAAAGGCTTGCGAAGCTACTTCCAGTTCAGGTTCTTGAGACTGAAGGATCTTGCAGGTTGAGTTCCTTTGAATGGCGCCACGGGAGCACTCCTTCTGCATGGTGAAATGCAGGGACCGCTGAAGCTTCAGCCGACGTCCAGCTCCCTTCTGTTGCAGAAGGAGTAACCAGATGCTGTACGGTGGTGGCCTGGTGTGGCCAGCTGGTGTGTCTTGCTGTTTTAGCAAATACTAGGATGGGGCAGAGTAGGGAGCTGCTCACCCCTTTCCTTGCTGCCATTTGCCCCACATCTCCCTTGGCATGTGAGCTACTTTCCTCTGCCCTCCTCCTGATGGCTGCCTCTGATGCTGCTGTGCATTTGGAGACGTGGCTGTTACATGCACTTGCCTGGCCCTCAGTTCTAACTGCACACGTCTGGGATCTAACTGAGACTCAAACTTGGCTCAGTGGCCCATGTGTAAACTGTGTGCTCCACTGGTAAGCTTTTGCCTGGAGTACAGTTCCTGCCTTTGGTTTGCCTCCTGAGGCAAGAGCAGGGCAAGAGCTCCCTGACCTGGGTGTGTTTGGAGCAACTGTGGCGCTTCTGGCTGGGGTGCATGTCCCATCTTCCCACTGCCCTCACCTGGGTGCAGTGCGCCCAACATATCCCTGTTGATGTTGTCACATTGCCTCTCCATGCATGAGAGGTCTGCAGCTGTCCCCTTTTGCTTGACAGGGCGCTTCCAGGAGGCTCTGGAGGAGCATCGGCAGGAGCTGCATCTCCTGGAAAGCGCTGATGATGTCATCGGCTGTGCCGTCGCACACCGGAAAATTGGGGAGTGTTTGGCTGAGCTGGAGAGCTATGAAGCAGCACTGAAGGTAGGCACTGTGGCCAGAGGAGGTGAGAACTTGACTCCTCCAGCCAGCAGGAGCTTCGGGTGTAGGCTCTTTCTGGAGATTACAACTTGGCCCGACACCCTTGAATGGTTTATAGATAAGAGGCGTACCTCTCTCTTGCCCTGATCTCCAGAAAGATCAACAGGCAAACGGTCTCTAGAGGAGCTGCATGCTTGCTTGTGTATCTCCACCTCTGGGGCTGCCTCCATCTTGCCCCTGGGTCTTTCTGGAGATTTTCTGATTGTAAAACTGGACACGCCTTTGGGCCTGTGGATAGGCAGCACTGCATCTTGCCCGGGTACTGCAAAGGGCTGTGTGTGTGCAGCCGCTCAGATTTATGGGCGATCTATAAGCAGACGTGGCCCACCGACAGTCGTTACGCAGAGGGGACGCATATATCTTTACAGCAGCCCCACATGCTGTTCCAGCTGCTTGCACTAATGATGCACAAGCTGCGTCTGTGAGTGCTTCCAGTGGGTTGTGCGATGGTTGTGACAGATGCGCGTCCTCTCAAGCCTAATTTACAGCCTGGATGTGCACATTTCTCTTAACTCCAGAATAGGGGGTGGCATCCAAATGCGGTGGATGGATAAATAGAATTATATTTCTCAGCCTGTAAAATGCCTTATAGTGAGTATGCTTGTTCGTTTTGAATAAGTAGAATAGGAAGTATGATGTGGGAACCCTATAAACTTGGCGACTTAGTAGAATTAAACTCGAATCTCCCAAGCCCAAACACTTTACGCAAAACAGGTAGAGAGTTCCTTGTAGATTCCGTGGATTCTCTTGGTAGAGGACTTGTCTCCTCCTTGAGGGTGGAACCTGAGCCTCTGTGTTGCTGCCCGGCTGGATGAGGCTCTGTCCGTGCAGGACTGAAATGCCGTGAGCGGGTGCCGCTTCTGGCCAGAGGGGACGCTCGGCCTCTTCCCGGCAGCAGTGCAGCTCTCCCTGAAGGAGCAGCGCCACAGCGTGGCTGTCCTGCTGGGGCCCTTGTCGTCACTCGACGCTCGCGTGGTTTCAGTGACGCAGGGTGCCTTCTGCCAGCGGCAGTTGGTGGCCCGGCTGCACCCCGCCTGAGCAGGGGTAGGTTGATTTCCGTCACCTGCACTCTGGTAACGTCCAGATTGCCGTGCGCTCTGCAGGAGGCTCCTGGGGGTGCTTCAGTGGCTGCGGTGTGCAAAATGCGGCAGCCAGATTGGTTGAGGGACCCGGGGGCCTGGACATCACCCGCCGGTTCCTGCCCGCTGGCGCACGCGGCCGGGTGCCGGTCTTGGCCTGTGAGGCCCGGCACGGCCCACGAGCGCATTTGCAAGGATGAGCCTCCCCTCGCTTATCACCTGCGGCCCTCCTCCAGAAGGGAGGCTCTGAGGTGGCCATACGGGCTCGGGTTTCTCCAGGAGTGATCCCCAGATTATGGGATGCTCTCCCTAGGGAGGCCTGCCAGTTGGGCAGTGATATTCCGTGTCAGACGAAGACTTAATTCATTTAATATTTTGCCATGGGCCTTTGTAATGGAGCTTGGGATTACCGTTGGTTAAAATCCTCACTTTTAGTAGGTTGGATTTATACTGTGTTATTTTATACTAGGTTATGCTACGGCCTGTGTTTTAGATTGCATTTTTAGGACTTTATGTGACTGTCCAAAAGCAAAAATGTCAATATTTAGACTATTGTCATACCTTGGGAAAGGAAAAAGTTCCTTGGAGAAGAGAACCATGCGAGGGCAAGTTGAAGGCAGAAGAGGAAGGAAAGGAGGACTAAGTAGGAGATGGATTGACTCCAGTAGGGAAGCCACAGCCTGGAATTTACAAGAATCGAGCAGGGCTGTCGTGAACTGGCCCGTTCAGAGAACTTTCATGCGCACAGTTGCCGTGAAGTGGAGTCGATGGCACATAACAGCAGCAACTGCGCAGAGAGATCTGGTTGTTGCGCAGTATAGGAATGGATTCAGTCAGCGCTCCAGTGGGCAGAGGGCGTGCTGGGGTGCTGCCAGAGTGGGAGAGCAGCCCTTGACGCTTCTCCCTGTGCTTCTGTGTGGCCAGCACCAGCGCCGTCACCTGGAGCTGGCCTGCTCCCTCTCCAGCCATATTGAGGAGCAGCGAGCCTGGGCCACCATTGGCCGTACCTACATGTTCATGGCTGAAAGTGAGCACGTGAGCGAGGCCCTTCAGGAAGCGGAGAAAGCCTTCATGAGGAGCCTGGCTGTGTTGGAGGAAAAGCTGGAAGGTACCACTGCACTGTGCGGCGAAGCTGGCCCCTGCCCCGTGCTGTGGGTGCCCGGGGCCAGGATCACCAGGCGAGGGGGCTTGCTGCCAGACTGGGGAGGGGGGGCAGCCGATGGGGAAGCAAGGGCTTCCGTGCATGTAGAGCAAAGGCCAGACAAGCACGTCAGAGCGTGTTGAGGTTCTGCTTAGGGCCCCTTGCAGCTTGTTTCTTGAACGTCGGCCTGCATGCGTCCCCTTTGAAAGGGGAAAGCACATTTTTCAAAATGTGCAGTTTGTCCCGACCGAAAGGCTCATCCCTCCAGCCCCAGCTAAGACCTGGACTTGGAGATTTGGCAGTGGAATTTGCACATCTCCTGAAGCGTGTGCTTTCGAATGGGGATGCGTTTTCGAAAACTGCACAGAGAAATACTAGAGAAAAGTAACCCTGCGCAGCTCACATTTGGCACGCAGACCAAGCGATTTGAACAGGGACAGCCTTTCTGTACGTTTCCAGTTTGGAAGGAAGATTTGGAAGTGTTCCAACGGGCTAGAGCCAGGAGCGTTGTCCTGGAATTCCGGCAGTCCTCTGTGCCTGCCGGGCACCAGAACGCCCGCTTTCCTGTGTGAGGACCAGTGGGACCCGTCTGGGTTGCAGGCGTGGGTCTCTGGCGGAGGGCGGCCTGCAGCCTGTCTTGCTTCTCGCAGGGGAAGTCCCCCAGCGGGAGGCGAGTGAGATGACGGCGCGACTCTACCTGAACCTTGGCTTGGTCTACGACAGCCTGAAGAACCCGGCCAAGCACACGTACTACATCAAGAAGAGCATTTACATCGCCGAGTAAGGAGCTCCGAGGGCCTCTCGCAGCAAGCTCCTCGTGCCGGGCGGGGGCGGCGGCGGCTCAGATCTGGCAGCCTCCAGGCGCTGCTCCTTCGGGTGTTCGGCCCCGTGGTGGAGGAAGTGGTCCTTGGTGTGGGTTTGCTCCTGGGCACCCCTTGGCGTGGGGAGTTGGGCAGTGAGCTTGCTTGCGGGGTGGGGAAGCCTTGGGCATGCGCCTGGTGACCCGGCTGCCTCTCTCCCCGCCCTAGGCAGGCTCAGCTGCACGAGGACCTCTACCGCGCCTACTTCAACCTGGGCAACATCCACCTCCGGGAGGGCGAGCACTCCAAGGCCATGCGCTGCCTGGAGCGGGCGCGCGAGTGCGCCTGCAAGATGGGCGAGAAGTGCATGGAGGGCGAGTGCTGTGCGGGCATTGCACAGGTGGGAAGGCGGAGGGGGCCCCGCGGCCGGTTGCTCCGTGTGCGGGGGTGGGGGGCTGAACCGCCATCCGGTGGGCCAGAAGCAGCCCCTGGGCCACAGCCCAGCTCTCGGGGGGCCCACTCCCTTCCCGCAGCCACCAGCCTGCCAGTGTCCTTGCTGTCGGAGTTGCTTTCCCATCCTAAGAGGTTGAGATGAGCAGAACAGCAGCACCTGGAGGCACACGCGTCACGTCCGCCATCGCAGCCTTCCCTTGTTGCCAGTCCTTGTCGTTGTGAGATAAGGGGTGTGCGCCCGCCCACGCATGCAGACGTGCGCATGCCGTCAGTGTCCCCTGCGAGGAAATAGGGGTCCTGGTGGTGGTAGAAGTGACCGTGGGCCACGCTGGCTGTGGGTGGAGGGACTTGTAGTCCAGCTCCGGTGTTGGCGTGCTGGACTACGGCAACCAGCTCTGCTGTCCAGCTGCATCGGGGCTTCGGTGCCTCGCTGGTAAGCGTGTTTTCTGCTCCTAGTATTAGCTGGGAAGCCCTTCCTCTCCCTCCATTGCAGACGACCCCTGGCCTTGCTTTCCTGCCCCGTGTTCCTCGGCCGCTGGCTGGCTTCCTTCCTTCCCAGCCTTCGTTTGCTCCGTCACTGTGCTCTCCGTCTCCTCCAGGGGAGCATCCTCGGGGGGGCGGGCACAGGGCCCCCCTCAGCTGCTCTGGAGGCCTGACCCGTGCTCTGCATGTCTCCGAAGGTGCTGCTGAGCCTGGGGGACTTCACGGCAGCCAAGCGGGCTCTGAAGAAGGCCTACCGGTTGGGCTCCCAGCAGCCGCAGCAGCAGGAAAGCATCTGCCGCAGCCTGCGCTACGGTGAGTGGGGGGCTCCTCTCAGCCCGCCCTGGGGCTGCCCGAGGGCCAAGGTGCCCTGCCTGAGCGCACTCACGGGATACGTTCTTCCTGGCAGCCTCGAAGGTGAGCAGCCTGCAGCAGGCCCTGGAAGAGGCAGAAGCATCCAGCCACCAGCAAGCCGCCCTGGGCCTCTGTGAGCAATTGGGGGACCTTTTCTCCAAGGCAGGGGACTATCCACGGGCCGCGGAAGCCTACGAGAAGCAGGTGAGGGGGGCTGCCCGTCCTGCCGCTGAGTCTTGCCTCGGGAGAGGGCTTCCTCTGGACTGAGACGGCATGCAAGCGAAGTGGGGAGCCTGCGGATCCATCCCGGGGGGGCAGAAGCGGGTGGGTGGGGGGCTTGCAAAGGCTCTGCTGCTTCAGGAGAGTTGCCACCGCTCCCCTCTTTTGATGCCCACCAGAGGTCACGGGGATGAAGCTGGGCCCAGGGGCTGGGCCTCACCAAGCGGACGAGTCTCTTGGGCTATCTAGCCCTTGCTGTCTCCTCCCGCCTCCCTCAATGGGTGCCTTCCAGATGTGTTGGACTATGCACAGCACATGGTCCCACACGTCCAGGAGGCACCAGCTTGCACAAGGCCTGCTCTGCGGGCAGTGGCTTCCCAAGATCCTGGGCCCAGGGCCTTTCCGTGGCGCTCTCGCTGGAGTCGTGTGACTGGCCCCAGAGCCTTCGCTGGCACGGTGGGGGCTTTGCCACTCTGCCCGCCCCTCCCTCCCTCAGCAAGAGGTGCTCTGAGCTTCCCCGAGGAGGAGCGTGCGGCACCCTGTGCCCGAGATTCCTTCTCCAGGGGTGCTGGAGCTTTCCTAGCCAAGGAAGAGAGGGCAGGGGTTGGAAGGATGTGCAGCTCTGCCCAGGAGGCGGGCAGGCCGCGGACTGGGCAGCAGGTGCTCTGCAGCGTCCTGGGGCAGCCCTTTGGGGGCAAGGGCAGGCTTTGCGATGGAGACTAGCAGGGCAGCGCCCTAGGTGGCTGCTCGTCGCCCGTGCTTTAGGGAGAACATGAGAGGGAAGGGCAAGCAGGAAGAAGCCGACTCCGTTCTCCATGGAGAAAGCGCAGCTCTGGCTGCCTTTGTGCAGTCGGGCCAAGAGCAGCCCTTCGAGTGCAGGTGGGAGGGGCAGTGCCGGGGCAGCCGAAGGGGCGAGGGAGTGCGTGGCCGGCGGCCCTTGCAGCGGCGGGGCCGGGCCGTGGCTGCTCGTGGCCGGCCTTGGACACGCGGCCTGTGTTCCAGCTGAGCTACGCCCAGGCTTTAAAGCGTCCGGAGCAGGAGCTGGCCGTCATCCACGTTTCCTTGGCTGCCACGTTTGGGGACCTGAAAGACCACGCACGGGCCATGGAGCACTACAGGGCAGAATTGGCCCTGCGGCAGGGGAACCCTCTGGAGGTAAGAGGTGGCGCGGGTCGTGCTGAGGACTTGCGCTGAGTGGGAGCCCCCACTCCAGAGCCCCTGTTCCCAGACCCAGCAGATCCGCACACGGGGCCGGCGTGGTGCAGGCGGGGAAGGGGAGCCGGGGAACGGCTGAGTTGTGCCTCTTCCTTCCGTGGGCAGAGGGGGAAGACGTGGCTGAACATCGCCCTGGCCAAAGAGGAGAGCAGAGAAAGCTACGAGGAGCTGAAGCTGTGCTTCGAAAGTGCTCTGCAGTGTGCCGAGCAGGGCAGTGACCCCAGACTGCAGGTGAGCACAGGAGGGGAGGCTTGGGAAGGGAAGCGGAAGAGGGAGCGGGGCTCCAGCAGGGTCCTGCCCTTCCCTCTGCCGCAGCCTTTGGCACCCAGGCCTGGGTGTCTCCCCGTGTTCTCCCTCGCTCCCTGCTCTGAGCAGAAGGCTGGAGGCGCCTGGGGGACGGAGGGGGTGGGGGGGATCCAGCACAGGCATGCTTGGGCAGGCATTTGGGCAGGGTTCCCGCCACAACTTCCTTAGCCAGAGAAGGAGCCACAGTTACACGTAAGCAAGCGGTTCTTATAAAAATGTGCACATCTTGTTGGAAGTTTGGGCCTTAGACTCTGTTTGTTTGCGTTCGTGTCAACATATGTTTGTTTTATTTATTTAATTCCTTCATTTCAATGAAGAAATCAGAAGGAAGCGCAACCTTGCACAAGGGGAATGGAAACAGGAAAGATTCTGAGGAGCCTACTGCTAACAGCATCAAGGCCAACATGTAAAAGGTCTTTAAACTTGTCAGAAACGAATCAGCTGGAGGGGTAGTTGGCCCATTGGGAGGTAACAGAATTACAGGAGCACTAGAGGAGGAGGAGGAGATTGTGGAGAAGTGAAATGACTCGTTTCCATCTGCCTTCAGAGCGGAGGATGCAGGACAGATGCCTGTTCCTGCGTCAGGAAGGCAGTCTAAGAAATTAAAAGCGGTGGGTACCAACAACGGTGCGCCACTGCCTTGCGTTGTTATCCTGCCCTTTTTCCTCTTGTGAGCAGCACCTTTGGCACCTTCCTTCTCACCATTTACCTTCTCAAAAATGATCCTGCGCAGTGACAAAAGATGGAATTCTTGGCCTCGTTGTCCAGCAGAAATCACTGATCCCAGAAGGCAGCCACCCTGGGGTTCCTAAAGAGCTCGGATAGGGGATCGCTGCCCTTCTTACAAAAATATGTAATATGTCCCTAAGATCAGCCTCTGTACCAGATTATTGGAGGGTGACCAGAGTAACACCTGTGTTTAAAAAGCGATCCAGAAAATTACAGGCTGGTTAGCTTAATGTGTGTTCTGGGTAAATAGATTGACGGGATGATTAAAGGTAAAATCAGAAAGCACACCGAAGGACAAGCCCCGCTGGAAAGAAAAATCAGCACGGCTTTTGCAAGGGAAGGTCTTGTCTCACTAACAGACTGGAGTTCTTTGAGAGGGTCAATAAACACATAGGCAGGGCTTGTTTACTTGGACTTCCAAAGGGCTTTTGACCAAGTCCCTCACTAAAGACGTGTAAGCAAATGTAGTAGTTGTGGAATTGGGGGCGGGGGGGCTCTCGTGCGTCAGTAACTGGTTAAAGAATGAAAAGCAGAGTGGGAGTAAGCGCTGCTTTGCCCCCAGGGGTGTGGTGTCAACAGTGGGGCCTGCGGCGTCCTGTACTCGGAGCTGTGCTTTTACACCGAGTCACCCATGATCCCGAATTAAGCGTGAGCGGCAAACTGCTCCTGTTTCCCACGAACAGAAGAAACTACATCACTAATACAAAAGTTAAAAAGAAACAGAGCAAGAATGTAGCCCATGTCGGAATGCAGTTTATAGTGCAGTTGTGCGGGCGGGGGGGGGGCGTCATTTTCCTGAGTTTCTTGGCCGTATGAGAAACGGGGCAGCTGAGGGCCAGCTGGTTCTTCTTGAGGGAGATCTTGACACAGGGTTGCTCTGCTTGCAGCTGAGGCAGCTGGTTTAAAGAAGGAAGAAAAATCCTGGTTAAATGAGCCATGCGAGTTTTTAAAATTCACGTATGGTCTCGGTGGGTTTATACATCCTTTTTAATATTAAAATACATGGCTTTTTAAAGAAAAGTACTATAATAGGTTGAAATTCCTTCAGTTTTAGACTTTGCAGCGCTAGTATTCTATTTTAAAGCACAGATATTTTTTGGTTTTCGGTTTGTGTTTGTTGTGTTTGAAACAGTCCGAAAACATACCCAGTGAAATTTAACTTTGACTTTCGCCAAGTTTGCCGGCGACGCCAAACTATTTAGGGCGTTAAAACCAGAAGGAGTTGTGAGGCGCTCCAAAGGGATCCCTTCAAGCTGGGAGGATGGGCATTGGAGTGGCCAGTGTGGCTCAGGGGAAACAGGTCAGGCACGTTAGAGCGAAACAGTCGCAGCTTCAGGTGTAAAGTGATGGGCCTGAGCCGGCAGTGACCGATCAAGGCAGGCAGCTTGAGGAAAAGGTCGGCCATGGTGTGGATGCTACGGGAAAGGCGAACGCACGTTGGGCATAATTAGGAACGGGGAAGAAGCTGGCACTGTCGCACGCGTTGTGTTCACATGGTTGCCGCAGCCGCACCGAGGAGTCCTGCGTGCAGGTGTCGCCTCGCCGCACCTGAGAAAAGGCTCTGCAGAGCTGGAGAAAAGCGCAGAGAACAAGAAGCAGGCTGGGGCAGCTCCTTCGCGGAGCACCGCTGCAGCCCGGGTGGCTGTCTGGCTTAGGAAAAGGTGGGCCGGGGGGGGCAGGATAGGGGGACTCCGTTATGCCTGGCGTGCGGGAAGGCGTTTCGAGGGGGAGGATTTCCCACAACACTCGAACCTGGCAGGTCATCCTGGTGGGAGGTTCCGGACAGGTGGCTCTGCACGGCTCGTAGTTCAAGGCTTCACCACCACGGGAAGCAGCGATGGCCGCCAGTCTGGGGGGCTTTAAAAGGGAATTGGCCAAGTTCATGGAGGAGGAGGCCCTCGCCACCGCTGGTTGCCGGTCCCAGTGCCTGTTCGTCACCTGCGGTATCGGGGCAGTGCCTGCGTGCGCCAGTTGCTGGGGAGCCTGGGCGGGACAGGGCTGCGCTCCCCGTGCTCCCGGGGTGCTCTGGTGGGAGCTGGCCTGCTGCCGTGTGGACTGGATGGCCGCTGGTCCGGTCCGGCCCGGCCGGGCTTGCCCTACGTTCTGATCCCACCCCTTTGGCTCCCACAGGAGGCCGGCCTTAAGGCAGCGTACACATTCTCCCCTTTTATCCTCCCAGCAACCACCCCGTGAGGTGGCTGGTCTGGGGGAGTGACCATGGCTGAGTGGGGACGAGGACCCCCGTCTCCTGAGCGCAGTCCTCTCGCTGCTGCACCTCTCTGGCCCTCGTAGATTCAGTTCCTCTGGGCAAGAGCTAAGGAAGCGTTCTTGCCCCGAAGTCTGAAGAGCCTGCAGCTCCCTTTGAAGGCACTGGAGACATTCAGAAAGAAGCCTGGCAGCCCTCTGGGTGGGATGGTGTGACATGGTGTCCTGCAAGGGCAGGGGGGTGGACTCGATGGCCTTCAGGGCCCCTTCCAGCTCTGCTCGTCTATGATTCTACGAAAATTGGGAACGGGCTGGGACGAGAGGTTGGGATACCCTCTGAAGCCTCGATTTGGCATTTCTCAGTGTCAGATCCTGCAGCACCTCCATGCCTGTCAGCAGCGATGCGAGCGCCCCGAGGCAGCCGACACGCTCGTCCGGCTGAAGGACCTCTGCCGCGCCCAGGGCTGGCGTTCGGATGGGGAGGCCAGCGAGGACGAGGACTTGCAGGACAGCGAGCCCGTGGAGGCGAGTGACCTGGAGCTCTCCAGCAGCGGTGAGCATTGGGGGGCCGGCGGGCGGGACCTGGCTGCCAAAAACGTGAGCATTTAAACAAATACATGTGGAGTCACCCTTTCACCCAGTTGGTTAAAACTTGCAACCGTTTAAGAGCCAACCTTTAATTAAAATGTTAATTTGCAAGGTTTGAAGACACTGCAAATGTTAGAAGTGTGGCACAGCAGGAATTGGAGCAGGAGAAAATTATACAAGCTGAATGTCGAGCTAAGAGGCTTAAGGGCACAATCTTTTGTGAGTTTTGGGGGGGGGGGACTCTATTGGCAAGTTATTTTCTGTCTGAACTGGCATAAGATTGTGCCCTGAAATACTAAAAAGCTACATGAAAGGAAGAGGTTTTAGCCGCCAGGCCTTGCGGTGGGAGGGGGACGCAGGGGCTTCCACGCGTCTTCCTCCTTCGGGAAGGAGCCGTTCAGCCTGGCCCTTCCGGCTTATTAGCTCTGGCAGAGCATGCGCAGCCTCGGCCGCCGGGTGGCCTGGAGGGGTGAGAATGACGGGCCTCTTCGGAGCCCAAGCAGGGTCCCTGGTGAGGCGTCCGCAGGGCAAAGGCAGGTGGGGGGGGGGCTGCCCCGGCACGGTTAATTGGTGCTCTGGAGACCGTTTGCTTTGGAAGCCCCCGAGCTGCCGTGCGTAGGCGTGTGGCCGCTCGCCTCACGGGGAGGGGGGTGCTCTTGGGCTCCTTCCTGAGGGGTGGGCTTGCCCCTGTGGGCTGCATTCCCAGGTCATTGTCCAGACTGCTGCTGGGTGGGGTGGGCTGGGGTGGGGTGGGGGGCGCTTGGCGCGAAGGCGTGTGTCCCCGAGGCGGCACAGCGCTTCATCCTCGCCTCTTTTCCAGACGAAGAGGCTGACCTGGGGGGCCACCGCACGACAGGCCCTGGCCAGCGCAAGATCAACAAGGTGAGCGGCGCCCGTTCGATCTGCTTGACCGGCAAGACTGGCTGGCTTGCACGAGCTGCCCCGGTCGAGGGAGGCAGAGTGGCCGCCGCCACGCTGAGCGCCTCTGGGCAGGGGTTGGACTCGGGGCCCCGGCAGTCAGGCACGCGCTGGTTTTGCTTCCTGCTCCAAGCGGCTTCCGCGCATCAGCCCCCTGGCTGCGCAGGCAGGGGCAGACGGCGGCCCAGGAAGGGGAGCTGCTCAAGGGAACTGAGGGGGCCCGGCTGCGCTGGCGCGGGAGCCCGGATCCCTCGGGGGCGCCAGATGCCATCGCTGTGTTCAGAGGCAGCCCGCTGGGGAGCCCCCACTCTGCTCACAGAAAGCCCCCTGGGGCTGCTGGGCGAGTCCTCCGCCTGGGTCGCCAGGCCGCCGGCGCCGGGTGCAGCCAGCCGGGGCTGCCCGGGACATTTTGGCCAGGCGGGCGCTCTTAAGATACCTGACGGCCCCGCGGCAAAGCAGCCGCAGCTCTGGCCGCGACTCGTCTCAAAATGCCGAGTGCCCAGAGGCGCACGCAGGAGAGGCCGGCCGGCTGGAGCAGCGGCGTGGCCCCTCTCCCGACACGCGGGTGGGTGGGTGGGTGGCGTGGCCCGTCCGCTCCTTCCCCTTGCAGGAGGAGGCTGGCTTGGTGGAAATGGGGGGGAGCCCCCCGCCACCGCTTCCAGCAAGGCAGCTCCCCAGCGCCTCCATCCGAGGGAATGGAGCAATCCCTGCATGAACGCGCTGGCGTGGAGGGTGCCGCGGCAGGCTTCCCTTCCAGCTCGGCCGCGACTTGCCAGAGGGTCCGCTTGGGAAGTGCAAGCTTCCCCCGAGGGGCCAGGCCTCGACCTTCCGTGCTGGCGTCAGGCTCGCACGTGCTCCTGTGCAGGTGTGTGCATGCTGCGCCGCACTGGAAAACCAGGCTTGGGCCGCTCTCCTCTCCCCTTTCGCCCTCCCTGCAGTGGAACCAGCGGAACGACAAAGGCGAGACCTTGCTGCATCGCGCCTGCATCGACGGCAACCTGCGCCAGGTGCGCTTCTTCGTGGAGAAGGTGAGCCCTGGGCCAGGCTGGCTGGACAAAGGGAGGGGCAGGGCTGCCGGAGCCGCCGAGGACGCGGGGGGGGGCTCCCTCCTCTGCCCTGCCGTGCCAGCTCCTCCTGCTCGCAGCCACCCCTTGTCCCCGCCCTCGGCTGCATTGCCTGTGCCCCCCCGGCAGGCAGCCTGACACGGGCCGCGTTCCAGGCCCCCCACCCACTCCGTGCTGGAAACTGGCAGACGAGTCCGTATCCGGAGTTACCTAATTAATGCCTTTTCACCTGCCTTTCAAAACGGGGGTCTTTCAGACCATTTCATCCATAAAAGCTGCTAGCCAGAAAGCTTTTTGCTACCCCGGTCGCCTCTGGCCTTCTCTGTTTGCGGCCCAAGGCAGAGCAGTCACAGCTCCATAAAAGTCCTGCTGGGCTACCCGGGGGGGGGGGGGGGCGGCATCTTGCTCACCTCTGTGGCCCAGCAGGGGGCCCCTTGGAACCCTCGTCCACGTGCATGAACTGCGCGTCCCTGTAATGTGCACACGGGCGAACCTTCTCGTGGGACTCCGGTGCTCAGTCGCAGCCCAGGGGCCGGTATTCCCCGTCGCACATTCCTCTTGCCTGCCTGGTCCCCAAACCCGCCGGAAGCGAATGGCCCCCACTCCTCAAGCGCCCTAGCAAAGGTGCTGCCCCAGGGGGAACCGCGGGTGTCGCCTTGGCCAAGTGGGCGCCGGGGGAGGGAGGGGGTCAATGTGGAGGGGAGGAGCAGGGCGGAGGCAAGTTCCCCCGTTTAACGTGCGGTGCGGTGCGGTCCACTGATGTGCTTCTCGTCTCCGCGCCAGGGCCACCCGCTGAACCCCCGGGACTACTGCGGCTGGACCCCCCTGCACGAGGCCTGCAACCACGGGCACCTGGGTGAGCGGTGGGACGGGGAGCCTCTCGGCCCCGTGGCAATCGAGCGGCGGGAAGCAGGCTGTGCTCGACTCACCTCCTTGTCCTTCCCCTAGAAATCGTGCGCTTCCTTTTGGACCACGGAGCCGCCGTGGATGATCCGGGGGGCCCTGGGTGCGAGGGCATCACCCCGCTGCACGATGCCCTCAACTGCGGCCACTTTGACGTGGTGGAGCTCCTGGTCGAGAGGGGGGCCTCTGTGCTGCTGCGCAACGCCAAGGTGAGGCCGGAGGCAGGCGGAGGGGAGCCGTGCCCGTGCTCCTGCAGGCCACGTGCTGGGCGGGCCGGCCCCCTCGCCCTCTGGGGCGGGGAGGGGCGTCTGGGCCTGGAGAGGCCACTGCTGCTTCCTCAGGAAACGCTCCAGCACCCCCTTCCAGGGGAACCCTGCCCGCCCTGCCCACTGGCTGGCATCCCTCCTTTTGCCTCCGGGTTTGCCTTCTGCTCTTCCCATGCTCCAAACACATGCTCCTCTCCATCATGGAGCGGCAGGCTTGGAGGAGCGGAGCGCAAGGGGGCCTCCCGCTCGTGGGCCGGGGGGCTTCACCACCGCGGCTGCCACTGTCCCGCGAGGCCTGGCAGCCCCGCGGCTCCACGGCAGCGGCTGCTTGCGGGCACCGCACGGGCCTGCCTTGCCCTTCGCCCCCTGCCTCCCTGGCAGGCAGCGCTTAGCCAGGGCTCGGGGCCCTCCCTGCTGCGGCTGCTCCGGCCCGTCTCCGGAAGGGCGAGGGGGTCCGTCTCGGCAACCCCGGGCAGCCCCCCCGGGCCGAGAGTGCTGCCGCCGCTAATGGCCTCCCCTGCGTTTCCCATCCTCAGGGCCTGACCCCGCTGGGCACCCTCCAGGCCTGGGTGCAGCTCTACGGCCGGGACCTGGACCGGGAAACGCGCCAGCACGCCAGCGCCATGGAGCAGCTGCTTCGGAAGGCCATGGCGAGCCGAGGTGGGACTGCGTGGCCAGAGGGTGCTCAAGGGGCGGGGCGGAGGGCAGCCTGGGTCCGGGTCCCAGGGCGCTTCCCTGTCCCCACGCCTCGGAGGGAGGCCCCACAACCGTGGCCCCTTTGTTCCGCCGCCAAGGTCTCAAGGGCTGGGTCAAAGGGACCCCCTCTGGAGGGCGGCTGGGCAACGGGCTTCTCAGCAGTGGCGGGCAAGCGGCCTTTGGGTGCACGTTCGCGCAGCTGGCACCTCCTGACCGAGAGCGTGCACCTGAGCCTGCCCGCAGGGGGCTTCTGAGGAGGCAGAGCCTTGGTGCTGACGGGGGGCCTTCTCCTCCTCCTCCTCCTGCAGGCTCCAGGGCTCCACTGCTGCAGAGCCAGCCGGCCAGCCAGCTGTTCGACGCCGAGCTCTCAGAGTCCCCGACCTCCTGCCCTCCAGACCCCGCTCTCGTGCCCCACAGCCCCAGGGGAAGCCCGCAGGAGCCCGAGGAGGGGTGCGTGAGCCCCCGGAAGCCCATCAGGAGGCGGTGGCCACTGGGCTGGAAGCTGGCGAGGGAGGAGGCATCGCCGATGGGGGGAGTGGGGGAGGAGGCGGGGCCGGGGCCGGCTGCCTCAGCCGAGTACCGAGCGGCCATGCGGGGCGTGGGCAGGGCCCATTCCCGCCACCCGCCAAGCCCGGGGGGCCCCAAGCGCCCTCCTGGGCCAGCCCTGATCCCGTCCGAGGACTACGTGGGGGATGACTGGCTGGAGGACGACCTGGGCCCGCGGCCCCACTCCCGCAAGAGAGGCCGGCAGAGCCCGGCTGAGGCAGCGGGGGCAGGAGCGGGCTCCGCAGAAAGCACGGCGTCCGAGAGCGACGAGGGGGCATCCCGCCAGCCCCCGGAGGTGACGCGGAAGCGGAGGAGGCAAGTCCGACAGAGCCGCCTCTCCCACATTGTGGCCAGGGCCCCGCTGGGCCGGATTCGGGGGACTGGTGCAGTGGGGAGCCCCGAGGCCCCGGCCAATGCCAGCCGCCTTCAAGGGGCCAGCGGCGGCAGCCGGGCCAATGGCGTGCCGGGGCACGAAGAATGCCCCCCATCGGGACCCACGCAGGTGAGCTTTGAGTGGCATGTGCTGGGCTCATTTCTTACCTGGGCGCTGGTTCCTCGTGCCCCCTGTGGGGTGGTGGCCGCAGCAGCGGCAGCATCACCCTGAAGCCCCCCGGTCGGCAGCAGGCTGCTCAGGCGCGGTGGGCCAGTCTGCTCCCACTTGGTCTGCGAGCAGGGCACCCTCGACCCAGGAGAGCCCCCCGCCTCCGGAAGGCAGGCCGCTCGGTGGAGGAAGGGGCACGGGTGGCATCATTGCCTTGCGTCTGCTCTGGGGTGACCCCCTTTCCGGCTGGGGAGCTCCTGTGGGGCACCTCCATCGCTCGCTCGCTCCCTCCCTGCCTCCTCTCCTGCAGCTGCCGGCTCCCCCTCCGCCGGTTCGGGTGCGTGTTCGGGTGCGAGACAGCGTCTTCCTTATTCCCGTGCCCCACAGGTAAGAGGGCAGGGCTGGGTGGTCCCTTTGCTCCGCCTCCCTCCCCTAAGCTGGGCTCCTTCTCTTGCTTCCCTGGCATCACGGGAAGAGCCTGGCAGGGCAGCCGGAGGCCCAGCTGGCCAGCGTCCCGCCTCCGCCAGCCCCTCGCTGCCCACGCGTCCCGTGGCTGGCGCCACGGTGGCCGGGCTCTGCACAGGCGGGCTCTGCTCGGTGCCTGTGGCTCGCGTGGGCCGACATCTCCAGGCAGGGCTGCAGACTCTTGCAGCAGTGCCCGCCCGGGCAGGGGCAGCCGCGTGGGCAGGCCCGGGGTGCCCGCTGCATGCCAGCCGCCGTTGGCTGGCGCTCGCGCAGCCTTGCAAGAGGCCTCCGTGCTGCCCAGCCCTCGGCGCTCGTGTCAAAGACGGGGGTGAGCTCCCGAGTGCGTTGTGGAAAGGGGGGGTGCTGCTGGGTCCGGCGGGGCCTCTGTGCGACTTGTGTTGCAGGGGGGATCGGGCTTCCTGCCCCAGCCCGTCCTCCCTCTGGAGGAGTGGGGAGGGCCTGCAGCCCCGGGAAGCAGGGGTGGGCTGTTCCTTCCTCAAGAGCCCCCCAGGGATCTGGGGCGGGGGTGGGCCTGCCGCTCTAGTGCCCCCCTCCCTTGCAGCGAGAGCGAGGGCCGCCCCGTGTCGTGGCTGGCGGAGCAGGCCTCCCAGCGGTACTACCAGAGCTGCGGGCTGCTGCCGCGCCTGACCCTGAAGAAAGAGGGGGCGCTTCTGGCTCCCCAGGACCGGGTCGTGGACGTTCTGCAGAGCAACGAGGAGGTGAGCACCTGCGGCCAGCGCCCGCCCTGAGCTGCCTCGCTCCGGGGGCCCTGACCCGGGCGAGGAGCCCAGGCCTCACGCGCAGCCCCGGCCCTTCCGGCATCCGGCACGGCCCCCCTTCCCCTCTGACGCCCCCGGAGCTCTGGCCACACCTGCCTGTTCCTGCCTCTCAGCTGCCACCGGGGCAGGCGGTGCGAGACAGCGGGGCCGGCCCCCGGGCTTTGGGCCAAGGCAACCCCAGCGGGCATCCCCATGGGGCCGTGGGCCAGTGGCTGCGCAGCTCCACCGCATTCCCGCTTGTGGCTGTGGCCAGCGGGGTGGGTGTTGCGGGCCACGACGGCCCCAGCCGCCCTCCCGCTGCTCAGCCCCCCTCGGGAAGCCGGTGGCTGGGGCAGTGGGAGGAGGGCGGCTCTCGCGGGCCGGCTGAGCAGTCTGAGCGGCAGGGAGCGGCACTCCCCGGCCGGGGCGCGAGGGGCACGCGGGATGGGATTGCTCCAGGACCTGACCCGCCCCGGCGCCCCTCTCTCCGAGGAAGGTGCTGGCCGAGGTGCAGTCGTGGGACTTGCCGCCCCTGGTGGAGCGATACCGGAAAGCCTGCCGGAACCTGGCTGTGGGTAAGCTGCCGGCCCCACGGACTGGGGGGGCGCGTGGCGCCCTCCTGCGCTCCCAGGAGCCCCTTTTGGGCAGGAGGAGCTACTGGGCGTGTTCAGAGGGGCGGCTGGTGGCGCTCTTGCTGAGCCTCCCTGCGCCCAGGTGCAGGGCCACCTCCCTGCTGGCCTCATGCCGAGGAGAGCTTCCCGCTCCCACGCACCACCACTGCCTCATTCCCTGCTGGGCAGCCAGGCGGCTCCGTGCTCCTGCCAAGGCTGATGCTCGCTTGCGCGTCTCCCTCTCTCCCCCACCGGCCGGCCCACAGCGGAGCACCGGCTGCTCCTGAAGGTGTTGGAGCGGCAGGAGGCGGGCCCGTCCTTCAGCGTCTCCGGTGTGACCCTGCGGCGCCTCCACCTGGTCCCACTCTTCCGGGCACTCAAGCTGCAGGCCTCCGTCCAGCGCCTCTGCCTTGCGGGGACTGGCCTGGGGGACGACGCGGCCGAAGAGCTCCTGGCCAGCGTCGGCACCATGCCCGGCCTGACGCACCTCGACCTGTCGGCCAACCGGCTCGGCCCGGAGGGGCTGCACAAGCTGGCCGACGGGCTCTCCGCCTCCGCCCAGGTGGGTTGGGGGCTGCCCCGACTTGCTGGGGCAGGTGGGGGGAGGAGGGCGGGGGCCTGGATCCTGCGCTGCCCCTTCTTGGGACGCTCCTGCTTGGGTGTGGGGGGCTGCCGGAGGGGCGACCTCATGGCCCGCTGGCCCCGGGCGACACCTCGCCTGGCGCCCGGCCCCCTCCACCTCGCCCGCCCTCACGCAGCCCGGCCGCCCCTGTCGTTGCAGAGGCTGGACGAGCTGGACCTCAGCCTGAACCCGCTGGGCGACCGCAGTGCCCAGCCCCTGGCCGCCCTGCTGCGTGCCTGCCCCGTCCTGGCCGTGCTGCGGCTGCAGGGCTGCGGCTTCACCAGCGCCCTTCTGCAGCTCGGGCGCCCGCTGCTGGCCAGCGCCCTGGGAGGTAAGAAGCTGGGACTCGCGGGCAGGGCAGGGCAGGCCGCAGGGGGCAAGCGGGCGCCCCCACGTCTCCCAGGCCGGCCACCCTGGGCAAAGGAAGCCGCCCTTGGGTGCCTGCTGAGGCTGGCCAGTTTTCTGGCCCTGGTTGTGGGGAGCATTGCATAGGCTGGCTGGGGAACGAACGCCCTGTGTGTGTGGAGACTTGGTTGGGGGGCATTCATGCAAAGCCCCCGTGGCGGTGGGCTCCTGCGCCCCTCCCCTCCATCTCCCCCTCCTCACTCGCCGCCCCCCCTTCCACGCTTCCTCTCGCTCAGGGGCCGTGCAGCTCCGGAGCCTCTCCGTGTCCCACAATGCCCTGGGCGCCCCCGGCCTGGACCTGCTCCTGAAGAGCCTGCCCCGGGCCGGCGTCACCCACCTGGAGATCGGCTCGGTGGGCGCCGGGCCGGAAGACCGGCAGCCCCTGCAGGAGGCCCTGGGCAGGTACTTGGCACAGGTACGACGGGGCGGGCGGGCGGGCAGGCGCCTTGGACGTGGCCCCCTCCCTTGGCCCCCTGCCCTGCACCCTCGTTGTGCACCAGCAAGTCGCGTCCGGCATAGCCGGCCTGCCGCGTGGGAGGCCTCCCACCCATGCTCCCCGCCGGAGCCGCTCGGCTCATGTGCGTGTGCCTTCCAGGCGGGGCTGGGAGAGCCGGTGCCGGCCTTCCCCAGCGCGCTCGGAGCCTTCCGGGCGGGCTGGAGCGCACCCCACCCCCCCAGCTCCCGTGACCGATGGCCGTGGGGGCTGGGAGTGGAGGCAGCCTGGCACGTGGGGCTTGAAGCCCTCGGTCGGGCCGAGCAGGGTCAGGGGTGGGGAGGGCCGCTCTTTAGGCGGGGAGCGACCTGGCGTGTGGCTCGGGCCTCCCCACCCCAGCAGGTCCGGCCGTTCTCTGCTCTGAACCCGCAATTCCTCTGGGCAGGAAGGCTGTGCGCTCAGCCGGCTCACCTTCTCTGGGAACCACCTGGATGACGCGGCCGTGGCAGAGCTGGCCAGGTAGGCGGGGCTTGCACTGCCGTTCCGGGCGCCCGGCTTTGCCTGGTTCTGGCTTGTCTTTTGTGGGTGGGGCGGGACGTCGGAGTGCTGTGCTTTGAAACCAGCTCTGGGGAGCGCGCCTTCCTCAGTGGGCCCCGCGCTGGCGCCTCCCGTCGCGAGAGGCCGAGCCTGGGGAGGTGGCCGGGACGGCGTTTTCCGGCCCCTGCCCTCTTGGCCTCCACAGACTATCGCTTGCCTCCTGGGGCAGGAGGGGCGTGTTTCGCCCCACGTTACTGAGATGCCCCGTGCTGAAAGGGGCGCGGGGAGCTGTGGGCGCAGGAGCCGCCCGTGTGGCCCCTGCATCGCCACGGCAGGAGCTTTGCCAGGGAGTCCCGGGTTCTGCTCTGCTCCTCTGTCCCCCTGCCAAGATTTCCTGCACAGCCCCCCTTGCAGCGCTGCCTCCCCCCCCCCCCCCAGTAGCTGCAGCAAGAGCAGGCCTCGGCCTGGCCACCTTCCGCCCCAGCCAGCGGCGGTGGGCCCGTCCTCCCTGCCCGCGAGCTTCCCAAGGCATCGGGTTGCCCACCGTCAGGGCCCGGAAAGCCACTCTGCGCATGCTTTGCTCTTGCCCCCGGGAAGGGGCTTTCTGGGCCTGGGCCTGTGGCCCCCGCCTGGGTACTCCCGCCGCCCCTGAGGCCCCTTCTCTCCTCAGGTGCCTCCCGTGCTGCCCCGCTCTGGTCGCGCTGGACTTGTCTGCAAACCGCGCAGTCGGCACAGCCGGCCTCCAGGCGCTGCTGCTGGCCCTGGAGGAGAGGGGGCACGGCCTCCAGTTCCTCAGCCTGGCGGGTGAGTCTCTCCTGCCCATCCCATCCAGGGGCAGCCAGTCTGGCCCGGGTGGCTTGGCTGCGGCTCCTGACCTGGGGGTGGGCCGATTCCTGCCTCCCGCCTGCATTGACGTCGCCAGGTGCCCCGAGGGATGCTCCCCGGGCCCCCTAAGCAACAGAACAGGCTGGGTCATGTCTCCTGGGTCTCCTGCCCCACACGTGCCCCTGCCTTCCCAGTGTGGCTTCCTGGGGGGGGAGGCGGAGGGCCACATCCCCAAACAACACAGGGCCCCCTCCTCCCCATGCAGCATGAGGGAATGAAGTGCGGCCCAAGCAGCGGGCCCTTGAGGCGCGAGGGAGGAGTTGAGGCGACCGACTAGCCAGGTCTCTTTCCCTCCCTCTCTCCCAGGCTGCTGCGTCGCAGGGCCGCTGGACGGTGCCACATGGGCGAGGCTCTCCTCCCACGTCCGTCAGCTGCAGCTCTGCAGCCGCAGCGTGAGCAGGGGCGACCAGCGGGCCGTTGCGGAGCTGTGGCAGGGCCCGGCGGGCACCACACTCCACTCGGTCACCCGCCATCACAAGCTTTTCTGCCAGTGCCGGTAGCCACGCTCCACGAGTGGCCCCATCCAGGCCGGCCACAGCGCGCCACCCCCGAGACCTGCAACCCGCCACCAGCTCGCGCTGAGACGGCGCCACGTGTGCCGAGCGGGGGCCAGCACGCCCTTCCCAGAGACTGCTCCTGCTGCCGTGGACTGCCAAGCCCCAGCGCCCAGGATGGACAGGCCTGGCTGCCCAGGACGTGTGGGGGCCGACTCGGGGGCCACACGAAGGGAGAAGGCTGCTGCTCTCTCCCACTGTGTACCCCCCCACTCCCTGTGGGTGTCCACTCTCAGCACGGACTGAATGAAAACGCCTCTTCCTGCTTGCAGCTGCTTTGCTTGTGCGCCTGACTTGCTGCGGTCGCTGCCTGTCTGCACGGGCTGCTCACAGGCGACATGGGGAGCCCCAGAGGCTGGTCCGGCGGGCCAAGTCCAGTGGGGGGCCCCGTGTGCCTCAGGGCCGTGGCAGCCGAGGCGCGAGGGCCTGTCCAGTCCCGCTCCCTCCACCCGCACGCACTCCCGTTCCTGGTGGGAGGAGCCGAGCTCAGACCAGAGGTCCCTCCGGACACACGGCAGCCGGCCGGCTGCCCACAGGGTCCCTCCAGCAGGACGGGTGCAGGGCCTCCACCTCCCGTGCTCCTCGGCAGCCGGGCCATGCGGGCACGGCGCCTCTGGTCAAGGAGGAAGCGCCCGGCCCACCCGATTGCCTCCCTCGCATCGCACTGACCAGGCGGAAATGACATCGAGTAGAGAAAGGTTTATTGGAGTTTGACTGACTGGCGGCTGCCTCGGGGCAGCGAAAACAAGACCCAATAAATACGAGCACCACGAGGGCCCTGTCACCCGCCGCCTCACCCTGCCAGCCCCCAGCCTGGCCCCTTGCTGTGCCCCCGGCTGCCGCCCCCCAGCAACCGGCAGGGGGACCGCGCAGTGAAAGGGGCAGCGGAGTTTTCCGGAAACGGGGAACACGCCCTCACATTGCAAAGCACAGCGCGAGAGGGATGTACATGCAGCAGCCCTCCGACCGATGGCGTAAGCGCAGCCCCCTCGGGCCCCAGCTCGGTTTGCGCCCAAGGAGGGGGCCTGGGCTGCCGCTGGGGGTGGGGGGGCCGCCATCGTCATCCTCACGAGTGCAGGAAGCGGTTGAAGGCGTTGTAGGCCGACTCCAGGTCAAAGAGCATCTGCCGGACTTGGGAATCGTCCAGCTCGTCGGAGGCCGACATGCCACTCAGCGTCTGCAGCCTGGAGGGAGGACAGAGCCCGCCATCTTGCCCTGCTCGCCTCCTTCCGCTCTCCCATCTGGAGACGCGGAGGGAGAGCAGGGGCACCTTGCGCAAGACGCCGCCCTGGGTGGGCGGCAGTCGCAACGGAGCTGGAGAGGGAGGGGCGGGTGGGATGCCGACCCCAAGGTCCCGCGAGCCCCACGTGCTCTTCGCGCACCCTGGGCAGGAGAAAGCCGGCTGGTGGCCGGCCGCTCTGGGTGGCCGGCCAGCCTGGCCCGGCCTCTGCGGGAGCGCCCCCCCCGCTCCATTCTAAAGCGACAGGCCCACCCCCGGCAGCACTCACCACTGGTTCACTTTCTGCCGCCCCTCAAAGTCGGGGGGCAAGTGGCTCATGCGGTTCATGGTCTCCATCAGCTCCCGGAGGTCCGGCTGGATCTGTGGGGGGGGGGGCGGGAGAGGGAGGCGGCTCACCCTTCCCTGCCTGGCCTCTCTGCCCAAAGCATCCAGGGGAGCCGGTCCCGGTTCTGGCGCTGCTGCAGCTGCTGCTGCTCTCCAGGAGCCGAGCAGGGGGCAGCGTGACGCCCAGAGGCCTGGCGTCCAGCGAAGGGCTTCCAAGCAAACTAGGGAGCAGTCGAGGGTGGGGCAATCCCCCCCAGAAGCAATGCTGCCCCAAAAGGCAGCGGCCTGCCCGTGGTGGCAGCAAAGGGCCCCTAAGGACAGGAGGCTACTCAGCCTGCTGGTTCCAACAGCAGCCCCCGGACCCCACAGGGCCAGCGCCCGGTGAGGAGCCCGCGGCCGCCACTCGCCTCGTCCATGGCCCGGATTTCCAAGCGGAGCTTGTCCATCACTGTGATGAAGAGCTGGGAAGGAAAGGGCCCTGGGTTCATGCCAGGCGCCCCGGGGCCACAGGCCCGCGAGGCGCCCCCCACCCCCGCCCAGCGCCCCTCCGCCTACCGAGACGATGTCCGCAATGCAGCGGTTCAGGTTGCCCTTGTCGTCCTTGATGGTGATCGGCCGGTCCTCCTTGATGCGCTCCATGGCCAGCGGGCAGTCCAGCTGCAGGGGCAGAGGGAGGCTCGATGGGCAGAGGCGGGGCCCCCCTCCCTCGCAGAGCCCCCAGTGAGCAGGCCCGGGGGCACAGCAGGGCCAAGAGGCCTGTGACGGCCCAGGACGGAGCAGCAGCAGTCGGCCGCTGCAGCTGGCACCCTGGGCTGGGGGTCCCGAGACTGGGGCCCGCCCACGGGGCTTGCTTCCCCCAGCCCGCTCCCCTCCGGCAGCCATCACTCACCCGGAACCTCCGGCAAAAGTCGTCGATGGAGCTGATCTCCATGCCTTGTACCTGCTTGAAGGCCGCCTTGTACTGGACCAGGAGGCGGGAACAGGCCGCCGTGTACCTGGCAGGGCCAGAGACCGTGGCAGCTGGGAAGGGGCCGCGGCCAGCGCCTCACTCCCGCCCCCACAGCCCAGAGGCCTCCTGCCCCGTGGGCCACCATACTGCAGATGCCCACAGGCATCTGGGCAGGCAGGGGCTGCCAACAGCACTCGCTTCTCTGGGGCAGCAGCTTACAGGGTGGTGAAGCTGCCCATGCTGGCCTGAGAGCGGAAGTACACCCGGCCTGGTGCAGCACCGCAGCTGGGCATCTCTGGGGTGAGCACTCCCTGGCCACAGTGATACGTGCGCTGGGAACTGCAACGCACGCGACATGGGGCTGCCCTTGAAAATGGTCCGGATGTTGCGACTGGTGCAGAATAGAGCTGCCAGGCTGCCGACGGGGACCAGATATTACTCTCGCGTAACGCCGGTCCTCTACCAGCTCCACTGGCTTCCAGTTCAAGTCTGGGCCCAGTTCAAGGTGCTGGTTTTGACCTACAAAGCCCTAAATGGCTTGGGACCAGGATGCCTGAAGGAACGTCTCCTTCCTTACATGCCCACGTGCCCCTTAAGATCTGCGGGAGAAGTCCTGCTCCGGGAACCCTCTCTAAGACAGGTTAAAAGGTCATCAACTCTGAGTAGGGCCTTCTCTGCCGTGGCCCCCAGACTCTGGAATGTCCTCCCCAGAGAGGTACGCCTGCTGCCAAGCTCATATTCTTCAGCGCCAAGTCAGGTCAAAACCTTTTTATTTAAACAGCATTTTAAAATCTATAGTTTTTAATGTTCAGCCGCTCTTGTTTTGTTTTCTGATTTACTGTTTATTGTTTTATACATTATTCTGTTTTAATTCATGTATTGGGCATCATTGTTTTAAATTGTTCTTTTAAACACTGTAAGCCATCCTGAGATTTTTATATAATAGGACAGCATATAAAAGCTTTCAATAAATAAATAAAGCCCTCCCCTCGAGCTGATACCCCACCAGCTGGTACGCAGAGGTACTCTCCTCCCAGCCACGGAGTCGCATTTCGCTCTTCGGGCCAGTCCTCCTTGCGAACAAGCAGCCCTCGTTTTGGGGGACAGTCTTGCGGGTGAGAATTAGGGCCTCACTCTGCCAGGGAACGTGCTCACCCTCGATGCCCTGTTGGCACTGCTGGCCACTGGAGCCCTTGGCAGGTCAGGCTGAGTCAGGGACTGGCCCAAAGACAGCCAAGAGTGGGCCGAGCCAGGGGGCCCCCAGATCCCGGCCCAACGCTTGGAGGAATGTCCTCCTGGCTCCCAGGGCTGCTAAATCCCACCTCCCCTCTGAGGAAGCTGAGCCTGCAACGGGGGCGTTCCCTCTGGGGGCCGCCACTCACTCATTGGGGGTGACGCAGTCCTTGATGTAGGCCTTCTCCAACGCCTGCATCGTCTTCACCACGGCGAACAGCTCCGCCATGTTGTCGTACCTGAGGCAACAGAAGGGCCACCTCCGCGCTGGGCATCAGCGCTCCGGCACAGGCGGGGCAGGCTCCTCGCAGGCCAGGCCCCGTGCGCAGAAGGGGCAACCCGTGGCTGCACACCTCCAGGCCACCGCTGCTTCCCCATCACCTGCGCGCGCCCCTACCGCTCGGGTTCAAAAGCTCCCGAGGAAAGTACTCACTTCTCCCGCTCCCGGGCATTCTTGTAGAGCTTCACTTCCTGCAAGGGGAAAGCGCCGTTACGCCCGCCAGGCCCTTGCGCCGCGGGGAGGACAAGCTGGGGCTGAGGGGCCTCCAAGGCTGCGCTGAGCGAGGCCGGTGAGGAGGAACCGGCTGGGTCCCCACCGCCAGGAGAGGGGCTGGGCATCCCCTGCAGCCCGCTCTGCCCCCCCACGGAAAGCACCACTGGCCACCGAGCTATGAAGAAACCGCGTTACTTGCCTCGTACAGCTCCGGTTTATTTCCCGGGGCTGAAACGAGACGGAAACGAATGAGCGCAGGCAGAGCTGCGGTTTCCCGCACCGGCCATCATGGGCAGAGCCAGCGAGATCCCGAGAAGCCGGCAGGGCTCAGGAAGGCCCTCGCGGCTCCAGCCACACCGGCCGCAGCACGGCAGGGCGTCCTCGGGACCCCCGAGGAGCGCCACACAAAGGCGAGAACCAGCGGGCGGCCGGAGCCCAAGAGGCCACCGGCGGCCACAGCTGCGGCGCGCTCGCTGCGCGCGGGGCCAGGCCGCGCGGACTCACCTCCCATCCCAGGGGCCGCTGGGATCCCGTGGAACATGCTGCGCGGGTCCGCGGCTCGGAGACAGCCTCCACACGGGCCTGCGGGGGGGGGGGGGGCGGCGGACACGGGTCACCCTCGCGCAGCGTCCTGGCCCTGCCAAGGCCAAGCCGCCCCCAGCCGCTGAGCCGCGATCCCGCCGCCGGCCTGGCCCGGAGCCTCGCGGTCCCTTCCCGCAGGAGCCGGCAGCCCCCGGCGCCTCTCCCGGGCGATGCTCACGAAGGCCGCCCCGTGACGCAGCGGGCCAAGCAGGGCTGGCCGGCCGGAGGCGCAAGCGGCGGCCCGTCCGCGCCCGGCCCCGGCCCCGGCCCCGGCCCCGGGCGGGCAGTGCGGGGGCCCCGCGCCCCCCGGCCTCGGGGGGGTGCCGCCTTCCCCAACCCGGCGCCCGCCCCCCGCCCCCGATGCTGGGCGCGCCGGCCGAGGAAGCCTTCCCCGAGGAGCCCGCCCCAGCGAAAGGCAGTCCCGGAGCGGGGCCCGGCGCGCCCCCGGGAGCCCCCCGCTCCCAAGCCCGGCCCGGCCCGGCCCGCCGCACCTTCGCCTTCGCCGCCGCCGCCGCCTGCTTCCGGGCCCGCGATCGACAGCTCGGCGGCCGCTGCGCCGTCCTGGCCCCGCCCACTCGGCTCGGCGCTCGCTCGGGCGCCGTGACGCCAGGCGCGCGCCGCTTCCGGGTCGCCCCGCCCCCGCCCCGCGCGGCCCCCCGGCCCTCCCCGGGGCGGCCTCGCGAGCGCTGCGCAGCCGCCGCTTCCTCCTCCTCCTCCTCCTCCTCGCCCCCCTTCGCCAAGCAGCGCAGAAGCCCGCGATGCAGCCGGGGAGCCGGCGCCGCCCCGCGCCCGGCCCAGGCTGAGCCCCGCCGGGCGCCCGGAGCCTGCGGTTGCGGGGGGCGGCGAGTCTGGGCTGGATGCGCACGACGCAGGCCGCGCCGCCCGGGATGGCCCGCCGGGGAGACCCTCGCGCCCCAGCGCGGACCCACCTCCGGGAGCCGAAAACATGAGAAAAGGCGGCCGCTCGGCGTGCTGCTTATTTGGTTTGCTTTATTGCTTGCTTACATGTGGGTCGCACAGTGTTTTCACACTTAGCCACACAGGTCATGGCAGAGAGTTCAAACCATACATATCTAAGCATTGGTAAAATAAACAGCTCAAAACATTCTCTGACTGTCCTGGTTTTATTTATGCCTTAAAGTAAAATTGAGAGAGAGAGAGAGAGAGAGAGAGAGAGAGAGACTTTTAAAGCTATCAGCTGAAATGCCAAGGTGTGAGCTGTCATAGATACAAATACCCGCAGGACTCCAAACGACAAACGTTCAAACAGCACCAACACTGTCACAAACACAGTTAGTCAAGCACATGGGTCTTTTTACCAAACGCTCTCCAAACAGTTTATTGATTCCAAGGAACTGTTTCAAAGTTAACCATTACAGCCCATCTTAACTTGACCACTGTGGCGGATGCTGCTCTTTCCCTCGATGCCTGGACGCTTCACCGTGGAATGCCTTACTTTGGCCCAACCGCAAATGATGGGAGCGCCTGCTTGCTTTCCCACCCCTATTAAATGCTGAGGAAATGTGGAATTTTACTGTGTTAATACAACAACAAAAATACAAAAACAACTCGTTGGAGACTCCAAAGCAAATGGGACATGAAATGAAAGGCATCTGTTGCATGCAGAGCTGAGCAGGCAACAGCGGAGCCGCTGAGCAGTACTTCCCACACTGCACGAGTGCAAATTAAAAAAGCGTTCTTGCGCCTAGTGTATCCAAGTTGCGACAGCAGCATGGATAACCTCCTTCGTGTGTGCGCTGACCTCTGATTGATGTGCATCTTTAAATAAAATGCCACCTGGATGATATCAGACGCCAAGACAGCTTACCTTCCAGAACCAAAATGTGGAAGCTAAGGGTGCCAAGAAAACGGCACTGCGTTCTATGAGGGGCGCTGCCTCTGGTCTGAGCAGGGTGGAAGTGTGGAGCAGTGGCAACCACAGGGAAAAGCTGTACGAAAGAGGCTGTTTCGTCATCCACTAAGAGCTGTGATTGCGCTGTCAAACTGAAAAGAAGGCCTTGGTTACCGTAAGCACTTCTGAAACACATCAGTGCCTTGTTTCACAGGCTGGGAAATTTAAAAGAACTCAGGGGAAAGACTAGACCTCTCCCAAGAAACCAAGAATCTCAACACTGTGTGCGCTGTGACAACGTGTTCTTCCACCCTCGACTAATTTTACAATCAAGCTCGAACCCAGACCAGTGATGAGAAGGTTTTCCGATACGTAAACATCGAGAAAGCACGTTGCTGGTGTTTCGCTGCACAACATAAAGGTACCACTGGCCTTGAATCACCAACACTTGTCACAACTGCCAGCCTGCTGAAGAACTTATATTTTCACCAGTGGAATTGCAAGCACAGCTCGGACACAACAACGTCCTTGGTTTCTTGGGCCGTGCGTGTTGAGTGCGGATCGAGCAGCAGGCTACTGCTGTAACGTCTTGCCTGGGATACACAGAACAATGGAGCTGAGCAAGTCCATATTCTATTCTTGGAGGAAAACGTGCCAATGATGTTGAAGCAAATGCAAGGCAGCGCATTTCTAAAATGCGGCCCCTCGGGGCAGGAGAGGCGCTCGATGCGGCTGACCCACTCACCTCTCCAGGGAGCGCCACCATTTTTCCTTCGGTTGATAAAGTATCATTAAAACCTACACAACTACACTACAGAGAGAAATACGGTGTAGAATAACTAGCTTCACTTTTACAGAGAATTAGTAAAAAAAATTGTACCATTTTAAAATGCCCTTAATTCTCTTGTGCTATACTAAACAGGTCGTGTATAATGCAGATCCTAAAAAGCGGCACAGCAAAAATATTTCCCCCCAGAAGCCTGGGTTAAGAACGCAACATTTTAAGACATCAAAAATATTGCCAGTTATCTTATTTAAAAAGACCTCATTTCTGTGCTGCAGCAGAACACGTGGGAAATGGCATTTAGGCAGAATTCCTAGGAAGCCCGGTGCGTTCGCGTTCGCTGCTGGGCAACGTGCCACCCCTTGCGCGGGCGCCGTTTGGTGCCAGGAAACCCACAGCAGCCGGCTGTTTACCCTGCACTGCTGGTGGGGCTCAGGCACTTGTGCTGTGCAAAGGCAGAGCCTGAACACGCCAGCAAGGAGGTGGCCAGTTCTGCACCCTTCTGCGTGGAGTGAAGCCACAAGTGCCGAGGCGGCATCTCATCTAAAGATTCTCTGTTCAATGAAACATCAAACAGTTTGGCAAAAGAGGCAGAGCGAGTCTTGCAGAACGGGCACTCTGCAGTTCAGGCACAATCCCAGCCTGGCCGCACTTTATCCGGGGCTATTTCTGAAAGCTGCATGAAGGTGGGACAAAGGAAACAATGAAGGCTTGAGCTAAAAACTCATCTTGGGCTCGAGACAATGTGCTTTAATACTAAACAATGCCCAACTGAGGCTAGAAGAGGCTTAATACACACAAAGATCTGGAAACTTCATCTCATAGACTGGAACGGATTGGTAGTGGGGGTGTCCGGCTGTGATCGTCAGCGTCCCAGAGGGGCTGGGAGGGGGGCTGCAAAAGAGGCAACAGTGGGTTAAGCTCTCAGAGCAATCGTTCTGCAAACAGTTATCAGAGCTGGCGCAGTGAAGCACCCCTTTCTGTGCCGTCCCAGCCGACCCCAGACCTGCACGGACCATCTCCTCCGAGAGCTCGCATTGAGCTAACCGGCCATTCTTGCCCTGGCCGCCGTCCTTTCGTAGTGGTGCAGCCCCTGCTTTGTGTGCAGCGAGTCTCAGTCTGGTCTCAGGCATCGGGGGGGGGGGGGGGCTGGGAAATCCTCTGCCCAAAATTTGGGAGAGCTGCCACTGCCACCCAGTCTCTCAGCTGGGCACGTGGACATGGAGGGGGGTTTCAGGCAGGGGATCTTCCACCCTCCCTGGAGAGGCCTGAGCCCGCACCGAGTCCCCTGCATGCCAGTGGGGGCTCTGCCTCCCTGCAGAAACAGCAGCTGGGGCCCTTTCTCTCCCGGCGTCACTGGTCTCAGTTTTGCTGCCGGGGAGCACACTGCAAGCCTTCAGCGCCACCCTTCGGCACCTCGGGGCGGAGGTGTCGGGAGCGCCGTCCCAGACCCACGGAGTGCGACAGCGCAGGGGGCCTTCCCGCAGATCCCCACCCTCCGCCCGCGCCTCTGAGCCCTTCCCTTACCGAATGGTGAGCTCCAAGATCTGAGCGAGCCGGTCGTGAAGGAGGTTTGCCTGCAGGTGGAAACATGGACTGCCTGAGATGCTGGGACTGCTCGCGGTGCCGCTGCGGCCTCGGGTGGGGCTCTGCCTCCTTCCCTGGCGCAAGACCGCATCCCGAAGGGTTCCAGGTGGCAAGAGCCCAGGTGGCTGAGGGCCGCGGCTGCAGGCGGCTCCGCCGAGCGTGCCGTTCCGAGGGGAGGGCGGCCTGGAGTCGAGCTCAGCCTCAGCAGGGCCTCCTGCAGAGAGAGGGGCGACTCTGCCGCGCCTGGGGGCTGCGGAGGGCCAGGCTCTCCCTAGGGGGCTCTCACCAGCTCGCTGCCAGCATGGCACACTTGAGCCTGAGCTTCCAGCATGCCCAGCCGGAAAGGAGGCCATTCCACCTGAGCTGACAAGGGCCGGCCGGGAGGGACAGCCGGGCTCTTGCCCCTCTGCGCCCTCGTGCCCGCGGCCCCCCAGACTGACCTTGGTTTCACATTGGGCAGCGATCTCTTCAAAGGGAGCGTTCTGGAACTTCTCGATCACGAGGCGCCTCTTCTCCTTCTCCTGCTCTTCCAGACCTGCATTGTCTTTGGGAAATGGGGAGGGAAGGAAGCAGAAGGGGAGCAGGCCTCTGTCAAGAGTCTCTCGGGAAGCTCCGCTCTGCGTGGAACCAGCCAAGCGGAAGGCGGCCCGCCAAGGGCCCCGTCGGCAAGCGCGGTGAGCTGCCTGCCCACGCACAGCAGCTCTGTCCACTGCCTGGGGAGCCAGTCCTGGGCTGGCAGTCCGCTGCCTGAGGTCTGGCGGGTCGCAGGCTCCGCAGGCCTGCTTGCCAGTCGAGCGGCCAGCAGCGGCCACCGCGTTAGTGCCACACCCGTGCCAGGCAGGGATGACATCCTCACTCGTGTAGGGGACCGTGAGAATTCCCTCCTCCGGCCTTAGTATTTTCTGAATAAATCATCCAGTGTTGAGCTAAGCTGCACAGCAGTTCTGAACAGGCAAATATTCTTTGGTGGAAGAGCTGCTATCGGCTATCCTGGCAAATGGTTTCCAGTGAGCAGAGGGGGCTCAAGCTGGGTCGATCGCAGCCGGCCTTTCAAAGCTGGATTTGCCACATGCTCAGCATGGCAGCAAAGTGGGGAGTTCCCCTTTCTTGCCTCCAGATCATTTTATTTATTTTCTGATTTATATCCTGCCTTTTTCCTGCAAAGGGCTCGAGGCAGCTCACATCATCCTCCTCCTCCATCTTCTCCCCACAACAACAACCCTGTGAGGCGGGCTGGGCCGAGAGTCTGCGACTGGCCCAGAGTCACCCAGCTGGCTCCATGGCTGAGCGGGGACTCAAACCCGGGTCGCCTGAGTCCCAGTCCCAGCTCTTCACCACTGCACCACACCGGCTCTCTGGCATTTTAAAAGGCGGAGATAGCACTGAACATGCGCAGTAAGTATCGCTCCCGAGCTTCTGGGATCTCTCTTGCAAGTGCTGGTTCAAGATGCTCATTCAGATGCTTATGATTCCGTTACCCAGGAGCAGACAGTGCCTGTGCAAGCGGAAGACCGAGCAAACAGTAACCTCACCAGGCGCTCTGGCAAAGCCTACCTATAGCCTTCTTCAGCGATTCAAAGGTAATTTCCTCCATGTTGCTGACCTGGAAAAAAAAGCAGGTGTCTAATCTCCTGGTAGGAGGAAACAGCAGGACTGAGGGCCAGTCAGAATGAGAGCAGGACCCCAGTGCAGCCCTCCCCCCCCAACTCCATTCTTGGTCCTGGGAAGGAAAGAGCCCTTCCTTCAGGCCAGTGCGGTTTCCCTTCTCGTGTTTCAAACAGCAGCTTGGTGGGGGAAGAGGGAATTGGTCCTTTCTGACCCTTCTGAACACATTCCAGCCATCAAAATCAAGCCAGGACACCTCGTTTTCCTAACCCCAACCCTACCCTGGTGCTCACCCCTAACCCTAATATAGGGCAACAGTTCCACTGAAAATAAGGCAATATTGAAAAAGCCCTCCCTCAGCAGCTTTTTCTGCGCAGCTCATCCTTTCTGCCCCTTCTGAACACGTTCCACCCCTCAGAATCGTGCCAGGACACCTCGTTTTTCTTACCCTAACCCTACCCTGGTGCTCACCCCTAACCCTAATATACGGCACAAGTTCCATTGAAAATAAGGCAATTTTGAAAAAGCCCTCCCTGAGTAGCTTTTTCTGTGCAGCTCATCATTTCTGCCCCTTCTAAACACATTCCAACCCTCAGAATCGTGCCAGGACACCTCGTTTTTCTTACCCTAACCCAGTGATGGTGAACCTTTTAGAGACCGAGTGTCCAAACTGCAACCCAAACCCCACTTATTTATCGCAAAGCGCCAACACTGAAATAAAACCTGAAACTGCCTGTTCGAACAAATATAAATATATCCTTGGCAGCGCACTGACCAACCCTGCGAAAGCTCGGACGAGTCGCAGCCAATGTGTCGTGGCTTGTGATGCCATCGCCTGGCACCACGACTCCTTCCCGAGCATGCACAGGGCCCCAGTGTGTGCTCTTATCCAATGCTCGGCTGCTGTGTCCATGCTGGGGCGACTTGGCTCGCGTGCCGACAGAGAGGGCTCTGCATGCGCCCTGCGGCACGCATGCCATAGGTGATCCACCACCGGCTTAGACTGAAGACAGCCATGGCTAGAAGAGCCCATGGCCACAGAAGCTGAACACCTGCGAACCTACGATGCACGTCAGAATGGGAACTTTGCTCTTCCAGCGGTTCACGTTCTGAAATGTGTCGCCCGAGTTCCAAGGAACGTGCTGTACAAACACCGCCCATCCCAGAACACGTCGGCGTCACGGAATTCCACACAGTGCGGAAATGCCAGGAGAGGGGCAAGGCGGAAGCCTCTCCCGGGATCCACAGCAGGAATGAACAGCGGGAGCCTACCTTGTCCTCTGCACCGCCACCGCTGGGAAGGATGTCCACCTGAATCGACACCGTATCCACAATGCTCTTCCTCCGGGACAGCCGGTCCTCATCTGCACGCAGGAAGAACAAAAAGGAGCCCTCGCCTCATTGCGTGACGGCATGGGAAGGGAGCCCCCCGGAGACACCGGAGCTGCCCACACCTCTCCGTTAGGAGGCCGGGGGCCACACTCGGGCTAAACGAAAACTATGTGCCCACGCTGATTTTAGTCACTGTTTTCCCGTTATCATCCTACATCCAGAGTTCAGGATTTCCAAGAGGGGCAAGCGATGGATACAATGGGCGAACTGGGGGCTTTGGACCTGCCCCACTTCTCCCCACTGCTGCCTGCAGAGCTGGCTTGGAAAGGAGAGGCCGCCCATGAAAGCACAGCCCTTCTCTTCCACGGTCAGGCGGGTGAGCCGAATCGGGGTGGGCACGTGCTTTCATTTTACCGAGAACAGTATGTCCGAAGAAGCAGCTGCGGCTAACAAAGCCAAGGACAGGCGGGGCCATGCTCCTGGCAGCCCTCTGCCTAATGGGACCCCCACGCGAGTGGTGAGCTCCTCCAGGTTCACTGATACCCAGCTAGGGCACCAAGGACGAGCAGGCCATGCCGTGCGGGGAGGACGGGTGCAGAAGGAAGCTCCAGGAGCAGAGCTGCGGGCGCGTCTGCTGCCCACCCGCCTCAATGCCCGTGGCAGGTAACTGGGCAGAAGACAGACACACGCATCGAAGGCCACTGCTCACCTGTCACCTGGGGCACGTAAGGCACAGAAAGCCTCTCCACGCTATACCCGCTGCCGCCCAAAGATTCAGCGATCTTGTGCGTCAGGAAAAACAAGTTCTTGTCATCCTTGTCCAAGGTTTTGGGAAGACTGTGGAAAGCAAAGAGAAATTAAATGAGGAATTCCGACTGGGACCCGTAGCAAAATGTCCCGCCAGGCTTCCAGCCGGCCGGCCACACCCTCCTCCAGGGCATGCCATTCCATTGCTCTCCTCCGCAAGAGTCACCATTACGTGTCGCCTGAGCATCCTCAGTGCTGGGCTGTGTGTGGGACTTCCCTCTTTGGGTTTGGCCCTGAAAATTCTGCAAACCTTGGGGCTCCCCTGAGCGTGGTGTTCCTCCCTCTTGTGCGTGGATCGTGTCCTGCTGGCCCGAAAAGGACTGGCGCTTGGAAAAGGAGGCCGGTGTTAACGCAGAGTGGCGGTGCGGAAAAACCTGGCCCCGCTGAGCCTGCGCCTGCGCCTGCCCCTTGGGTGCTCCTGGGGGTGGCCGTGCCCGCCTCCCCTGGCCATCACTTCCCCCATGCCAACAGGCAGAAACGCCTCACCTAACCATCTGTGGGACAGTCTGACACTAACCCTGCCGACTGGCGGTGGCAGCTCCCGAGCCCTTCTCTGAAAGGGTTCAGGCCTCGGGCTGACGGAGGGTCGGCAGAGCGGACCCACAGGCCACCGAAGTCTGCGTTCCTCCGCTTTCCTGCAGTGAAACGCATCTCGCCTCTGGCTGCTGAGAGGATCCAGTCGGACACAGCGAAGCGGGAAAGACGCGCTCAGGCTCCCGGACTGCAGCCGGGCCCATGCGCACCTGCTCCGGACACTCCTCCCACGCCTGCGCAAGCGTCAGCGGCCGGCCGCCACATCACCTTCCATTTTGCCCGCCCTGCCCCCAGGGTACCCCCCCATCACCCGTTTACCTGCACTTGTCCCGGAATACGGTTTCCGGCAAAAAGTACGGCGCTTCCACAGTTCTCATTTCAATGACCTGCAGAGCAGGAACATAATCAGGACGGGCCACTCCTGCCTTCTGGGGCTGCAGTCGTTCCGACCGCTGGCAAACAGCCAGCTTCGCTGATCCTACGTCGAGGGTGTCTGCGGACCTCGCTGCCGCCGCGGTGCAGCCCCTCAGAGGAGCGCGAGCATGGATGCGTGCGATGTGCACCCCGAGAGGTGCCACCGGCACCCAGCCCAGACACAGTGGCCTTGCTGTGCGCTGGACTTCAGCGAGGACAACGCGGGGGGGGGGGGCGTCTCAAGGGGAGGGGAGACGGGACCAGTCCTCGGGCGAGGTCCAGATGCAGAGGAAGCGCCGCCACACGGCCAACCGCGAGAGCGGCCAGAGGACCCTTCCCCGTGCGCAGGAGGGCGGGAGGCGCGGCCACGCACCTTGCTGACGTGCTGGCAGAAGGCAGGCACGGCGATCATCTGGCTCAGGAAGTTGAGGTACGCGGCAACCAGGGCCATGATGCTGCAGCGGCTGAACATGGGCAGGCTGTCCTCGTTGAGAATGGCGACGTCCTTGGGCAGGAGAGAGGGAGCCGTCAGGCGGGCCGAGGGGACGGACGTGGCCGGAATGCGCCAACGCGGGTCCCTGGAAGCGCTAGCCCGGAGGTGTGCGCTGCGCACCACCTGCGCTCCTGGCAGAAATACCTGACAGAGGAAGGGGGGGTCTGCTCCTCCGGACACGGCTGCCTACCTGCAAGGCAATGGCCAGGCGGATGAGGTCCGTGACCACCTCTTCGTTGGCGAGCTCAATCGTCATCAGAGCGAGAGACGTGTAGAGCAGCTCAAAGTTCTTGTGCACGTTGTCGTCCTCCTTGCAGCCCAGGTAGACGTGCCTGTAGAGCTGCTGGCCGTGCTGCAGATGGCAGGGAAAGGGCAGGCCGGTGGAGGCTGGAGGGGAACTGGCGTGGCCGGGAGAGCCCGCAGCACCCTCACTCATGCGCTCGTGACCAGCGCATAACCTCCTCCCTGGCAGTGGCCTCCCGCACCCTGGCCGACACCACGCCAGCCACTTCCGGAAGCCTCTGCTGCAGCCCCACGTTCCCCGCTGCGTCTCCCGGGAAGCAAGGGCCAGGCAGCCGGAGGCCTCTGCCTCAGGCGAGACAAGGCTGGGCCAGGCGGCACTCTGAGGCGGCGTCACGTGCTCCTGCGGAGCCCCTCTCTCTGAAAAGCTCCTCGCCGTCCTCTGCCCCGCGTCTCCTTAGCGGCTCCCACTCTCGTTTGTCCAGCCACGTCCCACCACCTCCTTCGGCCCGTCAGGAGCCCCCTTCTGTCAAACATGGGGAACCTCTGCACGCCAACCGCACCACCCCGGCCCCTCCTGTGCAAAGGAGCTCGGCTTGCACGGCTGACGCCTGCCGGACACCCGCAGAGCCGCCCCGGTCGGGGCAACAGGGTCCAACCCAGGGAAGCGGCTGCCGCCCCACCTGTTTGCAGGCGCCTCAGTGGGGAACGGCCTGCCCATTTCAGCAAGTTATCCAGGGATGCAGAGACCGCCCAGTGAAGGGAAGGGGGCTGCCAGGAGGGCTCTGCAACTGACAACGAACCTGTCCTTGCTCTTACCTTCTTCATGAAGCTCACGTCCTGCCGTGAAATTTTGTCTCGCTTTATCTTCAGATCGGACACATCAGGTATTATTCTGGAAATGGAACAGGGCGATCATTTACTTTGCAAATAACCTCCGTCGTAATCACCGTGGCTGTGAGGAGGAGAGGCTGTTCACAGATTTATACTTTGTCATCTTCACTTTTTCTCTTTCTTAGAAGAATAGAAACAGAGCGAGTCAGAAGGGGCCTCCCGGGCCATCTAGTCTGCCCCCCGGCTCCAGCAGGCTCTGCTCACGACATGCCCGCCATGTGCAGTCCAGCCTGTCCTTGAACTTTCGGTTTAGTGTCAGGTGAGGCTGCCGAATACAAAGCATGACATGAGACTCAGCACGCCCCACCTGATTCCTCTGAGCTTTGCTCGGTTGTCATGCCGATCGATAAGATTGTGCAGTATTTCCAGGACCAGCTGCCGGAGCTCGCAGTCTTCCATGAGCGAAGAAGAGAGCAGGGGATCGAGAAACGGAGCCGAGAGGACGGTCACGATGCTTTTGGCGTTGTAGCCGGAGGTGACCTGCCGAGTGGGTGAAGACGAGAGCCCACGGCGCCGATGAAGCACCATCCGCGACACCTGGAGCAGCGGCAGCCGAGGCCAGCAGGCACGCCCCCCATGTGGAACATGCTGGCCCTCGCGATCCTGACCCCGGGCCCCGGAGGACCAGGCCACCCCCCACGGGCTCTGCACACAGGAAGGCTCAGGCGCCCTGCCGGGAGCTGTGGGTGCCAAGGCGGGAGGCTTGGCGCATGCCCTGGGAGACCCGCCCACCTCCTTCTGGCCCCACGATCCTCGTGCACAGGCCCCCTCCGCCCAGGCAATGCCTGACACGGCGGGAGGGAGTGGGGCCTGCGGGGCCCACACGGCCTGGCCCTTCAGGGGCAGCACGCCAAGCGGAGCTGGAACGGGAGGACGTGAGCACCCGAAAGCCCCCCCTGGAGGCCCTGCCCAAACCGGGGCCCTGGGACGCGTCGGAGTGCAGCTCCCACTGTCCCCGGCCAGCACGGCCGAGGCCTGGCCCTCTGCACCCGCCACGGCCCACCCCTGGGCGCCGGCTCGCTTACCATCAGCAGGGAGCGCAGCAGCATGGCCTGAACCCTCCGCGTCCCCAGGGCGCTGCGAAGAGACGGCGGCACGATGAGCACAGCGAACGCGGGCACGGGAGCGCCGCTGCCCACGTGGGCAGGGGGTGGACGGGCACCCACTGGGAATGGTCCAGGGGCTGGGAGCTGCAAGGGACCCCCACTTCCTGCTGCCACCCAGGAAGCGTGCAGGAAAGGGCCGGGGGCCGGGGGGGGCGTGTGCACTGCTGCCAGCTGCAGACGGATCTGTGGGCAGCTTCTCGCTCAGCTCTGCCTCTGCCACCCTGAGCCACTGCTCTGGTTTTGCACTTGCCTCCTCTCGGGCGACCACGCACAGAGCCTGGCGCCTGCCTGGCCCCACCCCTAGACCCGGAGCACCTGCCCAGAAAGCAGTGCCCCCCTCCCCCCACATTCAGAGCCTCCCTCCTCTCGGCCCGCCTGGCCTGCAGCCGAGGGTGCTTGGAGGGCGCGGCAATCGGTCGCCCCCGCGGAGCAGGAGGGCCGTGCAGGCCAAGCCGGGCTGCGGCTGCGCGCACACCTTGCAGCGTGAGGTGCCGGGCCCCACTGGGCAGGCGGCCTTGGGGCACACTGGGCAGAGGGGGGGGGGCAGAGCAACAGTCCTCCACAAGTCCAGTGCCAGGAGCCCCGAAGGATGCAAACGCCTCGGAGGTGGTGGTGGAGAGCACCCTCCCCCACACGTGTGTGGACCACCCTCAGGGACCCCACAGCCTCTCCCCCGCTGCTCCTTCTGCACAGCAACCTTGGCCGTGGGCACACGTCTCTTCTCTCTGGAGCCTATTCAAGTCCTCCTGAAAGCCCACTGCTCCCATGAGCCCTTCCGCCTCAACGTGCTGACAGCCACCAGCCTGGAGGGCTTTCAAAGGGGATCAGCGGGGTTCCCAGAGGAGGAGGGGGCTCTCAGTGGCCACTAGCCCTCCTTCACCAGAGGCAGCCTGCCTGCACACACAGGTTACAGAGGAGCTTGGGAGCCCCAGCTCTTGCACGCCACCTGCTGGAAGGGTCCTGGGAGCAGCTACTCTGGCACCGTGTGTACCTGGTGCTGGACAAGGTGGGCCTCTGGCCTGATCCTGCAAGGGGCCACGAAGGCCCTCGGGTCCAGGGCCTTCATGGACACCACGTGCAGGACACCACGTCACACCACCCCACTCAGGGGGCTGCCCAGTCTCTCTCTGGATGTGCCCCCACCTCTCCGGGCAGCTGGTCCCACTGTCGCAATGTGCTGACAGGAAGGAAGCTCTTCCTGACGTCCAGCCTGACGCTCGTCTTATGTTAACGCCATGATCCTGCTCCTCCTGAACTGAGCAGCAGCCCACGCACATGCCATTCCTCTCTCCCCACAGTCAGAACTGTGCACTGGGAGTTCCTTGGGGCAGAGGCCTGTCATTTGGGGCTCACACAACCCTCTAAAATGCCACGGGAAGCATGGCTTAAGCACCGTGTTCCTAACAGTACGATGGCTACCAGCAGCTCTCTGACCGTCTTTCAAGAAGAAAAGGGACAAGGGGAAAGGTACGCACCCCAGCTGGCTGGTGTCCAGGGTCTGAGTCGACACCCCAAACACGGGGACTTTCCCCATGATAAACATCATAATCTCAGACCGCTGGTAATCCGGAAGGTTGCTCCCAAAAAAACCTGCAGGACAGAAAGGAATGGGAGGAACGGGGAGCCATCTGCTGCATCACCGCTCGCCGTGCAGAAAGGCCCTGGAGTTCTGAAGGAGCTGGGCCCATCTTGCCGGCTCGTCTCCCTCCCTCGTCTTCCGAAAGACCGGCTGCTTTGTGCCAATGAGTCCGAGTCACTTTCCCAGCTCAGACAAGCCCCTACGCTTCATGTGCCACGATTCACGTAGCTGGCAAGGAGCCCAGGCTGCCATCTCCCCGCTCCCCCATCCCCAACACATCATCCTCGTGGGCTGCTATTAAACCAGCGTCTCCCGGTTTGCACGGCATCTGTAAGCCAACACAGCCGGCACCCTGTGGGAAGGGCGTGGACTGGGGAGGCCCGGTCAACGTCCTCCCCATCCTGGAGCCTCCTCGGTGCCCCAGGCCGGGGAGGACTTCTCTGGCAAGCTCCCCACACAGGGCTGTCGTGGGGACAAAACAGAAGGGGGGCGCGAGGGGCATCTCGCATCCTTTGCCACAGCAAGGTGAGCATGTAGGAATCCCACACCACGCCAATGCCGCCAACGAGGGGTCAGCTCTTCCAGCACGCCTGAGCGGACGGAGCCTCACCGATCGTTTGAATGATGGCGTTCTGGACGATCTTCTCATCGCTGTCCTTCGAGCGGGTGCTGAGGCTGGTGCTGCCTGTCGAGCCGTGCCGGCTGCCCAGCTCGAGGTCCACACTCAGGCTCAGGTGCTTCAGCAGCGTGTTGAACACCTCCAGGACCGTGGGGCCTGCGCGACAAGCGGTGCCCGTTTGCAAGACAACCTACCTTTTCCACCGCCTGTGCTGCGCTGGAAACCAGAAGCCAGGACAGAGGGACGGGCGGGCTGCCGCCGGAGCCGGAAATCCTGCCTGCGGCCACCTCTGCGCACACACTAAAGAGGGGTGACCAGGGCCTGACTGTGCACGGCGTCTCCCCACCTCGCTGCCTGGGCCGCCGCGACTGGCGAGGAGCACAAGCATTTTCCAGCGCATGCTGGCCCTGTCACAAAGCTTCCAAGACCACAGGTCGGCCTTGACACATTCGCAACACCTCCTCATTAATGGATCGAACTATCTTTTAGTGTGCAGCTCACACACCTTGCTCCAAATACAGAGAGAGAGAGAGCGCGAGAGAAAGCACTCAACAGCCAGAGTTCTCTGGATGGCAGCCAGAAATTCATAAAACATAAAACCCTAATGCAGTAACAATATACAGATACAACATCCCATAGCATTTCACTATACACCAGTTCAAACACTTTAAACCAGCCTTCCCCGACTTTGTGCCTTCCGGACACATTTGGACTGCGGAATTCCCCATCAACGGCCCTGCTGAAGGGGAATTCTGGGAGTTGTGGTTCGCATGCCTCTGAAGGCCACCAAGTTGGAGAAGGCGGCTGGTTTAAACAAGTTGAAAACATGTATGTGAACACTATACCTGTTTAAACAACTGGCAGGTCCCATCATGTGCCACGAAATGGCAGGGTTTGAGAGTAGTGTTAATCTGGTGCCAAAAAGAGCACAGTGTGGTCCCTGGCAGACTTTGGTGGAGAGATCATCCTAGCATTGGGGGCCACCACCGGGAGGGGCCCTGCCCCGGCCGGCACCCCGAGCCTCCCCTTAGAGGAAGGCCTCAGGCACAGACGGTAGGGTCGGGGTAGATTCCAGTGAGGAGAGGCACTGGGGTCCTCTAATGGCATATTCAGTAGCACCTGAATGCTAAAAGAGCCGCTACACACGTCCGGGTTGAGCACCTGCTCCGCTGGCACACGTGTGTCAGCGGGCCTGTGTGGGAACGGCTCAGTCCGCACCAGAAAGCTTCCAACCACTGTGAATTGGGGATGCGCTGGCTACTCTTCCCTCCAACCCGGGAGCTTCCGAGGAGCGGTGGCCCCAGGCCGTGGGGCAGAAAGCGCCCTTTCCCAGCCCCCCCATTTCAAGACGGGCCCACGCCGCCACACTCACCGATGGACCCCTTTGCCGCGATGGCCACCGCCTCCAAGAGGACCTGGATGATCCCTGCGCGGACGCGGGGGGAATCTCGCTTGCAGCTGTCCAGGTGCCCCAGGATCTCCTGAATTACATGATGAGAATACTGCGCCTGGGAGGGGGAAGGAAGCGACACGGCTGGGTTCGCACGCCCCAGAACCACAGCAGCCGCTCCGCAGCTGGCCATCCCCACCTAGGGCCGACCGCGCCCAGTGTGAGTTCGGCATGGCCCTCGCACGCCCAGGCAAGTGCTACACAGAAAACTTCTCCTCGTCCTGCTCGCAGGTTCTACAAGTGAGACAAGAGGCGTGTGATCCAGGCGAGGGAGGAGGTTCGGTTCGGTTCAGTTTGCAGAAGGAATACCATGAAAGGGAGAGCGAAGAAACAGGCAGGGGGACCGGCCCTCCAGAAAAAGCACTGTTGCAGAAAAATCGCACAAGAATTTAAATGAACAGAAAATACTAGGTTAAGAAGCTGTGTTAAGCCACAGGATCTGTTATCAGTCAGTGAACAAAACAGCAGAGAGGGCTGTTAGTTTTTACATATGTTGAGAAAATAGACAAAGCCATTTGCATGTAAAGTTTATTTGGAAGGTCAATCCATCAGTCGAGGTCAAAAGTGGACTTAAAGTTCTGCTTATATGTTAACGATTGGCAACAAATTAAGAAGCATATTTCTGTTATAGCTAAAGGTTAAAGGTGAAGGTTTCCCCTTGACGTTAAGTCCGGTCACGCCTGACTCTCGGGGGCGGTGCTCATCTCCGTTTCCTGGCCGAGGGAGCCAGTGCTTGTCCGCAGACGGTCTCCGTGGTCATGTGGCCGGCATGACTAAACACCGAGGTGCAGGAACGCTGTTACCTGCCCACTGGAGTGGTACCTTTTCATCTACTTGCATTTGCAGGCTTTTGAACTGCAAGGTGGGCAGGAGCTGGACAGAGCAATGGGAACTCACCCCGTTGTGCAGATTCGAACCAGTGACCTTTCGATCCACCAGCCCAGCAGCACAGCGGTTTAAGCCACTGTTCCACCTGCATCCCTCTCTGTTACAGCTAGAAAACAGTGAAATCTGAACCAGGAATTCTCAAAAACACGTAATTTAGAACAAGGAGCAAGGAGATCTTGCTTATGCCAAATTTCTTAGGCACTGAACGCCTGGGAGTCTAGCTCACAGGAGGCACGATGAGGTGCCATCTGGACAGTGCCAAGCCCACACGCTCTCAGCTGAAGCGCCATTTCTGGTCTGGGGAAAAGCATTTTGTGATCTGATTAAAGGTTTTCTGAAACAGAGTAGCTGTGATGTGTGAACTGGGCCTCATTCTGAAAAGTATTAACCACCAATAGAAGCCAACTGGTAGCTGGTCTTCCTAGATGCCGAAGCTGTTGAAATAATGCTCCGCAGAGTCCAAAACTGAACAAAGGTGTCTCATTTTCCTCCGATGTTGCTAACCTGATGTGACAAATCTGATGCCGGCCTTACTTTTCCTTCGTCTTAACAGGCTGAAACATTTTTGTTTAATTATGAAATAAGAACAAAGAGCACTTGCCTGTATCGAGTACATAATGATTTTAAAGCAGTGGACAGCAAATTCATTGGGGTCCCACAGCTTGTGATGGTCTAAATGTCTGTTAAAACAAGCAATTATTATTTTATTATTTACAAAGCACCTGCCACCATTTCAGCATTTTACAAAAATGACACCAGGGAGGCTGGCGGGCCGTGCCTTTGCCGGCTTGTCTTAATTTCTCAACAAGCGGCCCATGACTGCTTGGAAGGCTGTCTCCCTCCCTGCTCAGCGGAACCCAGGAGATGATTCTGTGTGCAAAGCTGCTACATCTGCGCTCCACCCCGAAGGGCACCATTTGCTCCGGACACTAAGGCAGGCAAAGCAACTTGTTCAAGGCCAGGTCTGAGCGGCAACCCCCGTCCGAGTCAGCACTCAGCCCTGTGCGGCGCTGCTCCGACGCTCTGGCTAGCGAGAACCCTCTGCAGGGCTCGCCTCTGGCACACACACAGGGACGGCTGCCGAGGAAGGGCAGCGACGCGCAGAAAACGCAGCGGGCCAGAGACTAACGCTCAGCCCTAGCAGAGCTTTGCCACCTGGACGAAGCTAATCCCAGCTCCTGGGAAAATCCAGAGCATTTTGGAGACTTACGCGAAGACTGGCCTGACCGCGTTATTCATGTTCCCATAGGTGGCACGGCCCAGCAGCTCTCGGAAGCAGTTCTCAGCCAGCACGGCCGGATTCTCCTCCTTGTCGCCGCCCGTCGGAGAGGAGGGCGGGCCGATGCGGCTAGAACAAAGCACACATTCGGATACAGCACCCGGGCTTCCACCCCAGAGATCCCAAGAAGCCGAGGGCTTCCACTGTGCCCGGGCCGCCCAAGAAGGGGTGGTCCCACGGCACCTGCTCTCACTCGGCCACTCGTCACAGTCACCGTGCTGCTGCCGTGGTGGAAGACAGTGGCCAGAGGCAAGCGAGGCGGGGGCCCCCGAGACAGACGTACCTGTCCACTTCTTCCAGCTTCTGCATGTTAAACAGCAGCGAGGGAACGATCTTGTCCATGTGCTGAGGCTCCCAGATGGTCGCTTGGAGCTCATCGTTCACCGTTTTGCGAACCACTCCCTGGATGCCCCGGATTCCAGCAATACGGATCCTGGCGGGAAAGATGGAGACGTTTCCACGGCACGAAGAAGCGAACGAACTCGGTCCGAAGCATACTTTGCCCACGGGCTGCGGGCCTAGCGATCCAGCTGCTGAGGCTTTGGAGCCAATGCTTTGCACAGGCACAGACCGGCCCGTGTTGGCGGACGCCGCACGGGGATGGCCCAGGCTGCGTATGAACCGGAGCCGGCCAAGTTTCGCTCCGGGGCCTCTGACGTGGCTCCTCAAATGGCACGGGCTCCGGCTGTGACGCAAACGTGCCCTGTTCCTCCTGCCATGCTTCTCGTGGGCCATTCTGTTTATTTAGAGTCAGGCACCGGAACCATCGGCTTACCTTCTCTTTAAACTCAGGCCTGCCTTTAAGCTGCGTGGGGAGAAGATGCTGAGCTTGTGGGCCCCCAGCCAAGCCGCGCTCCACAGAGCCGGTCTGCTCTAAAGTGCGAGAGCATGGCAAGCTCGCTTTCGGGGCAGCGCGGCTGTTCTGTGCACACTGTTCGTGGCACCACAGCTCTCCTAAACCCTGCTTTGCAATCTGCCCTTTACTGAAACGCCATGTGCCTCCTGAGATGGCCGCTGAAAGGCCGGTGCCGAGTCTGTAGTACAGCTGCTCCCTGCTTGGAGCACTGTGAGCCGCTTACCGCACAGTCGGCAGGAGGGTGCTTGGGGAGAGAACCATGTGCCAAGACCGCCTGCCCCTGGGGTGGCCAGAGCAGAAGGGGAGCCCCACGGAAAAGGTGTTGGCACAACGCAACAGGATCGGCCTCTCCCACAAATGCAGCCCCGGAAGCGCCGCACGGCAACGCCGGTGGTCAGGAGCTGCGCCGTTTCCCACGCCTGCCAGCCTCCCACAGCTGATCAGCTCAGCCCCCCGGGGCCTCCCGTTCCGACACCCGCTTCAGTGACTGGCGAGAGGGTCCCCGGGCCTGAGCTCCACGTCCCCCTGTGCAGGTGTGACGATGGCGCAGTCCCCAGCGCAGAGACCATTAGCGGCACAGCTACAAAGGGACGGTGCACCCTCTCAAAAGACATGGACACGCGCACACACCAGAGCGCCGAGCAAACAACGGGCCCCGGCGGCTGGTGAAGAGGCGGAAAGGCTGCAATGCAGGCAGTCCCCGGATTACGGAAACGCGCCTTCAGTCAGAGGTGCACGTGAATCGGGTCACGTGCAGTTAGCCCTCTGCATCTGCCCGGGGGGGGCGGGCACAGTGCCCCCGTGAAAGTGGGAAAACCGCAAACACCCCATCCGAGCCCACCAGGGCCACCTCTGTGCACCAAGGAAGTGCCGGAGGGATTCCCCTCTCCAGGAGGGTGGGGCAGAAAGGCACGCTTTGGAGGCGCTCCCTCTCCCCCCTTTCAAGTCCGTCTCTGTAGTGATGGTTTTCTGCAGCATTTTAAAAAAATTAATGGGTTTCATAGCAGTTTGTTCATAAGCACAAGCTGTTCATTACTCGGCTGTCTGAGACTTGGGGACTGCCCGTAATGCTCAACATTCTGACAACCCTGCTAAGTGATCGGTTTTTCAGAAGCAGCTTGCCAGAAATGGGCGCCAGTCTGCAGAAGCAGTGAAGCTGCGGAGCTGACCTGCTAGAGGAGAGCTGAGCTCAGGTCGTAGCAAGGCGCCTGCCAGGCGGCCTCTGGCGAGCAGGAAGGGCTTCTGGTGGGCCGGGCAGGCAACGCTGCACAAGCCCAGGGAAAGCAAGCTCCTCCCTCGGGCCGCCGAGGCCTCGTGAAGGACCAACACAGGCCGGCCGGCCGGCCGGCTGTGTGGACTCCCCCAGACGCAGTCGCATGGCAGCCTCCGCAGCCATGACCCTGTGCGAGCAGCAGCGGCAGCAGGTGGGGATGGCCCTGCGCAGGCCCCTGGAGGCAGGCGGCCCCTCCCGGGACGCCCCCTCCCTCCCTCCCTCCCTCCCCCGCTGCTACTCACTCGTTCCGGATTTCCGGGTCGCTGTGGCAGGAATGGCACATGGCACTGAAGCGAGACACGAAGAAGTCGTAGCGCCGGTGGTAGGACGGCGTGTCCTCTTCGATGTTGGCGAACTTGACAAACTGCGTGGGGGACGGAGGGGGCGGCGCGGTGAGGGGCAGCTCCAGCTGGAGAGCGTGCCCAGAGGCTTAGTGCCCAGAGCCCCCGGCTGCCAGCCTTCCACGCCATGCGCCATCTGCCTCCTGCAGCTTGGCGGAAGGGGAGGCGGGAACCCGGGAAGGGCCGCCCGCCGCCTGCTCCCTTTGCAGCCGATCATCCCTGTGCTGCTACCCTCTTCCTTTGGCGGAGGAGCCAAAGCGCCGGCTCGTTCCCGTGAGGACCACCTTCGCCTGGTTTCCTGAGTCCAAAAACGGGCACCGCGGCAAAAGCCTCGGCTCTCGCTGCACGGGCTGCCCCAGGCCAGGCGGTTCTCCAACGGCTGCCCCACCTTCCCCCTGCCTCAGACCTTTCTTCCAGCAGCCTCCATGCGGCCAGGTCTGGTGTTCCTGCCACATCAAGACAACCCATCGGGAACGATTCCAGAAATGGCAAATACACAAGTGGTGTTTTTGTCAAGATTGACCCATCGGGAATCCTGGGAAAGCTGCTTAACTGCCGAAATGCAGCCGTGGCAGTGGGGAAACACACCTTGCCAGCAAGATCACCCCCAGAGACCCCGGGACGAGTGGTGCCCAGAAGCGGGGCCTGACCTGTGGCGGCCCCCCACTGCGGCACACCTGCCCTGCAAGGGACATCAGCTCCACAGGCCTGGGCTTCTAACTGCAGCAGCTCTGCCTTTTTTGCCACTCCGTCACTGTCTGCACTGCATATCCTTCTGTGCAGTGCTCTGCGGTTGCACGGATTCGACTCCCAGAACCATAGAGTTGGACGAGGCAGAAGGTCCAGTCCCCCATCGCCCCTTCCTCAGTGCAGGACTCCCAGTGAAGCTGCCCAGCTGCAGCTGGAGTGCCCCCAGTGCGGAAGAGCCGCCACCTCCCTGGGTCACACAGCTCTCAGACTCGGAGGTTCCTCCTGATGTCCAGCCAGAATCCGGCCTCGTGTCACTCGAGCCCGTTATTCCGTGTCCTGCACTCTGGGACGATCGAGAAGGGAGCCTGGCCTTCCGCTTTGTCACACCCTTGTCACACCCACAAGTGTTTGTCAAGCCCTTACAGAGCGCTACCCTATCTCCCTCAGGCTACGTTTCTCCAGGCTACACATGCCCAGTCCTCTCCATCTCTCCTCACGGGGCTTTGTCCCCAGTCCCCGGATCATCCTAGTTGCCCTCCTCTGAACCCTCCCAGCTTGTCTGTGTCTTCCTTGAAGTGCAGTGACCAGAACAGGACACAGGACTCCAGGTGAGGCCAGTGCTGAGTAAAGGGGAACCAGTACTTCACATAATTTAGATTGGGTATGTTTGTTTTATTGGATTTTAAACAAACTTTTATTAGGCCATAAATATCTTTGAAATTTAAAGGCAGGATATGCATATTTTAATCCCATGCAAAGTAGGTAGCCCATGGGAGACCCGGAGCATGGACCAGCCTGGCTTCCCAGGCTTTATTCTCGGACCACCCGACCACTTGGTCCCACTGTCGCACCAAGCCTGACTCTCAAGCACTCCTCTGCCTTCTGGCTGCTCCGAGTCTCCCTGCAGGAGGCTGCGGCCCTCAGGGACCGGCGACCGGGTCCTGTTACTGTGACACTGTATCCCAGCAGGTAGGGTGACGGCCAGGCTGCAGCTCAGAGCTCATCACTAATGCAGCAGCCAGGATGAAGGGAGACCTCGTCTTCCACTTAGCAGATAAAGGCCAACTAATACAGGCCATTTAAAGGCTTGCACAGGTCTGCTGAAGAGACAGGAAAACCCTCAGCCCCCGTGGCGACACGAGAAAGCTGCAGCACTGGCCAGCCACACAGCGGGGGCCTCGGAGCACGGTCGGAAGGCCCCTAAGGCTTTCACCCGTGACATTTCAAGGGGCAGGACCAAAATGCACTGTGGGGTTTTGGAAGCAGCCCCGGGCTTTCTGCCACCCCACTCGGTGCTTAAAGCTGGTTTGCCCATCGACAGCCTCCTTCCTAGGACAACCACGGTCTGTTTTGCAGGGCCAGCCTGGGGAGGAAATGTTCGTGAGAAAATTTGGCTGGCCTGAATCACACTGAGGAGACACTCAGTTCTTAAAAAATTATGCCACCTGTGATTTTTCCGGGGATTTTCCAGCAGATCCTATAGGTGTTCTGTCAGCGTGGAAAGACTAAGCGTGTTGATGAATATAAGTTGATGGACCGGGGACTCACCACTGCCTCTGAACCCCACGTTAACGGTCGAGCTGCACTGCCGCTTCCTTGCTCTTAATTCCTGAACATCCCAGGCAGGACCCTATTATACACACGGGACCCCTAAGCTAGCCAGGTTAGGGCCAGATGACGCTTCCGGGTGCTTTTACACCCAGAGATCTGCGATTAACTCCCTCCTTAATTATTTCTTTGCTGGCTCAATTCATTTTTAGACTGACCAACTCTCTGGCTTCCCATCTGGATGCTTTGCACGGCTCTTCCAAAATCGCCTGGCTACGCAGAGAAGCCAGGCAGGGCTACTCACCGAGTTGGTTCCCAGGACCTGCAGCCGGGGCTCTCCAGACTCCAGCAGCTTGGCCACCATGTGGAGGAAGCTCTCCACAAACGGCTTGATGCTCTGTGAATGGCAAGCCATGAGGAGCTGGTCCAGGGCTTCCATGGCGATGAAGACGTATCTGAGAGACAGTCAAAGCGGAGAGGGGAAGATGCCGGCCCCTCGGGAAGGAAGGCTTGGGTGCCAGCCCCGCAGCGCTCCTTCTGGCTAGCCAGTCGCACCCCACCCCACGGGGCACGGCTCCCCAGGACGGGCAGGGCCCCACTCACGTCCCCTTGGCGAGCGGCGTCCGGCAAGCCTGCGGGGCAATTCCGATCTGCCGTGGGGAGGAGGCAGACAGCCTTCCAGGAGAGGCAAATGAGGAAGCCCCAAAGGCTGGCATGGCCAACAGGAAGAGCGGAAGTGAAGGGGCGGGAGACGCATCGCAGCCTTACCCACAGCGGTGCCTGACGACATCCCTGCTGAGCCGCTCTGCCAAATAGGCACCGATGCGGTCGAGCTTCTCGGGGGCCGAGACGGCGTAGAAGGTCAGCTTCTCCATGTCGGCTTTGACAAGGCCATCCTGAGCGGGCGAGAGGGCCCGCTGTTGCCGTGCCGCTGCAGCGGGAGCGCCCGCAGAGCGGCTGGCAGCGCCCGTCCCAAATGCCCTCCCTCCTCCGCTTTCCAGCGGCAGCCCAGCGGCCTCAGCCAAGGGGCTGGCAGGCGGGCCAGAAGCGCACGGGGCTCGGCAGCCGCCCGCTGCAGTGGCAGGCCTCTCCTGCGCTGCTCGGACCAAGCTTTGTCTCTGGCCACCTGCCACACAGAGTGCGGAAACGGGAGCGTCCAACAAGAGCGAGAAATAGCACCCGCACTGAATTACTGAATGTGTTGCAAGCTGCCGAGCGCGCCTCAGAATTAAGGTGGCGCATGAATGCAATTAATGAAATAAACCCATGACACGCTTTTTTAAAAAATAAGCAAGTCTTTGCCGCGGGGGAACAGGGCAGCCTTGCTCAGGATTTTTCACATTTTGAAAACAGCAGCCTGAAGGCTCCTGTACGAAAAGGTACGGCTGAAGGTATTCAGCGTCTGAACAATAACCAGTATTAATATTCAGGTGTCAAGAAAGAGAAAGCCTTGATGCTTCTGCAGTACATTCCATGGGTCACTAGCAACTGCAATCCAAGCACTGGAGGGGGGGACTTTGCACTCCCCCAGGGACAAAAGGTGGCCGTAACATCAAAGGCTGCTTTCTCTGCGGGGGCTCCGTCTCTGGATTTCCTTGGCTGATTCTTCCCTGTCCTTCAGAAGACCTTCTGAATATGACCAGAAAAGCTTTGGGAATCTCATGCTGGTTTTTCTGGGCTGTAGCTTGAGCTGCTGAATTTGGTGCTTCAAGTGTGGCTGTCCAGTGCAAGAGCCCACTGAGGCCAGATTTGTAAAATGAGATTTAAACAAAAGTACACAATTAAGCATCCACGAAAGCCTGAAAGTCTCATGATGCGAGTGGCCGTAAGCGTGCCCGTTAACAGCGACACGCACAAGTGGGGGAGGCTAGGCCAGCCCCCTTATAAAGGTGGAACTAAAACGGGGCAGACCCTCACTTACTTTCGGGTCTTCGGGGAATATGTTATCCACCAGGCGCTTGTAACGAGGGCGCAGGGCAGCACAGCAGCAGCAGACTCCTGTGAAAACCAAGACGCTCTTAAGACACGGAGGCGTTATCTTAAAAAGCACCTCGATCTGGACCATAAGCAGCTTCTGTCGCAGACGCGCCCTGGTGCGTTGCAAATACATAGTGAATTCAAAGATATTAATTCCGACTGCAATGCTGGGGAACAACACAAGGACCCGGTGCTCATGTCAGGGCCCACAGCAAGGAACTGCTGAGACTGGCTCTCCCTGCAAGCCCTCCTGCCCCCATTTCCCACCACAACCCCAGGGGAAAACACGCCACTTTACACCAGTTTCGGATCACAAGGTACAGCTTTTCGTGCTTAGCAGCTCCCCGTATTTACTTATTACACATATATACTGCCCTGTAGCCCCCTGGGCTCTCTGGGTATTTTACAAAATTTAAAAGACATAGAAAAACGACCTATTTAAATAAGCAGTAAACAATAAAACCAGTGCAACAAACACTGACACCCCACAGCAACTATAATAAAATTAACGTACAGCATAGCAGCGATAAAGGTACACTGAAAACCAATCTTCTCTACTGTATCAAAATGTCTGGAAAATGAAAACGGTGTTCACCTGGTGCCAAAAAAAAGAACAAAGCCTTGGCGGGCATGTTCCACAGGGCAACCCCTTGGCATGCCCAGCAACAGCTTGGGTAGTTCCAAACTTTTAAAAGCGGTGTTTTACAGTTCGTCCTGTCGCTGCATTTTATGGCTTTAACTGTTCTGCCCAGAAAGCGTCCGCCGTTTGGTGGTAAAGAAAGGCAGTAAGCGAAGAATAAATAAAATATGCACAGTGAAAGACCTGGGAAGATGCTGATAATGGGACGGTCTGTAAAGGCAATCAATCAATCAATCAATCAATCCTGATTCATGAGCAGAGAAAAGTGGCATCACATAAGCCAAACGGTTGCATGGCAACCACATTTGGAAGTACATTTAGACAGCGGAGCCAAACTGTTCTGCTCTCTAGTGAACTGAATTTAGAAACAGGGCTCGCTCCTGATGCTGTCACCACGAACGGTTCCTTAATTCTCAAAAATGAAGACATGTCAATAATACCGGAAGAGGAGCAGGAAGAAAACGTGCGGATGATGAGCCAAAGGCTGAATGAAATCATCCACAGATGATTCAAGGTTTATTTATTTCAGCTGTAAACAAATGAGATAGGGTCTCAGAACAGAAACACAGAAGCGGAGCGAGTCAGAAGGGGCCTCCCGGGCCATCTAGTCTGACCCCGGCCCCAGCCGGCTGCGCTCACGACAGGCCCGCCATGATAGAAACACAGAAGCAGAGCGAGTCAGAAGGGGCCTCCCGGGCCATCTAGTCTGACCCCGGCTCCAGCCGGCTGCGCTCACGACAGGCCCGCCATGATAGAAACACAGAAGCAGAGCGAGTCAGAAGGGGCCTCCCAGGCCATCTAGTCTGAGCCCGGCTCCAGCCGGCTGCGCTCACGACAGGCCCGCCATGATAGAAACACAGAAGCAGAGCGAGACAGAAGGGGCCTCCCGGGCCATCTAGTCTGACCCTGGCTCCAGCCGGCTGCGCTCACGACAGGCCCGCCATGATAGAAACACAGAAGCAGAGCGAGACAGAAGGGGCCTCCCGGGCCATCTAGTCTGAGCCCGGCTCCAGCCAGCTGCGCTCACGACAGGCCCGCCATGATAGAAACACAGAAGCAGAGCGAGACAGAAGGGGCCTCCCGGGCCATCTAGTCTGACCCCGGCTCCAGCCGGCTGCGCTCACGACAGGCCCGCCATGATAGAAACACAGAAGCAGAGTGAGACAGAAGGGGCCTCCCGGGCCATCTAGTCTGACCCTGGCCCCAGCCGGCTGCGCTAACGACAGGCGCGCCACGGGCACGTCCAGCACACGGTGGACATGATTCGCTACCACAAGGGTAGGTGTCTTAATACTCTACATTAAGTCAGCCACGTTACCCATTTACCTTTAGAAATTGGAAACTCGTGCTGGAAATCCCTTCGCAAACCACAACAAAGGACCACACTGAACAAACGGCTTCAGGGTGTCTGGAAAAGCCCCCGCAGGGACTCCGGAAATGTTCACCGTCGTCCTGCCACGCAGGCACGTCTCCTTCCTTCCCGTTTCCACTTCCAGTCCCTGAATTCAGCAAAGCCAGCAACACATTTCCAGACTGCGGCACAAAATGCAACAGACGGCGAGGCGCCGCACAAAGGCCAGAAGCCACCTGTTCTACCTGCCCAACCGAGGCAGGTCTCAGCAGGCACGCATGGTAACCTGCCGGCAGTAGCAGGAAGACAGGCGCACATGGAAAGCACGTCTCTGGGGAAACATGGAGGAGGAAGGAAAAGCAAGAAGTTGCTAGAAATTCCATCTCCAGTGTGAACGTTCTGAGCAGGCAACTGGAGTGAACCCTTATTTCCAGTGCATGACTTCTTCTAACAGACTCTTCAAACGAGGACTAATCCAGTGGGATCTTTAAAAGCAATGTGGACTACAAGAACTGAAGACAGAAGAGAAGAGAAGAGAAGAGAAGAGAAGAGAAGAGAAGAGAAGAGAAGAGAAGAGAAGAGAAGAGAAGAGAAGAGAAGAGAAGAGAAGAGAAGAGAAGAGAAGAGAAGAGGCTATCCGGAGAAAGCTGCACCGGCCTCACTCGACCGGGAGGGAAAGGAGGGGAAGCGCTGGAGAGCTCTCCTACCGAAGCACCCGCAGGGCCCGGGCTCCCAGGCGGGGTTGTAGTTGTAGGGCCTTTCTTGCTCCGCTAGTGGAACCGCCACGTATGCCTTCATCCTGTTTCCTCCACAGCTCCTCAGCTAGCAAGTCCCTGCCTCCTTCCAGCCGGAGGTAAGCAATGCCTAATCCAGGTGCAGGCAAGAAGCCCTTATCAGACCAGCCCTGCGCACACACGTCGAGAAACCCAATGCACGCAAAGGCCGCATATCCAATTCCATTAGCAATGCAGAGTCTTGGAAAGAAAGGAGGCCGAGTGGCCCCGGGTGCCCTAGGTCAGTGTATCTGAGGCATGTGCACCGTCATCTCTCCATTTCCTAATGAGAGGCACAACCAGAGAAACCAGACTCTTCTCCCCACTCCCTCCTCACCCACACTTACGGATGCTGCATTCCTTTTACAGTCAAATAATGGGAGATTAAGGGAAAACCCTCAAACAAGTTGAGAGATTCCCCCCAAATTGCTTGAAGGCAAATGCCAACCCTCTTCCTGGGTCTCTCGTCAAGGTGAGACGCCTTCGGCTCTGCAGCTCAGCTTTCCCTACCAGGCAACAGGGGACTTTCCTGCAGGAGACGGTGCGTGTGTCCCTCAGCAACCCTAGTTTTAAATGCCTTTGTGTTTTAATTCTCTTGGGGGGGGGGGTGGAATAGGCATCCCTGAAAAGTTAGGAAGCTGTCCGTGTCTGGAGCCAGAGCCTGGGTTCATCTGCTATCCCCCGTCACCAACACTGACTGGCAGGGGCTCTCCGGGCTACCTGGAGAAGCAAGAGGCTGGAACTGGGATGTGCGGCAACAGAGGGGGAGCCCTGCGACAGAGCCGTGGCCCCCGGGCTGCGATCCCAGAGGGTGCACCTGGCCAGAAATACTCCTCCACCATCCCGCGCGATCACATCAGGGGGCAACGCACATCGGACGCAGCAGACCGTAACCCACGGAAGCTTGTACCACAAGATAAACGGCAGTCGTTCGTGTGCCACGGGGCTCCTTTTCATCTGGTGGCAAAACGTTTGTGTTCAGCCATTTCTTCCTATTTACAGCCTGCCTTTATCTGTGCATATTTACCATATTTTTTGCTCTATAAGACTCACTTTTTTCCCCCTCCAAAGTAAGGGGAGATGTCTGCGCATCTTATAGAGCGAATATGTGTGCGCAGTAAGTCTGTCAGATGTGCAGCCCATGGGGAAGTGATGGGGAATGTGCCTGTGATGATGTGCCCATTTGATTCAGAATATTTTTTTTCTTGTTTTCCTCCTCTAAAAACTAGGTGCGTCTTATAGAGCGAAAAATACGGTATATCTCGCTTCCCCCCCACAAGGTACTCAATCCTCTCTCCATCTTATCCTCGCAACAACGCCGAGAGGTAAGTTAAGCGTTTCGCACTCGGCCACCAAAGTTTCTTGAATGGCTGTGAATGATGCATGGAAGTTTTGCAAGAAGGGTGGTTGTACGGTATTTTGAACTCCACTCTCAGCAAGGAAGAAGCGCGTTCTAAGATGGGGTACTACGGATTTACAAGGTGACGGTGACCAGAGCGGCAACGGTCCAGCCGCAGCGGATGAGCGTAACTTTCTTGCAGAAACAAAAATCAAACATAATTTTGCACTGAGTATATGCAAGGAAAACAAGGTATCTTTTCTGATCCAACCACCAACTTTACTGGAGAGCCTGGAGCTACTGGCAGATGAGGCAGAAAATGTTGCATCAGGCTCGACAGCAAGTTTTGACACTGGGCAGCCAAATGCAGCAGCAGCAGAAGCCGCAGCAGCCGCCGCCACCAGTTTTAAAAAGAGAAAGAAAGGAAGAAAGTTTGGGGGCACAATCCTATACATGTGTAAACGGAAAAAAGTTCTACTACGCTGCATTCCCCAGGCGGCTGTGCTGGCTGATCAGGCAAGCTGGGAGTTATTGTCCACTTTCCCATCTAAATATGCCTGGGATCCGGCCCTTAAGCACTCTGGCCCAAACTTCCAGACGCCTTCCAGATGTGTCGGAGGGCAGCGCCAGAATCCCTCGGCCAGCGTGGCATCCAGACAAGCAGCAGACGAGCGTGTGTGACGCCAGGCTCTGGGGACCACCTCCACTCCTGCACTGAGAGACCTAAACAGAACGCTGCTCAATTACGTGCATTTTAAAGATTCTGTTCAAAACATATTTTGAACGGGGCTCTCAAGGGCTTCTCACATGCGAGGCCGCTCAGAAAGCCATGAATTCGGTGGTTCAAAGTCACTCTGCTCACCTACAGACCGCATTTTGAAAAAGAATGCCACCCCCTTGAAATAATGGCCTCGCTCTTAAAAAGAGGCTTTTTCTGGCGGGGGCAGAGAATGTCTGGATAACTCAGACGTTCAGTCATGTTTTTAACCCTGGGAAAAAAGTGACTCAGCAAAGAAACTGATCTGATATTCGAGACGTAACATACAAAAGCAAAGATGATCCCCACCGGGACTCAGCACCGTGATTTCTACACAAGTTTAACTCTAAAGGTCACAGAAAAGGACCCTGCTTGATCTGGAATGGCGGCCCCCACCGCACTGCGATCATACCCTTTATCAAGCTTGTATACAAATGACGAAATCAGCGCTTCTGGACACGTCCCACTATGATGCCACGCCTTTTACGCAAAATGGATTAGCCACACTCGAATGATAAGCATTAGCTTTTCGTTTCCCAGCATTATGACATTCCAAAGCGCTCCCACCTTGAGCTTGCGCAGGCAGCAGAGCTCCCCAGAGAGGTCTGCCTGGCGCCGTCGTTATTTGTTTTTCGGCGCCAGGCGAAGACCTTTTTATTCAAACGTTATTTTAGTTGTTAATATTATTTATCTTATTTTTCAGGCCAGGTCAACTCAAACTATATTATATTGTTTTATAATGTGTTTATTTATTTATTTTTGTGAGCCGCCCCGAGGCTTCGGCGAATGGGGCGCATAGAAGCCTTCTAAATAAATAAATGAATAAACAAACCCTCCCGCACGCAGCTACAGAGTGGATCATGGCCCAACTCTGAAACTGCTGGAAGTCTTTGCGATAGCAGCTGCCCTCAAAGCCCAGTTTTTCTACAGGTTCCTGGTGAGTATCTAGTGCGCCGGCCACCGCGCGGAGGGCTGCGTTTCCAGAGAGGCGATGCACAGTGCGTTGGCCCATTCTGCAGAACAGATTTCTTCCCACGGACTGGCTCGCGAATTCAAGATCTGACGCTCCCAAAACACGTGATTAGCAGGCTGCGGTACTTACTGCCAGGCATCGTTCTTGTGCAGTTTGGCTTCTACTTTTCACGATGTGACGCTGCAAGACAAAGGAAAGCTGCCATGTCAAAGCCGCCTGACCCTCCAAGGCACCCCCACCGTCGACCCAGAGGAGGCAAAGCAGGATTCCGCTGAGGATCTGCGCCCCTCACGCCCAAATCCATCCAGCCACTGCCCCGGCTCACCGGTGGGCCATGGCACCTTTTCACACTTGCCTGCTGCACACTGGTGCACCTTCACAGGGCACTCTGCTTGCTCGCAAAGGTGCAGAATTAACTGCTGAGCCAACCTGGATTTAAAATCTAGAGAGAGAACGGCAGGGAGCCTTCCATCCTGCGCAAAAGCCCAGCTTTCTGAGGCAGCTTGTGCCTCACGAAACTTGGGTGCTTCCAATTGCTGCCCATCTTCTAACCAGGCTATTCACTAACGGAGGCTGAGCAACCCGTCCGAGGCTGCAGGGGGTCCACGGTGGCGCTGGGCCTCGGATCCGCACCGCCTCAGTCCTCCTTTGTTTCCCGCATGATGGCAGGGATAAGTCTGCCCCCAAAGCGAAAGGGCAACCGGTAACATCAACTCCAAAAAAGACCTCTATGCAATACGGCCTCAATTTACAACTGGGCACAAGGAAACAGTAAAGCCACCAGAAACTCTTGGAAACGTAGGGAAAGAAAGGAGAGGATAAATGAAGAGTTTACAGGTGATGCAGTCTCTGAAATGCAGTAAAAGATACTGACGACGGAACAAATTCCGCGTATTCCCACTGTTCTGCTTACTGATGTTTCATTTGTAAAATGATACTGGCGCGGTGGTTCGAGAGGTCCGGGTTCCAGTTCCTGCTTAGCCATGAAGCGCCTCCTCCTAAGGCCCTTTCTAAGCCCAAGCTGCCCCGCAGGATGGCTGCTGCGAGGACAAAACGGAGCTATGTAATCCGCCGTGGCCTCCTCACGAGAAGGAAAAATGCAATGCAGTCGTAAGGATGAGGATGGTGAGAGAGGCCTGCCACCACAGCAGCACTAGCCAGAAGCGGGCTTGGGGGGGGGGGGGCTCCGTGTCTGCACAGCTCCCTCACTTTTCCCATTGCTAAAAGGAGACTAAGGCCCATTTATCTCATAAGAAAGCTGCACCGGGAGCTTCCAGTGAGAAGTACCAGCCCCGTCCTTCAGTCACAGTTAGCAGGACAACCTGCAGTAACGACGACTCGGAACAGAATCGCAGAGGCGAGCGGCTCAGGGACAGCACTGCAAGGCAGAGCACGTTGCTGCTGGAAGGGCCGCTCTCCCAGTGCCTGGAGGATGCGGGCACCCGGAGTTCCCGATGAGAGCCTCCTCGGTGCAAGAGGAGACAGGCGATGCCCGCGGCACGCCACAGCTGCAATGGCTCTGCCGTGCACACTCTCCTGGAGGCTGGCGCTTTGCCTGGCTGCCCGGGGTGTCCTCCCTTCCAAGCACTGCCCGAGCAAACCGGCTTGGCTTCTGCCTGCCTTCAGGTCGTTCCCCAGGAGGCAGTGCTCTGCCCACACGTGGCTCCAAATCTCGACTAATACATCATTCCAGGCAAGGGAACAATGAGCCATAGAAGCGGAGCGAGTCAGAAGGGGCCTCCCGGGCCATCTAGTCTGACCCCTGGCTCCAGCCGGCTGCGCTCACGACATGCCCACCGTGTGCATGCCCAGCCTCTCCTTGAACAAAGCTGGACTTGTGCACGATGCGGATAAAGTGGACGAAGACACATCTTCCTCCCTCCCTCGTGATATTAAAACCCAGAGGCCATCCCTTGATGCAGATGGACATTCACAGCAGAAGGAAGTAAGGAAGGAAGGACGGACAGACAGACGGACGGACGGAAGGAAGGAACCCTTCACGCGACACACCGTAAAGGAAGGAGCCCGCAAGGCAGCGTGGTGGCCTTGCTTTCGGAGGAGAAAGGGCAGATCCGTGGAAGAGGAGGAGGCTCTCCGTGGCTGCTGGCAGCACGCTACCTCCAGCCTCAGAGGCAGTCTGCACAGGCACCCAGTTGCTGGGGCACATGGGCAGGAGGATGTTGTAACCGCCATCCCCTGGATTTTCACAGGCAGCTGGCCGGCTACTGTGAGATGGATCCTAGATCTGACCCTACGGGGCTCTTATGCTCTTCGGCTTCGTTCTACTAGAGCAAAGAAACTGCCCTTGCTTAGGGCATCGCTGTCCAAGCGCTAGAAATCTGAATTTTTACACACACATGCACACATTTGGAATGGCACGTGAAACCTGTCGATACTGCTTGCATTTATTAATGTGTGTCTAAAGGAATTTCTACTGAAACCCTCTAGAAGTCCCTGAAAGGCTGTCACAAAGAGGGAGGCCAAGATCTCTTCTGGCTGATGCCGGAGTGCAGGACACGGAATAATCAAGTCAAGCTGCGACAACCCAGATTCAGGCTGGACATCAGGAAGAGCTTCCTCCCTATCAGAGCAATGGGGCAGTGGGACCGGCTGCCCAGAGAGGTGGGGGGCTCTCCCACACTGGGGACATCCAGAGAGAGACTGGGCAGCCCTCTGAGTGGGATGGTGTGACCTGGTGTCCTGCAACAGCAGGGGGGTGGACTCGATGGCCTTCAGGGCCCCTTCCAACTCTGCTATTCTACGATTCTATGAAACACAGTTATGCAACGCTTCCCAAATCTTTCATCGGCCAGCTTTCTACTAGAGGGCACAATCCACCTGGAAAGCTTCCCGCACAAGCACCAATGAAGCGAGCAGAAACTACTCAGCAGCACTTCTGCAGCACCAAATGTTTCTGTGAAGCTCGCACAGAACCTCAAGGTGAATTGTGTGCTTAGTTTCGTAAGCAGGAAACATGCCGAGAAATCCTCCGCATCGCTCACAATTAACCACCATGCCCTTCAATGCTCTTCTTTATACACAGAGGGCTCAAGGATGAACCCAAGCACACCATGAGGAGCCCAACGGCATGAGCGCTTTCTGCACAACCGCAGGAAGACGACACGGCAGGTGAAGGAATGTGGAGGTAATGAAACGGCGTGTGGGCTGTGATGAGGATTATGTAACGGCTTCCCTGGATTTCTAGGCTTTTGTGGGCACACCTTTGTTTTCTGTCTGATGCAACTTCACGTCTGAATATACCACGTTCCAAATTGAGATTTATGACTACTGAGTGTCACAAAGGACAAAAAACATGACTGCTGTACCTACTTAAAGAAAATTACCAGCGGCTTATTTTGCTACCTAAAACTTAAAAACAGAGTTATTTATTTATTTATTGATGTATATCCTGCCTTTTTCCTACAAAGGGCTCAAGGCAGCTGACATCATTCTCCTCCTCTGTCTTATCCCCACAACAACAACCCTGTGAGGTAGGCTGGGCTGAGAGTCTGCGACTGGCCCAAAGTCACCCAGTTGGCTCCATGGCTGTGAGGGGATGAGAACCCAGATCACCTGAGTCCCAGTCCCGTGCTCTTCACCACGACACCACACTGGCTCTCACTACACCACACTGGTTTTTAAAAAGTTAAAGCACTTTTTTAAAACCCTGCTGTTCTAATGGAGATTACAAATAAAGGCATTTGCATAACCCTGTTATTGTACCACATAAAAGTTTGATAAATATTCATTCTGGATTTCATTCCACAGGGAGAATGGAAATTGGGATCTGTTAATCCACATTTTGTATAGCCCAAACAGACAAGAAATGACGCAGATCTAAATGGCAGCGAACACATTCAGCCGCTGAGACAAGACCTCCCCTACAAAGTCGCCTTGCAAATAACACAATGGCATTCTTGAGCTTTGTTGTCTTTCCTTTCCTGCCAAAGAATTCAGGGAAGCACACGTTGGGTTGCAGCTCTATCCTCAGGACGACTCGGAAAGGAACAGACAAGCTAAGGGAGGGTGGGAGGCATCCAGGATGGCGGCCCATCCAGCTACGCGGTTCCAAAATAAGAACAAGGATGTGAGACAGGCACACCCTGTGTGGTGAAGGGGCAGAGGACGCCGGCATTCATGCAGCATGATGGGCAGGCACTTCGGCTGGGAAACTCCTGGTGCCTTTGTGTGAGACTCCAGAGGTGACTCTTACAGGGACTGCAGCGAACAGGCAGGTTCGGGGGCCCAGCAGCATCCAAGCCAAAGTGCACCGAGGGCACAATTCCAGGCACACTTCAACAGAAAAAGGCTGTACCTACTCCCGGGGAGCCCCAGCTGGCATCCCTCGCAGGGAATTTCCCGCCCCCCCAGCATATTTCTCGGTCCAAATGTGCTGAGAGCTGCACCCAAAGCCCATTTGAACAGTTCTTTCTAAGGGCCAATGCTCTGAAACGCAACGGAAACCAGGGAAGGGCTTCACAGAAAACCAGTATGAGCCATCAGCTGAGTTTTCCGTCACGTGGCTGGGGCCTGCCAAACTGCCTGGCCAGGCATCCACGCCTGGAGCAACTATTCCCGAAGGGCATTCAGAGCAGCCCACACATTGCCCGTATAATCCAAAATGTATCTTATTTGTCAAACTGTCTATGGACAGAGAAGGCTCTTTAAAATATGCATAACTGAAGTTGCTAAAATAACCCATGAAAGGCTTGTAAAAAGCAAAACAAAACAATAAAACCAAAGCAAAGATAGCCTTGAAAAATACCCAGTTTTACTCTACCACAGGGGAAGCGAAGATGCCAAAGCTGTTTCGGGATCATTGTGTCCTTTCCACAACAGAAGTTTCACTGATATCTTCCAAAAGTAGGCATGTGTTCTTTAGGCCATGAGAACAAATTCTTCTCTTTGGAGGAATGAGTTCTGGAAAGCCTGATTAGGAATTTGCAATGGCTAATTTCCAGAATAAAGTCACATTCACAAACCCGTCCTGCCCGGCACACACTTCCCCCATGAACGACTCACATTCCATCATGCGTTCCCTGCTGTGCCACTGGAAAGGTTGTCAGCAGAAGTCACGTGATCCCAGAGCTCCACGCCAAGGCTGCCGGATCTGCACTGCCCCTCAAAGCTCTCCCGCCTTTCTGGCAGGTACATATCCTGTGCAGAAATGGCAGGTTCCGACAGGCACGCTCCGTCCCTCAACGCACACCGCCTCAGACAGACAGGCCCACCTTGACGGGACAGTCTCGACATGCGCCATTCCTCAGTGAAGCGAGAGGACACAGAATGAAGCAGGCAAGGACACAGCGAGGCAGCATCGCGCCAAACTCCACATGCTGCAAAACGCCTATCTGCCTTTGCTGCGATTATGATGCCTGCGAGCCGAAGGGCACTTTCCCATTTGGTTGTGGCGCATGGAAAAATCACGACCGAAAGCGATTTTCAGTCCCAGACAATCACCTTGTTGAAGGGTTCAGGATCTGAAATCCTTAAGCGTTACATTTCTAGCCACCAGAGACTGGACTTGTGAGAACCATCCGTGTGGCCAGCTAAGTTGACTACCGACCTCAAATACATTTCTCACAGAGTCTTCTGTGGGGGAAATGCTCGCGTGGGCATCTGTGCAAAGAGCCCATTTCTCCTCATAGGCTGGCAAGGATTCATTATACGATCAGCAGCGCCCCTTGCTCGGAGAGTCACTCGTCCTCCGGGGGAAAGCTGTCCCTTGGGGACAGTTCATGGTCGCCCTCTCCAGAGAAACCCCGAGCAGCACCCGGGTGATACAACACCAAACTCCGCACCACTTCACTAGGATAGGCTGTGAAGGGGAAGGGGGAGCAACTGGGTTCCCAGTATTTTTAAGGCAGAGGTGACAAATGCGTGATCCTGGGAATGTAAGAGAAACCATCTAGGAGAAACATTCTGCAGGGCAGCAGCAACAAAAGCGTGTCTACAGATGAGCTTTAATTACAGTGCAGCTCTATCAGCAACGATCCAAGTTGCTAAAAAAATAACAGAAAGATGGGGTGGCTGGAAAGTGCCCCTTCCTTCCTTCCTTCCCATGGTTGTTGCCCAACCTGGGTTGATCTGCCATGCAGACAGACATCATGCCCCTAACACCCCCCTTGCCCCCTTAGCAATACCGGGACACCCCTTTAGGGTTAGCGAGCGGCGAGCCCAAAACCACAGTGCACTGCGGTGGCTGCTGGCAGGAGAAGGGGCGAGCGCTGCCAAGCTGAGCTGGCTGCAGGAAGAGGGGCGAGTGAGGGGGCAGCCCCTCCGGGATTCCCCCTCCTGGACTGGCCTTGTCCAGCAGGAAGAAAACGGGGTCCAGCAGTCTCTGGCAGGGCCCCAAGAGCCCCCCAGGAACGCAGCTGTCTTCCCGTCCAGCAGGTCTGGACCATGACTCCCATCAGTCCCCGCCAGCATGGCCAAAGCTCAGGGGCGATGGACGATGTGGTCAGAAAGTGGCGTTCCCTGCGGATCAGGGAACGAGCCTCGGATCCCAGCCCCTCCAGGCAAGGCGGCAGCCACCGACCCGCTTCCTCGAAAGCAGCAGCAGCAGCAGCAGCAGCAGGGCTGCCCAGACCTTCCGCTTATGCGCTTTATGCGCTTCCTCCTGCAAGGGGTCCGAGGGGCTTACCTAACCCGCTCTGCGGTCCGTTCTCACGACAGCCCTGCGAGGTGGGCGAGGCTGAGGGGGAGCAGCCAGTCCAGGGCCACCCAGGGGCTTCGCGGCCGGGCGGGGGGCGGCACGGGCACAGCCCTGGCCCAGCGCTCCCCGCCGGAATGGGGGCGCCCCCGCGGGGGACACCTGGGCGCCCCACTCCGTGCGCAGCCCAACGCGGCCGCGGCGCCCCGGGCGGGATCCCTCCGCGGGCCGCCGCCCGCCCTGCGGCGCTCCCCGAAGTGCGAGGGGCAGCCGGGGGGCAGCCGGGGGGGCGCCCGTGCGGGGAGGGCCTGTGCTCCCGCTCCCCGGCCCCTCCCCGAGCGCCCCTCCCGAGGCGGGGCCTCCCCCACCCCCCGGCCCGCCAGCGGCAGCCTCACCTGCCGGTCACCGCGCCCGCCGCGGAGCTGCCTCCTCCCCCGCCGCCATCTTGCCCGCCGCCCGCAGAGCGCGGCCGCGCGCGGGGCATCCTGGGCCTCGTAGTCCTGCCCGGCCCGGCCCGGCCCGGCCCGGCCGCGGCCGCCGGGGAGCGCAGTCGCCCGCTGCCGCTGCCGCTGCCGCTGCGGCCTGGGCGGCGGCCCCGCGAAGCCCTCCCGCGGCCCTTTGGCACGGGGGGCGGCGGCGGCGGCGCTCTCTGCCCGGGCCGGCGACGCTGCTGGCCTCGAGAGACCCCCAGCCCCGCGGAACGGCGCCCCGCGTTGGCGCGCCCTGAAATGCGCGGTGCGGGACAAACGCGCCTACCAAGAAGGCACGGCTCGCTCGCGCTTTCTTATGCTGCCCGGTAGCTGCAGTTCTCTGGTTGTTTTTAATGCAGAAATCTGGGAGCGGATCCAATGGCACAAGTACCCCAAGGGGCAGTTCCAGATAAACACCCCTCGACAAGCATCGCAGTGCTGCTAAAATGGCCCCAGGAGGGAAACTTAAAAAGACCTCGCCAAATACATTCCAGGCGCAACCGGACACGCATTTAAAGGAGAAAGGCCTAGGAGTCCAGGCATGGCTGGGCGGTGGAGGACTGAGCCTTTGAATATTAAACCACAATGCGAAACACACATTTACCTGTCTGCCCAGTATGGCACAGAAAAGGGGTCGCCCTAACTCCTTTGGGGGAGAGTTCCACAGATGTGGGGTCACCCCATAGGAGATCCTACCCCCAGGTTTCATGTGCTTAAACCATGTGCCATCCCTGGCTAGAACAGGCCAAAGGCATGGGGGGAGGGGGTTGACGCAGGCTTACAGCCCTCACAGAGCTCCTGGGCAGCAGCATGGGGGGGGGGGGGCGTTCATCCAGAGGGTTGCCTTCAGTTGGCTTATAGAAGGTATTCACCGAGGGGGCCATGTGAACGCACCGATAGGAGGCCCCGGTGCTGCCCGCACGGGGTCCGGAATGCCCCTGCAAAGGAGCAGGAGGAGGGCGAGAGAGAATCGACATCGGCCAGGCCAATCCGGATTGTGCTTTCGGCTCAGCCGGCCGTGCTTTCACTCGCAAGGCGCGTGTGCCACCCTCCATCTGAGCGGATTCCAGAGTGGCGAGCCAAGTTGACATGAATAAAAGAACGTGAAAGGCAGCCGGGCCCTCAGCCGTGCTAGCTGCCTGCAGCCGGGCCTGATCCCGGGCTCATCGCCCTTACATTGCAATTCCAAGGAGGCTCAGAGCTGTGCACGGGACTCTTGCGCATCAAGAACGTTTGTGTCACGTTATTCGCAAAGTCATGCGCAACCCATCGCAACCCCATGGACAACATTCCTCCAGGCCTTCCTGTCCTCCACCATCCCCCAGAGTCCACCCAAGCTCACACCCACTGCCCCAGTGACTCCATCCAGCCCCCCCATCCTCTGCCGCCCCCTTCTTCTTTTGCCGTCACTTGTTCCCAGCATTAGGCTCTTCTCCAGGGAGTCCTTCCTTCTCATCAGGTGGCCAAAGCATTTGAGTTTCATCTTCAGGATCTGGCCTTCTAAAGAGCAGTCAGGGCAGATCTCCTCCAGGACTGACCGGTTTGATCGCCTTGCGGTCCAAGGGACTCGCAGGAGCTTCTCCAGCAATATCAAGAAATATGGCACGTTAAAAACAGGGTTAACAGGAAGGCTTTAAGAAGTTGTGCGTGTGTGTTTTGCGGATACAGGCAGTTCCAGAGAATGGAAACGGCGGACCGTGGCCACGAGATGGCGAGCTTGCTCCCTCGTAGCTCCGGCCGCCAGCGCTCTGTGTCTCCCTGCGGGCAGAACCTTCTCCGTGTGAACCCATTTTCGGGTGGCAGAATATTCTGCCGCCGCAGCCCCTTTAGCGGGGGGGGGGGGCTCACGCCTCTGGGCTGGTGTGGGGGTCGCACCTGTGATGCCAAAGGGAATTCCGACAAATCTTGGCTTTTCACGCACCCACCGGCCTTGCAAGCCCAACCGAAGCAAAAGTCACTTGTGCAAAACCCTCCAGGAGGTTTGGATGCCGCCCCACGGCGAGTGGCTTTCCGGGCGGGCCTAGATCCGGCTGCCCCGGCGGGTCCTCATTCAGACACGCAAAGTGGAAAGGGCCCGGGGCAGGGGCCTCCACGGCCAGGCAGGACCGTGGCCTGCCTGAGCTCATGCCAGGTGGCGCCCTAAGCCATGGCAGCTTCTCCACCGTTTTAGGGTCACACCAGGGCAAAAGCCAGCCCAGCACTTCCGTTTGGGGTGCAGCACCGGTACAGAACTGCCTCCTGTCCTGCTTCTCCGCCCCACCAACTCAGTGGGGAGAGATGGACAGATGTGGCTTCTTTCAACAGATGGACTCAGCTTTCCTAACCAGGACTGTCCCCTCTGGCCTTCCCCAAGCCAGTGTCCACCAGACTGAACTCCCACAATGCCCAGACAGGCATGGGCTACTCTGGAGTTGCGCCCAACACTTCTGTGCTTGGGGAAGGCTGGTCTGTCCCGGGGGGCTGCACTCCGTGTGTCCTTTACCTCCCCTATTCACAGAACCGGTTCCACCAGGACCATGTGCTTGCAGGACGTGTGTGTTGGCCACTGAGCGACGGCCCCCTCACTGGAGCCCCGGACTTGATTTGACGCTCATTCTTGTCCCGGACAGGCTTGTGCTGACTCGGGGCAGGGCCAGCCCCACGACCACACCTGGCGTCCCACCTTGCACCCGTCCCCTTTCCGAAAGTGCTGCTCCTCAGCACCCCTCCTAATGCCCCATCGTGGCTCAAGATGGCTGCGCACGACCCCACGCATTGTGTGGCAACGTGGCTGCAGAGGGCATCGGGGCCTTAACGGGAAGTCCCCCGTGGCATCGGGCAAAGGGCAAAGGTCACTTGGGGTCCTTTCTGCCACGCTCCTTGCAGAGGAGCCACCTGGGCCAGGAAAAGCTGGTGCACGGAAGAAGGGCGTGTGAAGAGGAGGCGGCGAGTTGAGAAAGGACAAGCGAGAGGGCGCATTTATCAAGCCCAACGGCATGTACCAGCTTTCAGTCCAAGGGTCTCCAAGGCAATCCGGAGCGAGTGAAAATCACGGACCAGTGCAGTGCAAAGCCACGGGTGCTGGACGGAAAGAGCCGCGTCTGCACAGGCAGCAGCAACGAGCTCTAAATTGCAAGATGGCGCACAGCAAGGGCCTAAACGATGCTAATGGGAGCCATCCCAGAGAAAGCCCCGTCCGGAGAAGCTGCCCTGTGCCAGCTCGGCCTGCTTGTCCACTCAGCCCACGTTGGCTCCGCGGGAGCAGCAGGCCAGGGCGTCAAGCTGAGGGAGGCCTTTCCTGGCGCTCGCTGGCTCGCTTGCTGGCGGTGCAGCCTCTCCCTCGGCCGCAGGCAAGGGCCCAAGTGGAACTTGAACTCACGGCCACCTCCCTGGAGGCTGCTGTCCTTTGGGCCACTGGGTCATTCACCCAGGTTGCCACTCCCTGGAGACACTTCAAGCAGGGTGTTGGCTGATGTGAAAGCAGATGAGCCTCCAGCCGCCCCGTCTCAGGCTGCCCCGGGCACCTGTGCCCCAAAGCGCCCCTTTAACGGTGCCCGACAGCAAGTGGAGCATCCGCGCACTTGGGTTCAGCGATGATCAAGTGCTTCCGCCAAGCAGGATTCAGGGCTTTGGCTCACAAAGTTGCTGACTAGTCAAAGAAAGGGTTGGACCACCCAAGAGCAGGGAGGGGGTGTGGGGGGGGTGTGGGGAGAAGCTGGAAAGATTTGGAGCTGCAGGGGGTCCTTGTGTGGACTGTGACCACGGCAGCTATGGGGGAGAAAGCATCAAGCAATGTTTACTTGGTGCTGAAGTCACGAAGTCCACTTTGTTGGAGCCTTAACCGTAACAGCCGCAATGTATATTTTCAGAACTGGGGAGTCAAGATGATTCGCTTGTCTCCCCTTGCCAGAAGCCGCAGGGGCCGGTCCAGGAGCCCGGCTGGAACCTTTCATCCGCCGATTCTAGGAGCCTAACTCGAACGTCTGTCTCCAACCCGCTCCTCCCGCATTTCATTTCTGGACTGTAACTGTGCAAACATCATAATTTCAGCATCAATTAAACATTTTCCCTTCCTGTTTGTCCACCCGAACCTGCTTTTTGTAACATCATGCTGAGGCCTGCAGATCTCGAAGGCTTGTACCTGTTTGGGCTGGTCTAGTGAAAAGAGGAGCCAGGTGTGGATGATCTCAAGAGCAGCCCGGCAGGTGGGTCTTGGGGAACGCTCGGTGGCTTTTGCTGAGAAGGTGTGGGGGCTTTGCAGGTGGAACGCCTCCTACGCAGGGGTGCTGCCTCGCCTGGGAACTGCGGCGAGCAGCCCGGACCGGCCCTTCCACCGGCAGAGAGCCGACTTCTTGGGGCGCTTGCTCCCTCCCCAAATAAAAATGCTGCCCATGACCCAGGTGGGACTTGAACCCACGATCCCCAGCTCCGGAGGCTGATGCCGTATGCATTAGGCCACTGGGCCCCGGCTGCTGGGCTCGGGTGATACTGTATAAACACAGAGCAATCAGAACAGAAGCCACACCCCGTGCATGTGGGGGGTGAGAGCTGCCCCCCACCCCAGCAGACTCCCGTGGAAAGGGAAAACTGGAGCAGAGCCAGCAAACCTCTTTTATTACAGCTGGCAAACGACCTGCAGTTAATTTCGGAGAGGGTGGGGCCTGCTATTCTCGGTTTGAAGATTATGGTGATGCGGGGGGGGGGGGCTGCATGAGGTTGTTGCTGCAAAAGCGACCTTCTGTGATTGACATGTGCTATCCTTCCAAGCTCTTGATTGCCTGCGTTCACGAAACACTCCCTCACGTAGCCCTTGCAAGCGACAGCTTCCTGCCCCCAAGCGTTCATGGGCTACTCCTCCACTGGGGGGTGGCTGGGGGGTGGGGGGGGTGCATGGAGCGCCTGTGCACTGGGGAGTACATCTGGGTGCCCCCCGTGCCCATGAGGCGCCGAACGCGGCAGGTCTCCACCACAGGGTTATCTCTTTGACATGTGCAGGCCGGCGAAGCGTTTCCACGAATCCTCTCTCGTGGCCACGGCTGGGGTGCCTGCTTGGGCCCCCCAGTCCAGCCTTCGCCCAGAGCGGCTGCCTTGCTCACCCTGATCTCCACCCGGAAGCTGCGCGACAGACGACGCAAAGCTGCGGGCAGCTGGAGAGTTTCTGAGGAACATTGGACTGAGTGGACCTTGGCCTCATTCAGGAAGAATCGCTTAAGGTTTGGGAAGAAGTGCTAACATTCAGGATCTCTTAACACAACGTTGTGCTTTGTGCTGAGACGTTGGCTGCGTTCACGTAGCATAACAACGTGTGTGGCTGCCCTGGGTGCCAGCTTTTGGCCAAGACGGATGAGCGGGCCGTTCCCACCCCCCTGCCCCTTTCTCCCACTGCTGGCACCCATCCCGCCAGCCACCGTGCCTCAAATTCACTCCCAGGGTGCACCACTGCCTACGTCCTCCTCACTGGCCCACACATTGAGGCTAGATGGCTGGAATGGCTCAGACGCCACGGGTCCAGACACCACGGCAGACCGGCCACGCTAAAAAAACCCACCAGGGCTTGTCGTGTTGTCTGAACCCAGCCCTCGCGAGTCGGCACTCTTACTTGGGTAACTTAAAATGAGTTGGGGGACCACAGGGACACATGTATGAAGGAGTTCAGTCTCAAAGTCATGCCCAACCCATCACGACCCCATGGACAACATTCCTCTGGGCTCTCCTCTCCTCCAGCATCCCTTGGGGTCCACCCAAACCCACACTCACCACCCCAGTGACCCCATCCAGCCACCTCATCCTCTGCCTCCCCCTTCTCCGTTTGCCATCAATTGGTCCCAGCATCAGACTCTTCTCCAGGGAGTTGTTCCTTCAGGGAACTGGGTCTCTCCAGCCTGGAGAAGAGGAGACTCTGAGGGGATCTGTTGGCGACATACAGGTCTGTGAGGGGGTGTCACATGTGGGTGGGTAGAGACCTGTTCTCCCCTGCAGAGGAAGGCAGGACGCGCTCCAATGGGCAAAGCTCAGGGAGCCAAGGTTCCATTTGGATGCCAGGAAGCACTTCCAGACAGTCAGGACCCCGAGGGTGTGGAAGGGGCTTCCACAGGAGGCGGTTGAGGCCCCATCGGTGAGGGTGTTCAAGGACAGGCTGGACATGCACATGGTGGGCATGTCGTGAGCGGAGCCGGCTGGAGCCAGGGGTCAGACTAGATGACCTGGGAGACCCCTTCCGACTCACTCCGTTTCTATGTTTCTAAGTACTTGAAAGGCTGTCACAAAGAGGAAGGCCAGGATCTCTTCTCCGCCACCCCAGGGCGCAGGACACGGAATAGCAGGTTCAAGTTCCCAGAGGCCAGGTTCCGGCCAGATTTCAGGAAGAATTTCCTGACGGTTAGAGCAGGACAACAGTGGAACCCGTGAGCGAGAGCGGTGGTGGACTCTCCCACCCTGGAGGCATCCAAGACGCACCTGGACAGCCACCTGTCAGGGGTGCTTTACCTTGCGAGTCCCGCTCCGAGCAGGGGGGTTGAACCCGGCACCCCTCTTGGCCCCTTCCAGCCGCACTATTCTATTAAATTGTTTAAACAGATGAAATAACACGTGATTTTAACAAAGGTTTTAAAAGACTGTAGGCCCAGTGATTTAAAACCAAACAGCACAGCAGGAGACGATCCACTCGGCATGGCTGAGCTGTGCCGATGCCGCGCCCTCGCCGGCCAGCGCTCTGCTTGCGTGCTGCTGGAATCTTTTCTGGGCCTGAGTTCACCCTGGCGATGGCCAACCAGACCCTCCGAGCCACCAGTCTGAGCCAGGATCAGGCCTCGGCAGGCATTTATCAGGCACGTTATCTGCGCTCCGTGCAGAATCTGGCGTCAAGTGCCAATAAAGCCAGAGGCAGCGGGCAAAGGGCCCCTGATTGGGAAAAGAAAGCAATAAGATGCCGGGTGCAACTGAGGATAATGGCCTCTCAGGAGGGGCGCTGCCCCCCCCGCGATTAGGCGGAGCAGGACAGGAACCGCGGGATGAGGGCGCCTGGAAAGGAGACGCTGAAGAGGGGCGCCAAGAGAAGTTTGGATTGCTTCAAAGCACTCGGAGTTTTCTCAAACACACTCAAACAGAGGAGCAGGTAACACGCATGCCGCAATGGAGAAAGGGTAGCGCCAACTTCAGGAAATCACCAGCACAGTCCACACACAGAGTCCAGCAACCCATTCGGGAGACGCAGGCTTCCTTCAAAACTTGGAAGTCTTGCCCACATGAAAAGAACCGCTGGGGCCACAAGCTTGCCCAAGGGAGATGGAAGCAGGCCCTCGGAGAAGCAACGGATCCGTCTGGGGAGCACATTGCTAACAATACAGGATTCCTTAAAAATATCAAAAGAAAAAAGGCAACTAAGGAAGTGATGCCAATGTTTAAAAAGGGACTCAGGGGATCCAGGAAGTTACAGGCCAGTTAGCGTAACATCTGTTCAGAGTAAACAGCTCGAAAGCATCATTAAAGACAGAGTCCGTAAGGACACGGAGGGACAAACCCTGCTGAGAAGAAGTCAGTTCGGCTTCTGCAAGGGGAAGCCTTGCCTCATTAACTGACTGGCGTTCTTTGAGAGTGTCTATAAGCACGTAGGCAGGGCTTGCTTACTTGGACTTCCAAAGGGCTTGTGATAAAGTCCCTTGCCAACAGATTCACCGTAACCCTAAGCAAGCAGTCACGGAATAAAGGGAGACAGATCTTCTTATGGATCTCTGACTGGTTAACCCTTTTATTTTCCTGTTAGTTTAATGTTTAATTGATTTTAACTGGGGTTTTAGTATATTAATGGTTGGATGCGGTGGGGTTTGCTTTATTCTACTTATTTACTGTAAGCCGTCCTGAGACGTTCTGTAGGGGATGGGATAGAAAAGCTTTTAAGAAAGACAGAACAGAAGACAGAGGGTGAGACTAGATGGCAGCTCCTCCCAGCGGGGTCCCACGGGGTTCTGCGTTAGGGCCAATGCTGTTCAACCTTTTCATCAGTGGTCTGCAAGCAGGGAGGTGGCCAAGTTTGCTGAAGACACTAAACGTTTTAGGGTGGTGAAAACCAAAGGGATTGTGAGGAGGTCCAAAGGGATCTCTCCAGGAAGAGGGGATGGGCATTGGAACAGCAAATGGAGTTCAGCGTAAGTGAATGCGGAGTCGTGCGTGGTGGGGGCACTTCAGCCCCAGTTGATGGGATCTGAGAGGGCTGTGACCGCGCAGGAGGGACTGAGGGCACCCGTGGATAAATGTCCATGAACCTGTCGGCTGCTGTGAACGCTACCGCCGCGCCGGGCAGAACCAGGAACGGAGTGGGAACCAGAGCTGCCAAAAGCTTCTTCCCCTTCCCAGATCTTCGGTGTGGCCATACTTGGGAGTATTCTGTTCCGTTCTGGTCACCTAACCTGAAAAAGGGCATTATTGAGTTGGGAAAAGTACAGAGAAGGGCAGCCAGGTTGACCGGGGGCTGGAGCGGCTGCCCCGTGAGGGGTCGCGGCACAACTGGGACTGTTCAGCTTAGGAAGGAGGTGGGACAGGGAGACCCGGCAGCCGTGTTTGAAATAATGCCCGGTGCCGAGGAAGCAGAGAGCCGAGGCGTTGTCTCTCCTCTCCCGCAATACCCACGCTGGGGTCATCCCATGAAGCTGGCGATTGGTGGGAGGTCTGGGACAGATCCAAGGAAGCCCTTCTTCACACAACTTATATTTTACCAGGCAATTCACTGCCACGGGAATTGGTGGTGTCCACCGGACTGGACGGCTTCAGACGGGAACTGGGTGGATCCCCGAGGGAGGGGCTCCCCCCATCCCCGTCCCCACGTGCACGGAGCGCCGGACCTGCTGGGCTTGTAGTCTGGCCCTGCTGCCTCCGCCTCGCCAGATGGCCCTTCCCCAGCACACAGACGCCGCTCCGGAGGCTCACTGGGTGTTCTGGAAGCTTCCGCCCAAGGAGACAATGGCACTCGCCTCGCCCGAGCAGTCACACAGGCATGCGGCGAGTGTTCACGCACATGACTGCGCACAACCCGGGGGGGGCACGGCGTGGCCTGCAGTCCCCGGCTGGGCTGGCTGCCTGGAGGCGGCGGCCTGCCTCATTGCGTGGCCCCTGGCGTGGGCTGAAGGAGGATCCGGGCGGAGATGATGGCTAAGGATGTAAATGCAAGCAAAAGTGGAAAGCAACCATTGATTGAGGCGACTCTGCTTTAATTCTTCTATGTAATATTCAATATTGTTTATCACAACTTTGAAAATCGCGTGTCGAGAGCAATGCCATGCATGCTTAAGACGGGAAGTCACGGAGTCCTCGAAGAGCAGCGTTGGAAGGGGCCAAGAGGGCCAGCGGTGCAGCTCGAGGGTGGCTCCCCTGGCCAGGTGGAGGCATCCCTGGCAGGTGCTGCCCAGCTCCGTGCAGAGCGCCTCCCCTGGGGGAAACCCGCCACCTCCCCCGAGAACGGGCTCCATGGGCATTCGCGGCTGGGGCTCATGGGGTATGGCTTATGGGGAGCTACAGGAGGTTTCTCCTGTCCAAACAGGTGCACAGGTGCCTCCTCCGCCTGGTCTCTTCCTCCCTCCCCAGCCTCCATCAGGAACGCTGAAAGGACCACCCTGAGACACTGTGAAGAGAGGGCTATTGAAGCTCTAAATTAAAAAATAAAATAAAGTAGTGCAGGAATTCTCTCTCTGTGAGTCAAGGCTCTTCATGACTTCATTTGTCCAGCTTGGGAGGAATTTGCAAACTTCTCCAGTTAAGCATAGAACCATAGAAACAGAGTGAGTCAGAAGGGGCCTCTCAGGCCATCTAGTCTGACCCCGGCTTCAGCCAGCTCCACTCACGACATGCCCACCATGTGCATGTCCAGCCTATCCTTGGACACCCACACTGGTGGGGCCTCAGCCACCTCCCGGGGAAGCCCATTCCATACCCTCAGGGTCCTGACTGTCAGGAAGTGCTTCCTGGCATCCAAATTGAACCTTGGCTCCCTGAGCTTTGCTCCACTGGAGTGCGTCCTGCCTTCCTCTGCAGGGGAGAACAGGTCTCGACCCACCTCTGTGTGACACCCCCTGACACACCTGTCTGTCGCCAACAGATCCCCTCCGAGTCTCCTCTCCTCCAGGCGGGAGAGGCCCAGTTCCCTCAGCCTCGCCTCATACCCCATCATCCCCTGCAAACCGGCCACCAGCCTTGCGGCCCTGCGCTGCACTGACTCCAACCTGGCTGTATCCTTCCTGTAACGAGGGGCCCAGAACTGAGCTCAGTAAGCACAGCTGAGCATGCAGCCAGCAGGTGGCCTGACGTCGAAGGCCGCGGTCTCCAAAGGGGGTGGTTCTGGGACCAAGTCCCACCAGACTTGTGGGCCCAGTCTACTTTTACACGTGCCCCGCAAAACAGGAAGAGGGAGCCAGGCCCCAAGCGCTTCTCTGGGGCTTCTGTTCAGTCCGGTGAGCATTCGCAGAGACAACTTCACCGTTCAAGACTTGCCAAGGGATGAGATAATCCAAGGGACGGATTTGAAGCTAAGAAACAGCCGTTCCTGGTCACAATCCTCAGTCGTCCCTCTGCGAGCCTCAGGCACGTCCCTCGGCGGAGTCAGAAAAGATGCTGCTCCGGTTTCCGGAAACCGTCTACATCGAACCTCCCTGCCTGGTGCCCTGCAGAGGCTTTGGAGCTTGGCTTCTCTCAGCCCCAGTTACCACGGCCAGGACCAGGAATGCTGGGAGCTGCAGTCCAGAGCAACTGGAGGGCACCAGCTGCGGAGAGGCGGATCTGCCTGGACTGCTTTGATCAAGCAGAAAGAAATGTACAGATGAAGAGCCGGTGCGGTGCGGTGGTTTGAGCGCTGAGCTGGGACTCGAGAGATCCCGGTTCAAGTCCACACTTAGCCATGAAACTTAGAAACACAGAAACAGAGCGAGTCAGAAGGGGGCCTCCCAGGCCATCTAGTCTGACCCCCGGCTCCAGCTGGCTCCGCTCATCACATGCCTGCCATGTCCCTGTCCACATTATCCACATGGAACGCCATCCTGTTGTCTCCTGCCCACTTCCATAGTCTGTCCAGATCCTTTTGGATCTGGAGTACCTGCTGCTCAGTTGTGGCCACTGCTCCAGTTTTAGTGTCGTCTGCGAATTTGATCAGCAGACTGGTCACCCTCCTTCCATGTCGTCGATGAAAAGATGGAACAGGATCGGTCCCAAGTGAGAGCCCTGGGGGAAACCGCTCGCCACTGGCCGCCATCCCGACGATTCCTCTCCAATACTTGCCACCTGCTTTCGGGGGAGGACTTGCGGGGGGCTGTCGGCCAGTTGCTGTCCTGCCTTGCGGGATCCTTGGGAGGTAAAAGCGGGGGGGGGGGGAGGTGGCTCATGGACGAGCTGCCTTGGTTCCTTGGAGGAAAACAGGTGGGGCAGAATCGCAACCCTGACTGGACTGCTCACTTCAGACTGCTCTAACCTGTCTTTCTGCGTGATGTGGCAGCTTGTTTTTGTATTGTGCAATCGAATACACTGAAAAGCTATTCTTCCCAGCCTGGGGCCCTGAGCTTGGGGAGACAGTGCTACGTTGAGCGTCAAAAACGCATTAACTGAAGTGGATGGTCCAGAAGAGGAGGGGGCTTGGGCGGGACGGGCAGGAAGGTGCATGGGTGGTGCGCGAGTGTCCCGAACATGGGACCCCGAGTCCTGAGGGGCATCGGAATCCCCCAGCGCTTCCCCACTCCTGTGCTCTCAGGTGTGGGAAAGCAGGTAAGTATTTGGCTCAGGACGTCACTGAGCACGCCAGAGCTCCTCGCCTCCCCAGAGCCAGGACTGGCTGCTGGCTGCCGGCCAGGCCAGTCCTTTAGAAATGATTCATCAGGTGAGAAAGAAGGAGTGAAACTCTTTATGTAATTAGGAACCTGCCTGCTAATAAATCACCCACGGCTGCAAGACAAAGCTGGTACGAGAAGACGCTTTCTTCTGGCTGCTTGGCTGTTCTCTGGTCCCAGGGACTCAGCACGCTTTCTGTCCCCAAGTGAAGGCAGGGCCTGGAGCGGATCTGACCCAAGACGCTCTGGTCCAGAGCCCCCATTGCCAAGTGGGGGGCTGATGCCCCTTGAGAAGCCCCCAAGAGGCCCTCCTCAGATGCTGGGGGGAGCACGTGGGCCTCCGCGACGGGGCACACTTTAAAGCCATCCAAATCAATGGCCGCCGGCACATTGTGCTCCTGAATCCGGTGCTTGAACGATGCACGGGGTGGAGAAGCGCTTTGCGTTCCCTGCCCCGAATCCCCCACCGATTGTCTGCTCCGGCCGGTCCTGGCATCACGAGGCCTCTGTGCGCCTCAGCCCCCCCTTTCGGGAGGACAGCCGCCACCCTCTGTGCCATCCTCTTGGCTGGTGGGTCTCAGGGACACCCGCACCCCTCTGGGAATGGAGAAGGCACTGCGAGACTCTCTGGTTGCTGTGGGAGGGAGCCTGCCCACACCTGCAGGGTCGGTGGCCGAAACCAGGGGGCACGGTGCCAGCCCTGCTCGGCTCATGAGGCATCGGCCACGCCGATCGCCGTGCACCCTCCCTCTCGCTGAAATTAAAGGGTACATTCGACACGTAAAAGCCATGACAGGGAGTGGGCAAGAACAGAGCGCAAAAGAGCACGAAGCACGAAGCCAAGGCCCAGCCGGCCGGCCCTCCCTCTTCCGGACGCCTCCGCTTGGGGCCTGCGACCTGAGGGTTCCCGTTTGCCCGACCCCGTGGCCTGTCTCTGCCAGCGCCGTCCCTGCTACGCGTCCTTCACGGGAAAGAAGTCTTGCACGGCCAGCTCCGACTGGGGAGCGGGGCGTCCGCAGTGCCCCCTGCCCCCTTGGGGCTCGCCCACATCCTGCAAGGGGCAGCGCCAGGAGTCTCTCCCCGGCCCAGTTCTCCTTGCAGCTTTGCAGGGCTGCTCCGAGGGTCCGGGGGCCCTGGGGTGGGGGGGCAGCGGCTGGTGGAAGGCGCGTCACTGAGGCCGCAGCAAGAGCTTGAGAGTGGAGCCCCCGCACCCCCCAGGAGGCTGAGTCCAGGCCCAGAAGCTCTGCCATCCCGGAACATGGGACTCAGGAGCTCAGGGAACGCTCGAAACCCCTTCCCTCGCCCAGTGCCACCCAGCCATGTGGACTACGACTCCCACCATCCCCAGCCAGCATGCCCATCGGCTCTGGAATGCTATTTGCAAGCTCCGGCTGGCCTAGAATGCTGCAAGCCAGCCCACTGACCTGGGCCCGCTACGGGAGCACGCGACTCCCTGGTCACGAGGGCACCGTTCCGGAGGCCGCCGGGTCCAAGCCCTGCCGCTGCGGGACGCCATCCCGCTCAGGGCTGGGGCCAGGCCCGGAAAGGCCCTCCTGGGTCTCAAGAGGCGCAGGGGAGCCCCGCTCGGCTCCTGGGCCATCGGAGGCCACGCTCCGTGGCGCTGCGAGGAGGCGCCTTCCCTGCTGGCCCCGGCTGTGGGACTCCCTGCCACAGGAAACTCCGCCGGCTCCTTTGCTGACCTTCTGCCAGCAGACCAAGATGCCGCCCATTCGCGCAGGCGTTTGACACGTCAGCCGCTCCGCTGCCGAAGAGCGTTTGGCAGTCCCCCGAATTACGGGTAGCCCAGCTGGAAGAGACCCGGAAGCCCTGGGGTCCGGCTGCTGCTCAGCACAGAACCCCAAGTTCCACCATCCCTCCCAGATGGCTGCCCAGCTGCACCCTGAATGCCTCCGGGGTGGGAGAGCCCCCACCTCCCTGGGTCTTGGGGTCCAATGTTGCACTGCTCTAAGTTTCTTTTATTCTCGCATTGTTAATACACTTGTTGTCTGTACTATACTAAATATTGTGCTATAGTTTCAGGAAGGGCTTGTTAACGGAGATTTTATTGTTCGCTGCCCTGGGCACCATGTGGGAGGGGGCAGTCTGGAAAGGTGGGACATAAGAGAAGGAAAGCAGGCCCAGGTAACCGCTGGCTGCAGCCGAGGAAGGGCGCTGAGGGACGGGGGCTCGGCAAAGGCGTCCGCTGGAGCCTGGATACCGAACGGGGACGCCTCCCGCTCGGAAGTCACACTCCTCCGGAGAACGATTCCGCACGTCAGTAAACTTTTACCCTCTTCGGAGAGATGTTGACAGGGAAGCCAGGTTGAACTCTCTGTATCTTAGACTTTGCACGCATAGGCGCGATTGACAGTGGGGGACCTGGACCCAGGAACTCTGCTCTCGAAGGGAGCTCCAATTTTTCCGTCAGCGTCACTGCAGCTTCGATGCAGAGAGCAGAAATGCGCACGCATCAGATTTGTAATCCCCTGATGGGCGAGTGGGTGACGCTGTCACATGCCATCAGGAGATAGGCAGCCCAGGCGGGCAGGGCTGGCTATCTATCGCCTCTGCGCTATCGAAAGGGGCAGGTGCATGCAGACGGCGGAGGCCATCGGGCGGTGCAGAAGTTAAAATAATGATGGCGATAATAGGTGGGGACGTCGGTGCGCTGCAGATTCCCTGCAGAAGGTCTCCAACGCCTCTCTGCCGAGGGTGAGGATACAAGAACAAGGGACAAGGCCCAGCCAGGCCAGCGCTCCGTGCGCACGGCGGCCAGCCAGCCGCTCACAGGATCCTTCCCGCAGGATGCGCCAAGACCTCCGCCTGCCCAAGCTCCCTGCAATTGTGCATGCGGGCAGGCCGCCTCCGGTGGGGGAGGAAGCAGGTGGCCAGCACGGCTAGCAGCCACGGAAAGCCCCCTCTTCCTCCTCCTCTGCCGGGAATCTGTCCAGGCCTCTTTGAAAACCGTTCAGACTGGCGGCCGCCATCACTTCCTGTGGTGGCAGCTTCCGCCGGTCAGCTGGACGCTGTATGCAGAAGGACATCCCGTGACCCGTCTTAAGCCACCACCGATCTGCTTCCTGTGGTGGCCCCTTTGGGTCTGAATGTTATTGTTACAAAAACGCTTCCCTCCCCACTTTCGGCACACTGGGCATCATTTAAGCACTTCTGTCAAGTCTGCGCTTACTCGCCTGCTTTCTGAGCCGAACAGCCTCAGCCCAGCCCAGCCCAGCCTAGCCAGGCGTCCAGGGATGGCCAGGCTGGCGGACACAGCCCGGGGCCTGGTTCCAGGAGGCCCCAGCTGGAGGGGGAGAGATTCCCACGTGCTGATGCAGCGTATCCCCACTTCTTCCCTGGCTCAGTTGCCCTTTGTGGAGAAGGGGCTCCTGCTGAGGTCCATAGGCCCAGGCAGCCCGGGGTCTCCCAGGCAAGCCCCTCTCACTGGGGTGACTATTCTGCCTCTCAGGCTTCTGCTAAGAGCTGGCGAGCCGCTCCAGTGAAAAGCGGTGCCCCCACATAGTGGCCAGCTGTGCATTAGGTGGGAGAGGCGCTCCTATTCTCCTTTATCTCAGGCAGCCGGTCATCTGGCCGAACCCTGGAGTTAGAGCTGCAGAGCCTGAGCTGGCCACGTGCTCCGGGGAACTGGGACCCCATCTGCGATTGCTTAAGAAAGGCTCCAGAGAGCCGGGAATGGGCGCAGGTTATTTGCTTGTCTCCACACCTGTATCCACCAGCGGGGAAGAGACATCCCAGCTATGAGGAAGTAGGCCAGAGCAATAGGGCTGGGGGAATCCCCGAGGCGATGCACCGGCCAAGATGCCTGCCTGGCCGTCTTGTTGAAAGAGCCCGAGTTAGGCTCCCATGGAAAACACAAAGTGAGCTAAGCCACAGCTTCCACCTGGGCTGCGAAACACAGACACCATTCAAGGTGCGTGTTAAAGGAGAAAAGAAGAGGCGGGGAAGAGGTGGGGAAGCAGGGTGCGCCTTTTTCCCAGGGGCCTAATCCCGTCCCCCGGGGGAGGATGGGAAAGAGGAGGCGAGAGTCAGGTGCGGAGACCTGTGCTGCTCCTCTGCAACTCCTCCTCTGTGTGACTGTAGCGTGCAAGAGTGCTGTGAAGCACCTGTGTAACGGCTGGGCAAGCCCACAAGGAACCGTGGCTGCTTCCCAGCGATGCTAACAGCTGGTAAACACATAAGGAAAGCAAGAGCGCCACGCCTCTCTCAGCCTGGGGGCCAAATGCCATCCTGGAGAGGCTCTTCAGAGCTCCCCCCCCCAACTTGCAGGCAGGCCAAAGGCCGAGAGGGTGGGGCCTGTGTGCCACCCCAAGGGCATCCCTCAGCTTCCAGCTCTTTAGGAGGGGCGTCCAGGCTGATCAGGGGCTAGGGGAGGGAGTGGGAGCAGGCGTTGCCTGAACTCGGATCATGGCTTCCACGGTCCTGGTATGCAGAGGCCACAGGGTCCCCTGGAAAGAACCACAACGGCAGAGGACTGAGCACAAAGGAAGGAAGCCACGAGAACACCAAGAGCTGTCAGGGTCATCTGTCATCTGATCGTGGCAAAACACCTCCAACCCAGCCAACAACTCTGCTGGTGTTGTGTGAACCCAGCTAACAACTCTGCTTTAACGGCTGTGTGCAAGGCTGGCGTATAAAGCAGCCTGTCCCTTCCTCGGAGCATTTGGGCGGCCCGGCCTGGGGCTGCGGCATCCGGCTGCCAGTCGCTGCTCTGGAACTCCGCACTCCGGCCGGCCAGGTGCTTTCCCCTAATCCACGGCCTGATCCTCGTGGGTGGGGATGCACGGGTGAGGCTTGTCCCGGGGAGGTTTTGGCACACACTGTGCCCTCGCACAAGTCCTGAGTACTTGTTTTGTGTCATCGGCTTCAAAGTAATCGGCTTCAATTAGCGGCCAGCTTCCTCGGATGCACAATATGTTGTTCTGAGTAAGCAAATATATACTGACACAAATATGGTAGAAGTGCAAACAGAGGATTACCTGCAGGATGGAACAAGTCTCTCTTGGTGTGAAGCTCAGACGGATACAAGGCCAGTGGCAAGATGCGGGTGACCTGCGGTTTCTGCTCCTGCTACGGGTGCCAGTCGACACGGATACGCCGGGAGGGGGAGGATTGCGGCTGTCGCTGATGGCTGGACAAAAGCAGCAGGAGGCCCCTGGGAAGGCCAAACGTAACAGCATCTGCTCATGAGAAACAAAACCTCCATCTCTGCTTTATCCCCTCAAAGAAAGCAGAGCATCGCTGAAATCGTAGCACGGATAAAGATTGTTTATATATTTATATCCTTCAATAAGTTTAGCAAAATAAGGAATTAAGATGTTCACGTGAAACATTCATAACAATGTTAGGAATCTTAGCTATGTTATAACATTACACTATATACAAAGTCAGAACAGTTTCTTTCAAGTTTTTTCGGCTGCAAACTTACCAATTATATCCTTAAAGTCAGTAAATCACAGTTTATCATTTACTATGCAGGAAAGGCTTAGATCAAGCATCCAAACTTGGGACATGGCTGGCTGTAGATCTATCTTTATCCGTTTTAGTTTAGAAAATGGTCTTTCATCTAGCTATGCACCTGATTTTTATTGTTACAGATGAAATAACATTAATGGCAATGTTTTAAACAGGCCAGAGGCTGAGAGGCCCCGGGCTGTAGCCCACTCAGCCCATGTGTAAATCCGACTCAGGCCATTGTGCTTATCTTGTGCACACCAAGGAGGTATACAGAAATGCCACGCATGGCGTCCTGCGTTCCCTGCCACGTTGACCCCGCCGTGTGCAGCTCTTCCCCTTGGGAGTCAGGTGTGCAGAGACCTGGCGCTGGGAAGCGTGAATCGGACTGTGGACCATCGAGGCCGGTGCTGGCAACACTGACGGGCAGCAGCTCTCCAGGGCTCCAGGCAGGAGCTTGTCCAGGCCCGTCTGGGGAATCCAGAGGCTGGACCCGGGGCCAGGTGTAGGCTAGCACCTTTGGAAGGCCCAGGCTGGGGCTGGCTGGCCCAGCCCAGACCCAGAAGCGGGGGCAGAGCGGTTGCGTTGTGGCTGTGCCACGCAGAAGCCCGGTTATTATCTCAAGGGTGGGGCGGTCTTAGAACCCCTGAACCAGGAGCGGTCCTGCTCTCAGCTGTTTGTCTTGGCCGCCTTCAAGCATCCTTAACCAAGGAGGAAGGAGGAAGGGGCGCCTTTGCTATTATGCGTGAGGCTTTTCTGAGTTTGCGCAAACGCTAGAGATGGACATTCTCGGAAGTGCTCTTGGAGAGGCTTGTGTGACCAGTGTGTGCCCAGGCTGCAGGTGTGTCAGGCCAGGCTTTGTCATTCTGGAAAATTATCCCCAGAAAATTATTCTGGAAAATTCTGGAAAATTATCCCCTTTGTTCTCTTGCAGGGGAGGAGGTTAGGTTCTGCTGGAGCTCGAATCTAATGTGGGGAAAACAGCCAAGAATCCTGCAACTCCTGGCACATCCGCAGCGCTTGTGGACCTGGCAGCTTTTATGCAGCCCTCCCCAGCCCAGAGCCCTCCAGACGCATGGGCCTACATGGGACACGTAGTCCAACACCGTGGAGAACACCAGGCTGGGCTGCTTCTGAATATGTGGAGGTCGTAATCCATCAAGGCTCTGGCTGCAGCGCGGAGTGAAGCTTGTGCGTGAAGCTGAGCCCTGCTCTTGGGGGGCTTCCCAGCACACCGGGGCGGGGATGCCAAAGAAGAAGAGGAGGAAGCGGAGATGGGAGTCCTGGGAATCCAGGGGGAGGTCCAGGCCTCCAAAGGGCCCTCAGCATGGCTGCCCACAGGGCCCCAAGCAGAGCATGGGAACGGTTTGGAAGAGGCGGGACTAGAAGAAGGGGAGGGGGAGCCCTCGAGTGCCCGCTCCCTGGCCCCATGGCAAGGCGTTGCGCAGGTCCATCACCTCCAGGAGCCCCCCTAAGAGTTACTGAAAGGGAAGGGTTTGGGGGAGAGGTCTCTTTCTGTCGTCCTTCCTGGAGAGGTGGGGGGCTCTCCCACACTGGGGACATTCCAAAGGAAACGGGCAGCCCTCTGAGTGGGATGCTGTGAACTGGCTCCTGCCACAGCAGGGGGCTTGACCCCAAGGGGCTTCTTGACCCTGATGCTATCATTCCATGCGCAGAGGCATAGCCTGCAGGCACTAGGCGGCTTTTGGAGTTGCTTTGCCTTGTAGCCACCAAGTGTCCACAGAGATCTGCTTTGCCGTCTGGTGTTTTGAAGCCAAAGGGCACGAAGAAGAGAGGAGAGCTGGGACTGCTGCAGCGTCAGCTTTTACAGGGGCAAAATCATCTTTCCTTGTCTTTATACATTGCAAGTACTGTACTTACAACCCAGACCTTTCCAAACACCATCCTGTGCATGGGGCCAGTTCTCTCCCCACCTCTTCCCCATCCTTAAGGTCGGTGGCACCGAGCAGGAGGAAGCCCTGAGGCCGAGGGGCGGCCCAGGAACATGGAGGTGTGCAGAGGCCGCATCCCGGCCTCTGCTGGTACCCAGGAAGTCCCGGCCAGAGATAAGATCTGGGGCAGGACATCCTCACCTGCACCGCTTCGGCTTCTGTGCCAGGCTTGCTCACTCGATGGCCGGTTTGGAATCGATGCAACTGTATGTTTTGAACAAACAAGGCAAGAGGCGACACGATGTTCATGGAGGTGTACAATGTTGCTGTTATTCTGACAATGTACCAAAAGGCCAAACTAAACTTTTATGTTGCACGAAGCGTGGGAAGGCGCTCAGGGGTGAGCTCAGCGGGTCTCTGCAGCCAGTCCTGGTTCTCTGCGAAGTGTCTGATGCTTCACCTATGTATTTGCCTCATTCACAGTCTGGTTGTGCGTCTGGAAAAAATAGTGCGCCTCAAACATATCGTGTGCAAAGCAGCCCTGTGTCCCTCAACCGTCTCCCCCCACCCCATGCAAAAGTGCTACGTTCACCTCTTTGTGCTACCCCTCTGGGTGCTCCAGCTAAAGCGACAGACGCTTGGCCTGGCCAAGGTGAGGGATGGAAGTGCGTCCGCGACTCCCGAGTTCTCTCAGCAACTGCAAAATGGTTGTGCAGAGAAGCACCTGCAGGAGTCAAGGTGATGCTGGTGATATTTGCATGTTGCTTCACCTCCAAGCAGATTCCAGAGCGGCAAACAGTAGAGTTAAAGCGCATGAACAATAAAAAGCGATGCTTTGAAAACAGGAAAGCGAGACCCACCTCCCCTGGTCGAGTCTCGGTAACGCACGCCACATCAGCCTCCTCGCCTGTGGTGAAGGCCATGCCAGCCGGCAAGAAAAGCTTTCTGGAGTGAGGTTGTCTTGAGCAGCACTGAAAGCAGCCACCACGGTGCAGGGCCCTGCCTGGCTTCCTGCGGTGGGGAGTCCCATGGAAATGGGGCTGCCACCCCGAAGGCCCTTCTCCTGGCGGCCTGCAAGCGGGTCAGGGGCCTCTGTGGCTCCCCCAGGAGGAGGCCCTGCAGTGAGCTCAGTGGCCGAGCGAGCCTTTGGGGCCACCAGGGCCCCACCCACTGGGGAGCGTGTGATGCGGGACAGTGGGGCCAACACACGGGAGCACCGAAGAACACGCAGCAGACGTGCTGGCTCGGCCGTCTTCACATCGAGACTGAATCCGTTTGCATGCCGGCCAACACCCGGCCCGCTTCACCGAGTGCCATTCCCAGCTGACCAAGGGCCGAGTGGCCTCGACAGCACCGGAAGGGCACCTGGGCCTCCTGGCATCTCACCGTTGCACAGTGAGCCAGGCCCTTGGTAGAATCACAGCCTCTGTGCACTGGGAAATCCCCAGCCAAGAGCATCCAGAAATCCATGGATTCTATCACCTCCTGGATGCCCCCCTCCCACCAGGAAATGGTCTGAGCTCTTTGGAAGCACAAAGCAGAGGAGGGGGCCTGGGGCAAGGACACAGCAGGAGGGGCCGTGGGAGTCACAGAGGCCCTGGAGGCCTGTGCTGGAGCCCCAGAGGCAGCCTCCACAGGGAGCTTCCCGGGACCCCCAGCCTGGGCCCCTCCAGCAGCACTTGGAGCACCTTGGGCAGGGGGGGTGCTGGCTACAAGGGGGTGGCCGGCCAGTAGCACCCCCACCTCTCGTGGTGGGCCAAGGATTCAGCCCCTCCAGGCTGCTCCCGAGGACACGGACGGAAGTCCAGAGAATCACGGCCAGGCCTCTCCACAGCCCTGCCGCCTGCGCAGGTGCGGCTCTGGGGACCCAGCCAAGTCTCAGCAAGGCACCCACATCAGCCGCCTCACCCATGATTAAGCTGTGCATGAAAGGGATCGCGCTGCCTGGGTCCCCTTTCTTTCCTAGAGCTGAAAGAAAGCTGGGCGTTACGGCAGGCGAAAGCGGGTCAGTCGGACTCCTGACGCTGCAGAGCCCACAGGAAGGAAAGGCGAAGAGAGCTTGCAGGCGCATTGTTCCTTCTCAGTCTCGAAAGCACCAAGACCGCGCTATGTCATAGGGCA